>CM066329.1:67457814-69912814 GCA_033807585.1 Hydrophis major
GGGCCTATTTAGAGATAATGGGTGAAAATTTAATGGAAAAAGTGATTCTGCAAAGGTACATAAGATAGTATTGTTACACTAGAAGCAGAAATAATTTTAGAAAATATGAAACAATGTATGATTAAAATGTTTGATAAAATAGCTATCGTAATTCAGTGGAATGCTTGTCAATAAATAAATGTAACAAAATGAATATTTAATGATTTACAAAACATATGTGAAGAGAAATAAGGGAAAAATTAATTATGGGGATTATATATGTTTTTAAGGAAGTATGATATTCAATTGAAAAGAAGGGTTAAAGATGTTAAGATTTTAATGATTATTAATGATAGAACTGAATTGGAATGGAATGAAGGTTTATAATTACATATATTTATATGGTTTTTTTTAAAAGAATATAGTGTGTATTATAAGAATGTACCAAGCAGAATTCGATTGGAAGTTATGTATTATGTATTATATTGAAGGTCATAACCTTAAGGTATACATTGAAGTTTAAATAAGAGTTGAATGGATGTAATTAAAAGATATAAAGGTGTCATACTCCAATTAGAAACTACAGGAGAAAATTTGTTTAATGAGAAAAGATAATATGAAATTGAAACAGAACAGACAAAAGTATAAATATAATGATTTGAATTGAGATGAGATAATCAAAATAAAATTGAGAAAATTAAAAGAGGGGAAAAACTATATAGAAAATGTAGAATAGTATAAGATATGGAATAGAATACAAAAAGGAGCATGAAATTGAGTTTTGTGTCTGTATAAACAACTTCAACCCGGGACCATGCTATTTCCAAAAAAGATGTTTTATTTGTATTTTGTGTGTGAAAGCCCAAATAAAACTTTATTAAAAAGAAAAAAGAAAATGGCAGAAATTAATCAGACATACTGTAGACACAGTGTTCTACCAACAAAAGTGATTTTTATGCAAATAATTTATACTCATATTCTAGTGTACACTGGTCTTATCTTCACAATGGGTGAGTATATCTTAATTACAACCCAAGTTTACTGTTAGAGATAACATTGTTTTACCCTAACTGGTTTAGGTAAATAATAATATGTTATCATAGTTTGTTATGTTAAAGTTGTCTGCAACTTTAACTACGGAAAAGTAATTAAGGGAGTGGTTGTGAAAGCACTTTAAAAGAAGCAAGGCTGCAGCTTGCTCTCTCTCTGGCTTTGATGATCCCTGATTACTGCTTTGGAATCAAGACTGCATTGCTCGAACGGGAGAGATAAACAAAGGACTGATTTGTAAGTGAACTGACATAGGATATTCTACATGGACTTTGCTAACTGAATATCCCTGAATGGACTGACTAAATGATACATGACTATTGGACTGTTATTTTGACAATGCTATGAACTCATAATGGAATAAACTATATTTTTGATAGCACAAGCGTATCTGTTATATTTACTGTATGTTAATAAACATACAAGCTTAGCTCACTCATTTATCTGTGTGCCTATCTGGCTAACGCTGCACATTCTGTTTAGCTTGTCTCCCTAACCCTGGTTGGGGAAACCAGGCTTAACACTGGTTATGGGCCCAGAAGGCTGCAAAGTCAGTTTAACTAGGATAAAACAGATTTATGTAAAAAGTGAGAGTTTGTGTTGTTATACATTACAGTAAACAGACAGCTGTGTTTTATTAATTATAGTTTTATATCCATATAAAGAAAAACATGGCACAAGTCAATTTACAAAGTTTGTCCCTTATATCCAAGTTGGATGGAACAAACTATGTATCATGGTCTATGAAATGTAGTCTGCTTCTACGAAGAGAAGGTTTGTGGAACATAATTGAAAATCCACCAAAACTAGAGGAATGGGATCCAGAGGATGAAGAAGATAGATTAAAGATAGAAGAATTTATGCATAAAAATCAACAAGCTATTTGCATAATTGGGTTAACCTTAACTGATCAACAGCTTGTTTATATCCACGGAGAGAAAACGGCTGTTGGGTGTTGGCAGAAGCTGAAGAGGATTTATGTTCGAGATAATGTTGGTGCTCACATAAATCTAACACGGAAGCTTTTCAGGATGCATCTCCAGACGAATGGTGATATGCTGAGTCATTTGAAAACTATGCAAAGCATTTTTCAAGAACTGCACGAGAAAGAGCTTATTTTCTCTGAACTACACCAAGTCTACATAATTCTATCTTCCCTTAACGAAAGTTATGATAACTACGTAACTTCCCTTGAAATATTGCCAAAGGAAAGCTTAACTTTAACTGATATAACTGGCAGATTGATTGAAGAGGCCAGAAGAAGGCTTGAAAGAGATCAGTTAAGGAGGCAGCAACCTCAAAAAGAAGATAATGAATCTCCTACTGCATACGCAATTAAAAAGTGTTTTAATTGTGGAGGAAGAGGACATTTGGCAAGATTTTGTAAAAAGGCAAAGCGCCAGAACGCTGGCCAGAATACAAAAAGTCATCAAAAGATAAATAAAAATTTAGAGTTAGCCATGTATACTTACGGAGCTGTAAAAAATAATTTATGGGTGGTTGACAGTGGAGCATCCCACTGTATAACAAATGATAACAAAAATTTTATTAAAATATCCAAGAGTACACAGCAGATATCGTTAGCCAATGGCTGGAAACTGAAAGCTAAAGGTCAAGGTATAGCATATTGTTCTTTTATAAAAGAGAATGTAAAAATGTTATATGTACCATAACTTAAGTTTAATTTAATTTCAGTTAGAATTTTGGTTAAACTAGGATATGTAGTTACTTTTAAAGGAGATAACTGCATAATTGAGAAAGAAGATAAGAAAATTACTGCATCTTTAAGAGGTGAATTATATGTGTTAAATGATGATGGTTTAAAGGTGGCTAACACAGTTTATGAAAATAAGAAACCTCATGATGAATGTATTCACTTGTTACATCGAAGGCTAGGGCATTTAAATTTTAAAATGCTTAAGAAAACTGTTGAATTATCTAAGGGAATAAGTTTGAAACCTTGTAATAAGTATTTGCAATGTAATGCCTGTAATCAAAGTAAGAGCAGGGTCACACCGGCTAATAGAGTTGATGGATTTACTACCAAAGAGCCTTTAGAAGTAGTATTTGCAGATTTAATAGGTCCGAAAAAACCAAGTGTAGGAGGAGCTCGTTACATATTAAGTATAATGGACCACTATTCTCGATATGGGTTTTGCTATTTAATGAAGAGCAAAACTGAAACGTATCTAAATCTCTTTAATTGGATTAAATTTGCTGAAAGGAAAACTAAAAAGAAATTAGTAACTCTTATAACAGATAATGGTACGGAATTTACAAATAATAAATTCTAGAACAGACTAAGAATGTTAGGTATTCAACATAAAATGTCTGCACCATATAGGCCACAACATAATGCCTTTATAGAGAGAAGAGGCCAAACATTACAATCAATGACACAAACTATGAAGTCTGATTCAGGATTACCTGACAATTTATGGGGAGAAGCAATAATGTGTGGTAATCATATATTAAATAATGTTGTTAATTCAACAACAGGTGAATTACCATTCACATTGTGGCATGTTACAAAACCTGATTTAAGTTACATGCACACATTTGGAGCACCAGCATGGGTGCATATCCCTTCACAACTTAGACACAAAGGACAGCATAGAGCTAAAAGATTATTTTTTGTAGGATATACATCTAATCATAGATCTTATAGATTCTGGGAACCAGGTACATCTAGAGTTTACACCAGTGCCAGTGCTAAATTCCTAGAACATGTAGGATGGAATAGATTAGAGCAAGATTTAAATAATGAAGTAATTATTGAACCCTACAAAAGGCAGAAAGATCAGACTAGTTATAAGAAGAGTCCAATTAAAGAAGAAGTCCATGAAGAGCAAATAGGACCAGAACAAGAGGAAACAATTGATCAGGAAGAGTTAGATAATCAAGAAGAGTTAATAAATGAAAGTCCACCTGTAAGTCCTGTAATACCTAGACGTACTACACGTATAACTAGACCACCTGATAGGTATCAAGCAAGTATAGTTTGCCAAGTAACTAAAGTTCCAACTAGTGTAGATGAACTTAGGATGTATCCTGCTAAGGGTCAGGAGAATTGGCAAAAGGCAATGGAAAAGGAACTAAATTCATTAAAGGTAATGAAAGTTTATGAAGATGCTAAATTACCTCCAGGAGAAAAATCCATTGGGTGCAAATGGATATTTAAAGTAAAAACTGGAAATGATGGGACTGTTACCTATAAAGCTAGGTTAGTAGCTCAAGGATTTAATCAAACTGCATCTGATTACGATGAAGTTTATGCACCAAGTCTTAAAGCAACATCTTTAAGAGCAGCATTAGTGTGGGCAGCAAAGAAAAACTATGTCATTAACCATTTAGATGTAGAAACTGCCTATCTGCATGCACCATTGCAGCACACTATATATTTAAGAAAACCAGTAGGTATAAAAGACAATAAAATAAATAGTAATGATTGTTGGAAACTCAAAAAGAGTCTTTACGGGTTGAAACAATCTGGGTTTGAGTGGAACCAATATATTGTGAAAGAGTTAAACAATATAGATTTTAAATCTGGTTTAGCAGATCCATGTGTGTTTAAAAGAGAAAATAATGGAACGGTGTCATTATGGTAATTTGCAGATGATATTGCTTTGATAACTAAGACTAATAATGAAGCTAATGAGATTATATCATTATTAGCCAAAAAGATAAAATTAAAGCATTTAGGTGAAATTAAAAAGTATCTAGGATTGACAATTAACAAAACAAAAAATGGTTTTAAGATATCTCAAGAAGATAAAATTTGCCAATTAATTAAAACGTTTAAAATGGAACTTTGTAAACCGGCAAAGACTCCAATGAGTCAGGAAGTTTGCCAAACTGATGATCAAAATCCCAAATTTGATAAGTCTATATATCAATCTTTGATTGGTAGCTTATCATATATAAGCAATTGGTCAAGGCCAGATATAGCTTATAGTGTAAATTAGCTGGCACGTTTTAATTCAGATCCACATCAATGTCATTGGCAATCATTAAAAAGAATTTTAAGATATCTTAAAGGAACAATGAACCATGCATTGTATATAGAACCAAAGGGTGATTTGAGTCTTAGTGCCTATGCAGATGCAAGTTTTGCAACTGATATAAACACTAGAAAATCAACATCTGGGATGGCTATATTATTTGGTAAGACACTAATAGGGTGGAGGTCAATCAGACAACAGCATATCAGCTTGTCCACAATGGAAGCGGAATTTTCATGTCTGTCATTACTATGCACTGACTTAATTTTGTACAAACAGTTATTATTAGACATGGGTATAACTGTAAAAGATTCCATTATTGTGGAACTTCCGGTTTGTGTGGCTTCGGGGCAGCAGGAATTCACGACAGCTCGCGATTCCTGCTGTGCTAGCCGTCGAGGTACCCCCGATCCAGACGGGTCAGGGGGATATGGCTGCCCTGTAGGGACAGCTGAAGAGAGAGGGGAGTCGGATAGGGAGGTGGGGGTGTCACAGACCCCCCCCTTCTCCGGGAAAACCCCTTTTTCCCAAGGTGGTGGAGCGGCGGTCAGCAATGGCTGCCATGAAGAAGCCAGCAACTGGGTAAGAACTGTGCTGGAGGAAGTGTGAAGAGTGAAAGTTCTGTCTGAGCCGGGTCAAGTAACACCTTTTAAACTGCCTGGAATTGAGCTGCTTGAATTGCTGGAGGATACATTGTATCCCTAAGAAGAGCGAAAAGCGGCGGAGAAGCTGTTAAAGGGAACTCTTTTTTTTTTTACTCTCCCACCCCACGGAAAAAGCAGAAATATTTGGATATATTAGACATTGAAAGTGGATTGCTTTGAAAGCTGAAGCTAAGAGACAAAGGGATTTTTGGACATTGAAAAATTTAAGAAATTGGAAAATCTCTGCTGGAGGTATGGATTTTTGATTATTTAAAATTGTCATTGCAAGTGGGAAGGGAGAAAAAAAAAATTGGAGCAGAAGCTGAAAAAGGAGGAGATTGTCTAGAATGTCTTTGTGGATCCCAAAAGAAGATATATGGTAATTGGACCTCTTTGATTAAAAATTAATCCAGAAAGAGAAAGAGAAGAAGGAAGAAAAGTATTAACTTTTGGAATTTTTTTTTTTTAATTGCTTTTGATTATCTTTGATTAAAAATACTTGTGGTTGTTTTGGAAAAAGTTTCCCTTTTTATAATGGCATTGTTTGTGGATGAACTAGAGATTGAATATCAAAAATATAAAAAAGAAGATACTTTGGGCGCTTTGTTTCAATTCTTAGAAATGGCGTTATGTACTTGTGAAAGGTTGATTACGCAGCAGAAGGACTGGGACAAGGAAGAAGAGGAAGAAGAAGCCATCTTTGATGAACAATGGGTCCCTTCCGGAGAGGAGGAGAAAAAGGATAAGAAAAAGGGGATTTTAAGAATTATAAAAACAACCAAAAGAGAGAAAAATGAGCGAAAAGGTGGAGGCAAGGTTAGAAAGCAAAGGAAAAGGAGTAAGAAAAGCGATGGGAAAAAGCAAAGGGGTAGAAAGGGCAAGGAGAAGAATAAGCAAGAGAGAAAGGGGGGGAGGAGAAGCCTTAATGGGGGGAAGCAAGACCTAAAGAAAAAAAGTTTATTTAGAGACAATGGGTGAATTTAATTTAGATTAAAAGAGGGATTCTGGAGGGTATATAAGATTGTGTTTTTATGTAATTTTAGAATCTTTTAAACAGAATCCCAAGAAAGATTGTAATATGTAGTATTTCTAAGTTAGGGTAATGAGTTATAGATGTTACTCCAATTGGTGTACAGGAGAAGTATAGTAAAAGAAAAAAAAAGATGAATGGATAATTGGAAATAAAACAGACAAAGAATGTTGTTGAAAATGGTAATAAGATATGGAAGGATATATATGCTTTTTTTTTTTTTTGGATTTTGTATATTGATAAAAGGCAATAAAATTTTAATTAATAAATAATTTGGATGGAAAAGAGAAGTAGGGACAAGATATGAAGTTAATATTATATGAAATATTGATATTATAATCTGGAAATGTTATGCTTTATTGGTCTTTTATTATTATTTTTTCTTAGAAAAGAATTTATAAGCTGTTATGCCTTGATTCTTTGTGCATTGTTCTTATAAAACTGATAAAAATGGTTTTTATATATATATATAAAAAAGAAAATGATAATAAGATATGGAAGGAGATATGGGTTGAATATGATGTTTGAATTTGTGTCTGTGTAAAGAGTTTTAACCCGGGAACAGACAACCTTCAGAAAAGATCTTTTAGTTTTGTTTATGTTTTGTGTTTGTATGTTTGTGTATTGTGTTTATGGTAAAACTAACAAAATTTGTTTTTTATAAAAAAAAAAGGAAAAAAGAATCAATAAAACCTTGGAGGAATGTTAGACGAGAATAATTTAAACAAGCCAGAAAGAAAAGAATATGATGACTATAAAATGGATAAATATGGAAGAGAAATGAAATTGAATAGGAGTAAAGAGAAATAATGAGAAATTTGCTGGAAGATATTTGTGTGTCCATATGGAGATGGGATAAATTGGAATTATGCTGTATAAAAATAATGTTTTGTTTGACTTGTAAGGATTTACAATGTTAAGAGATTTTATGTGTTTATGTATTTAATGGTTAATGATGTGTTGTTTTATCTTTAAAATTAAGAAAAATTTGTTTCAAAAAAAAAAAAGATTCCATTATTGTGTACGAGGATAACCAAGCAGCTATACAGTTAGCTACTAGTATTGCTGTAAAAACTAGATCAAAGCATACTGATTTAAGATACTTAAATGTTAGAGAATCTGTAAAGAATGGGCTAATTAAATTGGAATACTGCATGACAGAAGAAAACATTGCAGACCAATTTACAAAAGTTCAAGGAGTAATTAAGTTTAAAGAGAGTTGTAACAAATATGATTTAAAGATGTAAATAGTTATATTTATTATTATTTCCTAAAAGGGGAGAATGTTAGGGATAACATTGTTTTACCCTAACTGGTTTAGGTAAATAATAATATGTAATCATAGTTTGTTATGTTAAAGTTGTCTGCAACTTTAACTATGGAAAAGTAATTAAGGGTGTGGTTGTGAAAGCACTTTAAAAGAAGCAAGGCTGCAGCTTGCTCTCTCTCTGGCTTTGATGATCCCTGATTACTGCTTTGGAATCAAGACTGCATTGCTCGAACGGGAGAGATAAACAAAGGACTGATTTGTAAGTGAACTGACATAGGATATTCTACATGGACTTTGCTAACTGAATATCCCTGAATGGACTGACTAAATGATACATGACTATTGGACTGTTATTTTGACAATGCTGTGAACTCATAATGGAATAAACTATATTTTTGATAGCACAAGCGTATCTGTTATATTTACTGTATGTTAATAAACATACAAGCTTAGCTCACTCATTTATCTGTGTGCCTATCTGACTAACGCTGCACATTCTGTTTAGCTTGTCTCCCTAACCCTGGTTGGGGAAACCAGGCTTAATCTAAGAAACATTTACAGAACTTCCCGGTAAGTCCTTACCCTTTCTAATCCCCTTCTTATTCACACTGTTGTTATGTGTAATCACTGGATTTTGTTATGTTAATGCTTTTAATTCCTCATCCTTTATCTTAAGTTTACTAGGTGGATTTGCATCACCCTTAGCTTCTTCCAGATGGGCAGTTTGGGTTTTTGTTTTGTTCTTGTCTTACTTATTTTATTTCTGTGCTATCTCCTGGGTACAAGTGCATACAGTATGTGTGATCACACAATCAGGTCTACTCCTAAAGCCACAGAAATTGTTTTGGATCCTTTTGGGAGGTCTAATAAGCTTAACTGGGGCAAAAGTATATTAAGGACAGATGTGTGATTTAAAGGCTGTTTGTATAAGACAGAATACATTCATGGTAAAACCAAACTCATGTATTTAATGACAAATGTGAGTTTTCTCCATGGGGCTGGTAATGTCCTTCACTAAAAGTAGTCAAGGAGAAGCTGGGCAACTGTTTGTTACACTTGGTGCAATTCCAGATTTCTATTGACTACTGAATAGCAGCTTATTGGGTCAAAATTACTAACATTTTTTGTAATTTTCTATTTCTATAATTTTAAATCTAGCTCAGTGCATTATGGAAGGTCTTTTCAAAGGGAATAAATAATCTAATGCTTTTACAACCAGACGATACACTATTACTGACCTCACAGTCAAAAAGTGAGTTATTTATTTCTCCATTATGTCCTGTATTCCACATTCATGATTGTATGGAGAAAAGTAAAAAGAAAAAAGAAAAGAAAAAGTATTTCTGATTCAGTAGATGAATAATTCAGCCTCTTTCAATTTCCATGGGCAAAAGAAGGCCAATGTACATTTGAAAATGAAAGTAAGACATACAACTTGTGAGTGAACAATACAAAGAAAACTATGAGAAGTTCCTGTATCTGTATTAGCAGAGGATAATTTTAAATTGCTCAGCAGAAACTTTCCTTTACCTGTTTTTGCTCAGTTTGACAATACAGAGATTGGTGTTTTTGTCACATTCTGCATGTTTTGCTTTCCATTATTCAAATGTCTTTTCAGAAATCTGCTTCCACGGGAAATTTCCAAGTTTCCATGAAATCCCAAAAGGGCTTTCTCACTAGTCATTCTACTCTCACTGCTAAGGAGAAATTGGAAGGTGGGAGGAAAATACCCATGTACCACCCAGGTCACCCACTCCACTCCTTGCCAATCCACTGCACTCCCAAATCCAGGCTTCCCTTGACATGCTACGGAACCTGCAAAACAATCAGACACCAGACTGCTTAATCCTGTCTGCCCAAATTGACACATAAGCCATAACTGACAAACAGTGTCTCCTGTTAAGGAATTGCCCAATTCCGGCAAACTTAATCATAACTAAAGAAAATCCCCTTAAGACATAGAAAAATCTTTTAAACCTACAAAGACAACTCATCAACACCAAAACCTTCATCCAAAATCCAGCATTCCAACAAACAAAAGATTAGGATTGACATACAGAAAACTACATATCCATCTTCGTTGTTTTAAAGGTGCCCTTTCACAAGGCAACTGGACTGGTATTTTTTTCCTTGAAGAAGAAGAAAACACTTTGCTTCTCATTCATGAAGCTTCGTGGAGGATTAGCCAGCTAATCCACAAATTTAGCTGGCTAGTTTGCAGACACATCCACAAAACTCACAAAAAAAACATCTCTTGTAAAAATCACTGCCTCCGTCTTTCAACCAGTGGGCCACCTTCAAAAGCCATAGTGCATTTTATGCTGTCAAAAAGCATTTGTCCAGTATGTTCATTCATGCCCTGGATTGGATTTGAACCCAACAGGAGAATTGTTGGAGAATAATATATTTTTCCATTTGGGAATAATTCCCAAATGCTATATGTGACCTGCTGTAGTTTTACTGGTTTTAAGGTCATTTAAGAGTTCTGTAAATGAAAACATTTAAATGGATCTTTTTGTCTGTATTTGATATTTTTTAAAAAATGTATTGCCTATAACATGAAGCAAGCCATCATGAAAGATTGCATTATCTTTCATAAATTCAGTTGAAGATATCACTGCTTACAGAAATGGGTTTTTTTTTAACAGAGGAAAGAAAAAAATCTATTTTGTTGAAGAGCTGATAAAATGTGCATTGTTTTCCACAAAATTCAGCACCTCATACCTTGACTTCTTAATTGTCTGTGTGTAGTCATACACTAGATGTGTCCAATGGAGCTTGTCTTGCTTTTTGTTCTCTATTTATTCCATCTACTAATTGGTATATATAATTTACTTCACAGTCTGCTCTGCCAGATTTCCTATGCATTAGTCTAATTAAGGGAAGCTCAATAATTATCTTTCTAATATCATAATGGGCTACAAAAACTTTGCAGATTAAGCTTCTAGCTGAGCAAATCCTCACAACAGGATGAGAAATCCTATTTTAGGGCCACACACCAGGAACAGGTGATAGCCAGTTTATATTTATCTCCAAAAATTATTTTGCTATGCAAAAGGAAAATCTAACAAAAGGAGACAATTTAATTTTCCCTACCCCGGGGGGCTATTTAAAGAACATTATTTATATTCCTATCTTTTCATGTCTCCATTTTCAAGGAGGTTAACAGAACAAAATACATGGATTAAGAATAGACACTCAAATTTTAATCAACACAGCCTTATGAAATAAATGAAACAACATATATTATTTTATATAGTTGGTACCATTTTTCCATTCAGTTGTCCAAGTCAGAGGTGGTATTCAGCCAGTTCTGACAGGTTCTGAAGAGCCGGTAGCAGAAATTTTGAATAGTTCAGAGAACCGGCAAAAACCACCTCTGACTGGCCCTACCCCCATCTGTTCTCTGCCTCCCGAGTCCCAGCTGATCGGCTGAGTCTTCATTTGTTGCCCTGCATAGGAGAATGGATCTGGAAAGCAGGTTAGTGGAGTGGGGAGGGAATGGGAATTTTACAGTATCCTTCCCCTGGAGTGGGGTGGAAATGGAGACTGTCACAACCACCAAGCCATACCACGCCCACCAAGCCATGCCCACAGAACCGGTAGTAAAAAAATTTGAATACCACCACTGCTCCAAATGATTATTTTGATGAAACTTGCAATGAAAAGTAGTACTCAAGTTATAACATCAAAGCAAGTGAGCACCTTATGCAGTCTTCTGAAGACAACCAAATTTACCTGTGTTGTTTGACAAACTACCTGTGTTGAGTTCTGAAAAAAAGGGTGAGAACTTTCTAATGTATCATCTATACATTGTATCATCTAATGTATCTTTTCTAATGTATCATCTATATATTGTATCATCTAATGTATCTTTTCTAATGTATCATCTATACAACTCAAGAAAATGCATTAGTGGTCCATAAATTAAAATAAAAGCTCATTTTATTTTAATTTATGGTTATAATTATAATTTTTAACCCATCACCTATATATATATATATTAATTTGGTATATGTATATTATATCATTTGCATACTCAGAATTGGAAAAGCAAGTCTGCATTAGAACTAAAACTATCATCCATAAAGATACATTAATTGCAGAGATCAGGCTACATTAAACATGCCGCTAAATGCATCATTAGGATACAATATTAGGGTTCTAAAACATTTTATATCACTTATTAGGAAGTGGTTTAATTTGGAAAGGACTGGGGTGAGTTCCTTCCACAATTCCAAGGGAAATCTACCCGCCACATTCCTCTATGTGGTGGTGACCTTGGATGAGGGAGGAAAAGGCAATTTTGGATTCTCTTGATTTTGCAGATCAGAAACCAGCTGGGAAAGTTACGAATGGTGATCACACATGACCCCGGGACAATGCAACTGTCAGAAATACATGCCAGTTGCCAAGCACCTGAATTTTGGTCACATGACTGTGGGGATGCTGCAATGGTGTGAAAATAAGTCATACCTTTTCCACTGCTGCTGTAACTTTTGTTGGGGGTGCTCATTTGTGACCATAATAAACATTGATTGACTGGTTTAGCATATTTGCTTCTAATTTTTCAGCAGCTGAGAAAGATCGGAGCTTGGAGTTCATTGTTCAACACACCTCTCAGCATATGTCACCCTGTTTTTCTTTTGAGTAACTGCACAAATTACATGTTATCACTTAAGTCAAGGGTATCAAACTCAATTTCATTGAGGGCCATATCAGGGCTGTGGTTGACCTGGTGAAGGGGCAGGAGGCGTGGCTGGCTGGCTGAGTGTGACTGACTAGGTGGGTGTGGCCAGATTGACGCCACTCCCCAAACTGCTGGACTGTTTCCTCTTCACAATGAGTAGACCGGGCTACCAGGCTGAAGCTACATTGGCCTGATCTTTCCTCTCTGCATTGGGTAGATCGGGCTGAAGTGACACGAGTAGACCAGGCCGAAGCAATAGATCCAACCACATCATAGGTTGTATCCAGCCCGTGGGCCTTGAGTTTGACCCCCCTGGCTTAAGGGCTATACAAGAAAAGAATTTTAGAAAATTGCACCAATTTTAAGAGCCTGGAGGGGAAAAAATAATAATTCAGCCTTGCTTGGATTTTTAAATGGTTGGCGTGATTGGATTTGTGCTTGCTTGTTTGTTTTTTAAACAGAAGTTTCGAATTTTTAGGAGCAATAACCAGGATAGCTAGAAGTTTCAAAGAATATGTATAGCGATTGAAGGCAAATATAGGTGTCCCAGGATAATGTTGCAGGATCCAATATGGGTGAGATGCTGGAACCAGAGGTTTAGTCTTCTGAGCTTTTGGACTCATACTGGAGCCCATTATGCTGATTTACCTCCAGTATCAGAGTTCCAAGTAATATACCCATATCAAACAGAACTCCGAGGCAGGTAGGTTCCTCAAAGAATAATTTTATTGAATATATCATATTGGCACAGGCTGGTGAAAACTGACTCTGAATGTTCCCATGGTTTTCACCTGATTAAAAGTAATAGTTTTCTCTCTTCCACAATCCAATAGGCACATGGTCCAATCAAGGTGCCATCCGGTTGCCTGATAACTTCACTCCTCCTCTCTCTGACCACTTGTGGGAATGTCCTTGGTTTCCAGGAGAAAGTATTTTGTTTTGGCTAAAAAAAAACCCAGCTATCTCTATTCCCTACTCCCTATCCCTCAGCTCCAGTGTGGCAATACTTGAAACCCCAAAATGGCCTCAGTTAAGTCAGCTTCAGGGATGACAGCCAGTTTATCAAGTACTTAGGAGCTGAGGACTTAGCAGCAGAAAGAAACAACAGCCACTAGCTGGCCATCAACATACCAATCAGAGATGGTATTCAGCAGATTCTGACCAGTTCTGGAGAACCAGTAACAGAAATTTTGAGTAGTTTGGAGAACTGGAAAACACCACCTCTGACTGTCCCCACTGTTATGTTCTGCGCATGGGTGCAAGGAACGGAGACAAGGCAGTGAACAGTGAACTTCAACTCTTTATTAACCATCGTGAACAGAGCAAAAACCTGGGGCAGCAGCAGCCCTTTTATAGAGCAGGCTGCTGACCTATTAACCAATGAGAACATGGAAGCATTAAACCCTTGAACCAATGAGAGTGGCTCGTTAACAGCCAATCAGATTCCCCAGAATGGACCAATCTGATATTGCTATTATCGGCCAATCAGAAGTGCAGGATTAGAACCCTGCTTATTCTTTAAGCTTTGATAAACTTTATTTAAGCATTTTTATTAGTTCATAACACCCACCTCCATCTATTCTCTGCCTCCCGAATCCCAGCTGATAGCTGGGTCTTCTTTTATTGCTCTGCACAGGAGAATGGAGCTGGAAAGCAGGTTAGTGAGGTGGGGAGGGAATGGGGATTTTGCAGTAACCTTCCCCCAGGAGTGGGGAGGGAATGGAGATTTGGCAGTATCTTTCCCTGCCATGCCCACCAAGCCACGCCCACAGAACCGGTAGTAAAAATGTGAATCTCATCACTGATACCAATCAATCCATAGGAAGCCACACCCATCCAGGCACTATGTAAATACGACACATAAAGCAGCCAAAAGCTCACATTCTGCTGGAGATGTAGTCCTGCATGAATCAGCATGAAACTCAGGAGACTAAGCTTCTGGTCCCAGTGACCAACCCAGATTGGATCCTACAATATCCATAGTATTAATTAGCATGCAATTCAGCCGAAACAGCAATATTCCAACGAGTGTGAAGTGACTGCTTTAAAATGAAGCATTGTTTTTAGAGCAGGGGAGGTTTTAAGGGTAGAACATTCATATCCATTTTTCATGCATTCTTCTATACTTTGATAAGCAATTTCCCTAATATTTTGCATTCTAGGTCACTTTTTTTCCAATACATACATTTTGTGTACATTTGCATCTAAATTGATAAAATTGCTCGAATAGTAAACAGTATTCCATTAAAAAAAAGAGCATACAGGAAGCTGAATATAAAGTGCATGTGACTCTATTTATATAGTTTTGAGAGATGGGTTTGTCAGGAGAAACATAAAACGAATGCAGTGGAAATGGGATATTTACTGTTGTGAATTAATAAAAGTGCTTGAATAAAGTTTGTTGAAACCTTAAAGCAAAGTGCAGGTTCTGGCCCTGCACTTCTGATTGGCCGATAATAGCAATATCGGATTGGTCCGTTCAGGAGAATCTGATTGGCTATTAACGAGCCCTTCTCATTGGTTAAAAAGAGCTAATGTTCCTGTGTTTTCATTGGCTAAATACCCAAGAGCTTGCCTATATAAAGGGGGCTGTTGAGGCCGTTGCGAGAGCTGTTGCACCGTGTTAAATAAAGAGTTGAAGTTCACTGTTTGTCAACTCGTCTCCGCTTCTTGCGCCACGCACTGAACTTAACATTTACAATGTAAATATTTTTTTTAAAAAAAGAAGAAACAAAGTCCATTTTCTATCAAGAACTTAAACATAAGAGAATTGGTGATTAGTGAAGAAGAAGAAGAAGGTCAAGTAGTCATGGTGAGGTAGATTTCATGAATGCCTAAAAGGAAAGGAAATGTAAAGAAGAAAACTTAGTGTGGGGGATTTTGGTGGAGATGGGGAGCTATAGTGAATTGTATTGTGTTAGACTAATTTAACTGTCTTTTCTTTTCTTATCTACCATTTCTTGGCTTACATTTTGCCTTTCTTTTTGTAGTGTGTAGAGCTGCTTACTGCCCAAAGAGAATAATAATCTCATGCATATATGTATACATATAGGCATTGAATATTTATTTAACAAATTTATATAGCCACTCAATTCACACATGGATAACTCTGGGAGCTTACAAAATTACACACACACACTAAAAACCTCACCCCATTTCACTCACAGCAGTAACAACAAAATCAAACCAGCCACTTGATCAACCCCATCTTCATATGTGATCTCCAGGCCCACTGAGAAAGCCATCATTTTAGGGCCTTTGGGAAAAGCAACAGATTGAGGGCCAACTGACCCCTTGGCAGAATGACATTCTATAGAGAAGGGGCCTCCACAGAGAAAGTTTGTTTTTGTGATCTTACCAGATGACAATCCCCAATTGATGGAACTTAGAATTCCACTTCTATGTAACATAGATGACACAAACTCACTGAAGAGAATTAAATCATCTTCTTACATTATCAAAGAGGATTTGATTGCCTTTAGGTTAAAAGCTAATATGATGGTGTATCTGTTTACCCTTCAGGTGCCATGACTTGAAGTCAACAAGCTTAGAAATGAAATTTAGACTACACATTTCTTCAGGGGTGGGATTCAAAATTTTTAACAACCGGTTCTGTGGGCTTGGCTTAGGTGGTGGGCATGGCTTAGGTGGTCATGTGACTGGGTGGACATGGCTTGGTGGTCATGTTATTGGCTGGGTGTGACCAATTCAATATCACTCACATCAAGGCATGCATCTCCTCACCTGGCCTCTCATGACTGTGGGGATGCTGCAACAATCGTAAGTGTGAAAAATGGTCATAAGTCACTTTTTTCAGTGTCATTGTAACTTTAAATGGTCACTCCACACTAGCAAAGTACCAGCAAAGGAGGGGGGGAAAACTCCAGAGAAGTTCCAGAGACAGGAAGTCTAGTCCTGCCAAGAATATAATAAGGGTTAATGGAGAGGCAGTTTCTGTAAGCAACACCAGAATGTTTCCTTCCTGCCTTCCTTACAGGATTAGGCCAGTAATTTCTTCTAACAACTGGTTCTCTGAACTGCTTAGAATATTAACAACCGGTTCTAGTGAATAGGTGTAAACTGGTAGAATCCCACCCCCGAGAATAACTGATCCAAAGTCACCAGTCAGTTTTTCATATTTAAGAATGAATTAGAACCTATTGCCTTCCTTAACTACAACTTAACCACTATATCAAAATGGCTGTCACAACTGACTTGGCTCCATGGATGCCTGCACCTGATTCTGTCTTGGGTTTTGCTAAATAGAAATTGGAGTGGGCTGGTGAATTCCTAGGGATGGGGGAGTTTATGGAATGAATGAGTGCCTGTTGTTGCCGGTGAGATATTATCCATCAAGATCAAGTTATGAGATATGTTTGAGTGGCACAGAACTGCTTTCCCACAACAGAAGAATTGAACTCAATAAATGTACTATGAACTGTGAGTGGCCCATACAGGAAAATGAGATTTTACCTATGGGAGTTTTGACGGGAAAATCCCAGAACTGACTTTGCTTCTGTTGTGCCTAGATGGATCATTCAATAAAGCTTTATTCTTGATAGATCTAAAGAACTGGGAGTTTCTTTTGTTGAATGTACCCAATAGGACAGTTGAAAATGGCTCTCTTTTTCCCACCCCAACAAGAAATGCTGGCCACTGATCAGCACTGATCACTGATTTTGCACTTAAAGCTTGGCTTGTTGGCAAAATAGCACTGGCAAAACACACATATCAAAAAACCCAAACAACTAAAAATACTAGTTTCCCCTCAAAATACTAGTTTCATGTCAATTAGAACCTCATCATTAGTATTAAAAATGGTGCATGATTGAGAATTTGTATGGGGCTGTACTGCATATTTAATTTCATCTGTGCTATAGGTAAAGAACAAAACTAGAAATTTATGTAAGAGAGAGATAGAGGAAAAAGTGGGGGAAAGGAAAAAAAATGGATGATGTAGAATAACTATAGAAAAACATTACATGGCAACCTCCCCTCATCTTCTATTAGGCAGTGATTGCCTTTATAATCAGGTTGTGCATACTGAAACAGAGTCATAAAGTTACCTCTATCTGGTTACTTAAACAACTTTTATTTAATATATTCATATTCATTTTTACTACAAATGAGCCTTTCTTGGTTATCCAAGTGAAAATGTGCTTTGAACAATGATGTTTTCATTAAGAGAAAACGTTCCAATTCTCATACAAAATGCTGTTAATTTTATTGGCAACGGAGTCAGTACACTGCCGTGAGTGACTACATTTTTCACAATTGCCTCTTAAATTGAGGGCACCCTACAGTGGGTTCTCAAATCTAAATCAATTTTAAATAAGCCAATCCCAGGAAATTGGGAAAAAAGTCCATTATAATCAATAGAAGAAATGTCTATTTAGGTTACCAGGCCCAGGAACTAGTATTATTAGAAATAGTGGGTTTTATTATCAGCTTTATTGCACAATGATGTCTGGTCTTTATTGGAAGAAACATGACATTTTAACATTTTATTCCCTTTGTTCCAGCAGCCTCCCACAGTGAATCCAACCTTTGCCGTTCACAAGAGACTTTATATACTACAAAAAAGTAGCATGCAGAAAAACTACAGGAGTGTAATCGTAGGGATGGAAGTGCCAAGACTAGCACCTGACATCAAGGCAAATGAACCAAACAGCCAACAACAAACAAAACACCCAGCCATGAACTACACTGAGACAGCCCAGAATTATAAGTTTTCGCGGGTACTTACATGTATGGCATTCAGCTTTGTTCGGGTATTTTCCCACGTCATTGTAGTTGTTCTTTTGAAGTTGTAGCAACGTTTCAGCAGAATCTCATCTGCCATCATCATACAGAAGCCTGATGATGGCCACTGTCATGGATGTTAGCCGGATGAAATTACCCACTCCTAAAAACCATCCAACCCCAAAAACAAAACAACAAGGGAACTTTTGCACAATGAATAATAATACCATGTATAGGTAGTCCTGAATTTACAATAGTTCATTTAGTGACCATTCAAAGTTACAAGAGCCCTGAAAAAAGGAACTTACGACCATTTTTTCACACTTATTGACCACTGCAACATTGCCATGGTCACGTGATCAAACTTCAGAAACAACTGGCTCATATTCAGAAACAACTGGCTCATATTTATGACAGTTGCAGTGTTCCGGGGTCATGTGGTTATCTTTTGTGATCTTCTTCGATGGGGACGCCAGATTCACTTAACAACAATCTGATTAACTTAACATCTGCAGTGATTCATTTAACAATGGTGGCAAGAAACATCATAAAATGGGGGAAAGCTCACTTAACACAAGTCTCACTTAGCAACAGAAATGTGGGCTCAGTTGTGGTTGTACGTTGAGAACGTACGTGTTTCTTTGTAACAAGAAGTAGTAATCTGGGCCGGAGATGTTGGACTATAAGTTTCAATAGCCCTAACTTGGCTGCTAGTCTTGACTATGTATTCATTTAATAACAGATAACAGATAATTAGAGTTGGAAGGAACCTTGTAGGTCATCTATATCCTATTATATCCTATTTATATAAACTGGCTGTAGCAGCTGATAGCATTCTTCTCATTTGCTCCTAGAAGCTAAGCAAGGTTGGTCTGGTTAATTCAAGGATCTTGGTCGGACTGTGTAGTTAAATAAAACCCCACATCCTAGAAAAAGTCCTTGACAAACCACTTCATGAAAGCTGGTAAACCCCACTTCCTACAATATGCAGTTAGTGGAGCTGAACTAAATGTTAGGGTATTTTTTTGTTTTGTGTGTTTATTTAATAAACAAATGAATATGTAAAGTAGTTTGTATTATATATTCCATCCTTCTAATGCATTAACTGTTCCTCAAGGTAGCTGATCATTAAAAAAAACCCAATACAATCCCCAAAATCAATATATGGAAATCATTCCAGGAAGTAAAAGCACTTTAAATGGAAGATTGACTATGGAAACCTCTCACCACCCCAAGCGATGACCACTTTCAATGAACTTCAGAATGATGCTGAAGGAATTGTTCCTCCTGATAGAGTCACTCTTATTAATCAGGTCAACAGGGGATATATGAAATATAAGCCTAATATACTTTGGGCAAGGTAGGTGGGTGTCTGCAAGAATGAAAGCCAGTTTGATCTAGTAATTAAAGCATCAGGCTACAAAACAGGAGACTGTGAGTTCTATTCCCACCTTAATCATGAAAGCCAGCTGGGTGACCTTGGGCCAGTCACTCTCTCTCAGTCCATCACCTCATAGGATTGTTGTTGTGGGGGAAATAGAAGGAAGAAGGTCAGAGGTGATATTCAGCAGGTTCTGAGCAGTTCTGGAGAACCGGTAGCGGAAATTTTGAGTAGTTCAGAGACCCAGCAAATACCACCTCTGACTGTCCCCGCCCCCATCTATTCTCTGCCTCCGAGTCCCAGCTGATCGGCTGGGTCTTCTTTTGTTGCCCTGCACAGGAGAATGGAGCTGGAAGTCAGGTTAGTGGGGTGGGGAGGGAATGGGATTTTGCAGTAACCTTCCCCTGCCATGCACACCAAGCCACACCCACCAAGCCACACCCACCAAACCAAGCCAATAGAACCGGTAGTAAAAAGAATTGAATCCCACCACTGAAGAAGGTATGTTGAATATATTCACTGCCTTAAGTTATTTGTAAAAAATAATACAGGTGGTGTACAAATAAATAAATAAGTAATAAAAAAATGAGAAAAGCTAGCCAAAGTAGAAATTCCAAAATCGAACCTGGAAAAAAGCAATGTGGGCAATGTTGCTAAGAAAACTTTATTGGGTACCAAGGAATGTGGTTAGAATGTACTTTTATCTCAACTTAGAAGTTTTATGAGTAGCTCTGCAGGTGGTGATCTGCCCAGATAAAAATCTCCAGGAAGTCTAAAAGGACTCTTCCATTTTACAAAGACACATAAAACTGGAATATGAAATGAGAATCGTGAGCCAAAGAAGACTCGGTGTTTTGTAAAAAATGAATTTAGGTAGACAAAAGTTAGCTAGTTTAAATGAGATGATTATGTGATACTCTCTTCAAGGCATTGAACCATATGAAGGAATGAAGTGGCAATTATACTCAAAAAGGAACCATTGCTTAGTGTATATTCAGTTTGTGTCATGTCAGGTTTATCACTGTCGTTCCAATGTTGCATACTGCCTGATCTTTTGAGATGGGGAAGGTTATAAGTACTGTAAAATAAATTAAAAGAGTTCCGGTTTTGCGTGGCTTCGGGGCAGCAGGAATTCGCGACAGCTCGCGATTCCTGCTGTGCTAGCCGCCGAGGTACCCCCAATCCAGATGGGTCAGAGGGATATGGCTGCCCTGTAGGGACAGCCGAAGAGAGAGGGGAGTCGGACAGGGGGTTGGGGGTGTCGCAGACCCCCTCCTCCTCCAGAAAAACCCCTTTTTCCCAAGGTAGTGGAGCGGCGGTCAGCAATGGCCGCCACGAAGAAGCCAGCAACCGGGTAAGATTGCGCTGGAGGAAGTAAGAAGAGTGAAAGTGCTGTCTGAGCCGGGTCAAGTAATATCTTTCAAATTGGTTGGAACTGAGCTGTTTGAATTGCTGGAGGATACATTGTATCCCTAAGAAGATTGAAAGCGGCGGAGAAGCTGTTAAAGGGAACTTTTTTTTTTCTTTCTTCACTCTCCCACCCCATGGAAACAGCAGATATGTTTGGACATATTGGACATTAAAAGTGAATTGTTTTGAGAGTTGAAGCTAAGGGACAAAAGGGTTTTTGGACATTGAAAAACTTAAGAAATTGGAAAACCCTTGTTGGAGGTATGGATTTCTGATTATTTAAAATTGATATTGCAAGTGGGAAGGGAGAGGAAAAAAAATTGGAGCAGAAGCTGAAAAAGGAGGAGATTGCCTAGAATCCCAAAGAAAGGTATATGGTAATTGGACCTCTTTGATTAAACATTAACCCCAGAAAGAGAAAGAGAAGAAGGAAGAAAAGTATTAATTTTTGGAATTTTTTTTTGAATTATTCTTGATTAAAAATATTTGTGGTTGTTTTGGGAAAAGTTTCTTTTTTCATAATGGCATCGCTTGTGGATGAACTAAAGATTGAATATCAAAAATATAAAAAAGAAGATACTTTGGGCACTTTGTTTCAATTCTTAGAAATGGCGTTATGTACTTATGAAAAGTTGACTACGCAGCAGAAGGACTGGGACAAAGAAGAAGAGGAAGAAGAAGCCATCTTTGATGAACAATGGGTTCTTTCCGGGGAGGAGGAGAAAAAGGATAAGAAAAAGGGGATTTTAAGAATTATAAAAACAACCAAAGAAGAGAAAAATGAGCGAAAAGGTGGAGGCAAGGTTAGAAAGCAAAGGAAAGGGAGTAAGAAAAGGGAGGAGGAAAGACAAAGGGGTAAAAAGGGCAAGGAGAAGAATAAGCAAGAGAGAAAGGGGGGGAGGAGAAGCCTCAATGGGGGGAAGCAAGATCTAAAGAAAAAAAGTTTATTCAGAGACAATGGGTGAATTTAATTTAGGATAAAAGAGGGATTCTGGAGGGTACATAAGATTGTGTTTTTTATATGTGTATTTCGAGTATAAAATTCATTGTGTAATTTTAGAATCTTTTAAACAGAATCCCAAGAAAAATTGTTATATGAAGTACTTTTAAGTTAGGGTAATGAGTTATAGACGTTACTCCAATTGGTGTATAGGAGAAGTATAATAAAAGAAAAAAGATGAATGGATAGTTGGAAATAGAACAGACAAAGAATATTATTGAAAATGGTAATAAGATATGAAAGGATATATAAAGGTTTTGTTATGTTGTTTTTTTTTTGGATGTTGTATATTGAAAAAAGGCAAAAAAAAATTTAATTAATAAGAAATAATTTGGATGAAAAGGAGAAGTTGGGATAAGATATGAAGTTAAATAGATAAAGTATTGATACTATAATTTGGAATTGTTACGTTCTATTGGTTTTCTTCTTTTATTATTTTTTCTTAGAAAAGAACTTATAAGCTGTTATGCCTTGTGCATTGTTTATACAAAATTTATAAAAATGGTTTATATATATAATATAAAAAAGAAAATGATAATAAGATATGGAAGGATATATAAAGTGAATATGATGTTTGAATTTGTGTCTGTGTGAAGAGTTTCAACCCGGGATCAGACAACCTTCAGAAAAGATCTTTTAGTTTTGTTTATGTTTTATTGTGTTCTCTGTAAAATTAATAAAATTTGTTTTAAAAAAAATAAAAATAAATTAAAAAAATGAATACTACTATAATATTTGTTGGAATTAGAGGAAAGTCAGTGAATATAACTGTTATACAAATATATACTTCAACTCAGATGCAAGGGTGGATAACACCGATTACTGGATATTGCAAAATACAAAACATGACATGAAGGAACTGCATGAGGATGGGGGTAGAAGACATCCAAGGTCCCTTCAAATTCTGCTATTCTGTTAATGTGTGTTTGGAATGCCAAATGTACAGAAAGAGTGGAACCAAGAAATAAAAGGAAAAGGTTAATAGAATTTTGCAAAAGAAATTCCTTTCCTTTTCCACTGTTTTGCTTGAAGGCAACACTGGTTTCAAACAATATAAATGCAGAGTCTACACCTGGACATGGAGGATGTTGTGAATGCATAAGGTTTAATAAAGAGAACTTGAGCTTGGAGTAAAGTGCAGGGTTCTGGCCCTGCACTTCTGATTGGCTGTTAACGGCAGGATCGGATTGGCCCGTTCTGGGGAATCCGATTGGCCATTAACAGAGAGTTCCTATTGGTTAAGGCTCCTCCATTGTTATTGGTTAATAGTTATTGGGGTTGCCTATATAAGGAGGGTTATAACTGCCATTGAGTTGAGAAGTCACTATGTAAATAAAGAGCTGAAGTTCACCGTTCCCGAGGCTTGTCTCCATTCTTTCTCGCCCATGCTCCAAACATAACAGAGAACATATAACCTTAATATAAGTTCAATATAAAGAACAAATTCAGAACACTTAACTGATGTAAAAAGGTATCCAAAGAGCTCTTGGAAGAAATTATACAGGAAATTGAGGACATTCCCCGTGAGTACAAGCTGAAGGAACTTGGGATGTTCAATCAGCAGGAAAGATGATTAGGGGCACTATGAGAACCATGTTCAGGTCATACAAGGAAACTATGTGGCACATGTTCAAAAACTATTTTCCATGGACCCAGAAATGAAGAACAGAAATAATAGGTATAAGATGCAGCTGCTAAAAATGGCTTTAAATGTAAGGGAAAAAAACCTCCTAGTGGTAAGATCTGGGCATGAATGGAACAATCTGCTTTTGAAGGCATTCTTGATCTTTAGAAGTTTTAAAGAAGTGGCTGGAAAGGCACCTCTTAAGGATGGATTTCTTGGTTTACCTTTGCATTGAGATGATTGGATTAGAGCAGGGGTGTCAAACTCAAGGCCTGTGGGCTGCATCCAGCCTGTGGGGTGGTTAGATCTGGCCCACGGGGAAACAGCAAAGGACCAGCCCATGATGCCTCTGCCAGCGAAAAAGGAGCTTGTGAGGGCTGCATGGGCCAGGTTCCATTTTTGGCCATGATGGCCTCCTGTAGCCCTCTGCCAGCAAAAATGGAGCTCATGCACAGCCCCTTGAGCTCTGTTTTCACTGGTAGAGGGCTGCAGGAGGACGTCGCGGCTGAAAATGAGTGATGTGGAGCTGGCCACAACCACCACGGCCATGCCCACCCAGCCCCCCAAAGTCAAACACAACCCTGATGTGGCCCTCAATGAAACTGAGTTTGACATCCCTGGACTAGAGTGATTCTTGGGATTTCTTTCAACTCTATACAGTTCTGCAATTAAACAAGTAGAATAAACATCCAGATAATGATAAAATGGTATTCAAGAGACCAGAAAAAAAAAAAGGACCTCTTTGCTTCTTTTTACTGGCTCTTTGGATTTTTGCAGCCCATATTTGACAGCTCTACAATAAGCAACACTGCAAAAAGTTAAGCTGAAAAACAAGTTTCCAAAATTTGAAAGAAGTAATGATCCAAATGGCTTTCAGGACAAGTTGTCATCACTGTAACTGCAGGGATGAAAGCTGGAGCAATCAATGATTTTGATAAAGGAGAATATTTGTAGCTCAGAGTTGAGGGGTCCTTGGTGCTCTCTGAGCTTCATTGTTTCTTGAAGATGTTTCATTACCCAAACTAGATAACATCATCAGTGCTAATAGGGAGTGATGTTTGCTCCCAATTTATTGTATTTGCCTATGAGTTGGTGGAAGTGGTCTTGGTGAGGTTTTTTTGGTCGAGCTATTTACGGTTGGCTTGTTTGGCAATTCTTAGAATATACCCAATCAGTGGTGGGTTCCAAAGTGGTTTACCACTGGTGCAGTGGGCATGGCTTGATGCACATGCACACACATTTTGTGCACATGCAGAGGATTTCCTACTCGCCTCCTGCAATCCTGCACTATCCCTGGAGCTGCAGCAACTGATGCGCGGCAATCTGCAGTGCTGCACAAAGCAGCTGCACTTCAAAAGCAGGGAATAAAGGTCAGTAAGGGAGCCCAGGTGGGCAGGTGGGCCCAACAGTAGCTCATCAGAGAGAACTAGTTCAGTCTCCGCTCATCTTTGGTGCTACTGGTATGCCAGAACCGGGCCAAACCGGTAGAATAGCACCATTGTACCCAATCAAAGAACTTACAAATAAGGCAACTCCTAATAATACTTGACAAGGCAAGCAACTAGAATATAAATTGAGAGCAAACCCCACTTTCTACCAGCAGTGATAATATTACCTAGTTTGGGTAAGAAAACGTCTGCAAGAAAGCAACCAAGCTCAGAGAATACCAAGGACCACTCAACTGATGATTATATTAGAGGAAAATAATAAGTAAAAAAAAATGGAAGATGGTTTAAGGACTAAACATTAAAACATTAATAGTTAGATAGGATTAGTTATGAATAATCTTAGAATTTTAACAAATGCTAATAAGGTTAAAGGAAGACATAAAGACAATGCTGAAAGTTTCTTCAAAATATTTAAGTTTCCATAAATATTTAAGTCAAGGCCATCCTGATGCAGAAGGCCTCATCCTGAAACATTTCAGAAGTGTTCTCTGATAACAAAAAAAATAAATAAATGACCTGGTCAATTTAGCTTCTAGTTAACGTATTGTCCTGGAATCAGGAGACCCTTGAAGATCCTGAAGAAATAGAAGAGATTCTTGCAAAGTATTGTATAGGGATATTTGTTGCCCTTCTGCTAAACTTCTAATCCTGCTCAGGTATTCATTGAAATGTATTAAATCTTCAATTTGCATAGAGATCATGAATGTGTTGCCCTTGGCCACCAGAATTTCACAACATTGTGATCAAATGCTTATTTTTGCCCTGGGGCAGCTTAGAAAGAACTGGTAAGCTTTTTCTGAGAATACTCCATTTTCCTGATTACACAACAAGTGAAGACTTAGTATGCCCTGAAAAGACCTTCCAAAGCCCACTGAACAGACATAGTTGTGTTTCTAGCAATACATTGGCTTAATGCTGTAAGCTCCAGATCAACTCTATACTGACATATATTGTATACTTGTGTACCACAAACTGAAGGCAATATATTTAAGTAGCCAACAAGATCTAAAAAAGAATTGCAGGCACAGACATTCTGAATGAGAAGGGCTAGGAAGTAATTATGATAAATGATAGAAAGCCACAACTATTCAGGTTTTACAAACCAATACCAGCATTCTACAGTATACTCCTCAGGTTATCCTGACAAAAGTCATTCTATACAGGTAGCCCCAGAGTTACGACCATAATTGAGCCCAAAATTTATGCTGCTAAGTGAAACATTTTGTCGTGTCGTCGGAAATGATGCCAGGAGTCGGTGACTTAGTATCAAGCTCTTTTATTGAGTTAGGAACCGAACTGGGGCTAAAGGCAAAACTCGCGGCTTTTTATTTCCAAGCCGCGGCGGCCGCGGCCAATGGCACCGCTTTGAATCTCCCGCGATCCAAATGGACCAATCGCGGGAGATTCCTAGCGAGCCAATCGGCGCGGCTCGCCTAGCCAATCAGAGTGCCCCGCGCTTTGGCCAATCAAAGCGCGGGGATCTCAAGAATGCTAATGAGGGGACAGAACACATTTGTTAAGTGAGTTTGCCCCATTTGATGACTTTTCTTTCCACAGTTGTTAAGTGAGTTGTTGCATTTCTTAAGTTAGTAACACGGTTGTTTAGTGAATCTCGATTCCCCATTGACTTTGCTTGTCAGAAGGTTGAAAAAGCTGATCATATAACCCTAGGACACAGCAACCATCATAAATATGCAACCACTTGCCAAGCATCTGAATTTTGATTATGTGACCATGAGCATGCTTCGACTGCCATAGCTGTAAAAAATGGTCTTAAGTAACTTTTTTTCAGTGCCGTTATAACTTTGGTCATTAAATGAACTGTTGTAAATCGAGGACTACTTGTACTACTGATCAGGCTATCCTAATTTATGAGACCCACATATAGCTTTCCAAGCTGCAGCACAGACACTCATCTATATTTATCTATGAAAACCAGTGGTAGTATGCTACCAGTTCAGCCTGGTTCACCCAATCCAGTAGTAAAAATCACTGCTGGTTCGGAACTGGTAGTAAAAAAAAGCATCCAATCAGCTGTGAGGATAAAAGACCAAAAAGTGCATGGGGAAAGTTGGAAGGATCGCTCCTAGCTTTTTGTTTCTTCATCCTCTCAGCTGATTGGCTTGTTAGGTGTGCATGCACAATCACCCACTGAACTGGTAGTGACTAAGGTAGGATCCCACTACTGATGAAAACCCACTTTTTCCAGTACATTCTCCCTTAATAACATCAAGGCAGATATCACAGAATTATTTCCTTACAAAATCTAGGAGCACTTAGAAAAACCAAACTTCTTCTTGTTGACCCTTGCTGCTATTATTGTGGAACACCACCACAACAAGAAGACATTCATTCAGTTTTTTCATGTGTGGTGAAGGGATGGGGTCTTTCCCCCAATCATATTTTTTGCCATACCCTAGAATGCAAAGTTCCATTTAAACAAATACTTTTGTATTTATAACTATTATTGTTTTCCTAGAAGCAAAAAAAATGTACCCATTGTTCCATTTGCCTTCAATCATGTCAGAGACAGCTCTTCAAATAGAGGGGGAAATAATTGTTATTTAATTCAATCATGTAACTGTCTGAGGGGAAAATGAACTGTGGAAGGCATCTTTAGCAACCTACAGTTACAAGGTTCACTGAGGAGGCCTTTTTGAAACCTCTGGACCTCCTCCAGCTCATGATTGCTGGACGTTTCCTGCCACTCTGCTACAGAGAGCCAGCACTAACTGTAGAAGACAATATAAAACTGCATAACACATTGCTTTAAAAAAAAAAAGATTTATAATAAGGAGATATCAAGAAATGTCTGGTTGATGAGGCAGAAGGTTCATGTGGCTTATCACGGTTTCATATGAAAGCAAAACACTGAGATTTACTCAGTTGAATACTCGGTGAATCCCGGATGAATGAATAAATTTCTGAAGGAGGTCTGGGTATTCAAGACTATAAGTAGACAGCTTATAAATCTTCAAATCATCAACAAAAAAAAGCTATATAAGATCTCTCTGTGTGTATCTATTAACTTAATAAACTTCCTGATAGATAGATAGATAGATAGATAGATAGATAGATAGATAGATAGATAGATAGACAGACAGACAGACAGACAGATAGATAGATAGATAGATAGACAGACAGACAGACAGATACAGTTTTCATAAGGGATGTTGATATATTTGTTAGCTGTTAAGGACTAAGCTAACGCGTTCAGCAACAACCCTAATAGCTTTACTTTAACAGCAGGCTCGTAATCCTGCACTTCTCATTGGCCCACGAATAGCGAGTCGTGATTGGTCGTTCTGGCTGATTTGATTGGCTGACAGCGGGTCTCTCTGATTGGACGCTTGTTAGAGGGGTAAACTCAAATCATTGGTTATTGTGACAGCAGCCAGCTCTATAAAAGAGCTGCTGCTGCCCAAGTATTTTGCTCTGTTCTGAAGTTACTAATAAAGAGTTGAAGTCACAGTTTGATGCCTCGTCTCTGTTCCTTGCGCCCATGCTCAGGACATAACATTAGCTGTCACACTAATAGGTAACATTCCAAACTTGGCCAAGGTGAGAAGTCTTCTAATGTTAGATTTGTAAGATGTTAGAAAAAATATCTGGGGATGAACTAAGAAGCATTATTTTTTAAGTTATAAATGGTGAAGTCTGGTTCTATAAATCCTGAGGTTAGTATGATTTTGTTGAGACTGAAAAGCCAGTATAAGTAAAATCAATTTTGACTTATCTTAAGGAGGACTCAAACCTATCTAATGAGGTAAGGGAAACCAAAAACGTTTCCCAGACAACTGGCTTCAACCATTTTATGAGATGGCATAGCCTCAGGTGGGCCTCAAAAGAAATATAAAAATACAGAATTAAAATAATAAAAACAAACATAAAAATGAAATAGACCAACTTCTGTATTGTGTTCATCTATATTGTGTTGTGTTTGAACACAATACAGAAGCCTGATAATGGCAGATGAGATTCTGCCGAAACGTTGCTACAACTTTAAAAGCACAACTATAATGATGTGGGAAAATCTCTCTCTCTCTCTCTCTCTCTCTCTCTCTCTCTCTCTCTCTCTCTCTCTCTCTCTCTCCACTAATGATGGGTTTAACCTCCCTGGGAAAGAAATTTCATATAAGGGCAAACTTGCCTCCAGATAGTCAGAAACTAAAGGCTTCTAAAATAACCACTAAACAGAAGCTAAGAAGTGCTGGGTACACTTTGAAAATAACTAGGGGAAAAATGCTTTGAATGTCCTATAACTGCCCCAGTTCTCCGCTATTTAATGAAATCATCTCAAATTTTGAGAAAGGAAAATAGACAGGAATAAAGAGCTGCTGTCGCTTTATGTGTCATAGTAAAGTTAATGAGTAAATTTCATAAAGCAACAGCACCTTTTCTCTTTAACAGAAGCATAAAGAAGTCAGGTTGCTTTAATGAATTGTGCTGAAGAGTAATGAATTGTAATGAAGAGGTGCTGAATTCATGAAGCATCTGAAGCAGGGGTGTCCAACTCAATTCCATTGAGGGCTGTTTCAGGGTTGTGTTTGACCTTGGGGGGCTGGGGTGGGCATGGCCAGCTCAACGTCACTCATGTCAGGGGTGCCTGTGGTGGCCCAAGCGCTCTGGCAGCAAAAATAGACTTCAGGAGGGCTGCAGGTTTGCCCTCTCGAGCTGTTTTTGCTGGCAGAGGCACCATGGGCTGGTCCTTCGCTGTTTCCAGGGCAACCCCATGGGCCAGATCTAAGCACCTCGCAGGCCCGATCCAGCCCCTGGGCCTTGAGTTTGACACCCCTGATCTGAAGCATTTCTTTGCAACCACCTATTCCCCCCACATATTCCCCCCCTTAATTGTATGGTCCAATTAAGAAGCCCAAAGCCAATTTCTTTTTGAATATAAAAAAGAACATAATAGTAATTATTATTATTTACTTTTTGTCTCAGCTTTATTATTTATACAAATAAGACAGCAAACATATCCTGCACACCTTCCACTTCTTTTTCCCCACAACTATAACTCTGTGAGGTGAGTTGGGCTGAGACAGGGTGATTAGGTCGAAGTCACCCAGCTGAACTTCATGGCTATGACAGGACTTGAACTCACGGTCTCTCACTTTCTAGCCTAGAGCCTTAACTGGTAGACCAAACTGGCTCTCTTAATAAAATAATAAATATAATATAGACTTCCGGTTTTGCGTGGCTTCGGAGCAGCAGGAATTTGCTTGTCTGCAATTCCTGCTGTGCTTGCTGCCAAGGTGCCCCCGATCCAAATGGGTCTGGGGGATATGGCTGCCCTGTAGAGGCAGCCGAAGAGAGAGGGAATCCGGACAGGGGCTTGGGGGTGTCACAGACCCCCTCCCCAGCCGGAAAAACCTCTTTTTCCCAAGGTGGTGGAGCAGCGGTCAGTGATGGCCGTCACAAAAAAGCCTGCAGCCGGGTAAGATTTATGCTGGAGGTTGCAGGAGGAAGTGAAAATTTGGCTGAGCCGAGACAATTACAACTCTTAATTACCCTGGAAACTGAACTGTTTGAATTGCCTGAGGATACATTGTTTCCCAAAGAAGACTAGAAAGCTGCGGTTAAAGCTGTTAAGGGGAAATTTTTTTTTTCTTAACTCTCCCTCCCCATAGAAATAGCAGACAGAGATCTGGAAAATCTACTTGGGCACGGAAAGTAACTCAATTTGAAATTTAAAGCCAAGGGATAAAGGATTTCTGGACATTGGATTAAAACAAAAAACAACTTAAAATTGATTTGGTTTGCTTTGTGACTTTGAGATCTTTGTGAAATCTTGTTTTTTTTAAAAAAGGGACTAAAGACATTAGGATTGCATTAAAAAAGAAAGAAAGAAAAAATGGCATTATCTTTTGAAGGACTACAAATGGAATTTCAAAAATTGAAAAACGAAGGTAAGGGCTCGTTTGGATCTATCTTTCACTTTTTGGAAATGGTGATTTCTACCTACCAAGAAATCCAGGAAGGCTGGGATGAAGGAGAAGAATTAAGCCATCTTTAATGGACAAACACACTTAGTGGAGGAAGAAAAGTGGAAGGGGGGCAAGGCAAAGATGAACTTAGAACTTAAAAAAGTAACCAAGAAAAAGAAGAAGGAGATGAAAAAGCGATATGATGTCAGAAAGCAACAGAAAAGAGAAATACAACAGAGAGGGAAGATTAAGAGAGTGAAATTGGAGAGATGGGGGGGGGGTCAAAAAGTTAGAATGGAGAAGAAAGGGGGAAAGGAAAGAGAAGTCATAAAGGCTTTAAACAAGATGCAAAAAATGGTTTTTTTTCAGAGATAAGGGGTGAGATAATCTTTTTTTAAAAAATGATTCTGCAAAAGTACATAAAAATGCATTGTAGACATTAGTATTTGAAGTTGAGTTAGAAAATTAGAATATTATATGATTTTAAAATGTATTAAAGCGAAGTCATGATTTAATTATAGAGTTTAATTTCTTAATTTCATAATTGTATGAAATAATATTTTTATTGTTTAAGAATTAATAATAGAATTTAATTTCTTATGAAACATTGCTTTTATTATATTATAAATTTAATATTTCTTTTTTACTTGTTTTTAGTTTTATTATTACTTATTAAACTCAATATTATTTGTTTGTTTTACTATTTTGAAATGTAATACTTTGAATGTACAGAGCAGAATTAGCACGGAAAATATGTATTATTTTAAGTGTTATTTAGGGGGAAGATAAAAAGTTGTCATACTTCATTCTGGGTTTACAGGAGAAATATTGTATTAGATAGAAAGGAGGTGATTGAAAGAAAACAGGCCAAAGATGCAAATATAATTATTTAATTGAGATGGAATAAACAAAATAGAATTAAAAGAATGAGTAGGAGAAAGAAAATATATGGAAAATAGAGAATGTTAAATAAGATATGAGATAGTATATTAAGTGAGTATAAATTTTGATTGATGTCTGTATAAAAAGAGTTAACTCGGGGTAAGCCGCCTTCCAAAAAGAAGTTTTATGTATTTATGTTTTGTGTAATGTTTGTTTATGTTTTGTTTGTGTGTGTTAAAAAAAATTAATAAAGTTTGTTATAAAAATAATAATAATAAATATAATATGACTAGCACCTAGTTTGGGTAATGAAACATATGCAATAAAACAAGCAAGCTCAGAGAGCACCAAATGCCCCTCATGTCAACCCTGAGCTACAAATTTTCTCCTTTATTAATCAATATAATAATACAGAATTAGCAGTTTACATCTTGCGATGGTCACTGTAATGTATCAAACATTCACATCTTCCTATCCCAGGTCCTTGGGAAGGATTTGATACATGTACATAAATGACAAATCTAGTCTGAACATCTGGATGACTGTGCGACGAACCATTAAAAAAAATAACATAAAAGTAACCCAGTTGCACGAACCAAAACCCAAATTAGTCCAGTGTTTCTCACAGCCAAAGAGCTCTGGAAGGAGGGAGTAAGCAAGGGAGGAGGGAGTCATCATTCTTTCCTGAAACTATTATTTTGGAGGAATACTGACACCAACCAAGGTAATGTTGAATCTCTAAGACTAAATTGCCATTAATAGGTCTGCTATTCATAAATTCATCTAATCCCCCTTTAAAGCCATTCAAGTTAGTGTTCATCACTACAGCTTATATTAATGAAGTCTACAAGTAAATGATGTGCCGTAAGGCCATAATTAATCTAATTCTGGAAGGTATGTTATGCCAGATCAGATGATTGGTGCATGTATTAAAACTGGAACAGTTCAGCAGAACCTGGGGAGGGCGTAGAAAATCTCCCCCGCTTATTCCTTCCCCCGCAATGCTTAAGAAGCCAGGGATGAACTTAGAACTTCCCAGGACACAAAGTGTATTTTCTCTGTTGAGTTCCCCACGGATTCCTTTCTGCTGAGTTCATGCTGAGAGGACCTTGCCTGCAAAACCTTATTTCATGCAAAACCTTATTTCTGGTCCATCACTTTGACTTCCAGCAAAAAGAGTAGTATATCTCGTTACTCACGTTCCCAGCTAACCAACAGTGATGCGGCACAATCAATTCTAAAGCAAATCTTGTACTTTGCTCTGGCCAGTTCGATATTCCATGCTTTCTATCATTGTGGGCTTTCTTCATATTGATCAGATCACCTGAAAGCTATTAAGCTTAGTTATTAAATGTTGATATTCCCTTCCCCCCCCCCCCATCAGTGTCTAACAAATAAACTCAGAGCGCTCCAAGTGCAGTAAATCTCTAAGATTTACAGGTGATTTATCATTCTCTTTTATTCCCCATCCAGGAAAAAAGAAAGAAAGATAGCAATCGTAGCCACTTTATGTGCCAATTATTGAATGTGGAATAGCAAACATGCTTTCTTCAGAGAAATCGTGGCTGGCACTTATGGGTCTCCAATTTGCCTCATAAATAAGACTCAGGGTAGTCTCCAGAGCTGAAGAAGCTTCTTAGATGAGAGGGGAACATTTTCAAAGAGAAACAAAATGATTTAAGAATCTCCAGAGCTAAGTCTCAGGGTAATTTCACAACTGCCTTGTGTTGAGTCCTTTGAAGCATTTGGTTTTGGACAATCACTTGGATTGCTGGTGGTTTAGACTGTTTCAGTGCCAATAAAGGAGAGTATTTGAAGCTCAGGGTTGAAATGAGGGGTCCTTATTGTTCTCTTGCTTGTTGTCTTGCAGATGTTTCATTTTCCAAATTAGGTAACACCATCAGTTTCAGTGGTTTGATGCTCTTCTGTTCCTGTTGCAAGAATTGTCATTCATAATTTTTTTAAAATAAAAAGTGTATATTCAAATCCCTGAATTCAGTTGGGCTGCGTAATGATCTGGGCTGGAAAGTGGGATTTGAAGGGTGTGTCACATGCCACACCATTTGGAACTCTATAGAGAAGCTGCATCTTTTCCTAGGTTGCATAATTGCAACCATATGAACTCAGGAAAGCATGGTTTGATTTAAGGAAGCGTTAACAAATGCAACGTGCAGGTCCACAAACACTCCAAACCATCAAATAAATATGAGCCAGTAGTGTACTAATCTTAGGCAGAATATTTCCCCTAAAAAGAAAAGTAGAAACTCAGAGGCAGAAACTCAGGCCCTCTCACCTTTGCTAATGGACCATTACTTTGGCCTGGACTAGTCTATTTTACATAACAAAGATCTACTCCAAGTAGAGCTATAATAGGAACTGCACAAAGCCCTTTCATTACATCATCATCCAGCAAGGCTCAACCAAGAAGGTGTGTTAGGAATATAAGTCACCTAACAGGTATTTGGGTTAGAAATATATAAACCAGGCTAAACATTTCAGTACTATATCTTTAAGGGAATGCAAGAGCATGCAATTGAGTGTGGTTTCTCAGACAGCCATATAGAGCCAGAAATCTGGGTTGTTTAGTCTGAGTCTCAGAAGAGAGTGTGAGTGTATCTCTGTTTCCTTCTGTTGGAAAGTATTGCCGTTACTCCATTTCTTCTAATTGACTGATATTACTGGATTTAATGTAAGTCTGATACTGAACTGTTTTTGACACTGGAATTTGATATTTGGATTATCCCTGGATTGAAAACTGACTGATTTAACTTGTGAATGATTTTTGGACTGCCTATTTTGGACTTTACTTAAACCTTTCTGGAAGTAAAAACCTACATTTACTGTACAGTGTATCGGTGTTCTCTGTGTGTATTATTCCAACACTACTCTCTATACGTCTCCCTGTATGTGCTCATTCTCCTAATGGGGAATTACCTTAACAAGGTGGGACTAGAACTGACAGTCTTCCAGTTTCTGCGACCAAGTGGATCTCAATTTTTACGGCTTTTTTTCAATTGTTTTTATTTTCTCTGCTTTTGGGTATTTTATAGATAAATAGGGATCATTCTGACCCCAAATAGAGGAGGAAAATGTGGATTTAGAAGAGGGAAAATGAAACCAAAACTAAAGCAGTGCTTCATCTTTTTTCTGTTGGGAAATGTGTTCAGACAAGAATGAAAACATGCAATTATTCAAATAAAAAAGCATTCCCCAAGAAATTAGTTGGATCCAGCATAATAACTTCCCTGATTATTTTCAGAAGGATGGGCTACCTTTCTAGCTGTTCAAATAGAGCAATGACAGGAGACTCAGTGCTAGCTCATCAGTATATCACTAGAACTTTGCCACATCTAGATTTCACTGCCTCTTTAATCACATCCCGGACATAAACTGTTTCAACTCCTCAAAATGATGCTATAGAGCATTGCACACCAGAACAACTCGACACAAGAACAGTTTTTCCTCGAAAGCCAACTCTCTGCTAAACAAATAATTCCCTCAACACTGTTCAACTATTAGTGTCTGCATTACTATTACTGTTAATCTTCTCATCACTCCTTATCACCCATCCCCTCCCACTTGTGACTGTATGACTGTAACTTTGTCACTTGTATCATTATGATCTATATCGACTGTTTCCCAGTATGATTTCATTGCTTATTGTACCCTATGACTATCACGAAGTGTTGTACCTTATGATTCTCGACTCTTGACGAATGTATCTTTTCTTTTATGTAAACTGAGAGTATTTGCACCAAGACAAATTCCTGGTGTGTCCAACCACACTTGGCCAATAAAGAATTCTATTCTATTTTATTCTAATATGCCTCCTACACCAGATCCTCTCCACATCAACTGAGGATGGTATCCTTAGCAGGTCTTCTCTCAATGCCCATATGGGACAGGCTAGGCTTATACTTGTCAAGGTGATACTTAATAAATCTTGGTCTATGCCACTTAGGGAAGACCTGGAAGTCTCAGACTAACCAACCCAGAAACTTCAAGATGTGTATCACTCTGCAATGATTAGAAGGCTGCTGCTTCCTGCACTAGCTCTATTTCCATGTCATCTTCAAAGCCAGTGCCAGGATTTTGAAATACTTTGCAGAAGCACTTCAAAGAGGAGCATCACTCAAATATCTGTCAAACTAAGTCCTCTTTTAAGATTACAAAGTTCTGTTTATCTACTGAGGTCATGCAGTGCTAAATTCTTGCAGATTTAACAGTTCTTAATTAGCAAAAGGACAATGAAAAGTATGTAGGCAAATCCAGATCTGGACTAGAGAATTGGAGACAGACTCTAGATGACAGCAAAGGATTAGAAATGTATAGTTGTTGCCATCTAGTGGTCATCCAGATTTCTGCAGCCCGGATTTGGTAACATTGCTCTCTTCAACTCAAGGCAATTTTTCAAATAAGTTTTAGAGACTCAGGACTCTGGCCTGACTGTCAACCCCTCAGCAAGAAAACTCTAAAAAAAAAAAAAAGAGAATAAATTGTATTCCAATTTAATGTGAGGAGAGAAGCTGAGGGCGGTGGAAGGGCTGAGTTTGAACAAGGGCTCAGTCTGGCTAAGGGCTATGGGAAAAAAATCAGGGGGGAAAAAATGCTGATGTATCCCTTGGAGTTTGCAATGACTCAGAAGGTTAGTGACATTTCCATTCAAACTCTCTTTCATCCTGCCCAGTCATGTGACCAACAGGGAAGCTTCTTTAGTTAATTAACTATCATTATTAGGGAAGGGATGGAAAGAGTTTCAGATACCCCATACATGCCTTCTCACAAGGGGAAATAAGTATGGATATATAAAATGAATAACATAGGAAGGGACTTTGGAGGAATGGACCTTCACCAACCCCATGTTCAGAAAAGATACCCTATACCATTTCAGACAAATGGTTCCACTAATTAATTGTTCCAGCTCTCGGGAAATTTCTCCTTTGCTTCTTCTCCTGCACTTTGGGGAACAGCTTGACTTCTTCTTCTTTGTGGCAGACCCTGAGATATCAGAACACTGCTATCATGCCACTCACTAGTCCTTCTTTTCATTAAACTGGACATACCCAATTTCAGCAACCATTCTTCATATGTTTTAGCCTCCAATCCCCTAATCATCTTAGTTGCAATTCCACGTATATACAAGTTTGAGCATTAAATGGTATTCAAAACATTTGATTCATACTACCAGCTGGCTTCAAAGATAGGAAATTTTGGAGGATCTGTTTGCTGAACACCTGCTTTGAATTCAGCCTCAGATGTTTAATTTTAAGCCCTAATAAATCACTAGAACCTGTGTAACTCCCTTATGGGAGCTGCTCCATCTTAAGCCGTAAGACAACCTTCTGGAGCTTTAATGCCAAGCAGCCATTATTTGATGACACACATTTCAAATAATACAGCCTTGTTGTGCTATTTCCAAGGGCTGCTTAATCTATCTAGGCCAGAGAAGCTGGTAGGTAGTACAAGGACAAACCCAGTTATGAAATGAACCAAATCCAGTCCCTGTGAATTGGGATTATGGGAATACCAGTTTTTTTCCAAAAATGAGGAGGAGAGAACAATTTTTCTCCATGCAAAGGATGGAGGATGAGGAGAGAGTAATTTTCCTCCATGCAAAATAGCTGGGGAGGTGGAAATTGATCCTATCTGCATATGTAAACAAATCCTGCATTTTAAAAGAACTCACAGACAAACATTACCAGGTTGCTATGTTCCCACAAGGGGCTTTGCTATTTAAATGCCATCGCTTATTACCTGACCTTTTGAGTTGATTGTTAAAGGGGCATAAAAACAGAACAAACTAAACAGAATGCTGTTCTTTTTTCCCCACATGTCTGTATGCCAATGGAGCAGAATAAAAAAAAAGCCGATTTAGTGGCTGAGGGTCTTTTTTTTCCTGCCAACTTTCTTATTCCCCCTGTCCCATCTTTCAAAAGTCTGTTCCTTCATTTCTACAGCTTTGCAAGTATATTCTCTCACTCATATCCTCCTGTGTTCATTTATTTATACCTCCCTTTTATGGTGAACTTTAATCTCAAAAGGGGGCGGGGGCAAAACATATATTGAAAGACCATAACATTAATAATGGATTCAACCCATAAAATAATGATAAACAGCACAATAAGAACAATGTATTAAAATACTGTATACTAGCACGATCACCAGGTGATAAGGACCAAAAGTCAAAGCAATATGGTTTCAACTCAATGCTTGATTTTCACTTTGTATGGACAATTTACAAAATATGAATACCTAAGAAATAGCTTTGTCTATATTCAAGGCTTCTTTGGGTCATAGCAGAATAAAGCTGGGGCAATACACCACAGTCGAAATCTTGCAGCCACCCAAAAGCAATAAAATATCTTTATTAATAGCCAAGAATGATTGCTGAGGGCTGAACTGTTGGATTCCTTGGTGGTCTTTGAACTAGTTGTTTGTTTTTTGCAGACATTTCGTTACCCAACTTGGTAACATCATCAGTATTAGAAAGGAATTGGTTTTGCTCTCTTTTTATCTATTGTACAGCATGGAAGATGTTACCTAGCTGAAAAATGAAACATCTGCAAAACAAAAACAAAACAAAGTGACAAAGACTACATGCCTTTATTAAAGTACAACTAGACTAACTATAATGTAAATTCTGTGTAACTTTTATATAAAAATAGGTCGTGATAAACAAACCATAGCCAAGAGTCTACAAAAAATATCCATTTTTGAACAATGTATTTTTAGCTAACAAGAAGAAATATTAAAGGTGCACTAAACCTCTTCGAAAACACATCCACTCCTGCCCTTTAACTCACACACTCCTTATGCACACGATTCATAGGAGCCTGTAACAAGCAACAACATGAACTTGATAACATGCACATCATATTATGCAGATGGTGCAACTATGTAATTGTTGTGAATGAATAATACCAATAAAGTTATCTTGAGCTTGAAGTCAAGTGCAGGGTTCTGGCCCTGCACTTCTGATTGGCTGTTAATGGCAGGATCGGATTGGTCCGTTCAGGAGCATCCGATTGGCCATTAACAGGCCATTCCCATTGGTTAACAAAGCTAGCACTCCAGGTTTGCTATTGGTTGAATAGTAAAAAAAGTTGCCTATATAAAGAAGGCTATAGCAGCCCTGCATTTTGCGCGTCACAATATGTAAATAAAGAGTTTGAAGTTCACTGTTTCTACCGGCTCGTCTCCATCATTCGCACCCATGCTCCAGACCTAACACTGGCGACAAGGGTGGGATTGGATGACATCAGAGCCAACTAAGACAACTAAGCACGTGGCTGAAGCGCACAATGGCGGAATCATGTCGGGCAGCGTAGTACCACCCGCTCCGTTCGATCCAGCTCAAGGGGACTGGGAGTCCGACATGGATCATTTTCAAATGTTTTTGGAAATGAATAATCTGAAAGATGCCACACCCAGGAAGAAACGGGCGGTATTCCTAACGCACTGCGGCCCGACGGTATTCAAAATGGCTAAGGCATTAGCAAAACCGGCAGAAGCGAAGGCCATGGACTGGGATGTCCTCGAACCGCTACTAAGGGCCCACTATGCACCAACCGTTCCAACGCTCGTAAGATGACACAAGTTCTATCAAAGAAACCAGCGGAAAGGAACCAACCTCCACCAATCGACAGGGAATCGCCCTGTAAGGCGAGAACCAGTAAACCACTCCTACAGAAACCAACCCGTGAATCGTCTAGCGAGACGGGAAGAGGCCCACCAAACGCTCACTATTGGCCATGCCTCTTCACTAGACGCTAAGAAAATTCGGGTCAACGTGAACATTGAAAATCGACCCTGCCAAATGGAAGTTGACTCGGGATCATCTCTTTCAATGGTCTCATGGAAGACCCTCAAGCAACTCATCCCCACTATCCGGCGCCAAGACCTTCAATTCCAACGGCTCGTGTTAAAGGACTACCAGGGGAACCGAATTCCAGTTGCAGGATGCAGTCGAGTCCGGGTTGCATTCAAGAACCGCACGGCGTACTGACCCCTGACAATGATCGATAAGGACCGGCCTAGTCTGTTAGGCCTGCAATGGTTCACACCAATCGGCATTGAAGTGGCTGGCATTAACCGAATCGGCAGCAGTGACTGGGAGGAAGACCTCGCCCACGAATTCAGGGATGTCTTCGAGGAAAAGCTAGGCGAGTACAAGGGGACCCCGATATCCTTTAGCCTTAATCCAAAGATAGCTCCCATCCACCTTAAGCCTCGTCGAGTTCCGTTCGCTCTAAAGCCAAAAATTGATGAGCAGCTTGATAAGTTGATTGCCCAGGGAGTGTTAAAGCCAACTGACCACTCCCCATGGGAAACACTGATTGTGACATCATTTAAGCTGGACGGCTCCATTAGAATTTGTGGGGACTACCGAGCCACCCTAAACCACGTCCTGCAACAGAACCCATGTCCGGTGCCGGTGGTACAAAACCTCCTCCATTCCCAGGGGGGCGGAAAAGTCTTCGCTAAACTAGACTTAGCTCAGGCTTATCAGCAACTGCCGGTTGATGAAAAAACGGCACAGGCACAGACTATCGTAACACACCGAGGTGCCTTTAAGTGTACGCGGCTTCAATTCAGAGCCTAATGGAGAGACTAATGCAGGGGATCAAGGGCGTTGTCCCCTATTTTGACGATGTGCTCATTGCCGCCCCCACTCCAAAAATCTTACAGGAGCGTTTAAGACTGGTGTTACGAAAATTCCAGGAAGCAGGCTTGAAAGTCAAAAGAAATAAGTGCAAACTGTGTACCGATCGTGTTGAATTCTTAGGGTACTTAATTGACAGTCAGGGTATTCACCCTACCGATAGCAAATTAAGAGCAATAAAAAACGCTCCCAGACCCCAGAACAAGACCGACCTCCAGGCGTTCTTAGGCCTCATCAATTTCTATAATGTATTCTTGCCGCACAAGGCGACTGTCGCTGAACCTTTACATCGTCTATTAGATAAAAAATCGATTTGGGTATGGGGTCACAAAGAAGAGCAGGCGTTCCGTAATGTGAAAAAACTACTGACTTCGGACACCGTACTAATGCAGTACAATGAGACTTTGCCAATAAACATTACATGTGATGCATCGCCTTTTGGAGTGGGTGCCATTTTGAGCCATGTGTTACCTAATGGTAACTTGCTTACTTCTCAAAGACGCTCTCGAAAACCGAGCGAAATTACAGCCAGATCGATAAAGAAGCCCTGGCGATTGTATCAGCTGTTAAAAGATTTCATGAGTACATGTACAGCCGGGTTTTCACCATTGTAACTGTAACTGACCACAAACCATTGCTGGGGATCATCGCTGGGGACAAGCCAACTCCCTACATACTTTCTCCCAGAATGACCCACTGGTCAGAATTCTTGGCTGCCTACAATTATTGGCTACAATATCGTCCCAGTAAAGCCATTCCCCACGCCGATGCGCTGAGTCGTACACCGCTCCCTGAAACTATCAACGATCCTGCACCAACGATGACAGCGTTGCAGATCGAGACACTCCACACACCGCCATTAACTGCCTGTGAAATCGCGAGAGAAACAAAACGCGACCCCATCTTAACACCAGTCCTCACATGGGTGGAACGCGGATGGCCATTGGACCAAGTTCCAGACGACTTTGCACCATTCAAAAGTTGTCAAACAGAGTTGTTCTCGCAGAAGGGCTCTGTCATCTGGGGTGATAGAGTCGTTATCCCAGAATGACTCCAACAGACATTGCTAAGAACCTTGCACGATGGCCACCCTGGCATCGTGCGCATGAAGGGCCTTGCACGAAGCTACGCATGGTGGCCAGGCATCGACAGACAAATCAAATCGTGGGTTAAAACTTGCAGGAGATGCCAAGAAGTAAGCAACGCTCCACCAAAGGCAACCCCAACCGAATGGGAGATGCCGCGGGGACCCTGGTCCCGCATCCATCTGGACTTTGCCGGGCTGACCAAAGGCCACACGTTTTTACTAACCGTCAACGCCTACTCGAATTGGTTCGAGATTCACCGAATGAGCAACACGACCACTGACGCTGTCATCAAAAGACTGGAAAGACTGTTTGCAACCCACAGATTACCAGACGTTCTGGTATCCGACAACGGGCCCCAGTTTATCGCGCTGTCTTTTGAGCAGTACCTGGCTGACCACAGTATCCGACATGCGCTCACTTCACCTGCACACCCTGCTGCCAACGGTAGGGCTGAGCACATGGTACAATTCGTCAAAAAGACTCTCCAAAAGATTGACTACGACAACATCGACGAGAAAATCAACCGGATCCTTTTCCTACAGCACACCACATCTCACAGCATCACCAACAAAACTCTCGCCAAGCTGCTAATGGGACGAAAGCTCCGCTCCCACCTCGATCAGTTACACCCAGCCTACGAACCGGAAAAACCACTCGGATTCAGCGGCTGATGCTGTACCTTTCAGGTAGGCGATTTAGTATTCGCTAAAAACTTATCAGGTGATCCGCTGTGGGTAGAAGCAACCGTAATCTGTGTAACCGGCCCAAGATCATACCTCGTTCAGTGCCCTGATGACAGACTTTGGAAGCGCCACATTGATCAACTATGATCGCGGCTACTGTCGCGCACTTCCGAACTCCCTTATGACCAAACTGGGGGGGGGGAGATACAGAGGAAAGCGAATTGCAATTAGAGGGAAACCTTTTTGAAGAAACCGATAATGGGACTGAAATGCAGGAACAGGAACCAGGGACTGCAGTGAGTTCACCTCAGGGAGTGGCCAGTGATATTGGTGACGACGGGAACGCGAACTCGGAACCAGAGGCACCCCTACCGATAAACAACGATCTACCTCAGCAGAAGTGCAGCCAACTGCCAGGCACTTTGCGAAAATCGAAAAGACTAACAAAACAGCCGTCCTACCTTAAGGACTATGTAACTGCGCCCCGTGGGCAGAAGCCGGGGGAAAGGGGTGTTGTGAATGAATAATACCAATAAAGTATATTGAGCTTGAAGTCAAGTGCAAGGGTTCTGGCCCTGCACTTCTGATTGGCTGTTAATGGCAGGATCGGATTGGTCTGTATAGGAGCATCCGATTGGCCATTAACAGGCCATTCCCATTGATTAACGGAGCTAGCGCTCCAGGTTTGCTATTGGTTGAATAGTTAATAAGTTGCCTATATAAGGAAGGCTATAGCAGCCCTCCATTTTGAGCTGTCACAATATGTAAATAAAGAGTTTGAAGTTCACTGTTTCTACCGGCTCATCTTCATCATTCGCACCCATGCTCCAGACCTAACAGTAATGGCATTATGATATCTGTTTGAAGTGGCATTGGTTGTGTTGTGTCATTTTTCCACCATATATCGCCATGTGTGTGCTGATTCCAACCAAATCACCATCGCATTTTCAAAATGTGGCAGTAAAATGTTCCTTTTTTGCTGCTGTTCAAATTAGGTATGCCTTAAAGATGCTTGACATACAGTAAGGATAATGTGCACTAAACATTCTCTGAATCTTCTACCTACCTCCAAAATACTAAGTATATTGTACCTTTCAACTAGCCTTGTCTCAGTTAGAGCTGGCTAGAGACAAAAGGGATTAGGACCACTTTTGAATATCACAATTGAGCTATTTACTGGAGTTATTCATTGGAACTTCTGATGGTCTGCTCCCAAAAATAACTTAAAAATTGATTTGAGCTTTGAATGAGGCAATCTGGTCTAGTAGTTATGGCTGCAGACCAGAAACCAGGAGATTGTGAGTTTTACTGTGAGCTCTATACCAGAAGTGGTATTCAGCTGGTTTGAACAGGTTCTGGTGTACTGGTAGCAGAAATTTTGAGTAGTTTGGAGAAGCAGCAAATATGACCTCTGGCTGGCCCCACCCTTCCATACTCGCCATTCCCTGTCCCATCTTCCCTTGTTTTTTTAGCTCAGCTGATTCATGTGGCAGACTGGATTGCTGCAACTCAGCTGAGCTAAAAAACAGCTCAGCTCATCAGCGTTGACACCGAGGGTGAACTTTGAGTGCTGCATTCATTCTCATAGAAATGGTAGGAAAAGGTTTGGAATCCCACCGCTGTTCTACACAAGTTTGGCATAAAAGATGTCTTGCTGACTTTTTGTCAGTCATTATCTCTCAGCTCTTGGCATCAGGTTCAGGTGACAAGCTGGTCAATCAATGTCTGCCAGAACCAACAGATCAATATTTAGGTGATCTAAAAAAAGGAGACTCTATACCTGTGGGAAAAAAATGCTAGGAAACAAAAAAGGATGTAGTTTTTGCCTTAAGTCTTTAATACCTATATTGGAGGTAAGAAACCGATCCTTTGAATGTTGCTATAGCAACTTCTAGTATCACTCACCATTTCACATGCTAAGAATGATAGTTTAGCAATCTTTGGATGATCACGGATCCCTCTTTGCTGACCTGAACGCATCAATTCCATACTCACCTAGTTTGAACTAACTTGTCCTTGGAAGATTGTTGAAGTACTCTGATAAAAAGCTACCTGGTTGCAACATTTTCTTTATGAAGCTCAAACCATTATATCTTTAGTGTCTAACAAATACAAATACAGTTTTTAATCTACTGGTTCTTGTAAACTGCTGCTTCACCTTTTGTGTGTGTTTTATTAGAATTTCAAACCAAACAAACCATACTTCAAACTCATGGGCAGAATAACAACATACATTGCCCTGATTATTTGGAAGAAAAGAAAGCGTATAAAAGGAATGAAATAAAAGGTGCTTTAAAATGCCTTGCACAGACACCCACTGAAAACTTGCACCAACCTGCTGCATTCTAATGACTGCTCTTGCTTTGCTTTTGACATTTTCAAAAGTGGCTGCAACTTGTATGCATTTGATAGGCTAGTCTAATTACATACGGTAGGTGTTATATATTTTTATGAGTTTTATGTGACTTTATGAATTTGTCAGAATGTTGCAATTATGATACCCCTCTTTGTCTTATAATGAAAAGCAAGTTTAAAAATCTAATTTGATTTCTGAACCACCTGACAACATCGTGACTTGGATGTCTAATAGATAAATATGGACAACCAAAATCAATGTTTATGTTTCAATTTTGGGAGGGGTGGATTACATGACTTTGTTCAGCAGTGCTTCTAATTTATAAGTTTTGATGTAATAATCAAAGTTTATTTGGGCATATCTAGACATGACTATTTCCCAAGGCCTTGGAGGAGGGTGATTAGTGAATATATGTTCAGGAAGATAAATCTATCTCAGCATCTACTTCTGTCCTACTACATACAGTATTCTTGTATGGTATGGGAGCTGCTCTATAGCAGGCAAAAAAGCTCTACAGAGAATCATTAAAACTGCTCAGAATATCATTGAGCTCCAGCTACCAGCACTGGACGACATCTTCACATCTCACTATTTGAGGAAGTCACACAACATTCTCAGAGACTCTTCCCATCCTGCTTACAATCTTTTGTGAACTGTTGCCTTCTGGCAGAAGATATAGAACAATTAAAACTTAGACCACATGTTTTCTGAACAGGTTTTATCCCAGCGCTATAATTGCACTTAACAATGAACTTAAGGGCCACCATCAGTGAGCTGTTGGACTGTTGGTCCAACTTGGTCTGTTGTGTGGATGCTTGTGTGTTTTAGGGAGTGGGGAATTTTGGTGGCTGGGGGTGTGTTTGGGGATTGTCATGCATGTTTGCGTGTTGGGTCTGGTCTCTGAATGTTATGTGAATTTCATTGTATGTGTATACTGTGTATATATGTACAATGACAATAAAGTATTATTATTATTTTCCAAGGTTGCTCAACATCATCATCATCATTATTGTTATTGTTGTTACTTTTGTTCTGTTTTATGGAGTCTTTCTGGATGCATTATTATTTGTTTCTTTTTAATTGTTCAAGATTTTTATTATGGAAATTCTATTATATCTAGAATTTGGATTTGGGGTTTTTTTTTTTAAAAAAAAAACAGAAATTGTGTAAATTAAAGAGACATCTTTTGATTTGTGTTCAAAACATCACTCTTTAAAATCTATGAATGTATAAAAGTTTTCATGTATTCTATTTTTTTTAATTGTAAAAACCTACAGAATTGAGTTAAATTACAACTGCAAATTGACTATCATTTTAAAAGAAGCAGCACAACCATTATAGTATCCATTATATAATACCATTATAGTATTATAGTATAGAATTTATATGATCAGCTTTACAGTATTTCTAAATGTTTCTTGTTATAATTGAAATCCTTTTCTTGCCAATTGAAAATTAAAAAATAAAATCTAAACCCAGATATCTACTGAAGTCTATGAATCCAAAGCATTATCTGTTTCCCACCACTAGTTTGATTGACAGTTTAGTGATGAAGCATCTGTTTTGCATACAAAAAAAAAATTGTTCGGTCCCTGTCATCTCCAATTAAAGGATCACGTAGTAGGAGACAGGAATAATCTCAGGTGTTGAGAGGCTGGAGAGAACATAACACTGCTAAGGACAGGTGAATCTGACATGTTCATTTTCAAGCATTTTCTCACTTTTTTCATTTTGAAATCTGATTTGTTTTACATTTATAGCAGTGTTTCCCCCCACTCCTTCCTTTTTTTTTTTTTTTGAAAAAAAAAAAAAAGACTTCATTCACAAATATGTCATGCAATTTCTCCTAATATAGAGCCAATCTGACATAGTGGTTAAGGTACTAGCCTGGAAACCAGAAGACTGAGTTCTAGTTTTTTTAGCCCTAAAACCTGGCTGGGTGATTTTGTACAAGTCACTCTGTCAGCCCAACTCACTTCATAATGTGTGGGGAAAACAGAAGGAGGGAGGAGTATTAGCTATGCTCACTGCTTTGAGTTACTTACAAAGCAATAAAGGTGGGATAAAGCATTTTTAAATACACACACACAGAGAGAGAATTAAAAGGGACACTGGAGATCTTCTATCTAGTCCAATCTCCTTGCCCAAGCAGGAAATCCCATGTCATTTCAGACAAAAGGACTCTTCTTAAAAAAAAAAAAAAAAAACTTCCAGTGTTGGAGAATTCACAACTTCTGGAGGCAAGTTGTTCCACTGATTAATTGTTCTAACTCTCAGAAAATTTCTCCAAAGTTCTAGGTTGCTTCTCTCCTTGATTAGTTTCTATCCATGGCTTCTTCTCTCTCTCTCTCCTCTCTCTCTCTCCTTCCCTCCCTCTCTGTCTCTATCTCTATCTCTATCTCTCTCACACACACTCACACAATTCTCCTAGATATATAAGCTTTGGAACTGAGTTCTTTGCTTGAAAAATTACTCTGTGAAATTCAGAAAATCATAGACAACTTTCCCAATGACACAAGGATAGTTGTATTTCAATATCTGTAGTGATTTACAAAGTGCAGATTACAGAATTTGTAATAAATTATGTTTTGGTTCAACTACAGCCATCCTCAGCCTGAAAGCCTTGCTAAAAGTCTAAAAGGCACTCCAAAAGATGCCAAAGAACTGTAATTTTTAATGTGAGAGAAGGAGAATATTCAATAGAGAACAATCACATTAGTTGCATTCAATTAACTTAGTTAAAATGTTAATGACACTAAGATTAAATCAAATTTAGGGTTTTTTTTTCCTTTAATCCTGGCCCTCCCTTTTCTTTTCCTCAAGAACAAGCCATTCTGTTTTAAAATTGGAATCTGAAATAGACCCACTCTGCAAGGCAAAGAAAATGAATCTTTTGTAATGCTTTCATTTTGTATTTTCCTATTTGAGGGCTAAAATATTTGAGATTTCAAGCAATTCTGAGTCAACAGGGGTAGGAGCTAAGAACTGTAGCTAACTTGTTATGTATTTGCCAAGTCAGGTAATAATAATAAATAAAAATATACAAATAAAATAGAGATCTACACATCTACAAGTCAACTTATTTCAGGATTATGAATCCAGACCAGACATCACAGAAAACAAGCTTCTGTGTATGCTGCATTTTAATGGAGGTGACATTTCTCTAGACGGCAAGAAAAGCATTATTGCTATATTTGAAGGAGATTCTTGCAACCAGTTTCTCCCTCATTAAATGTCGCCATTCCCTTTGGCTGGGTTTTAAAAACCAAGATGGATCTATGAGGCTCTCTGCCAGATGAACTAGGCAGGACAATTTATAAAATTTATACGATTATTTATACAATTTATTTATACAATTTATAAAGCACCTGTAGGCTAGACAAGGAATAATGGATGGAAACTGAACAAGGAGAGATTTAACTGGAAATAAGGAGAAACTTTATGACAAAACTGATTACAATGAATATAAATGGACTCAATTCAGTTATTAAAAGAAGGAAAACCTTTCATAAATTAGAGAAATTAAAATTTGATATAATTTGTCTGCAAGAAGTTCATATTAAAAAACAACATGAACAATTGTTAGTACAGCCAAAACTAGGGAAAATATTTACTTCTTTGACTCAATGTAAGAAAAGAGGAGTGGTTCTATACATTAAAGAGGCTATCCCAGCAAAACTGATCTACACGGATGAAGACGGAAGAGTATTAATGGTGGAAATAATGGACAATAATATAAAAATACTCTTGATTGCAATTTATGCTCCGAATGATAAACAAGAAGAGTTTTATAAAAAACTACACATGAAAATAATTGGACTGGACTATGTTAATATAATTATGATGGGAGACTTTAATGGAATTGTGGACAATAAACTGGACTATATAGCAACAACAACAAAGCAAAATAGAAAGACTCTACCTAAATCTTTTTTTAAAATGACAGATGAATTAAAGATATTTGGAGAGAAAGAAATGTTAAAGCTAAACAATATACTTTTTATTCAAATAGACATTTATCATGGTCCAGATTAAATATGATTTGGATCTCAACAGAATTAATATCCAATATTCAAGAAACAAATATTGAAACAAGTACTTGGGCAGATCATAGCCCAATGACAATTAAATGGAAGGAACAAAAAAAAAAAGATCAAGATGGACATTAAATAATACTATTTTAAAGGAAAAAGATTTTATACAATGGATGGAGAAGGAACTGCCTTTTTTCTTTAGAGAAAATAAAAAGGAAGATACTTCAACGCAGAATTTTTGGGATACAATGAAGGCATATGCTAGAGGTTTGATAATAAATTATACAAGAAAAAAGAATATTAGGAAAAGGCAAGCTTCTAAGGCCTTGGAAGATGAGTATAAAAGACTTGAAAAAGAATTACAGAAAATGCCACAGAAAAAAGATATTAAATTGAAGCTGGATGTAATTAAACATAAAATGGAATTATTAGAGAAAGAAGAATTGGCACAGAAAATCAGAAATTCTAAACAGAATTACTTTGAAGATGCAAATAAACCAGGTAGATGGCTAGCATATAAATTGAGAAAGGAGAAGGAATCAAGAAAAATACTGAAGCTAATAGATGATCAAGGCCAAGTTTGTTATGGTAATAAGGAGAAAAAGGAAATTATTCGAGATCACTTAAGTCTTTCAAGAAGAGATTGGACTCCCATCTGTCAGAAATGGTGTCGGGTCTCCCGCTTGGGCAGGGGGTGGGGGTTGGACTAGATAACGTACAAGGTCCCTTCCAACCCTGATTATCTGTTATCTGTTATACATATGCCTAGATTTTGTCAAGAAATAGGAATCACTGGCTTTGTTTCAATAGCCTTTAAAACTTCCCTTGAGCTCTTAGTGTCTCTTCCTCTTTCTGGCTTTAATACTTGCTAAAATAAAAAGGGATTCTTTCATAGAGAAACATATTCTAAAATTTAACTCCAATATATAAAATTTTCTCTGACAGAAAATTGTGTAAATGTTTCCGTTGAGGAAAATACATTTTAGAAATTTTCTGTTTCCTAAGTATCTTTAAACAAACTGACATTATATTACTTTGAAGACGAAAGACAAATCTTTTTGCAATGGAATGGAATGGAATGGAATGGAATGGAGTGGAGTGGAGTGGAGTGGAGTGGAGTGGAGTGGAGTAGAGTAGAGTAGAGTAGAGTAGAGTAGAGTAGAGTAGAGTAGAGTAGAGTAGAGTAGAGTAGAGTAGAGTAGAATAATTGGAAGGGATCCCTGCTTAGGGGAAAGGAAGGAAACCCTAAACCACTTCAGACAAATAGATCTCTTCTTACAAACTTCCAGTGTTGGAGCATTTACAACTTCTGGAGGCAAGTGGTTCCACTGATTAATTGTTCTGTTAGGAAATAACTATAAGGCGTATGCTGGTAATTGTGGTAATTGTGTGTTTGTGTGTATTTGTCATTCCACACAAGACTTATTTGCAAACACCTAAAGCAGAGGTGTCCAACTCAAAACCTGCAGGCTGGATGCATCATGTGCTGTCCACACCCATCATTTTAGAAAGGTGGGAAAAGCAGGGGTGGGATTCAATTGTTTTAACAACTGGTTCTATGGGTGTGGCTTAGTTGGTGGGTGTGGCTTGGTGGTCATGTGACTGGCTGGGTGTGGCCAACTCAACATCGCTCACATCAAGGCATGCATCTCCTCGCCTGGCCTCTCGTGACTATGGGGATGCAGCAATAGTTGTAAGTGTGAATAAGGCACTTTTTTCAGTGCCATTGTAATTTTGAATGGTCACTCCACACAAGAAAAGTACCAACAAAGGAGGGAAAAATAACTGAGACAGGAAGTCTAGTCCTGCCAAGAACGTAATAAGGGTTAATGGAGAGGCAGTTTCTGTAAGCAACACCAGAATGTTTCCTTCCTGTCTTCCTTACAGGATTAGGCCAGTAATTTCTTCTAACAACTGGTTCTCCGAACTGCTTAGAATGTTAATAACCGGTTCTAGCAAATAGGTGAGAACTGGTAGAATCCCACCCCTGGGAAAGTCACAATGTATCACATGATGACAACGAGTTTGACACCCCTGTTCTAGGTTCTCTCATTTTATCTACTGGCCCCAGTGTGGGTTTAAAAAGAGGAACCTTGCTTTGTATACAGACTTCTCATCACGTCATCTTATTTGCAAATCCCAATTTGTGACTCTGATATTTTTTCCTCATTATCTCATTTGTTTTAATGATGAGCACGGTAACTGGGTCCTTTCCTGTGCATTTAACTTAAACTGTCTTAATGCAAATGGCAAAAATGAACATCCCAGCATGATTTTAGAATCTAGTGCAATATATCTTCTTTTGTGTGTGTGCAAAATTGGATTGTTGATTTGGAGACTGTAAATGTGTCAGACAATAATTACTTTGCTGGTAGCAGGCTACCCAATGTTCTCATTTCATTCTGTGACACAGTGATAGCTTTTAATGCTGCTTAATGATCACAAGCAGGCTGAACAGCCTGTTGACACCTGGCTGATGCTAAAAGGGTTGGCAGGGGGGGAAAGCTCACCCAGAATAAAAGTGAAAATTACTGAAATACCCGAATTTTTTTCTAAACACTATGGCAAAGAAAAACAGAGCTGACAATTATTAATACTTTTCTATGTGCTGAACAGGTTCTTTTTCTTTCTGCATTAAAAAGTTCTGCAAACTGGGAAAATTTGAAAAGCCAAGGATTCATTTATTCAGGTCAGCTGGAGATTTATATATGCTATAATAAATGTAAAGGTAGGAACCCCAACATTCTTGCTGCCAAGCAGAAAAAAAAATCCTGCATTTTTATTTCTTAGCAGCTATTACTTGGTTTAATGGGAGAGAACTTGTTTGGCATTTCTTTAAAAGAGAAGACTCTTTCATTTAGTTCTCATAGAGTAGTTTGGATGCTTACTTGAATGCAGTTTAGTATATAAGGGAGTTTACAGTAGAGTTGAATCATTTGAAGGGCAACAAGATGTCTTCTATCTTTCTAAACCAAAGAGGACAAGGATGCTTTGTAAATGTCTTGTCCAGTGCTGGGATTTAAATGTTTTTGCTACCGGTTCTGTGGGAATGGCTTGGTGGGCGTGGCAGGGGAAAGATACTGCAAAATCCCATTCCTTCCCCACCCCACTAACCTGTTTTCCAGCTCCATTCTCCTGTGCAGGACAACAAAAGAAGACCCAGCCAATTAGCTGGGACTTGGGAGTCAGAGAATAGATGGGGGCAGGGCCAGTCAGAGGTGGTATTTGCCGGTTCTCCGAACTACTCAAAATTTCTGTGACCAGTTCTCCAGAACTGGTTAGAACCTGCTGAATACCACCTCTGGTCTTGTCCTTGAGGATTTTTTTAGTGCTCTCTGAGCTTGGTTGTTTTCTTGCAGATGTTTCGTTACCTGTACTGATGATGATACATAGTTTGGGTAATGTAATGTCTGCAAGAAAACACCCAAGCTCAGAGAATACCACGGACCCCTCATTTCAACACTGAGCTACAGATATTCTCCTTTATTGTCTTGCATTTCATTGCATAACCATCTAACTGAGGGGGGAACTCACCACTAGAGATGGTTGATGGGGTAAGAAGATCTCATCCAACAATTTTAATTTTTAATTTTTTTTACAGTTTGTAAGCTGCCTACATTCCCGTGCTCAGGGAGATGGGTAGCATATCAATTTAATAAATAAAAATAATAATAACTCATCAGATCTCGCAAAAGAAATTGGAAAGAATAGGCATCCAGGGAAAATTCAGAATGATGGAAAGTGTGTGTCACCAATGGTCTCTGACATTTCAATAGAAGGTCCCATGGGACTTCCATCTGGGAGGAGATAAAAGGGAACAACAAAGAGGAGAAGGCAGGAGTTGCAGCAGTGAAGGTAAAGATGACACTGGGGTGTTGTTGTTGTTTAATATGACTGTGTTTGACATGTTTATTGTTTTTATACTATTTTAAGAGCCAAAGTGGCGCAGTGGTTAGAATACAGTATTGCAGGCTGACTCTCTTCATTGCCAGCAGTTCGATCCTGACTGGCTCAAGGTTGACTCAGCCTTCCATCCTTCCATGGTCAGTAAATTGGGAACCCAGATTGTTGGGGGAATATGTGACTCTGTTAACTGCTTAGAGAGGGTTATAAAGCACCATGAAGCAGTATCTGAGTCTATTGCTGTATCTCTGTAGAGATCTTTGAATTCAACGTAAAGCAATTTTTAAAATCTAACTTAAGCAAATAAACCCAAGTAAGTCTTTTGTTTTTGTTTTTAACAACTCCCCCGCAATATGTTTTTTTCTTCCCCTAGGCAACATCATTCTAATATATATTTTTCTTTCTTTAGCTTCAACTAAGCCAATAACCTATATCATTTTTATGATTTTTCGTAATAAAGGATAGATTGTTTTTTTCTTCTTTTGCACAACTTCTCCAAAAGTATGCTTGCCTTTAGGAACTTTTCTGGTGAAAAATGACAGACAACAGCAGATTTTGTTCACTGTGACCATCTGTGATGAAAGTGAGATTGCTTTTGCAGATTGTGGCATTTTCTTTGGGGGGAAAAATTCAGGAAAGGACTGTTATCACATCTATACTCAGTAGCTGGAAGAGTCAGTAAGCACTACCAAAAAAAAAGGAGGGGGGGGGAAGTCCTACAGAAACTAAATAGTTTCGGTTCACTGACCTACTTGACTGGAGCCAACAGAAATATTCAATTGCTTAGGGCATAAAATGTGACTGTGTTTCTCTTTAATGTAAAGTAACAGTAAACTATACTGATGTTAGAGGTGATGGCAGTAGATGGAAATGGATAAGCACAGAATAGCAAATAAATTTCACCGTGTTTCTCCCCAAAAGGAAAGTTCTAAGTATCTCTATCTCTTTTTACTAAGGTTACAGCAATGTTATTCATTCCCACCAAATTCTGTTTAAATAATTCCATGCTCCTCCAACTAGACTTATCTGAAAAATAGGATGGAGGGGGGGTAGTGAAACAGATATATATATATATATATCATAGAATTGTGAAGATTTGCATCCCGAGATATAAGTTCAAAAGAAAGAAAGATTTGCTCTTCGGGAAAGTTTTTTATTTTTTGTTCAGAATTTTCGGATTTGTTATCTCAAGTCCGTCTTCAGTGAACTGTTAGATGGAGATGTGTCCAGGAAGGAGCTTTGGTCGTTATTTTTATCGTTGGTGTCAGCGTTCTGTGGATTGGCAGCACGGGCATCATCGCGTGATTGGCTTGTCAGTTGTTTGGATGCGAGTTGGTTTGTTTTTTGATGTTGTTGATCCAATTATCACGTAAACTTTGATAGTTGGGGTCAATGTCTTTGTGGCGATTAATGCAATTGGTGCCAGTATGCCATGCTTCAATAAATTCACGTGCATAACGTGTTTTGCCTGTGCCAATTATTTTGGTTGCATCCCAGTTAAAGTAATGATTTTGGTCTATGCTGTGTGTTGCTATTTGAGATAGTGGGTCTTTTCTTTTGACAGCTAGTGTGTGTTCATGGATTCTTTATATATATATCTTTGGTTATTTGGGTTTTCTCCCACGTAAAATTGGAAGTATCTAGGTGACGTTTCGATGAAGTCTCATTCATCATCTTCAGGCTTGTGTTTCGGCTTTGTAAAACTCCGAGAAGCACAAAGCCGAAGACACAAGCCTGGAGATGATGAATGAGACTTCATCGAAACGTTGCCTATACACACACACACACACACATATACACATCATATAAAATTATGAGAGACAGAGACAGAGAGACAGAGAGACAAAGAGACAGAAACAGACAGACAGACAAAGGTAGAGAGACACAGAGAGAGACAGAGAAAGTGAAACGGAGATAGATGGGGGGGGGGGGAGAGAGAGAGAGAGAAACAGAGGCAGTGACAGATAGAGACAGACAGATAGGCTGGCCCCAGGAATCAAGAATAACATGTGGAGTTATTTCTGAGTACAGATAGTCCTCAACTTTTGACCATAATTGAACCCAAATTTCTGTTGCTAAGCAAAACAGTTAAGTGAATTTTGCCCATTTTATGAACTTTCTTGCCTCAGTTGTTACGTGAAACACTGCAGTTGTTAAGTTAATAACATGGTTGTTAAGTGAATCCGGCCTCCCCATTGACTTTGCTTGTCAGAAGTTCGCAAAATTATCACATGACCCTGGGATGTGGTCATGAATATGAGTCACTTGCCAAGTGGGTCTAAATTTTGATCATGTGTAAGACTGTTATAAGTCGAGGCCTTCCTGCAGTTTATTGTTGTTCACCTACAGAGAGAAATCTTGCTAAACTTAAAACAACTATCTGCATAATTGTAGATATATTCTATGAGTTGCTAGGGAAGGTCCATCTCAGTCTTCTTTCTGCCTATCAGGCATTCCAAGCAGTGGTGGGATTCTACCAGTTTCCCTACTGGTTCGGTGATCACGCACTTTGAGCACGCATGCACACATGCACACAGCTTTCCAAACACCAGCTGAAGCTCTGCTGCACCAATCAACTGAGAAGATAAAGAACAAAAAAAGTGCAGGAGCAGGTGGGAGGACCAATCCTGCACTTTTCTCTTCTTTCTCCTCTTAGCTGATCATTAAAGCTTTTTTTTTACTACCTGGTTGGCCAAAAATTGCTACCGGTTCAAGTGAACCGGGCCAAACCAGCAGCATTTCACCACTGATTCCAAGTTCTGCTGCCTCTTTGCCCTCTGGGAGGCAGCCCCTCTCTCCTTGAACTCCAGACTCCCTTCTATTCCATAGTTAGACAATTATTCAAATAATATATAAGCCCAATAGATACATAAGGTGAATTGACTTATCTGTCTCCCATATGGATCCTGATTATTTTAATTTGCTGTAGCTGATGCTACTTGGATTTCAAACAAAACAAATTTCTTGATTAATTTCAAATGCTCGTTTAAAGTCATGTCTAGAAAAATCCTTAGCCTCCATTAAACTCAACAGAAGAATCTTTTAAAAAATACTGTTTTCCACTGTGCTGATCATGTTTTCTTGTCCCCGAAAATATTGCAAAGTATATGCTGAAGAATAAATAAGGAGACACAGCACTTCAATACCATTAAGGCATTGGCAAAATTTTACACAAGATGGTTTTTAAAGCTTGATATATAATAATAATATTATTTTGGAAGCAGGCAGCTGCATAAACAAACGTATGTCTCCTCATATAAAGTGTAAAATGGTTTGACTGGAAAGGACTTTAATGTAAGTTTTATTTATTAATTTATCAAGGGTATATTATAGTAATTTACAAAACACAGATTGCTCTGATAAAAAAGTAATTACAGAGAGGAAGCCTAAAGGAGAAATGTTGCATGTATCTACAGTAAACATGGAGTGTCTTGAATGCGTATAGAAGCCTTTTCAGAGTCAATTAAATTTACTTCAGCTAACAATATTGAAAGCACAATAGAATCAGTACTTTGCATGGAGTAAGCTAAGGTCTTGATAAACTTGGACAGTGGATTAGTTTTAATTGTAATTTTAATCGAAACCTAACATATTAACCACCTAACCACCAAGATCTATTGTTAAAAGTTGCTGATTCTGATTACAACTGGGGTTTGAGTAAATTCAGGGGCAAGATTGGGAGGAAGGAGAAAACAAATATTTTTCTGCAAACCTTTTTTAATATCAGCCTGTGGATTGTTTTTTTTTTTTTTTTATAACTTTGTAAACTATTGAAAACTAAATTCATCTGCAGCCAAGTGTACTCTCGCTTTCATATTATATAGCAATAGCAACAGCACTTAGACTAGTGGTGAGATTCCATTTTTTTTACTACCGGTTCTGTGGGCGTGGCTTGGTGAGCGTGGCAGGGGAAGGATGCTGTGAAATCTCCAGTCAGAGGCGGTATTTGTAGGTTCTCCGAACTACTCAAAATTTCCACTCCCGGTTCTCCAGAACTGGTCAGAACCTGCTGAATACCATCTCTAACTTAGACTTATATACCATTTCACAGTACTTTACATCAAAGTACATCAAGTGGTTTACAGAGTCAGCATATTGCCCCTAACAATCCGGGTCCTCATTTTACAGACCTCAGAAGAATGGAAGGCTGAATCAACCTTCAGCCAGTCAGGATCAAACTGCTAGCAGTCAGCAGAATTAGCCTACAATACTGCAATACTATCTGCTATGCCACCACACGGCTCTTAGACTAACTAGGTAGTCTTTGAGTTACAGAAATAATTGGGGCCATAATTTTCTTTGATAAGCAAAGCAGTTGTTAAATGAGCTGCATCCAATTTTACAATCTTTTTTGTCAGTGTTCTCAAGCAACATCAGTACAGTTGCTAATCCTGCAGTCATTAAGTGAATCTGGCTTCCTTCATTGACTTTTCTCATCAGAAGCTGGCTGGGAAGGTCATGAACAGTAATCACATGACCCTAGGATGCTGCAACCATCACAAAAACCATCACAAAATTACTATTACTATTAATCTTCTCATCACTCCTTATCGCCCATTCCCTCCCACTTGTGACTGTAACTTTGTTGCTTGTATCCTTACGATTTATATGGACTGTTTCTTAGTATGATTTGATTGCTTATTGTACCCTATGACTATTATTAAGTGTTGTACCTGATGATTCTTGACGAATGTATCTTTTCTTTTATGTACACTGACAGCATTTGCACCAAGACAAATTCCTCATGTGTCCAATCACACTTGACCAATAAAGATTTTCTATTCTATTCTACTCTAAAAACATATGGGTTGCCAAGCACTTGAATTTTGATCACGTGACTGCAACAGGTTTTAGTTCAGTTGCAATTTCCAAACAATTGCTAAATGAATGGTTGCAAGTGAAGGATTACCTGCTTTTTCCATGGTCCTGTTCTAACAACTCTCAACTGATTAACCGTTTTTCTTTACCTACCATTTCTTTCTTGTAAAGTGCTTCTTATGCCCAGATCCACAAAGAATATGCCTGTTCCATATTCCCAATCGAATAGGGCATTTTCAAAGTGGCCTCTTGTGGTCTGTTGGCCACCGGTCGCTCTAGCAGCCGAATCAGAGGAGGAAGAGGAGGTGTGGGAGTCAGGGTCAAGGCAACCTGGGAGCTCCAAGGGAGAAGAGGGAATGGAGCTGGGAGAGAGAGAGAGAGAGAGAGATGTGGAGCCTGGGCCATCTGTCAGCCCTCAGATGAAGAGTCAACAGCACTCAGGTCTGGAGGTGGTTGATGAAGAAGAGGAGGAACAGCTGGGCCCAGTGCCTGACATGTGGATGCATAGAAGGCAGAGAAGAGGAGAGCAATGGGCTGATCCTGGGGAAGGAAGAGCCACCACTGGCTTGGGATATTGGGATATTGCTTATGTTGTGGCTTGTCAGCTACTGGCCCATCCAGCAACCAAATCAGATGAGGAAGAGGTGTGGGAGTCAAGGTCAGCATCAAGGCAACCTAAGAATCTGAGTGGGAAGAGGAAATGGAGGTGTCAGAGAGAGAGAGAGAGAGAGAGAGAGGCGGAGCCTGGGCCATCCATCAGCCTCCAAATGGAGAGTCAACAGCCCCAGGTTTAGAGCTGGCTGATGGAGAAGAGGAGGAACAGCTGGGTCCAGTGCCTGATTCACGAATGAGCAGAAAGCAGAGGAAAGGAGAGCAGTGGAAATCTGTGGGCTGATCCTTGGGATAGAACAGCCACTGCTGCTAGGGAAGCCCCACCCTAGCTTTGGGGATAAAAGATGGGGCAGAGATGTATAGGTGTGACAGACAACTATTCATCTTCCGGACGGACTTGTTTGCCTGTGAGAGAAACTTTTGGCCAGGGAGACCGGCACTCCTAATAAAGGAGTCTTTTGAGTTCACATCAGAGGGTTTGTCGTGTTTGGGGAGCTGCGTCAGAACATGGTCATAAGTTTGGACTCAACGAATGAACTCAGTGAGGTGTGAGACCTATAAAGATGAATCAAGAGCCTGCAATTCCATGAACATCTCAGGATATGTAGTTAACACTATACAAAGAAGAGATGATGAGCTTGTGAGGCAGAAGGTTCCTCAGTAAAGGGCGACTCAAATTGAGCCAATATTGCAACCGGCAAATGCCACGCAGCAGGAGCAACCAAGAAGATGCAAATGAGGGATCTAATTTAAGTCAACATACATTATGTATGAAAAGGTGAATAACAGCAAATTCTTCAAGAGGTCTGATGATAGTTAATGAATCCTAAAGAGGCATAATAATGTAGGTCAAATGGAAAGTTTCCATGGGAGTTTGACATTTACTGATATATCCATGCATTAATTACTCCCAAAAATACCTTCTGTGTAGTTGAGAAGTATACATCAAGGCTTCCTTGCAGTGCTATAATGAAGACTAGACTGCCCCTTTAATTCCTAATACCTTTGTTAAGCCTGGTTTCCCCAACCAGGGTTAGGGAGACAAGCTAAACAGAATGTGCAGCGTTAGTCAGATAGGCACACAGATAAATGAGTGAGCTAAGCTTGTATGTTTATTAACATACAGTAAAAATAACAGATACGCTTGTGCTATCAAAAATATAGTTTATTCCATTATGAGTTCATAGCATAGTCAAAATAACAGTCCAATAGTCATGTATCATTTAGTCAGTCCATTCAGGGATATTCAGTAAGCAAAGTCCGTGCAGAATATCCTATGTCAGTTCACTTACAAATCAGTCCTTTGTTTCTCTCCCGTTTGAGCAATGCAGTCTTGATTCCAAGCAGTAATCAGGGATCTTCAAAGCCAGAGAGAGAGCAAGCTGCAGTTTTGCTTCTTTTAAAGTGCTTTCACAACCACTCCCTTAATTACTTTCTCATATTTAAAGTTGCAGACACTTTAACATATAAACCATGACTAAACCAGTTAGGGTAAAACAATGTTATCCCAAACATTCTCCCCTTTTAGGAAATAATAAATATAACTATTTACATCTTTAAATCATATTTGTTACAACTCTCTTTAAACTTGCTTACTCCTTGAGCTTTTGTAAATTGGTCTGCAATGTTTTCTTCTGTCATGCAGTATTCCAATTTAATTAGCCCATTCTTTACAGATTCTCTAACATTTAAGTATCTTAAATCAGTATGTTTTGATCTAGTTTTTACAGCAATACTAGTAGCTAACTGTACAGCTGCTTGGTTATCCTCGTACACAATAATGGAATCTTTTACAGTTATACCCATGTCTAATAATAACTGTTTGTACAAAATCAAGTCAGTGCATAATAATGACAGACATGAAAATTCCGCTTCCATCGTGGACAAGCTAATATGCTGTTGTCTGATTGACCTCCACCCTATTAGTGTCTTACCAAATAATATAGCCATCCCAGATGTTGATTTTCTTGTGTTTATATCAGTTGCAAAACTTGCATCTGCATAGGCACTAAGACTCAAATCACCCTTTGGTTCTATATACAATGCATGGTTCATTGTTCCTTTAAGATATCTTAAAATTCTCTTTAATGACATTGCCAATGACATTGCCAATGACATTGCCAATGACATTGATGTGGATCCGAATTAAAACGTGCCAGCTGATTAACACTATAAGCTATATCAGGCCTAGACCAATTGCTTATATATGATAAGCTTCCAATCAAAGATTGATATATGGACTTATCAAATTTGGGACTTTGATCATCAGTTTGGCAAACTTCCTGACTCATTGGAGTCTTTGCCAGTTTACAAAGTTCCATTTTAAACGTTTTAATTAATTGGCAAATTTTATCTTCTTGAGATATCTTAAAACCATTTTTTGTTTTATTAATTGTCAATCCTAGATACTTTTTAATTTCACCTAAATGCTTTAATTTTATCTTTTTGGCTAATAATGATATAATCTCATTAGCTTCATTATTAGTCTTAGTTATCAAAGCAATATCATCTGTAAATAATAACAATAATGACACCGTTCCATTATTTTCTCTTTTAAACACACATGGATCTGCTAAACCAGATTTAAAACCTATATTGTTTAACTCTTTCACAATATATTGGTTCCACTCAAAACCAGATTGTTTCAACCCGTAAAGACTCTTTTTGAGTTTCCAACAATCATTACTATTTACTTTATTGTCTTTTATACCTACTGGTTTTGTTAAATATATAGTGTGCTGCAATGGTGCATGCAGATAGGCAGTTTCTACATCTAAATGGTTAATGACATAGTTTTTCTTTGCTGCCCACACTAAAGCTGCTCTTAAAGATGTTGCTTTAAGACTTGGTGCAAAAACTTCATCATAATCAGATGCAGTTTGATTAAATCCTTGAGCTACTAACCTAGCCTTATGGGTAACAGTCCCATCATTTCTAGTTTTTACTTTAAATATCCATTTGCACCCAATGGATTTTTCTCCTGGAGGTAATTTGGCATCTTCATAAACTTTCATTACTTTTAATGAATTTAGTTCCTTTTCCATTGCCTTTTGCCAATTCTCCTGATCCTTAGTAGGATACATCCTAAGTTCATCTACACTAGTTGGAACTTTAGTTACTTGGCAAACTATACTTGCTTGATACCTATCAGGTGGTCTAGTTACACGTGTAGTACGTCTTGGTATTACAGGACTTACAGGTGGACTTTCATTTATTAACTCTTCTTGATTATCTAACTCTTCCTGATCAACTGTTTCCTCTTGTTCTGGTCCTATTTGCTCTTCTTTAATTGGACTTCTTCTTTAATTGGACTCTTCTTATAACTAGTCTGTTCTTTCTGCCTTTTGTAGGGTTCAATAATTACTTCATAATTTAAATCTTGCTCTAATCTATTCCATCCTACATGTTCTAGGAATTTAGCACTGGCACTGGTGTAAACTCTAGGTGTACCTGGTTCCCAGAATCTATAAGATCTATGATTAGATGTATATCCTACAAAATATAATCTTTTAGCTCTATGCTGTCCTTTGTGTCTAAGTTGTGTAGGGATATGCACCCATGCTGGTGCTCCAAATGTGTGCATGTAACTTAAATCAGGTTTTGTACCATGCCACAATGTGAATGGTAATTCACCTGTTGTTGAATTAACAACATTATTTAATATATGATTACCACACATTATTGCTTCTCCCCATAAATTGTCAGGTAATCCTGAATCAGACATCATAGTACGTGTCATTTATTGTAATGTTTGGCCTCTTCTCTCTATAAAGGCATTATGTTGTAGCCTATATGGTGCAGACATTTTATGTTGAATACCTAACATTCTTAGTCTGTTCTGGAATTTATTATTTGTAAATTCTGTACCATTATCTGTTATAAGAGTGACTAATTTCTTTTTAGTTTTCCTTTCTGCAAATTTAATCCAATTAAATAGATTTTGATACGTTTCAGTTTTGCTCTTCATTAAATAGCAAAACCCATATCTGGAATAGTGGTCCATTATGCTTAGTATGTAACGAGCTCCTCCTACACTTGGTTTTTTCGGACCTATTAAATCTGCAAATACTACTTCTAAAGGCTCTTTGGTAGTAAATCCATCAACTCTATTAGCCGGTATGACCCTGGCTTTGCTTTGATTACAGGCATTACATTGCAAATACTTATTACAAGGTTTCAAACTTATTCCCTTAGATAATTCAACAGTTTTCTTAAGCATTTTAAAATTTAAATGCCCTAGCCTTCGATGTAACAAGTGAATACATTCATCATGAGGTTTCTTATTTTTATAAATTGTGTAAGCCATCTTTAAACCATTATCATTTAACACATATAATTCACCTCTTAAAGATGCAGTAATTTTCTTATCTTCTTTTTCAATTATGCAGTTATCTCCTTTAAAAGTAGCTACATATCCTAGTTTAACCAAAATTCTTACTGAAATTAAATTAAACTTAAGTTGTGGTACATATAATATTTTTACATTCTCTTTTATAAAAGAACAATATGGTATACCTTGACCTTTAGCTTTCAGTTTCCAGCCATTGGCTAACGATATCTGCTGTGTACTCTGGGACATTTTAATAAAATTTCTGTTATCATTTGTTATACAGTGGGATGCTCCACTGTCAATCACCCATAAATTATTTTTTACAGCTCCGTTAGTATACATGGCTAACTAAATTTTTATTTATCTTTTGATGACTTTTTGTATTCTAGCCAGCATTCTGGCGCTTTGCCTTTTTACAAAATCTTGCCAAATGTCCTCTTCCTCCATAATTAAAGCACTTTTTAATTGCGTATGCAGTAGGAGATTCATTATCTTCTTTTTGAGGTTGTTCCCTCCTTAATTCATCTCTTTCAAGCCTTCTTCTGGCCTCTTCAATCAATCTGCCAGTTATATCAGTTAAAGTTAGACTTTCCTTTGGCAATATTTCAAGGGAAGTTATGTAGTTGTCATAACTTTCATCAAGGGAAGATAGAATTATGTAGACTTGGTGTATTTCAGAGAAAATAAGCTCTTTCTCGTGCAGTTCTTGAAAAATGCTTTGCATAGTTTTCAAATGACTCAGCATATCACCATTCGTCTGGAGATGCGTACTGAAAAGCTTCCGTGTTAGATTTATGTGAGCACCAACATTATCTCGAACATAAATCCTCTTCAGCTTCTGCCAACACCCAACAGCCATTTTCTCTCCGTGGATATAAACAAGCTGTTGGTCAGTTAAGGTTAAAGCAATTATGCAAATAGCTTGTTGATTTTTATGAATAAATTCTTCTATCTTTAGTTTATCTTCATCATCCTCTGGATCCCATTCTTCTACATTTGGTGGATTTTCAATTATGTTCCACAAACCTTCTCTTCGTAGAAGCAGACTACATTTCATAGACCATGATACATAGTTTGTTCCATCCAACTTGGATATAAGGGACAAACTTTGTAAATTGACTTGTGCCATGTTTTCTTTGTATGGATATAAAACTATAATTAATAAAACACAGCTGTCTGTTTACTGTAATGTATAACAACACAAACTCTCACTTTTACATAAATCTGTTTTATCCTTGTTAAACTGACTTTGCAGCCTCTGGGCCCATAACCAGTGTTAAGCCTGGTTTCCCCAACCAGGGTTAGGGAGACAAGCTAAACAGAATGTGCAGCGTTAGTCAGATAGGCACACAGATAAATGAGTGAGCTAAGCTTGTATGTTTATTAACATACAGTAAAAATAACAGATACGCTTGTGCTATCAAAAATATAGTTTATTCCATTATGAGTTCATAGCATAGTCAAAATAACAGTCCAATAGTCATGTATCATTTAGTCAGTCCATTCAGGGATTTTCAGTTAGCAAAGTCCGTGCAGAATATCCTATGTCAGTTCACTTACAAATCAGTCCTTTGTTTTTCTCCCGTTCGAGCAATGCAGTCTTGATTCCAAGCAGTAATCAGGGATCATCAAAGCCTGAGAGAGAGCAAGCTGCAGTCTTGCTTCTTTTAAAGTGCTTTCACAACCACTCCCTTAATTACTTTCTCATATTTAAAGTTGCAGACACTTTAACCTATAAACCATGATAACATATTATTATTTACCTAAACCAGTTAGGGTAAAACAATGTTATCCCTAACAACCTTTAATTGAAAAAAATAATAATTATGGCTGAATATTAATTTTAAATCAAAATGTGAAGAAAAAGGGAAGAGCACCACACTCATTCTTTTATTTGTGGCCAAAAGGATCTTTGGTAAAGGAGCCAGACTTACAAAAGATTTGAAGGGTTTGAAATGTCACTATTTTAAGGAGGATTCAGGTAAGGCACCTTTGGATAAGTGTTGTGAGGTCCGCTTCTGGCTAGCAGAGGGGAAACAATGCTTCACTCATCAAATGTGCTTCTCTGCAGAACATTGTTGAAGTCATGTCTTTCAAAGCTACAGTAAATGCCAATGGAGACAGATCACCAACATACCCAATGCTTGGCAGAAGTGGTGCTACCACTCTGTGTACAACACTTTGACCTATAGAGTTGTCTCACTGAAGCTAATAGACCACAATCTGCAGAAAGCAAAAAGCAGCTATTTATAAGTTTCCTTTAGTTCTCGTTCAATTAAAAAAAAAAAAAGAATCAGTCACCAAGATGACTTGGTTATCAAATTCGAGCATATTAAATTTACTCAAGTCCATCACTAGAGAATGTGTGCCTCTTGGCTTAACAATATTTTACATCTCTCTCTCTCTCCCTCCCTCTCTCCTCCCCTCTCTCTCCTTTTTCAAGTTGTACTATAATTTTCTATACTAGACTTCATTAAAAATGGTAATGCCATTACTCCTGTTAATGCTCAAAACCAACACCATAATCCTGAATTTTAATTAGTAATTATAATTAATCATAATTTCGTTAATGCAATGTTTAGCTGGTAATTCCCTTTGAGTACCTCTGTCCCTGGGCTTATAAACATTTCATAACTTTTAATTTAGTGCATGGTCTGATTAAGTGGATCTGTCAATGTTAGACCCTCCTAACGTTTAGCTGAGTGTTATAACCTTCACACATTATTTACATACATACTTGAATGGGTGGCTTTCCATTCTTGGAAAAAAATGTGGTTAAAGAATGCAGTTAGCTAACTTACTGTTTTAGAGCTAAGGGAATCGGAGTTCACCGTATTATGAATAAAATCAGATGAAGCAGGGAAAAGGAACTATTCTTGATTGTGAAATAACAATAAGACTAATAAGAGTGCACAGCAAAGTAGCTATAAAACTGTTGACAATTACAATTACAGAATCATCTCCTTTCCTAAATTATTTTTTTCAACGATTTTTTTACAGACAAATATAGAGGATTTACATAGCATCCAGTGTTAAATTAACACTACTACAGGATAAAATATATAGAAAACTGTGGATTTCATCCATCCAGTGTGAATTCATTGCAACCCCATTTGGTAATCAAAATTCAGTCCTGTTCTCATGCCCATCAGAACTACCTTTAAAAACTTTTTAGCCCTACCTATAGTCTCTGTAAAAAAGAAAAAGAAAGAAGTAAGCAGTAAGGAGAAAACAAAACAAAACTTTAGAACGTAAGGCCATGACTTAGGAGGTAAAAGGAAAAATTATGAATTATTGATTTATTTTTATTTATTTATTGTATTTACATGCCATCCATCTCATTATGAAGAAAATTTGGGCAGCTACAAGGCAATAAACAACAGTATAAAAGTCCAGAGAACCATTATATTCATTCATCAATTCAGTTTCAATTCGGTTTCAGGGAGGTTTTCAGAGCAGACAAATTTCAAAATGGACCTGCACATTAAGAATGGAAGAAGAGAAGGGAGAAGGCGGAGCTTCGTTTCGGCGATACAGCTGCAATCTCAGGGCTCTGAGATCGCAGCCGATATTTTCGCCCCTGGTCAGTCCCAACGGACCTAAACCGTCCTGTAGAGACGGTGATCGTGAAGGGCATAGTCCCAGGATCCCAGGGATATCGCAAAATCTCTGGTTTGATCCGGGAGAAGCCCTTTTGCTGGTGGCGGAGAGGCAGCCTCCATAGCTGCTGAAGTCGGGACAGCTCCAGAAAGAAAGTGGCTGGAAGTGAAAGTGTGTCGGCTGGGTGAGAAATTTCTTTTTTGTTGTAAATTCGCTGAGATTTGAAAGGGCACCCTGAATAGAGAAGAAACCTGTGAGATTTTTTGACAAAAACTGTATGAGCGGCATTTTTTAAAGTGATGTCAAATTGAGGCTTGGATTTTTTTTTTTCTCACTTTTTTGGGGGGGACTTTAGTGTGACTTTGTAGGTAACCAGATTGAATTTTCTCTTACATATATTTTTATGCTCCTTTTGATTTTTTAATTTTTTTTTAGGAAAGAGGCTCCCTTTGGCTATTTTTTTTTTTTGTATAAATTATCCTTTTTTTCTGGCTGGGGGGGGGAAGAGTATTAAGAAACTTTGTAACACTGCCAACTAGAGGCTTGAAAATATTTTATTTGAATTGGAGAGAACTGTAAGAGGACTCCTTCTCAAGGACATTTTAATGTGATAATATAGAGGGAGAGCACAGCAAAATATTATTACAGGTGTTTTCCTGGACTCAGTGCAGTGTGCTTATATATATATATATATATATATATATATATATATATATATATATATATATATATATATATATATATATATATATATATATTTGTTTTCTGAGGTTCTCGCGGGTATTTGTATGTGGATCTTTGGTTATTCGGGTTTTCTCCCGCGTAAGATTGGAATTATCTAGGCAACGTTTCGATGAAGTCTCATTCATCATCTTCAGGCTTGGTCTTCAGCTCTGTGCTTCTCAGAGTGATGTGAGCTCGCAGCTGCTTCTTCCTTTTAACTGCTCCTGGGGGTGTGACTTGATTGGCTGGGGGCTTGGCTGTGTTCTGATTGGATGGGGGGGTGTTCTCATTGGTTGGGAGTTTGGCTGTGTTCTGATTGGTTGGGGGGTTGGCTGTGTTCTGATTGGCTGGAGGCGTGTTCTGTTCAGGTGGGGGCTTGATTGTGCTCAGGTTAGTCTTAGTTGCTGGAGGGTTTGAGCTGGTGAGCTGTGATCTTGCTGTTTGGCTTCGAGTTCGTGGTCGTGCTGCATCTTCATGGTGGGGGTCAGTTCGCTTCATGTATGGTTCAGAGGGGTTTGAGATGGGTAGTGATGCAGCTGCAGTGCGGCTTCTGGTCCGTGGTCATGTTTCATCTTCTGTGTGGGTGTGAGTCTGCTTTCTATGTGGAAGTGTGGTGGTGGCATCTTGTGTGGCTCTCAGGGGTGTGGGTCTGGTGTCATTCTTCATGTTAGGTACGCGTCTGTTCATGAGGGCGGGTTTCCAAATGGCTGGTAGGCGGGAGGCATCATAGATGCCACCACCACACTTCCACATAGAAAGCAGACAAGATGCCACCACCACACTTCCACATAGAAAGCAGACTCACACCCACACAGAAGATGAAACACGACCACGGACCAGAAGCCGCACTGCAGCTGCATCACTACCCATCTCAAACCCCTCTGAACCATACATGAAGCGAACTGACCCCCACCATGAAGATGCAGCACGACCACGAACTCGAAGCCAAACAGCAAGATCACAGCTCACCAGCTCAAACCCTCCAGCAACTAAGACTAACCTGAGCACAATCAAGCCCCCACCTGAACAGAACACGCCTCCAGCCAATCAGAACACAGCCAACCCCCCAACCAATCAGAACACAGCCAAACCCCCAACCAATGAGAACACCCCCCCATCCAATCAGAACACAGCCAAGCCCCCAGCCAATCAAGTCACACCCCCAGGAGCAGTTAAAAGGAAGAAGCAGCTGCGAGCTCACATCACTCTGAGAAGCACAGAGCTGAAGACCAAGCCTGAAGATGATGAATGAGACTTCATCGAAACGTTGCCTAGATAATTCCAATCTTACGCGGGAGAAAACCCGAATAACCAAAGATCCATATATATATATATATATATATATATATATATATATATATATATATATATATATATATATATATATATATGGCATTCAGCTTTGTTCGGGTATTTTCCCACGTCATAGTAGTGGTGCTTTTAAAGTTGTAGCAATGTTTCAGCAGAATTTCATCTGCCATCATCAGGCTTCTGTATAGTATACACTCACAGACGAACACTATACAGAAGCCTGATGATGGCAGATGAGATTCTGCTGAAACGTTGCTACAACTTTAAAAGCACCACTACTATGACGTGGGAAATATATATGGATCTTTGGTTATTCGGGTTTTCTCCCGCGTAAGATTGGAAGTATCTAGGCAACATTTCGATGAAGTCTCATTCATCATCTTCAGGCTTGGTCTTCAACTCTGTGCTTCTCAGAGTGATGTGAGCTTGCAGCTGCTTCTTCCTTTTAACTGCTAGTGGGGATGTGACTTGATTGGGTGAGGGCTTGGCTGTGTTCTGATTGGGTGGGGGTATGTTCTCATTGGTTGGGGGTTTGGCTGTGTTCTGATTGGTTGGGGGGTTGGCTGTATTCTGATTGGCTGGAGGTGTGTTCTGTTCAGGTGGGGGCTTGGTTGTGCTCAGGTTTGTCTTAGTTGCTGGGGGATTTGAGCTGGTTAGCTGTGATCTTGCTGTTTGGCTTCGAGTTTGTGGTCGTGCTGCATCTTCATGGTGGGGGTCAGTTCGCTTCATGTATGGCTCAGAGGGGTTTGAAGTGGGTAGTGATGCAGCTGCAGTGCGGCTTCTGGTCCATGGTCATGTCTCATTTTCTGTGTGGGTGTGAGTCTGCTTTCTATGTGGAAGTGGGGTGGTGGCATCTTGTGTGGCTCTCAGGGGTGTGGGTCTGGTGTCATTCTTCATGTTAGGTACTCGTCGGTTAGAAACCCGCCCTCATGAACAGACGAGTTTCATTTTTTATGTTGGACTATTTCGTAATTGGATTAGGGTCTAGAAGAACCTGAAGATCTTTCTTCTTCCTTTTTTCCTTTTTCTTCTTTGGTTTTGGGCCTTTTACTATTGGATCTTTCCATTTTGGATTATAATTGGCCAGTTGGATTAAAAGTTAAAAGGAATTTGAAGATTTGGAAGCATTAAAATGAGCAGGAAACCAATATCATCTGGCGTTTCTACTTCTACCTCTGCCTCCCCACCAGCTGGAGGACAACATTTAATTCAGACAATGTTGAAGCAAGATAAAGAACAAGAAAAAGTAACTTTACAGATGATTATGCAAGGAATCCAAGATCTCAAGACAAAATCAGACACCATTGAACAAAGAACAGAGAAGACTGATGAAAAAGTGGAAAATATTAAAAGTGGGATGTTGAGGTGGGAGATGGAAAGGTCAGAATTTTATCTCAGATTTCAAAATATAGAAGAAGAAAAAGGAGAAAATTTGGCGGCGATGATAGAAATTTTGGCGGATGCTTTGGAAATTACAGAGGAAAAGATGATGGGTGGAGTAGATGAGGTATATCGAGTTTATACAAGATACGTGATGAGAAATAAATTACCAAAGGAAGTCCATATTAGATTTACCAAAAAATCCATTGAAACACAAATACTACAAGTGGTAAAAGAGAAGACATTGAAATACAAAGGCAAAGAGATTGTGGTTTTAAAACAAATACCCAGAAGAGTGAGAGAGATGAGAAGAGAATATCGATTTCTGACCAAAATGCTACTGGAAAATGAAGTGAATTATAGATGGCTGATTCCAGAAGGATTAATGTTTACGTGGCAAGAGCAGAGCCATAGAATTGACTCAATTGAGAAAGCAGAACTTTTCCATGAAGAATTTTTTGGAAGAAGAGAAGAGGAGGCAGAGAAAGAGGTCTCATTAATTGAGTTTCAAGAAGAACAACTGGAGACTGAAAAAGAGAAAGGTGCAGCAGGTGGACAGGTGGATAGTAAAGAACAGTGTGAAGTAAGATCCACGAGAGCTGTTAGACCTAAATATAAAAATCATGGAAGAAAAAAAAACTGATTACAATGAATATAAATGGACTCAATTCAGCTGTTAAAAGAAGGAAAACCTTTCATAAATTAGAGAAATTAAAATTTGATATAATTTGTCTACAAGAAGTTCATATTAAAAAACAACACGAACAATTGTTAGTACAGCCAAAACTAGGGAAAATATTTACTTCTTTGACTCAGTGTAAGAAAAGAGGAGTGGTTCTATACATTAAAGAGGCTATCCCAGCAAAACTGATCTACACGGATGAAGACGGAAGAGTATTAATGGTGGAAATAATGGACAATAATATAAAAATACTCTTGATTGCAATTTATGCTCCGAATGATAAACAAGAAGAGTTTTATAAAAAAACTACACATGAAAATAATTGGACTGGACTATGTTAATATAATTATGATGGGAGACTTTAATGGAATTGTGTACAATAAACTGGACTATATAGCAACAACAACAAAGCAAAATAGAAAGACTCTACCTAAATCTTTTTTAAAAAATGACAGACGAATTAACTTTAAAAGATATTTGGAGAGAAAGAAATGTTAAAGCTAAACAATATACTTTTTATTCAAATAGACATTTATCATGGTCCAGATTAGATATGATTTGGATCTCAACAGAATTAATATCCAATATTCAAGAAACAAATATCGAAATAAGTACTTGGACAGATCATAGCCCAATGACAATTAAATGGAAGGGACAAAAAAAAAGATCGAGATGGACATTAAATAATACTATCTTAAAGGAAAAAGATTTTATACAACGGATGGAGAAGGAGCTGGTTTTTTTCTTTAGAGAAAATAAAAAAGAAGATACTTCAACGCAGAATGTTTGGGATACAATGAAGGCATATGCTAGAGGTTTGATAATAGATTATACAAGAAAAAAGAATATTAGGAAAAGGCAAGCTTCTAAGACCTTGGAAGATGAGCATAAAAGACTTGAAAAAGAATTACAGAAAATGCCACAGAAAAAATATATTAAATTAAAGCTGGATGTAATTAAACATAAAATGGAATTAATAGAGAAAGAAGAACTGGCACAGAAAATTAGAAATTCTAAACAGAATTACTTTGAAGATGCAAATAAACCAGGTAGATGGCTAGCATATAAATTGAGAAAGGAGAAGGAATCAAGAAAAATATTGAAGCTAAAAGATGATCAAGGCCAAATTTGTTATGGTAACAAGGAGAAAAAGGAAATTATTCGAGATTTTTATGGGCAACTATATAAACAAGAGAATATTGATGAGGAAAAAGTCAAAGAATATCTACAGAATGCTAACTTACCAAAGATACCTAAAGAGACTGAAGAAATGCTAGAAAGCAATATAACAATGATGGAATTAAATGAAGCAGTTAAGAAACAAAATAATGGGAAAGCAACAGGTCCAGATGGGCTTCCGACAGAATTCTATAAAACATTTCAAGAATCATTGAGCATCCCATTGTTAGAAGTTATGAATGAAGTTATGTCAAAGAAGATGATACCCAAAACATGGTCAGAGGCTTATATTACACTTATTCCAAAAGAAGAGGCTGACCCACTGCAAATTAAGAACTATAGACCTATTTCTTTATTGAATGCAGACTATAAAATTTTTGCTTCAATTTTAGCAGAAAGACTTAAAAAATATTTAAATAATTTTGGGTTTCCGGTTCCGCGTGGCTTCGATGGCAGCAGGAATTCACGGCCATTCGTGATTCCTGCTGCGCTTGCCGCCGAGGTACCCCCGATCCAAATGGGTCGGGGGATATGGCTGCCCTATAGGGACAGCCAAAGAGAGAGGGGAGCCAGACAGGGGGTTGGGGGTGTCGCAGACCCCCTCCTCGTCCAGAAAAACCCCTTTTTCCCAAGGTGGTGAAGCGGCGGTCAGCAATGGCCGCCACGAAGAAGCCTGCAACCGGGTAAGATTGTGCTGGAGGAAGCAAGAAAAGTGAAAGTGCTGGCTGAGCCGGGTCAATCAACATCTTGTAAATTCGCTGGAACTGAGCTGTCTGAATTGCTGGAGGATACATTGTATCCCTAAGAAAACAGAAAGCGAAAGATCGAAAGCGGCAGAGAAGCTGTTAAAGGGAACTTTTTTTTCTTCACTCTCCCACCCCATGGAAACAGCAGATGAAGATTTGAAATTTGTTTGGGCACTGAAGGTGAATTATTCTGAAAGTTGAAGTTAAGGGACACAAGAGTTCTTGGACATTGGACTTAAAAATTTAAGAAATTGGAAAACCCTTATTAGATGTATGGATTTCTGATCATTTAAAAATTGATGTTGCAAGTTGGAAGGGAGAGGAAAAAAATTGGAGCAGAAGTGGAAAAAGGAGGAGATTGCCTAGAATCTCAAAGAAAGATATATGGTAATTGGACCTCTTTGATTAAACAGTAACCCCAGAAAGAGAAATAGAAGAAGGAAGAAAAGTATTAACTTTTGGAACTTTTTTTGAATTATTTTTGATTAAAAATACTTGGTTGGTTGTTTTGGGGAAAGTTTCTCTTTTCAGGATGGCATCGCTTGTGGATGAACTAAAGACTGAATATCAAAAATATAAAAAGGAAGAACAAGATGAAAAAGATACTTTGGGCACTTTATTTCAATTTTTAGAAATGGCGTTATGTACTCATGAAATGTTGATTATGCAGCAGAATGACTGGGACAAAGAAGAAGAGGAACAAGAAGCCATCTTTGATGAACAATGGGTTTTTTCTGGGGAGGAGGAGAAAGAGGATAAGAAAAAGGGGATTTTAAGGTTTGAAAAAACAACCAAAAAAGAGAAAAATGAGAGGAAAGGTGTATGCAAGGTTAGAAAGCAAAGGAAAGGGAGTAAGAAAAGGGAGGAGGAGAGACAAAGAAGTAAAAAGGGCAAGGAGAAGAATAAGCAAGAGAGAAAGGGGGGAGGAGAAGCCTCAATGGTGGGAAGCAAGATCCAAAGAAAAAAAGTTTATTTAGAGACAATGGGTGAATCTAATTAAGGATAAAAGGGGGATTCTGGAAGGTACATAAGATTGTGTTTTTATATGTGTATTTAGAGTATAAAATTTATTGTGTAATTTTAGAATCTACTAAACAGAATCCCAAGATAAATTAAGTGTTATATAAAGTATTTTTAAGTTAGGGTAATGAGTTAAAGGCGTCACTCCAATTAGTGTATAGGAGAAGTATAATAAAAGAAAAAAGATGAATGGATAGTTGGAAATAGAACAGACAAAGAATGTCATTGAAAATGATAATAAGATATGGAAGGATATATAAAGGTTTTGTTATGTTTTTTTGGGTTTTGTATGTTGATAAAAGGCAATAAAATTTTAATTAACAAATAATTTGGAAGTTGGGATAAGATGTGAAGTTAAATAGATAAAGTAAATATTGATATTATAATTGGGAATCATTATGTCCTATTGGTTTTCTTCTTTAATTTCACTATTTTTTTTAAGAAAAGAATTTATAAGTTATTATGCCTTGATTGTTTGTGCACTGTTTTTGTAAAATTAATAAAATTGGTTTATATAAAAAAAGAAAATGATAATAAGATATGGAAGGATATATGAAGTGATCATGATGTTTGAACTTGTGTCTGTGAGAAGAGTTTCAACCCGGGATCAGGCAGCCTTCAGAAAAGATGTTTTAGTTGTTTTTTTTTTCAATTTTCTGTGCTTTGTATGTTTATGAAAGGCAATAAAATTTTAATAAGCAAGAAATATAATTTGGATAAAAGGAGAAGTCTGGATAAGATATGAAGTTAAATAGATAATGTAAATATTGATATTACAATTTGGAATTATTTTGTATGTTCTATTGGCTCTCTTTAATTTTTTTTTTTTTAGAAAAGATTTTTCAAGTTGTTATGCCTGGATTGTGTATTGTTTTTGTAAAATTAATAAAATTTGTTATTAAATATATATATATATATATTTAAATAATTTTATCCACCCAGATCAAAATGGATTTCTGCCAAAGAAACAAATCAGAGACAATATGAGAGTAATCTTGGATACTTTGGAAAACTATGAGGCTTATCCTGAAAAGCAAATGGCTTTGATATTCCTAGATGCTCAAAAGGCATTTGATAACGTGAACTGGAGATTTATGTTATTACTATTGGAACAGATGGGTTTTGCCAGAAAATTTATTCAAGCAACAGAAGCCATATAGAATAAACAGACAGCAAAGGTAATGATGGAGGGAGAACTTACAGATTTTATTAATATAAGAAAAGGCACAAGACAAGGATGTCCCCTATCTCCTTTGCTATTTGTGTTGACTTTGGAAGTGTTGAATAGAAATATTAGGGATGATAAAAGCATAAAAGGAATGAAAATTAAAAAGGAAGAATTCAAACTACAAGCTTTTGCTGATGACTTAGCTTTTATTCTGGAAGATCTGCTAGAAACAGCTCCAAAGTTATTGGAAAAGATAGAGACATATGGTGAGATGGCTGGTTTGAAAATAAATAAAGATAAAACAAAGATTTTGACAAAGAACATGCCAATGAGACAAAGAGAAGAACTGGCAGACCTTTTGAAAATCCAAGTTACGAATAAGGTTAAGTATCTGGGGATATATTTGACAGCAAGATGTAGCACATTAAAAGAGAATAATTATATTAAACTTAAACAACAGATAGCTACAGACTTTAAGAAATGGGAAAACTTGCAATTGTCATTAATAGGGAGAATTTCAACAATTAAGACGAATATTTTACCCAGAATTCTATTTCTGTTTCAAACAATACCAATTAGGCTTGGAAAAGACTATTTTGAAGATTTAAATAAAATCATGTTGAAGTTTATATGGCAAGGTAAAAAAGCGAGAATAAAACTAAAGCTTTTGCAAGACGCTAGAATTAGAGGAGGACATCTGAGCTGATTGCACACTCACAGAGCACCAAACAGAGCATGTGGCTGAAGGCACATCGACAACGTAAAACATGTCCGGTGGCGCCATACCACCCGCTCCATTTGACCCGGCACAAGAAGACTGGGACTCGTACATGGACCGGTTCCAGATGTTTCTGGAGACCAACAACTTGAAAGACGCAACTACGGGGAAAAAGCGAGCAGTGTTCCTGACCCATTGCGGGCCTGCCATCTTTAAGATGGCCAAGGCACTAGCGAAACTGGCTGAGGTGAAATCCATGGACTGGGACGTCCTCGCGCCCCTTCTACGGGCCCACAATGCACCCGCCATAACAATGCTTGTCCAAAGACATGAGTTTAATCAGAGGGACCAATGGAAAGGAGAGAGCATCGCAGATTTCATCGCAGACCTCCGGATCCTGGGAGGCCTCTGTGGGTTTGCAGACCTCCAAGAAGCTCTGAGAGACCGAATAGTTCTGGGATTAGATGACCAAACGGGGCAGAGCAAGATCATGGCCAAAGGGGACACCAATCTTGCCGATGTCATCAAAGATGCTACTGCAGCAGAAGCAACCAGGAAGTCGGCCGCCTGAATGTGCCGCACCAACGCACCGCTCCGTCAACTCGCCAACGATACCTCACTAGAGAGGCACACAACAGCGGCCCACCACAAGGACCTCAAATCGCCATCAGAAAGTGAGGAGGAGGAGGTCAACCGTCTCCGGTCCGAACGCGACCAATGCAACCCGCGGAACCGAAGACTACCGCACCAATGCGCGGGTTGTGGGGCAAACCACCCACGATCAAATTGCAAATTCCTCGACGCGCTCTGCCATTCCTGTGGGAAAAGAGGCCACATCGGGAAGGTCTGTCGAAGCAAGTGAGAATCCAGCCCAATTCGTAGAGAAAACAACTACTGCCAGACCACAGGGAATCGTCCTGTGAGTCGGGAATACTTGAACCACCAATGGAACAACCACTCCTACAGAAATAAAACACTTGCCACTTCAACGAGACGGGAAGAGCCACACCAAATCATTACCATCCGTCACGCTTCATCATTAGATGCAAAGAAGATCCGAGTGAGGGTCGTCATCGAGAACCAACCTTGCGTGATGGAAGTTGACTCAGGGTCATCCCTATTGATGGTTTCCTGGAAGACCGTTAAACAGTTAATCCCTGCCATCCGGCGTCAAGAACTCAGAGCCCAAAGAATTATACTCAAAGATTACCAAGGGAACCGAATTCTGGTCGTCGGCTCCAGCCAAGTCCAAGTATCATTCAAAAATCGTACTGCGTCATTACCGCTGACCGTCGTCGATTGTGACCAGCCTAGTTTGTTAGGCCTTCAATGGTTCGCCCCACTCGAGATTGAGGTAGCCAGCATTCACCAAATCAGAAGCGACGACTGGGAGGAGGCCCTCTTCCAGGAATTCCAGGACGTCTTTGAAGACAAACTAGGCGAGTACAAGGGGACCCCGATAGCATTTAACCTTAACCCTGAAGTAGCCTCCATCCGCCTTAAGCCTCATCGGGTACCTTTTGCCCTTAAACCAAAGATTGACGAGCAGCTCGATAAATTAATAGCCCAGAGTGTTTTAGAACCAACTGACAACGCCCGTTGGGAAACCCCAATCGTAACACCCATCAAACTGGATGGATCGTTAAGGATTTGTGGGGACTACCGGGCCACCCTCAATCACGCTGTTCAACAGAACGCTTACCCGGTGCCGGTGGTTCAACACCTTCTCCATTCCCTGGGGGTAGAAAAGTCTTCACTAAATTGGATTTAGCGCAGGCATACCAACAACTGCCTGTAGATAAAAAAAAACCACGGAAGCACAGACGATCATTACGCAATGAGGTGCTTTTAAATGCAACCAACTCCAATTCAGAGTGAGCGTGGCCCCAGGGATTTTTCAAAGTCTGATGGAGAGACTTTTACAAGGGATCAAGGGGGTCGTGCCATATTTTGACGATGTTTTAATTGTGGCCCTGAATAGAGAAGTACTAGAGAGGCGTCTTAGATTGGTTCTCCAGAAATTTAAAGACTCTGGCCTAAAGGTTAAAAAAAATAAATGTCAACTGTGTACAGAGAAAGTAGAGTTCCTGGGGTAACTAATCGATAAGCAAGGAATTCACCCCACTAATAGCAAACTAAGAGTGATCAAAAACGCCCCAAGACCCAAGAATAGGACAGACCTCCAAGCTTTCCTGGGGCTCATTAACTTTTACAACATCTTCTTGCCCCAGAAAACAACCATAGCTGAGCCCCTACATGGACTTCTTGACAAAAAAGCCACCTGGGTCTGGGGATACCTAGAGGAGCACACTTTCCGACAAGTGAAAAACTTACTAACCTCCGATGCTGTTTTAATGCAGTATAACGACACTTTGCCTTTAACCATTACGTGTGACGCATCACCGTTTGGAGTTGGAGCCATTTTAAGTCATTTTTACCAAATGGTAGAGAGGCCCCTATTGCCTATTTTTCAAGGACCTTATCGAGAGCTGAACGCAACTATAGCCAAATTTACAAAGAGGCTCTTGCTGTTGTATCTGCTGTAAAACGATTTCATGAATATGTGTATGGACGAGCTTTTACTATTATTACCAATCACAAGCCTTTGCTAGGGATTATAGCAAGAGACAAGCCAACCCCCTATATATTGTCACCTAGAATGACTCATTAGTTGGAGTTCTTAGCTGCGTACAATTATAAATTGCAACACCACCCAGGGAAAGCCATTCCCCACGCTGATGCATTGAGCCGTGCCCCACTTTCGGAAACCGTCGATGACCCAGCTCCAACCCTCACAACACTCCAGATTGAAACTGTTAGGGATAACATTGTTTACCCTAACTGGTTTAGGTAAAATAATAAATATGTTATCATGGTTTATTAGTTAAAGTGTCTGCAACTTTAACTGTAGGAATGTAATTAAGGGAGTGGTTGGGAAAGCACCATAAAAGAAGCAAGGAACGTCAGCTTGCTCTCTCTGGCTTGATGATCGCTAATTACTGGATGAAGACTGTGTTTTTTCCTTACTCGAACGGGAGAGAGAAAGGACTGTTGATTTATTGTAAGTGAACTGACATTGGATATTCTACACGGACTTTGATAACTGAATATCCTTGAATGGACTGACTAAAACAATACATGACTAATGGACTGTTATTTTGATTATGCTATAAACTCTAAATGGAATAAACTATATTTTTGATAGCACAAGCGTATCTGTTATTTTTACTGTATGTTAACAAACATACAAACTTATCTCACTCATTTATCTGTGTGCCTATCTGACTAACGCTGCACATTCTGTTTAGCTTGTTTCCTTAACCCTGGTTGGGGAACACAGGCTTAACACTGGTTATGGGCCCAGAGGCTGCAAAGTCAGTTTAACTAGGATAAAACAGATTTATGTAAAAGTGAGACTTTGTGTTGTTATACATTACAGTAAACAGACAGCTGTGTTTTATTAATTATAGTTTTATATCCATATAAGAAAACATGGCACAAGTCAATCTACAAAGTTTGTCCCTTATATCCAAGTTGGATGAAACAAATTATGTATCATGGTCTATAAAATGTAGTCTACTTCTACGAAGAGAAGGTCTGTGGAACATAATTGAAAACCCACCAAACGTAGAGGAATGGGATCCAGAGATTGAGGAAGATAGACAAAAGATAAAATAATTTAAACAGAAGAATGAACAAGCTATTTGCATAATAGGACTAACACTAACTGACCAGCAACTTGTTCATATCCATGGAGAGCAAACGACTGTTGGGTGTTGGCAGAAGTTGAAGAGGATTTATGTCCGAGATAACGTTGGTGCTCACATAAATCTAACACGGAAGCTTTTCAGGACACATCTCCAGACGAATGGTGATATGCTGAGTCATTTGAATTCTATAAAAAGCATTTTTCAAGAACTGCACAAGAAAGAGCTTATTTTCTCTGAACTACACCAAATCTACATAATTCTATCATCACCAAACGAAAGTTATGATAACTACGTCACTTCCCTTGAAATGTTGCCTAAGGAAAGTTTAACTTTAACTGATATAACTGGCAGATTGATTGAAGAGGCCAGAAGAAGACTTGAAAGAGATGAATTAAGGAGGGAGCAACCTCAAAAAGAAGATATTGAATCTCCTACTGCATACGCAATTAAAAAGTGTTTTAATTGTGGAGGAAGAGGACATTTGGCAAGATTTTGTAAAAAAGCAAAGCGCCAGAACGCTGGCCAGAATACTTAAAGTCATCAAAAGATAAATAAAAATTACAGTTAGCCATGTATATTAACGGAACTGTAAAAAATAATTTATGGGTGGTTGACAGTGGAGCATCCCACTGTATAACAAATGATAACAAAAATTTTATTAAAATGTCCAAGAGTACACAGCAGATATCGTTAGCCAATGGCTGGAAACTGAAAGGTAAAGGTCAAGGTATAGCACATTGTTCTTTCATAAAAGAGAATGTAAAAATGTTATATGTACCTCAACTTAAGTTTAATTTAATTTCAGTTAGAATTTTGGTTAAACTAGGATATGTAGTTACCTTTAAGGGAGATAACTGCATAGTTGAGAAAGAAGATAAGAAAATTACTGCATCTTTAAGAGGTGAATTATATGTGTTAAATGATAATGGTTTAGAGGTGGCTAACACGGTTTATGATAATAAGAAACCTCATGATGAATGTATTCACTTGTTACACCGACGGCTAAAGCATTTAAATTTTAAAATGCTTAAGAGAACTGTTCAATTATCTAAAGGAATAAGTTTGAAACCTTGTAATAAGTATTTGCAATGTCATGCTTTCAATCAAAGCAGGGTCATACCAGCTAATAGAGTTGATGGATTTATTACCAAAGAGCCTTTAGAGGTAGTATTTGCCGATTTAATAGGTCCAAAAAAACCAAGTGTAGGAGGAGCTCGATACATACTAAGTATAATGGACCACTATTCTAGATATGGGTTTTGCTTTTTAAGGAAAAGCAAAACTGAAACGTATCTAAATCTCTTTAATTGGATAAAATTTGCAGAAAGGAAAACTAAAAAGAAATTAGTAACTCTTATAACAGATAATGGTGCTGAATTTACAAATAATAAATTCCAGAATAGACTTAGAATGTTAGGTATTCAACATAAAAAGTCTGCACCATATAGGCCACAACATAATGCCTTTATAGAGAGATGAGGCCAAACACTGCAGTCAATGGCACGTACTATGATGTCTGATTCAGGATTACCTGACAATTTGTTGGGAGAAGCAATAATGTGTGGTAATCATATATTGAATAATGTTGTTAATTTAACAATAGGTGAATTACCATTCACACTGTGGCATGGTACAAAACCTGATTTAAGTTACATGCACACATTTGGAGCACCAGCATGGGTGCATATCCCTTCACAACTTAGACACAAAGGACAGCATAGAGCTAAAAGATTATTTTTTGTAGGATATGAATCGAATCACAGATCTTATAGATTCTGGGAACCAGGTACACCTAGAGTTTACACCAGTGCTAGTGCTAAATTCCTAGAACATGTAGGATGGAATAGATTAGAGCAAGATTTAAATAATGAAGTAATTATTGAACCCTACAAAAGGCAGAATGAACAGACTAGTTATAAGAAGAGTCCAATTAAAGAAGAAGTCCACGAAGAACAAATAGGACCAGAACAAGAAGAAACAGTTGATCAGGAAGAATTAGATAATCAGGAACAGTTAATAAATGAAAGTCCACCTATAAGTCCTGTAATACCGAGACGTACTACCCGTGTAACTAGACCACCTGAGAGGTATCAAGCAAGTATAGTTTGCCAAGTAACTAAAGTTCCAACTAGTATAGATGAACTTAAGATGTATCCTGCTAAGGATCAGGAGAATTGGCAAAAGGCAATGGAAAAAGAACTAAATTCATTAAAGGTAATGAAAGTATATGAAGATGCTAAATTACCTCCAGGAGAAAAATCCCTTGGGTGCAAATGGATATTTAAAGTAAAAACTGGAAATGATGGGACTGTTTCCCATAAAGCTAGGTTGGTAGCTCAAGGTTTTAATCAAACTGCATCTGATTACGATGAAGTTTTTGCACCAAGTCTTAAAGCAACATCTTTGAGAGCAGCTTTAGTGTGGGCAGCTAAGAAAAACTATGTCATTAACCATTTAGATGTAGAAACTGCTTATTTGCATGCACCATTGCAGCACACTATATATTTGAAAAAGCCAGTTATTATAAAAGACAATAAAGTAAATAGTAATGATTGTTGGAAACTCAAAAAGAGTCTTTACAGGTTGAAACAATCTGGGTTTGAGTGGAACCAATATATTGTGAAAGAGTTAAACAATATAGGTTTTAAATCTGGTTTAGCAGATCCATGTGTGTTTAAAAGAGAAAATAATGGAACGGTGTCATTATTGTTATTATTTACAGATGATATTGCTTTGATAACTAAGACTAATAATGAAGCTAATGAGATTATATCATTATTAGCCAAAAAGATAAAATTAAAGCATTTAGGTGAAATTAAAAAGTATCTAGGATTGACAATTAACAAAACAAAAAATGGATTTAAGATATCTCAAGAAGATAAAATTTGCCAATTAATTAAAATGTATAAAATGGAACTTTGTAAAATGGCAAAGAATCCAATGAGTCAGGAAGTTTGCCAAACTGATGATCAAAGTCCCAAATTTGATAAGTCTATATATCAATCTTTGATTGGTAGCTTATCATATATAAGCAATTGGTCTAGGCCAGATATAGCTTATAGTGTTAATCAGCTGGCACGTTTTAATTCAGATCCACATCAATGTCATTGGCAATCATTAAAGAGAATTTTAAGATATCTTAAAGGAACAATGAACCATGCATTATATATAGAACCAAAGGGTGATTTGAGTCTTAGTGCCTATGCAGATGCAAGTTTTGCAACTGACATAAACACTAGAAAATCAACTTCTGGGATGGCTATATTATTTGGTAAGACACTAATAGGGTGGAGGTCAATTAGACAACAGCATATCAGCTTGTCCACGATGGAAGCGGAATTTTCATGTCTGTCATTACTATGCACTGACTTAATTTTGTACAAACAGTTATTATTAGACATGGGTATAACTGTTAAAGATTCCATTATTGTGTACGAGGACAACCAAGCAGCCATAAAGTTAGCTACTAATATTGCTGTAAAAACTAGATCAAAGCATACTGATTTAAGATACTTAAATGTTAGAGAAACTGTAAAGAATGGGCTAATTAAATTGGAATACTGCATGATGGAAGAAAACATTGCAGACCAATTTACAAAAGCTCAAGGAGTAATCAAGTTTAAAGAAAGTTGTAACAAATATGATTTAAAGATGTAAATAGTTATTAGTTATAGTATTATTATTACCTAAAAGGGGAGAATGTTAGGGATAACATTGTTTACCCTAACTGGTTTAGGTAAAATAATAAATATGTTATCATGGTTTATTAGTTAAAGTGTCTGCAACTTTAACTGTAGGAATGTAATTAAGGGAGTGGTTGTGAAAGCACCATAAAAGAAGCAAGGAACGTCAGCTTGCTCTCTCTGGCTTGATGATCCCAAATTACTGGATGAAGAATGCGTTTTTTCCTTACTCAAACAGGAGAGAGAAAGGACTGTTGATTTATTGTAAGTGAACTGACATTGGATATTCTACATGGACTTTGTTAACTGAATATCCTTGAATGGACTGACTAAAACGATACATGACTAATGGACTGTTATTTTGACTATGCTATAAACTCTAAATGGAATAAACTATATTTTTGATAGCACAAGTGTATCTGTTATTTTTACTGTATGTTAACAAACATACAAACTTATCTCACTCATTTATCTGTGTGCCTATCTGACTAATGCTGCACATTCTGTTTAACTTGTCTCCTTAACCCTGGTTGGGGAACCCAGGCTTAACAGAAACCCTACATTCACTGCCGCTAACAGCCAGAGACATCACTATCGAAACGAAACGAGATCCTGTCCTGGTGCGAGTTCTCAGCTGGTTCGAATGAGGATGGCCAGTAGAACAAACCCCTGATGACTTCACCCCTTTCAGAAACCGGCAAACAGAACTTTTCTCGCAGAAAGGCTGCATCCTATGGGGAGACAGAGTTGTCGTCCCAGAGCGGTTACAACAAAAATTTTGAAAGCATTGCATGACAGTCACCCCGGCATCGTGCATATGAAAGTGCTTGCACGAAGCTACGCATGGTGGCTGGGCATCGATAAGCAGATCAAAGCCTGGGTAAAGACTTGTCTAAAGTGCCAAGAAGTCAGCAGTGCCCCACCTAGAGCAACTCCAACAGAGTGGGAAACACCCCGGGGGCTGTGGTCCCGCATCCACATTGACTTTGCGGGACCTACTAAGGGACATACATTTCTCCTAACAGTGGATGCCTATTCCAACTGGCTCGAAATCCATAAGATGAAGACTACTACAACCGATTCAGTCATCCACAAATTAAATAAACTATTTGCAACACATGGACTGCCAGACATTTTAGTCTCTGATAACAGACCCCACTTCACGTCCCTGGCGTTTGAACAATACTTAGCGGACCGGGGCATCTGCCATGCGCTAACCTCGCCGGCGCACCCTGTGGCCAATGGAAGGGCCGAGCACATGGTCCAATTTCTTAAAAAAACTCTCCACAAGATGGACCATGGGGACATTGACGACAAACTGAACAGAATACTCCTACTCCAACATATCACCCCGCACAGTGTAACCAACAAAATGCCAGCTGAACTGTTGATGGGACACAGGTTTCGCTCCCACCTCGACCGTCTCCACCTGGCCTACGCGCCAGAGAAACCCTGTGGATCTAGTGGAAAGTGCCGCGAATTCAAGGAAGGTGACTTAGTCTTCACTAAAAATCTTTCCGCTGAACCGTTGTGGGTCGAAGCAACCGTAACCCAAGCCACCGGGCCCAGATTGTACCGCGTACAAACAAGGGACGGGAAAATATGGAAACGCCATATAGATCAGCTTCGCTCTAGGTTGCAGCCCAGTTCCCATGACTCCTGTGACCCTCAAACTGAGGGGAGAGGGGATGTCGAGGGAACCGAATTTGAGATGCTGGATGACGAAATCGAAGGAATTCAGCAGCCCGGCGTGTCACCTGAAGAAGGATCAGTAATGGGTGTTGCCTCACCACAGAGAAATACCTCAACGGAGGCGAGCCCGCAGAGACCAGAGGACAACAACAACAGAATCAGCGGCGCCGAGTCATCCTGTGAGGATGCTGAACCGCCTGTACCAGATAAATCAAAAAACGTTCCACTGAAACTGGACTACAGACAGGAACCAGTGGGACAGCGCAAATCTAATAGACAGTTAAAACAACCTGCATATCTACGGGATTACGTCACCGTAACCCTCAAACGGAACCTGGGGGGAAGGGGTGTTATGAACTAATAAAGGCGTTTTATAAAGTTTTAACAACCTTAAGTAAAAAGCAGGGTTCTAATCCTGCACTTCTGATTGGCCGATAATAGCAACATCGGATTGGTCCTTTCTGGGAAATCTGATTGGCTGTTAACGGGCCAACTCTCATTGGTTCAAGGGTTTAACACTTCCATGTTTTCATTGGCTAATAGGACAGCAGCCAACCCTATAAAAGGGCTGCTGCTGCCCTAGGTTTTTTGCTCTGTTCAGTATGCTTAATAAAGAGTTGAAGTTCACTGTTCACTGCCTCGTCTCAGTTCCTTGCACCCATGCGCAGAACTTAACAACTGGCATTGTACATTTACTGATTTTATATAAAAAGAAGTTTAATGAATCCTGCTGAGTCAGTCATCTGTGTGCTTTCTGGACTTGAATTTCTATTGCAAACTCAAACAAATGGAACCTCCTAATGGAGGAGATTTTAGAAGCAATTCAGAATGAACTCTAAACCAGTCAAGATAGATAGATAGATAGATACATAGATAGATAGATAGATAGATAGATAGATAGATAGATAGATAGATAGATAGATAGATAGATAGATAGATAAGGATAGGATAGGATAGGATAGGATAGGATAGGATAGGATAGGATAGAATAGAATTTTTTATTGGCCAAGTGTGAATGGACACACAAAGAATTTGTCTTGGTGCAAATGCTCTCAGTGTACAATGTAACGAACTGAATACAATAATAGTGTATTGGCCTGCAGACTTCATTCAAGTGTGATAAAAAGATATATCACTTTGACAATGTATGAGACAAAAGGGCATTATCTTCATATAACAGTGTTATCTTTATCTTTATTATCTCAGGGTTATGTGATCACCATTGGTGACCTTCCCAGAGGATTTCCAACAAACAAAAATCAATAGAGGAGTGAGATTTGCTGAATGACCACAAGATTCACTTAAAAACTGGGAGTAGAATTTCTATTGTTAAGCCAGGCTGTTGTTAAGTGAATCAGGCCCAATTTTATGACTTTCTCCCCCCAGAGTTATTAAGTGAATCATTGCAATTTTTAAGTGACTCATGTGGTCATTCAACAAATCTTGCTTTCCTGTTGACTTTGCTTGTTGGAAGTCCTCTGGGATGGTCACTAACTAACGGTGATTGCATAACCGCAAGATGCCACAACCATCATAAATACATGCCGGTTAGCTAGTGACCAAATTTTGATTACATGACTGTAGGACTGCTGTGACATTTGTAAATGCGAGGACTGGTTGTAAGACACTTTTTCCAATGCTGTTGTAACTTCTAACAGTCGCTAAATGAATAGTTGTAACTCAAAGATTACCTAGTCTATAATAAATATACTTTTTAAAGAAAAACCGATTAGATACTCTCTCATTTTCTGTCTCTCTCTCTCATACACACACGCACATGAAAATTGGATTTTTCATGAAGTTTTTCATGTGAACTTTTTATTAATTTATCCTAAGTTCCAACAAATCCCACATCTGCAGATCATTATCAAAGGAACTGGGTTAATTGATCTATTTTCCCAAATGATCTCACTTTTGTCTATAATTCCTTTGTGATTAGATCATGACAGAATCGTAATGATATAAAAAACCCTTGCTGGAGCTCTGCGAAATTCTTTATAAAATCATACACTAAACATACTTTTTTATAATATAAAAATATAAAGAGTGTCGCTCTTATTGTAAATAACTTAAAATATAGTATGACATATTCAGATGAAATATCAGAAAGAAATCTGAGAAAAAAATAGTTATTTGGAATTTTAAAGGACACATTTAGATTCCCTTTACTTTCTCAACTTTTGAAACACATAAAGCCCAACAGTCTTTGACAATCCTTTTTTTCTGCCTATTGCTGAAAGATTTATGCATTTTTCCCTTCCTTAGATAAATGCTTTGAAAATGGCTGAAATGCTATTTTTTTTCCAAGATGAATTTAGCCATCTGAGATCAAATAACTAAAGTTAACACTTACTAGAGAGAGAGTTAAAGGATTGTGTTGGAGCAGATGGTAGAGGAATAGTTTCATGTACAGCCTGTATTCTCTACAGACCACACCGTATGCATGGATCTGAAGTTTAGCAGATGGTGTTTTTGCATTAATTTTCCAAATCACCAACCATAAGGTACTCTGTTTTCAGGAAACAGGTTGTCTTAAGGCTTCCTTTTGAAAACGCACCGCACACACCAAAATGTGTTAATGTGTTTGCTAACACACCTATTCCACAGGTTCCCCTTCTTCAAGAAGTAGGCTAGTATGGGATTCAGATTCCTAGAAATAATTCCTAAGAATAATAAAAGCAAGATTTACAGCAGGTTTTTATTATAGAATAAAATGGAGACATAAAATATACAGTGAGATGTAGACTAAATTAGAAAAAACAAAACAAATAGAACATACTAAAACCCATGTGGGCAAATTATTAGCTTCCTCATTATTTTAATGCAAACCAACACAACCAACTTGATCAGGATTCAACACTGTGTAAGAAGTATTTCTGAACAATTCAGAGTTCAATCAATCAATAATTTGCTATGTGGGGAACAAAGTGCTCATTATCAAAGTCACATATTTTTCCTTATGTACAGGCCTGAATATTTTATTTTATTTCATATTTACAACCCCCTTTTTTTCTAGCAGAATACTTAATATGTTTCGTCTTCTTTGCATTGATTGATTACAAAAATATCAGCCAGTTGAATAATTAAAATAATAATGTAAAATGATTGGTTCAATCGAGAAAATGCTAATTTTATTCCACTGAAATCAATGGTTCTCTAATCATGCATGCTCTGTAAGGCCATTGATATCCAAGCACCAGAATCACATGATTAGAACTGGCTATTTCATAAGATTCAGCTCCCTGCTTAGTTCAAGAATCCCCTTTCATTGAAGCTTTCCTTGAATACTTCCAGCAGTGAGGAAATTGCCACCTCCTTCAAGTATAACTAGTTGCACTTTTGAACTGCTTGACTTTCAACCAATTCTGCCTTCCTGTAACTTAAGACCAATGCTTCCAGTCCTGTATTCTGAAATAAGAGAAAGCTTGTCATGGCCTTTTCCTCTTGTACTCTTTCAAGTAACTGAAGAGTTCCTTTCAAGACAGACTGATGGAATTTCCCACTCTGTAAATCTTTTTTCCATTTCCATAATGCAAATTTTGGATATGAAATAGTGAACTGCTTTTAGCTGAGCTGACAAGCGCAACAGAATAAACAGCTGGCAAGTAAACCAATCCCTTCACAATCCCACTCTGGACAAGAAGAGGACTTGAGATTGTTTACAAATGTTCCAGAAAAATTATTTGAGGTTATCTTTCCTTCTATTCAACAAGAACACCTAACCTAAGTGGTGTTTGTTTATTTTATGAAATGAATAAGATTGCCAAAGACTGATGACAACTCTGGGCAGTGAAAGGCTGTTCGAGTACTTTCTTTTATCAAAAACTCTGTCTTAATTCTGTCTTAATCAAAAAGCATGGTGAAGATTTGCCATTTTGTTCACTGAACATCAGGGGAACTTGTCTTTTTCTTTACCAGCTCTCCCTTCATACCCAAAAGCAGAAGAAAGTTTCGGGGAAAACTCTCATGGATGAAAAGTGGTGTTCCGGCACTTATTACATACACAAAGGTATAAAAGAATGTCTTGTTTTCATGCACAGTTAACTCTTTTTCAATTGAACCCATTAAATTATTAAACTAAATTATTAAATTAAATTATGTACTTGAAGATTTTTAAATTTCAATTTAATCAAAAGAGAGATCATGATAAAACACTTCCGAATGGACTTTTCCAGGACTCTTACATTATCACCACTACATGGGCATCCAAAATAGATTTTTGGATGCAAAAATAGATTTTTTTATTTTTCCCAAACAATTGGAAAAATTGCCACCCGATTTCTACTGTCATGAATATGATGGAGAATTTAATTAATCAATTCTAATTTTGTCTTCTGGGCCATTCAAGCTAGATCAGCAATACGTACATTCTCTTTCAAAGAAAACATTTCAGTCACCTCTGTTATGACTCTATGAATACCTGAATTAGAACTAATTAGAGTAAGTGAGTGAATGAAGATCACCATAAATAAATATTCACAAAATCATAGATTACTAAGGGGACTAGAACATAATCTTTCCAAATGCATAATTGTTCAATTAATCTTCTAAAATTAAGAATTAAGAATTACCTTGGGAAACTTGGGAACACTAGTATTTTTTTCTACTGATCAAACAAAATACATAATCGTTTAAAACTAGTATGGAGAAAATTTTATACACAGAGAGATTTGAACATTTTTTTGAGGCAAAGAGAGATAGTTGCTGAAAAAAAGTTGTGTTTTTTTTACTGAGTGTTATAAATGACAGCAGTTAACTTTTTGAGAGGCTAATTGCCACACAAAAACATTAGCAACATTGTACCTTGTATAAAAGAAAAATTTATTCAAAATTTCAAGAATAATTGAAATATCAAATTGGTTATACTTTTTCTATCTGTATATTGCAATGCGTAATGTCTGTCAACAAACCAAATATCAGCAGTGTTCTTAGGTCATGTCGTGTCCTCGAAAATTGTTAGGGATAACATTGTTTTACCCTAACTGGTTTAGGTAAAATAATAATATGTAATCATATTTTGTATGTTAAAGTGTCTGCAACTTTAACTGTGGGATAGTAATTAAGGGAGTGGTTGTGAAAGCACTTTAAAAGAAGCAAGACGGCAGCTTGCTATCTCTCTCTCTGGCTTTGATGGTTCCTGATTACTGCAAGGACACAAGACTGCATTGCTCGAACGGGAGAGAAAACAAAGGACTGGCTTGTAAGTGAATTGACATAGGGTATTCTACACGGACTTTGCTAACTGAATATCCCTGAATGGACTGACTAAATGATACATGACTATTGGACTGTTATTTTGACTATGCTATGAACTCATAATGGAATAAACTATATATTTGATAGCACAAGCGTATCTGTCATTTTTACTGTATGTTAATAAACATACAAGCTCACTCATTTATCTGTGTGCCTATCTGACTAAGCTGCACATTCTGTTTTAGCTTGTCTCCCTTACCCTGGTTGGGGAAACCAGGCTTAACACTGGTTATGGGCCCAGAGGCTGCAAAGTCAATTTAACTAGGATAAAACAGATTTATGTAAAAGTGAGAGTTTGTGTTGTTATACATTACAGTAAACAGACAGCTGTGTTTTATTAATTATAGTTTTATATCCATATAAGAAAACATGGCACAAGTCAATCAACAAAGTTTGTCCCTGATATCCAAGTTGGATGGAACAAACTATGTATCATGGTCTATGAAATGTAGTCTGCTTCTACGAAGAGAAGGTTTGTGGAACATAATTGAAAATCTACCAAACGTAGAAGAATGGGATCCAGAGGATGAGGAAGATAAATTAAAGATAGAAGAATTTATGCATAAAAATGAACAACAATTTGCATTATTGGGTTAACCTTAACTGATAACCAGCTTGTTTATATCCACGGAGAGAATACAGCTGTTGGGTGTTGGCAGAAGCTGAAGAGGATTTATGTTCGAGATAATGTTGGTGCTCACATAAATCTAACACGGAAACTTTTCAGTACACATCTCCATAAGAATGGTGATATGCTGAGTCATTTGAAAACTATGCAAAGCATTTTTCAAGAACTGCACGAGAAAGAGCTTATTTTCTCTGAACTACACCAAGTCTATATAATTCTATCTTCCCTCGATGAAACCTATGATAACTATATAACTTCACTTGAAATATTGCCAAAGGAAAGCCTAACTTTAACTGACATAACTGGCAGATTGATTGAAGAGGCCAGAAGAAGGCTTGAAAGAGACGAATTAAGGAGGCAGCAACCTCAAAAAGAAGATAATGAAACTCCTACTGCATACGCAATTAAAAAGTGCTTTAATTGTGGAGGAAGAGGACATTTGGCAAGATTTTGTAAAAAAGCAAAGCAGCAGAACGCTGGCCAGAATACTAAAAGTCATCAAAAGATAAATAAAAATTTAGAGTTAGCCATGTATACTAACGGAGCTGTAAAAAATAATTTATGGGTGGTTGATAGTGGAGCATCACATTGTATAACAAATGATAAGAAAAATTTTATTAATATGTCCAAGAGTACACAGCAGATATCGTTAGCCAATGGCTGGAAACTGAAAGCTAAAGGTCAAGGTATAGCATATTGTTCTTTTATAAAAGAGAATGTAAAAATGTTATATGTACCACAACTTAAGTTTAATTTAATTTCAGTTAGAATTTTGGTTAAACTAGGATATGTAGTTACATTTAAAGGAGATAACTGCATAATTGAGAAAGAAAATAAGAAAATTACTGCATCTTTAAGAGGTGAATTATATGTGTTAAATGATGATGGTTTAAAGGTGGCTAACATGGTTTATGAAAATAAGAAACCTCATGATGAATGTATTCACTTGTTACATCGAAGGCTAGGGCATTTAAATTTTAAAATGCTTAAGAAAACTGTTGAATTATCTAAGGGAATAAGTTTGAAACCTTGTAATAAGTATTTGCAATGTAATATTTGCAATCAAAGCAAAGCAAGGGTTACACCTGCTAATAGAGTTGATGGATTTACTACTAAAGAGCCTTTAGAGGTAGTATTTGCAGATTTAATAGGTCCTAAAAAACCAAGTGTAGGAGGAGCTCGTTACATACTAAGTATAATGGACCATTATTCTAGATATGGGTTTTGCTATTTAATGAAGAGCAAAACTGAAACATATCAAAATCTCTTTAATTGGATTAAATTTGCTGAAAGGAAAACTAAAAAGAAATTAGTAACTCTTATAACAGATAATGGTACAGAATTTACAAATAATAAATTCCAGAACAGACTAAGAATGTTAGGTATTCAACATAAAAAGTCTGCACCATATAGGCCACAACATAATGCCTTTATAGAGAGAAGAGGCCAAACATTACAATCAATGGCACATACTATGTTGTCTGATTCAGGATTACCTGACAATTTGTGGGGAGAAGCAATAATGTGTGGTAATCATATATTAAATAATGTTGTTAATTCAACAACAGGTGAATTACCATTCACACTGTGGCATGGTACAAAACCTGATTTAAGTTACATGCACACATTTGGAGCACCAGCATGGGTGCATATCCCTACACAACTTAGACACAAAGGACAGCATAGAGCTAAAAGATTATATATTTTGTAGGATATACATCTAATCATAGATCTTATAGATTCTGGGAAAAAGGTACATCTAGAGTTTACACCAGTGCTAGTGCTAAATTCCTAGAACATGTAGGATGGAATAGATTAGAGCAAGATTTAAATAATGAAGTAATTATTGAACCCTACAAAAAGCAGAAAGATCAGAATAGTTATAAGAAGAGTCCAATTAAAGAAGAAGTCCATGAAGAGCAAATAGGACCAGAACAAGAGGAAACAGTTGATCAGGAAGAGTTAGATAATCAAGAAGAGTTAATAAATGAAAGTCCACCTGTAAGTCCTGTAATACCTAGACGTACTACACGTGTAACTAGACCACCTGATAGGTATCAAGCAAGTATAGTTTGCCAAGTAACTAAAGTTCCAACTAGTGTAGATGAACTTAGGATGTATCCTACTAAGGATCAGGAGAATTGGCAAAAGGCAATGGAAAAGGAACTAAATTCATTAAAGGTAATGAAAGTTTATGAAGATGCTAAATTACCTCCAGGAGAAAAATCCATTGGGTGCAAATGGATATTTAAAGTAAAAACTGGAAATGATGGGACTGTTACCCATAAAGCTAGGTTAGTAGCTCAAGGATTTAATCAAACTGCATCTGATTACGATGAAGTTTTTGCACCAAGCCTTAAAGCAACATCTTTGAGAGCAGCATTAGTGTGGGCAGCTAAGAAAAACTATGTCATTAACCATTTAGATGTAGAAACTGCTTATCTACATGCACCATTGCAGCACACTATATATTTAAGAAAACCAGTAGGTATAAAAGACAATAAAGTAAATAGTAATGATTGTTGGAAACTCAAAAAGAGTCTTTACGGGTTGAAACAATCTGGGTTTGAGTGGAACCAATATATTGTGAAAGAGTTAAACAATATAGGTTTTAAATCTGGTTTAGCAGATCCATGTGTGTTTAAAAGAGAAAATAATGGAACGGTGTCATTATTGTTATTATTTACAGATGATATTGCTTTGATAACTAAGACTAATAATGAAGCTAATGAGATTATATCATTATTAGCCAAAAAGATAAAATTAAAGCATTTAGGTGAAATTAAAAAATATCTAGGATTGACAATTAACAAAACAAATAATGGTTTTAAGATATCTCAAGAAGATAAAATTTGCCAATTAATTAAAACGTTTAAAATGGAACTTTGTAAACCGGCAAAGACTCCAATGAGTCAGGAAGTTTGCCAAACTGATGATCAAAGTCCCAAATTTGATAAGTCCACATATAAATCTTTGATTGGAAGCTTATCATATATAAGCAATTGGTCAAGGCCAGATATAGCTTATAGTATAAATCAGCTGGCACGTTTTAATTCAGATCCACATCAATGTCATTGGCAATCATTAAAGAGAATTTTAAGATATCTTAAAGGAACAATGAACCATGCATTGTATATAGAACCAAAGGATGATTTGATTCTTAGTGCCTATGCAGATGAAAGTTTTGCAACTGATATAAACACAAGAAAATCAACATCTGGGATGGCTATATTATTTGGTAAGACACTAATAGGGTGGAGGTCAATCAGACAACAGCATATTAGCTTGTCCACGATGGAAGCGGAATTTTCATGTCTGTCATTACTATGCACTGACTTGATTTTGTACAAACAGTTATTATTAGACATGGGTATAACTGTAAAAGATTCCATTATTGTGTACGAAGATAACCAAGCAGCTATAAAATTAGCTACTAGTATTGCTGTAAACACTAGATCAAAGCATACTGACTTAAGATACTTAAATGTTAGAGAATCTGTAAAGAATGGGCTAATTAAATTGGAATACTGCATGACAGAAGAAAACATTGCAGACCAATTTACAAAAGCTCAAGGAGTAACTAAGTTTAAAGAAAGTTGTAACAAATATGATTTAAAGATGTAAATAGTGATATTATTATTTCCTAAAAGGGGAGAATGTTAGGGATAACATTGTTTTACCCTAACTGGTTTAGGTAAAATAATAATATGTAATCATATTTTGTATGTTAAAGTGTCTGCAACTTTAACTGTGGGATAGTAATTAAGGGAGTGGTTGTGAAAGCACTTTAAAAGAAGCAAGACGGCAGCTTGCTATCTCTCTCTCTGGCTTTGATGGTTCCTGATTACTGCAAGGACACAAGACTGCATTGCTCGAACGGGAGAGAAAACAAAGGACTGGCTTGTAAGTGAATTGACATAGGGTATTCTACACGGACTTTGCTAACTGAATATCCCTGAATGGACTGACTAAATGATACATGACTATTGGACTGTTATTTTGACTATGCTATGAACTCATAATGGAATAAACTATATATTTGATAGCACAAGCGTATCTGTCATTTTTACTGTATGTTAATAAACATACAAGCTAAGCTCACTCATTTATCTATGTGCCTATCTGACTAAGCTGCACATTCTGTTTTAGCTTGTCTCCCTTACCCTGGTTGGGGAAACCAGGCTTAACACCTGGAGTCGGTGACTTCAAATCATGCTCTTTTATTAAAGTAGGAACCGAACTGGCTCTTTGCAAAAGGTTCGTGGCTTTTATTCTTTTAGCCGCGGCCGCCGCGGCCAATGGCACCGCTTTGAATCTCCCGCGATTCGAATAGACCAATCGCGGGAGATTCTCAGGGAGCCAATCGGCGCGGCTCGCCTGACCAATCAGAGTGCCCCGCGCTTTAGCCAATCAAAGCGCGGGGATCTCAAGAATGCTAATTAAGGGACAGAACACCCCTCCCCTCTTGGTTTGGTCCTTACATCGCGTAGTCACGTAGGTAGGCGGGGCTCCGTCTGAGCCTACTGGACCTGCGCAGCTTAGTCGTAGGTTGGATCCCGGCTGGTTCGGTCAGGATCTCTGTTGCTCCTGATGCCGTCATGGGAACCGGCTGGTCGGTTGGGCCAGGCCGCTCTCCGTAGCTCCCTCCTGGGCCTCCCGGGTTGGTTGAGCTGCGGGTTTCGCCGCTCCCGCTCGGTCTCCTCGGGTCGGTCGAGCTGGCCTGGCTGTCTCTTCCTGGCGAGGGGTCGTGCTGGCTGCTTTCCGGTAAGTATGGCTGGTTTATTCTTCTTTGGTTTTGGTCCCCTGGGTATTCCCTCCCCCCTTGGTTTGTGTTGTGGGGGTTGGTTTTGTCTGTTTGTGCATCGGTGGTCTCTTGGTTGGTAGTCCTCGACCTTAATTGGTCGATGTGGCGTTTCCAGGCTCGTCCATCTGCTGTTTGTAGCCAGTACGAGTGTGGGCCTGTTATTTGTGTGATGACGGCCGGTACCCATAGTGGGTCTCCCGTCAGGTTTCTTGCGTATACGGGGTCGCCTGGTGCGAAAGTTCGGTGTTTGCTGTTTGAGTCTGGGGGCTTCTCCGGGTCTAGGAGGTATCCTAGGAATTCAACCCGTTCCGTGTATAATTGGCATTTCTCCCTCTTGACTTTGAGTCCGGTCTCTTTGAATTTGGTTAGGACCTCCCTTAGGCGACCCTCTAGTTCGGCTTGGTTGGTTGCCGACACTAGGACGTCGTCGAAGTAAGGTACCACCCCGTTGATGCCTTGCAATAGTCTTTCCATTAGGCTTTGGAATACTCCCGGTGCCACGCTGACTCCGAATTGGAGTCGGTTGCATTTAAATGCTCCCCGGTGGGTGACTATGGTTTGCGCTTCTGCCGTTTGCTCGTCGACTGGCAACTGTTGGTATGCCTGGGCGAGGTCGAGCTTGGCGAAAACCTTGCCCCCTCCCATTGAGTGCAGTAGGTGTTGCACTACTGGGACGGGGTAGGCGCTTTGTTGCAGCGCGCCATTTAGGCTGGCCTTATAGTCCCCACAGATCCTCACCGACCCATCAGGCTTGATCGGGGTGACTATGGGGGTCTCCCACCAGGCATGGTCTATGGGCTGTAGGACCCCTTGCTTGACGAGCTTGTCAATTTGCTCGTCTATTTTGGGTTTAAGTGCGAATGGCACCCGCCTTGGTTTCAGGCGTTTTGGGGGGACGTTTGGGTCTAGGCTGAATGATATAAGGGGCCCTCGGTACTTGCCTAGGTTTCCGTCGAAGACCTCTTGGAATTCCCGGGCCAGTTGCTGCTCCCAGCTGTTGTCGGTGACGTGGTCGACTCCCGTGACTGCGATGCTGAGCGGGGCGAACCATTGCAGTCCCAGTAGGCTTGGGCGGTCGCGGTCGACGATTGTCAGGGGAAGCCTTTCGGTGTGCCCTTTATATGTGATGTTGAAGTGTTTGGTTCCGACTACCGGGATGCGGTTTCCCTGGTAGTCCTTTACAATGAGTCTCTGGCTGTCTAGGTTCCTCCTTTGGATGGTAGGCACCAAGCGCTTTATTTCCTGCCATGCTATCATGGAGAGGTAGGACCCGGAGTCCACCTCCATTTTGCATGGCTGGCCCTCGATGCCTACCTCCACGTGGACCTTCCGGGCGTCATTGGTTATGGCGTGGCCGATGGTGACCGTCTGATGGGTCTCCTCTCTTCGCCGGTTATCGCCGCCTCGCAGGGATCGTCCGTTCTGGTCCCATCTGTTGTCCGAGGGGCGATCTCTGGTCCAGGGTGGTGTGCTCTCTCTCCTCCGGTCGCTCTGGTCCCATCGGGCCGGGCTGCGGTTCTTTTTAAGGCGGCAAACACGGGTGATGTGTCCCTTCTTGTCACAATGCCGGCAGATCGACTCGAAAAACTGGCATTCGGACCTGGGGTGGTCGCCTCCGCAACCGGCACAGTTGGTCCTCGACTTATGACCCCGCTGGTTCCGTGGGTCACGGCCTGTCTGGAGGCGATGAATGTTCTCCTCGTCATCGGAAGTGCCCAATGCCAAGTGGAAATTGCCCTGGTGGGTGGTCGTCTCGGCTTGGGCCTCGGCCGACCTTGCAGGGTTGTTGTTCCCGCTGCGGTCCCCAGCGTTCGGTCTGCGCCTGCGGTTGGCGGATATTCGGGTTGCTTCAGCGGCTGCGGCTGCAGTGAGGGTGTCTGCTAGGCTGATGTTGCCCTTGGCCATCAGCCGGCTCTGGAGGACGGGGTCCCACAAGCCGAGCACGATTCTGTCTCGCAGGGCGTCGTTCAGGTTGTCGAATTCGCAGAGCCCCCCTAGGTGTCGTAGTTCAGTGACGAAGTCGCTGAAACTCTCACCCGACCGTTGGTCCCGATGGTAGAACTCGTTGCGCCGGATCAGGATGGGTACCTCTGGAGCGTAGTGCTGCCGAAGTATTGGCTCGAGGACGTCCCAGTCCATCGCGGTCGCATCGGCGGGTTTGGCAAGCGCCTTGGCCATCTTGAATACCTCGGTCCCACAGTGGGTCAGGAAGACGGCGCGCTTCATGGGGCCGGTGGCGTCCTTCAGATCGCTGCACTCGAGGAACATGCGGAATCGGTCGGAGTACGATTCCCAGTCCTCGGTGGCGGGGTTGAAGGGTGCGGGGGGTGCGATTTTCGCCATCGTGGTGGTTCGTCTGGCTTCCGTCGGACACGTGGTTCGGTTCAGGGTCTGGATCCCACCTTCGTCGCCAGTGTCGTGTCCTCGAAAATGATGCCTGGAATTGGTGACTTCAAATCATGCTTTTTTATTAAAGTAGGAACCGAACTGGCTCTTTGCAAAAGGTTCGTGGCTTTTATTCTTTTAGCTGCGGCAGCCGCGGTCAATGGCACCGCTTTGAATCTCCCACGATTCGAATAGACCAATCGCGGGAGATTCTCAGTGAGCCAATCGGCGCGGCTCGCCTGACCAATCAGAGTGCCCCGCGCTTTAGCCAATCAAAACGCGGGGATCTCAAGAATGCTAATTAAGGGACAGAACAGGTCACACCTTGTGTGTAGTACTTTTGAAGTAGCCCATAAGTATTGGTTGTTCAATCACAAACAAACAAACATTCCTATTTCCTGTGACAGATGCTATCTCAAATCAATCACAATATATAGACTTGTAGATATAATAAGATTTGTATCTTCTTTCATTTCTAGAGAAAGAATTGTACTTATTGTCGCTATTGAATAATTAAGCATGCCAGTCCCAAAGGTGCTTTTTCAAGAAGCAACTGAACTGCCTTGTTTTTGTTTGAAGATGTTTCACTTCTCATCCATTATGCTTCTTCAGTTCTTCAAAGAAAAAGAAGAAAGTCCAGTTGTCTCTTGAAAAAGCACCTTTGGGACAACCATGACCTGGATGACTGAATATCTCCATAGACAATAAGCATGCCCTCCCAGGATCTTATATCTTTGTCTAAATACTTATGACTTCCATATTTGTAGGTAATTTTTGCATACTCTCTTGAATTTGAATCCTGGGCAATGGGAGAGAAGACAGAACAGAGGGAAAGAGCAAAGAAGGAGCAGAACAGAGGTGGTATTCAGCAGGTTCTGACCAGTTCTGGAGAATCGGTAGCGGAAATTTTGAGTAGTTCGGAGAACTGGCAAATACCACCTCTGACTGGAGGTTTTACAGTATCCTCCCCCTTACATGACTACCAAGCCACGCCCACAGAACCGGTAGTTTAAAAAAAATGAATCCCACCACTGGAGCAGAGACAGAAGCTAGATCAGAAACACACGATCCCAGTTTTGGATGTGGCAAGGATGAAGATAAGAGAGAAGAAAAGAAAAAAGATTGAAATGTGAAAATAACAGACATGGGAATCCCTTCCTCCATTAGCTGGAAGTAGTCATAAGCATAAGCTGAAGGAGATAAGGTTTAACGGAGGTGAGTCAATTTAGTGTGAAGATGTGGGCATTTTACCTGTGAGGACGAGATGTACAGTTTGGAGATCTAGCCCAATAGCAGAATGATAAGGAGAGAAAAGAAACTGAAAACCTGACCCACATAGATAGCAAGACATTGACAAACAGAATAAACTCATAAAGTATACCGAAGTATTGAAAGTACACTCCAGTAGCCAAACAATTCTCGACTTGTTCGGAAACAAGTCTGGCTACTGGAGTGTTCATTCAATACTTTAACATTTCTTTATACTTTAACATTTTATACTTTAACATTTCTATTTTACCCACGGGTATCCTGTCCATCTATACTGTTTCCAATGAGTTCAGTTAATGCTGTAACATGTTCACAGTTAAGAGATGGGATTTTCTTTTTACTGTATTGAACCTCCCAGGAGAAAGTCATCTCTCAGAACTCCCCCTGCTGGTAAGGGCTTAGCAGCAAGCTTGATGAGAACATTTTATAGAAGTTAAAAGGATTTCTGCCAGGAAACTTTTGATGGGGAAGCAGTTCTCAAACTCAGGATCAGCTTCAATGTTACAACAGAGATTACATTTTAAGAATATGAGAGAAGAAAAATCTCCATATCCAATTTCTCCACAATATGAATAATTTTATGCCCATCTGTCATATGGGCATCCCTTTGCTTTCCCCTTAAGCTAAAGAGGTTTTTATAGGGAACTGTACTCTTTTAGATTTTTCTTTTTGAAACTTTTCCCCTTCTACTATGTGCTTCTTAACCTGCAGGAATTACATATCTAGTATTGTTCCATATGCTGATGCATTATAGTTGCACAAAGAAATTATAACTTTGAGAATTTAATGTTTCTATTGATTACTGATACTGATTACTTATACCATAGATCCCACATTAGAACTTCCTCCTCACAAGTTGGTTGTTTCTCAGAATGGAAAACCATGATTTCATGGGGAGAAAGTCGAAGGAGAAGGGAAGGATATGTTGGGATTAGGAGGAAGAAAGAATTTAGGATCCCCACAATTCTTCTCCATGTATCTGGCCGAGGGAAAATTTAGATCAGTCCAAATAAGAAAAAAAATTCTTGCTCAACAGCCCTTGAAACTAGACTGATTTGCTTGTTTCTTGATCTTCATTTCTTTCTCTCTTTTTTGAAAGGTTATTTGATACTTTATACTCCCAAAGTACTCTAGGTTAAGTGTAGGATTGTTGTGTAAATATGTACTTTCTTTCAAAATCCCCACTTGTTAACTGTTTTGAAAATCAAAATGCATGTTTCTAATTGCACTTTGATGAATTGGAACAGGAAGTGCGAAAGCAGGGAATAACCAACTTCCAATTCATACTTCAGTTCATACAGTATAAAACAAATGGTTCTTCTATTCAGAATGCACAAAAATATCCACTTTCTCAGGGGTTACCAGCTCCTTTTGCAAATCTAAAGAGACATGGGTTTGTTTAGCAGAAAACATCCTTCAGATTCAGGAAATTGAATGTGAGGCTCTTTCTGCCAGATTTTATGACTTTAGCGTTATAATTAAGTTCCTGGCTTTATGCTATCACTTCAAAGTTCCCTGATCAGATTGTTTGTAGTTGAAAATAGTGGTCTCACCCAAGGCAAGCAGTTCAGTGAGCTGGATCTTTTGCTGTTTTGAATACATCTACAAGTCTCGGAAGGACACAGATATTGTACTCTTAAAACAGATGAGCCCGTGGAAGCATTGTAAGGAACTTTTCCAGTTGACCTCACAATGCACGGTGGGTTGAGTTGCTGAAAGCAAGTTGACTGTCTCCTGGGAACCATGTACAACAACTCTTTTTTTTAACCTGTATGGTGGCAAAAGTTATGAATAAAAAATCTGTAAAGATAAAACTTCAGCTAGGGAACTTGATCTTTGTATTCGGCTTGTTCAGTAGCACGCAGCAATCGGTGTCATGTTTTCCAGTATCAGGGAATTCCATTCAATCCATATTTGTTCACTATCCAAAGAAATGTTGCTGCTGTTTCACCTTGGAGAACTGAGTCTGTGTCAGCCTCCAAGAATCCTTCTTCTGATTGGTCTCTTTCCAGCTGCCATAGAAATAGGGGGGGGGGAGAATAATTGGGCTTTGTGGGGGGGAGGGTGTTGGGGGATGAAGTTGATGTATTGTAAAAGTTGGGATGCTTACTTGCTTACTGGGCAAATGTAGCCTTTTATCTCTCTAGGCCATGGCCAAACATTCACTACCAGATATGTGAAATACCACCTGAAGATGCACCCACATGACATTATACACACCTCAGATTGGATGGCCAGTTTGAAATATTGGGAGTGGGAACATGAGATAACTTTCTATATGTGATTTTGGCGCCTATTGTCTCAGATCTTGTACATCTTCTGATGCTACCACTTCAAATTCAGTAAAAGTCCTTTTCTCTATAACAATGGAGTCTAAGGTTTTCTTTCTTGGATTTTGAATGGAGCCTCACCTGACAGTCTCTTAGAAGTAACTTCTGACATCATTCATGCCTCTTTGAAATTGGAAATGATTCTGCCTGGATCTCATTGTTAATGGATATTGCATTGTAATATCATTTGCCCTGTCACTGTGAAGTCCTTAGCTTAAAACATGGTTACCTAGTGTAAAGAGAAAAGAGGATGACCTTGACAAAGAAAGGGAAGACAGTGAGCAAATAAACAATGCTTAAACCTAGATTAGCGGAGAGGGTTACAAAAACATCTCTGAAAGATGCCTTTCTCAATTCACATGAATCTAAAAGAGGAAGGCGGTACAACATAGTCAGACCTACAAGCAGAGTTGGCATCCAACCAGTTTAACTACCGGTTTGGTGATTTATGATTTACGATTGGTTGCGTGCGCATGTGAATCATCATCAGCTTGCTGCATGGAAAGCTGAGCAGCGCTGCGCACAGGTGCGCAGCAGTTAAAACAGCATTTTTTTCCTGCTTTTTCAACCGCAGCTGTGCCACGCAAAGCAGCTGAGGTTGAAAAAACAGGAAATAAAGGTCAGGTAAGAGCCCGGGTGGGTGGGTGGGCCAAAACAGCAGCAGACATAGAACTGGTTCTATGTCTGCTGCTCTTCAGAGCTACCGGTTCTACAGAGCTGGACAGAACTGGTAGAATCCCACCCCTGCAGGCAAGATTCTGTTATTAAAGCCAATCTTAATAAAAGTAGTTTTGAGCACAAGTGGCATCTGTTTCTTGATCTGATCAAGGTCAGGAGTAGCAAGGAGAATAAAGAGAATAGCCTTAAGGGAACAGAAATATGTTAGAGTGCCCAAAGTAGAAGAAGATATTGTTCAGTGCATAGAAATCACATGACAAAATATACCAGTGGTTAGGGTGGAAATTAGACAATGAAAGGAAAGCTAGAATCAGGAGCACCGAGGCAAAAGACATCAAGCTTTTCTGGTAATTCTTGTGGTAATGTGAGACCTGCCACCACTTAAACTTCTAAATAGAAATGATCCTTCAGCTCAGAGCTGAAGAAGCTGCTTAGATGAGAAGCAAACTGTCTTTAAAAAAAACTCAAGAAAGTCCAGTTGCCTCTTGAAAAAGCAACTTTGGGACAACCATGACCTAGACGATTGAGAATCTCGATAGATGTTTGGGCAAGATGTTTTTGTAATGGTCAGTCCAAACACAGTTTGGTATGCAGCTGGTATGCCGGGTGACCTTGAAACAGTATCTTGAAGAGATTCAGCACTTAGTTTCATTTTCCCCCAAGTCTTCCCCTTTCATTCTCGCCTCCCCATAGTTCATGGTAGTCTGTTACCATTCCTATCAAACATTCCTGTCAAACAGGCAACAAATGGTCAAAATTTGGAACGTCCTATCAAATTCTGTACCTGTCAACAGTGGTGTCCCCCAAGGCAGTGTTCTAGGAGCAACTCTCTTTATACTCTACATAAATGACCTCTGTGATCATATTAAGAGCAACTGCATTCTCTTTGCAGATGATGTAACACCACAGAAAATACTGCTATCCTTCAAAAAGACCTCGACTATGTATCAGAATGGTCAAACAAATGGCAACTTCAAATCTCAACAAATAAATGCTCTGTCTTATATATTGGCAAAAAAATCAGAAAATAAAATACAAGCTGAATAGTCAAGACCTTGTTGATGATCCAAACTCTGTCAAGGACCTTGGAGTACTCATCTCTAATGATCTAAGTGCTAGAGCCCACTGTAACTACATAACCAAAAAGGCATTAAGAATTGTTAACCTAATCCTGCATAGCTTTTTCTCTGATAATATCACAGTACTAACTGGAGCATACAAAACATTTGCTAAACCAATACTTGAATACAGCTCATCAGTCTGGAACCTGCATTACGTATCTGATATAAATATAATTGAGAAAGTCCAGAAATATTTCACAAGAAGAGTTCTCCACTCCTCTATTCGTTGCAGAATACCTTATGCCACCAGACTTGAAATTCTAGACCTAGACAACCAAGAACTACACTGCTTTTGGTCCAATCTAAATATAGTACATAAAATTGTATTTTGCAATGTCCTACTTGTCAATGGATACTTCAGCTTCAACCATAACAATACAAGAGCACACAATAGATACAAACTCAAGGTAAACCACAGCAAACTTGATTGCAGGAAATATGACTTCAGCAACAGAGTGGTCAATGTCTGGAATACTCTACCTGACTCTGTGGTTTCTTCCCCAAACCCCAAAAACTTTAACCTTAGACTGTCTACTATTGACCTCACCCCTTTCCTGAGAGGTCTGTAGGGGGCGTGCATAAGTGCACCAACGTGTCTACTGTCCCTGTCCTATTGTTTCTTTTATATATTTTTTATTTTTCTTATATGTATCCATGTATTCATAACTATGTTTTTACTTATACCTATTATCTCGTAAGCAATTGACAAATAAAAATAAAAAATAAATAAAAAAATACTGCAGTTAGATTTTGCTCAATTAACAACACATTTTAACTGGAAATTTCAGAAATTTTTTAACTCAGTTTGAAGAGTCTTTACACCCAAAATTGAAATATTTATAAATAAATGCCCATGGGTTATGAATTATGCAATAGATATGATAAATAAATTACACTACATGTGAAATGAAATCCTAGCAAGACTTACTTTATTGTAGTCCTTTCTGAAAAAAAATTTTTTGGACAGTTTTAAAATACAGAAGAGATGTAAAGTTAAGTTCATCAGACAATACAGAAGTTAAGCTATTACAGTGAATGAGCTATTCGGAGTCCAACTACAGAGGTTATTGACTAAAAATATGACTATAACTTACAGGCTTTTTAAATTAGGACTCCATCTAAAATACCAATCCATACATATCTTTTGTAAATCAAGTCAGTTTGATCCAATCAAGAAATTTATGCATAAAGCCTCAGTGACACATGTGCTGTGCTGCTAATGAAAAATGTGAAGATGCGCTGAAATGTTCTATAATCATTCTGGTCTAACATATTGTGATTCAAAAGCAAAATCTGTTCATGTATCTTCAAGAGAAAGAAAACAAACTAATGACATTTTTCCCCAGGAAAAAAAAAAGTGAACATTTCTCTCCCTAACACTGACAAATGGCATAAGTGAAGAATAAACAATCACCTCTGTTTTTATCTGCACTGACTGCCAAACATGTGCTTCCTATTCATCATTTAGCATCCTGAATATTTAGTAGGTTCAGCATTTATAAAAATCTTAGAAATTAATGTGCATGGGGTAAAGAGGCGGGGTTGAAGTCTTTGCATTTTGTGTTATTGAAACCATACCATTATTCCCCAAAATGCTCTTATAACAGAATTGTGATTAGGTCAATTCCAAGGTTATAAAGTAATCTAGGAGCTTTTGAGTTCTTCAGAGCTCTTCATCAGGAAAGAAGGTAAAGATTAAAAAAAAAGGATATAAGAAAAACAATTCTACACCACTGCAGAGAACATGTCATGTCCCTGTCAGAGTCTGAATCCAAGGAGGAAGCTGAACAGCTGACAGGGAATGGAAGTGTGACTCCATTGGCTGTGGAGGAAACTGGGAAGGGCAAAGTCTGGCTGGGCAGAGCAGGAAAGAGGTAGAACAAGGGAGAGGTAGTCAGAGGAAGACCCAGGCCCACCCCCTTTTCATCCTAGGGCACACAGGGAGGAACAGAGAAGAGAGCAATGTGGGTTGGGTGGCTTATGGGGGAGTAAAGGGCCCTGATTCCCTTCATTAGCTGCATCTGGGAAAACAGTTTATAAAAAAGGCAAGTTGCGTGTGGCAGGCTGTTGGGAGCAAACATGACTTTATCTTGTGTTGTTGTGCTTATCTGTGCTCCTGGCGTCTTGCTAACTGTGAGTTTTGCCATGCTTTCAGGTCTGAAATTCTTGCTCCTGCCCTGCCAAACTAATTACTTCAGTTTGTGTTTACCCTGTTTTGGACTTAAGTTTCTGCAGTCAAAGGCTGTTCCTGGAAGAGTTTTCTCCAGCCTGAAGGTAACCTGGACATTGGGGGCAAAGTTGGAGATAATAAAGGGACTCTTATCTAACTGTGTTACCTTTGTGCCATGCCCTGGGTGATCACAGAACATGAGAATCAAACAAGGAAATCTCGAAATCTCAAGACAATAGGAAAGATATGTAATAGGCATAGCAAAAACATGGTTGGCTTGACCAACATAATTAGAACATAGGCCTAGAAGACTAAAACTTATTCAAAGGAACAGACTCACAGAAATATAATATTTGTAGAGTTGAACTGCAGAGTCCTTGGTACTCTCTGAGTACCCCATTCCCTTCTACCACCGATGATGTCACCTAGCTGGGCAATGAAATGTCTGCAAGAAAAGACCGAACATAAGAGACTACCAAGAATCCCACAGAAACAAACTTAAATTCACTGCACATAAAGATAGCATACCTACATAGATCTTCTAAAATTGGAGTATGGACATCCCATTGAGAGTATTAGGGCAAGAATCAAAGGTGAGAGGGGGGGGAAAGGAGTATTGATGTGGGAATCAATTATAAATTGGCCAGACAGATAGAAGATATGAATGAGATCTTTCTATGTCAGGTGACCAAACTTTCAAAAAGGCATATGTTAGTGAGGAGAGATTCCATCTAATCTAAAAACTAAATATGCCAAGAGGTCCAATTCTTACCCTCACTTTTGAACAATTCAATTTGTCAGAAGGTAGAAGGTGAAATAAAAGATTTTACTACCCTGGACTGAATCTTTTTGAACAAGGAGGAGTTAGTACCTGCAAAGTGAAGAGGATTGGAACCTTAAGAGAAAGTGAGCACACTATTCTTGAGTTCATGAGATCAAAGAGTAAGGAATAGAGAAGAGTTAATTTTTTTACACTGGGTTTCAAAAGGGGAAATTTTGATGATCTCAGACAGAAAGTAGGGTATCCAATGGCTTGGAAGGGAAAAATGTCCAGAAAGGATGAGAAAAACTGCAAAACTCGATTTTGAAGTGCAACCACAAGTCATCCTACTAGAAGGAAAAATGAAATACATTTGAAGAGCCCAGTATCAAAATACATCATGTTTTAAAATTGTTGAAAATTAAAAATGGCACATGTAGGAGACATAACAGGTAGGTTTATAAGCAAAGACTACTGGGTAATTTTTAGAAGCAGGGAATTTTTAGAAAGACAAAAAAACAAAAGCAAAAAAAAAGCAGCACATAAATATTCATCAGGCACCTCAGAAACAAAATGAAAGGACTGCTGACTTTTTGTGAGGAGAAGCAGGTGAACTGGGAACGGAAGTTGGTGAGAAAATAAAATGTCCTAACACATATTTTATGTTCTATTTTTCATCAGAAAGGAAACTGCCCAGTGGCCAACCTTAGAATAGAAAGTTCTGTTGTCCTGTGACTTTTCAATTGATTGTTGGGGATTCAGGTTCAAGTGCTTGATAGTTCCCAGTTCCTGAGGCTCACATTTATCTAATGCTGGTCCTTTGCATTTCTGAGTGGAGTTTGAGTTCTGCAACTTGTTAGAAACTATGACAACTAGATTCTCAAGGTCCATTTAAAGGAAAGCAGGATGACAAAATTTAATATTTCTGGGGGGATGTTGCTCCAGAAGGCCGAGAGAGAAGTTACATCCATTTGGATGAGACCCATTTTTATGATAATCCTACCAAGAAAGACCATTAAAGTCAGCCATATCCCTGGGATGTCGCTCAAACTTCCCTATTTCTATCATCTAGAGCAGTAATGGCTCATCTTTCATGTCCATCAAGAATAAATCTACATATATCTTTAACACTGGCTTGCATAGCCAATGCTGACAGAGATCCCACAGGGAATTGCTTTTCTACGTCTCTTTCTTGTACCATCCCACTTCTATCATAGGAACTAGCATTTTGCTAAAATGTCACTATTCCCCCTCCCCCTTTATAAAACTTGACAGGTAGAAAAAGATGTGCAAATAAGACCCTCAAAAATAACATACCCACATCCACAAACCTAAACAGAAAAGCCAAGCAGTCACCTAACGATAGGAACTTCATTTACAAGGTTGTTTGCAGATGGAGGTGTTATTTTTTATAAATGGCTGAAACATTAAGCTTTCCACTAGTTTTGGATGGTGTGAAAATCATAAATCGTTTTCAAGAATTGGTGAGGAGAGGGAAGCAGTGGGAAGATTCCAATTAGGCCGCCATACAGTACTCACCTACCTGTATAGTTGCTTCTCATTTATACCTTAATGGTGTTTTAATAAATATTACATGAGTCAGAAACAGATCCACAGAAACCATCAGCCCAGTAGGGTGATAATACCTCTTTCAAAGCTGTTTTAATTAAAAAATTATATTGAGAAAATTCTGAAAACCATGTATGAATTATTAAATTTATAGCAGCCAGAAAATAACTTCTTCACAGTAATCAAAGCCTGAGGGAAAAATAACCCTCTTCCTAAAAAAAACCCTCAAAGGCTCTGCATTCCATGAAACTTTTTGCAGCATGAATAAATATTCATGATCCAATGTGGGGTCCTGGCATATTTTCACTTCTTGTTCAGATGGTGAGTGTTCACTTCATCCCCTCCACTCCAAGTTCTCTAAAATAGATTGTACGGAAGGACAAAGGTAGAGCCCATTAAGTCAGGAATTAGCAATCTATGGACCATAATCATCCTATGGAGGAAGGAAATAATAGATCATTTACATTCCAATTTGTGTTACATACAATAAGAGGGGGTGGGTGGAGGAGGGAGACAGGCAGTGTAACAGAATAGTGTCAGGCTCAAAAAATCAAGAACAATAGGAGGAGTTACTTCAGATGAGTTTCTTTATTGTTGCTTGCCTATTGACTGGAATCTTGCCAGACTAAAGCACTAATCTACATAACTTTTAGATATACCATGTGAAAGGATAGGGAGGTCAACCTTTGCTTTTTCCTGCATAGATTCCAAGCTGAGCTGCTGCTTTGCTTCTCAGGAAAGGCTCTCTGCCTCCTGCAACTCTACTACATTCCACCACCAACAGCTTGAGAAGTCCTGTTATAGGGCCTAACGTAAGACATCAATGAAGTCCTACTTTAGTGAAATATAAGGAAACATGACTGTCACTAAGAAGACAATGAATAGAGCAAACAGGAATCCCATCCTCTTTCCCATTCTGCCACACACAATAATACTCTACATAAATGATCTCTGTGTTCATATTAAGAGCAACTGTGTTCTCTTCGCTGACGATGTAAAGCTATTCAACACCACAGACAATACTGCTACCCTCCAAAAAGACCTTGACTATGTATCAGAATGGTCAATCAAATGGCAACTTCAAATCTCAACAAATAAATGCTCTGTCCCACATATTGGCAAAAAAAATCAGAAAATAAAATACAGGTTGAATAGTCAAAACCTTGTTGATGATCCAAACTCTGTCAAGGATCTTGGAATTCTCATCTCTGATGATATAAGTGCTAGAGCCCACTGTAACTACATAGCCAAAAAGGCATTAAGAGTTGTTAACCTAATCCTGCATAGCTTTTTCTCTGGTAATATCATTCTACTAACTAGAGCATACAAAACATTTGCTAGACCAATACTTGAATACAGCTCATCAGTCTAAAACCTGCATTACATATCTGATATTAACACAGTTGACAAAGTCCAGAAATATTTCCCAAGAAGAGTTCTCCACTCCTCTACTCGTTGCAGAATACCTTATGCCACCAGATTTGAAATTCTAGACCTAGACAACTTAGAACTGCACTGCCTTCAGTCCAATCTAAGTATAGTACATATAATTATATATTGTAATGTCCTACCTATCAATGAATACTTCAGCTTCAACCATAACAATACAAGAGCACACAGTAGATACAAACTCAAGGTAAACCGCACCAAACTTTAACTTTTGACTGTCGACTATTGACCTCACCCCTTTCCTAAGAGGTCTGTAGGGGGCATGCATAAACCAACGTGCCTACCATCCCTATCCTATTGTTTCTTTTTTTTTTCTTATATGTATCCATTTCATGTATTCATAACCATGCTTATACTTATACCTGTTATCTTATAACCGCTTGACAAAATTAAATAAATAAATAAATAAAAAATAAATTTTCTTTGCATCTCTGAGTTCAAGCAATTCAAGCAATTTGAGTTGTAGATGTGCTGGTATGGTATGCATGCACTGATATATGAAGAATCCTGGCTTGTGTGAATGGGAGAATTCAAAGCCTTGTCTGAATCTTGTTTAGGCAGCAACCATAGATTACATGAATGTAAATTCTAAAGAAAGGAAAGGCTAGAAAAGAATAGGGTTCTCCAACATCTGATTGGCAGGCAGAATGAAGCTCCTCAATTGGTCTAGAATAGATCAACGTACATTCTAGGCATCTACTCTTCTTTCTTGCTGATTGAATGGTTCTCTTTGTTACTCTTACAGATTCTGAGCTAGAAATATCAGTTCTGGGGAGATGTTATAATCCTAGAATGACAGCCGGATGAGATTTCTTGGAGGAACAAATTTCATCCACTGTTCTCTAGTCAGTCAGTCAGTCAGTCAATCAATCAATCACGTTTATATGAACACCTTTCTCACAAAAAGCCAACATCTGGGTGGCATATAATATTATAGCAATAATACATAGCACTTAGACTTATACATTGCTTTATAATGCTTTACAGCCCTCTCTAACAGAGTCAGCATATTGCCCCCAACAATCTGGTTCCTCATTTTAACCACCTTGGAAGGATGGAAGGCTGAGTCAACCTTGAGCCAATCACGATCAGACTCCTGGCTGTGGGCAGAATCAGTCTGTAATACTGCATTCTAACCACTGTGCCACCATGGCTCTACCACTATACCATTATTAGGCAGCTTGTAAATTTCTTTGCAGTTAGAAAGTTAACAATTTATATCCTATGTTTTATATTGATCTGACTGGAACTTTAACATATTTTTAAATTTACACTGATAAATAATCAACTTTTACTTCAAAGGATTTAAGATAGTTGACACGTTCCACCTGTCTGAGCATTTTGTGGGTTTTAAAGGTATCAGTAAACATTATGGCAGGGTTAGGATTTCAATGACATCCTCTGCAATCTTGGTACAATGTTCTAACCACTGCAAAACAGCGAATAGGGTAGCACAATGTTATCTATGGTTAATTCACAGACGTATCATTTTTATTTACAATTGCTTGAAGTAGATGGGAACATTGCATTTCATAACATTTTAAGTGTGCAGCTTTCCTGGGGCGGAGGTGGGGATTTAAATTGGTCTCTGGGTGTCTGTATTTCTTACCGTAGCCCCCTTTTAGAATGAAGAGTGGGAGCCAGCAATTTGATGTTCTTCAAAGGTGTTTCACAGCTTTTCTACCCCCCCCCCAAAAAAAAACCACATGTGTTAATTATTGGAAGATTTAACGGAGAAGAAAGAGACCTCTCTTCTTTGATGTGACTTTATTAACATTTTATTATTTATAGGAATCACAGGCATAGAGAGAAAAGAATGAACATTCATATTCTAAAGCATAGACTTGACAAAACCCTCATCTTGCTAATAAACCAATCTCCCCCCTCCCCATCCCACTTTAAACATGAATCTATTTGTGCAGAATATATTTCTATTATATCACATATGTATGCCTTTATAGCTGAGAGTTGTCACTATCCATTTCTCTGTTGGAAAAACAACTCCTTTCATAATCCTTCTCTTCCAACACATACATCTCTTAAATTAAATTGAGCTCTAATTTAGCTCCAGGGTCTAAGGTTTAATCACTTCTTTTCCTTGAGATCAGACACTCTGTGTAGAATTTTCATAATCTTTTAATGATGCCCAGTGTGTGAATGGTATTTTTCCCCAGACTTCCACATTTCCATTCCTTGGTGTCCAAAAATGAATCTGAATAAAAATATATCAACTATATTCTTATTCATAATTATGTGGATCTGAGGGGTCTTTCCTATGATGCTCTCTGAGCTTGCTTGTTTTCTTGCAGATGTTTCATTACTCTAACTAAATAACATCATCAGTGCCAGTAAGGAGTGCTGTTTGTTGTCAGTTTATATTCTGGTGTCTTGCCTGTCTGTGTGAATGTGGATGGCCTTAGGGATTCTTTGGTTGGGCTGTTGTTCATGGATGGCTCGTCGGCAGTTTCCCAATTGCAACTATGCAAAAGAGACAATCAACCAACCCCAAACAGAAAAAGCTGCCAGCACCTGTCTGTTGTGTCCACGAAATGATGCCAGGAGTCGGTGACTTCAAATCATGCTCTTTTATTTAAAGTTGGAACCGAACTGCGCAAAGGAAAAAGCTCGCAGCTTTTACTCCTTTAGCCGCGGCGGCTGCGGCCAATGGCACCACTTTGAATCTCCCGTGATTCGAATGGACCAATCGCGGGAGATTCTTAGCGAGCCAATCGGCGCGGCTCGCCTGACCAATCAGAGTGCCCCGCGCTTTGGCCAATCAAAACGCGGGGATCTCAAGAATGCTAATTAGGGACAGAACACCCCTCCCCTCTTGGTTCAGTCCTTACGTCGTGTAGTCACATAGGTAGGCGGGGCTCCGTCTGAGCCTACTGGACCTGCGCAGCTCAGTCGTAGGTTGGATCCCGGCCGGTTCGGTCGGGATCTCTGCTGCTCCTGCTGCCGTCGTGGGAACCGGCTGGTCGATCGGGCCGGGCCGCTCTCCGTAGCTCCCTCCTGGGCCTCCCGGGTTGGTTGAGCTGCGGGTTTCGCCACTCCCGCTCGGTCTTTCCGGGTCGGTCGAGCTGACCTGGCTGTCTCTTCCTGGCGAGGGGTCGTGATGGCTGCTTTCCGGTAAGTACAGCTGGTTTATTATTCTTTGGTTTTGGTCCCCTCGGTATTCCCTCCCCCCTTGGTTTGTGTTGTGGGGGTTGTGCGTCGGTGGTCTCTTGGTTGGCAGTCCTCGACCTTAGTTGGTCGATGTGGCGTTTCCACGCTCGTCGGTCTGCTGTTCATAGCCGGTACGAGTGTGGGCCTGTTATTTGTGTGATGACGGCTGGTATCCATAGTGGGTCTCCCGTCAGGTTTCTCACGTATACGGGGTCGCCGGGTGCGAAGGTTCGGTGTTTGCTGTTTGAGTCTGGGGGCTTCTCCGGGTTATACGTGGGGTGTAATCTGTCGAGTGGGGACCTTAGTTTCCTGCCCATTAATAGTTCGGCTGGGCTTTTATTGGTTGTGGTATTTGGGGTTATGTGTTGGGTGAAGAGTAGTTTGTTTATTTTCTCCTGGATCTCCCCGTGGTCCATTTTCTGGATGGTCTTCTTAGTGAATTGGACCATCCGTTCCGCCCTACCGTTCGCCGCCGGGTGCGCCGGTGCTGTCAGCGCGTGGCGGATGCCCCTTTCCGCTCGGAATTTTTCGAATTCCAGCGAGGTGAATTGGGGCCCGTTGTCGGAAACGACGACGTCTGGGAGGCCGTGCGTTGCAAAGAGTTTGCAGAGTTCCTTGATCACGGCCTCCGTGGTTGTTGTCTTCATGTTGCTTACCTCCAGCCAGTTGGAGTAAGCGTCAACTGTTATGAGGAAAGTGTGTCCTTTTGTGGGCCCGGCGAAGTCTATGTGAATCCTAGACCAAGGTCCCCTTGGGGTTTCCCATTCTAGGACGGGTGCTGTGGGTGGGCTTGGCCTAGTTTCCTGGCATCGTGGGCACCTTGCTACCCAGGCCTCTATTTGTTTGTCCATCCCTGGCCACCAAGCGTAACTTCTGGCCAGGGCTTTAGTCCTAACGATGCCAGGGTGCCCCTCATGTAGCAGTTCCAGAACCTTCCCTTGTAGCTTTTCTGGAATGACCACCCTATCCCCCCATAGTATGCACCCTTTTAATAAAGAGAGTTCCGTTTGGCGGTTTCGGAACGTTTTGACGGACTCGTCGTTGTCCCTTTCCGGCCACCCTTTCTCTACCCAATGCAACACCCGCGCCAGACGTTTGTCTTTATTAGTCTCTCGGGCAATGTCTGACGCGGTTATGGGCAGGTTGGGTAGAGTCTCTATGCTGAGGGTGGTTGTTGTGGGTGCTGGGTCGGTGTCGGGTTTCGGTAGCGGCGAGCGGCTTAAGACGTCTGCATGGGAGATCGTCTTACCCGGTCTGTGTATGAGTCCGTAGTTGTAGGCTGCCAGGAACTCGGACCACCTTGTCATTCGGGGAGACAGAATGTTCGGGGTGGCCCGGTTTCCTGCAAGGATTCCCAGCAGCGGCTTGTGGTCGGTTATGATGGTGAATGTCCGGCTGTGGAGATACTCATGGAATCGTTTTACGGCGGCAACGATAGCCAGAGCCTCTTTGTCCAGCTGGCTATAGTTCCGCTCTGGTTTGGTGAGGGTCCTTGAAAAGAACGCGATGGGCGCTTCTTTTCCGTCGGGGAGGGTATGGCTGAGGACAGCGCCGACGCCGAAGGGTGATACGTCGCATGTGATGGCCAGAGGTAGGGTCTCGTTATACTGTATAAGGACGGCGTCCGAAGTGAGGAGGTCCTTTGTTCTTTGGAAGGCGGCTTGCTCGCGTTTCCCCCAAGTCCAGGTCGCCGCCTTGTCCAGGAGCCTATGCAAGGGCTCCGCCACCGTCGCCTTTTGGGGCAGGAAAACATTGTAAAAGTTAAGTAGCCCCAGGAATGCCTGTAGTTCCATCTTCGACTTGGGTGTGGGTGCTTCTTTGATGGCCTTGATTTTTTGGTTTGTGGGGTGAATGCCGTGATGGTCTAGGAGGTATCCCAGGAATTCTACCCGTTCCGTGTATAGTTGGCATTTCTCCCTCTTGACTTTGAGCCCGGTCTCTTTGAATTTGGTTAGGACCTCCCTTAGGCGACCCTCTAGTTCGGCTTGGTTGGTTGCCGACACTAGGACGTCGTCGAAGTAAGGTACCACCCCCTTGATGCCTTGCAGTAGTCTTTCCATTAGGCTTTGGAATATTCCCGGTGCCACGCTGACTCTGAATTGGAGTCGGTTGCATTTAAATGCCCCCCGGTGGGTGACTATGGTTTGCGCTTCTGCGGTTTGCTCGTCGACTGGCAACTGTTGGTATGCCTGGGCGAAGTCGAGCTTGGCGAAAACCTTGCCCCTTCCCAGTGAGTGCAGTAGGTGTTGCACTACTAGGGACGGGGTAGGCGCTTTGTTGTAGCGCGCCATTTAGGGTGGCCTTATAGTCCCCACAGATCCTCACCGACCCATCGGGCTTGATCGGGGTGACTATGGGGGTCTCCCACCGGGCGTGGTCTATGGGCTGTAGGACCCCTTGCTTGACGAGCTTGTCAATTTGCTCGTCTATCTTGGGTTTAAGTGCGAATGGCACCCGCCTTGGTTTCAGGCATTTTGGGGGGACATTTGGGTCTAGGTTGAATGATATAAGGGGCCCTCGGTACTTGCCTAGGTTTCCGTCGAAGACCTCTTGGAATTCCCGGGCCAGTTGCTGCTCCCAGCTGTTGTCGGTGACGTGGTCGACTCCCGTGACTGCGATGCCGAGCGGGGCGAACCATTGCAGTCCCAGTAGGCTTGGGCAGTCGTTGTCGACGATTGTCAGGGGAAGCCTTTCGGTGTGCCCTTTATATGTGATGTTGAAGTGTTTGGTTCCGACTACCGGGATGCGGTTTCCCTGGTAGTCCTTTACGATGAGTTTCTGGTTGTCTAGGTTCCTCCTTTGGAGGGTAGGCACCAAGCGCTTTATTTCATGCCATGCTATCATGGAGAGGTAGGACCCGGAGTCCACCTCCATTTTGCATGGCTGGCCCTCGATGCCTACCTCCACGTGGACCTTCCGGGCGTCATTGGTTATGGCGTGGCCGTTGGTGACCATCTGATGGGTCTCCTCTCTTCGCCGGTTATCGCCGCCTCGCAGGGATCATCCGTTCCGGTCCCATTTGTTGTCCGAGGGGCGATCTCTGGTCCGGGGTGGTGTGCTCTCTCTCCTCCGGTCGCTCTGGTCCCATCGTGCCGGGCTGCGGTTCTTTTTTAGGCGGCAGACACGGGCGATGTGTCCCTTCTTGTCGCAATGCCGGCAGATCGATTCGAAAAACCGGCATTCCGACCTGGGGTGGTCGCCGCCACAACCGGCACAGTTGGTCCTCGACTTACGACCTCGCCGGTTCCGTGGGTCGCGGTCTGTCTGGAGGCGATGGATGTCCTCCTCGTCATCGGAAGTGCCCGATGCCAAGTGGAAGTCGCCCTGGTGGGTGGTCGTCTCGGGTTGGGCCTTGGTCGACCTCGCCGGGTTGTTGTTTCCGCTGCGGTCCCCAGTGTTCAGTCTGAGCATGCGGTCGGCGGATGTTCGGGTTGCTTCGGCGGCTGCGGCTGCGGTGAGGGTGTCTGCTAAGCTGATGTTGCCCTTGGCCATCAGCCGGCTCTGGAGGACGGGGTCCCACAAACCGAGCACGATTCTGTCTCGCAGGGCATCGTTCAGGTTGTCGAATTCACAGAGCCCCCCTAGGCACCGTAGCTCGGCGACGAAGTCGCTGAAGCTCTCACCCGACCGTTGGTCCCGACGGTAGAATTCGTTGCGTCGGATCAGGATGGGTACCTCTGGAGCGTAGTGCCGCCAAAGTATTGGCTCGAGGACGTCCCAGTCCATCGCGGTCGCATCGGCGGGTTTGGCAAGCGCCTTGGCCATCTTGAATACCTCGGTCCCGCAGTGGGTCAGGAAGATGGCGCGCTTCATGGGGCCGGTGGCGTCCTTCAGGTCGCTGCACTCGAGGAACATGCGGAATCGGTCGGAGTACAATTCCCAGTCCTCGGTGGCGGGGTTGAAGGGTGCGGGGGATGCGATTTTCGCCACTGTGGTGGTTCGTCTGGCTTCCGTCGGACACGTGGTTCGGTTGAGGGTCTGGATCCCACCCTCGTCACCAGTGTTGCGTCCGCGAAATGATGCCAGGAGTCGGTGACTTCAAATCATGCTCTTTTATTTAAAGTTGGAACCGAACTGCGCAAAGGAAAAAGCTTGCGGCTTTTATTCCTTTAGCCGCGGCAGCCGCAGCCAATGGCACCGCTTTGAATCTCCCGCGATTCGAATGGACCAATCACGGGAGATTCTTAGCGAGCCAATCGGCGCGGCTCGCCTGACCAATCAGAGTGCCCCGCGCTTTGGCCAATCAAAGCGCGGGGATCTCAAGAATGCTAATTAGGGACAGAACACTCTCCAGCAGTAATCAACACTCAGATCATCATGGATTAACTCCAAGATCAACTTCAGACCAACAATCCAGTAAGCTGTTCTGACCTAGCTCACCAAACATGACAAACCCTCTGTAGTTGAAGCTATTTATTAGGAATGCCAGCAGCCAAGGAAAAAAGTTTCTCTCTGACAGCAGGCTAACAAGTCTGTCCAGCAGGGAGATGAATAGTTGTCTGCCACATCTATTCATCTCTGCCTTTTATCCCCAGAGATAGGGTGGGGCGTCGCTAGCAGCGGTGGCTCTTCCATCCCAAGGATCTGCCCACAGATTTCCACTGCTCTCCTCTCCTCTGCCTTCTGCTCATCCATGCATCAGGGACTGGACCCAGGTGTTCCTCCTCTTCCACATCAGCCACCTCCAAACCTGGGGGGTGTTGACTCTCCATCTGAAGGCTGATGGATGGCCCAGGTGCGCGCGCTCTCTCTCTCTCCCCGCTCTCTCTCTGACAGCTCCATTCCATCTTCCCCCTCAGATCTCTCAGGTTGCCTTGATGCTGACCTTGACTCCCATGCCTCTTCCTCATCTGATTTGGCTGCTGGAGGGGCCAGTGGCCGACAGGACACAACATAAGCAATATCCCAATAGGGAAACTGTAGAAGAACCATTAGTGAATAGCCCAACCAAAGAACCCTTAAGACTGCCCCCACCCATACAGACAGGCAAGCCACCAGAATATAAATTGACAGCAAACAGTTCTTACAAGCACTGATGATGTTACCTAGGGTAATGAAATGTCTGCAAGAAAGCAAGAAAGCTCAGAGAGCACCAAGGACCTCTCATTTCAACCCTGAACTACAAATATTCTCCTTCATTATGTGGATCTTTTAAGGCAGATACCTACATAAAATTACCCATCTCTCAACCTTCCCTTGTTTCTCATTCCTATGATAATCTCTTTTATATGACAAAAGATATTTACTGGACACTTGGTTGCTTTTATACGAAGAGTTGATGTAGATGTGAATTTAGATTATCTAGCTTTGATTCCCTAATACCTTTTATTGACATGGAAGTGAGATCATGGTAGATTGAACTGCAGTCTCCATCTCAGTATATATTCTGATCACAAATTCTTACAACCAGATCTTCAGTGAAAGTGTTATGAACTAATAAAGGCGTTTAATAAAGTTTTAACAACCTTAAGTAAAAAGCAGGGTTCTAATCCTGCACTTCTGATTGGCCGATAATAGCGACATCGGATTGGTCCTTTCTGGAAAATCTGATTGGCTGTTAATGGGCCAACTCTCATTGGTTCAAGGGTTTAACACTTCCATGTTTTTCATTGGCTAATAGGACAGCAGCCAACCCTATAAAAGGGCTGCTGCTGCCCTAGGTGATTGCTCTGTTCAGTATGTTTAATAAAGAGTTGAAGTTCACTGTTCACTGCCTCATCTCCGCTCCGTGTATCCATGCGCAGAACTTAACAGAAAGCTAAATGAATATGGAAGTCTCTACTTCCATATAATGTATCTCCTTCATGTAGAGGCCTTCTGGAGCTCCAGTTGGCCAAGAAAATTTGGCTAGTGGGGTCCAGGAGAAGAGCCTTCTCTATCCTTGCCCTCTGGAATATCTTGTCACTGGAGACGAGATCTGCCCTCCACTCTTCTGGCCTTTCTGAAGGGCCTTAAAACTTAGCCAGTGGGATTGAACCCCAATGGGGGCATGCTATACTAGAAGTGGTTGGTTGATTGAGAGACAAGATTGATTGATTGATTGATTGATTTTTAACTTTATTTAACTAACTTAATGCTAACACATAAAGAATGGTTGCAGGAATTGGGTATGTTTAGTTTAATGAAAAGGAGTAGGGGTGAAATGCAGTGTTGCAATATTTGAGGGGCTGCCATAAAGAGGGGATCAATTTATTTTCCAAAGTATATGAAGGCAGGACAAGAACCAACAAATGGAAACTAATCAAGGAGAGAACCAACCTTAGAGCTAACAAGAAATTTCCAGACAGTTAGAACAATTATCAGCCAGAATGATTTACTTCCCAAAGTTGTGGGTGCTTCATCACTGGTGACATTTAAGAAGAGATTGGACAACCATTTGTCTGAAATGGTATAGGGTTTCCTGCCTGAGCAGGAAGTTTAACTAGAAGACCTCCAAAGTCCCTTCCAACTCTGTTATTCTGTTAATTACTGTTAATGTTAATACTTTTAATATTTTCATATTTATGCCACTATAAATTGCCCAGAGTCACTTTGGATAGTGAAACAGGCAGCATAAGTAAATAAAGAGGGTTGTGGAGAAAAGGCTGAGCATGTGTCATCATGAATTACACGTAGCCCTCTTTTGTGGACACACAAGTGACTGGGGGGCTAATATTTTTCTTACTGTATTCTTCTAATCTATACATTAATCAAACACAACCCTTTAGGGGAGCATTTGAGGGCAACAGAAAATCATACTCCGCCATACAGAGATTCACTGGGTTTCACTGCGATTATTTGCTTCTAAATTTTCTGGCTTTTTTTATTCTTTTATATATTATTTCCTAGGAGTTTGTTGTAAATCTGTAAAGTCTTTGAGATTGGGATTGGGATTGGAATGGAATGTTAGTCTGGAAGTGCAAGAAGGAGGGACTCTTTCTTAGAGACAGCAGAGCTTGGAAAGTTTAGGCAGCAAGAAGAGGGTTGAAATGGCTTCTCCCCAGCATTCCTGATTCTTTGCACCTGACAGGAGAGGCATATAAATCAGAGTAGAGAAAATCAATAAATAGGAATTAACACGTTTGCCCTTGGGGATATCTTCTGAATTGGTTATTAAATGCAACATACAAATAAAATGGGTTGCCCATAGGATTAAACTAACAGCGCAGAAAAAGCATTTCAATATTTCTCATGGTGGATAAACCGCCATGCCTAGGGCAGGACTAGAACTCAAAATATCCTGGTGATTGACCAGCATCTTAACTACCCCAAGAAGCTTAGTAGCAAAGGGCTATTTCTAACAGGCTCATGTCTGATTTAAAAATAAGCAGAGGCTGAACTATACTCCTAAGTTCTACCCTAATATGAAATAGAGACATCCATGTGGTGAGAGGGAATATCCAAAAATCCAAAGCAGTAGTTCCTTTTGTTTTACTTGTGTTGTATGAAAAAGTGATAGGACTTTAATGATGCAGCCACAAACACTATACTGACTTTTTTGAACTCCCACCAAGGGTAAATACTCCAATTTATAAATCTAATCCTTTCTCTGGGCCTGAGACTGTTTCTGTCATCATGAAGTCCCTTGGAAAATCCCTCAGCTCAGCATTCGAAATGCCCAACTGCTTTCCCCATAAAAATCTTAATCTTCCCTTCTTCAAACAAATAAAACATAAATGAAAACGAGAAACAAATACTGCAATACAAAGTAATGCTTCCCATTGCAAAGACCCAATGGAGTAATCAACAATGGGGGGGAAAAAGAACTTAAAATCAATTAATAATACCAAGATTTGTTTTACAAAGGAGAGAAATCCAATCTTTTATTTAACTTAAATTCCTTTTATGCTGCAGATGTCCCTCCAATATTAATAGTGTTTAAACATAAATCCTTCCCTCCATTGTGCACGCCGCATGCAAACGATTTGAGCTGCTTTGACTAGCACCTTAAACCGTGGCATTGCTAATCCGAATGCCTGATGCTGTGAGTTTTATTACTGTGCATAAAATGAAAAGAGGAAGGGTGTGTGTGTGTGAATCTTCCTGGCAGGATTACAAGTTGTAGCAACCACCTCTGTGAAAGAAGGCAGGGAGGAGATGGGTTTATATTGCCGAAAGAGCATTCAGAAATGAGAGAATCCTGACATTTGTCAGAAATGGTGTAGGTGCAGGGGTCTTCAAACTTGACAGCTTTAAGACTTGTGGACTTCGACTCCCACAATTCCTCCTCCAGTCATGTTAGCTCAGGAATTCTGGGAGTTGAAGTCCACAAGTCTTAAACTTGTCAAGTTTGAAGACCCGTGGTGTAGGGTCTCCTGCTTGGGTTGGGGTTGGACTAGATGACCTACAAGGTCCCTTCCAACTCTGTTAATCTATTAAACGTTAGGGTTGTAAATTTGGAAGAGCCTGTTTGGCCTACATATTGGCCAATCACCAGGAGATTGTGTATTCTAGTCCCTCCCTACGCCTGAAAGCCGATTGGATAACTTTGGACCCCCAGTCACTCTCTCTGAGTCCAACTCACCTCACAGGATTGTTGTTGTGGGAATAATAGGAGGATGGAGAAAGATTATGTGTTAGCTGCCTTGAGTTGTTAATAAAATAATAAAGATAATACTAAAATAAATAATAAAAATAATAAATAAATCTAATAATAAATATATAAATAATATGACTGGAGTGATTTTGGTATCCATTTCCCGTACACAAGGATATATCAAACAGGGAGTTTCTTAGCATATGCTGTACTAGATTTACTAAATGTATTACTACACATTTTTTTATTTATTGGGAAGAACTAAAAAGTAGAGAATTGTCAGAAGTAGCTAATGAAATGGGGTTGTTGTTGTTGAAAGAGGTTTCCCCCCCACTTATGATTAGGAACTCCCAATATAGAAGCCAACAGCTTTCCATCCTCATATGGACAGCAATCTTTTCTATTTCCCAAAGGAATTAACAGTTGCTCTCACACTCAGAACACTTTCTTTTTGATGAGCAATCGCCAAGTCAGCTGGCAGATTTTTCAAACTTTGGCAGAGAGAAAAAAGTACACTGGGTAACCATTAACGTTTAAATCATTCCCTTCAAAATACATGTTTACTTTAAGTGCTGAAAGAACATTTGCCAGAACAATCATGTGTTCAGGGGGATGGAGAACATTTTGTCTCCTGAATTCAGAATGGAGAGGTGTGTTATAAGGTTACTTCTTCATTAAGACAGCGGAAGCAGCAAAAATGATAGCCATGCTCTTCCATCAACCTGGTGGCTAATGCAGGAATATTTTAACATAGAGGTCCCCAACCTTTCCAGCTTGGTGGGAGTGGGTAGAGAGGGGATTGTTCCGTGTGAGCAGCAGGTGTGAGGGCAAGTGCCTGCTGCTTGTGCAAATGAAGCTGTGTATATAAGTGCGAGTACCCATGACTTGTGCAAATGTAGCTGCCCGAATACACACGCTCACCTGCCACTTGCATGGCCTGGTTCCGAATGGGTTGTGGCCCGGTAATGGGCTGCAGCCCAGGGTTTGGGGACCCCTGTTTTATACTTCAGGAAAACAAAATGGTCGCCATCACAATAAAGACTTGTTTTTATATTATTTATAGCCAGATTCACACATCCACTAAAGCATGGCTTTGTTTAATCATGTTTTATCATATTTGGTAGTGTCTACAACTGACAAAACCTTAAATAAAAATGTAGACATTGGTACAGCTGACTTCATGCTGGAAGATGCCATTATTTGGAGTCCAAAGGCCACACTGGAACAGGAAAGTTTTAAGGGCTACACTCCTCAAATTAGATTCGGTGGTGGAAAAAGCCTAACTTGATATAATTCCATTTTCACTTAATTAATTATTTCTCATGTGGCTAACAATGACATTTTTTTGTAATATTCCAAGTTACAGTTAGAACAAATTGTATTCCATGCAGAGTTGTCTGGAATTGGTGGCCTCTAAATTCTGTCTGTCCATCCGTCCATCCAGCCATCGACAGCAACTTCTGAAAAGGATCTGTGCACCATATCCAAATTTGGGAAGCCTCACAGAACCTTTAAGGCTAAAGTTGTGCACTTGTTCAATCCACACAAAAAATGTAGTATGGTTTGGGAGTATGTGCAAACTCTGCACTAACTGGATGAAGAAACTCTGCACTAACTGGATGAAGATCTGTGTGGCATCTTCATCCTATATTTGCAATGTCTCAGAAAGATTGCCCTTCCTATCAAAGCATGCAACTCCATTTAAAATTTTGCTATCTGTCCCTGTGCAACATCTTAGTCTATATTATAAAATCTTCCTATACCAAGAGTGAATGCAGAGCACAAGCAACTGTATAGATCAGCATGTCCCATGGTACTCTAGCTCTATACAGTCCTTTGCATCTAGGATTCTTTAAGGAAAACACATTTTCTTGCTTCAGTGGGAAGATTTGATTCAAAAGGGATTCTTGAATTTCCTCATCAAAGCAGAACCGTTAAGTGAAGGGGTGCATCTCTTTTATTTATTGGATCAAAAGAGCCATCTCTCCACTTTGTCCTCCTCTCGGCTAATAGGTAGAAACTATTTGCTAGGAAATGGCTGGTCGTAGTGTCTCGTGCCCTCATCCCTGCTTGACACTCTTAAGAAATCAGCCGCATTGTCTGAAACACTTTGCTTCAAGCAGTGAATCAAATAATGTTGCTGCCAATGACCAGAGCCAAGCACCAGCACAAATTATGCCTGCTTTGCATATCCACATTTTCACACATATTTGATATTTTTGGGCACTTCAGTGTCTTGTATAAAGTCTGTTTTTCTGGGAAATCTATAACAGGGAACAAACTGTTTCTGCTGATTATGTGCTAACTGCCTGCTTTTATTGCTGCTGACTTTTGTGTCCAGTTTACTTTTCTATGTTCATTGAATTGATAGAAGTTCCCTTTATAGAAAAGTTACTACCTTACACAAGTAGTCCATGAGAGTAAAATAGATTACGTGAAATTGTGAAGTTCCATTGTGATAAATCAGATGTTTAAAGCATCAACACATACTTCTTGTAGTAGCCAAAGCATGTTTCCGTGTCTTTTAATGACCCCGTAATCCCTTACATCGGGGTGGAATCGGAGCAATTGAACGGAGCTGAGTATTTACTGGCCGGATGCTCTTCCTGTTGCCAATGCAGAGTTTGCAGCAGATAATCACTTATTGTGCCCAGAGAGAGAAATATCTGCTACTACCTAGGATTGAACTCACAGCCTCCTGGTTGGGAGGGGGGAACTCGGGGTGGTGGTGGAGAACATCTCCTCAAAATATTGCATTATCAGCTTGCTTACATTTAATCAAACTGAGATCATTTCATGTGCTAAGCCTAAACTTGACTTGTGACAGATGAGCCTCAGTTTGTTCAACTTCAGGAATCTAGACCAAAAGTCTAAAACAGGGATAGGTAGACTTTCTGTTGAGGGCCACTTTCTCTTGAAGGATATCCACATAGGGGCACAGAATGGATGTGACACAAGTTAATAGCAGATGGCACCAGAGCAAAAGTGACATCCTTAACTCTATAAATATCAGCTTAATTTCTTTATAACAGGCATCAGATCTGAGTAGAAGTGTTTATAGTCCAGTAGTGGGAAAAGAAAGATCATAATTTATCAGGAAGATATCAAAGCAATTGATAGTCTTCACCTTTTAGGATTGACAATCAATGGTAAGCAATCCAACAACCATTAAATACTTCATCTACTTTGTAGACTAGAACTTTGTAGAGCAGCCATGAAAACCTTGGAAAAGTTATCTATGGAGATTCTCAGTCATCCAGATCATGGTTGTTTCAAAGGTATTATTTTTTTTTCCTCAAAAGGCAACTGGACTATGTTTTTTCCTTGAGGAAGAAGATGTTTCACTTCTCATTCAAGAAGCCTCGTCAGTTCTGTCTTCTTTTGGACTTCAATTCTGTCTTTTACCTCTAGGAAAAAAAAACATTTCTTCCTCAGGGAAAAATAACATAGCCCAGTAGCCTTGGAAAAGATTGTTTATAATAATGTGTTATAATCAGAGGTGGTATTCAGCAGGTTCTGACCAATTCTGGAGAACTGGTAGTGGAAACTTTGAGTAGTTCAGAGAACTAGCAAATACCACCTCTGACTGGCCCCGCCCCCATCTATTCTCTGACTTCTGAATCCCAGCTGATTGGTTGGATCTTCTTTTGTTGCTCTGACCAGGAGAATGGAGCTGGAAAGCAAGTTAGTAGGGTGGGGAGGGAATGGGATTTTGCAGTAACCTTCTCCTGCCATGCCTACCAAGCCACACCCACACAACTGGTTGTAAAAAGTTTTGAATCCCACCACTGGTTATAATCTGTTGGTAACAGCTGGATTGCACAAGCAATGGGCTTACTTCTTAGTAAGCTGGAAAAAAGTGGAATAGATAGCACCACCACTAGATGGACTTGCAACTGGCTGACAAACCATACTCAACGAGTAGTTCTTAATGAGTCTAAGTCAACATGGAGGGAAGTAAGCAGTGGGGTGCCACAAGGTTCTGTCTTAGGCCCAGTACTCTTCAATATCTTCATTAATGACTCAGGTGAGAGAATAGAAGGGGAACTTACCAAATTTGCAGATGATCCTAAGCTGGCAGGAATAGCTAACACCCAAGAAGATAGGCTCAAGATCCAGATGGATCTTGACAGACTAGAACACTGGGCCATATCTAACAAAATGAAATTCAATGTAGAGAAAAGTAAAGTCCTACACTAAGGCATAGACTGAGTGAAACTAGGCTTAATAGCAGTAACTGTGAGAGGGAACTTGGAGTCTTAGTGGACAACCAGCTGAATATGAGCCAGCAGTGTGCAGCGGCAGACAAAAGAACAGCTAATGCAATCCTAAGTTGCAGTAACAGAGGGATACAATCAAGATCAAGTGAAATACTAATAATACTCTATAAAGCCTTAGTAAGACCACTCCTAGAGTACTGCATCCAGTTTTGTTCACCACATTACAAAAAATATGTTGAAACTTTAGAAAAAGTACATAGTAGAGCAACCAGGATGATTAGGGGACTGGAGGCTAAAACATACAACGAATGGTTGCAGGAACTGGGCTTGGCTAGTCTAGTAAAGAGAAGGACCAGGGGAGACATGATAGTGGTCTTCCAATATTTGAGGGGCTGCCACAGGGAGGAAGGGGTCAAGCTATTTTCTAAAGCGCCTGTAGGCTAGACAAGAAATAATGGATGGAAACTGAACAAGGAGAGATTTAACCTGGAAATAAGGAGAAACTTTCTGACAGTGAGAACAATCAACCAATGGAACAGCTTGCTCTTGGAAGTTGTGAGAGCACCATCACTTGAGACTATCAAGAAGAGACTGGATTGCCGTTTGTCAGAAATGGTGTAGCGTCTCCCGCTTGGGGGGGGGGTGTTGGACTAGATCAGGGGTCGCCAACCTTTTGGACTGCAGGGACCACCGGACCACCAAACTCATAATTTTAAATTCCACGGACCACTAACCAGTTCTGTGGGCATGGCTTAATTTGTGGGTGTGGCTTGGTGATCATGTGACTGGCTGGGTGTGGCTTGTATGTAAATATTATAAATAATTGTATAAATATGATTTTTTTTATAAAAAAGAGCAACTTTTACCCAAAAGTAGGCAAAGCAGGCAAGCAAATTAATTTGCTCACAGAATCACAGATTCATTCAAAGATCTATCTATCTGCCATCAGCTAGCTCAGTGTGTCATATAAAATTTGCTTGCAAGCAAACTCACAAAATTAACTCACAACACACCATGAATGTAAATATTGAATTTTTTATAAAAAGAGCAACTTTTATCCAAAATCAAGCAAAGCAGGTAGGCAGATTGAATTGCTCACAGAAACATTCAGTGATCTATCTATCTGCTATCAGCTACCTGAGTCTGTCACATAAAATTTGCTTGCCATGAGTCTGCACTGAATAATAGAACCTTCAGTCCTAAGGGAGGTTCGGCTTAAACGCAGAGCCAAAGATCTGAAGACATCCAAACATTTCCTATTTTCTAGCTAATCTAAATCTCCCAGCACAGTAGAACAGCTGATGGTTGGGAAAAAAAGGAAAAATAGCAATTTAGCAGGCAAGTTTGCTGGGTAAGGAGTGAGTGGCGCGGGCCACGTGGGTGGGGCAGCCTTGTGTTTCTGTGCAGCCTGGATTAATTGCTTTGGGGGGGTGCTCTGAGGGTGACATTTCTCTGTGGCCCACCAAAATTTTATCACGGACCACCAGTGGGCCGCAGACCACCAGTTGGCTACCACTGAACTAGATGACCTACAAGGGCCCTTCCAACTGATTATCTGTTAAATCTGTTAACGGAGAAACTATTTGTTGATATTGATTGGACTTACAAGAGTCAAGATTGGATTTGCAAGATAAGCGACATGATAAAAATTAAACTTGAAATGTGCAATTATGTACTACAGATATTAGAAATGGTAACTCAGCATACACAAGAACAAAATAAACCAAAGGGGGAGGAGTTCTATAAAGAAGAAGCCAACATTGAAAGACAAAACAAACAATTATTTAAGTTGGGGGGGAGGAATTAGAATTAAAATTTTGTGGTCTGATGGGATGATAAAAGGGAGAATCGTTCGGAAAATGGATAAAGGGAGAAGGAAAAAGCAGAAAAAGGAAGGGCAAAAGAAAAATCAAAAGAGGGAGAGAGAAAAGTTTAAAAACTGGAATGAGAAATGGAGGGGAATAAGAATGGGAAAAAAGGGAATTGAAATTAGAGAGCAAGAGGATAAACAATTTTATGAAATTTGAGATCTTTTTTATCAATGGCTAGATGATAAAATACGATAATAGAATATTTAGAATGCTAGACAGTAAGGAATATCTTTATTTTGCTGTTTTGCTATTATTTTGTTATTTGACATTATATTTATAAAGGGTTTTTTAGGATTGATTTGATATGATTATATGATTTGTTATAGAGTAAACTGGTTTAAAGTATTGTTAGCTCATAAAGCATGAATGATTAAAAATATAGTCAAAAACTTCTTTTTTTAGTGATATTAGGATATATAAGTTTGGATTGACAATATGAGTTGTTATGTAACATAATTGTAATTGAGACTACAGAATGAATGCACAAAAATGATGAACCAACTAACACACTGGATGTACATATGACAGTTGATGTTTTTATGTTTTGTTTGTCTTGTTTGTTTGTAGAAAATTAATAAAATCTTTTTCAAAAAAAAAAAAGATAAAGGAGCAGAAAATGAGGAAGAATAGGAAACAAACAAGGATGAAAAGAAAGTACTGTATATTGTCCAAAGAATGAGAGATAATGGGTGGAAAAAAAAGGATAAGGAAGGAGATTCCTCATGGTAGTATGTTGTGATGTATGAGAATATATTGAAAATAGTATTTTGTAATGTATAGATGATTCATAAGGTGTTTGATAAAATATAATGTGGAATCTGAGAAAATATATATATTTGTGTTATATACTAAATAGGGAGATTGATATTAAGGTAGAATGAAGGTTGTTAGCTCAAATTATTAACCGGAGGGGACAATTATATTTACAGATAAGGATTGATAAAATGACAAATGTGACAGAAAAAAGTAATATGAGAAATGACAACAGAAACGAGATGAGAATTTTAGATAACATTGTAAAATAAGATATGAGAATGTATTAATATAACATGAATTGGAACTGGATAAGATAATATTTAACAATAATAAGATGATGCAATATGAAACTAAACAAATATAATGAACAGGTAATTATGGTCATGTTTGTATTGAGATGTGAAACCCGGAACCATACTGCTTGCCAAATGATAATTTTTTATTTAAAAAATAAATAAAATAAAAGCAGGGAAAAAAATTGAATAATGGAATTACTAGGTATGTTTAAATGATATGGTGGTAGGCATTTGGAGAGAGTTTTGAAAGGATGAAAATAAGCATTGATGGATTATAAATTAATGTGAAATACATGCATTGAGAGATATGATTGGTATTATTAATTTTGCCTATACTAAAAAGTATGATATATTGATGCCACACTGTTAATGTATTGTGAATATGCAGATTGAAATTTTTAAAAAAATAGGAAAAAAAATAGGTACCATTTCAGTGGGAAGGTAGTAGCATTCCATATGTCTTTAGCATACCATGCTGGTCATATGACCACAGAAAATGTCTTCACGCTGGCTCCCTTGGCCAAGAAATGGAGATGGCACTGCACCTTAGAGCTGGACACAACTGGACAGGGATACCTTTACCTTTCTAATGAATAGCCACATTGCTGCACAGCCAATTCATGTCACAAAGTGCCATTTCATTTTTTGAATGAACTTTGAGGTTTAGAATTAAATGAACTTTGAGGTTTAGAATTGACTGATGGCTTTTAAGTGGCTCCTTTTCACTGCCAAACCACTATCCTTTTTGTGATTATTTCAGGAACATAATACAAATAAATAAAGTCCTCCATACAGTACGCCAGCCCTCCTTCTTCAAAGCAGTTCCTTTGCTGCTTTTCCTCAAAAGCTATTAAGATAAAAGCAAGGGGTTTCCCCCCCTCCCAACATCCTTTTATGCAGCTGTATTTTATCATCTATTGTGAGCATGGTCACATAGATTTTGAATCTGTCCAAGAGTTGCTCTGCTGACCCTCAAATGTCAAACAGATAGAAGGGGCTGAATTCCAAATTGATTACTTCATAGATCCTCACAATAGCTAGCTACATGCTTGATTTTCACACACACACACACACACAATTATGTCTGCCATAAAGCATAGAAGAATAAAAATGGGGCAAATGTTGAACTTTCAGTGGTAGCAAAGAGTAGGCATTTGGCATAAAATAGAATGAACATAAAAATGTTCCAAGTCACTAGATGAGAAATAAAAATGGGGGAGTGGGTTCTAGAATATGCCTTGAGGTTTTCATTTTCTCCCTTGCATGAGGCATAACTGAGAACCAACATGGTGTAGTAGTTTCAGTTTTAGACTAGAATTAGAGAGGTCTGTATTCAAATTCCTACTTGAAACATCCACATTCTATATTGGAGAAGGATTCCTATAAATAATAAAATCTTAATGAATGCTTATTAAATGTGAGGCCACTCCTTCTAATAGTGTTGCCGCTTTGAGGTTAGAATACCTTGTATACACTGCTTTGAGCTTTCAGAGAAGTGTGATGAGTAAAATAAAGCATAAATACAGTGGCATGTAGGGACACAATGGCTCAGTGGCTAAGGCGCTGAGCTTGTCAATGGGAAAGATTGGCAGTTCGGCAGTTCAAATCCCTAGCACTGCATAACGGAGTGAGCTCCCTTTACTTGTCCTAGCTTCTGCCAACCTAGCAGTTCGAAAGCATGTAAAAATGCAAGTAGAAAAACAGGGACTACTTTGTTGGGAAGATAACAGCGTTCCATGTGCTTTTGGTGTTTAGTCATGCTGGCCACATGATCACGGCGACATCAGCACTGGCTCTTTGTAACGGAGATGAGCCGGAAATGACTAGTATGTATGTGCGAAGGGAATCTTTACCTTTACAGTGGCATGTAAAGATTTGGGTACCCCTGGAAAAATTATATGCTTCCATGGATACTTAAATGCCCCAAAATTGATACAATCTTTACATATAATGAATTTAAACATAAATACTTTCTGCACAATCTCCGCTATTTTTTAATCATTTATGCACAGCTGTTTATAGATGAAAAATAAAACAATAATCATTATGGCAGGTGAAAAAAATATTGGACAACTTTTCAACTAATTCAGTGTTCTTCGCTCCTTTTTAACAGTAAAGTTGACCGATGATTTGGTGGGAAACAGAATTACATAAATATACAAAAACTCTGAATTTCTAACTTTCATATTGTAGCTGTTGTAATTCTGTCTACTTTCAGCACCAGTACTTTCAGTACTTTCAGAACAGCAGGATGTTCCTCATAACTATCTGAGCATTTGAAAACAAAGGTGAATTTCCTTGTATCAAGTGGCGAAAACTATTCTGAGAAACTCTAAATAGTTCCAGCTAGCAATTTAGCTGTGAGAAACACAGTTAACCAATGAGATGGAATTATTGAAATCAGGGGAAAAAATGTGTGTGTGTGTGTGTGTGCGCGTGCGTGTGCACGCACACACACACACAAACACATAGATAAACATATTATGCCTCATTCTTTTGTTCAAGCATAAATCTTGATATTAAAAGATTATAACAAATTGCAACACAAATACAGCAACATTTTGAGCAACGGTGGGATTCAAATTCTTTTACTAGCGGTTCTATGGGTGTGGCTTGGTGGGCATGGCAGGGGAAGGATACTGTAAAATCTCCAGTCAGAGGTGGGATTTGCCGGTTCTCCGAACTATTCAAAATTTCTGCTACCGGTTCTCCAGAACCTGTCAGAACTGGCTGAATACCACCTCTGACTCTGACCCACAGCTACTTCTGACCCTCTACATCAGGGGTGTCAAACTTGTGTTATCACATTGTCATCACGTGATGTATCATGACTTTTTCCCCTTCACTAAAATGAGGGTGGGAATGGCCAGTGCATGATGCATCCGGCCCACAGAGTTTGACACCCCTGATATACATCTAGTATAAGTAAACTGGGTGGAGGATTTCCCCCCTGTTTTATTACATAAGAATCATAACTGGCTTATTCAAGATATAAATGTATTTTTAACAGTATTTTTTTGTTATTTGTACTTACAATATTTATTTGTCCCTAGGACAGCTGTCTATAAAATAGTACTTCTTGCTATTTTTTTATTCTGTATTTGAAATTTTAGTAAGGTGGTGAGATCTTCGTTTCCTAGTGATACTGCTGGATGCTGTCTATCTGTCAGGGTGGTGCTGAGCTGAACACAGACCAAATTGATGCCAGGCCCAGGTGAGAAGCCAGTCGGTCAGGTTGTTTTTGTTGCTGAAACCAATGGATCTATAGCAGGGGTCTCCAACCTTGGCTCCTGGAAGCCTGGCGGACTTCAACTCCCAGAGTTCCACAGCCAGCAAAGCTGGCTGTGGAATTCTGGGAGTTGAAGTCCGCCAGGCTTCCAGGAGCCAAGGTTGGAGACCCCTGATCTATAGCCATCGCTATCATAATGCAGACATAACTTTGCATGTTTGATCATGCAAGATGGTGTTTGAGAGTCCAGAAAAGCAGACCCTGTCCTTACGGAGATAATGCTATATAGATAGTGATTTTAAACTTTATGTATAAAAAAAGAAGTAAAACCATTTAAAAATTGAGAACAATCGTTAACAGAAAGGGGTGAGTCTAGTGGTAGTCCTTCCATTGGCAGAAGGCATAAAACACAGAAAGAGGCAGCTTTTGCTGTTTTATGTTGTAAGCTACCTTGAGTTGCTTGACATTGAGATGGGCAGCATATAAATTTAAGAAATATATAAATAAGCTCCATGTTCCCATTCTCCTTTCCAATGAATATAACAATATCTGCATTTTTGTTTTAGCTAAAATGCATATTTTGATATACCGCGTCTTTAATATGATCATACTTTTAATTGCTCTCTCTCTCTCTCTCTCTCTCTGTGTGTGTGTGTGAGAAAGAGAGAGAGAGAGAGAGAGAGAAAGGTCCATTACACAATTTGGGAAGGGGGAAAAGTAACCTTTTCCAACTCTATGGTTTTAAGTAAAATATTCTAAGGACTTGCACTAGCCTTAGTCTAGTGTCCAAGACAGATCATTAGCAAAAACAAAACAAAACAATTCCATTAAAAAAACCAAAACATTTAAACAAGGAGGCAAATCAGCCATTGAGAGCATTACTGGATTGATGTGCCAATATACTATGCTAACGTGGCTGTTTCCAGCTATTAGCCCATTTCAAATGCTATAATCTACATTTTTATTCTCTGCAGAAAATATCTGATTTCACCAAATTCCAGTAATTACAAGTGCTTCATCCTTTTCTTTAGCAAGCCCACAATATAAATATGTTTAATTAGTTAACACCCTGAGCCAATTAGAGGATCTGAAGAAAGCAAAGCTGAGATGGTTGGTCCTAATTATTTTAATATTTTGGAGAGCCACTTTAACATAACAGGATAATTACTACTGGATAAAGGTTTACAGGAGCAGCAATCCTTTCCTTTATATTTCTACAGCACCTGTCTCACTCTTGTTAATTTCCAAATACATTCTCATTTACAGATGAAAAATGGTAATTTCAACAAAATCATCAAAACACCATGTTGTAGCATGGAATTAATAACAACATGTAATCTTGAAACCAGAGAAAGAAAGAGAGTTTCCTGTTTATATAACAGGAAATTAAATTCTAAAGCAAAAAAAGGGGGGGGTGTCTTTTTTTTTTTGTCTTTTAAAAATATTTTTGAATCCTTGTAATTGATCAGCAAAGGTGTTGAAAAGCATTTCAGCCTATCCATTGTCCTTTTCATTTCCTCCTCCTCCTCTCCTCCTCCTCCTCGCAGACATTCTAATTTTCAGAAAAACTGTTCGGGAAATTATAACTTATGGGATCTGCTTTTTGATGATGGAAAGCAATTCACATTTGGAGGAGGAGGTCTGAAATGGATTCCATCTTTATGCCAGGATGCATAGGGATCTTCAGGGCTTGGTGAAAGAAGACAAGATAGCAACTACAAAGATGTTATTAACCTGTTGTTTTTTTTAATATGCAGAGATTCTAAACACCCTGTTAAACAAATAATTCCCTCAACACTGTCCAACTATTTACAAAGTCTGCACTACTATTACTATTAACCTTCTCATCACTCCTTACCACCCATCCCCTCCCACTTGTGACTGTAGGACTGTAACTTCGTCGCTTGTATCCTTATGATGTATATTGACTGTTTCCTAGTATGATTTGATTGCTTATGATACCCTATGACTATTATTAAGTGTTGTACCTTATGATTCTTGACTCTTGATGAATGTATCTTTTCTTTTATGTACACTGAAAGCATTTGCACCAAGACAAATTCCTTGTGTGTCCAATCACACTTGGCCAATAAAAGAGTTCTAATTTGCTAACAACCATAGTGCTTGCTTAACATCCATGGCAAAAAAAAAAGATTGTAAAATTGGTTACAGTCATATGGTGATCTGCTTAATAACCAGCATGACTTACAGCCATAATTCTGGGGCTCATTTACAGCTGTAAGTGAAGGACTATCTTACTGGAAATGAGTTGCAGGCATTGTGGAAAACAAACTATTTTATCCAATGAAAGTATATCATCTTCCTCTATTGAAGCTTCTTCCCAACTATACGTTGAATATGTTTTAAGAGAAGCTGGTCTGAAAGAAGATGAGAGTAGTTCTAAACTATATATCAATAACTGCATTATGCTAATGACACTACTCTAATAGCTAAAAATGCAAAATATCTTACAAGTGAAAACATGAGGCTAAAATTAAATATAGAGAAAGCCAGACTTATAACTATAACTTGCTCTAGAATTGATAATGAAGATATTAAAATGGTAGTTAATGTAGCTCCTGCCTTTTTAAAATCAACCATCAACAGTATAGGAACATCTCAGAACAGAACTTGAGTAAAATAGATGAGAGCTATGATGGCGAACCTATGGCCTCCTCCCCTGAGGCTCGAGGGAAGGCTCTGCAGCCTCGGGAGGCCGAAAAATGGCCCTTCCAGAAATACCAGAAGTGCCTGTTTTCAGCCTCCGGAGGGTCTCTGGAGCCCGGGGGGAAGTCATTTGCACCCCTCCTGGGGGCTTGAGGGAAGCCTTTGCAGCCTTTGGAGTCAAAAAATGGGAAGTACTGAAACAGGCCCATGTTTCAGCGAGGGTGAAAATGGCCCCTTCTGGGCTCCAGAGGCCCTCTAGAGGCTGAAAATGAAGCCTATTTTTTGGCCTCCTAAGGCTGCAGAGGCTTCCCTTGAGCCTCAAGAGAGGCTGAAAAAGGCCTCAAATAGGCTGAAAATCAGCTGGGAGGTGTGTGCATGCACAGTGCAGGTAAGGGGGCGGAGGGTTGTTGTGCGCTTGCGCAGGGGGGCAGGGTGCATTGCCTTCTGGGTGTTGGCATGCGAGCATGTGTGTGAGCACACACACAATTTTTGGCACAGGAGCCCCAAAAGGTTAGCCTCCACTGGACTAGAGCATCCAAGAAGCCTTTTGAAAACCTATTCAGATGCCGTGATGTGTCAATGCCTACAAAGATCAGAACTGTGCAAGCAACAGTATTCTATATGACACGCTATGGAAGTGAAAGTTGCATTTTGAAGAAGCAAGGTAGGAAGAGTACTGATGTTCTTGAACTCTGGAACTGCAGAAGATTTTTGACAATATTGTGGAGAATTAAGAAAAAAAACAAAGGGATCATTGAATAATTCCACCCAGAGTTCCCACCTAGGGCACAAGTGATCACCCTCAAATTATCTTACTTGAGATATATTATGTGTTAAGTATGGTCGGTGGGTCCCATAAACGAACGAGGCTCAAGTATTGAACAACAGCTCTTTATTAAGGAAGCAGATTCTGAGACAAAAGAGCCTAGCTGCGGCAGCCCTTTATATAGAGCTGGCTGTGGCTAGGCAGCCTATGACAGTCTTTCAAGCTTGCCACGCTTGGTTTTACCCAATCGCAGCAAGCCTCATGCGAACCAATCAGGAATGCTAGTATTGTCCAATCTTGGCCCGGCTCTTCTGGACCAATGGGAATGCAGGTCTACAAGCCTGCTAGTATGGAACATTATGTGCTGACCTTTCTCTCTAGAGAAATCTAGAATGGGAAAGGTGAAAGGAAAGAGAGGAGGAAGACAACCAGCAATAAGGGGAACAATTGGAAGACCTAAAAGACCAGGTTAAGGACAAAATCATCATGGAGAAAGTCTGTCTATGTGATTGCTAAAAATCAATATCACTCAATGGCACATAATCAATCAATCAACTGAAGATTTTTAGCAAAGGTTAGTGGATCTGTCTTCAGGGGCAAATGGGAAAGAGCCAGTTTGGTGTAGCGCTTAAGGTACTAGTCAAAAAACCAGGAGACTGTGAATTCTAGTTTTGCCTTAGATTGAAAGCCAGCTAGTGACTTTGGCTAGTCACACTCTTTCTCAGCCCAACCCGTCTCACAGAGTTGTTGTGGAGGAGGAAGGAGTATTAACTATGCTTGCCACCTTGAGTTACTTACAAAGATGGGATTAAAAAAAAATCCTAAAAATAAATAAAGCTGAGTATTTTATTACCCCTTTAAGAAGCATAATTCAAACAAATTTATAATTTTGATATTGGCTAGGGTATGCACATTACAATGCTAGCATCTAGGAAAAAACACCCTGGTTGGAACCCTGGTTCTATTTTAATCTCTAGTTCCTTTGTTCTTTGTTGTGGTTGACATGGTTTGTTTGTTTAACAATAATGGTGCTGGGCATTTTTTCTTCAACAGGAGATAGATTGGAAGACAGGCAGATTCTATAAGCTTCAAAGCCTTCATTCATATCCCTAAACCAGTAAGATCAGTAAAAGCTCCTAAGGTGGCATAAATCTATGTACTCTAGGTTGACTGATAGAGAAAATAACATCCAAATTTTGCAAGCCCATCAGACATAGTTTGGTCTATTATCCCAATGAGCTAAATTAAACTTTCATTCACACAGTGCAGAGAACAACTTTGAAAACATGGGAAACATCACTTATTACACTGTTCCTTTTTCCAAGGACCTGAACTAGGTGGTTGTCCTCCTTTGAACTTACAACAACCCTGCAAGATAGGTTAGATGAAGTTTACCTAATAAGATTCATCTCTGAGTATTGCTCTGGCATTAGATACAGTATCTTTGACTGTTGTGTATGATGAGAAACGTAGCACAAAGCTGATTCATAATGTTTTCCAAAATGATATATTGAATGATTTAGAACAGTCCTAGTCAAAACAAAGTTAATTCTATGTTGAAAAGGAAGGGAGAGAGGGAAGAAAATGAAGGAAAGGGAAGCTGGAAGAGGGGAAAAGAGAGAGGAGGAGGAAGAAATGAAGGAAGATGAAGGGAAGGGGAAGAGGAAAGCAGGGAAAAGGGAGGGGGAAAGGAAAAAAGAAGAAAGAAAGGGGAAGGGAAGGAAAGGAAAATAACGGAGAGCTACCATAACAGCAGGATTATGTGAAGAATAATAGAAGTGGAGAGAAGCATGGATTTTTCTTGGCAAAAGGAGTCAGTTTAGCAGCATGATGTTTGACAGCCACTCAGAGGCGTGGGCAGTGATTCAATTTGTATTATATGGAGTTTGTAGCCCCTAGAGAAGGCAAAAGGGAAAAAAAAAAAGCAAACTCTGTTACCCCAGAAGACTCCTCTCCCCACCTTCTGTGATTCTATTATGCTAATGCCGTTAACATCTCAAGTAGAACCGCAAGGGCTGCCCAGGCAGGGACCGGCTCCCATTGCTTAGAAAGCAATTCACATCTCTGTTTGCTTGCGACTTTCCACCATCAGCAACAGAGAAGCTACAGGTTTTGCACCAAACAGAAATCCTATTCAAATCAGCTGCAGCCAGCTTTCATTATCTCCCAAGTTCTATGCCAAAATATGTGACTGGAGCCTATCTGAATGCACAAGGGAATTCAGATCTGCTCTCAATTGCAATTCAATTCCATTTCTATTTTAATGCAAGTATAACTAAGCTTTCGAGGTGCAATGAAGCCAAACGCACTGAAAGCTAAATAATAATAAAAAAGATAAATACTCCCTCATGTGGATCCTCTATCCTGTTAGCAAACATGGGCATTTCCATATAATTTATTGGCAACCCTGCAGAAGGGCTCATTCCTTTTCTTAGAATATGTATTGATTACACAACACTTAAGCTTCCTGTGGTTTTTCACTCAAGTACTGACCAGGTCTAGTCTTACTTCAGCTTTTCCAAGAACAGCCAAGTCAGCTAGGGGTTGCAACTTGCAACCCGCTGTGAATGTAGAATACAAGCCATGAGATTGCTAAATGACCATGAGATTGCTAAATGAGAGGTCACCCTATCATTCTTTTAATTCAGCTATGCAATTATAAGAACGTGCCAAAGGTGCTTTTTCAGGAGGCAATTGGACTTTCTTGTTGTTGTTGTTTTTTGAAGACATTTCACTTCTCATCCAAGAAAATCTTTTTCAAAAGAAAAAAGCAAGAACGTCCAGTTGCCTCCTGAAAAAGCAACTTTGGGACATCCATGACCTGGATGACTGAGAATCTTTACAGACTTTTAATTATAAGAATGCATTGTAGAAGGAATCTAACAGTGGGAGTTTTTCATATATATGCTTTGTAAAGATGGAAGGAAAGAGAAGCAGTGGACAACCAGCAGGAAGGTGGATGGATTCACTTACAGTGGCAATGAAGGCACCATTGCAAGAACAGTTTAGTGATAGATTGTGATGGGAAAAACTATATGTTTTTTTTCCCATCACAGTCCCAAAAAGGACTCAATGGCACATGATATCTCTCTCTCTCTCTCTCTCTCTCTCTATCTATCTATCTATCTATCTATCTATCTATCTATCTATCTATCTATCTATCTATCTATCTATCTATCTATCTAATTTTGTTTTATGGTTAAAGACCATCCTGAGTGCTCATATAAGAAGATCTCATGTGGATGACCTCTTAAAATGAAGTATAAATTGCTCATCACTAAGATCTCATGGGGATGACCTCTTAAAGCCATCTGTTTGTCGAGTATTTGCCATTCAAACAAGGTTTCTATTTTGTTACAACTGATGTCAGGAGCCCTGGTGGCACAGTAGTTAAAAAGCAGTATTGAAGGAAAACTCTGCCCCACAGCCTGGAGTTTAATCCTGACTGGCACGACGTTGACTCAGCCTGCCATCTTTCCATGGTTGATAAAATGAGGACCTAGATTGTTGGGGGCAAATATACAAATAATGCTGACATTGTAAACCTCTCAAAAAAAGTACTATGTAAGTTTAAGTGCTATGCTACTTCTACCTGCAGGAACTTGTACCTGGTTGTCAGATTGACAAAAAGCAGTGCATGTTCCATCCCATTTGGGCTTGTGGACCCTGCTTTAATTCATCTGAGTTCTTTCCCCTCCCCCTCCCCAAGGATACTGTTGATTGTTGCTAGGTTAGGATCTTCTGAACTTTTGATATCATTTTAAAATATTTGTCTTCACCCCGTCTGGCGGGGGTGTGTGCATGCACAGTGGGTCTGTCCACAGTGGGTCTGTTCTCATGTGCTGGCAGAAATGGCTCTGTGTGCCACTTCCGGCACGCATGCTATAGGTTTGCCATCATGGACCTAGAACTACGCCACCTTCAGTCCGATCTAAGCATAGTATATAAAATCATACATTGCAATGTCCTACCTGTCAATGAATACTTCAGCTTCAACCACAACAATACAAGAGCAAACAATAGATACAAACTCAAGGCTAACCACACCAAACTTGATTGCAGGAAATACAACTTCAGCAACAGAGTGGTCAGTGTCTAGAATACTCTACCTGATTCTCTGGTTTCTTCTCCAAACCCCAAAAACTTTAACCTTAGACTGTCTACTGTTGACCCCATCCCTTTCCTAAGACGTCTGTATGGGGTGTGCATGAGTGCACCAATGTGCCTACAGTCCCTGTCCTAATGTTACCTTTTATTTCATGTATTCATAATCAGGTTTGCACTTATACCTGTTATCTAATATAAAATGAATGAATGAATGAATAAAATGAATGAATAAATGAATGAATGAATGAATGAATGAATGAATGAATGAATAAATTCACAAAATGAATGAATAAATAAATAAATAAAATAGTTTAGTCCAGTAGTCGCCAACTGGTGGGCCAGGGACCACTGGTGGTCCGTGAGAAAATTGTGGTGATCCTCAGAGAAATATCCCCCCAAAGCACTCCCCCCAAAGCAACTAATCTAGGCTGCATGGGAACCCAAGGCTGTGCTGCCAATATGGCCTGCCCACGCACTGGCCCTCACCCTTTGGCTGAACACAAACCTTACCTTGAGTAGAGCCACATGAGCTGGAACTGGAAGGTAAGACCAACGGCGGAGGAGGGAAATCCGCCCCAGGGTGGCTTGCTGATGTTGGTGGGAGTCCGTCCCATATTCCAGAGCTGCAGTAGTCACAGGACTGGCCCTTTGGTCATCCCACAGCAGCTGCTCCTCCACCCGGGTGCACCGGCCTGCCATGGACTGGAGCAGTTGACCCGGGATGACCAAAGGGCCAGTCCTTGACTACTGCAGCTCCGGAATATGGGACTTTCCCACCAACATCAGCAAGCCTCTGTCCGTCAAAATTCATATTAGTGGCCCATGGGATTTAAAATTATGAATTTGGTGGTCCCTGAGGTCCAAAAGGTTGGCAATCCCTGGTCTAGTTTAAAGTAGATTGAACTTAGTTTGAGGCAAAATCACTATGGCTGGTCTTCAACTTACAGCCACATTTGAGACCAGAACCTTCATTGCTAAGCATCTGGTTTTATGACCTTTTTGCCATAGTTACTAAGTGAAGCAAATGGTCATTGAGCAAATCTGGCTTCTCCCATTGATTCTGATTGTTCTGGGAAGGTTGTAAATGGTGTTCATGTGACCCCAGGACATTGCAACTCTCGTAAATACACATTGGTTGCCAAGGGGCTGAACTCTGATCACATGACCACATTGCAATCATTGTGTGACAACTATTGTGTCATGAGTCACACTTTGTAACATGAGCATAACTTTGAACGGTCGTTAAATGGATGGTTATAAGTCGATGTGATGTCCCGTAGTCTCTCAAAATAACCCAAAACCCAAAACATATATTAAAGTCCGGTAAAGCCTTCAACTACACTGTTTTATTGGGCACAGTTTAAAGTCACAAAATTAAATAATGAGGCAAACAGAAAACCAAAACAAACCGCATTGATAAGAGTTCCGAAGCAAGCCAAGATAATAATTATAAACTCCAGGAAAATAACCAAGGAGAGTCCATGGGAAGAACGCCAGCAAAGATAAACCTCTAAACTTTACAAAGTAAACACTAAACTTTGACTCCAGCAATTCTAACTGCGTAGTTACAAACTTATATACATAGCTCCCAGCTGCAAGACACGAGAATCATGGTAATCTCCTCTTGAGTAGACCTCGCTTTTCCCTGATCCTCTCCTCCCTGTGTGACCTAGGATGGATAGGGGATGGGCCTGGATCCTCCTCTGTCTCCTCAGCTGGCCTCTGCCCTTCCCCCAGCCTCCTCCACCACCTCTAGAGCCACACTCCCACTCCCTGTAGGCTGTTCCTCCTCTTCCTCAGAATCAGACTCCACCAGGGGCATGACAGTCGAGGACAATGTCTATAAGATCATTATGCAATTCTAGCTCTTTGTTTCAAGTGCATTTTGAATCTCGGTTCTTCTCCAAGGGAACTTGTACAACTAGTAAAAAAGGAAAAAATTGTGAGGAAAAAATTGTAATTAGTAAGGCTGAGACTTTTCATCATGGCAATTTAACAAATGCAGAATAGTAACCAACAAGCTGAAGTCATATGAATATGGCTTTCTAAAATGTCAAGCATAATACATCTGAAATAACCTTTATTTTTTATTTATTTTTCCTATTTTTGTTTCTCTTCAAGGCTGACAGCAAGCAGTGTGCCACTACAGAAGTCACAGATTGGAATACAGGAGCTGGGGTTGACCTTTGTTTTTCAAAATATCAGAAAGGTCAAAAGAAACAGTTGGAGGCCACCCAAAGAAGAAAAGAATATTATATTACTCTGTCATATCTGGCAGGAAAAAAGGGTGTCCAGTCTTATAAATTAGTATAATAGTGTGGTCAATGACAATTGGAATTAATGATAAATGGAATAACAAGGAGATTGAAATCCAGATCCAAACAACAACACAACAACAACAACAATAATAATCTGATCTTCTGCACTTTTTAGAATTCAGAATTATACAGTTCAGGGGCTGAACTATTATAAAATTCAGCATCTTTCTGGATTCAATTATTGTTTTTGATAACATGCAAGGATGTTTCCACTCCAGTTTAGCTTTTTCAATATGTAGGGAATTCTGAGGTAGAAAATGCAATCATAGATTTGGAAGTGGCACTGTCTTAGGACTCTGGTACCATAAACTAGTCCTATATAGATGAGCCCTATTAGCCTTCTTATCTTCAGTCTGTATTGCCATATACCTTAAGATTTTTAATAGACAAACACTATTTATTAATCTTTGTCCATTGCTGGCAATGAAATTTAGGCGGGATTCTATTTTTTTCTCCATTTTTCTTCAAGGTAGAGACTGAACATTTATTTATTGAAATGTTAATAAACATGCTTTCAAAAGGAAAATAATAATGATGATGATGATAATGCCTTATGATTCTTGACTCTTGACAAATGTATCTTTTCCTTTATGTACACTGACAGCATATGCTGTCAAATTCTTTGTGTTTCCAATCACACTTGGCCAATAAAGAATTCTATTCTATTCCATTTTATTCTATAATAATGCCACCAGCGGAACTGCAAAAAACTGCTCTACTCAAAACATCATACATTTTAAGAAGATACTTGGTTGATATCTAGGATGCTGGCAGCAACCTGTATCAACCATCAGAGCCAGTCAATGATATTTGTAAAACATTTTTAAATGTACAGTTGACTAAGTTTCATGTTTAATGAATAAAAGTTTATCATCACCATCCTCTTCCTCATCCAGACTTCCCTATCCCTGGTCCTTGTAAGGAGTCGATAGGTAGATAAAAATACAGAACCCAGTCTGAACATCTGGCTGACTTTGCGATGATGATGGTGGTAAATAATAATAATAATAATAATAATAATAATAATAATAATAATAATAATAATAACAATAACACTCCAGACTTAACAAATTTAGAATTATGGAAAAGAAACAATTGAAAACTGATTTGTTAATTGGAAGAACAAGCCAAAGCATGGTCAATACTTGAAGGATATAGAAGGAAAACCTGCCAAAAAACCCTCACAGAGTTGGTTAAGATCAGGGATGATAAAGAAAGAAACTGAAAGCTTTATTTTAGTGGCTCAAGAATAAGTTTGGCCAGCTAATTGTATGAAGGTGAAAATTCAACATCTAACAAACAACAGCAATGGACACCTTTGTAATAAATAGGATGTGAAACAATTGAATATTTGATCACTGGGTGCAACAAAATTTCACACACCAATTACAAGCAGCTTCATTTGAAACTGCCAAATGTTTGGATTTGAAGGTAATAAAAATTACTGGGACCATCAAGCGGAGAAGGTTCTGAAAAATGAGTAGGCAAATATATTATCGGACTTTAAGATCCAAAGAGACCGGTATCTTGTTCATAAGATGCGTGATATAAACAGTCATTGAAAAGAAGAAAGCCTGGTTCATTGATGTTGCCATTTGGATGATGCAAGGATTGAGGAAAAACAACTGGGAAAAATTACAAACTATTGGCCCTTGTAAAGTTGAATGCTTATGGAAAAAGAAATCCACTGTTATACCAGTCATGGTATTGTTATGCCTTGCAAAGCATTGACATCTTAAAATTTTACCTAACCAAGAAAGCACTATGAAGACAATGTATATACGTCTGGAATAAACACAGTTATTCTGGTGAAGGATCATCAAAATCTTCATCATTATCATTTCATTGTCATACCAGCATCATCTTAACTCTTTTTCATTCTTCGTTGCATAAGAATAGTCACAACTTGCCTCCTCTTATCTAAAACTTTAGTTACCAGAGTACCAACCTTTCATTACTTTCATTTCTCTGTGAAATCTGACCAAGATAGTGCATTGTGAAAATAATTTTTTTTTGCTCCCCCTCTGTTCCAAAAGAGAAGCTATCTTCTCTTCCTCAGAGATAATAGCAGATATTCCAGCAGTAACAGAAGGTGAAGGAGTCTGGTATTGTTTTGTAAGAAACCATTGTCCAGAGTTTCAGAGTGAAAGTTAGGAAACTTTTATCTTTGAAATACCACCAAGACCTGAAATTATCTACATCCTGAGTTGATCTTCAAGGTCAACCACCAAAAGTATCTATTAGTTGCCTATTCAATGACTTCCTAGGGTTTGTCTCCCTTTCAACAATTTTCGCAAGATAGGAATTGCCTTATCTTTCTCAAAGAAGAATATAAGCTCATATGGGACAGCTTCTATTTTTTCCACCTCCAAATTACACCCTTTTCCTGCCCCTTAAAAAGTTGTGAGACTGAATATTTGCCAAATTTTCTATGGAGTATGGGGACCAAAAAAAAAATGCAGATTTTAAAAGAAATGGAGGAACTGTGGAAAACCAGAAACTACTGTATTCTCATCATGCTATCACAAATTCACAGAATTGGAAATGACGTCAGAGGTCATTGAATGCTACCCTTTGCTTGATGCAGAATCCACCAAAATGTTTTGCACAAAGGTTAGCCAACCTTTTATGTAAGAACCTTGGAAGACAAAAGAACTGGAAGACAGAGACAATAAATTCAAACAGCTAAACAAAACAAAAGGGATTCAACTGCCATCCCAATCCAAGGTCTGGGAGAACAACCAGATCTTTTGCAGTTTGCAGAAAGATGAAATGGGTGAAAGCAATACAAATCTTTGGGCAGTATTATTCCAACTCCAGGCGCCATCATTGAGAAGCTATGCTCCCTAGGTCCCATAAGCTGACATTGCTTAACTGATGGAACTGAGTGTGACTACTGACCTCTCAGAACAGGAAATGGAAAGACATAGAAACAGGTGGTCTCTCAAGTAAACAGAACCACGCCATGCAGGGCTTTATAAGATATTAGACAGCACCTTGAATTGCATCTGGAAACCAACTACCTAGCAGTGCAGCTGATGAAGAAGCAAGCACATGTGTACATGATGGCAACATTCCAATATTTTGGAGGCTGCCACAAAGAAGAGGAGGAGTCAACCTATGTTCCAAAGCACCTGAAGGCAAGAACAAGAAACAATGGATGGAAAATAATCAAGGAGAGAAGCAACCTAGAACTAAGGAGAAATTTCCTAACAGTGAGAAAAATTAACCAGTGGACTGGCTTGCCTTCAGAAGTTGTGGCTGCTCCAACACTGGAGGCTTTATAAGAGACTGGACAGCCACTTGTCTGAAGGAGCATAGGATCTCCTGTTTGAGCAGAGGGTTGGGCTAAAAGACCTCCAAAGTTACTTCCAATTCTGTTACATATCATATTGCCTATACTGCTACTTTTTAGACTAGCAGGAGCTTCCAGCTCCATGTCCCAGTAAGGTAAGGGTCTGCCTCCTTTGTCTCTTCCCCTCTCCTACCCATCTCCCCCCATCTCCGCCCTTTGTCTGCCCACCTACACACTGGCACTGGCTTTCCTGCCTATTGCTGTGGCCGCCTCACTGCACAACACTATTGTACTAACCTAGGCCTTCTTCTATGCTGTCTTGCTTTGCAGACAGGACCTCTGTTTGTATTCGTGCCTCACCCACCTTCATTCGTAAAATAAGTATGTGAAAGAAAGAAGTAGCTAGAAGAGCTGTGGTGGCACCGTGGTTAGAATGCAGTACTGCAGGCTACTTCTGCTGACTGCTGGCTGCCTGCAATTTTGCAGTTTGAATCTCACCAGGCTTAAAGTTGACTCAGCCTTCCATCCTTCCAAGGTGGGTAAAATGAGGACCCAGATTGTTGGGGGCAATAGGCTGATTCTGTAACCAGCTTAGAGAGAGCTATAAAGCACAGTGAAGTGGTGGTATATAAGTCTAAGCGCTATTGCTATCCTTCTCTGGCACCAGTGCAGTTTGGAGCCATTGTTCGCATTAGAAATTCTTCATTCACATTACAAATGCCCATTAAAAAGAGAAGTAAAGCAAGCATGATTAAGATTCTTGTGGCATGATGTTTTACCAAGGACTATTTATCCTGAGAAGACACCGCAGGAAGCCATCTTTACGTGATTGTACATACAGCTATATTAATCATTTATAAATATACATTAAGCTTATGAGGGTCCAGATTCCATGAAGTGTTCCACATAATCAATCATCATAATGCCTACACCCATGTCTGCAGTTTTCATGCAGTGTTTATTAATTTGTGTAGCAAAATGAGAAAAAACTCTGAGAATTTAAGCTTAGCTCATGCGCCACTCTCAGATGAATGTTGGAAATGATGTCTATTTACTTGTGTTGCCAGCAGAATGATATATACAGGTAGTCCTTGACTTACAACAGTTCATTTTGTGACCATTCAAAGTTACACCACCATTGAAAAAAGTGACATGACTGTTTTCACACTTATAAAGCAGTATATAAGTCTAAGTGCTATTGCTATTACTCAAAACAAGCGTTCACAATGTGTCATGTTCTCATTGTAGGCAGGAGCATAACACTCAGTGCTGTTTAGTAACAGAAGAATAATTGTCAGAAGAATACTTTGTCAGAAGAATAATTTGGGGTTCCAACTTGAGCCAGGGCTACACAAGAATAGCTAAAAACAAGATCCAGACAGCTGCGAGGAAAGAAGAAATATTTATTCCTAAAAGTAAAACAGCTTGCTTTTAGGGGTAAGCTGCAGAAAATGGGGTACAGAAGCAGGTTTTTATAGGGGGAGCTTGAAGTGTCAACATGTTGATTCTAACATGACACTTGAAATTTGTGTGTGTGTATAGGTATGTTTATTCTTATGAACATGCGGTTCCTAATTTAATTAATCTGTGTTTGCAGACCTTATCCTTTGATATGTTTATTTGGGGGCTTTGAGGAAGTTTGCTAATTCGGTTAACTTGGAGACAATATTTCTCAAACCATTGTGGATTTTGTTAATATTTTAAGGAAAGGTGGAAACAATATAAAGAATAAAATATATTTTGATCTAAACTTTCTCACACACTTAATCGGTTAAACAAAGGGTTGTCCAAGTTCTCATTTTCACCAATTACAACCACTTCCATTTTACCCGCAAGGCATGATCCTTATACATTTATATGAGACCCTGGGCATTCTTTGTAATTTTTGTGTAGGTTTTATCTGTTAATCAAACTGCCAACTAAGGTGAAACCACATTATTCCATCTTATGAGAAATTGAGCCTCATATTGGTGCATTTTTAGTTTATATATTTTGTAATACAATTATTTCACTTTCTTGAAAGATTACCGATTACGTTGGGGGTTGGGGCAAAGAGAGCCCCCTTTTTTAAATTCCTCATCTATTGGCATTTTTTGGTGTGCAAACTCGTTACCATGAAAAATGACAAATTTGCTATCTGATCAAAATGTTAACAAGGTAAATGTCAAATAGATGGATCGCTGACTGTCAGCATCAGCTAGAACATGAGGATACATTGAAATTTCTCAGTATATCCATTGCTTCTCCAATGTTCACTAACAACATTTCCAGGGCAACTATAATAAATCACACCCAAACAACAAGCTTTCTGTGCTGTGATAGATTTCTTGTAATGATGCCATCTGCAAGGTGGAAAACAATTGGTAATGATCTATAGAAAATCCTAATCAACTGCCATTTGCTGTAATGTGTAGACAGAACTAAAATGTGAAATCTATAGAGTTCTTTAGCAGCACCTCACATTCGTAGAAAAACAAATGATCCATGGGCCACAGAAAAAGAAAGAAAAAAGGATAATTAATAGCCTGGCATGGATACAATGATCAAATAATAGACCATTGAACAAGGGAAAGGGTGATTGCTGATCGGGGATAATGCTAATAAAATATCTCACTAAGTTCCTTCTCATTTCCATTCTTGTCCCTTCTTCATTGATTGCAGTTTGTTAACAAGGCCTGATTTATCAAATGCTACAGAAAGAAGAGAAATCAAACAAAAAAGCAGCCACATTCAGTTACCTGGGAGCTTTAAATTACACTGAGCATCTTCTTTTCAGGATCTGTTCCCTGTTATGTGCCAGGAAATGCAGTAAATAGAGAGAAAAATGGGAATAGTTGACTGAAAGGAATACAGGGACCAACATCATACAGCTTTTAAAGAAACCAAACCAAGATCAGATGCAAAACAAAACATTCCAGATTATGCTTTTGCCATCACAATTACTGAGGCAACAACTGTCCCCTTTCTCATCAAGGATGAAAACCTACCACCTATTTAAAAATAAGGCCTACTGAATTGATGGGATTGAGTTCTGAATTTGCATTAGGGTGCTGCTATACATACACAGTGTACAAAATATTTTTGAAATATTTTGAATAATGTAATTTGTAGGCCATCTCTTTGGCCATGAGGAATTATTTGCCTTCCATAAATACAAAAATTTAATTATAAAAATAGCCTAATCCAGTTTCTGAGAATGTAAATTTGCACTCTGGCACAGTGACAAAATTCTGAATGGGCCAAAATTTCTGCATGATTGGCTCTATCAAATTAAAATAAAAACCAAGAAATCTGAAAATTAGATTCTTCCCTATGCTTGTCTCCTCCTGCGGCTGCCTAATATTGGTTGCTTATTTGCTTGTTAGGTTATCTCAGTCATGCAACTTTGCAGAGGAAAATATCTACAATATAGGAATATAATAATAAATGCAATCAAAACAAATTCTTATCATCTTAAAACTGGTGCATATAAACAATTGTTGTGGGGTTTCCTCTGGATAGGCTTAATTTGAAACTGCTTCTGGAAGACTAACAGAGTCAGGACAAACCTGATCTCTGGTGGGAATTTTTTACATAATATAGGCACCAGAAGAGAAAAGTATCTTCTTTTATTCTTTGTCTTCTGATCTCTGAGTAGGGGAAGACTCCCACTAATACTGAGTTGCTCATATTGGATGGTTGGATTCTGGTTTAAGGAGGCAGTCCTACAGGTATTTTGATGCTTAGCTGTAGAGACCATTATAGGTTGAAACTAGGACTTTAAATTGCAGCCAGTATAATTGGCATCCAATATGGTATTCACAGCATAGGTAAAATATGTTTGTGCACTCTAGTGTGAGTTAGCATGTGGATTGCTGCATTGTGTACCAAGTACAATTTCTAATTTGTTCAACAAGCCAATGTACACCAACTAGAATTGAGCAAATGCTCCTGGCTCAGTAACTCCCATGAGGTTATGATGGTGATGGCAAACCTATGACACACATATCCAAGAGGACATGCCACGTTCACCAGCATTCACCAACACCAAAACCAACTATTCTTGAAAGCATGTCCCCTTCTTGCACAATTTTCAAGGGCTGAGGAGGCTGTCTGAGAATGGGGTATGCTTTCATGCGACCTCCAGACTTTCTGGAACAGGGACCTGCAACCTTAAAACCTCGAAGAGCCATTTGGACCCATTTCCCACAGAAAAGAAAACACCATGAGCCACAAAACCTGGGTGGGCATGGCCATCTCCACATCACTCACTCCCACACAGTCACATGAAAACACTAGCTTAGGAGGACTCTAGAAATGTCCTGTCAGAAGCAGTGCTACTTTTCAAGAAACAACACCAGAAATTATTATATTGTACTGTTGCTTACTTTTCTTAATGAGATGGGATATACTGTAATTTCACAGTTGCACCTATAAAGGAAAGTTTTGGAGATACATCTCTTCAGGATCTCTCCATCTGTTTGTTCATTCGGTTTTTCACTCAACTGCCTATGATTGTGTATCGTCTGACCCATCCACTGTGATCATTAAGCTCACAGATGATACCACTGTATTGGGTCTCATTACAGGTGGAGACGAAACAGTGTACAGTGGGGAGGTTCAAAAATTATCCTCCTGATGCCTAGAAAACAACCTGCACCTAAACATCAGCAAGACAAAGGAGATGGTGTTAGACTTCCAGAAGAAGAGTGAGAAACCCACCCCTCTTTCCATTGAGGGGGGCTGTGTGGAGAGGGTTTCCTCCTTTAAATTCCTGGGAGTTTACCTCAGCAAAGATCTTACCTGGAAAATCAACACAACTCAGATGGCCAGAAAGGCCCAACAGAGATTCCATTTTTTTAGGGTCTCGCGAAAGAATAAAGTGAAACAATGACTGATGACCTCCTTTTACCAGTCCACTATAGAAAGCATCCTCTCATATTTCATTATGGTGTGGTATGCTGGCTTGACAGCTGTGGATAGAAAGACATTACATAGGGTGGTGAGCACAGCACAAAACATTGTGGGCTGTTCCCTATACCACCAGATGATATTGCTAGGGCTCACTGCCTTAGAAAAGTGAGGAAAATTCTCAGGGATGACTCATACCCCTGCACTTCTTCACTCTTCTACCATCAGGTACGAGTTCAATAGAAGCACAGCCAGCTGCACCAACGGGCGGAAGAACAGTTTCTACCCATGGGCTGTCAGACTCCTGAATGGAAAATAACTTCATAATATGACAGACTTGCAGGGCTGGCACGTTGTGCAGCAAGGTCACATGGTGCAATAAGATTGGGACTGGGTTTGGGACTTCACTGTCTTCACTGTGAGTTGTATTGTGAGTTGTACTTGGGGGGCGGGGCTAGGCTCAGTTGCACTCTAACCATAAAGGTTGATTGATTATCTAAGTAGCCTACCTGCAAATATCTTTCACACTGCCTTTGCTGCCTCTACACCTCACATCACAGACAAGATATGCCAGTTTCCCCTTGTCTTTGAGAGCTTCTGTTTATAATAGACAGGAAGTTGAGTGTATAGAACACCTGCTTCTGGACCACAAAGTTTATCCTAGAGCCCTCTAGCAATTGATGACATCTGTATTGATTGCCTTGCCAAGCAGCTCCTCTCAATTTTATGTTTAAAAAAAAACTGTTGGAAGATGAAATTTCAAGGATGACTCAGTGAATTAGTTTCTGCCAGTATCTACTGGTAAAAAAGAAAAAAAGAAAGAAAAGCAAAATAGAGGATAGAGGTTATTTGGGTTCACTATCATGTTATATCTGTGTATTAAATGATTCTTTTAAGAGTTGAGAGAGAGATGCATGCGTGCTTGTGTATCTCTTGTTGTCTATGTACAAGTCACTGTTTCTAACTCAACCAGTTTTGATCAGCTGAATCTCCTTGGCCATAACTGTATGGAATAGCAATAAATAAATGACTGCAGTCCCAGCACTGTTAGCTGTTGAATGATGCATTTCTTTGTGAGGATTTTTTTTTCTAATTCAGATCTGTACTCTTTGTTGATCCTAGCTGTAAATAAGGAAAAACGGATATAAGGGGAGAGAAAGCCTGGTTCCTGCAGAAAAAAAAACAGTAAATTTTTACCATGTAATTTAAAGTAATGTCATGATAATAGGAAAATCTCTGATGTTTATGTTTAAGTTGAGCCAAAATTGTGACATATATTATCTTCTATTATGCAGAGAGAATGAGATAGGTAAATTACCTTATCTGCACAGGTCAGAGCAGAAGGAAAAAGGGGAACAACTGAGAAAGAAATAGAATGAAAACCCTGAAAGTAACAGTATAACCCAGTGTTTCTCAAAACCTGGCTTCTCGAAAATGTGTGGATTTCAACTCCCACAGCTCCCCAGCTGGCCACGGGGTATTCTGGGAGTTGATGTCCACAAATCTTCAAATGGTCAAGTTTGAGAAATACTGATGTAATCAATAGGAGGCTTGTTGCATAGATATGTGCAAAATCTACTCATATTCACATGTAACGACCCTATAAAATGTTCTGGCATATCCATCAGTGTGTGTGTTTTGCCCTATGCAGCCCTCTGTCAAGGACAGACATTTCAGATCATTGTGGTTATAGTAATAATCACTCTTTTCTGTGCCTTGTGGCTTTATATATATTAATATTTTAAATGTAACCTTTTATTCTTTTTTAATAATAACTGTGAAGAAAGGAAGGAAGGAAGGAGGAAAGAAGAAAAAAGAAAGGAAGGAAGGAAGGAAGGAAGGAAGGAAGACAGGAGAGAGGGAGGGAGGGTTCCAAAGGCTGATTGCTAAACAACCATTTGAAATATGCCCTTGATATCTTATGGCTCAGTGGCTAAGATGCTGAGCTTGTCGATCAGAAAGGTGGGCAGTTCGAATCCCTAGCACCACAAAATGGAGTGAGCTCCCATTATTTATCTCAGCTTCTGCCAACCAAGCAGTTTGAAAGCATGCAAAAAAATTCAAGTAGAAAAATAGGGACCACTTTGGTGGGAAGGTAACAGCGTACTGTGCATCTTTGGCATTTAGTCATGCTGGCCACATGACCATGGAGACATCTTCAGACAGCATTGGATCTTTGGCTTTGTAATGGAGACAAGCACTGCTCCCTAGAGCCGGAAACGACTAGCATGTATGTGCAGGGGGAACCTTTATCTTATGCACAGAACCTTAAGCCAATGAAAAGGAAGTATGCAGAGAACATATTGCAAGATTTAGATAAGATCTGCAGTAAATGTTCATAAGGAGAACATTTATGAGATCACTCAAGACTTATCCTTCACATAATGAAGACACCTCAATGACAGGGGCTTTGTGATTTTCCACAGCAAAGCAAAACAACAAAAATAAATGAGTAATATTGGCCTCACCTCCTAGGCCTAAATCAGTGACAACATCTGCAGAAAAATCTAAAGTTTCTACCTAGTAATATGGCAAGAATTGGGTGAGGGTGTTGACAGTAAATACACAGGAGATTAATTAAAGCTTTGTACTTTAAGAGTATCCTGATAATAGATTGTTTTGACCTTATAATCCATAACATGTGAGATACATCACTTCATGTACACCGCATGCCTAGAAACAGACTAATTTGGGATTGTTTCCATGTGGATTAGATTAGATCACATGCAATATGCCGTGTGATTAAAGTAACGTGGAGAGCATATTTAACCACAGTTGTTATGTTCATTTATAATTTAAGATAGTCACAAAGTATTATTCTTTTTAACAAACACAATTATAGACTATCGAATCTGAATAATCTCAAAGGAGGTGATTGATAGAAAAACCTAGAGTTGGCATGGCATTTCCTTATCCTTTAATTATCTCTCTTTAATGAGCAACTTTTTGAAGCACTGTGGAAAGTGAATTTGTTCCTTAAGACTATGAAACAATAATAAACACACGAAAAACAGAAAAAAGGGGTGAAGAGATGTATAAAGAAAAATGCTATAATACCTTGTGCTGCAAAGAACAACAGTCTGAGCTTTTGTGCAGGGTGGGTGGGAATAGGAAGTTTTTTGATTAAGAGTAATGATAAATCAAATTATTCAGATTGAATTTGCTCTTATTCCTTATTGAAAGTGATGTGGTGACTCAGTGATTAGGACACTGGGCTTGTCACCTGGAAGTTCAGCAGCCCAGGTTCGAGACCCAAGCACCATGAGGTAGGGTCAGCCCCCGTCCCCACCCCAGCTCCTCTCAACCTAGCAATGGGATTCCAAGGGTGGGATTCAAATTTTTTAACAACCAGTTCTGTGGGCATGGTTTAGTTGGTGGGCATCGCTTGGTGGTCATGTTATTGGCTGGGCTTGGCCAACTCAATATCACTCACATCGAGGCACGCATCTCCTCGCCTGGCCTCTCATGACTGTAGGGATGCTGCAACATAAGTGTGAAAAATGCCCATAAGTCATTTTTGTCAGTGCCATTGTAACTTTGAATGGTCACTCCACACAAGCAAAATACCAGCAAAGGAGGGGGAAAAAACTCCAGAGACGCTCCAGAGACAAGAAGTCTAGTCCTGCCAAGAATGTAATAAGGGTTAACAGAGAGGCAATTTCTGTAAGCAACAGCAGAATGTTTTCTTCCTGCCTTCCTTACATGATTAGGCCAGTAATTTCTTCTAACAACTGGTTCTCTGAACTGCTCTGAACTAGAATGCTAACAACCAGTTCTAGCAAATAGGTGCAAACTGGTAGAATCCCACTCCTGGTTGAAACCATGCAAATGCAAGTCGATGAATAGATACCACTTTGGTGGGAATGTAACAGTTCTCTGTGACATCATGCTGGTCACATCACTGTGGAAATGTTTTTGGACATCAATGGCCTTGAAACCAAAATGAGTGTGCCATTGTATAGTCTGCAACGACTAGTGGAGGAAAATCTGCAGGGACTCCTTTCTCTCTCTTTTTTTTAACCTTTATTTTTTATTCAGGTAAAGTTGCAAGGCTTTGGCATGGATTATTCAATTATCTTCATGTCAGACTCAGGCTTCTTTTCAAAAATTATTGTTGTTGCTGTTGTTGTTGTCACCTGACTCTCAATGATTTGAGGCAGCTCACAACAATCAAAGACATTAAAATAAAATAAACAAAACAAAGAGAGAAGATAAAAAATGGCAAGTGTAACATACAGATGGAATGAGGGAAGGGGTCTCAATGTCCCTTGTCAAAGGTCTGGGTGATGAGGTAGAGATTCTCACCTCCTATTGGAAAGGTTGAGAGTTCATTTCCAGGCAGGGATAGATGTTTCTTTATCAAGGTGCAAAAAAAAAAAAAAATGTGCTGCCAACTCTGCATAGATGTCAGGAAGGGCATTCAGCCAGTAAAGGCTCCATTCAACTGCTCCAACCCCACCCAAAGCAAGGGATGAAAAGAGTTATCAAAATGCAAATAATCTGTGTTCACTCATTCTTTATTCATTCTCAATTCAATTCCCAATGCATCAATTTATTAATTTCTCCTGACATGATAATTTCTCGCTTCAGTATAACAATGTGGGCAGAAGCACACTTTTATAAATAGTTATTTTCATTTCTTATGTCTCACAACATTCTATTTGCACCATTTAATATTTCTCCATCCATTTCTCCTTTAGTTGGTAAACATTTCACCAAAAGCGCATATTTTCACTATTATGTATATCTGGGTCCATTAACTGCATTTTCTCTATCAAACACTATCTTCCAAGACACTCAGTGAAAGCTATATCTGACAAGAATTATATATGATTTTAACACAGAACTCTAAAACGTGTTGTTTGCCTCTTTCAAATGTAAATTTAGCAACAAGCACTAAAGAATGTTTAGAAGTGATAATTCTAAATAGAGAATGTTGAATTCTGTGTGAATGCTTTTTAGTGAAAACTGTAATGTGTACAATGTTATTTAACTATATGGTAATGCTAGCACTATTTTCACATAGCATTTTTTATTTGATCAAAAATCCTGTTATATTATGATGATGAGGAACCTGAGGTCCAAAGGCTAAATACGACTTACTAAACTTTATCTTGTGCTTGTGCTACAAATAAAATGCCTCCTTTTCTTTAAATCCCCAAGCACTTCCCCTCATGCTGTGCATGACTACATAATCCTCACCCTCTTCCACAATTAAAAGTAACCCTTTTCTTAATGTATATCTGGAAATAATTCCTTGATGAAAATAAAATAATGTTTAGCTAAAAGTCCTGTTTCCCTCTAAATCTGGGTTCTCCAACTTGGCAGCTTTAGAATGTGTGGACTTCAACTCCCAGAATTACTGAGCCAGTCACGTCTTAAAGTTGCCAAGTTTGGAGACCCCCTGTTCTCAAATGATCCATAAATAAGCAGACTGTCAGTTTTGGAAGCCATATTAACACCAGAAACTTCCATGCTGCCACATTCCTGTGCTTGGGAAATTAGGAGGGGGGATTTTTGGGGTAGTTAAACATAATAGTAGTCAGACATAATAGCATTCTTAGTAGCTAGACATAATAGCGTTCTTCTGTTTGGTCAAGTCATGTTATTCCTGCACCTGGAGGAGTAGTTGAAGGGATCTCTCTTGGTGGGGCAGATGGTGATTGGACCATGTGATGGACTGATGGGTGCAGGGGTTGGATTTTGGATTTTGATTTACTGAGGGAGAACCCAGAACTCTCAGATTCGGGTTTTTCCAGATGTGCCAATATGACTTTTCCAATAAAAAGAAACTTTGAGATAATGCCTGTCTCAGAGTTGCTGATTGGGATTTGGTTTTGCTGGAACGCTGACACAGACCTAATAAACTATGTTGCCAGGCAAGGAATTACAATTGCAACATAACTGTGCTTTCCTACGCACTCACACATACACATCAGTGTGGTTTATGGAGAGTTTTTTTTTTTTTGAAACAAATTTTTATTAATTTTAAAGATAAAACAACACATCATTAACCATTAAATACATAAACACATAAAACCTCTTAACATTGTAAATCCTTACAAGTCAAACAAAACATTATTTTTATACAGCATAATTCCAATTTATCCCATCTCCATATGGACACACAAATATCTTTCAGCAAATTTCTCATTATTTCTCTTTACTCCTATTCAATTTCATTTCTCTTCCATATTTATCCATTTTATAGTCATCATATTCTTTTCTTTCTGGCTTGTTTAAATTATTCTCGTCTAACATTCCTCCAAGGTTTTATTGATTCTTTTTTCCTTTTTTTTTTTTAAAAAAAACAAAACAAATTTTGTTAGTTTTACCATAAGCACAATACACAAACATACAAACACAAAACATAAACAAAACTAAAAGATCTTTTCTGAAGGTTGTCTGTTCCCGGGTTAAAACTCTTTACACAGGCACAAATTCAAACATCATATTCAACCCATATCTCCTTCCATATCTTATTATCATTTTCTTTTTTATATATATATATAAAAACCATTTTTATCAGTTTTATAAAAACAATGCACAAAGAATCAAGGCATAGCAGCTTATAAATTCTTTTCTAAGAAATAATAATAATAATAAACCAATAAGGCATAACATTTCCAGATTATAATATCAATATTTCATATAATATTAACTTCATATCTTGTCCCTACTTCTCTTTTCCATCCAAATTATTTATTAATTAAAATTTTATTGCCTTTTATCAATATACAAAATCCAAAAAAAAAAAAGCATATATATCCTTACATATCTTATTACCATTTTCAACAACATTCTTTGTCTGTTCTATTTCCAATTATCCATTCATCTTTTTTTTCTTTTACTATACTTCTCCTGTACACCAATTGGAGTAACATCTATAACTCATTACCCTAACTTAGAAATACTACATATAGCAATCTTTCTTGGGATTCTGTTTAAAAAATTCTAAAATTACATAATAAATTTTATATTCTAAATATACATATAAAAACACACTCTTATATACCCTCCAGAATCCCTCTTTTAATCTAAATTAAATTCACCCATTGTCTCTAAATAAACTTTTTTTCTTTAGGTCTTGCTTCCCCCCATTAAGGCTTCTCCTCCCCCCCTTTCTCTCTTGCTTATTCTTCTCCTTGCCCTTTCTACCCCTTTGCTTTTTCTCTTCGCTTTTCTTGCTCCTTTTCCTTTGCTTTCTAACCTTGCCTCCATCTTTTCGCTCATTTTTCTCTCTTTTGGTTGTTTTTATAATTCTTAAAATCCCCTTTTTCTTATCCTTTTTCTCCTCCTCTCCGGAAGGGACCCATTGTTCATCAAAGATGGCTTCTTCTTCCTCTTCTTCCTTGTCCCAGTCCTTCTGCTGCGTAATCAACTTTTCAAAAGAACATAACGCCATTTCTAAGAATTGAAACAAAGCGCCCAAAGTATCTTCTTTTTTATATTTTTGATATTCAATCTCTAGTTCATCCACAGACGATGCCATTATGAAAAGGGAAACTTTTTCCAAAACAACCACAAGTATTTTTAATCAAAGACAATCAAAAGCAATTAAAAAAAGAAAAAAAAGTTCCAAATGTTAATACTTTTCTTCCTTCTTCTCTTTCTCTTTCTGAATTAATTTTTAATCAAAGAGGTCCAATTACCATATATCTTCTTTTGGGATCCACAAAGACGTTCTAGACAATCTCCTCCTTTTTCAGCTTCTGCTCCAATTTTTTTTCTCCCTTCCCACTTGCAATGACAATTTTAAATAATCAAAAATCCATACCTCCAGCAGAGATTTTCCAATTTCTCAAATTTTTCAATGTCTAAAAATCCCTTTGTCTCTTAGCTTCCACTTTCAAAGCAATCCACTTTCAATGTCTAATATATCCAAATATTTCTGCTTTTTCCATGGGGTGGGAGAGTAAAAAAAAAAAAATCCCCTTTAACAGCTTCTCTGCCGCTTTTCGCTCTTCTTAGGGATACAATGTATCCTCCAGCAACAAGCAGCTCAATTCCAGGCAATTTAAAAAGTGTTACTTGACCCGGCTCAGACAGAACTTTCACTCTTCACACTTCCTCCAGCACAGTTCTTACCCGGTTGCTGGCTTCTTCGTGGCGGCCATTGCTGACCGCCGCTCCACCGCCTTGGGAAAAAGGGGTTTTCCCGGAGAAGGGGGGGGTCTGCGATGCCCCCACCTCCCTATCCGACTCCCCTCTCTCTTCAGCTGTCCCTACAGGGCAGCCATATCCCCCTGACCCATCTGGATCGGGGGTACCTCGACGGCTAGCACAGCAGGAATCGCGAGCTGTCGCGAATTCCTGCTGCCCCGAAGCCACGCAAACTGGAAGTTTTCGGTTTATGGAGAGTTTTATTGGTATTCCCAAGCAGTTCCCTTCACCCGGCTTTAGAACTGAACCCAAAGAAGCCAACAACAAGCAAGCTCAGATTAATCCCCTGTGCAATGATCAATTAGTCCATAAAACAATAACAAACTGCTGAAACAAATAAGTCCAATAAACAAACATAACCTCCCTCCCCCCCAGGCCAAAATTGAAAGTACATCCATATTAGCTCACTGGTTATAGAAATTTAGGGTCTCAAAATTCAAGCAGGAAACACAAACAGACACATGGCCACAACCCACACACATTGTTTCCAGCAACACCACCCTCTGCCTGCCATGCTAAATAGGTTCCCTGTGCAACCCATCAAGAGGAATAGGGCCTTTTCCCGAGCAATATGGGAGAACTTCGTTTTTCTGCCCTGCATACTGGGAGATCTATCACAGAAGGCAGCTCATCTCCCTCCTCTTCACTAGCCTGTAAGCTGAAGTCTATAATTCTCTCTCTGCTGGCTGTTCAGGGTCAGTAATTGACTCCATTCCTGATGTTCCAGGAACGAGCTCCTTCTCTCTCCACCTGGCCTTCACCTGGCCTCCGAGGAAGAGTCAGAGGAGTTGTCCAAGTGAGACATCACAGAAACAAAAGATCTCAAAAAGCACACCTCAGCTATAACAAAGAACTGAAATATGCAGAAACTGATCAATCTGACAAAGGAAAGTAAAAAAACCCCACATATTCACACTTCCTCTCTCCCATGAGAAGGAGAACTACATATGCAACAAAAAAAAAGAGACTCTCAATGAAAGGAAAGAACAATTAGGACTGCTCCCTGGACAAAACAACACACCAGAGCAATCATTTATCACCTCTGCATATACAAAAAACATCACATACTCATAAAAACCAGTCCCCCCACAAAGGCATGTTCAAACCACCCCATCCCTGGGAGGTACCCCCGACAGTGAACCTCTTTGCTTTTGAGAATAAACAGATCACTTCCTTTCCATCAGCAGCATGTCTTGTGTCTTGTTTGCCTTACCCCAGCTCAGAAAAGGGAAATTATTTTTGACATGTGCAATCTGGAAAATGCCACGCTTCCTCTGTTCCCTTTATCAAACTCCTTGGTGGGAGGAAAATACTGTCTTTTCTCAAAAAAGAGCCAGAAATTTTTAGTACCACCATCCACTGTGAAACTCAAATTAACTGGACCCTTAACAAATGTACAATTGAACCCACACATGCAACCTTCTACAATGCAGTAACAAATCTGGGACTAGAAAAACTAGTAACCAAGAACACTAGACTTAACAACTGCCTTGATCTCATCTTCTGCAATAGTTTGAATTCAATTTACAGAATACAAATTAAAGAACCTTTTCCAACAGTGACCACAACATGATTGACCTTTGTCTCAACATACGTCCACACAAAAATCATCACAATGATGGAATCCCCAATTATAACTTCAAAAAAGGCAACTATGATCTTATAAACAATATTCTCTCATCCCTTGATTGGCAATTTCTATTCACTGGATGCAATACTGTTGAAGATCATTACAACATATTTTTACTTGAAGTCAAAAGAGTCATCAAACTATATGTACCATTAACAACTCCCAAAACCAGAAAAAACAAATTACCCATAACAATAAGGAACCTTCAATCAAAAAAGAGATCACTTTGGTGGAAAAACAAATCTGTGTTCTCTTCGCTGATGATGTAAAGCTATTCAACACCACAGACAATACTGTTGCCCTTCAAAAAGACCTTGACTGTGTATCAGAATGGTCAAACAAATGGCAACTTCAAATCTCAACGAATAACATATTGGTTAAAAAAAATCAGAAAATAAAATTCAAGCTGAATAGTCGAGACCTTGTTGATGATCTAAACTCTGTCAAGGACCTTGGAGTACTCATCTCTAATGATCTAAGTGCTAGAGCCCACTATAACTACATAGCCAAAAAGGCATTAAGAGTTGTCAACCTAATCCTACGTAGCTTTTTCTCTGGTAATATTACACTAATAACTAGAGCATACAAAACATTTGCTAGACCAATACTTGAATTCAGCTCATCAGTCTGGAACCCACATTACGTATCTGATATTAACACAGTTGAGAAAGTCCAGAAATATCTCACAAGAAGAGTTCTCCACTCCTCTACTCATTGCAGAATACCTTATGCCACAAGACTTGAAATTCTGGACGTAGAAAACCTAGAACTTCGCCGCCTTCAGTCCGATCTAAGTATAGTATATAAAATCATACACTGCAATGTCCTACCTGTCAATGAATACTTCAGCTTCAACCATAACAACACTAGAGCAAACAATAGATACAAACTCAAGGTTAATCTCACCAAACTTGATTGCAGGAAATATAACTTCAGCAACTGGTCATGGTCAATGTCTGGAATACTCTACCTGACTCTGTGGTTTCTTCCCCAAACCCCAAACACTTTAACCTTAGACTGTCTACTATTGACCTCACCCCTTTCCTAAGACGTCTGTAGGGGGCATACATGAGCGGACCAAAGTGCCTACCATCCCTGTCCTATTGTTTCCTTTATTTTTTTTATTTTTCTTATATGTATCCATGTATTCATAACTATGTTTTACTTATACCTATTATCTTGTAAGCAATTGACAAAAATAAACAAATTAATTAATTAAATTAAATCGGCATCACTAAAAGGGAGCAGAAGGAAGATTTCTGAGATTTGGGTTCGGCTAGTCAAGAGAAAAGAAGGATGCTGGGGGTCCCGTCCCGGACAACATGATAGCAGTATTCCAATATTTGAGCAGCTGTAACAAAGAAGAGGGGAATCAATTTATTTTCCAAAGCACCTGAGGACAAAAAACAATGGATGGAAACTAATCAAGGAGAAAAGCAAACTTCCTAACAGTGAGGACAAATAACTGGTAGAGCAGTTTGCCTTCAGAAGTTGTGGAAGCTTCATGATATAGGATCTCCTGCTTGAGCAGGGGCTGGATTAGAAGACTCCAAGGTCTATTCCAACTCTATTCTGACTTGACTTGAAGATTTTGTGTTCTGAGGAATGCTATCTATAGACAGGAGGAAGAAAAGGTAGAGGAAGACGAGGAGAATGGAGATATTGGAGATGTTGGTAGTGGTGATAGTGGTGGTGATGAGGGAAGAGGAGGAGGAGGAGTTCCAGATAGCAAATGGCTAACTTGGTAGTCTCGTGTGTTCTTCAGGTGAGGCCAGAAAAACCCACAAAACTCAAACAGTATCTTCTTGCAGCGCAAGGCTGGACCACCTGCAGCAAGTTCAAAAGCGCTTGGCAAACAGTTGGGGGAAACTTTCCATCCCTGTCTCTTGAATGGGCAGATTTAGAAAGCACTTGTATGAGAGAAAAGGGACTGTCGGGGGTGGGAGGAGAAAGGCATTCAGAGAGAAAGAAAGACTTACCCACTGTTTCAGTTTTGACTTACCCACTGTTTGATTAATGCCCAGCTGTCACTCTCCCATCAGATTCAGAGAAATGCACCCCTCATTAGGGAAAACCTGGCTTGAGTTCAGTATCATGAATTGTCAAGAATATACAGCGCATAGAGGCCCCAAAAAATCCAAATAAATTCAGCATTTCTGCAAAGCGGTGTGTCTGAAAGTTTTGCCCTAGAGGGCTTCAAATCCAAACCTGGTCAAGGCATGCTTGAAGCTCTTAAGGCTTTTTCATAAACTGGATAAACATGAGATATTCAACAACAGGACCGACTAGTACAGTGTTTCTCAGCCTTGGAAACTTTTAAAATGTGTGGACCTTAATTCCCAAAATCCCTTGGCTGGGGAATTCTGGGAATTGAAATCCACACATGTTCAAGTTGCCAAGGTTGGAAAAAAAACGGGTTGATTTTAACAATTTTGGGAGGAAATTAGATGCTTTCAAAGCCAGTAGTGTCCGTGCAAAACAATGAAGCTTTATGTCTATATAAACTGACAAGTCCAATTGCACTCCTGAGCCTAATTCCCAGCATCATCACCATTTTGCTGTGATGGCTTGCTCCTGCCTCTGCCACTTAATGGCTGTGTCTGCCAAGCTGAAATAGTCAGTATGATTAAAATAAACATTAACAGACTAGCTTGGTAATTACCTTCTCTCTATTTTTTCTTTTTCTATCCCCTCTCCCCTCCCCTGCTCCTAAACTACAGCTCTGGTCTGCAAAGGACTGGAAATTGTTTAGGTTATTGCTTGATGCATTCAAGCAGCCCAAAATTTAGGCTCTCTTCTAGTTAACATTCTATGAGTTCTACACAGAACATATAAACCAAACACCCAACTTTCATCAGTGACAATCAGGGAAAAATGGAAGTTTAGCAGGCAACACCCAGCCTTTACTCTTAGCCTCTAAACATAACATCTCTCAATGGGAGTTTCATCCTTTATGTAAGAGATGAGCTTCAGCATCCATAAGTAGAAATTGAAGGATATGCTGGTAGAGTTGTTGGATAGATTGTTGGCATGGCTTTCATTACTATGCTAGTGATTTATTTTATTATATTTATACAGGTGGCCGATGCAATGGCTCAGCAGTTAAGACAGCTGGAAAGCTAATAGCCTGGGTTCGAGACCCAAGCACCACATAAAGGGGTGAGTTCCCATTACTCACCCAGCTGCTGACAACATAGCAGTTTGAAAGCTTGCACATGTGAGCAGATAAATAGGTATCACTTTGGGAGAAAGGTTACTGCATTTCATATTTTCATGCCAGCCACAGAGTGACAGACGAGTCTCCCAAGCAACATATGCTCCCTTGGCTGAGAATCTGAGAAAAGGACCACCCCTTTGAGTCAGTCATGACTGGACAGGGGAAACCTTTAAACCTATTTATACAAGTAGCGCTCAACTTATGACTAGTAGTCCCAAAGGTGCTTCTTCAGGAGGCAACTGGACTTTCTTGGTTTTTTTTTTTTCTTTGAAGACGTTTCGCTTCTCATCCAAGAAGCTTCTTCAGCTCTGACCGGATGGTGGGGAATGGAAGGATTAGTTATGACTAGTAGCTTATTGATCATTTGAAGTTAGAAGAGACCTCCCTGGAGGTACTTATAAACTGGATTCAAAGTTCTGACAGCCCCCTCCCCCACAGTCATATGACTGAATTTGGGGCACTTAGCAACTCAGCATTAGGTCACACTACTGTATTGCAATGTTTTTTGCAGAAAACAACAACAACAACCCAGCATTGATTTGTTTGTTGGCAAAAAAGGTCCATAGTGAAACTGTCAGGGTTCCGACAGATGCCCTAATTAAATCATGAGTCTCAAGCCAAGCTTCAAAATAAATCCAGTTATTTATTAGGAGCTTCATGGACCAGATGGAGCCAACTCTGACCTCAGTTAATTCATGCTTTGCCTCTGACTCTGTTTCTCCTTCTCCCCAAGATATATCATCAATCACATTACCCAACGAAGCAATTTCGGGGGTTGTAAAAGTCACTCCCTTGCGCCACCGTGGATTTCTGTGGAGACAACCTCAATGTATCAGTTGGAATGTGCTTTGTTTTGACTGAGGCAGCTCCTTGATGCAGCTGTAAAGTTCATTTTCCCACCCTCCTTGCCTATGGCAACTCAAGAGCAGATCAGGGATGCTTCACGAGTTGACAGAATCATTGGTCTGCTTACTGACTGAGGTGTTCTCTTAATGATTGAAGCTTCGATTAATCATTGCAGTGTTACTTTACGATTGAGTTGGTTGTTTTATAACTGCCATGTTTGCTTAACAACTGCCAGAAAAAAGGTGGTAACATGAATCAGTCACATGGATGATCTGATTTATGATTGTCATGAGTTACAACTGTGACGGGTGGGCTCCATTATAGTCATAATTCAAGGACTACCTGTACATTGTTAACTTTTTAAAACACTGAATATCTGTCTATTTGTCAAATTTGTAAGGCTGCCTAACTCCATCTGACTATAGGTGATATATAATATTAAAACAAAAATTTTACCATGTTTGATGATGTCATCACACTAATACATTCAAAATGGTGATGATGATGACGATAGTACTAGCACTTAGACTTATATACCACTTCACAGTACTGCCCTCTCTAAGCGGTTTACAGAGTCAGCATATTGTCCCCAATAATCTGGGTCTTCATTTTACCCACCTTGGAAGGATGGAAGGATGGAAGGCTGAGTCAACCTTGAGCCTGATGGGATTTGAACTGCCAAACTGCTGGCAGATGGTGATCAGCAGAAGTAGCCTGCAATACTGCACTGTAACCACTGTGCCATCACGGCTCTTGATGATGATGACACGACTGATCTTTGGTGTATTTGTTTTTTGATAGCTGTAACACACCCTGGAAATGTTCCAATTCCTTAATATCATAGTCAAAGGGTGTTTGCCTCTATTTAAGCATCCGCATGTTTATCCCTCTCTTCCCTGCCCTTTGCATATCATATTTGTGACCCAGGTAGAGCTGGTTTGCCGTTTTACATCCCATCTAATTTCCTTCCAGCCTATCTGTCTCTTGGTGTCTCCATCCATCTTGTGCCTCCTTCCCAACCCGTTTTGCTGCTGTGCTGTTTTCTTTGGATGCTCCAGCTTTCAATTCTCAGCCAGGCTCAAGGAAACCTTCGACAAGGCTTTCCCCTCAAACATGTAAAATGTTGGCTTTTAAGCGATTGGTTACATGTAGTCTTTCCTCTTAACAAAGACAAAGTACTCCTGTAGAAGAGTTATGGGTCCCTGCTGCAGGTTTTGGATTGACTTAGTTTGACTTGACAGGCGTTTGCAATCTGCACGTCCTTGATGGCAAATCATTGGCACAGGAATTAGCAATAAGGAGTCACAACTGATCAAAGACAAATTGCTGATAAAAGGATTGATGTTTCCTGGGTCTCAGAGGCCTCCTTTACCTTGCCTGTGCTTGAGGTTTTTCTGGCCCTCAAGGGATTCTCTTGAAAAATAAAAAAATGGCTTCTCGAGATAAAGTTAGCTCAGGCTTCGGAAGCCTCATCAGCATCTCCTGAAGTTGGGAGCAGAGTTTGATTTCAATATGGGCAAAATAACTCCCACAGCGAAGAAGCAGAATTGTTTCTAAAGATGTTTTGGAGCAGGGGTGTCTCAAATTCATTGAGAGCTGCATTTGTGTTTGACCTCGAGGGGCTGGGTGAGTATGACCAGGGTGGGCATGGACAGCTTGGCATCACTCATGTCAGGGGTGCCTGTGGTGGCCCGAGTGCTCTGTCCGAGAAAACAGGTTCCCAAGCTCCATTTTCAGCTGGGATGGCCTCCTGCCACCCTCTGCTAGCGAAAATGGAGTTTGGGAGGGCTGTGTGTGACCCTCCCCAGCTCCATTTTTGCCTGCAGAGGCACTATGGGTCAGTGCTTTGCTATTTCCAAGGTGGCCCCGCAGGCCATATCTAAGTATCCCACAGGCTTTGAGTTTGACACCCCTGTTTTTTAGAGTCAAGGTACCCCACAGAGTTATTTTATCTTCCAGGAAGGACAGCATGGAAGGTACTGTAGCATCTGCTTCATGTGCTATTTGAATCATCAAGGAAGAGTTGGCATTGATGGTGATCCTGTCATTGTCCTTGTCTGTAGTGGACAGGGGCAAGTGCAACATAACATTGGCCATATGCTCAAGGGATCCAGGCTGTCTGATCCAGGCAGGGATCCAGGCTGTCTGATGTACAAAGCTGCCACCAGCATAGCTGTACACCAAACTCAGGAGATGACAAACTGAGCCACTGAATATGCTTATGATTAAGGTGTTAATTTAGATCTACATCTCCCAGGAACTAAAGGTGGAATACACAGCAATCTGGTCCCTTCTCCAATTTTATTCTATCACAACCTTGCGCAATAGACTTGAAGTTGGACCTCCCCAAGACCTTTGTCCAAAATCTTGCTCTGTTTTGTGAATAATTCAGAGCAGGTAACTCCCATTCTAAGGAGAGGCCAACTTTTTCCAGCTTTGCAAAATAAGAGACATTTTACTGCGAGAACCATAAAATGACTAAATAACCAACTTTGTCATCTTCTTCTATATAGGTAGTCCTCATCTTACGATCACAATTGGGAGCAAAATTTCCATATTTAAGCAAGGTGGTTGCTAAGTGACTCACACCCAATTTTACGACCCATTTTGCCAGGGTGCTGAAGTCAGTACTGCAGTTGTTAAGTGAATCACATGGTAGTTAAGCAAATCCAGCTTTGTTCATTGACTTTGCTTGTCAGAAGCCAGCTGGGAAGGTCACCAATGGCCAACACCTGACTCCAGAATGCTGCAACCATTGTAAATACATGCTGGTTGCCAAGTGCCCTAATTTTGATCATATGATAGTCATGGTGGGATTCAAATATTTTTGCCATTGGTTCAGTGGGTGTGACTTAGTGGGCATGCTTTGTGTGTGTGTACACATTTTGCATGCATGTGCATGCCAAACGCACACTTTGCACAGGCACAAAGGCGTTCTAACTCACCTCCTACAAGACTGCACAATCCCAGTCTCTTCAGCAGCTGCCATGCGGCACTCTTCTGTGCCTCGCAAAGGAGCTGCGCTTCAAATTCAGCAGATAAAAGTGAGTATGGGAGCCCAGGCAGGCGGGTGGGCCCAATAGCAGAGCGGTGGAGAGAACTGGTTCAGTCTTTGCTGCTCATTGCTGCTACCGGCTCTCCCGAACCGGCCTGAACCAGTAGAATACCATCACTGATGATAGCGCTATTAACATGATGGTAGAAAGTGCGAGAACCAGTCTTATATCACTTTTTTTCTGTGCCATTGTAACTTCAAATGAGTGGTTGTAAGCCAAGGACTATCATTCATTCATTCATTCATTCATTTTATTGATTAGCCCTTGGGCCATATCAAAGTGCAGAGTTCCAGAAACAAATTATTACTAAAATTTGATGAAAGCAATTTAAAATGCAATTGGAATAAAATACAATAATTTAAGATTTAGATAAAATGTGATAAAACTATATTTCGATGTGACTCTTACAATCTACCCAAATCAGTCCCACATATGCAGATCTCAACCGAACCATTTTGCTAAAGTACTGTGCTGTGTTAAATGTTATTCTCAGATTCTGGCCACACATAAGGCAAGTTGTTTTGATACAGAGGTCCCAATTGGTCATTCCTTTGGTATAGAGACCAAGGTACCTTTTTCTTACCTTCTTATACAGGCAACAATCAAATAGGATACAAGCCAGGTCTTCTACCTCTACCACTCTGCAAATGCAGAGACGTCTATTGTAGGATATAGAAACCAAGGACTACCTGTATACAGCCATATCAACTGATATTCTGGAATGACACAAACGTGCATAAATCCTTGACCCAGAATTAAGATAATAACATCATTTCCAGAGTGCTAGATAGAACAATTCCTACTTTGGATCATAAACTCTGAAGGGAAATGGACAACCAACTCCCTTTCTGCTCATAGGACCTCAACAACTTCATTTACTGCGTACCAGTAAAAAAAATAGTTCTCCCAGCACAAAGACACATCGATGGATAGAGTTACTCCCGCTAGGTGGAGAGAAAGCAGCAGCCCCTAATAGGATTAAAAACACACACTGTTCTTCTCAATGTAGAACTGAATTTTATCACTATAGTCATCAATAGATAGATAGATAGTCATAGATAGATTTAGATCAAACATTATGTGCACTTTAGAAATTCCTTTTCTTTTCTTCTGGGCTTTGCCCATACTAAGAATATCATGGAAGTTTCATGTTCTCAAAGTTACAGGAGAGCAAAGCAGAGCCTACTGGAGTCTGGGTCATGCTCGCAATTTTTCTCTCAGAAGAAAAATCAATACAAAATAATTAGTTCAACAGAAAAATAATAGGCAGGGAGTCTTTTGGAAAGAAAAAAAAAAACCACTGGCAATTTTGAAACAGCTGTGACTTCTATAGCTGATTCATTTTAATTTCCTACGATAAGCTTTTTTATGGCCACTTTCTCCCAATTATCTCACCCTCCCAATTCCAGCAGCACTTACTAATGGCATAAGAGCTGAGCTGCAAAGTTATTTACTCCATTGGCTTTTAGTAAAATCGAGAGGAGCAGGCTTTGCCTGTGGAAAAAGACTAGTAGGTTACCCATTCTCTCCCTTTTTCTTGTTCCCCCTTTTCTTTGGAAATGGAAGAGAAAAACCCAGCATGGTTGCTAGCATTAACTGAAAAGGACAGATTTTAGATCTCAAAGATTTTTTTAAAGCACATTCTCATATACAGTCAGCATTGGCTTCAAACTTCAGCTACTGAAATCAACAGATCAATTAGTAATAGTAATTGAGAGGGATCTAAGAATCCTAATGAACAACTATTTAAATGCAAGCCCCCAGGACGCTGCAGCCACCCCAAAAAAACAATGCAGTCCTATACTACAATAACAGAGGGAAGCTTCCCAAAACGACATAGCCACACTTAATAAGCTGAGCAAATATAAATGCATCTTCCAAATGGACAACTTTTTAAAATCGCAATTGCCAAAACACCTCAGGGAGACATTCACCCGAGCAAGATTTGAATAGCTTGATACAATGGTTAGATTTGTGAGATTCCATTCTATCCCATACAATGAATGTACATGTATCTGTGGAGCTGAAGAAATAGAAGATCTGACTCATATGTTATTCAATTGCAAGAGATAAGTACCTTGAGCCACGTATTAAATGTTTGGCCCAGTGGGAGGCCCATATTAAAACAACAATACCTCATGTGTGGCCAGAATTTGAAAACGACATTTAATACAGCACAATTTCTGACTAAAATGATCTGACTGAGATCAGCATATGTGGAAGGTAGATTGCAAGGGTGATCATGAAATATAACTTTACCTCATTTTATTCTGTTTTATATATTTATGTATTAAATTATTGTATTTTTTCCTATAACTATTATATTTTACCTACTCTCATTTTAAATTGTTTGGAATTTTATTGGTAATAAGTGTTTGAAACTGTACGTTGATGTGGCCTATAGGCTTATCTATCTATCTATCTATCTATCTATCTATCTATCTATCTATCTATCTATCTATGAAATTCCCAGGTGGTCTCATAGCTAAAGGCAGGGCTGTCAAACTCCTGGCCCACAAGTTGGATGTGTCACGTTCTGGCCACACCCAAGTCCAGTTTAGTGAAGGGGGAAAAAGTCCCAATACATCACATGACGTCGCCGTGACAACGTGAGTTTGTGTTGATGGCCATACCTCCCAGATAATATTGAGAAGTCACTGGGAATTCAATACTTACAGAGAAGTTCTTATGGATTCCTTTCTGGGATCTCTGAAGAACCTCAGCGTGTAGAACCCGTGTAGAAAATGTGGATGGAAAATTCCAGAAGAACACAAAATCTATTCTGCTACTCTTTTCACAAATGTTTTATACTGACCAAATCCATTTTTTTACAGTCATCTGTAAAAGTCATCTGGCTTCATATGCCAGGGGTGCAACATCTGTTAAGTGGCCTAAAACAAGTCGGATCACATTTTTATTTTTCCTTAGTTTCTTTTTTTTATACATTTTTTTTCTATTGCTAAATGGGGTAATAGTAAAATTCTTTCTTTACAAAGCTGCAATATTTTTCTTCATCAGTAGAGGATGCTATGATACTGATACCATTTTTTCCAGCCTGAATTAGAAAAGAAAAAGAAAAATCTTTTTTCTCTTTCCAGTCCTACCCAACCCTCCATTGCCTGTACTAATTTTTCTTAAGGCTACTATATCTGGGGCACAAGAATCAATATTACATGATGATGATCATAATTGAGTGCAAAATTATGGTACTAGTAAGTCATGGTGGTCATAAATTGAGGCATTATACAACCAGACTTGATTTCTTGGCCATTTTGAGGCAGTAAATTATATGACCACTGAGGTCATTAACCAAGCTCCATGATGATTAAGGTGAAAAAAAAATAACCAAAGGGGTATTATGCTGGAAATGAGCAAAAAAAGGTTTTAAAAAATGGTCACGTGACCATGAAACATTGCAAATGGCTGTAAAAGTGAGCCACTTATCAAAAGCCCAAAATGTGATTATGTAATTCCAGAGGAATGGAGGGGCAGCAGAGGTAGTATTCAGCAGGTTCTGACCAGTTCTGGAGAACCGGTAGCAGAAATTTTGAGTAGTTTGTGGAACCGGCAAATACCACCTCTGACTGCCCCTGCCCCCAACTATTCTCCGCCTCCTGAGTCCCAGCTGATTAGCTGGGTCTTCTTTGGTTGCCCTGCACAGGAGAACGGAGCTGGAAAGCAGGTTAGTGGGGTGGGGAGGGAATGGAGATTTTACCATAAACTTCCCCTGTCATGGCCACCAAGCCATGGCCACCAAGCCACGCTATGGTCACCAAGCCACGCTCACAGAACCGGTAGTAAAAAAATTTGAATCCCACCATTGAGAAGCAGCCATCATAGCTTTGAAATTGAGTGGTAAGGAAGAAGTCCATTGTACCTTCAGTGTCTAAAGGAACTGGTCATAAGTCAAGGACTACTGTACACTAATATTTAACATTACACAGTCCCAAACTACTGTAGACTTTAAAATCCTTCATAATAAACTGAAAACATAAAATGATCGTGCCAATCAGTCTTGGCTGAACACATAAGGATAGTCATTGTATGACAGAAAAATGTTAGGATTTCTTGTATGTTTTTGCTGCCATCCAATTGTCAACTAGATTTTGGAAACTCAGATCAAGTAACCATAGATTCCCTTTGTTAAGCCTGTGTTCCCCAACCAGGGTTAAGGAGACAAGCTAAACAGAATGTGCAGCGTTAGTCAGATAGGCACACAGATAAATGAGTGAGATAAGTTTGTATGTTTGTTAACATACAGTAAAAATAACAGATACGCTTGTGCTATCAAAAATATAGTTTATTCCATTTAGAGTTTATAGCATAGTCAAAATAACAGTCCATTAGTCATGTATTGTTTTAGTCAGTCCTTTCAAGGATATTCAATTAGCAAAGTCCGTGTAGAATATCCAATGTCAGTTCACTTACAATAAATCAGTCCTCTCACAGTTGATAAGATCAACAGTCCTTTCTCTCTCCCGTTCCAGTAAAGGAAAAATGCAGTCTTGAATCCATCCAGTGATTAGGGATCATAAAGCCAGAGAGAGCAAGCTGCCGTTGTCCTACATTTTTTATGGTGCTTTTACAACCACTCCCTTAATTACATTTTTACAGTTAAAGTTACAGACACTTTAACTAATAAACCATGATAACATATTTATTATTTTACCTAAACCAGTTAGGGTAAACAATGTTATCCCTAACATTCTCCCCTTTTAGGTTAATAATAATAATATAACTATTTACACCTTTAAATTAAATTATAGTAGTGACAACTTTCTTTAAACTTGACTACACCTTGAGCTTTTGTAAATTGGTCTGCAATGTTTTCTTCCGTCATGCAGTATTCCAATTTAATTAGCCCATTTTTTACAGATTCTCTAACATTAAAGTATCTTAAATCAGTATGCTTTGATCTAGTTTTTACAGCAATATTAGTAGCTAACTTTATGGCTGCCTGGTTGTAATCGTACACAATAATGGAATCTTTAACAGTTACACCCATGTCTAATAATAACTGTTTGTACAAAATTAAGTCAGTGCATAGTAATGACAGACATGAAAATTCCGCTTCCATCGTGGACAAGCTAATATGCTGTTATCTGATTGACCTCCACCCTATTAGTGTCTTACCAAATAATATAGCCATCCCAGATGTTGATTTTCTAGTGTTTATGTCAGTTGCAAAACTAGCTGCATAGGCACTAAGACTCAAATCACCCTTTGGTTCTATATACAATGCATGGTTCATTGTTCCTTTAAGATATCTTAAAATTCTCTTCAATGATTGCCAATGACATTGATGTGGATCCGAATTAAAATGTGCCAGCTGATTAACACTATAAGCTATATCAGGCCTTGACCAATTGCTGATATATGATAAGCTACCAATCAAAGATTGATATATGGACTTATCAAATTTGGGACTTTGAGCATCAGTTTGGCAAACTTCCTGACTCATTGGAGTCTTTGCCGGTTTACAAAGTTCCATTTTATACGTTTTGATTAATTGGCAAATTTTATCTTCTTGAGATATCTTAAATCCATTTTTTGTTTTGTTAATTGTCAATCCTAGATACCTTTTAATTTCACCTAAATGCTTTAATTTTATCTTTTTGGCTAATAATGATATAATCTCATTAGCTTCATTATTAGTCTTAGTTATCAAAGCAATATCATCTGTAAATAATAACAATAATGACACCGTTCCATTATTTTCTCTTTTAAACACACATGGATCTGCTAAACCAGATTTAAAACCTATATTGTTTAACTCTTTCACAATATATTGGTTCCACTCAAACCCAGATTGTTTCAACCCGTAAAGACTCTTTTTGAGTTTCCAACAATCATTACTATTTACTTTATTGTCTTTTATACCTACTGGTTTTCTTAAATATATAGTGTGCTGTAATGGTGCATGCAGATAAGCAGTTTCTACATCTAAATGGTTAATGATATAGTTTTTCTTAGCTGCCCACACTAATGCTGCTCTTAAAGATGTTGCTTTAAGACTTGGTGCAAAAACTTCATCGTAATCAGATGCAGTTTGATTAAATCCTTGAGCTACTAATCTAGCTTTATGGGTAACAGTCCCATCATTTCCAGTTTTTACTTTAAATATCCATTTGCACCCAATGGATTTTTCTCCTGGAGGTAATTTAGCATCTTCATAAACTTTCATTACTATCCCACAGTTAAAGTTGCAGACACTTTAACATACAAACTATGATTACTTAGTTTTTATTTTACCTAAACCAGTTAGGGTAAACAATGTTATCCCTAACACGTTCCATTATTTTCTCTTTTAAACACACATGGATCTGCTAAACCAGATTTAAAACCTATATTGTTTAATTCTTTCACAATATATTGATTCCATTGATAGCCAGATTGTTTCAATCCATAAAGACTTCTTTTTAGTTTCCAACAATCATTACTATTTACTTTATTGTCTTTTATAATAACTGGCTTTTGTAAATATATAGTGTGCTGCAATGGTGCATGCAAATAAGCAGTTTCTACATCTAAATGGTTAATGATATAGTTTTTCTTAGCTGCCCACACTAATGCTGCTCTCAAAGATGTTGCCTTGACTTGGTGCAAAAACTTCATCGTAATCAGATGCAGTTTGATTAAATCCTTGAGCTACCAACCTAGCTTTATGGGTAACAGTCCCATCATTTCCTGTTTTTACTTTAAATATCCATTTGCACCCAATGGATTTTTCTCCTGGAGGTAATTTGGCATCTTCATATACTTTCATTACCTTTAATGAATTTAGTTCTTTTTCCATTGCCTTTTGCCAATTCTCCTGAGCAGGATACATCTTAAGTTCATCTATACTAGTTGGAACTTTACTTACTTGGCAAACTATACTTGCTTGATACCTATCAGGTAGTCTAGTTACACGTGTAGTACGTCTAGGTATTACAGGACTTACAGGTGGACTTTCATTAACTAACTCTTCTTGATTATCTAACTCTTCCTGATCAACTGTTTCTTCTTGTTCTGATCCTATTTGTTCTTCATGGACTTCTTCTTTAATTGGACTCTTCTTATAACTAGTCTGTTCTTTCTGCCTTTTGTAGGGTTCAATAATTACTTCATTATTTAAATCTTGCTCTAATCTATTCCATCCTACATGTTCTAGGAATTTTGCACTAGCACTAGTGTAAACTCTAGATGTACCTGGTTGCCAGAATCTATAAGATCTGTGATTAGATTCATATCATACAAAAAATAATCTTTTAGCTCTATGCTGTTCTTTTTGTCTAAGTTGTGAAGGGATATGCACCCATGCTGGTGCTCCAAATGTGTGCATGTAACTTAAATCAGGTTTTGTACCATGCCACAGTGTGAATGGTAATTCACCTGTTGTTGAATTAACAACATTATTCAATATATGATTACCACACATTATTGCTTCTCCCCATAAATTGTCAGGTAATCCTGAATCAGACAACATAGTACGTGCCATTGACTGCAGTGTTTGGCCTCGTCTCTCTATAAAGGCATTATGTTGTGGCCTATATGGTGCAGACTTTTTATGTTGAATACCTAACATCTTAAGTCTACTCTGGAATTTATTATTTGTAAATTCCGCACCATTATCTGTTATAAGAGTTACTAATTTCTTTTTAGTGTTCCTTTCTGCAAATTTTATCCAATTAAAGAAATTTAAATATGTTTCAGTTTTGCTCTTCATTAAATAGCAAAACCCATATCTAGAATAGTGGTCCATTAGACTTAGTATGTATTGAGCTCCTCCTTCACTTGGTTTTTTCGGGCCTATTAAATCGGCAAATACTACCTCTAAAGGCTCTTTGGTAGTAAATCCATCAACTCTATTAGCCGGTATGACCTTGTTTTTGCTTTGATTACAAGCAAAACATTGCAAATACTTATTACAAGGTTTCAAACTTATTCCTTTAGATAGTTGAACAGTTCTCTTAAGCATTTTAAAATTTAAATGCCCTAGCTGTCAGTGTAACAAGTGAATACATTCATCATGAGGTTTCTTATTATCATAAACCATGTTAGCCACCTCTAAACCATTATCATTTAACACATATAATTCACCTCTTAAAGATGCAGTAATTTTCTTATCTTCTTTTTCAATTATGCAGTTATCTCCCCTAAAGGTAATTACATATCCTAGTTTAACCAAAATTCTAACTGAAATTAAATTAAACTTAAGTTGTGCTACATATAACATTTTTACATTCTCTTTTATGAAAGAACAATATGCTATACCTTGACCTTTGGCTTTCAGTTTCCAGCCATTGGCTAATGATATCTGCTGTGTACTCTTGGACATTTTAATAAAATTTTTGTTATCATTTGTTATACAGTGGGATGCTCCACTGTCAATTACCCATAAATTATTTTTTATAGCTCCATTAATATACTTGGCTAACTCTAAATTTTTATTTATCTTTTGATGACTTTTAGTATTCTGGCCAGTGTTCTGGCGCTTTGCTTTTTTACAAAATCTTGCCAAATGTCCTCTTCCTGCACAATTAAAACACTTTTTAATTGCGTATGCAGTAGGAGATTCATTATTTTCTTTTTGAGGTTGCTCCCTCCTTAACTGTTCTCTTTCAAGTCTTCTTCTTGCCTCTTCAATCAATCTGCCAGTTATATCAGTTAAAGTTAGGCTTTCCTTAGGCAAAATTTAAAGGGAAGTGACGTAGTTATCATAACTTCGTCTAGTGATGATAGAATTATGTAGACTTGATGTAGTTCGGAGAAAATAAGTTCTTTCTTGTGCAGTTCTTGAAAAATGCTTTTTATAGAATTCAAATGACTCAGCATATCACCATTCATCTGGAGATGCATCCTGAAAAGCTTCCGTGTTATATTTATGTGAGTACCAACGTTATCTCAGACAAAAATCTTCTTCAGTTTCTGCCAACATCCAACAGCCGTTTGCTCTCCGCGGATATGAACAAGTTGCTGGTCAATTAGTGTTAGTCCTATTATGCAAAGAGCTTGTTCATTCTTCTGCTTAAAGTCTTCTATCTTTTGACTATCTTCCTCAATCTCTGGATCCCATTCCTCTACGTTTGGTGGGTTTTCAATTATGTTCCACAGACCTTCTCTTCGTAGAAGGAGTCTACATTTTATAGACCATGATACATAGTTTGTTCCATCCAGCTTGGATATCAGGGACAAACTTTGTAGATTGACTTGTGCCATGTTTTCTATATATGGATATAAAACTATAATTAATAAAACACAGCTGTCTGTTTACTGTAACGTGTAACAACACAAACTCTCACTTTTTACATAAATCTGTTTTATCCTAGTTAAACTGACTTTGCAGCCTCTGGGCCCATAACCAGTGTTAAGCCTGTGTTCCCCAACCAGGGTTAAGGAGACAAGCTAAACAGAATGTGCAGCGTTAGTCAGATAGGCACACAGATAAATGAGTGAGATAAGTTTGTATGTTTGTTAACATACAGTAAAAATAACAGATACGCTTGTGCTATCAAAATATAGTTTATTCCATTTAGAGTTTATAGCATAGTCAAAATAACAGTCCATTAGTCATGTGTCGTTTTAGTCAGTCCATTCAAGGATATTCAATCAGCAAAGTCCGTGTAGAATATCCAATGTCAGTTCACTTACAATAAATCAGTCCTCTCACAGTTGATAAGATCAACAGTCCTTTCTCTCTCCCATTCCAGTAAGGAAAAACGCAGTCTTGAATCCATCCAGTGATTAGGGATCATAAAGCCAGAGAGAGCAAGCTGCCGTTGTCTTGCTTCTTTTATGGTGCTTTTACAACCACTCCCTTCATTACATTCTTACAGTTAAAGTTACAGACACTTTAACTAATAAACCATGATAACATATTTATTATTTTACCTAAACCAGTTAGGGTAAACAATGTTATCCCTAACACCCTTGTTTAATGACTGCAAAAAGATAAAGATCTGTCATGTCTAACTTTAGGGCACGGTGCTCATCTCCGTTTTTTGGCAGAGGGAGCCAATGTTGTCTGAAGACAATTTCCATAGTCATATAGCCAGCATGGCCGTATGTCAAAGGCTCATGAAACATTGTTATCTTCCCACTGAAGTGGTACCTATTTATCTACTTGCATTTGCATGCTTTCGAACTGCTAGGTTGGCAGGAACTTAGGTAAGGAATGGGAGCTCACCCCATTGCTCAGAGCTTGGGTCTCAAGCCCTGGCTGTTAGTTTTCCAGCTGAGGAACTCAACAGCTGAGCATTTGGATGGAAATAAACCAGAAGGGGACATAATACTAATAATCTTGTTGTTATGATGCTGCTAATAAGGCTGTCCATATTCATGACCGTGAAGAAGCTGATGGATACTCCTTTTAAAAGGGATGTCACTGAGCAATCTCAACAAAGAATTAAACGTTCTGATACAGCTACACAACCCTTATCTTACAATGTGGCAGGATATGAAGCACCTAGGACTTTATCTATTATGGCACTGCCTGTAAAGATAATCTCACCATATTTTCAGTTTAGATCTGGGAAGAACTTACAAAGAATCTCATGAAAAAACAAGTTTCCAGCTGATTCTATTTTCACTTTCAGCCAGAATGCATAATTTGAGAATAGGCTGGAGAAGCAAGTAAGATTTTGATCTAAGGATTCAAACAAACAGTCTGCAGAAGGGGAGGCTGTACGAATAAGTACCTATGAATATATATGTATGTGCATGCCTAGTAACAGTGATTCATGGTTGAAAGAATAGAAGAAGTGAAATTTTAACAAGGTCTTTGTACAGCAATATCCCTGGATAGGAAGCATTACACAAACATGTAAATTATTATTGGAAATTGTCTAGAATAATCCACAGGCACTGGAATGGAATGATGTTAACGTATTAGGATAGTAAGATCTAAGACTAGACAGTTGTATCTTGTTATTGCTGTTGCTATTTGTATAGAAGATGAGAAAATAAAAATTATAATAAGGTGAAACATTCCTAAAATCCAACCAGAAACTAAATTAGAATAGAAAACTAAATTAGAACAGAATACAATAGAACACTTTATTGTCACTTTAAATGTACACTAATCGGCATACATTAAAATGAAATTACATTGCATACAGCTCTAAAACCGTACTTCAAAGTGTACTTCACCTCTAATATAAACATAAATATAGACATGACAAGATAAATAAATACATAAATAAATACAAAATTATGTATGCACCCACATATATTATATGTCATGGAGAAACAACACAGTGTACTTCAAATGTATACATGTACATGGCGAGAGAAACAAATCTTGTGAGTTTACCACACAGATGGTATGGGGAACAAACCTGTTTCAGAATCTGGAAGTCCTGCTAGAAATACTTTGAAAACATTATGGAGATGGTAAAACTAATCAAATGAGTAAGATTCCAAATGCATAGCTACACCCCAAGATTTTGAAATAAGATCAGAATCCATACATATCTGAAAAAAGATTTATTTAGCTTCAACATATACTTATGAATATGTTCATTCCCATAGAAGTAGATGTCTTAAAATAACCTGGGCTTTTTTAATGTAATCTCTATGTAACACCTTGAAGTACACTAATTAATTTCTATTAGATTTGTGTTTAAAGAAAAAAAATAAGAGAAAGAAAAGTATTCCGAGAAAGATTAATAATAATAACTAAAATTTAGGGCCATTTTAAGAAACCTATATAGACCTCAGCCAAATCCACTAATCTACATATAACTATATAATATATATAATATAACTATTAGAAAACAATATATTGTTAGTTTATAGGAATGGTCTGATTAAACATTCATCTTGTTTGATATTCCATACTTAGAATTGGACAAGTAGGTATTTCTCTGATCATTTTGCATTCAGTGTCATAGAATATATAAGAGAATAAAATATGGGCAAATACCAGGGCTTTGACTCTACTTTTTTCAGATGTATTTTTGAGAGATTTTATATTAGGGGAAAATCTAACTCATTCTTCTGGCATGGCTTTCATTATTTATTTTATTCATTATGAATATATTTCCTCTTCTTCCAGGTCTGTTTTGAAGGATATATATTGTAGGCAATATATCAGAAGAACTCAAAAAGAGTTAAGGCATAGTTACTGACTTAAAAGAAAAATAAGGAAGATTTTTGCCAGAGAGGAAAACTAGAAAAGATTAGGATACTAAATATCTGAAACACCATCAATGATTTTTTTAAAAAAATTGCATTAATAGATTTGGGAGCAGGGATGAAAGGAGTCAGTATACAGTAGAGCCTCTGGTCATGAACGCTTCTGACCACAACCAAATCAGGTTCTGACCAAAAAATTCACTTTTTTTTTTTTTTTGCAGCCGATTTCCCTTTCCACGCCATTTTTTTTTGTAAGTGGCAAATTTCCAAAATTAGGTTTGGGTCACGACCAAATTGGGTTGTGACCAAAGTTATGGAATGAATTATATTGTGACTAGAGATTCTACTGTATTGGAAAGCTAGATCTTGAAAGCAAATAGCTAGCAAAGAAACCTTCCACTGTCAAAGCCAGCATAGCAATTTTGTCTGCAACACTGGGAAAGGGGACCAACTTAAGTCCAAAACCTCTAGAGAATTCCTAGTAGCCTGGCACTCATACTAGCCACCCATCAACAGGCACATAGAAATAAACAACATCTACAGGCCATTCAATAGAATAGAATAGAATAGAATAGAATAGAATAGAATAGAATAGAATAGAATAGAATAGAATAGAATAGAATAGCATTCTGTATTGGTCAAGTGTGATTGGACACACAAGAAATTTGTCTTCAGTGCATAAGCTCTCAGTGTACATAAAAATACATTCATCAAGAATTATAAGATACAACACTTAGTGATAGTCATAGGATACTAAATAAGCAACCAAATCATATTAGCAAAACTAAAAAAAAAAATCAAAAAGCTAAAAGACCACATCTCCTTGCCAGTAATCAGCATTAGATAAGCAGAGATTAACACCAAGATTTATACTAGACCATCAGCCAAGCAGTATACAATACCCCAATCAAAGAATTGCCAACTCAGACATAGAATAGAATGGAATGGAATGGAACAGAAACTAGAAGGGATCTTGGACGTCTTCTAGACCAGCCCTCTGCTCAGACAGAGAACCTATACCACTTCAGACAAAGAACCTATCCCATTTCAGGCAAGCACACAACAGCCTAATCAAGGAAGTACCAAAAACACTCCTATCAACACTGACAGGGTAAGCCACTAGTAAATAAACAGAGAGCATTCCCTTCTAGCACTCATGATGTTTCCTAGTTGGATAATGAAACTTCTGCAAGAAAACAACCAAGCTCAGAGAGCACCAAATATTTCCACACAGTAGATCCATGCCATAACTAAACAAGAAGAAAAGCTACTGTCAAGGAGGGGGGGGGCATAACCTCCTCTTCTTCCTTGACAGTAGCTCATCTCAGAGTACTGGAGTGTCTTAATTCTTTCAGAATATTGCTCCTTCCAGCATACTAGCTCATAATGCCACCTAATAAGGAAGAAACAGGATGGAAACCTCCACTGCATCTGTCTCCTTTTTGGATACTGTGGCTGTCAGTGTTCCAATTAACAAACTCCAAACTTATAAACTCTGAGACAGGCATTTTCTCAAAGTTCCATTTTATTAGAGTTGTCATATTGGCACATCTGGGAAACCCGAATCTGAGAGTTCCGGGTTTTTCCTTCCCAATAGAAATTCAAAGATCCCTCCCCTGCACCCACGAGTCCATTATATGGCCCAATCAAACATCGTCCCAACAGGAGACCTTCCTCCAGACATTCCTCTCCAGGTGCAGGGTAACATGTCCTTGACTTCCTGTGAAAGAATGTTGTTGAGTCTAATTGCCCAACTTTCTATGGAAACCCCCCCCCCACACACACACACACAAATTCCCAGGCACTAAATGTGGCAGCCTCGAAGCTTCTAAGTGAAATATGGCTTCCAAGGCTGACAGTGGTCTTAAATTGGAGTAGACTTTTCACTGGGTAGAATGATGCACAGGAGTTGAATACAGGGGACAGAACCTTTCTAGGCCACTTAAGGAGGGAATCTATTTAGTGCTATCAGATGTGGGCTTCAACAATTGGGACTCACTAGATAGCAACAGACTATAACAGACAACCCTTCTGATATCTAGTAGATTTCCAGGTCTTTTTCAATCCGGATTTGGTAGCCTCGTTTTTGTTTCCTTGTTTGTTTTGCAAAATTTCCTCCAGAATACTCGGTGTATTGATTAAAGGCTATATTTCAGAGAGCAATACCTGTTGCAGAACATTATTTAAGAGAACATTTTGTAGAAATGACCTATGGATCATTTCTGAAGTTTCTTCAGAAATAGTTCAATAGTTAACAGCATTGATGGTTTAACAAAATCATTGATCGATGAAAGCAAATATTCATTCACTAGTAACTGGAAAGTCATTTTAAGGAAACTCTTTGGAGATTAAAGAGAGAGAATGTGCCAGCCTGGTTTTTATCCTTCTCGTTCCTGTTTCTAAAGAAGGTTGGCTTAAGAAGAGCATGTGTGAAGTCAAACAATATTCAATCAGGCTCTTTTATAAGGGAATCAACTGAGGTCTCTTTCCTTTGCCAGTTCTGCTTGAATAAAATGGAAACCCAAAAGCTGCTAACTCTTATGCTTAAGCACTTCCAAAATTGAAAATGATTCCTAATAGGCATTCCTGTGCCGCCAAAACGATTTAGCATAATGTGCTGAATGAGATTGCAAAGTCAAAATATCTTTTCCTAGGTGATTTTCTTGCTGTGTCTCTGAATGTCAGAGGCAAAGAAGAGGACATTGCCTGCTGAATATCATTGTCGGTTTAAAAGTTTTACACTGAATAATTCATCCTTAGGAAAGGATGAGCTTTTCTTCCATGCATAAGACAGAAAGGCTCAGCAATATTAATCACGTTACACTAAAGATTTGCACTGCCCCCTCTTTGGTACCACTTTGGCTGCTAAAGCACAGCAATCCATCAATCTGTTGTTTTCCACCATCTGCATTGATGATAAGCAGACCAGTGTTGATATCATGGGTGAACCCCCACTAATTATTTCAATTACTAGACCAGGAGATGTAACATTTGAGGTGAAGTAGGACTAACCCACATTTTGTTGGGTCATATTGCCATGCCCTCTTATTCAAGGGCACTGACTGTTGACCGTGGGGGGTCCTTGGTGCTCTCTGAGCTTGGTTATTTTCTTGAAGACATTTCATTACCAACTAGTAACATCATCAATATTAGAAGGGAGTGACATTTTGTCTCTGTTAATATACAGGTGACTTGTCCTGTAAGTGTTGGTGGAGGTGGTCTTGATTAAATGGTGTAGGATCTCCTGCTTGGGTGTGGGGAAGGTTTGGACTAGATGACCTATAAGGTCCCTTCCAACTTTCTATTCTATTCTATTCTATTCTATTCTATTCTATTCTATCCCATTCCATTCCATTCTGATTGGAGTGTTGTTCGTGGCATATAAGCAATACCTCAATCAAGGAACTCACCTCAGGCAAACAATGAAATAATCATCAACAGCCTGATCTAGGAGGTACCAAGAACATTCCCACCAACACTGAGAGGGCAAGTCACTTCTATGTCCATAGAAAGCAAACTCCACTCACTTCTAGCACTGATGATGTTACCTAGTGGGGTGATGAAATATCTGCAAGAAAACAACCAAGCTGAGAGCACCAAGGATCCCACAATTCAGCCCTGAGCTACAATATTATCTTCTATTGGTAACTGTTGATTCTTAGTTAGATACTGGTTCAACGTAGGAGATGAATAATGTCCTCCACTTTATGATACAAGTCTGTTAGTGGGCCAGAACAGTCTTAAAGGCATATAGTGCATAACTCTGTCCTCCTCCTGTGGATGGATGCTAATAGAAGAACTGTAAACATATTATTACTATAATTCCTAATATTTGTCACCTGAAATGCCTAATAGCTGTGATACTCTGCAGGTTCTGATCCCATTATGGATACAACTATCATCAACAATCACTACATTACAATAAAGAAAGGTTATCAGTTCAGGAAATGTGACCACCAAGCAGGAGTGGGATTCAACTGGTGTTACTACCAGTTCGGTGACTAAGTTTTGTGTGCGCATACGCACTTCGCACGCACATGTGCCTGATGTGCACCATGTGCGTGTGTAAAAAAAACCTTAAGCTGTGTCACCTGGACAGCTGAAAAAGGGCTACACGCAAGTGTGCAGCATTTGAAAAGCCACTTTTCCCCTGCTTTTTCAACCTCCGCTGTGCTGTGCAAAGCAGCTGAGATTGAAAAAGCAGGAAATAAAGGACAGGTAAGAGCCCGGGTGGGCAGGTGGGCCAAACAGCAGCAAACACCGAACCGGTTCAGTGTCTGCTGCTCCTCAGAGCTACCGGTTCTATAGAACCGGCCAGAACTGGTAGCATCACATCCCTGCTACCAAGTGTTTCACAGCACATTCCTTTAAAAAAAATAACATGGCTATTTTTTGGCTTCAGAACATGCTACAAATTTGATAAGATTGCGACTAAAAGTTACCATTCTTGTACCATACAAGTGTGAAGCAGTCCTAGAATGACAGTTGCTGACAAAATCAGATTAATGCCTTTGTGAAACCATTATTTGAAACTCTCGGTTTGAAGTTGCAATTTCAGATTATAGACAGCGGCAAATTGGCATGGTAGCACATGCATGTTTGTGTGCGTGTGCTAAATCTAAATAATCAGGTTAAAAGAAAAGGTTGAGCTCTTCAGCTCAGTCTTACCTCATCGTAGATGTTGTCATTTCTGTCAAAATCACCTGGCTTTCTTGGAAGTACATGAACATGAACGTGCTAAAAAAAAAAAATCAAGTTCAAGATTAGCCAGAAGTTTTTAACACATCAGATTATTTTTTCAAATGCTCTCAATTCTTTCATGTGGCGTTATTGTTTTTAATGATCCCTTTTGTAAAGCTTATCTTTATTTGCCATCTTAATCTAGAGAAGCATCTTTGCCCAAAAGGCAGTTCATACATGGTAAATAACATAAACAAGGAGCCCAGAGAGTTAAGTAAATACAAATAGTCGATCTTCTGAAATGAATGGAGGACAGAGAAAACTCCATGGTTATGAGAGATTTTGAGATAATGATGAAAGGTATTGGGGAATTACGAGATGCCACTCTGCATTTCAATTGTTATTGAAATGACAGGCTATCACCTAGCTGTCAAGTTAAAATGATAAGTATAACTTTTTTCAAACTAGATCTTTATAAACTCATTTAACTGAGAATGGTGCAATCTAGCGGAACAACATTTCTCATTTTGGACTTTAAAGAGATTCTACGCTTATCAACCTAAGCCAAGGTTCACCAATCCCCACTTTAGATGTTTACAAATAAATGATGCAGACACCACCCCCGCCCCCCACAACTTATCTATCACACTCGACACAGAACAGAAAGTTGATGGAGACAAACATGAGGATGAATCATTATTATTATTAATATGTTGTTGTATGCTGTAAAATCTTCAAACTGCACAGTGACTTACAAAAACTTTTTATATACAATTATAATTTCCTCAAAGGATCTGGATCATACAGTAAACAATAAAAATAAGAACTAACTGATAGCTACCACTTTAAAAAAAACCAACAGCTGATGGCATGATTATCATAGAGAAAAACCAACTAATGCAGTTCTTAAGAATCAACATTGATTTGACTGCAATAACCAATCAGTCATGGCAACATGTCACACAGCCTAAATACTCTCTCGCAAAGAGCCCTACAGTATTTTTTCCAGACATATCGAAACAGAGCTCTTTGCATATGTGTCTATGAGGGTGCCTGTAAAGAGTATGGGAGTGAAATATAAGCAAAAATAAGTTTACCACAATGGCACTGGAAGGTCCCACAATGAGGTACATAGTGGGGGAAAGAAAGTCCTGCTTACCAGGACTGTGCAAACAGTTGAAGAAATACTTCGCAAAATTCACTGGTCCATGAACCTTGCACTTCCTTGAAGCATTGAAAGGATTGAGTCTTCCTAAGGTTCAACACATCTGCTTCAAAGGCTAATCCCAGTTGTCTGCCATGTGCCCATCCAGGCACAACTGCTTTTGCTGGTAATCCCAGCACAGCTATTGTCTGTGAGCGTGCACATGCTCACTGCTATTAAAGCAGCCAATACCAAAGTCTCCAGAGGATACAAAGACTTTGGTCTTTCAAGAAGAAAAATTAATCATTTCTTTCAATGCCCTCGGGAAGTACTTCTTTTCAATGTCTTGGAAGTCCTATTATTCAGTGCAGCTGATTCACATGCCAATAAAACCCAAACCTTGGTTAGAAAACTCAGTCACAAAATATAATGTGTTGTGTTCTATAATATAAATCATAGCATGGCTTAATATTATGGCCTGGGTCATATAAAACGTTGAAATAATGGTTGATTTCCCATGATACAATGGATCACAAATGACCCAGTCACAGTTATGTGTAATCTAGCTAGACAAAGGTATGAAATATTTGAATATCAATATATTTATTAAGATTACTGGTATAATTATGGTTATTACTGTATCATTACTTAAAATTAATTGTGCCCATACAACACGCTGTTCAGACAGACATGGAATTTTTTATGTTTTTAAAGAAAAAAATGTACCAATAAAACATATATTCAAAAAAAAGTTTAGTGTGAACTGACCCACTAATGTATTGGTATTTAATATTCTAGGTACATCTGTCTCTGTATCTATGTGTGCACCTGGATAAAATGTATCTATGTGAACCTGTCTCTGTATCTTTGCATGCACCTGTCCATTAGCCCCTTATGTAGAAAATGAATTATTTCTTTTAAAATCCACATACAAAAATATTATAAGCACATAAAACACAAACACAAATACGAGGCACACAAAAAGGGGCACACAACAGTAGGAAAAATTATTAAAATCAATTACAAGATACATTGTAACAGTTTTTTTAAAAGAAAACATGAAAAACAGATAAAAGATACTGAATTAAGCCTCAGATAAAATAAACATATGTGTGTTTGTACAAAACGAACTTTGCCCAAAGCAAAATGGTGCAGAATAAATTACTAATCAAGATTCTTGGGCAGGAAATCTTGCAGCTTAAATATACAACAATAAGATAAAAGCAAGAAAATGAAATGTTGGCTTCAGCTGCCACCTAGGTTTATTTATTTATTTTCAGTTGTGTCTGATTCCTGGAGACTGGCAGGACAAGTCCTGCAATTTTCTAATATTTTTTTCAGAAGTGGTTTGCCATTGCTTCCTTCCTAGGACTGAGAGTAAATCATTGGCTCAAGTCACTCAACTGGGGAATTCCCAGTATCCCAGTTTACAACCTGATGTATTCAGGGGCAAAATAAACTTCAGAAATATTTCCGAAGTGTGAAGCCAAAACTTAATTGCCACTAAGCCTGTAAAAATACTGTATACTCCAAATTAATTCAAACAACTCAGAGTATTAAATTGATTTACATTGTTTGAACTTTTTCTATATGTGCAGTGATCCAAACTGTACCAGGTTTTAGAAAATTTATATCTGAATTGATATCTCCACAATGGAGTGTACCAATTTATTAAATTATTAAATTGTGTATTCAGATTGAATCAGGACTGATTTGTACATTACCCCATCTCAAAAAAGAAAAAAGGCAGAAGTGGTATTCAGCAGGTTCTGAACACTTCTGGAGATTCGGTAGTGGAAATTTTGAGTAGGTTGGAGAACCAGCAAATACCATCTCTGACTGGCCCCACCACATCTATGCTCTGCTTCCCGAGTCCCAGCTGATTGGCTGGGTCTTCTTTTGTTGCCCTGCAGTGGAGAACAGAGCTGGAAAGCAGGTTAGTGGTGTGGAGAGGGAATGGGATTTTGCAGTATCCTTCCTCTGCCATGCCCACTAAGCCATGCCCACCAAGCCATGCTCACAGAACCAGTAGTAAAAACAAATTGAATCCCACCACTGAAAAAAGGTATAGTTCTAGAATATATCTTTCTCCTTGTTCTTGGCTGAATGAATCACTATCCCTGCCACCAGGTTGCAAACCAGAAAAACAGAACATGGTGCTATTTGTATCTGAAATCAACACATCCCAAATTTTCAAACATTATTTCCTAGTGGTTTTTCTGGCTGGACATCACAGGAGGCTCTGTATGTATCAATAAAATTTAGACTTATCTAATGTCTCCCCCAACTACGATTGCGTTCTCTTCACTGATGATGTAAAGCTATTCAACACCACAGATAATTCTGCTACTCTTCAAAAAGACCTCGACTATATATCAGAATGGTCAAACAAATGGTCAAACAAATGGCAACTTCAAATCACAACAAATAAATGCTCTGTCCTACATATTGTCCTACATATTGGCAAAAAAAATCAGAAAATAAAATTCAAGCTGAATAGTCAAGACCTTGTTGATGATCCAAACTCTGTCAAGGATCTTGGATCATCTCGAATGATCTAAGTGCTAGAGCCCACTGTAACTATATAGTCAAAAAGGCATTAAGAGTTGTTCATCTAATATTACACTAATAACTAGAGCATACAAAATATTTGCTAGACCAATACTTGAATTCAGCTCATCAGTCTGGTACCCGTATTACATATCTGATATTAACACAGTTGAGAAAGTCCAGAAATATTTCACAAGAAGAGTTCTCCACTCCTCTACTCGTTGCAGAATACCTTATGCCATCAGACTTGAAATTCTAGACCTAGAAAACCTTGAACTATGCTCCCTTCGGTCCGATCTAAGTATAATATATAAAATCATACATTGCAATGTCCTACCTGTCAATGAATACTTCAGCTTCAACTATAACAACACAAGAGCACAGAATAGATACAAACTCATGGTTAACCGCACCAAACTTGATTGTAGGAAATACGACTTCAGCAACAGAGTGGTCAATGTCTGGAATTCTCTACCTGACTGTGGTTTCTTCCCCAAACCCCAAAAACTTTAACCTTAGACTATCTACTATTGACCTCACCCCTTTCCTAAGAGGTCTGTAGGGGGCGTGCATAAGTGCACCAATGTGCCTACCGTCCCTGTCCTATTGTTTCTTTTGTTTTTCTTATATGTATCCATGTATTCATAACCATGTTTATACTTATACCTATTATTTTGAAAGCAACTGACAAATAAAATAAAATAAAAATAAATAAATTAAAAACTGGGCTAAGATCAGCTTATGAAGGCCATTTGCTGATTGGTATACAAATACCTTTGCTGGGACCAATTAATGGAGTTTGGTTTTTTGTTTTTGTTTTTCTCGGAAGACTAATATTTTATCTTTTGTTATTATCACTATCATCTACACTTTTTGGTTATATAACTATAGTAGAAATGCCAAATGAAGGTAAAGACACTTTTTATTTTAAGCTTAAAAATGGTTCATTTGAGTAATGCATCAGCGATAGTGTTCTGATCATGTATAATACTAATATATCACAAGAGCGATAGTGCTCTTATGATGTATTAGTGTAATACATCATCCCAGCATCATTGCCTTGATGATATATTGCTCAAAACCACATTATGAGCTTAAAAGCCACTCGTTGGTACTCTTGGGCCCTCATCTACACACTCACTTGGAAAACTAAAGATTCATTGAAGAAAAATAGAAGATAAAGTGATGCTTATATATTGATTGTAAAAGTGGTAGTAAAATTAGAATCCACCAAAGAAACTTTTAGCTTCTCATTTGGCCCTACCTTACATGATTAATTGGAGTTTCTTTTTTGGATAGCTAGGCTTCAGTACACTATTAAGTTGTTTAACTTTTAATTGAAATCGATAATATTTAAGGGCATATATGCATATTGTTTAAGTTGCTCCTGCCAAGCAGCTTCAGAAAGTTCTGTTTCAACTCACACACATGCACACACTTGGACACACATACATGCAAACACAACAGATTTCAACTCTGCTCACCTTTAGAAAAGCTGTTAAGACCTGGTTTTTCCTCCAGATATCAGAGGACCAATTGAATGAGAATTTTGGGGTTTTTTGCTTGTGCTGTTACATTGCTGAGTTGTGATTTTATACTTTGTGCTTACATATTGAATCTGTTTAATGATATAAGGTAAGAAGTTTTTTCTGGTTTATTATTTGTTTTTTTTAATGCTGTGTGCTAGCCAGAGTTACATTGTCTTAGTTGAACAGCCTTATAAAATTTGTTAATAAATAAATATCTATGCATACAATATATGGCAAAGTCAAAGCATCAAATGCATCTACATTCAGGCACTACAAGCTTCTTTTTTACTGCCCTGTTTCTTTCTAATGTTTTTAGAGCAGCCTCATTATAACTACTATAATAGCACAATGATTATAAATCTTGGCTGATGATTATAAATCTTGCCTGAGGCTTATTGTTTTTGAAAGAGAACAGAAATGTGTTTGTTAATTTTTTTGTAGCTGTTGACATTACATATTTTCTCTTTCCCCAATTGTGCTACTTAGTCCTCTGTGTTTCTGTGTGTGGAGTTTTAAAATTCATTACCACACAATTTCATCATTTTAAATTTCAGGTACCTAAGGTTTTATCCCCAACTCCCAAGTAGCCCATAGAGTTTAAGGATGTGTTTTCCACACAGTTCAATCTATGATACCGTTTCATCTTGAAACTCATAAAAATGTTCCCATTTTTGTGCAGAATCTTGCTTTATGATCATAGCTTACAGAAGGGCAATGACAAACATGACAGGAGGATTTTATTACATGTGCAGGGAAGGGAAAAGATGAACCATTATAGTGCATCTAAGTGAAACTTAACTCTCCCCAATGTACCATTAAGTAAGGGAAAAAATCACAATAGCTATTCTTGGAGTTAGCCCCCATTTTGATAGGGGTTGTCTTTCAAAAAGCACATCTTGTTTTCTAGGTTATGGTTCAGATTCAGATATAATTATGATATTAAAGGAAATCAGAATTTTTGAGCAATGTGGTAAACTATTTGTCCTTTGGAAAGCTGGATAGAGTCCCCTCTACCAAATATATTATTAAGTGCAGATTGCAGCTTCCAATGGATCGTTAGGATCTGTGTTTCTCGAAGTATTTAAAAGCAATTTTCTATTTCTTATTCATCCAATTCCAACAATCCCAAAAAGAAGAGTTCACACCAAATTAAATTGGAATCAGTTAGTCAGTATTTGTTTCTTTATGTTAATAGAGGATGGGAGAATTTATGCTCTGCAAGACATTTATCTATACACACACACACACACACACACGCGTGTGTGTGTGTGTTTTCTTAAGTTTTCACGGGTACTTACATGTATGGTATTCAGCTTTGTTCAGGTATTTTCCCACGTCATTATAGTTGTGCTTTTAAAATTGTAGCAACGTTTCGACAGAATCTCATCTCCCATCATCAGGCTTCTGTATAGTGTTCTTCATGTTAGGTACTCATCTGTTCATGAGGGCGGGTTTCCAAATGGGTGGTAGGTGGGAGGTATCATCTCGTTTATTCATGCTGTGTGGGCGTTTTTCTATCTCTATGGCTTCTCTGATTATTCTGCTGCTGAAGTGTTCGGTTTTGGCGATAGTTCTGGTATTTTTAAAGTCAATCTCATGTCCTGTGGCTTTGAGGTTTTGGACCAGGGAAGAGGTTGGTTCTTCCTTTTTGATTGAGTTCTTATGTTCTTCAATGCGTGCACTTATTCTTCTGTTAGTTTGTCCAATGTATGTGGTGGGGCAGGCAGTGCAAGGGATTTCGTATACTCCTTGATTTTCTAATTCAATTTTGTCCTTAGGGTTTCTTAGGATGGTGGATATCTTTCTGTTTGTGCAGAATGCTGTCTTAATGTTGTGTTTTTGGAGGATCTTGCTGATTTTGTCCGTAGTGCCTTTTATATATGGGAGGAGGGCTTTGCCGTTCTCTTGTTCTCTGTCTTGGATTTTGGTTGGGGTTTCTTTTTGGATTAGGTGGGTGATCTTTTTTCTTTGGAATCCATTGGCTGTCAGCACACCGGTGAGAGTGTGTAGTTCAGTCTCTAGCTGTTGTTTGTCGGCTAAGCATTTTGTTCTGGAGATGAGTGTCTCGGCTACGGAATTGATCTGTGCTGGATGGTGGTGTGAGAGTGCATGTAGATAGTGGTTTGTATGTGTTTTCTTCTGGTAGATGGTGTGTCCTAGGGAGCCATTGGATTTTTTGTATACCAAGACATCTAGGAAGGGAAGTTGGTTATTAGCTTCTGTTTCCATGGTGAATTTTATTTTAGGGTGTAGGCTGTTGAGGTGTGTGAGGAAGTTGTTCAGTTTTTCTTTCCCGTGTGGCCAGCTTATGAAGGTGTCATCTACGTATCTGAGCCAGAGTTTGGGTTTGTGATCATATTTTTCTAGAGCTTGTGTTTCAAAGTGTTCCATGTAGAGGTTAGCGATGACAGGTGAGAGGGGTGATCCCATGGGTGCTCCTTCTATTCCAATCAGAACACAGCCAAGCCCCCACCCAATCAAGTCACACCCCCACTAGCAGTTAAAAGGAAGAAGCAGCTGCAAGCTCACATCACTCTGAGAAGCACAGAGCTGAAGACCAAACCTGAAGATGATGAATGAGACTTCATCGAAACGTTGCCTAGATACTTCCAATCTTATGTGGGAGAAAACCCGAATAACCAAAGATCCATATATATATATGTGTGTGTGTTTGTGTGTATTTTCTTAAGTTTTTGTGGGTATCTATATGTATGGTATTCAGCTTTGTTCAGGTATTTTCCCACTGCATTATAGTTGTAGCTACAACTTTAAAAGCACAACTATAATGACGTGGGAAAATACCCAAATACCATACCAGCTGAATACCATACCACCAGCTGAATACCATACCATACCATACATACACACACACACACACACACACATATGGATCTTTGGTTATTCGGGTTTTCTCCCGCGTAAGATTGGAAGTATCTAGGCAACGTTTTGATGAAGTCTCATTCATCATCTTCAGGCTTGGTCTTCAGCTCTGTGCTTCTCAGAGTGATGTGACCTTGCAGCTGCTTCTTCCTTTTAACTGCTAGTGGGGGTGTGACTTGATTGGGTGGGGGCTTGGCTGTGTTCTGATTGGGTGGGGGTGTGTTCTCATTGGTTGGAGGTTTGGCTGTGTTCTGATTGGTTGAGAGGTTGGCCATGTTTTGATTGGCTGGAGGTGTGTTCTGTTCAGATGGGGGCTTGGTTGTGCTCAGGTTAGTCTTAGTTGCTGGGGGATTTGAGCTGGTAAGCTGTGATCTTGCTGTTTGGCTTCGAGTTCGTGGTCGTGCTGCATCTTCATGGTGGGGGTCAGTTTGCTTCATGTATGGCTTGGAGGGGTTTGAAGTGGGTAGTGATGCAACTGCAGTGGGGCTTCTGGTCCGTGGTCGTGTCTCATCTTCTGTGTGGGTGTGAGTCTGCTTTTACATGGAAGTGTGGTGGTGGCATCTTGTGTGGCCCTTGTGGGTGTGGGTCTGGTGTCATTCTTCATGTTAGGTACTCGTCTGTTCATCAGGGCGGGTTTCCAAATGGCTGGTAGGCGGGAGGTGTCATCTCTTTTATTCATGCTGTGTGGGCGTTTTTCTATCTCTATGGCTTCTCTGATTATTCTGTTGTTGAAGTGTTTGGTTTTGGCGATAGTGCTAGTATTTTTAAAGTCAATCTCATGTCCTGTGGCTTTGAGGTGTTGGACCAGGGAAGAGGTCAGTTCTTCTTTTTTGATTGAATTCTTATGTTCTTCAATGCGTGCACTTATTCTTCTGTTAGTTTGTCCAATGTATGTGGTGGGGCAGGCAGTGCAAGGGATTTTGTATACTCCTTGGTTTTCTAACTCGATTTTGTCTTTAGGGTTTCTTAGGATGGTGGATATTTTTCTGTTTGTGCAGAATGCTGTTTTAATGTTGTGTTTTGGGAGGATCTTGCTGATTTTGTTTGTAGTGCCTTTTATATATGGGAGGAGGGCTTTGCCACTCTCTTGTTCTCTGTCTTGGATTTTGATTGGGGTTTCTTTTTGGATTAGGTGGGTAATCTTCTTTCTTTGGAATCCATTGGCTGTTAGTATGTTGGTGAGAGTGTATAGTTCGGTTTTTAGGTGTTGTTCGTCGGCTAAGCATTTTGTCTGGAGATGAGTGTCTCGGTTACGGAATTGATCTGTGCTAGGTGGTGGTGTAAGAGTGCGTGTAGTTTGTCTGTGTTTTCTTTTGGTAGATGGTGTGTCCTAGGGAGCCATTTGATTTTTTGTATACCAAGACATCTAGGAAGGGAAGTTGATTGTTAGCTTCTGTTTCCATGGTGAATTGTATTTTGGGGTGTAGGCTGTTGAGGTGTGTGAGGAAGTTGTTCAGTTTTTCTTTCCCGTGTGGCCAGATTATGACACCTTCGTAACCACCTTCAACCACCACCACCACTATACAGAAGCCTGATGATGGCAGATGAGATTCTGCTGAAATGTTGCTACAACTTTAAAAGTACAACTACAATGACGTGGGAAAATACCCGAACAAAGCTGAATGCCATACATGTAAGTATCTGTGAAAACTTAAGAAAACATATATATATGAATAACTTATACCTGGTGAATCCTATTTTCTTGATGCAGAATTATATTGCAGTTCTAGAATCAGGAAGTTTAAATATAAAACTACTTGGACAAGAAGGCTGATAGTATCTAATCTATCAGAAGTGTGGTTATATCAAAGACCAAACCTGATATACAAGAAACAAATAATACATGGTTTAATGTAGTTGGCAATGAGAACATTCCATTATCAGACTCAGTCTTCCCAATGAAAAATGCAAATTCCCAACTTTATTGTAGAATAGCAACATGTTTACTTTTGCATGTGGACCCCTTGGAACAGGGGTCCCGAACCCCTGGTCTGTGGAGCGGCACTAGTCTGTGGCATGCCAGAAAATGGGCCATGTAAACAAGTGAAGCCCCATTTACGTGATTCAGGCAGCATCCTAAACCAAATCTTTCTGATCCACAGAAAAACCTCTCTCCACAGAACCGGTCTGTGGTGCCTAAAAGATTGGGGCCAACTACCTTAGAACGTGGGTGGGGGGCTTCAAAAAAATTTAACAACTGGTTCTCTGCCCAGTTGCTTGGTAGGTGTAGGTATGGTGGGTATGGCCTAGTCGGCCTCCTGCACCATGGTGTGGGAAGCGTTTTTGCCCTCCCCAGGGTTCAGAGGCCCTCTGGAGGTCGGAAATGGTCCCATTTCTGGCCTTCTGGAGCCTCTGCATGGGCCCTGCACTTACCTGGGATCCAAAACTGTGTGGAGATTCCTAGGAGGGGTGGGGCGATATGGGCAGAGCAAGCCAGTCATGGCAACTACTGGTTCAGTGAACCAGATGTAAAATTAACATCCAATTCATCTGAATCGGTGTGAACCAGTAGCAGCCCCACCCCTGCTTAGAACCCATGAATACTCTTCCGCTTCTGTTTCACTGTTACTATTTACAGGAGGTAGAGGGATGTAACAAAATGCATTTCTTTTATTTAAACAACAAATGGTTTGTGTGGCCTTTTTTGGTGGCTCTTGTTTTGTCTTCTTGTTTTTGTATCAGTGTATCTATCATCAATAAAAACAGCAGGGATCTGATTGCCGAGGTCCCAGGCTGTGGGCGTGTGTACAGAGTTTGCGAAGGTTATGAACAGAACATACATAACAAACTGAGTTCTCCCTACTGTTCATGTAATAGAACCAGGAGAGAACAGCAAGAAGCAATTACTTCTGAAGTGATTTCCTCTTCCTTTGGTTTCTGGAGGAAAATAAGGATGAAAGGCATAAGACAAAACAGCAGAATGGAGTAATAAGTGCCATGCAGAGGCAAACTTCTGGAAAGAGGAAACACAAGCCTCTTTCTAATTTGCCTTCCATTCAATCAACTATCAAGGCACTATGTTGTCCTGGGTGCCATTGTTTTGGCCCACTTCTGAAAAGACACTTATGTATGCCCAACACCAAGAATGTCAGCCTTGCCAAAAAGTAAAAATTCTGCCCTGCAAATATTGTTTGGTAAAAGAGAATAAGAATCACTCAGTTTCCTGAAAAGAAAGACAGTCAAATCACTTAGGAAGGAAGGAAGGAAGGAAGGAAGGAAGGAAGGAAGGAAGGAAGGAAGGAAGGAAGGAAGGAAGGAAGGAAGGAAGGAAGGAAGGAAGGAAGGAAGGGGGGAGGGAGGGAGGGTGGGAGGGAGGGGAGAAAGGAAGGAAGGAGACAGGTGAAGAGAGGAGAGGAGAGAAAGGAAGGAAAGGAAAGGACTGCATATAGGCTCTTTCTGTAAGCAATTGGGAATGAAGACCTGCATATGGTTAATGATATGGCTGTGTAAGTGAGCAAAAAATCCGGCTTTATTATTTTCAATCCCCATAACTTCATGTAGAGTATACAGCAGAAAACCAGAAAGAAAATCAGTTTGTGCATTTGTGTTGGGCAGTGTTCAGCATCAGAAGTTTTAACATGTTCAGGTTGAAAAGTGTTTTCGCTTTCATTCAATCTAAATTTAATTCAGATTAAATTAACTGAATCTTGTTTACCAAATATTTCTATTCAGAGCCCAGCTACAAATTTTGGAAGGGATTTTAAGACCCCTTGAATCGTGGGTGGGCCTCTCCATAGCGGGCCTGAAGCAAAAGCTTGTGACTTTTTATTAATTCTTGGATGTACTCAAAAGGGGACTTCTTTCATTTGTAATAATCATTCAGGGAAGTATCAGAAATTGCCAATTATTTCCCCAATCTTATGGAAGCACTTGTGTGAATTTAAATCAAAAGTAGGGAACCCATCTTTGCAACAAATGCTTCATTGGCTGAGATTTTGGCAGTACATATTTGGTCTGTTTAGAGTTGTGGTCCAATTGATTCTAAGGATTAGAAGAGAACATTTTGCCCTGGGAGAGGAGCATCCTGCTCCTATACTTCACCCTTGACCTCCCCTAAAGTTGAAAGAATGGGCCAAAAAATTTGTGCCCTTTAGAAAAACAGAAATTAAAGCCTCAAAACCCCTCAAAAATCAAACCATGGTCTGAATGATCTACACAAAGGACTTCTCGTCTCTCATATTTGTGTGATCCAAAGAAAAAAACATGAATGAATAGGTCCGTCTTATTGAATTTTAAATTTGCTTCTTTAATAAAAGAGGTAAAACATTCAAGAAGCAAATCTGAAACCTGTGCCTTCTTCATTCAGTCAAATTAATTAGCAAAATGAAAAGATTGTATTTCAAAGGGCAGGTTCAGAAACTCATTCAAGGAAACCCTTCAAGATGCAAATGAGAAAAGTCGGATTGCTAAGTTCTACGGAAAATTTATTAGCATCTAAGATCACTACAATCCAATGTCAATAACTTTTTGTAACTACTTTATCGGGATAAGTTTGAATGTTCCCATTGTAAAGATAGTCCTTGACTTACAGCCACAATTGAGCCCAAAATATCTATTTCTAAGCAAGACATTTGTTAAGCGAGTTTTGGCCAGTTTTACAATCTTTCTTGTCACCATCGTTAAATTAATTGCTGCAGTTGTTCAGTTAGTAATATGGTTGTTATCTGAATCTGGCTTCCCTATTGAGTTTGCTTGTGATAAGCTTATGAAAGGTCATTTATATGACCCTGGGACACTGCAGCCATGATAAATACATGCCAGTTGCCAAGTGTTCAAATTTTGATTATGGGACCATAGGACCATGCTACAATGGTTGTAAGTGTGAACAACTTACACATCGTAAGTCACTTTTTCCACTGCCGTTGTAATTTCAAATGGTCACTCAAAGAACTGTTGTAAATCAAGGACTACCTGCAATGGGAAAAATCTTGGCACAAAAAGGACAAGATCCTTCCCTCCAAAAGGAAGGTGCAAAGCAACTGGGAATGGAGCCTACAAATACAATGAAGAAAGGGGTCACCACAGTGTCAAGATTGGGGAAGAGAGAAAGAATATAAGGAATGAAGTGAACCAGGCAAGAGAAGAACTAGCAGCCACTTAGCCATGGGTCATGTTTATTAACACATGGTGAGCATTTTATGATATATACATTTTTATCATGCACACATTTACCTAGGTGGGGAATAGGACAGAGATATAGATTGATTATATAATTACTTGGCAAAGTCTGAACTCCATCCTTTCTAAAGCCAGCTTTTCATAATGGCTTTTAAAACTTCTCCATCAAATTCATGGGAAAAATAAATTGTGTTCATGATTTCTCTGAAGTTCTGCATGGAAGTAGACTAGTTCAGAAATTACTGAAGAGAACAAATCCACTGTCAAGCCTGAAATTAACATATGCGTAGCCATTTTATTTAGCCTTATTATGTATTCATTTTCTTTCTTTCTCTTTGCTGGTTATGGGGGGAAGGGTTTCGGGCTTGCCGCATTCATCACTTGGAAACCTCACATTTACTTTAGCTGTAATACTTTTCCTCCTTCTCCTCCACAAAAAAAGTGGAATCAGGGGAATTCACATCTAATATCTTCCCTTAGGATTTTGTAAAAACATGAAAAGGTTGCAGATGTGAAAAAGCTGGTTGAAAGAAAATGAAGTGGAGGGGAATCATCTCTCTGGCACAAACTTCCTTCTTCCATCTCCAAAGTCAGGTAGACAGCTGTCTAGCCAACCTTTGTATATCCAAATATATATAGCAAAGCATGCTCTCACCAAACCGATTATTAAACCAGTTGTAGCCCAACGCTGGATAAAAGCCCATTGGTTTAATATTGTTTCTATCACAATCCCAGTTCCTTAATTTATTATGTAATAAAAGGTTTTAAAATAAACATTTAGTCCTTGAAGAACAAATACTTAAATGATGTTCACGTGGGGAGTTAGCCATTCTGAAGCCAACCATAGCTTTTGTCAAGCTTCCCCTGGTGGTAAATGAGATCATTACTGTAATCTCCACATTATTACTTAAACGTCCTTTTAGGATTATTTTACTTAATAGAATTTATTGGTAATATTATCAAAGACTCCCCCCCTTCCCTTAAGAAAAGGAGAATCATTAGATTATTCTGTTAAAGGGATAGTAGAAGCTTATATGTCTCTTCAGAAATTCTAACATCATAATTACAGCATGAGGGATTGCTAATTATAATTTTTGCTCAATGCTATTCTGTGCTCTATTTTTCAGAGACCAAAAGCATATGTGGAAGATTTATGTAAAAAATAAAAAATAAAGATTAAGAAAATGTTTTTTTCTACCTTATACAAGTACAAGATGGCTGCCATCTCTTTTCCTCACAAAAGAAATGTTATTGGCTTCATAACAACATGGGATTTAAAATCTAATTGGAAAGGTTGAAGGCAAAAGTAATGAAGGAAGTTAAAAGAGAGAGAAAATTAGATCTTTTGTGAAAAGTTATGAAACTGCTGGAGAGGAAAACAAAAGGAGTTCTCCAAGCATTACAAAGATTGATAAGAAAGGGGGGATAATGTTTGGATGCTAGACAGTAATTCAGTCAAAGTAAAAAATTGGTGCTGAATGCAGGGATTGTAAAAAAGAAATCTGACAAACCAGACCAGTGGATATGGAAAAATAAAATTAAGTGTGCTGGCAATTTAGCTATTCCTTAATTGCTGATTGTTTGAAAAGTTCTTCAAATTAAGGCTAGCATTTACGGCTGAGAATTATCTAAAAAGCTCCTTAGATGGCAGATATTTTTACCAATCTTAGAAATGCAACAATAGCAAGATAAGAAGAAAGAACAGAGCTATTTTCAGATGGTGTTCAACAAATAATTGTTATGGCAAAACAGAACTACTAATGGTTTTTCTCTGGTAATTTAGCCCATTGCTAATCTAATTTGATGGACAGTCAGGATTACTTTCAATACAGTATCTTATCAGAGATGGTCTGGAGGACATAGCCCAATGGTGAACTGTGGTTTGGCTGCTCCAGTGGCATAAGTCATGATGACACAATTTAGAATAGAATGAACTTTCCAGAGAATATGGGATAAGAGAAGAGTACACAAAAGACAGAATTTATGGATTTAACCTTCAAGAAGCTTCTTGAAAATACTTGCTACTATTTTTGTTTCCAGAAAAAGAGGACTGTACTCCAGTAATTTCCTCACCAAAGAGAAGTTTTGCAGGGGATTGACAATCCTTGGAAAGGAATCATCCATTGATATCAGTAGGCATATACCAAGATCATTATTCAAACAACAATGAAATACGACCACGGACCAGAAGCCGCACTGCAGCTGCATCACTACCCACTTCAAATCCCTCTGAGCCATACATGAAGCGAACTGACCCCCACCATGAAGATGCAGCACGACCACGAACTCGAAGCCAAACAGCAAGATCACAGCTCACCAGCTCAAACCCCCCAGCAACTAAAACTAACCTGAGCACAATCAAGCCCCCACCTGAACAGAACACGCCTCCAGCCAATCAGAACACAGCCAACCCCCCAACCAATCAGAACACAGCCAAACCCCCAACCAATCAGAACACAGCCAAACCCCCAACCAATGAGAACACACCCCCACCCAATCAAGTCACACCTCCACTAGCAGTTAAAAGGAAGAAGCAGCTGCAAGCTCACATCACTCTGAGAAGCACAGAGCTGAAGACCAAGCCTGAAGATGATGAATGAGACTTCATCAAAACGTTCCCTAGATACTTCCAATCTTACGCGGGAGAAAACTCAAATAACCAAAGATCCACATACAAATACCCACGAGAACCTCAGAAAACAACAATGAAATACTTTACACAATCTCCTTTGCTCATTGAGATGGGCTGACACAAACATTCAAATTTTAGCCAACTTTGGAAGGAGAGAGTGGCAGGATGAAATTGAGACAGCATTGTCTCTTGTCTTTGATATTGGGGAATACTATTCAGTAGAGTTTCTTTGGAAGTCAAACTGGGTGGCAGGCACCACAGGCATTTTCTGGGAGGGTGTTAGAAGGAAAGCAAGTTTTGCAGAGCTTTCAAAGAACTGGAGTCTTCTCCTCCAAATTGTGTAATTTCTCAACAACTGTTGTTAATAGTATTATGAAAGAAGATAACACTTTAGCTCAGGACTAGAACAAGCAGATAAACATCCTCCTCCTTTTCCAAGCATCCCATTACAGCGTCAAAGTCCCGTTCTTGTTTTGTATTTTTTTACTTTTAGAGATGAATGGATATAACTTGTCACCAGGCATGGGACAAATCCATTTTGATATAGAAAGTCTAGGACTGGCATTTGAAACTATGGACAACTGTATACCTTTTTTTTTTTTTTTTTTGGCTTTCATCTTGTTTTATGGGTATTATCTGCTTTTATTTGCAGAATTATACTTTTTAATCGATTTAAATCTTACCCAAGCCTTCTCTCCCTATTTCCCATGAACAAATGAGAAAGTTCCAACACCTGACCGTGGCAGGAATCATTCCAAATCTCCAGTCTCACAGACAAAAAACCTCACAAAGCCTCTAGTCTTGTAATCATCCAACAGGAAACACAAAATTTCTCAGTCTTACAGCAATATTTCCAAAAGATCAATATTCCCTTAAGTTTGCAAATATCATTGTTTCAGTGTGTGCCATGGGCACAATGAGGCTAAAATCTGCCATTTACACTAGGCTGTCTTAACTTATTTTTTCTCATATACCTGAAAAATGCTACACTGCTTTTCTTCAACCCGGTGCCCTGCAGATACTTTGGGATTACAATTCCCAGCATTTCTTGTGATCAAAAAGTGATGAGAACTCCCTAAACATATGAACAGTTCCTGTGCTGTATTGCTGAGTTTACATTGCTGAGTTTGCATTGTGATCTCAATGTTTTGGCTGGTGCAGTGAGATCTTTTCAAATGTAAATTATTTTTCTGTTCTTTAAAAGGAGCAGATTGCAGGGGGGTGGGGTGTATTTCATTTCATTTTATGACAGTTTTATGCGACTAGGATAAAATGAAAGGTTCAACTGAATCAGTTTTAGTTGATCTCAACTCCTCTTGAGCTTAAGGTTTTCTCTTCTTTTTCTTATTTCTGACATCATTGCTTTTTGTCTTTTAGTTAAAAGCACTAGAAATCACAGTCACCTGTTTTGACTTGTCATAAAACTGCATTGTAACTTCACCTCACTTTCTCTTTAACTTTGAGCCCAGGTCAGGGGTGGGATTCTACCAGTTCGCACCTATTCACTAGAACCAGTTGTTAACATTCTAAGCAGTTTGGAGAACTGGTTGTTAGAAGAAATTACTGGCCTAATCCTGTAAGGAAGGCAGGAAGGAAACATTCTGGTGTTGCCTGCCTCTCCATTAACCCTTATTACATTCTTGGCAGGACTAGACTTCCTGTCTTTGGAACTTCTCTTGAGTATTTTTTTCCTCCTTTGCTGGTACTTTGCTTGTGTGGAGTGACCATTCAAAGTTACAATGGCACTGAAGAAAGTGACTTATGACCATTTTTCACACTTACAACTGTTGCAGCATCCCCACAGTCATGAGAAACCAGGCGAGGAGATGCGTGCCTCGATATGAGTGATATTGAGTTGGCCATACCCAGCCAATAGCATGACCACCAAGCCACACCCACCAACTAAGCGACACCCACAGAACCAATTGTTAAAAAATTTGAACCCCACCCCTGGCCCAGGTGACCTGGAAACATGGTTGGCCACAAAAAAAAATACAATGGTAACTAAGAGAAGAGAATATTTATAGCTCAGGGTTGAACTGTGAGGTTTGTGGTGCGTTCTGAGCTTGGTTGTTTTCTTGCAGACATTTTATTATTCAACTATGTTCTGGGCCACAGCACACAATAGACTCAATAGACAGGGCTGTCAAACTTGAGGCCCAGATGCATCACATGCTGGCCACATCCATACCCAGTTTAGCAAAGGGGGAAAAAGTCACAATATGTTATGTGACACTGTTGTGATGATGCGAGTTTGACACCCCAGCTATAGACCAAAGCAGAGGGCAGAGAACTTCAAGGTCAAGAAGTGGTCTGTCTATGACAGGGGTGGGCAAACTACAGCCCGCGGGCCACATCCGGCCCATTGGTCTGTCTAATCCAGCCCGCCTGTGAAAAAAAATAGCTGGGCATGGCATATTGCCCTGCGCCGCATTGCCCCCAAAGCTGCAAAACAGCGCGGAGCGCTCTCGGGGTAGGAAAGAAAAGAAGAGAGGCACACAACGCCAGTGCCCGCCCGGCCGATGCCTCCACCGAAGGCGGCGGGAGCAGCAGACGGGAGAGCCAGCGGCGAAGTTTCCTAACTCGCCTCTCCATCCCTGGCTGGCATGCGTCTCCCGTGCAAGGCACTTTCCCAGGCACCAGGAGGAACACGCTCTGACTATTATTTGTGGGTCCTCTCCCCACGCTTCCTTCCCCCACCCCTCCCCTCCCCTCCCGCCCAATATGGCAAAGGTTCAGGTGAACAACGTCGTGGTGCTGGACAATCCTTCGCCTTTCTACAACCCCTTCCAGTTCGAAATCACCTTCGAGTGCATAGAGCAGGGGTCCCCAACCACCGGGCCACTTTGTACCCAGCCGCAAAGAAATAAAAATAAAAAATAAAATAAAAATGGTGGCTTTCTTCGCCTTTGGTGAATGCTGCTGGGATCAGGGATCAAGAACACAAAGGAGAGAAGGGAGGGGAGGGAGGAAGCAACCAAAGCCTGTCCTGCTCTCTGGCTCAGCGGCTTTGGTTTCCTCCCACCTCATCCCTCTTTCAGTCGCTCTCTCGCTCCTCCACCAGCCCAGGAAAAAACTGCTTCAAAGAAGCCGGCAGGGTGGCTTCCTGTCGGCACAGCTCCTCCGAAGTACCCGTTCACCCCCACCCAGCTGCCCGTGGTTTAATCCAGTGCTCCATTCTGCCTGCCTACCTGCCTGCCTTCGTTTCTGGTTGTTTTGGAGCAGCTTTGGCTGAGAATAATAAATATTCACCTCTTTTTCTCAGCCGAAGCTGCTCCGAAACAAGCAGAAACGAAAGCAGGCAGGCAGAACGGAGCACTGGATTGAACCACGGGCAGCTGTGTGAGGGTGAACAGGTGCTTCGGAGGAGCTGTGCCAACAGGAAGCCACCCTGCCTGCTTCTTTGAAGCAGTTTCTTCCTGGGCTGGTGGAGGAGCGAGAGAGCGATTGAGAGAGGAGCAAAGCAGACGCCTGAAGGATGAGCGGGAAGGGTTCCGGCGGGCGGGCAGGCTGCTTGGAGACGACGCTCCGGGTTTCCCCTCCGCCACATGGCTCGGGGCCAGGCGCGAGTGCCCGAGAGGAAAAAGCAAGCCGCAAGTTGCTGAGAAGTTGCTCGGGTGCTGGGAGCCACCGTCGTAGTGAGCGGCTCGTTGGGCGTGTACATGAGGAGGATGGCTTTTAAAGTGCTGCCTAAGCAGGACCGCCTCAACGCCCAATCCCACCACCACCCAGCACAGATAAACTCTGTAGCTAAAACACTAATTACTAGAACCAAACGCCTGGCAGACAAGACACACATTAAGACTGAACTATGCACCCTGACTAAAGTACTGACAGCCAACGGCTTCCACAAAAGCAAAATCACCGGCTTTATCCACAAAAACACACTGAGACATAATAGAGACCCAGAAGATGAACAGACCTATGGAACAGCTGTCCTGTCCTACATAAGAGGTACTACAGACAAAATTAGTAAGATACTACACAGACATCACATCAAGACTGCCTTCAAAACAGACAGAAAAATAGCAGCCATCCTTAGAAACCCCAAAGATAAAATTGACCTGGAAAGCCAAGGCATATACGAAGTCCCCTGTGCATCATGCCCGGCCACATACATTGGACAGACCAATAGAAGAATAAGTACCCACCTGGATGAACACAAAAATGCAGTCAAAAAGCTGGAAAACACTTCCTCACTAGTCCAACACATGGAAGCCACAGGTCATAGCATCAACTTCAATGGCACCAAAACACTAGCCACTATAGAAAACCCCAGCCACAGAATCATCAGAGAAGCCATAGAGATTGAAAGCATGAATAGAAGAGATGATTCCACCAGACTGTCAATCATTTGGAAGCCTGCACTCACAAACAAAAAAATCTCCACACCACAAGGCAGGCAAACACTTGGGCACAAACAGATCCCCCCTGATACCTCCAGCTCAAACACACCCCAACCAGGCACCCAGATGAAACCTAGCTTCCTAACTAATGATAGCCGTCCATTTATCTGGAGCCAAGCTGCACTAAAGGCCTCCAATAAAGTAACACAATGTTGCCACCCAATCAAGATACAAAAAGAGCCACAAAACAGACAGAAAATATTAGAAACACCAATCAAGCAGAATACAGCAAACTCCAAGATCAATGAACACAGACCAAGACTCCCAACCAATCAGGATGAAGAAAAAACCATTCTGGCACAGCAATAGGCTGTCCCAAATTTAAATCTGAAACCACTGTAAAAGCCTGACTCACAGATGAACACTATACAGAAGCCTGATGATGGCAGAAGAGATTCTGCTGAAATGTTGCTACAACTTTAAAAGCACAACTACAATGATGTGGGAAAATACCCGAACAAAGCTGAATGCCATACATGTAAGTACCCGCGAAAATATTCGTTTTCTTAAGTTTTCGCGGGTACTTACATGTATGGCATTCAGCTTTGTTCGGGTATTTTCCCACATCATTGTAGTTGTGCTTTTAAAGTTGTAGCAACATTTCAGCAGAATCTCTTCTGCCATCATCAGGCTTCTGTATAGTGTTCATCTGTGAGTCAGGCTTTTACAGTGGTTTCAGATTTAAATTTGGGGCAGCCTATTGCTGTGCCAGAATGGTTTTTTCTTCATCCTGATTGGTTGGGAGTCTTGGTCTGTGTTTATTGATCTTATATAAGAAATATATATATATATAAGAAATATTTGTTTTCTGAGGTTCTCGCGGGTATTTGTATGTGGATCTTTGGTTATTCGGGTTTTCTCCCGCGTAAGATTGGAAGTATCTAGGCAACGTTTCGATGAAGTCTCATTCATCATCTTCAGGCTTGGTCTTCAGCTCTCAGAGTGCTTCTCAGAGTGATGTGAGCTTGCAGCTGCTTCTTCCTTTTAACTGCTAGTGGGGATGTGACTTGATTGGGTGGGGGCTTGGCTGTGTTCTGATTGGGTGGGGGGGTGTTCTCATTGGTTGGGGGTTTGGCTGTGTTCTGATTGGTTGGGGGGTTGGCTGTGTTCTGATTGGCTGGAGGCATGTTCTGTTCAGGTGGGGGCTTGATTGTGCTCAGGTTAGTCTTAGTTGCTGGAGGGTTTGAGCTGGGGAGCTGTGATCTTGCTGTTTGGCTTCGAGTTCGTGGTCGTGCTGCATCTTCATGGTGGAGGTCAGTTCGCTTCATGTATGGCTAAGAGGGGTTTGAAGTGGGTAGTGATGCAGCTGCAGTGCGGCTTCTGGTCCGTGGTCGTGTTTCATGTTCTGTGTGGGTGTGAGTCTGCTTTCTACATGGAAGTGTGGTAGTGGCATCTTGTGTGGCTCTCAGGGGTGTGGGTCTGGTGTCATTCTTCATGTTAGGTACGCGTCTGTTCATGAGGGCGGGTTTCCAAATGGCTGGTAGGCGGGAGGTATCATCTCGTTTATTCATGCTGTGTGGGCGTTTTTCTATCTCTATGGCTTCTCTGATGATTCTGCTGCTGAAGTGTTCGGTTTTGGCGATAGTTTTGATATTTTTAAAGTCAATCTCATGTCCTGTGGCTTTGAGGTGTTGGACCAGGGAAGAGGTTGGTTCTTCCTTTTTGATTGAGTTCTTATGTTCTTCAATGTGTGCACTTATTCTTCTGTTAGTCTGTCCAATGTATGTGGTGGGGCAGGCAGTGCAAGGGATTTCGTATACTCCTTGATTTTCTAACTCGATTCTGTCCTTAGGGTTTCTTAGGATGGTGGATATCTTTCTGTTTGTGCAGAATGCTGTCTTAATGTTGTGTTTTTGGAGGATCTTGCTGATTTTGTCCGTAGTGCCTTTTATATATGGGAGGAGGGCTTTGCCATTCTCTTGTTCTTTCTCTTGGATTTTGGTTGGGGTTTCTTTTTGGATTAGGTGGGTGATCTTCTTTCTTTGGAATCCATTGGCTATCAGCACGCCGGTGAGAGTGTGTAGTTCAGTCTCTAGGTGTTGTTCGTCGGCTAAGCATTTTGTTCTGGAGATGAGTGTCTCGGCTACAGAATTGATCTGTGCTGGGTGGTGGTGTGAGAGTGCGTGTAGATAGCGGTTTGTATGTGTTTTCTTCTGGTAGATGGTGTGTCCTAGGGAGCCATTGGATTTTTTGCATACCAAGACATCTAGGAAGGGAAGTTGGTTGTTAGCTTCTGTTTCCATGGTGAATTGTATTTTGGGGTGTTGGCTGTTGAGGTGTGTGAGGAAGTTGTTCAGTTTTTCTTTCCCGTGTGGCCAGCTTATGAAGGTGTCATCTACGTATCTGAGCCAGAGTTTGGGTTTGTGATCATATTTTTCTAGAGCTTGTGTTTCAAAGTGTTCCATGTAGAGGTTAGCGATCACAGGTGAGAGGGGTGATCCCATGGGTGCTCTTTCTATTTGTTTGTATTTTTGTCCGTTGTAGGTGAAGTATGTATTGGATAGGCAGTGGTTGGTCAGATCTAGGATGTGCTTGGGGGGGTTGTATTTGTTTTGGATGGCTGTCAAGGCTTCTTTTATTGGCACTTGGGTGAAGAGGGATATGACATCGAAGCTCACTAGTAGGTCACTGGGTTGTAAGTTTTGTTTCTTTATGATCTCGATGAACTGGAATGAGTTTCTTACGTGTGAGTTGATGGATTCTGCAGAGGGCTGTAGTTGTTTGGCGAGAAATTTGGCTAGGTTTTGTAGAGGTGAGCCTATGGAGCTGACTATTGGTCTGAGTGGGGTTCCTTCTTTGTGTATCTTGGGGAGACCATAAAGTTTAGGGCATCTGGATGATTTCTCTCTGGGTATGATTCTTTGCTGGATTTCTTCACTGATGGGGGAGGCTTTTATTTTGGATCTGGTGGTTTTTTCTAGGTAAGTGGTGGGGTCTGTCTTTAGGGGTTTGTATGTGGGGTCTTGGAGTAGGTTGGCGGGAGAAAACCCGAATAACCAAAGATCCACATACAAATACCCGCGAGAACCTCAGAAAACATATATATATATATATATATATATATAATATATATATATATACATATATCATTTTCTTAAGTTTTCGCGGGTACTTACATGTATGGCATTCAGCTTTGTTCGGGTATTTTCAGGTAGATGAGATTCTGCCGAAACGTTGCTACAACCTTAAAAGCACAACTACAATGATGTGGGAAAATACCCGAACAAAGCTGAATGCCATATATAATATTCTTATATATAATTTGCTGCATTTTATAATGGGCCCTTTATAATGGCCTTTTATAAAATTGGTTCGGCCCTCGAACGCAGATCTGATTTTCCATGTGACCCCCGATCCTTGTCTATGACAAGGGATTAATAATAGTATCCTCCAATGCCAGATCACACTGGAACTCTCTGAGACAAAAGCAGATCTAATGTGACCACCACTCATACAATTAGTTGGGTAGGCCACGGTTGCCATGGTGACAGTGAGCTCCTGAGTGATCTTTGACTCCAGGCCCAGAGAAGGAGGTTGAAGTACTCCAAAACAATAATTCTAGGAAATGCCACTACCTTTTTGGCCCAGGTTACTGGGACAGGGATGCTGATATACAAGAGAGGGAGGGAGCCAAGCAGTAGTCCCAAATTATCCTTATATATGAACTCCCAATTCATAAACAGGCATTACAAATATTTTTCTAATATTTAGTACATCTCTCTTACAAAGCCTTATCCTGAAGCAACACTTCTGCCAACATTGTTCAAAGCATGATTTACAACTACAGTAACTGCACTGGGATAATTGTGTCCCTCAATGAGAATCTAAGATGGCCCTGGTGCTCTCTGAGTTTGGTTGTTTTCTTGCAAACGTTTCGTTACCCAAATAAAGTAACATCAGCAATGCTAACACTGATGATGTTACCTAGTTTGGGTAATGAAACATATTCAAGAGAACAACCAAGCTCAGAGAGCACCAAGGATCCTTCATTTCAGCCCTGAGCTACAAATATTCTCCTTTATTGATCTAAGATGCCTTTTTTCACGGTCATGCAAAGTGTTAGATCTGGGAGCGTGGGCACAAGGAACGGAAACGAAGCATCGAATAGTGACTCCAACTCTTTACTAGTGACTTCAGAACAGAGCGAAAAGCTAGGGCAGCAGCAGCTCCTTTTATAGAACTGGCTGCTGTCACAACATCCAATGATTTGAGTTTGCTGCGCTGGAAAACGTCCAATCAGCGGCGACCCTCTAACAGCCAATCAGATCAGCCGACAATGACCAATCACGATCCGCTATTAGCGGGCCAATCAGAAGTGCAGGTTTACGAGCCTGCTGTGAAAGCAAAACTATTAGAATTGCAAGCTAACGAGTTTGCTTAATTCGTAACACCCCTCCCCCCTAAGTTCCGTTTCAAGGGTGGGGTGATGTATTCTCGCAGGTAGGCAGGTCGTCTCACCTGTCTACCTGATCTTCGTTGCTCCACCAGTCTTTGCCCGGACTCTGGTTCCGGTGGGCTGTTGGTTGAACTCGGCAGTGATGGTGAGCTGGCTGCTCTGATGGGCGACTTGGTGTTGTCATCTCTACTCCTGTCAAGGCTGTCATCTGGATTCTCTGGGGTTGCTGATGCCGCCATGCTGCTTCATGGAGAGATGGCCATCTGCCCCGGCTCTTCTTCAGAAGATGAATAACCCAGGTTTGGTTGCGCTGATTGCTGGTTTTCGAGTACTAGGTTGGATACTAGTTCGTTTTCGGCCCCCTCGATTTCCCTTCCCCCCCCCCGGTTTGGAGTTCAGGGCTTGTGAAGGGGGTAGATGCCAGCCGGGAATGTAGCTGGTCGATGTGGCGCTTCCACAGTCTCCCATCAGCAGTTTGTAAACGGTAGGAATGGGGACCCATAAGTTGAGTTATGGTAGCGGGGACCCACAATGGGTCACCAGTAAGGTTTTTTGCAAACACCAGGTCGCCTACCTTGAACGTGTGATACTTGCTACTGGAACCCAGAGGCTTTTCTGGCATGTAGGCAGGGTGTAGATGGTCAAGATGTGACCAAAGTTTCCGGCCCATCAGGAGTTCAGCTGGAGTTTTGTGTGTGGTGCTGTTTGGAGTAATATGTTGGAGGAGAAGCATCCTGGTTACCTTGTCGTGGATGTTCCCTTGTTCCATCTTGTGTAAGGTTTTCTTTATGAACTGGACCATTCATTCAGCCCTACCGTTGGCCGCAGGATGAGCCGGCGATGTTAAGGCGTGGCATATCCCCCGGTCTGCTAGGTACTGTTCAAATGCCAAGGCGGTGAACTGTGGGCCATTGTCTGAAACCAAGTCGTCTGGCAAACCATGTGTGGCAAATAGTCTGTTTAGTTTTTTAACGACTGCCTCTGTGGTGGTGTTCTTCATTTTGTGGACCTCAAGCCAGTTGGAATAGGCATCCTGTGTTATGAGAAATGTATGTCCTTTTGTGGGTCCCGCAAAATCGATGTGGATACGGGACCAGGGACCTCGGGATGCTTCCCATTCAGTTGGTGGGGCTTTTGGTGGGGCTGAGCGTGTTTACTGGCACTTGTTGCAGGTGGCTACCCAGGTTTCTATTCGTTTATCTATACCTGGCCACCAAGCATAGCTCCGTGCTAATGCCTTCATCCGCACGATGCCCGGATGTCCATCATGCAATAGTTTTAGGACTTTATGCTGTAGTCTTTCTGGGATGACGATTCTGTCTCCCCTTAACACACATCCTTTTTGGGTGAAAAGTTCTGTCTGTCTGTGTTTGAAGGGCTTGAAGGTGTCATTGAGTTCGTTGTCAGGCCAACCTCTTTCTACCCAGCTGAGGACTTGTGCCAAACAAGGGTCTTTCCTTGTTTTGGATGCAATGTCTTGTGCAGTCAACGGTGGTGAAGGGAGTGTCTCGATTTGTAGTACAGCTAGGGTTGGAGCTGGGTTGTCTAGGACTTCGGGTAGCAGAGAACAGCTCAGGGAGTCAGCATGGGGAATGGCTTTCCCCGGACGGTGTAGCAGTTGGTAGTCATATGTGGCTAAAAACTCTGACCAGCATGTCATTCTTGGCAATAGGATATGGGGAGTTGATTTATCCCCTGCCAAGATGCCCAGTAATGGTTTGTGATCAGTGATTATAGAAAAGGATCTCCCATATACGTACTCATGGAATTGTTTGATTGCAGCCACAATAGCGAGAGCCTCTTTATCTAGTTGGCTATAGTTTCTTTCAGTTTTAGATAAAGTTCTGGAAAAAAATGCAATGGGTGCCTCAGTGCCGTTTGGTAGGATGTGGCTCAGGATGGCTCCTACTCCAAACGGTGAGGCGTCACAGGTGACGTTTAAGGGTAAAGTCTCGTTATATTGTATCAATACAGCATCAGATGTTAAAAGGTCTTTTACTTGCTGAAAAGCTCGCTCTTCTTGATGCCCCCAGACCCAGGAAGCCTTCTTATCGAGGAGCCTATGCAGGGGCTCAGCAACAGTCGCCTTCTGGGGTAGGAAGATGTTATAAAAGTTAATAAGTCCCAGGAAGGCTTGAAGATCTGTTTTGTTTCTAGATCTTGGGGCGTTCTTTATTGCAGCCAATTTTTTCTCAGTAGGGTGAATTCCCTGTTTGTCAAGAAGGTAACCAAGGAATTCAACCCTCTCCGTACACAGTTGTCACTTGTCCTTCTTGACCTTCAGGCCAGCATCTTTAAATTTTTGGAGGACCCTTATTAGCTACTTTTCTAGTAGACTTCTAGTGGGGGCAGCTATCAAGACATCATCAAAATATGGCACGACCCCTTTTATGCCTTGTAGCAATCTCTCCATCAGACTTTGGAAGATGCCAGGTGCTACACTCACTCCAAACTGGAGTCTATTACACTTGAATGCCCCTCTGTGCATAACTATAGTTTGGGCTTCTGCAGTCTCTGCATCTACAGGCAGCTGCTGGTATGCCTGGGCTAGGTCCAATTTTGCGAATATTTTCCCACCCCCAAGGGAGTGATGTAGGTGTTGGACCACAGGCACGGGATAAGCGCTCTGCTGAAGCGCGTGATTTAGAGTGGCCTTGTAATCCCCACAAATTCTCAAAGATCCATCAGGCTTTATGAGGGTTACAATTGGGGTTTCCCATCGGGCGTGGTCGATCGGTTCCAACATGCCTTGGGCTATTAATTTGTCCAATTGTTCATCAATCTTTGGTTTAAGTGCAAAAGGTTCTCAACGGGGCTTAAGGTGAATGGGCGCAATGTCTGGACAGAGATCAAATGAAATAGGGGATCCCTTGTACTTGCCTAGCTTCTCGGTGAACATTTCCTGGAATTCTTGGACGAGAGCTGCTTCCCAGTCATCGCTTTCAGTTTGGTTGATGCCCGCCAGTTTGATTCCTAGTGGCGCAAACCACTGCAAGCCTAATAAGCTGGGTTGATCTTTATCGATGACTGTAAGTGGTAGAGTTGCAGTGTGGTCTTTGAAGGAGACTTGGACGTGGCTGGAACCGGTGACTGGGATCCTATTTCCTTTGTAGTCCTTCAATATGATTCTTTGAGGGCTGAGATCCTGGCGACAGATGTCAGGGATCAGCTGTTTGAGGGTTTTCCAGGAGACCATTGATAGGGATGACCCGGAATCGACTTCCATAACACATGGACGCTTCTCAATGGTGACCTTCACTCGGATCTTTCTTGCATCAAGGGATGAAGTGTGGCCGATGGTGATGGTTTGGTGTGCCTCTTCTCGTCTGGTAGAAATGGCTGGTGCTCGATTTCTGTAGTAGTGGTTCCATTGGTTGCTTGGGCGGTCCCGATTTACTGGTGGGGTGCCTGTTGTCTGCCAGAAATTATTTTCTCTTCGGGTTGGGCTGGCCCCTCGCTTGCCTCTACAGACTTTTGCAATATGGCCTCTCTTTCCACACGAACGACAGAGGGCGTCTAGGAATTTGCAGTCTGATTGTGGGTGGTTTCTCCTGCATCCAGCACACTGATACGAGGGCTTACGAGCCAGTTGATCTCGCTGATCACGGTCTGACCTGAGTCTGTTGACCTCCTCTTCCTCACTTTCTGAGGAGGATTCGAGATCTTCATGGTGCATGGTTGTTGTGTGCCTTTCGGAAAGGGGCATATGATCACTGGCGAGTTGGCGGTGCGGTGCATTCGCTTGGCGCATTCGAGCTGCCAATTTCCTGGTTGCTTTTGCTGCAGTAGTATCGGCAATGACATCCGCGAGGGTGATGTCCCCCTTTGCCATGATTTTGCTCTGGGTTGTGGGGTCTTTTAGACCAGGGACAATTCGATCTCTCATGGCTTCTTCGAGGTTTGCAAAGCCACAGAGTCCCCCCAGGTTTCTGAGGTCCGCAATGAAGTCTCTAACACTTTCACTTTCCTGTTGGTCCCTCTGGTAAAACTCGTGTCTCCTGATGAGTGTTGGCACCGCTGGGGCATAATGGGCCCAGAGGATTGGGGCAAGGTTGTCCCAGTCCATCGTCTTGACTTCAGCTGGTTTTGCAAGTGCCTTTGCCATTTTAAAAATGGCAGGCCCGCAATGGGTCAGAAACACAGCTTGTTTCTTGCCAGGCGTTGCATCCTTCAAGTTGTTTGTCTCCAGGAACATCTGAAACCTGTCCATATACAAGTCCCAGTCTTCGTTAGCCGGGTCAAATGGAGCGGGTGGTATGGCGCCGCTAGTCATTCTGCCGCGATTGGTGCGCTCTCAGCCACATGTTCTGTTAGCGTTCAGTGAGTGTTCATTCAGCTCTCTCGCCTCCGGATCCCACCTTCGTCACCAGTATTAGATCTGGGAGCGTGGGCGCAAGGAACGGAGATGAGGCATCGAATAGTGACTCCAACTCTTTATTAGTGACTTCAGAACAGAGCGAAAAGCAAAGGCAGCAACGGCTCCTTTTATAGAGCTGGCTGCTGTCACAACATCCAATGATTTGAGTTTGCCGTGCTGGAAAACGTCCAATCAGCGGCAACCCTCTAACAGCCAATCAGATTAGCCGACAACGACCAATCACAATCCGCTATTAGTGGGCCAATCAGAAGTGCAGGTTTATGAGCCTGCTGTGAAAGCAAAACTATTTAGAATCGCAAGCTAACGAGTTTGCTTAGTTCGTAACACAAAGTGTAGTCTTAAACTCTGGGTGGAGCTCTCCAAAATAAACGTGTTGTATCATTGTTGTTATATTTGGCTGAAAATTTTTGAAACCAAAAGAAGGTGTACCTTATTTTCAAGTCCACCCTTAATTTCACCATCTTCACATTGCACATCTCTCCTCCCCAAGGAATTTATTAGGTGAATTCAATTCTATGAATTATGCTGGATGTGTACTACATGTTTCTATTTGCCAGATGAAAGTCCTGAATCCTGGAGACCTTTCAAGTGGCGCTTACATCCGAATGTCCATGTACTGCTGAGCTAAGAGCCATCTGAACAGGAGGTGAAGAAAGGTAAGCAGCAAATGAGTAATTCCCAATGTCATTTAACCTTTAGAATGGATGTTTTGTATGCCCGCTCATCCAACAGAAAGCGGTAACCAGCAGAAGGAGACACGGGGATCTTCTACTTAATGGCCATTTAGTAGACTGCTGAGACTTTTGGTCTGCATATATGTCAGTTGAGGTCATTAGTGTAATTAACTAACAATCAATCTTTCTCAATTAGTTACACAAAAATAACCACTGTTGGGATCTTTGGAGGCAAAAGAGGGATGGGGCTACTTTTTCTGCTTGATTTTACATCGACTCTTAAAACATAGGCATGGAAGCAGAAGTCACCAGAAGCCAAATTCCTTTAAAACACTACAATTTAATGAGAATGAGAATGTAATAAGAAGAAAAACTGCTACCTCTCCTCCTCCTCTCCTTCTCCTTCCGTCTTCCGTCTTCCGTTTTTCTGTCTTCCATCCTCTTCCTTCTTCTTTCATAATCTTCTTTCTTCTTCCTCTTTTATTGTATTTTTCTTCTTCTCCTTCTTCCATCTTCCATCTTTTGTCTTCCATCTTCTTTCTTCTTCTTCTTCTTCTTCTTCTTTCATCATCATCTTTCTTCTTCCTCTTTCGTTGTCTTCTTCTTCCTCTTCATCCTCCTCCAAAAAACAGTCCAGTTGCCCTTTGGAAAAGTGCCTGAGAAAACTATGACCTGGATGACTGAGAATCTCTGCAAATCGCAATTTAAAATGCATGAATGAAATGTACCAGGCCCAGCCAAGCTCAGGAATCCTTCTGTGTGTCATAGGTTCTTTTTACTATATCCAATTTTGTCATTTACATGAGCCTTGCATAGCACGGTCACCACACAACCCTCACAAACACTTTTCTCCATTATCATTCATATGCAATCAAACATTCCACAATATTACCAATGTTCCTTGTGAGTAATGCCACAAATTGAACCCTGAACTCTTCCAAGCAAAGTAAATATCTTCCCCTGCCCTCCTGAGGTTTGTAATTTGTAAACCTCCCACACAATGCATGGTGCCCAGTCTTTGGGCATGAAGAAAGAAGATTGGGATTGATTTGGTATGATTATATGATTCGTTATAGAATAAACTGTTTCAAGTATTGTTATCTCATAAAGCATGAATGATTAAAAGTACAGTCAAAAGTTTTTTGTTGTTGTTTTTTAATAGCGATATTAGGATATATAAGTTTGGATCGACAATATGAGTTGTTATGTAACATAATTGTAATTGACTACAAAATGAATGCACAAAACTGATGAACCAACCGACATGCTGGATGTACATATGAGAGTTGATGTTTTAATGTTTTGTTTGTCTTGTTTGTTTGTAGAAAATCAATAAAATTCTTTTCAAAAAAGAAAAAAGAAAGAAAGAAAGAAGATTGGAAAGAGTGATGCCCTTTCTCAGTTGCACTTTACATAAGGTTTACAGAAGCTTTCTTCAATGTAGGCCCAGGAAGAATCCAAAGCATCTGAAGGCTGTGACATGGATGGACATTAATCAAGGAGAGAAACAACCTAGAACTAAGGAGACATTTCTTGACAGTTAGAACAATTAATCAATGTAATGACTTGCCTCCAGAAGTTGTGAATGCTCCAACACTGGAGGTTGTCAAGAAGAGATTGGACACCATTTATCTGAAATGGTATAGGGAAGTGGTGGCTAACCTTTATGGGCTCCTATGCCAAAATTGCGTGTATGCTTGCATGGGCTCGCTCACGTGCCAGCACCCAGAAGGCAATGTGCGTGGGCCCTCCATACCCCCTGTGAATGCACATGTGATCCTCCTCCTCAACCCCCTAACTTGCACTGCGCATGTACGTGCATCTCAGCTGGGGCCTTTTTTGGCCTTCCAGAGGCTGGAGGGAAGCCTCTGCAGCCTTTGTAGGCTGAAAAATGGCCCCTTTTAGTCACTTCTAGTATTTCTGGAAATACAGGAAGGGATGAAACGGGCCAGTTTTTCGGCCTACAAAGACTGCAGAGGCTTCCCTCCAGCCTCTGGAAGGCCAAAAAAGACCCCAAAATCAGCTGGGAGGCATGCACATGCGCAGAGAAGTAAGTTTGCCTGGGGCTCGTGTGTTTGCACAAATGGCTTTGCATGCTACTTGTTCGCCATCACAGGTATAGGATTTCCTGCCTGAGCAAGGGGTTGGACTAGAAGACCTCCAAGGTCCCTTTCAACTCTGTTGTTCTGTTATGTTCTGTAATGAAAATGTAGTACTAATTTGATAGGAGAATTAATGCAAGTGTGTGAAAATATAACAAACAAAAATCTTGAAAGAAATTTCATCACTCAGTTTGGCTATTCATAGAACGACAAAGTAAAAATTACTATTTAGGCCACTGGATCATAATGGTTGGTATAATTTAACATATTCTGACTTTTGTAGGGATTTATATATTTATTAAATTTTTATGCCATCCATCTCACTGTCAAGTGACTCCGGGTGGATTGATATAATTTTTTTAATTGTATATTTTATGTGTTGGTCACTAGAGCTATGGTCATTTACACATTTCCATAGTAAATGAATGAATGAATAAATAAATAAATCCCCAGAGCCATTTTTTGAAATTTATTTGTCCCAAAGACTGGAATTTGCATTAGCTATAGAAAAGAGGACTGCATTCTGCAAAGAAGTGTCTGTAGGATCTGCCTATGGAACTATTGGAGGGATGTCCCAAAGGTGCTTTTTCAGGAGGCAACTGGACTTTCCTGTTTTTTCTTTTGAAGATGTTTCACTTCTCATCCAAGAAGCTTCTTCAGGTCTGACAGGATTCCATTCCCCACTATCCTGTCAGAGCTGAAGAAGCTTCTTGGATGAGAAGTGAAATATCTTCAAAAGAAAAAACAAGAAAGTCCAGTTGCCTCCTGAAAAAAAAGGGACTACCATGACCTGGATGACTGAGAATGTCTACAGACTATTGGACGGATAGTGATTTAGATGGAAAAAAGAGAACTGGCAAGTTAAAAGAAGAAAGATGCGAGAAAGATGCTTAGCTGGGAGATGACCGTATTAAGATTCTCATGCAATATAGCATTTGATTACTTACTGGAGTCTCAATTTGGCACATGGGTCTGGCTGATTGCCTCGCTACATGCAACCACACATGTTGGTCCTCTTACTCACAGCTTAGATGGATTCCTAGGTGATGAACTGTAAGTTCTCCAGTAGATGAGACTGTCAAATTAGCACTACATTCCTTCCACGAGGATATAGCTAGCATGACTTCCTCTTTTCTACTGATTGCACTGATCCAATTGCATCTGCTAGTTACAACATGCATAACTACATTACTGAAAATGTGCAATGAGGGAAAGCGTGTCATATCACCCAGTAGGGCAGCAATCAATCAGACCATCTCAAAAGCAAAAGAGGAGAATAACAGTTTTGCTATGGATGATCCTGAAAAGTAGGAATTCCACGTGCCTCAAAGCTCCTTTACACTTTCTTAAAATAAAAATTGTTTTCAGCTCTCTGAGGTTTTTATTGTGTTAAACCTTGTCCCACTTTTCCTGTCTCACTCTTCCAAAATAATGATGAGTGTTTGACAAGGCAAGAGAGAGAAAGGGGAGTTCATTTTTGATGTGCATCTCTCCAAGCTTCTTAACCTTCTAGCCCAGGGCTGTCAAACTCGTGACCCAAGAAGCCAGATGTGTCACACACTGGCCACGCCCATGCCCAGTTTAGCAAAGGGGACAAAAGTCATGATATGTCATGTGATGCCACCATGATAATCCGAGTTTGACACTTTGACACATTTGTTCTAGCCAATTCTTTCTTCCTTTCCTTCTTTTTTCCTTTTCTATTTCTAAGTTTTTAGTCACACTGCAAACCATTCATTTCAACAATGAATTTTGATGTTTATTCACCTAGTTAATCTGCCTTGTTAGAATACATTGTCTGGGGACTATCATAAAACCACATCTTAGACTCCATCTAGTCCAGGACTTCAACAAGATTTTAACATGTGGACTTCAATGTGTAGACTTCAGTTCTCAGAATGCTGACTAGGGAATTCTGGAAGTTGAAGTCCACACATCTTAAAGTTGCCAAGGTCAAGAGACCCTATCCAATCAATCCTTTATCTAGTTCAGGATTCTTTATCTCTGACTGATGACTATCCAGCCATGTTTGAAGATCTTCAGTGAAGGTCTTCTAGTGGCTCACAACTTGTACAATCTAGAAAGCTGAACCTATTTCCTTGTACTTTTAATTCACTGGTTCAGGACCTGCGCTTTGGAACAATAGGGAATAAGTCCACACCTTCATGACAACACTTCAGATATCTGAAGATTGCTACTATTTCTGTCTTCAGTTTTCTTTTCTATGGGCTATACATACAAGAGATCTTTCAATTGTCCTTCATAGGGTTTGTTTCCTAGATCTCTTGTTATATTAGTAATTCTCCTCTGAATTTGCTAGAATTTGTCACTGTTGTTTTTTAAACTATGGTGCTCAATGCCTAACATAGCAGTCAGCATGGGGCCTGGTTAAGACAGAATAGGGTGAAAAAAATTCTCATCACTAGACTTCAGTTTCTTTTTTGAAAAAATGTCCCAATTGTAACTCATCACCAGGTTTTATCTTTATCCCCTTTCCGTTCCATCTTTTGTAGAAAATGACCAAAGGGAAAAGTATCTAGGGAGGTCAGGGTGGGAGAAATGAGACTCAAAGGGCAAAGGTGGCAGGAAGAGGAAGGATTAAATAGCCCATGTGTTGCACAAGTTTTCTGTCTGGCATCACATGTTCTTAATGCAGTTTTGGTTTCTCTTTGAAATAGAGCCAAGGTTCTGCTTTACTATTCCATGCAGTATAAATATTCTTCTTCTTCTTCTTCTTCTTCTTCTTCTTCTTCTTCTTCTTCTTCTTCTTCTTCTTCTTCTTCTTCTTCTTCTTCTTCTTCTTCTTCTTCTTCTTCTTCTTCCTCTTCCTCTTCCTCTTCCTCTTCCTCTTCCTCTTCTTCTCCTCCTCCTCCTCCTCCTCCTCCTCCTCCTCCTCCTCCTCCTCCTCCTCCTCCTCCTTCTTCCAGACATTTTCATATAAATTGCTGCAGAAATTCCATAAACCACTAAACATGGTTTCCAGAGAGATGAATGCTTTAAGTCAGAGCTGCAGCTGTTTCTAAACAAGAGTCAGACGCCTAGAATCTAGCAAGGAGGCGGACAGAGATCACCAGCAGAGGGCTAATAAATAGATATTGTTCCAGAAGCCTGCAACTGGAAGCTTTAAACCTGAGCTGTCTTATTCCAGGATGGCAGCAGGCCATTGAAGAAGCCATGACCTGTGTGTCACTTATAGGAAGAGCCTTGCTCTTGAATAGCATAATACTTCAACCTGCCCTCTCTCCTCTTTCACCCATCAGCCAGCCTTCCCTCCCCTCTTCCTCCCCCAAGTTAAAGGAACCAGGGGTGGGCTTCGAAATTTTTAGCAAAGGGTTCTCTACCTAGTCGCTGGGTGAGTGTGGCCTAATTGGCCTCCTGCACCATGCTGGGGAGGGGCATTTTTGCCCTCTCTAGCCTCTGGAGGCTTGCCTCAAGCCTCCGGGAGGACGAAAATGGCCTCCCTGGGCTCCGGAGGCTCTCTGGAAGCTGAAAATGGGCCCGTTTCTGGCCTTCCCAAACTTCCAGGAGGCCCATTTTTCACCCTCCCCAAGCCTCCGGACACACCCTGCACTTACCTGCATCCAAAATGGGCCACGTAGGGACTCCTGGGAGGGGTGGGCAAGGCCAGCCAGAAGTGATCAACAACAACAACAGAGTGGTCAATGTCTGGAATACTCTACCTGACTCTGTGGTCTCTTCCCCAAATCCCAAAAACTTTAACCTTAGACTGTCTACTATGGACCTCACCCCTTTCCTAAGAGGTCTGTAGGGGGCGTGCATAAGCGCACCAATGGGCCTACTGTCCCTGTCCTTTGGTTTCTTTTATTTTTCTTATATATACTCATTTCTTGTATTCATAACTATGTTTACCCTTATACCTATTATAAGCGATTGACAAATAAATAAATAAATAAAGTGGGATTTGGGGGTTCTTCAAACTGTGCAGAATCTTAGCTAGAGGATCTCCCAAACCTCTGTGAACCCCTAGCAGCCCACCCCTAAAAAGGACCCATCACAATCACCCACAAATGTGGGTAGATAGGCATAAAGTTGGTTAAGGGCACTTCTGCCTAGTATTCAGTCACGCTCCCTCCCCCTCCACCCACCCACTCTTTCTACTCAAGATATTCATGTCTTCTCCCCATCGATACCTTGCTCTCACCCAGGTGACTGAGAGGAAAGCTCAAACCCAAATGTTATGTCTGGAGCATGGGTGCGAATGATGGAGACGAGCCGGTAAAAACAGTGAACTTCAAACTCTTTATTTACATATTGTGACAGCTCAACTGGAGGGCTGCTATAGCCTTCCTTATATAGGCAACTTATTAACTATTCAACCAATAACAATCATGGAGCGCTAGCTCTGTTAACCAATGGGAATGGCCTGTTAATGGCCAATCAGATGTTCCTGAATGGACCAATCCGATCCTGCCATTAACAGCCAATCAGAAGTGCAGGGCCAGAACCCTGCACTTGACTTCAAGTTCAAGATAACTTTATTGGTATTATTCATTCACAACACCCCTTTCCCCCGGCTTCTGCCCACGGGGCACGGTTACATAGTCCTTAAGGTAGGACGGCTGTTTTATTAGTCTTTTCGATTTTCGCAAAGTGCCTGGCGGTTGGCTGCAATTCTGCTGAGGTAGATCGTTGTTTAACGGTGGGGGTGCCTCTGGTTCTGAGTTCACGTTCACGTCGTCACCAATATCACTGGCCACTCCCTGAGGTGAACTCCCTCCAGTCCCTGGTTCCTGTTCCTGCATTTCAGTTCCATTATCAGTCTCTTCAAAAAGATTTTCTTCTAATTGCAATTCGTTCTCCTCTGTATCTCTCCCCCCCCTCAGTTTGGTCATAAGGGAGTTTGGAAGTGCGTGACGGTAGCCACGATCTATGTGGTGCTTCCAAAGTCTATTGTCAGGGCACTGAATGAGGTATGATCTTGGGCCGGTTACGCGGATTACGGTCGCTTCTACCCAGAGCGGATCGCCCAATAAGTTTTTAGAGAATACTATATTGCCTACCTGGAAGGTACGGCATCGGCCGTTGGATCCGAGTGGCTTTTCCGGTTCGTAGGCTGTGTGCAACCGATCGAGGTGGGAGCGGAGCTTTCGTCCCATTAGCAGCTCGGTGGGAGTTTTGTTGGTGAAGCTGTGAGGTGTGATATGCTGTAGGAAAAGGATTCGGTTGATTTTCTCATCGATGTTGTCGTAGTCTAACTTTTGGAGAGTTCTTTTGACGAATTGTACCATGCACTCAGCCCTACCGTTGGCCACAGGGTGTGCAGGCGAGGTGAGCGCATATCAGATACCGTGGTCAGCCAGGTACTGCTCAAAAGACAGTGCGGTAAATTGGGGCCCGTTGTCGGATACCAGAACGTCTGATAATCCGTGGGTTGCAAACAGTCTTTCCAGTCTTTTGATGACTGCATCAGTGGTCCTGTTGCTCATTCGGTGAATCTCGAGCCAATTCGAGTAGGCATCGATGGTTAGCAAAAACGTGTGGCCTTTGGTCGGCCCAGCAAAGTCCAGATGGATGCGGGACCAGGGTCCCCGCGGCGTCTCCCATTTGGTTGGGGTTGCCTTTGATGGAGCGTTGCTTACTTCTTGGCATCTCCTGCAAGCTTTAATCCACAATTCGATTTGTTTGTCGATGCCTGGCCATTACGCGTAGCTTCGTGCGAGGCCCTTCATGCGCACGATGCCAGGGTGGCCATCGTGCAAGGTTCTTAGCAATGTCTGTTGGAGTCGTTCTGGGATAACGACTCTATCGCCCCAGATGACAGAGCCCTTCTGCGAGAACAACTCTGTTTGACGACTTTTGAATGGTGCAAAGTCGTCTGGTACTTGGTCCAATGGCCATTCGCGTTCCACCCATGTGAGGACTCGTGCTAAGATGGGATCACGTTTTGTTTCTCTCGTGATGTCACGGGCACTTAATGGCGGCATGTGGAGTGTCTTGATCTGCAACGCTGTCATCGTTGGTGCAGGATCGTTGATAGTTTCAGGGAGCCATGTACGGCTCAGTGCGTCGGCGTGGGGAATGGCTTTACTGGGATGATATTGTAGCAGATAATTGTAGGCAGCCAAGAATTCTGACCAGCAGGTCATTCTGGGGGAAAGTATGTAGGGAGTTGGCTTGTCCCTAGCAATGTTCCCCAGCAATGGTTTGTGGTCAGTTACAATGGTGAAAACCCGGCCATACACATACTCATGGAATCTTTTAACAGCTGATACAATCGCCAGGTCTTCTTTATCGATCTGGCTGTAATTTCGCTCGGTTTTCGAGAGTGTCTTTGAGAAGTAAGCAATAGGAGCTTCATTACCGTTAGGTAACACATGGCTCAAAATGGCGCCCACTCCAAAAGGCGATGCATCACATGTAATGTTTATTGGCCAAGTCTCATTGTACTGCATTAGTACAGCATCCGAAGTCAGTAGTTTTTTCACGTTACGGAACGCCTGCTCTTCTTTGTGACCTCATACCCAAATTGCTTTTTTATCTAATAGACAATGTAAAGGTTCAGCGACAGTCGCCTTGTGCGGCAAGAATACATTATAGAAATTGATGAGGCCTAAGAACGCCTGGAGGTCGGTCTTGTTCTGGGGTCTGGGAGCGTTTTTTATTGCTCTCAATTTGCTATCAGTAGGATGAATACCCTGATTGTCAATTAAGTACCCTAAGAATTCAACACGATCTATGCACAGTTTGCACTTATTTCTTTTTACTTTCAGTCCTGCTTCCTAGAATTTTTGTAATGCCAGTCTTAAACGCTCCCGTAAGATTTTTGGAGTGGGGGCAGCAATGAGCACATCATCAAAATGGGGGACAACGCCCTTGATCCCCTGCAATAGTCTCTCCATTAGGCTCTGAAAGATCCCTGGGGCTACACTGACTCCGAATTGAAGCCGCGTACACTTAAAGGCACCTCGGTGTGTTACGATAGTCTATGCCTGTGCCGTTTTTTCATCAACCAGCAGTTGCTGATAAGCCTGAGCTAAGTCTAGTTTAGCGAAGACTTTTCCGCCCCCCAGGGAATGGAGGAGGTGTTGCACCACCGGCACCAGATATGGGTTTTGTTGCAGGACGTGGTTTAGGGTGGCTCGGTAGTCAAATTCTAATGGAGCCGTCCGGCTTAATTGGTGTCACAATTGGCGTTTCCCATGGGGAGTGGTTGGTTGGCTTTAAAACTCCCTGGGCAATCAACATATCAAGCTGCTCGTCGATTTTTGGCTTTAGAGCGAACGGAACTTGACGAGGCTTAAGGCGGATGGGAGCTATCTTTGGATTAAGGCTAAAGGATATCGGGGTCCCCTTGTACTCACCTACCTTTTCCTCAAAGATGTCCCTGAATTCGTGGGCGAGGTCTTCCTCCCAGTCACTGCTGCCGATTCGGTTAATGCCTGCCACTTCAATGCCGATTGGTGCGAACCATTGCAGGCCTAACAGACTAGACCAGTCCTTATCGATCACCGTCAGGGGTAAGTACGCCGTGTGATTCTTGAATGCAACCCGGACTCGACTGGATCCTATGACTGGAATTCGGTTCCCCTGGTAGTCCTTTAACACGAGCCGTTGGAATTGGAGGTCTTGGCGCCGGATGGTGGGGATGAGTTGCTTGAGGGTCTTCCATGAGACCATTGAAAGAGACGATCCCGAGTCAACTTCCATTTGGCAAGGCCGATTTTCAATGTTCACGTTGACCCGAATTTTCTTAGCGTCTAGTGAAGAGGCATGGCCAATAGTGAGTGTTTGGTGAGCCTCTTCCCGTCTCGCTAGATGACTCACGGGTCGGTTTCTGTAGGAGTGGTTTACTGGTTCTCGCCTTACAAGGCGATTCCCTGTCGATTGGCGGAGATTGGTACCTTTCGAGGTCTGGCTGGGTCCGAGGAGGCTTCTGCAGATCCGTCCTATGTGGCCTCGTTTCCCGCACTCGTGGCAGAGCGCGTTGCGGAATTTGCAATTGGAGCGGTAATAGTCGGCCCCGCAGCCAGCGCACAGTTGCTGGGACTTCGGGTGTTGGTCCCGAACGGACCGCAGGCGATGGACCTCTTCTTCGTCGCTATCTGATGACGAAGAGAGGTCCTCATGATGGGCCATTGGTAGCCACTCTTCTGCATTAGGTGAAACTTCGCCAGCCGGTTGGTGTGCTGGAGCGCGATTTCGGCGCAGTTGGGCAGCCGACTTCTTGGTCGCCTTCACTGCTGTAGCTTCAGCTATGGTGTCTTTAAGGGTGATGTCGCCCTTTGCCATTATTTTGCTCTGTACTTTTAGAGCGTCTAACCCAAGGACTACTCGGTCTCTCAAGGCCTCCTCTAGGTCGGTGAAATCGCAAAGGCCTCCCAAGTTCCGGAGGTCTGCAACGAAATCGGCAACACTTTCTCCTTTCCGTTGGTTTCTTTAATAGAACTCATGTCATCTTACGAGCGTTGGAACGGTCGGTGCATAGTGGGCCCTTAGTAGCGGTTCGAGGACGTCCCAGTCCATGGCCTTCACTTCAGCCGGTTTCGCTAATGCCTTAGCCATTTTGAACACTGTCGGGCCACAGTGCATTAGGAATACCGCCCGTTTCTTCCCGGTTGTGGCATCCTTCAGATTATTCGTTTCCAAAAACATTTGGAAACGGTCCATGTAGGACTCCCAGTCCTCTTGAGCTGGATCGAACGGAGCGGGTGGTACTACGCCGCCGGACATGGTTCCACCGTTGTGCGCTTCAGCCACGTGCTTAGTTGTCTTAGTTGGCTCTGATGTCATCCAATCCCACTTTTGTCACCAGTGTTATGTCTGGAGCATGGGTGCGAATGATGGAGACGAGCCGGTAAAAACAGTGAACTTCAAACTCTTTATTTACATATTGTGACAGCTCAACTGGAGGGCTGCTATAGCCTTCCTTATATAGGCAACTTATTAACTATTCAACCAATAACAATCATGGAGCGCTAGCTCTGTTAACCAATGGGAATGGCCTGTTAATGGCCAATCAGATGTTCCTGAATGGACCAATCCGATCCTGCCATTAACAGCCAATCAGAAGTGCAGGGCCAGAACCCTGCACTTGACTTCAAGCTCAAGATAACTTAATTGGTATTATTCATTCACAACACCAAACAAGTCAACTTTAATGTATGACTCACAACAAAAGGAAATGTTTCAGGGAGTAGCCTTGTGTTTCTTTTATTTTCTCAGCAATCTCAATTTCTCTGTGCCAGCAGTATGCCCCCTTCTCACTGCTTGCATTCGTGCAACTTGATTATGCTGGTTGCCAAATTAATCTATTCACTGGATTCACAAGACCGTTTTTTTTTTTCCTTTGGTGTCTTCTGACATAGGAAAAAAATACATAAACTGGTTCTCACAAAACATAATAAGTCTTAGTCACAAAAAAATACTAAACTATAATATAATCAAGGTTAAAGCTAACCAAAAATGCTGGAAAAAGTCATTTATTCAAAATGCATGCACTGATGAAGCCATTTCCCATAAATTATTATTTTTTTGGTAGGAAGAGCAAATTTGCAAATTGATACATGCTGGGTTGGAGTTTATTTAGTGTCAGGAGAATGAGGATTGAGAATGAAAATAAGGATGAGGGCTGAATCAAAAGCTCCAAAGAAATGTTTAATTCTTATACATATCCACCCACAAATTATGAATAATATAAATATAATTTGCATTAAAAGAACATAACAGCAAGTGAGCGTTCTTAGCAGAAAGAACAGCATGAGAAAGGACTATAAAAGCTCTGGCCTACCCCTATTATTGAAAAACACTTTTTACACAACTTGCAATCATATATTTCAATCTAAATTGACCACTCAGCTTCCAGCAGCTACACAGCATGTACCTTTGATCACACCTCTGCAGTGCACATTCTTGCCTAATCCACAGATCCATTAATAAATGAGAAACTACCACCTATATACAGCACATGTCCAAAATAGAGACACTTTCATAAAGCAGCAAGGGAATATTGCAACAGGGTGCTCGTAAAATCCTTCTTCATACATGAGTTTCTTGCTTCATACATGAGTTTCTTGCATGATTTGATTTAAATTTTTAACCCACTTTTATTACTTTTTAACTCTAGTGGCAAATGTATGTAATACTCATCTCCCCTCCTATTTTCCCTACAACAAGAACCCTGTGAGGTGGTTTGAGCTGAGATAGAGATAGATAGAGCAGGGGTCTCAAACTCAATTTACCTGGGGGCCACTGGAGGCAGAGGCTGGGTGAGGCTGGGCCGCATAAGGGATTCCACAAAAAACGTTAAAAAAAAAATCCTCAAATGTCATCAACAGTTAACGATTTCTCCAATACATGAACTGTCCTGAACACATGAACGGAACATTGAATGAAGATCATGAACAGTTCCTCAGAACATGGCTTCTCCAGCTTACTCCTTGCTGCCAGAGACTTGACAACACTTCCTCTCACATATCTGAGCCACATTTGGCTTGAGAGAGGAGGCATTTGAGACCCTCAGTATGGCTTGAAGATGATCATCAGTAAGTCTGGACCTGTACTTGGACTTGTTAAATTTCAGGGTGGAGAAGAAGCCACGATGAGGAACGGCGGGCGGGACTTCCTTCAGAGGTCCATTCCCCCTGCGGGCCACACTAATATTATACTTTCATATCACAGTGGGGGCCACAGGATATTGTCCTGTGGGCCGCAATTGGCCCGCGGGCCGCGAGTTTGCAACCCCTGAGATAGAGATAGAGATAGATAGATGATAGATGGATAGGTAGGTAGGTAGGTAGGTAGGTAGGTAGATAGATAGATAGATAGATAGATAGATAGATAGATAGATAGATAGATAGATAGATAGATAGGGCAAGGGAGGGAGGGAGGGGGAGAGATAGGCTCAAGGTTACTCAGGCTGTTTATATGCCTATGGCTTGATTTCTAGGCTGTCACCTTAACCATTATGCCAAACTATCCTTTGCCACCCTGAGTTCCTGGTTTATTAGGGATTTTTAGAGATCTGGATATAAAGGAAGAAAGTGATTTAGAAGACACGAGGGTTCTCAGATTGCATTTCCTGGCATCCCCTAAAATCAAACGTCTTTTCCAGGGATTGCACAGCAGTAGCCATACAAACCAAGGAAAAATGCAGCTTCTTTAAAGGGTTGTTGTTCTCTGTGTTGTAAATTCCTCCACTACAGCCTCTGGACTCCAGATCTTCTTCTTTCCTGATCACTGCTCGGCTACGTTTGGTACCATAGAGCACTACCAATAAATTTACTAACCCCCACCTTTGAACTTTGTACAATCTGCCACAGGTGGCCATCTGTGGCCATTTATTTACTCATTGGTAACTTATACTATAGCATCTTCATAGCATTACCAGGCCTCCACTGAAGTGATGTAAAGCTTCTCCCCATGATTGTTATTTTGGCACAATGATAGCTGGAAGATGCTATCAATCATTTGTAGGGAAATGACTTGGACATTACATGTCATTCACGTGCAATAGTGATTTTTCATCAAAATGGGAAGGTAGACTTCCAGTGGGCTTTCCATTTATTGATGCACTCTGATCCTATTTTATTTTTCCTGCAATATTAATGTTTTATTGATGTTCTATCATCTGTTTAGTTCCTCTAATTAATCACTTGTTTGCATTGTATTCAATCATCGCTAAGCGACTTAAGTTATATTCTCACTCAACAAGTCTAGTAGGAAAAGAGAGAAAATTATCTAGCTTTCACTCTCTCTACCACCAGTTCTGCTCAATACGAGAACATCTATAGGAGGTGAATCAGAAATGACATGATGGTGACCACAAGCATATGACATGATTTAGGTTGCCATCTTGACATTTTTAAATTCCCCCCCTCTCACAACCACCCACAAATCATCCTGCATCCCAGACTGCTTGGCATGAAAATGGCAATGATTGATTGTTTTCACTGAAATCGTTGTCACAATCTTCTTTCTCCCCATGGTCCTATTAGAGAGATCAAAACAAAATAAGAAAAGAAGGATATGTAAGTCCTTCCATTTTTACTAAGAAAATAAAAAAACAGGTGGTTTAAAACCAGCAACCATTATCCCATTTATAAAAGATGTGCTATCACACCATAACTTTCAAGACAAAAACAGGCGTGCACACAAAAAAACACTGTTTGCCTTTTTAAAAATTAGAATACATTTATAATAAAGAGAAACTCAGAAGAGTATTGGATTGGGGGGGGGGAAGATTTACAAAGAAGAAATGCTCAAAACAGAGTCTGAACTTTGTTTCATAATACCCTGTTTCTCCAACAATACGGCCTCCCCCAATAGGAAGTCCCAGCATGTTTTATAGGCATGAAATGAAATTAAGCCCCTCCTCCCAAATTAAGGCCGATATTAAAACATGTGAAATGGGGGAAATGGTGGGGGGGCTTGCCGTTAGGAAGTACTTTTCTTGCACACCCAGAAATGGTGCTGCCTCTGTTGACCCTGATACGAAGTGCCCCACCAACACCGAGGTCAACATCCAAGCCGTCGCCGCCCGCCCGAAGATGCAAGGGGGGGGGGGAATTAAGTCATCCCCGAAAAGATGGCCTAGCCATTTTTGGGGGGGCTCAAAAAAAAATAAGACCTGACCTTATTATATGAGAAACACGGTAGTTGTGAAAAGAATGAGACACGATTTTCAGCACCTTCAATATAAAATAAAAATTCTAACATAGTCTAGGTGATTATTTATTAAATCTGGAGTTCTGCATGTGATGGCTGCTTTTCTAATCCTGGAAATTTTTCAGAGCCATAAAACTGAAAACGACTCTCTTTTTTTCCCCTTCTTCTTTTTCTGGGAAAACTTGAAGAAAAAAGACTGGCAGATCCTGCTTTGCGCATTAACCTCAAGAATTCATTCACATGAATTTCTGGATTAGAAGAGAAAGCTATTCCACTCCAGTCATTTCTGTAAATGTTCTCCTCTAACAATCACCTCTGAAGATTGCCTTGCAAGCTGTGCCTTTCACCTAAATGCACTCATATATATTTTTTATTTTTATTTTTTTGTAGCAGAAGAATAAGTAGAAGAGGAAACCCAAATCAAAGTGGGAGAATTTTTATGTGTGTGTGTGTGTGTGAGAGAGAGAGAGAATATATTAAGGAGAATGAGGCATTCCTTGACATAAAAGCATTATATAGTATCATATTAAGAACCCTGGTGGCACAGTGGTTAAAATGCAGTATTGCAGGCAAACTCTGCTGACAGTCTGGAGTTCAATCCTGACTGACTCAAGGTTGACTAGCTTTTCATCCTTCCGAGGTTGGTAAAATGAGGAGCCAGATTGTTGGGCCAATGTGTTGTTTTTATAAATTGTCCAGAGAGTGTTGTAAAATCTTTAATCCTAACACATAGACAACATACATTTAGCACAACTGATTGCTGGACAAAAATCTTTATGCATCCAAAGGGTTCACAGGTTGCTTCTACATGAGCCAGAACTTTGGAAGCAGGAATGTCTAAAGGAGGCCAATGTTAGTTGGAGTACGTCAGTAGAGAAGAATTAACTCAAGTGCACACATGACAATTGTTTTGTGTTTTCACATATCTAAACAGAACTATTGTCAAACTCTGTTCTACACCTGATCCACTAAACACAAATCTTTTGTTTTCACCGGATCAATGACTTCATTCATTTTTTTTCTGTCTTTCTCTTCTTCACTCTTACCTGTTCTTTGCTCTCTTGAGTGGGTATATTCTTTGCAACTGTCTTTTTTAGTCTATACAGAGTCTAAAATAACTTTTGCTCACTTTCATTTTTTGCAGCAATCATTCTTGTATAGATTTTTTCTCATTCACATCTTTTTTTCATTTCATCGCTGCCCCAAGCATTATTTTTCATATTGCTGTAGAACTTTATAAGAAAATTCTTTTCACACAGTTCCATGCAGCTTCTATTCCCTTTTTCCTTTTGTCTACTTTCCATTCATTTTATTGGGAGCTTAATCCATCTTCCAATACTTTCTCACACAGAATCTGTATTTCTATTTCTGCATCACTCTGATATAGTTTCTTTCTCTTTTTTGTTCCCTTGTGCCATATATGAGTGGGTAGCAATAGAATTCAAAATTATACATAAATGTAAAAAATAAACAAGTAGATTACTATATGACAGTCATCTTTTCTGTTCATTTTGGTTCTCAGAATTGCTGTATCACTTTTTTGCTTCACTCTTTCATTTCATTCCCATCTGTCAATTCATGTCAATTTTCTCCTTGGATCCCATTCATTCAAAATGCTGAAGAATTTTCCCCAAAAGTGGTATTTAGTCCTTCCATTTTTACCATTCATTGGAGTAAAATGTTCAATTTTTTGTCAAGTACAAGTAGTCTTGAGACCCAAGTTTTTGTTGCTAAATGAAACATTTGTTAAGGGAATTCTGTCCCATTTTATGACCTTTTTGTGCTGTTGTTAAGTTAGTAACATGGTTGTTAAGTGAATCTTGCCTCCCCATTGACTCTGCTTGTAAGAAGGTCACAAAAGGAGACCACATGACTACAGGACATTACAACCATCATAAATGTGAGTGAATTTTGTTCACGTGACTATGGGGATACTGCAATGGTTTCAAGTTTGAAAAATGATCATAATTCACTTTTTTTCAATGTCATTGTAACTTGAATGGTCACTAAATGAACTGTTGTAAATTGAGGATTACCTGTAGTCTTTCTCTTCACTAGACTAGACATACCTAGTTCACATAACAACTCATCATATACTTTAGCTTCCAGACTTCTAATCATCTTTGTTGATTTTCTCTGAATTCTTTCTAGAGTCTCAACATTTTTTTTGTATCTTGGTGATCAGAACTAGATGCAGAATTCCAAGTGTGGTCTTACTCATGCAGAATAAAGTGGTACTATCTCTTCATTTTATGTTGATATTATCCCTCTCTTGATGTAGCCTAGGACTGCATTGTCTGTTTTGGCAAAGAAGAGGGAATCAAGCTATTCTCCAAAGCACCAGAAGGCAAGAACAAGAAACAATGGAGGGAAACTAATCAAGGAGAGAAGCAACTTAGAACTAAGGAGAAATTTCCTGACAGTTAGAACAATTAATCAGTGGAAGAATTTTTCTCCAGAAGTTGTAAATTCTCCAACACTGGAAGTTTTTAAGAAGAGATTGGACAACCATTTGTCTGAAATGGTATAGGGTTTCCTGGCTAAGCAAGGGGTTGGACTAGAAGATCTCCAAAGGTCCCTTCCAACTCTGTTATTCTAATTTTAGCACACTGCTGGCTGATACTTAAGTGATTGTCCACTAGGATATCTGGAGCCTTTTCACGGTAGCGGCTGTTGAGCCAGGTACCACCTATTCATGCTGGTATAATCAGTGCCTGAAAACATGTATCAAACCTTATGAGGCTTAAAAAAAATTAAAACTTTATTTAAAAAATAAGGAAAATTATAAACAAAGGAGCAGTCAGATTAGACTGGAAATAAAAAAAAATGTTTTTTGGAAGAAGACTATGGCAAACAGCCACCATCTTGTCACCCAGAAAACTACATACAGTGGATGTGTTCACGACTTATTTAGAAGTTGCAGATGGTTTGATTTTGTATGTAGGAAATGGAGCTACAGGACAGCTGAACAGAAATTATAATGAAATTTGAAAACAGAAATGGGGTCTACTAATATCTGCTTTGATTTATTATATTGTTTATGTTATTATTAGGGGCAACAGTTTTTTTTCACATGGCAGTCTTTTCAGAGAGATTGATTCCTTCTGTTTCCTCTTCCAAATCACTGCATTAGCCCTAGATGATACATTATTCAACATTTGTCCTGCTAAATAACATGGCTATAAAATCAGTTAAGGAAATGGCTTTCATTACGAAGGTAAAAGTGCTATTTGGAAAGAGAGAAAAAAAGATTGTTCAATATTTTTTAGAAAAAGAAACAAATTCCGTCTGAAAGATTTGGACAGGAGATGGAGAGAGAGAAACATCTTTAATCTAAATGTTGCAAAACTTTTGCTAGGTTTTGAAAGTTAAAAAAATAATCACCATGATGCCTGTGAGGCTTCCAAAACAAAACAATAAAAAACCCCCCACAAAGCTCTGGGATAATGTTCTTTGATATGTTTGCCTGCATTAGGAAAGTAGCTTTCATTAACTTCACATAAATGGTCAGGCAAGAAATTGATAGAAGGAAAAACACAAGAAAAGAAGAACAGCCCTAATGCTTTTGTAATGAGTTGTTTTGGAGAGCAAAGAATGGGATAGAGACAGTCTATTAGCTGCTGATTAATGAGTCTGGGACCTCAATCCTTTGATCTTTAGAAATGGCCTCTGATGACTTTCCTGTAATATTTGTTCACCATTCCATGCAGTTGTATAGAAGCGTTTCAGTTGCCCTATGGTCAGTTTTAAGCCCTGGGGACAGCCTCAGCTAGAAGATGCATAAAAATGTAAGACTACAACTTGCAGTCCACTAAACAAGTAAACCTTCTCAGAAATGGTTCACACACACATTTCTCATTTGAAGCCATTGGAAATGAAGACATGGGGCATGCACATTTGAATGAGCTCTTTGACCTATACAGTTCTTGTTCAGTTCCCCCACATTATGCATCCTTATTTGAGGCTCTTTAAGTTCATTAAGTCCTTTAAGACCTACAGGACCTTTAGAGATGAGATTACATAGAATCAGAATCAGAATAGAGCTGAAAGGGACTTTGGAGGTCTTCTAGTCCAGATCCCAGCTCAAGCAGGAGATCCTATACTATTTCAGATAAGTGATGGTCCAGTTTCTTCTTAAAAACCTCCAGTGATGAAGCATCCACGACGTCTGAAAGAGAGCTGTTCCATTGGTTAATTGTCCTCACTGTTAGGAAGTTCTCCTTAATTCCAGGTTCCTTCTCTCCTTGGTTAGTTTCCATCCATTGCTTCTTGGCCTGCCCTCTGGTGCTTTGGAAAATAAGTTGACTGCCTCTTCTTTGTGGCAGCCTCTCAAATACTAAAATACTGCTATCATGTCCCACCTAGTCCTTCTTTTCTCTGGACTAGCCAAACTCAAATCCTTCAACTGTTCTTCATTTGTTTTTGTTTCTGGGTCTTTAATTGTCTTAGTTGCTCTTCTTTGCACTTTTTCCAAACTCTCAACATCTTTTTTGTAATGTGGTGACCAAAACTGAATACAGCATTCCTGGTGTGGTCTTACCAAGGCTTTATAAAGTGGTACTAGTACTAATACAAGTGGCACTACTACATGCAGAAATGGTAGGAAAAATATCCTTAGTTGGGTTTTTTCCCCTACTATGACACCGAAACTATGAACTGTTCATTAAATCAGCTACGATTCTTTGCTTATTTATACCAGAATTAATTTGTCCTAAATCAGACTTTTGGAATTAAAACCCTCCAGTATTTGTCATCTAAAATCACAAGATTTTGCATCTACATTCAGTTTGTGGCATATGAAACCACAAGTCTTCCTACTAGTAAATGGGTGTGTTGAGATTTGCTGCACATACCATAGCAGTCATTTTCTGAGAGGGCCCATAGAATGTTTTCAATAGCATCCATTCATATGGATGACATGGAATAACTTGCCTCCAAAAGTTGTGAATTCTCCAACACTGGAAGTTTTTAAGAAGAGATTAGAGAACCATTTGTCTGAAATAATATAGGGTTTCCAGCCTGAGCAGGGGGTTGGACTAGAAGACCTCCAAGGACCCTTCCAACTCTGCATTCTATTCTGTTCTGTTCATATAAAAACATTGAAGGTCCTCTTTTAAAAAAACAAATATTGCTCAATTTTAACATTAAGGTGGTTTTAATAAGAGTTCATCTTTAATATCTTTTTTGATAATGCTGTTTGCATCTTGTATTTTATGAAATTAATATGGAATGCAAATTAAATATATGAAAGAATTTGATTCTCATATGTTTGTTGCCCTTTATATTTCTCAGCTGCCCCCAAACAGTCCAATCCACATCTGAGTTCCTTTTCCCCATCATCGTTACTCAGGCTAGAAATATTCTGTAAAACAAACCAGATTTTTTTCCACTTATCAGTACTGGAATAAAGTAACCCATTTTACCTTTATTGCTGATAAGATTATTAATTCTTAATCTATCCGATTTTCAAGTGAATATTTATCCTTCCATAAACACTTCTGGCTGAAAGAAGCATCTGATATTATGGCAGTAGAGGAGAATTCTCAGAAATTAAATTTCCAATCTCCCTTAGAAAGAAAGAATGTGGGATATACTGTACCCTCGTGAATGGAGCAGTTCATGGTTGGGGGATGAGAAGGTGGGGAGATTTCCCAAAATTGGTCTGTCATACTTCCGCTGTCTGTTTTGTATTTTTGGAGGGTCCAGTGACTGGTGGGGGTAGGGGAAAAATCTTTCTGGAATTATGCCAACATGATATAGTATGTTGAATTCTTAGTTTACAATTGGGAATTGCACATTGCAATTTTACATAGTTGTATCACTTTTGCGATAGTAGCTAATATCTGTAGCTAAAGTGTAGGATTAGGGTGAAGATTCACCCCCCAAGCTTGTGGGTTGGTTTCTGAATGTTTTGTTATCAGGCAAGTAATATCTCCAGTGAAGTTTAGAGAATGTAACTGTCAGCATTTTTCTGTTTATAAGGGTTTCAAATGGTCAGTAGGTTTTGTAATGGGCCAGGTGATCAACAATAGTCTTGTGATGGGGAGGTTACATTGGGTGAGGGTCATTGGGAGATGAAGTCGGTTATGGGGGACTTGCATGGATTGGTTGAGAGTCGGGGGTGTCTTTGGTTGGCTATGCGATTGATTTGCATTCTGAGAGGTTCGTAGGCTGGTGGTAGGTCAAGGTGTCTGTTGATGGAATTGTTTGTGGATTACCAGGCTTCAATGAACTCATGAGCATGGTGGGTGGTAGCATGGCCAATGATTTTTTGGGCTGCTCCAATTGAACTGGTGCTGTTTGATGTTACTGTGGGTACAGATTTAGGATTTGGGATCGTGGCATTTGACTGCCAGCTGGCATTTGTGGGGTTTCAGTTGAGGTGAAGTTTGTCCCACGTAGAATTGGTTGCAATTGTTACACTTGATTTTGTAGATTACATTGTTTCTTTCCTCCTTCTGTATCTTGTCTTTGGTTTTGGATAATTCCTGGTGGAGTGTGGCTGTGGGTTTGTGGAAGAGGTGGTATTCAGCAGGTTCTGACCAGTTCTGGAGAACTGGTAGCGGAAATTTTGAGTAGTTTGGAGAACCGGCAAATACCACCTCTAACTGGAGATTTTATAGTATCCTTCCCCTACCACACCCACCAAGCCATGCCTAAAGAACCGGTAGTAAAAAAAAAATTGAATCCCACCACTGGTTTGTGGGCTATTGCTATTCCTAGAGGTTGGAGAATTCTGGCTGTCATTTCGAACACTCCCTTTGTGCATGGTAGGGTTAGGTTATGTGGTGTTTTGTAGTTCAGGTGCTATGTGTTGGAATATGAAGTTTCTTGGTTAGCCATTATGGAGAAACTAACAATGTCATCCCTTAAACTCCACTGAAGGTGTTACCTAGCCTGGTAATAAAATGTTCAGCAACCAGTCCACAAGCTTGGAGAACCTTTACCTTAATGTATCACCTTCTCCACACAAAGCCTTGTTTTCATGACACATTCAACTGGGTCAAGTATTTGGCTATCAGAAAGTGGATGCAATACTTATGGTCATCTAAGCCTAGTTGACCAACTGTAGGCTTCTTCCCCAGAGGAAAGAAGGAAGATAGCCTTCACAAAGGAGGTTAGTATACTAATCAAGATGATAGCTGTTAAGCCTGGGTTCCCCAACCAGGGTTAAGGAGACAAGCTAAACAGAATGTGCAGCGTTAGTCAGATAGGCACACAGATAAATGAGTGAGATAAGTTTGTATGTTTGTTAACATACAGTAAAAATAACAGATACGCTTGTGCTATCAAAAATATAGTTTATTCCATTTAGAGTTTATAGCATAGTCAAAATAACAGTCCATTAGTCATGTATCGTTTAGTCAGTCCATTCAAGGATATTCAATTAGCAAAGTCCGTGTAGAATATCCAATGTCAGTTCACTTACAATAAATCAACAGTCCTTTCTTTCTCCCATTCGAGTAACGCAGTTTTGAGTCCATGCAGTAATTAGGGATCATCAAAGCCAGAGAGAACAAGCTGACATTCCTTGCTTCTTTTATGGTGCTTTCACAACCACTCCCTTAATTACATTCCTACAGTTAAAGTTGCAGACACTTTAACTAACAAACTATGATAACATATTTATTATTTTACTAAACCAGTTAGGGTAAACAATGTTATCCCTAACAATAGCTATTGATCTAACTAATACACTTTACTTTTAACCTTCTGTTGCTGTTTCACTATGACTATGGTTAGCCAAAGAGTACAAAATGCTTTTTTTTTTTTTGCAAGCCTGTGCTCCTTTCACCATTCCTGCAAACGGGCAGGAGTTGAAGGAGTCTTATTCCATTCCTTCCCTGATTCCAACCTCTGTTTGCTTTGGTCATGAAGATGGTCTAATGATCTGTCTATACCATGCTTACTAGGGTCTTCAACAGATGGTTTCAGCAACAACCAATACCTTTCCTTTCTGTGGTCTTTGAGAACGTGAGATTTCCATTGATGGGAAATCCTTCCTCCATTGATTTCCCCCTTATACTTAAACACCTTCTTTTCTGCACCAAGAAGTACGTAAGGAAGGAAATCATTACTCCTATTATTGGAGAGAGAAGGGGATGCATGCAAAATTTTAATTAATTTCACTTGGTTTAAAGGAAAGTGAAGTCATTTCAGAGGTTCAGCGGTAAACAAATAAAAAAAAGAGAGGCAGTATTTCTCTGGTCCAGCAGTCCAGGATGAAATGGAACACACAATGATTAAAAGGGAGATGCCATCACTTCCATATCACATAGAAGACAACTGAAGCCAATAGTGACATGTGTCAACTCGTAAAGCATTCCTGGCTTACTCTCGAGTTGCCATAAGAAGGGTGGGGGAGATCTGATGGGAGCAGTTTGGTTGCTATGACCAGAAGCATATTCCACGCATACCTTTCTCCAAATTGGGTCTCAGGTTTACCAGATCCAGCCAGAGAGGCATGTTTTCTACAGCCTGCAAAAGTGCTCCATTGGAGAGTGTGATTTTTGACACACTCTGGGAGGAGGGGGGGAGACAAGGTCATAGGTGGGCGGAACCCTAACAACATGAAGCATAGCAGATGAAGAGAGCCAACACAAGTTGAAAAAGGCTCCTTTTGATGTAGAATAGGAAAAGATAGAAGGGGGCTGGGGACAAGTACAGAATAATGTTGTACATTACTACTCTTAATAAATAATGATAATTGTGCTGGGGCAACCTAGTGAATAAGTCCAACATGAATAAGCCCACATATTGCTGTGCACCACCAGTGGATTTTGTTGTAGGATCCAATGGGACCAGAGGTTTAAACTTCTGAGCTTTCAGACTTGTGTTGGAACCCATCCTCAAGGAACTTCTCTCTACTGGACTGTGTGTCCCAAAGGTACTTTTTCAAGAGGCAACTGGACTTTCTGATTTTTCTTTGAAGACATTTTGTTTCTCATCCAAGAAGCTTCTTCAGCTCTGACTGGATGGCGGGGAATGGGGGGATTCATATTCCTTAGAGACAGCTGGTCATTTGCCTTCTTTTAGTGAGTCGTTTAGGCCACCTGGACATTTATCTGTGTCATCAGGGTCACCTGAGTGGTACAAATAGGAGTGGAGCTTCTTGGAACTGTCGAAATGACTGCATTGTAGATTGGAGATAGATGATGTCACCTATCCTTCCCCCTCTGTTAAGAGAAGGCTATTTAATTTTGACATAGATGGCCTCTTTAAGAAGCACCTTTGGGACAACCATGACTTAGATGACTGAGAATCTCCATAGACATTTACTGGAATGTGTGCTTTGGGTTATTCTATGCATTGCATATATGTGGTACCTGGTTGAGTGTGGCTTCTTATTAGTTGATTTGGGGGTATTAAGCTATTAAGTCTTTGGCTGTTATTTCCTTGTGCTGCCTAGTCATTTTCTAAGTATCTGATAGGCTAGTGGTAAAATAGCATTCCTGTTGACTAACAATGGACCTGTTTCCCAGACTTCAATCATGGGAAATCAGCCCACAGCATGAGTTCTGAAAGCTCAGAAGACAACACCTGTAGTCCTGGGGACAGATTCAGATCACATCCTGCAACATAATCCTGGGATATGTATATTTGCTTTCATTTGTGGGTGGATTTTGTATCCAGTGGGCTAGTTTTCAAAAACAAGAGTATTTATTGTGATACTCTAAATACCTCTATAACTGTCTGGTTTGGTTCTGCAACCCAACAGGTCAGACACAGACTTCAGAGGATAATTAAGACTGCAGAAAAAACAATTACTACCAACCTGCCTTCAATCGAGGACCTGTACACTGCACGAGTAAAAAACAGGGCTGTGAAAATATTTACAAAACCCTCACATCACGGACATAGACTGTTTCAACTCCTTCCCTCAAAACGATGCTATAGAGCACCGCACACCAGAACAACTAGACACAAGGACAGTTTTTCCCCGAACGCCATCACTCTGTTAAACAAATAATTCCCTCAACCCTGTTCAACCATTACAAAGTCTGCACTACTATTACTGTTAATCTTGTCATCACTCCTTATCACCCATCCCCTCCCACTTGTGACTGTATGACTGTAACTTTGTCGCTTGTATATTTACGATTTATATTGATGGTTTCCTAGTATGATTTCATTGCTTATTGTACCCTATGATTATCATTAAGTGTTGTAATTTATGATTCTTGACTCTTGATGAATGTATCTTTTCTTTTATGTATACTGAGAGCATTTATACCAAGACAAATTCCTTGTGTGTCCAATCAAACTTGGCCAATAAAGAATTCTATTCTATAAACCTCACTAAGATTATTTTAAACAAGACATGTTGCAACTGATTCTAAACCTCTCTCTTGTGTGTGTGTGTGTGTGCTGTGATATAATCACATTTGTGATGTGTGTTGTTATATGATCAATATAACATAATCCTCTAATATCCCTGCCCAACTTACATTAACTCAGCCTATAATGAAACCTAAGTACATACAACCGTGACAATTATCTCCATATTTTTGGTTTATTTTTTAAAATGCAAACCTGCTGTATTTATTGAAACTGATTATTATTTAAGGGGAGATTGACTTAGAAAAAGTAGAGCAATTCTAAGAGTCATAATGAATTGCAAGGGAAAAAAATAAGCTGCAAATGCAGAATTTTTTTTTCTAATTATTCTTGAGGAAAAAGATATTTTTAAAGAGGATTCCATAAAGCTTCTTGGATGAATTGCTTACAACTAATCATTTACTCAACTCTAATTAGAAATATTAACTGATCCACAGTTTCCCAGGAATATGGTAGATTTAATCCTCATTTGCTTCTTCCTTTCTTGTAATGAAACTGTCCTACCAATTATTGCTTTTTTGTTTGATTAGATTGTTTACTAGTTGCTTGCTTAATTGCTAATGTTGCACCTTCTCGCTCTTTCTTTCTCCTATTGACAGAAGTTAGGTTGGTATTTAATACAATTACACTAAATAAGGCGATTAAAAAAAATCACTGAACTATCACTTGATTAAATAAGACTTCATGCTGCAATAGATTCTATCTCAGTGCTAATTTATTTATGACATCAATATCAAGAGCTTTTGGAGAGAGAGGGGGGGAAGGACAGAGGCATTGTAGTAGCTTTTCGTGCTGACTTTAAAATATCAAATTAACAAAATCAGAAATGAGGAGGTGATAAGCTGCCTGGGAAAGCCAAAATAATCAAAATAATCAAAATCATAAAAAATTGAAAGTTAGAGTATTTTGGACATGTGATGTGACATCTGGAAAAATATGGCATACTTAATCCTCCAGGGAAAGATTGAAGGCAAAGGAGGTCCAGGCAGAAGAAGAACATTATGGCTTCAAAATTTAAGGGTCTAGTTCGGATAAAACTCAACAGCACTTTATTGTGCAGCTGTTGATAAAAATAGGATCGCCAACATGTTCACCAATGTCCAATGACACATATGCCACAAGTGTAAACTCATAAAATATTTTGTGTACACATTTTATAGTTGACAACAGAAAAAAGTGGGGGGAGTTTCAAAGAGCAGGCAGCAGTGTGGAATCGAAAGTACATTTCATTCATATTTTCTTCAAAGACTGATTAGATGACTGAAGCTTATGCCTCGCAAAACTCTAATTGGAGAGCATGATTGATGACTCTTGGCTATGGATGTTTTTTGTTGGATGATACACCCAGAGAGGTGGGGGGGAAAGAAGGGTCAAGGGTGACAGTGAATTACTATCTCAGAGTTGGCTATGCCCAGGTTAATGCCGGACATAGAATGTTAACATCAAATAAATCTTTTTTAGTTTTGGGAGTGTGGCTCGAGGCTCATGATTTAATTGGAGTAGCTGCTGGAATCCTGACAGTTAACAACAAGAAGAAAAAGTATTTGGGGGCATATTGATTTGGTTTTGTTTATTGCTGGAGAAGACCTCTGCATTACACTGAATGCTTGCATAGAAGGGAGCAAGAATTACATGAGCTATTGGAAGGGGCAAGCATGTAAATTTTAAATGCATAGTTGTATTGAGACTTACTGTAAGGCTTAAGCTAAAAACATGGGAACCAATGTTCTGATGGATGAAAATGTATAAGCAAAGAAATCTCAGTACTCTTAGATAAATAATGTGTATTAGGAAAGAACTTCAAAGCAACAGGAGACCAACTCTGAATAATTTTACTTATATAGGTAGTCCTCGTCTTACGACCACAATTGAGGCCACACATTTCTGTTGCTGAGACAGCTGTTAAGTCAATTTTGCTCCATTTTACAACCTTTCTTGCTGCCTTTAAGTGAATCTCTGTGGTTATTCAGTTAGTAACAGTATGGTAAAGTGATTCTGGCTTTCCCATTGACTTTACTTGTCAGAAGGTCGCAAAAGGCCATTACACAACTCCAGGACAGCGCAACCATCATAGATAGGAGCCAGATGCCAAGCCTCCCAATTTTGATCACATAACCATGGGGATGCTGCAACAGTCTTGTGAAAAATGATCATAAGTCACTTTTTCAGTGCTGTTGTAACTTTCAACTAACACTAAACAGAAGATTATAAATTGAGGACTACCTGTAATCTTTTTCAGCACTTTTAGCCCTTAAACTTATATACCGCTTTATAGCCCTCTCTAAGTGGTTTACAGAGTCAGCCTATTGCCCCCAACAATCTGGGTCCTCATTTTACCCACCTTGGAAGGATGGAAGGCGGAGTCGACCTTGAGCCTGGTGAGATTCTACCTGCCAAATTGCAGGCAGCCGGCAATCAGCAGAAGTAGCCTGTAGTACTGCGCTCTAACCACTGAGCCACAGTGGCTCATCGATCTACCTTTCTTTGAACTGCACTTTTAATCCATGGATAAGAAGCCTTTTAGGAGGTGGGTCAACTTGCCCTTGCAAAATGCTTGATAAACCATTGGTAGCCATCTTATCATTGGGTGAAACAAGTCTCATCGATTCTTAGGTTGAAAAAACTGTAAGGCAAATGTTGAGCAAATGCTCAACTTTCAAGGCTGGGAGGAATATAATCAAATATCCTTTGATTCAAAAAGGGTTAGAATTTGAACCCCAGAGCATATATATTTAAATATGACTTGATTCCTATATTCTCTGTAGTATAAAGATCTTCTGCCAATGTTTGGCCTCTGACTTGTCTGCAATAAATAAACTAATCTCTAGCCATGTTGAGTTTGCAAAGCAATTTTCAGAAAATAGGATGAAACATTTCACGTGGATAATTTATTCTTGTGCCTTTCTGTACCCTGACATGTACTAAGCTAAGGCAACTTCAAGACTGGATGTTTTAATGTGCCTTCTTCCCTCCAATCATCTTTGAAAAACATTTTAACAAAGAAAACACTTTGTGTGGTGAAGCCAACCTCCAAATTATGTCTATTTTGAACCTGATTAAAAACACTAGCACATACATTGACTGAGTGCTGATTAAAATTCATTTATTTATTTAGGAATTTCCTTGCAAAGCAAACGTACAAATGGGTGGGGCAGAGTAGAATTTGTAATTATTTAGTATATCTATATTGATTGCATTAAAATCTGAATAGGATTGAAAATAGCTTAGAAGCTGTCCCCCACCCCACCCCACCTAAGGATGGAGGGGAAAAAAACCCAAGAATTAGAATAGTTACATGATTATAATAATTTTGGATCAATTGAGAAACATAAAAGCACCAATAGTATGCATTCAACTTGAAAGCCAAACATTATAGAACATAGCACCTAACTTTGGAATTTAATAATGTCCATTCGAGTATAATCAAAATGGATTTTACTAAGGATAATTTCCTAGCAAAAAATGTGCCTACTAGGAATAATAAGAATGCATTAAACCACATATGAATATTTTTTCAAAGTACTTGTTCTGCCAAGTTTGTAAACACAGGGACTAGACTAAGCTTGCAGTGTTAAGTTGAAATAATTGGATAAAAATGAAATAGCCCTTTCTCGGAAAATATGTGCATATCTTGATCAATGAAGAATTGGATTTGCACAAAATAACAATAGAAAACAAGAGGGCTCTGGAGAATAGAAAATACATCAGTCAACATTCAAGAAATGAATTGCTATTATAGCTGAAACTAGAATTAAAATGCAAGAGGCTGAAAGAAGAAGAAGAAGAAGGAGAAGGAGAAGGAAAAGGAGAAGGAGAAGGAGAAGGAGAAGGAGAAGGAGAAGGAGAAGGAGAAGGAGAAGGAGAAGGAGAAGGAGAAGGAGAAGGAGAAGGAGAAGGAGAAGGAGAAGGAGAAGGAGAAGGAGAATAACTTTATTGTCATTGTGCAAGTGCAACAAAATTGTGGATGCACCCCAGCAACTGTTCACAATACAATAAAACCAGAGCACTTAAAGATGAAAATAAAAAAAAAATAGAGTACCTGCGTCTCCATTTGCAATTAGAGAGTACAATATCTACGAATATACACAAAATATACATCCAACACTGACTGTGACGCTTTGCCGAGTGTAATACACAAGAGATGGATTGTACTGTAATATGTTATTATACATCTGAATGAGGTATTGCGATTTCACATCTTTTCACATCTTAATAAGGTAGTACTTTGTATTTATTTGCGGTTCGGATGGCCCAGGGAAAGAAACTATTTGTTAGTCTAGTGGTGTGGGATTTTATTGACCTAAAGCGCCGTCCAGACAGCAGCAGGTCAAAAAGATAATTGCCAGGGTATGAGGAGTCTTCTCTGATGGCCTTGATTCTGCTTTGGCAGCGGGACCTGGCTAAGTCTTCCAGGGAGAGCAGAGGGCAGACGGGGAACAGGAATGAACAAAATTTTCTCCATATACAGAAATGCATTAGATTAGAATTTAAACTATATTAGATTCTGACATGTAGAATATGATATTTTCATCCTTAAGATTCTTTCAAATTGGGTTTTCTTTATGATCTAGGCATAAGCTGAAGACAACCATAAGAAGCCATAGTTTAATTTATGCAGAAACTCAGTTCTGTATTTTTGACATACATTTCTAGTGAAACCCAAAGGTGCTTTTTTCAAGAGGCAACTGGACTTTCAGTTTTTCTTTGAAGACTTTTCACTTCTCATCTAAGAAGTTTCTTCTTTTTTTCTATGACATCATCTCTCTCCAGATTACAACACCGTCCCTTCAGCATTTTCAAGAAGGCTCCACATCCATTTGCACACTCAGGTGACCCTGAGGACACAGAAAACCTCCAGGTGACCTTAATGACTCACTAAAAGAATGTAAATGACCAGCTGTCTGCAAGGAGTAAAAATCCTTCCATTCCCCACCATCCAGTCACAGCTGAAGAAGCTTCTTGAAATTGAAACATCTTCAAAGAAAAATCAGAAAGTCCAGTTGCCTCTTGAAAAAGCACCTTTGGACAGTTTATTGTTGTTCCCAAGGGAAAAATTAAGAGAACAGGTGCTAGATATGCCACCTTCATCTCACAGAGGAAAAATGAGAAATAAATAGATAAAAGAATTGTTCTGTACCTTCATTTGCATTCTTGAAACCTCACGTTTTGATTGGTGAGGGGTGATCTGATTGGTTTAGCGAGCTGCACTGATTGGCCCGCTGAGAATCTCCCGCGATTGGCGGATACGAATCGCGGGAGATTCAAAGCAGTGCCATTGGCTGCGGCTGCCGCGGCTTGAGAATAAAAAGCTGCAAGTTTTCCCTTGGAGCCAGATCAGTTCCGGGGGCCTAATAAAGAGCTGAAACCACAGTCACTAACTCCTGGTCTCCTTGCCGAACGGACACGACACTGGCGATGAAGGTGGGATCTCAAGGCTGAACCCCATCGAGCACGTGTCCACCAGAAGCAAGACCGACGAGATGGCCAGCATCGCTCCGCCCGCGGCCTTCAACCCCACTAGCGAGGACTGGGAATTCTACACGGACAGATTCCTCATGTTCCTCAAATGCAGCAACATGAAGGACGCCACCGGGCCAAAAAAATGAGCCGTTTTCCTGACACACTGCGGGCCCGCAGTGTTCAAGATGGCAAAAGCTCTCGCGAAACCCACTGACGTCAAAGCGATGGACTGGGACGACCTCGAGCCCTTGCTCCGCAACCACTACGTCCCCGCCGTGCCCACCCTCATCAGGTGGCACAACTTCTACCGGCGGGACCAGAGACCGGGCGAAAGCATCAGCGACTTTGTTGCCGAGTTGCGGAACGTAGGAGGCATGTGTGGATTCTCCGACATGGACAAGGCCCTACGGGACCGAGTCGTGCTCGGACTTCGGGATCCAGTCCTCCAGAGCCGACTGATGGCCAAAGGCAACATTGCCCTCGCCGACGCCATCGCTGAAGCCACCGCAGCCGAGGCTACCCGGAAGTCGGCGAACCGCATGCGGAGATCGGACGCCGGGGACCGCACCGCGACCACCGACTCGGGATGGGCGACCGAGGCCCAACCGGAAGCAAGTCACCGCAAGACCACCACCCACCATGGTGAATTCCACTCCGCCTCCGACACCTCGGACGAGGAGGAGGAAATCCACCGGCTCCAGGCGGGACGCGACCAGCACAATCAGCGGGGTTGTAAGTCGGGGACCGCGTGTGCCGGTTGCAGAGGCGACCACCCAAGATCGGAGTGCCGTTTCTTCGACGCAGTCTGCCGGTATTGCAACAAAAAAGGCCACATCGCCTGCGTCTGCCGACTAAAGAAAGCTTACAGCCCCAGACGGTGGGACCACAGCGAGTGGAGATGGGACAGCACACACCCCCGAGCCAGAGATCACCCAGCCGATAGCAGATGGGACCGGAGCAGGTGAACCCGACGAGGCAGAGAGACCCGGCGGGAGGAGGAAACCCACCAGACGGTCATCATTGGCCATGCATCAACCACCAACGCCCGAAAAGTCTACGTGGAGGTAGGCATTGAAGGCAAGCCATGCAGGATGGAGGTGGATTCCGGGTCCTACCTCTCCATGGTCACCTGGCAAGAAATCAAACGCTTGGTGCCTACCATCCACAAGAAGGGACTGGAGAACCAGAGACTAATCATCAAGGACTACCAGGGAAACCGCATCCCGGTAGTCGGAACCGGACAATTTGAAGTAACATTTAAGGGCCGCACGGCAAAGCTTCCCCTAACAATCATGGACCGAGACCGGCCCAGCCTTTTGGGACTGCAATGGACCGCTTAGCATCGAAGTCACGGGCATCGAAGTCACATCGCCGAGACCGATTGGGAGCAGCAACTGTCACGGGACTTCCAGGAAGTGTTCGACGGCACCCTAGGCAAGTACCGAGGGCCCCCCCATCTCCTTCAGCCTAGATCCTAACATTCCCCCAAGACATCTAAAACCACGGCGGGTACTCTTTGCACTCCGGCCAAAAATTGACGAGCAAATTGACAAACTCATCAAGCAAGGGGTCCTACAACCAATTGATCATGCCCGGTGGGAGACCCCAATAGTCACCCCAGTCAAGCCCGATGGGTCAGTGAGAATCTGCGGGGACTATAAGGCCACCCTAAATTGTGCCTTGCAATAAAGCGCCTACCCCGTCCCAGTAGTGCAGCACCTTCTACACTCACTGGAGGGAGGCAAGGTTTTTGCGAAGCTCAACCTGGCCCAAGCATACCAACAGCTGCCGGTCGACGCAGAAACCGCGGAGGCGCAAACCATAGTCACCCACCGGGGAGCTTTCCAATGTAACCGACTCCAGTTTGGAGTCAGCGTGGTGCCTGGAATTTTCCAGAGCCTCATAGAGAGACTCTTGCAGGGCATCAAGGGGGTGGTGCCCTACTTCGATGAAGTGCTGGTATCGGCAACCAACCAGCGAGAACTAGAGGGTCGGCTAAGGGAGGTGTTAACCAAATTCAAGGAAACCGGGCTAAAAGTGAAGAGGGAAAAGTGCCAACTTTACACAGAGCGGGTCGAGTTCCTGGGATATCTCCTAGACCGGCACGACATCCACCCCACCGAAACTAAAATCAGAGCCATTAAGGAGGCTCCCACACCCAGGACTAAAACAGAACTGCAGGCGTTTCTGGGACTGCTTAATTTTTACAATGTTTTCCTGCCCCAGAAGGCGACCGCGGCAGAGCCTTTGCATAGGCTCTTGGACAAGGCAGCTACCTGGACTTGGGGGAAACGTGAGGAAGCCGCTTCAGGAGAACCAAGGACCTGCTCATCTCGGATGCCGTCTTCATCCAATACAATGAGACCCTACCACTTGCCGTCACACGCGACGCCTCACCCTTCAGCGTCGGCGCCGTCCTCAGCCACACAATCCCGGATGGAAGAGAAGCACCCATCGCTTTCTTCTCCAGGACACTCACCAAATTGGAGCGGAACTATAGCCAGCTGGACAAGGAGGCCCTAGCCATCATCGCAGCAGTGAAGAGGTTCCACGAGTACCTCTACGGCCGCACCTTCACAATCATCACGGACCACAAGCCGTTGCTGGGCATCCTGGCAGGAAACCGGGCCACCCTGAACATTTTATCTCCCAGGATGACAAGGTGGTCTGAATTCCTTGCCGCCTACAGCTACCGGCTCATACACCGACCCGGTAAGACTATTACACATGCAGACGCTTTGAGCCGCTCACTGCTCACCGCTACCCGACCTAGACACCGACCCAGCACCCACAACGAGCACCCTCAGCATAGAGACTCTGCCCGATCTACCCATAACCGCGTCAGACATTGCCCGAGAAACCAATAAAGACAAACATCTGGCGTGGGTGTTACATTGGGTAGAGAAAGGGTGGCCGGAAAAGGACAACGACGAAGCATTCAAAACATTCCGGAACCGGTAAACGGAACTTTCGCTGCAAAAAGGGTGTGTCAAAGCGTGGGGTGATCTGATTGGTTTAGCGAGCTGCGCTGATTGGCCCGCTGAGAATCTCCCGCGATAGGCGGATACGAATCGTGGGAGATTCAAAGTGGGAGATTTAATCGTGGGAGATTCAAAGTGGTGCCATTGGCCGCGGCCGCCGCGGCTTGAGAATAAAAAGCCGCAAGTTTTCCCTTGGAGCCAGATCGGTTCCGGGGGCCTAATAAAGAGCTGAAACCACAGTCACTGCCTCCTGGTCTCCTTGCCGAACGGACACGACAAGAATGTTATTTAGTGGTATGCAGCCAGTGTTCGCTATTCTTATTGCCTCTGATTTATCAGCACTCCATTTTGTCAATCACAAGAGTTTCACTTTTATAATCCACCTGTCAGTCATAAGTGCTTTTCTTTCATAATTGAAACTCAACATCATAATTGAAATTCAAAATACCTTCAGTTTAAAATGTTTGCATCATACAGATCAATTGCCTGTTCCATTGAGAACGTTTCTCTATGTCCTCCCTTCCTCTTATTCTTCTTAGAGAAAGAAAGAAGGGTGGTCTAGCACAGTTTTAAAGACATTTTGAGGGATTCCTAATTTTCCCTTTATTATAAATATTTTGCTTTTTTCACAGAGATCAACTTGGACCAGGAATTGATGGCTACCGTCACAGCAGAGAAAATGTGTTAAACCTTTTGTGGCACCAAAAGGTATCAGAAACAACAGCAGCTCTCATCACAACTTCTACCACTATTCCTGTCTAAAGAAATATCGATTTGTTTATCCATCATCTATTTATCACATCTATCTATCTGTCTGTCTCTCTCTTTCTCTGTCTCTCTCTCTGTCTGTCTGTCTCTGTTTCTGTCTCTGTCTCTCTCTTTGTATCTATCTGTCTGTCTGTCTATCTGTCTGTCTATCTGTTTGTCTATACACACACATATATATCCATCCATCAGCTACTACCTACCTACCTATCTATCCATCTATGATCTATCTATCTATCATCTAATCTCTACATTCAGAAATGGTTGCAATACCTTTCCATACAGGATCAGGAGACTGAGTTGAGATGCATTGCTCTACCTTTTCTGAATGAATTATGAGATTATGAATTATGAATTATGAAAGAGCTGCGGTGAAATAGAAATGTATCATTCCCCCCCCCCGCTAGTTCAAGAAAAAAAATTGTGCATGTACTAACCCACTGTATTTTAGCAGAAAGCAATTGGCCCTTATGTGTCTTTTCAGTAACAACTAACCCTGTTAATTTTTTCTAATAACAATGTATTTAGATGAAAATGGTGGAAATTCAGGATATCCCCCCACATAAATCCCCCCCTCAAAATAAAACAAAATCTAGACCAAGCCATTGTAATCACAGCTTCATAGGACAATTGCAATGTGTAAAGGCAACTGTACGTATTTTGAAACCACATGCATTTTCATTTAAACATACTCCTCTGCTAATTCTGCCACCCTATCAAGTTTATTGCTAGGAGTATGAATAGAATGGGTCTGAGAACAGATGGTCTTTTGAAGGAAACACAGTTACATTCTAAATTCAGACAAATGCATTGTATTCTAATGGCCTTCGAAATAGAGTCCTAACATGCAGACCAAATAAATCAGCAGTACAATAGGCTGCTCTTTCATTTTACCACATTAAAGACAAGCCTACCCCAATAAAGCTTTGTTATTGGTAACCCCATACCCTTGTACAAGCAGCTGTTTATTGATTATACATGGCACCAAATGTGCAAAGCCATTGCTGAGTCCTTACTACTTTAGCAGACAATGGGTGCTACAGCTACCCTATTGGATATTATTTTGTATGATAGACTGACAAATCAGTTTTGTCATGAACAGCTGTGTTCTTGTTTTAAAAGGCTGAGCTACTAGGAAGAATGCAAATGGGGCAACCTTTTTCACTCAGAGCATGTTATCTCGCAAGTCCACAGTCATTCAAGCAAGATGATTTTTTTTCCCCCTCTTACTATCATGCTGTGATCCTAACGAGCAGCATATGTTGGACTTATCTTTTTGCTTGTCATTTTGACATTTCTTAATTGTGTGATTCTGTATGGGCATTCTCTCCCTCTCTCCTCCTCCTCTCTCCTTGTGTATGCAGACATTTAAATTACTCTGCAAGCTGTCTGACCTGGCAATAACCCAACAGCAATGAAGAGTTGGAATGTAAAACTCTGTTTATTTCAAAGAAAAATAATAATCAATTTCTGTTCTGATTACTGTTTTCCTATCAACCCACTCCCTACCCTGAACATAATGTAGAGGAAAAGCTACCCAAGGGATAGAAGATAGAGATTGCTATTCACAAGTTGGCCTTTTATTTTCAATGGAAGTTTGTCAAAGTTGATCCCCATACCACAATTGTGCTGGAGTATCTCCTGGTCATGTTCTACTAGTGCCCATGCCATACACATTTTTAAAAAATGTATTAGATGCAACATGGGTGCTTCATCCAGCTGGGAATATTAGCAAAAAAAGCAGAGGGGTGGTATAGACATGTGGATTCCTATTTTCTATTAATCTCAGACAGGTATTGTTTGAGAAGCCTGTCTAGTTAGGGTCCTTGAGATGTTGCAAAATTCTGTTTCCCATTTTGGAAAGAAGTGTTTTTGCAATCAGACTTCAACTGGAAGCAAAGTGTTTTCAAGGAAAAACAAAACAAGAAAGACTACTTGCCTTTTGGAAAAGCACTTTTGGGACAACCATGACCTGGATGATTGAGAATCTCCACAGACAATACATTTGATTTCATGATTTCTCATATCCTCCTCCAAAGAGTAATCTCTTCTGAATAATGCAGCATCGTATATAAATATTGGTGGCTCATACAGTAAGATGCTGGCTCTGCGTGCTACTGAGGTCAACAGATTGGCGACTCAATTCCTGTGAGTGAATAAACCATGGAGGGACAAGAAAGAAGCCTCCCCCCGATTGCCTACCGGCATTCAGGCGTCTCATGGGTAAAGATAACACTGCCCCCCAAAAATCCTTTCACAGAGACAGACAGCCATCTCGGTGATCCCTGGCTAATACATGCCATATGCTTAATAAATAAATAAATTGATGTGTGTGTGTATGAAAATATTGTGTGTCACTAAGAGTTTTTCAGGTAGGGCAACGTAGAAATGCCAAAAAAGTCATTTGAAGATCACAAACTGCAAGTATTGTACAGGACATAGTAAAGTGGTCCCACTCAATCAGTTAGGTTAGAGAACTAACTACTAGATCAGCCAAGAACTGTGACTCCCTTGAATAATGTCATATTTTGTGACCTGATGGTTTATCCAAATAGCTATCTCTCTCTGTCTCATCTGCCTTTGGGCACTTTCTTTTCGTCATTTCTTTTAACCTCCTGCATTTTCTACATTTAACCCTTCTTCTTCTGGTATTTCTTTAAACAAATATGTGGAATAAATTCTGTATCTGACCTCAAATAATTAGTGAGGCTGAAGGTGGATTTGTACCTGAGGCTATGGTCATACTCTAAGTCAGGGGTGGGCAATTAACTTCTGTCGGGGGCCACATGGAAAATCAGATCTGCGTTTGAGGGCCGAACCAATTTTATAAAAGGCCATTATAGATAGATAGATGGATAGATAGATAGACAGATTCTTCCATTACGAATAAACGACTCTGTGTGTGTGTGTGTGTGTGTGTGTGTGTATGTATGAATGTACCCCCTCAGTTTACACAAGTTGGCCACATAAGATAAAAAATAAATAAACGCCCACCCCCCCAAAACATAACTCCTCCGGTGCCCACGGATAAACTGTGAACCACCAATTAGTAGCAGGGCTGACCCTCCCTCTTGAACCAATGTCTAATTGGGGGGAGCAGACCGGCCTTCAGTCTCTTGAGAGAAACTGCTGGCTAACCCTGCAAACCGCTTGCTGAGGTGTGTGTGTGTGGGGGCTTTCGCCTGCCTTTCCCCCCGCCCGCCCAGCACCCATCCCGCTGCCGCTTTTGCCGTTAAACCACGAGTTCTCCTGGGCGCTTGGGAAGCCCGCTCAGCAGAAAACATCTGCACGCTTCTCCCAGGACCTGCCCGCTTTGCCCAGCCAGCACGTCCACCACCAAGCACGCCTTGGTCCGGCTGCGAGGTCCCGGCACCGGCGCGCTGAGGGCACCGCTGTTCTCTCCCATCTTACTGCAGGGGAAGGCCGTGCGTGGAGGGAGGTGTGAAGCACCTGCTGGTGCTCGGATCTACGGGAATACGCATCACAACAACGGGCGTTAGGGGAGGAAGGAGGCGATGGCGGCAGAGCCACTGCTGTTGCTGCTGCTGCTCTTGGCTGAGAGGCGAGAAAAAGGCTCGCCCAGGGCGCAGCGAGCCAGATGACCAAGAGTGCACAGCGGGCCGCTCCGAAGCCAGGCGTGGGAGAAAACCGCCCCAGCCCCCCCCCCCCCCACGCAGTTGGGCCCGCGCCGCCACTGCCAGTCCTGGCCGCTCCAGCTGCCAGTCGCTCCTTGGAGCACAGCTCTTCCCATGGCCCCATTGCACTTCTCATGCTCCTTCCTGCTGGCGGTGCTTAGGGCTCCGCCTGAGCCGAGTGGTGGGAAGAGGTACGTTGAAGCTGCAGCGGCCAGCTCAAATCTCTTGGTCCCAGGGAATCCCCCTCCACCGAGGTGCCTGAGCCTCTGTGGAGGGGGATTCCCCAGTGACCAAGAGATCCGAGCCAGCCGGTGCAGCTTCAATGCACCTCTTACCGCCGCTTGGCTTTGCCATCCCGTGGCGCTGGGTTCTGGAGCGCAGCCCCAAGTTCTGCCGGCCGCGGTGGAGAGCCCGGAACTGCTCAGCAGGTGGTTGGCTGAACCCCAGAGCGCTCCTTTGACACCGCCTCCCACGCCCCCTTCCAAATCAAGCGCGGCTCAGGCGAAATCAAGTGGGGCTCTATCGCTGGCGGCCGCAAGGGCAGCGCTCGGGGATCCTTCTCCTGCAGTCACAACGGAGGGGCGGGGAGGCAAGCCGGCAGCATCCTGAGCTCCTCCTGGCTCAATGGCTTCTCTCCCCATGAAGGGACTGCGACGAGACCTCAGCAGGTTTCAGCTCTCTTCGCTCCGCCGGGCTCCTGCACCCATTTCCTGCTCTGCCTGACAAGCCTGCCAGGTGCCCTGCTCGCTCTCCGCTGCCCGCCCTCCGCCTCAACCGTCTCCTCTCGATGCGTCTGAAAGCAGCCAAAAAGTGGCCGCGGTTACATATGGACCAATCTTCGGCAGGCCGGATTAAAAAGACCAACGGGCCGGATGTGGCCCACGGGCCATAGTTTGCCCACCCCTGCTCTAGGTCATAGTCCAATTTCTTAACCTACTTAAATATTGTCTCGTTTCTTCTTCCACCCCACTGAAATTTAAAAATGACTCTTGTTTTTATTCTGTTGTTTTGGCAAATATTGTGGTAATATTATAAAGCATGTGTATATGACTGTGCACTGTAATCTGAAGAATTCAGACTTTTTAAAGACTTATATGAGAAAACAGGATGGTTTCAAAGCAATTTCCATACAAGACATAATATATTTGTTTATCACTGCATCTTGACAGTAGAAATATTTCTCATGGAATTTAGGAAATTAATGGTCAAAATTAAGAGCTTTTAGATAAACCATTTTTTTTCTGCCTGAAAATGTATGTTTATATTCCATAATTTCTCTGAGATATCCTTTGTCAATTTTTAAAAAAGAAATTAAGATGTAAAATTGAAGAGGAAAAATAAAGAATGTCTGAGAGAAATAATGGACTATATAAAGCTCAGAAATGGGTTTATTTGGGACTGAGGGGATCATGAAGAAAAGTAATCTCATTTGCAAGACCTTCATGCTATCCATTAATTTGTTGGCTACTTCCATGAGACAGGAAAGAATGGGGAAAAAATCTATGTCCTTGTTAATTAGTACAGTCTAAAAAAAGTTCTTGCTGCCCTGATCAATATAAATCCCTTTTGACACTATGAAAACTAAACTAAACTTCCGGGTTGAGCCCTCCTCGCTGACAGATCATAGATTGCGACTGTCCGCGGCTATGGTCTGTGCTCTTTCGTTGGAGAGCCCCAATCATTGCAATTAGGGGCTGAAGCTGTTTTGGAGGGGTGGTGGAGTAAGGGGAAGCTGCCAGCCAGGTTGAGGGGAGCTGCATCTCCCCTACTGGGCTTGGTCTTTTTTCCCCCAAAGACAATTGAAGCGGTGGTCCAAAATGGCCATCCCCAAAGAGGAGGACTCAGCTGGACTAAGATTTGTGCAGGAGTGAAGAACGAGGAGGATAACATCCGAGCCGGGACAATTGGGTGAAACAACTAAACAAAAAGTACCCCGGGATTAAGGTAACATTGAACTCTTAAGAAAAGAAAAGTGAGTGGCGAAAATACAAAGGGACAGCAAAAAAAAACCCAAGAAAATAATTTTGACAGCTAAGCGGGGCTTCGAATTAGGAAAGGAAGAAGCCGGAATTAAAAACTTAATTAAATTGGATTAAAATATTTTGGCTACAAATAGACATAAAATAAAGCTGGACTTAAGATTGTCAAAAAATGATAATAATAAAATTTACAAATTGGAGACTGGATTGCTCTGGAATATTGAGGTTCGAAAAACCCTAAATAATAAAATAGGGGAAAAAGGTGAAGACTTTGTATAATGGAGAGTGCCATCTTCTGGATAAAAACTTAAACTCAAGTAAAAGGGAAATCATCCTGTTTCTTTATGAACTTGTATCGATATAATGTTAAAGAAATATTGAAACAAAGTAAGAATCTTAGAAAGTGAAAGCTGGACCAGAATAAAGAAAGAAGCAAGGAAAGACTGACTGTGGGATTGATTGATGTTTTTGGTATCGACCCTGGGTTGGAACAATCGAGAACTTTAGAAAACTTGAAGAAGAAAGAAGGGAAGTATCAGTGTTTTTTGTGGACTATTAATGATTATAAAATATAAGAGTGTGTAATGATGATATCTCTTCAGGAATTAAAAATGGAACTTAATCATAATAATCTTCTTTCTATATTCTATCTATATCTATATCTATTATATTCAATTATATATGTGTGTGTGTGTGTGTGTGTATCTTTTGTTATTCGGGTTTTCTCCCACGTAAAATTGGAAGTATTTGGTGATGTTTTGATGAAATCTCATTCATCATCTTCAGGCTTGTGTCTTAGGCTTTGTGCTTCTTTGTGCTTCTATATATATAGAGCCTGATGATGGCAGATGAGATTCTGCCAAAAAGATTCTGCTACAACTTTAAAAGCACAACTATAATGATGTGGGAAAATACCCGAACAAAGCTGAATACTAACACACCCCAACCAGGCACCCAGATGAAACCTAGCTTCCTAACTAATGATAGCTGCACTAAAGGCCTCCAATAAAGTAACACAATGTTGCCAGCCAATCAAGATACAAAAAGAGTCAAAAAACAGACAGAAGATATTTGAAACACCAATCAAGCAGAACACAGCAAACTCCAAGACCAATAAACACAGACCAAGACTCCCAACCAATCAGGATGAAGAAAAAACCATTCTGGCACAGCAATAGGCTGCCCCAAATTTAAATCTGAAGCCACTGTAAAAGTCTGACTCGCAGATGAACACTATACAGAAGCCTGATGATGGCCTATGAGATTCTGCCGAAATGTTGCTACAACTTTAAAAGCACAACTACAATGACGTGGGAAAATACCCGAACAAAGCTGAATGCCATACTTGTAAGTACCTGTGAAAACTTAAGAAAACAAATATCAGACCACTAGGGGGAGGAAATAAACAGCCAGACCAAAATCTATGAGAAGCTAGAAGTTAAAAGAGCAGGAATACCATGTGACCTCAAATTCCTACGCAGCTGCAGAGACAACAATGCAATACAATAGAACTCAGAAGGTCATCATACAGCCAGGTCGTTACAACACAGGAGGCTTATAGACACACAGCCAATACCTCAGCCACGCATACTCTTACAAAAAAGCCAGCCAATCTGCAAACATCAACTCCATCAACCAATTAAGAAATGACAACATAACCAGTATACATAGGGAGATGGCAGCTCTGATCACGCTTTGATCATAGAAGCATGAAGCCGAAAGCGCCAGCCTGAAGATAGCGAGTGAAGATGGCGAGCAATTTCAACCAAATGTGATACACAAATTATTTACTCTCTGAAAACAAAAACTGTGGGGGTAAGAAACCCCTAATACCCTTTAGAGGTATGTGTGCCTTAAAATGGCTTATACTGTACAGCACAGTGGAGTTGCTATGGTAATGGCTTCACAGTAATCCACAATCCCCTCCCAAAAGGGGGATTCGTTCTTTCAAAAAACAAGGGGGGGTGTCCCTCTGGTAAGGGGCCCTCAGCTTCAAGCAAAGAGGGCAAGTTGTCGGGGGAGGTGCCTGCTAATGCAGATAATCACCTCAAAGGCTGTTTGCTGTGGAATTTTCCCAAGGCTGTTAGTCAGAGCAGTTAGGTCTCTAATTCTTACCACAGTGGTTGAGGTAACAGACCCAGGCCCAAGATGCCTCCAAGGAAACGTCAGGTGATTGGCCAAGTGCAATCAAAGGCTACAAAAATGAAACACTAGCGTAGACAAGAAACTCCTGAGCAGAGGAATAGAAGACTTGCAATGCTGTGAGAGAGAGCTACTACATCTAGAACTTCAGAGACAGTACAACAGCATGAGGCCCAGCTAAAGGATAAGAGAGGTAGAGCTACTACAACTAGAGTTTCAGAGACAGTACAGCAGTATGAGTCCTGACTACAGGTTACAGAGATAGAGCTGCTACATGTAGACATTCAGAAACAGTACAACACCGTGAGGCCTGACTACACTATAGGAGAGATAGAGCTGTTATATCTAGAGCTTCCTTTATAATTTGTATACTCTACTTATACTTTTAAAACCCTGTAAATAAAGTTACTTTGATTTGACACTATAGATATAATTCATTCCTTTTCCTGTATAATACAGGATGGGAAAAATAAATACCCAGGCAATGCTGGGTTATCAGCTAGTTAATTATATTTAAGTAATGCAATTTTTGTGGGAATTCAGCCTACTACCAAAAAATTCCCACCTTCCTTTCATCTTCACAAAACAAGGAGGTAAGACTATTTTGCAAAGGGAATGAAAATTTTTTGTGAAGAAAAACTCTTACCATATTATTTTCGGCACTAGGGAAACTATAATAGCTGATATTTCAATATCAGCTGGGAGAGTTCACTCTACTAAAGTCTTTCCTGTCAATTTCCAATTCAGTTTTCCAAGTCGGTTTACTCTGGAAACAGAATTCTGGATTAGATAAGCTTTTGATCCTCTTCAGCAGGGTTTTTCTAGTCCTGCTGAAGCTTGGAAGAATACTCTTTGGTCCTGGTGACCAATTCAGATTGGATCCTGAAACATTATCCTAGTATGGGAAGTCACACCACTCCTAGAAGAATGAAATATTTTGATAAATATTTTAAAAGGCAGCATAAAATATTTTCCCTAAAAGAGAATTAAAAAGTCTTAAGGGAGACAGAAACTCAGAGCTCCAGCTTCCTCCCCCTTCAGCTCCAGGGTGATGGGATTAAGAAATGACCTTTCAGAACATAATTGGATTAACCCACTACCATTTAGCAAAAGACACAGAGCTCCCTTACATTGCACAATCTCCTAAGGACACTGCATTACCCTCCAAACTGCAACCAAACTTAGCTCAGACAAACACCTAGGATTTGTTCTTTGCCTATAGAGCCAGCTATGACCCCTACATAGCCCCATGAGAGTCTGACAACAGCCAATAGAATACTTGTTTTCGCACAGGAACAGGAAGCTCAAATACAAAGCCCAAGTGAATGTACTGTATAAAAAGCTTTCACTCTCAATTCCATGTGGTCAGCTACCCAGAGCCATAAACCCATGTGGTTCTGTTTCATCATTAAACCATCTCTCCCAGCAGCCTCCAGCCTCCATTTTTGTCTCCAGTGCCTTTTGTCCAGGCTTTGAACTGAATCAGATGGATATTTCTTCCAATACTAGAATATGTATATTTACCTTCATTTTCTAGTCTTCAGGTGATCCTGTAACTTTGGACAAGACTGTCTGTCGTTGAATAATGTGAGTTTAAGAGGCAAAGATAATGACAGTAATCAAATGAAACTTACCATATCTCTATGGTCAAGCGCATCCTAGACATCCCAAAGACTCTAGATACAATCCTTGGTGTCTCTTGTTAAAAAAGATCTCAGATAGCAAGTGAAACCTCACAGGAAGACACCCCAGAGATTGACTGATAGTTGCATTAAATGGACAAATAGCCTGAATTATAAAAGTAGCCTTCCCTTCACCCTTGTCTCAGCCTGGCCTACATTTAATTGCTCCTGGAAATCCCTGGCTAGCTTTGCGATAAAGTTGATTCAATTTGAGCTCTACGCTTTCGTATCAGCCATAAAAATCAAACAGAGGAGCGTGAGCCAATAAAAACTTTAAAAAAAAAAAAAAAAGAAATCCCAGCAAGCTGCACCAGGCCTTCTGAATGGCCCTCACACTTTCATCGGATTCATGAATACCATCTTTTATACTGTCTCTGGGGAAAAAAAGTGACATCCTATATTCTTTTGCAATTTTAACTTTACAGATTCGAGACAGATTTGTAACTGATCCCATAGCATAGCCAGAGATGAAATTGATGATTAAAATCTAAGTTCAGGGGGGAATTCAATCTTTTCAAAGTCTGCATGCAGCAGCCGAACCATTTATCCTTACTCAGATATATATATTTCTGATGATGAATGCAGCCAGGATTGGAACTCTTCAAACAAATGAGTCAGCATTTATGCCCTGATATGTCAATATCAACTGGACTCAGAATTGAGGCCCAAAACCTCAGCCATTACTGAATGAAGAGGCATTTTACAGTGCAATAATCACATACACCAACATACAAATCTCTTGCCCATATTATCTTTTTAGATGCCTATCAGAAAACCTTTAGCATATAAGAAATAGGCCACATTCTTGCCACTTGACTATGAAATTTACAAGAGGATGGCAGGGATCTAAAAACTATAAGGGTTCCAACATTTATTCACCTATTGGGAAGGTCTGCAATAATGGGTTTGCCACGGGCACAGCTTATTCTTGGAAAAAGGGAATGGGCCTTCACAGGAGAACTGGATAAAAGTCTGTGCTTGTATATGGTGTCTGTGTGTCTGTGTTAATGCACAGAGCAATATGGGAAGGCTTGCTTTTGTGGCTGAGAGAACCAGAGAGAATGGTGGAAACCTTTTCTTTCAAAGACCAACCATTTTCCCCACCCTGTTTGGGTCAGGATGGCATATCATCAGAGGTGCTATTCAGCTAGTTCTGACAGGTTCTGGCATACTGGTATTGTAAATTATGACTGGTTCAGAGAAACGGCAAATACCATCTCTGGATGCCCCCACCCACACGCCCCCACTATTACCTCTCACCTCTCCAATATTCTATTTTTTATTAGCTCAGCTGATTCGCGCAGCAAAGCAGATTGCTGCACCTCAGCTGAGCTAAAAAACAGCACAGCTCATCATAGTTGATAAAGAGGGTGGTCTCTGAGCCCTTTTTGCGCATGTGCAAAATGCACGTTTGGCATATGTGTGTGTGTGTTAGGTGTGCCTTCACAGCTCACCATCATTGATACAGAGGGTGGTTTTTGTACCCTGCACATGCACATGTATGTATGCACGTGCAAAGAGAACTCTCCAAACCAGTAGGAACTTTTTTTGAAACCCACCACTGCATACTATGTGAATAGGACAGAATAGAATAGAATAGAATAGAATAGAATAGAATACTTTATTGGCCTAGAAATGTATTGTGGGAAGATCTCACTCTCTCTAATCCACACATATATACTCCAATGATTTCCTGACCATTAATAATTCCAGTGCTGGAAATCTAGAAATGTATTGTGGGAAGATCTCACTCTCTCTAATCCACACATGCACACCCCAATGATTTCCTGACCATTAATAATTCCAGTTCATTTATAAAGCTACAGCAATGCCTGTGACATTTCAGGGTTTCAGGTCTTCTACACAAGCAATAACATTTTCCAATATTCATGTGAGGAAATTACTTTTGAAAGTAAACAAGCCTCTCTCCTCTGGCTCATTGGCAAATAACTATAACTTTGAGGAATAACAAACTTACTGAAATATCTCAGCATTGGATATGAGGGACATGGGAGAACATTTTGGTATTTCCAGCCCCAGGATTTGGTTAAAAGGGGATTATATCCCATGCCTTTCAGGTTTTCCTGAGGCAACATTCTGGCTCCATGAGAGTTTTTTCCCACCTTTTTCACCATAAGCAACTGGGGCAGGTTTTCCCATCAAGCCATGGTTTGTTGGGTCTATGGATACCTATTGCGGACAATGAGTTTGGTTAATGACTGTGACATTCCATTAATGACTGCAGATTTGCTGGACAACTTTGGCGATTTGTTTAATAACTGCAGCAAAAAAAGTCATAAAATTGTTTACATGACAACCCACTTAATAATTGGCATGACTCTCAACCATAATTCCAGGCTCAATTTTGGTTCTAAATCAAAAATTACCTGTACTACATTAGGCTGACATAAATTGCTACATTTTTGTTTCCCCATAGCCAAGGAAGTCTTATCCCACCTTTCATGCAGGTGATCTATTTTTTCAGCATTGCAAAGCATATTTTCTGATTTCTTTTTGTAATTTTAGTTTCTAAAATTAGAATCTAAAATATTACCCTAGTTTCTTGCTTCCTGAAATCCATCATCAATTGGTGAATTATTAACGCTCTGGCAAGATAAATACACAAGACGAATGTTTGCTCTATTAGGCCACAAACCCATCCAGGCCCAAGCTGCAAATTCATTTGATAGCATTTTGTTTACATAAAATGAAATAAATATAAATAAATGAAAGGAAAGGAAAGGAAAGGAAGTGACTGCTCTCTCTTTGCCTACTTTTAATTAATAAGAAAAACAGAACGTGCACTTTTTACATCATTCTTTGCACTAAAATAGCCAAATTGCTTTTGTTTCGGATAAGGAAGCATTAGCATTACTCGAAGAAAATGCAATAGTTTTTCCTCTTTGCTGGCTAAACGTTCATCACTAAAGTTCTGCTTCAGCTTTAAATAAATATTCTCTGTTTATTTAGGAAGGTGTGATCCACATTCTCCTTTGGTAATTTTTTTTTCATCTTATCAAAACTCTTCGCTTTCTTCAAATTATGGGATGTTTTGCCTGAAGAGCTGAATATAATTTGCATTTCAGTATGTGAAATCTATTGCCTGTTAACATAAAGTAATTTTAACATTCAGTTGTGATGGAACCTCATAGGAGTTTTAGCTGTATGTATTAAACAAAATAAAATTCAATTGTAACTAGCAATAAATCAAGAAAGAACTATACAACCAATTTCTTCTAGCATACATTTCATTGGGTCCAGACTATAGCGATTGCTCAAAATGGGGAAAAATGACTTATGTCCTTACACTTATGATCATTACACCATGATCAAACTTCAAGGAACCACCTTGAATTTATGACAGTTGCAGTGTCTTGGGGTCAAGTGATCCCCTTGTCAGGATTCTGGCAGTTACCCCAATTAAATCATGAGTCTCGAACAAAACTTCCAAAACTTCAAAAGGATTTATTGGGAGTTAACATGTCCGGCACTGCCTGGGTGTAGTTGACTCTGAGACACATCATTCATTATCATCCTTGACCCTGGTTTTTCCCCCCACTCCCTGGGTGTATCATAATTCATATTCTCCAATGAGACACATCCGTAACCCAGAGTCATCAATCATGTTCTCCAGTTAGATATTTGCACAGCAGAAACTTCAGTCACCTAGTTACTATCTTTGAAAAACTATTTATGGAATGCACTTTCGAGTTCCAAGTTGCCGTACTGCTCTTTCAAACCCCTTTCCCCACTCCCTTTCTGTTGGCAACTCTAAGAAATATTTTATGAGTTGACATCCCTTTTGCAACTTTCTGACATGCAAAGTCAATGGGGAAGCCAGACTCACTGAACAACCTTGTTGCTACCTGAGCAACTGCAGTGATTCACTTAACAAATGTGGCAAGAAAGTTCATAAAATAGGGCAAAACTCACTTAACAATTGTCTCGTTTAGCAACAGAAATATTGGGCTCAATTGTGGTTATATACATATCATTGAGGACGGCATATTATCAAGGACCTTGGTGGTGCAGTGGTTAGAGTGCTGCACTGAAGGCCACTTCTGCTGACTATCGGCTGCTTGCAAATTGGCAGTTCAAATCCCACCAGGTTTAAGATTGACTCAGCCTTCCATCTTTCCAAGGTGAGTAAAATGAGGACCCAGATTGTTGGGGGCAAGATGCTGACTCTGTAAACTGTTTAGAGAGGGCTGTAAAGCACTGTGAAGTGGTATATAACTCTGCTATTGCTATTGTTTATTTAAAATGTGTTAATTCTTTCTTATTTTTAACCTTCTATACAATGATTGGAGTCATTCTGGTGACACAGGCAAGTATATAAATGATCCAAATAAATAAATTATGCTCACACGATGAATTGCATATGTATTGAAAATGTGCCTCCAACACTAGAAGTGATTTATAACCAATACATTAAGCAATTATTTCATTTAATCACTAATGTATCTTCATGTGTTTGTGTGATTTTCTTTTAAAGTCATGTACGATGGTGGATATCATAGACCCACAGAACTGGAAGAGTAATTGTGACCTTCAAGTCCAACACTCCCAGTGTATGAATTCAAATTTAAACATGTGACACAAATATTTATCTGGCCTCCAACTAAATATAAGGAATGCCTTGCACAATCAAAAAGTCAAAATAGCAGTCACAATGAAAACATCAGGTTTTTGTTATATGGGTCAATACACAAAAAAGATAGGACATAAAAATGGGGACAAGACTCTGACTAAAATTACAGATATCACTTCATTTAGCCTCCCTGCAGATATCACCACTTATCACTTCTCTCTGGATAATTATTTTCACTGTCAAACTGTTTTGCTGTTAGATTTTTTTAAAAAAATATTGAAATATGTTTTGATTTCCAAGAAGCTCAAGGCATATTTTTTTGCCATGAACTCTGGAAGTAGAGGGCCTGTATTGGGATTTTTACCAATTTGATGCTCTTCAGTTATCTGAACAGTAGCATCATATTCATACACTATCTTCTTTTCTAAAGGCAAAACAATTACTTTTTGTCATTTGGAAATTATACAGTGGTGCCTTGGTGCTCATTGTTCCAAGAGGTGCGATGAGTAGCAAAAATGATGGGTACTGAACATATTTTCCCTACAATGTAGTGAGTCATAAGGCAACCATTACCAACAAGATCTAGCTTATGCATTGAGTACCAAACAAACAATGAGTACCGGGACAAAATTTTGCATCAAAATGCATCAAGTACCAAATTCAATGAGTTTTAAAGCAGTTGAGTACCAACTAATGTACCACACTCTTGAAGCAGCCTAAAGTTGAATTTACCTTTTTCATAGTTTATATTCTATTCTGGCTAATATTCATTATCAAGGACTATTTTAATACCTTTTCTGTATGGATGATTTTCAAAATAAATATTCTTTATCCCATATTTGAGCATTTGATTTTTGCTTTCTATCTGAAGAACATTGCATATGCCTCTGTTAAATTGAGTTATCTTTGGAATACTTGTCTCATCTACCAGTGTCATGCCCCTGTCGGAATCTAATTCCAAGGGAGGTCAAGCAGCTGACAGGGAGTGGGGGTGTGGCTCCGGTAGATGTGGAAGAAACTGGGGAAGGGCACAGTGCGGTTGGACATTCAGAGGAAGACCTTGGGCCACCCCCTCTTCATCCTAGGGCACACAGGGAGGAATGGAGAAGGAAGCAATGTGAGTTACATGGGTTATAGGGGAGAAAAGGGCCCTGATTCCCTTCATTAGTTGAAGCTGGGAAAACAGGATAAAGAAGGTGTTTGCTCATAGCTCCTTGCTGGAAGCAAAGCATGCATTATTTTTGTTTGTCATTATTTGTGGTTATCTGGGTTCTGGCATCCTCTCAACCGTGTGTGTTTCGTTAACTTTTGAAGTCAGCAATTCCTTATCCTGCCCTGTCTCGTTAATTGTTGCAGCTGTGGTTTGTGTTGGTTTTATTTATAATCTATATGTACTTTGGGTTCAGACTGAATTTCTTCCCTTTAAAAACTGTTCTTGGGACAGTTTTTTCTCCAGATGATGATAACTGGACAATGCGGGCCAAGATGGAGGTATTAAAGGGACTTTATCTACTTTTGTGACTTTGTTGCTTTTGTGCCACGCCCCAGGTCATCACAGACATTTTGAATTTTATTTCTTCTAAGTTACTAACATTTGCACCCAATTTTGCCTCCTCGGAGATCTCTCCCTACCTACCTCTTCATTAAAGGCATTCAGAACAATATTGAGGGACAGAGAACAAGGAGTGGTTTTATTTTCACTTGACACCTCTTTCCAGTTTGATGAGGAATCTTGCTTGAGCACTTTTTGAATAGGCTTTTTCAAACAGCTATGTATCCACTTAGGTATCATCAGTGGTGATATTCTACCAGTTTGGCGGAACCGGTAGCTCTGAGGATCATCTGTGAGCGAACCAGTTCGCTCCTATGATCAGCTGCTGGGCCCACCTGCTCGCCTGCCCTGGCTCTATTCTGACCTTTATTTCCTGGTTTTCAAGCTCAGCTGCTTCGTACGGCACAACAGATTGCTGCGCATCATCTGTTTAATACATAGGGAGATTGCAGGATTGCAGGAGAAGGTGAGTAGCAAACCCTCAGTGTGCACGTGCTCACCGAACCAGTTGTTACACTGGCTAAATCACACCCCTGAGCCATGCCACCAAGCCACGTCCACAGAACCGATAGTAAAAAAAATTGCATCCCACTAGTAGCTATCATGCCTTCTGGTCCATACTTTAACATGTTTGTTAATGGTTAAGCTTCATTAGCTGCATTTGTGTAGCAAACTCCACAAATTATGTACTGTGAAGAAATACTTATCCAGAATCTCTGCTCAGTGCCATTAGCTCTTTTGAGAAATAAACAGAAAAAAAAAACTGCCTAATAACTTTGTTCATATCATGCATTATTTTTATAAACTTCTAACCTATCCCTCCCATTCATCTTTTTTCTTCCAAGCCAAAAAAAAATCAAATAACAGATAAGCTTTCTCTCTAAGGGTTTCTACAATTACTCAATCATTCTGATTATCTTTGTCTGTACCTTATCTCAAAATAAGAGAGTCATACCCACAGACAAGAGAGTTGCTATAATATTATCAGCAACCGTGTTGATCAGAGCTATGTACAACATTCTAAATGTAGTTAGACCAAATGATCTCAATAAAAAATCATTGTACCTTAGATCACCAATGTACAGTCTGATAACTATACCCCAGTTCCACTCCATGTGTGCTACAGCTTGTAGTAATCAACATATGCATAATTATTATACATAATTAAGATGAGGAGGAGAAGGAGGATTCTTTTAAAACAACTATCTAGAGGAGGAGAATAATCCATAATCCTATGACAGAACATCTACTTTGCTGTCATAAGATCCTATAGGCAGCCTATTGGATCTCTACTTTAAAAGATCTCTATGACAGGACTGGGAATAAACTTCTGGAGAAGATTACAAAGGGGAAAATCTCCAAAATGCAACTGATAATCTCAGGAAATGATGAGAGTTGAATGGTCTACTTATATTAAAGTATTTTATATGATCATGTGTACCTCTATTTTTCTAGTGAAACTCTGCAGAATATTTATTTGGGAACATCTCTGTTATGTCAGATTCTGCTTTATATTGATAATTCTATAGGACTTTCTCAAAATTAAGAATTTAGAAATATCTTGGGTCTAAATAGGGATGGAATAGTGATCAATATCTGAAAGTGCTGTTTTTTAGTTGGAGCTCTTCCATCAGGACTGAACTGTGTGCATAGTGTGTTAGCAGTTCATGCATGAAATTGTAAAATAAAACTAAATTCTAGTGATTTCCATTCCATCTTTCCATTTGCCAGTCTCAAAATGTATTGCATAAGCTGTCACATCCATAGAACTGAGAAGAAGAAAGGGGAAAAAAATCCCCAGAGATTTAACCATTGGACTTGGGCAGCTAAAATAAATGTACATAAATAAAAAATTAAAAGTTGCTAAAATGTCTTCCATTCCTAAAGAAATATAAAGATTGAGCTCCTTTGAAGCTGCTTATGAAGCACTGTGTTGACTTAGTTCTGACCATGTTGGAATCATATAGTACATTCATAAAAAAACATTTTTCTCTAGAAAAGCAGCTGATTGAACCAGATTGACTCCATATTTTTGTTATAATTAATGGAGTGGAGTGTGTGTAACGTGTTTGGCACAATCATCAACGGGTATGTCTGTCAGTCTAGCTTTGACCCAAAGTGCTACACTGACACCAAGCGTGCATGCTCTACCAATCCTAGGAAAGATATTATGTAATACACACTTGTATGAAAGAGAAATGTGGGTTTAATATAGCAGTGTCCACATACATTTATTAAGCAATAGGAAAATAGATCTGTATGTCTGCATGCCCAGAACTTAAGCAATATGGGTAATGGAGTCCATTTGCTGCACTGTACATCTTATTATAATTATTATTACTCTATGGCATTCTTACAATAGCCAGAAGACCACAATGCAAGTGCACAGGAGAGTGAGCTGACTTCACACCAGAGAGAAAAACAAGTGGCTCTTCCTGCAGGATAACCCAAAGCTGCTTCCCACAGCTGCCTCACAAACAGGTACCTCAACCCGGAAGGTTAAGAGTCCTCAGGATTCTGACTGCCTGCACAGAACATCAACTCATTTCCCCACCAAAGTGGTACCTATTTATCTACTCACATAGAACATACTTTCGAACTGCTAGATGGGCCGAAGCCGAGGTGACTGATGGGAGCTCACCTCACCATGCAGTGCTAGAACTCAAACTGAAGGGAAAAAAGACCATCTCCAGCAACTTTAAGCTGAGCCACCATGCCTCTTAGCAATGTAGTTAAAAACCATACCAAAGCTAAGTTTTGTTTGGTTTGATTTGGCTTTAAGACCCTGAGACACTATTTGAAAGAAATTCCTGCTTAATAATCTTCCAGGTCTTAGGTTTCAGGCTAGGTAGCTTGATGGCTTTGCTGCTATCTTCAGACAAAAGAAGCAACAGTGAAATTGATTAGTTTTGTCAATTTCTTTTTTCTCTTCAACAGAAGAAAAACCCAAGTGAAGAATGCCAGGGTATTCCTCCCCTCCTTTTCTTTCCTTTTGAATGGAATAAACATGAGAAGATTTGTTGCTGGAAGACTTAAAACAAATTTCGATAAGGCAGTTTTGTTTTGTTTTTTTGCTCATTCTCAGCATGCTGAGCTTGCAGAAGTAACAAACTGTTTCTGAGCCCCTAGGGAGTCAAAATGAAATCTAATGAAAGTCACTGTTTCTTCAATGCAGACTTTGCAAAATGTGGATTTTCAGACTTGCTTGGGTATTATTGTAATCTCAGCTTTTATTTGCTTTCTACCTCCTCTTCTGTTTAAGTGCGCATTTTAGAACAAGGATAATCAACTCAGGTAGATGCCCAGTGTCTTCTTTCAAGAAGGATATGTTTTCCTCTTCACTGACCCTCCTGGGATATTTGTATAATTACTAGCTATTCTCAAATGTTCAATTTTGGGAAAGGTGATGATGAAGGTGGTAGCTTTGCAGCTCCATAGGTATATGAGCAATACTTATTTTTAGGTTGAATTTAATTAGACTTTCAGTTGGGACACAGTACCAATTTGGATGTGCAAACATGGCACTGGGCCTCTCAAACATGATGGGATACACTATGATAGGAAATTGTGCTTAGAAAGTGGAACTTGGGATCTGTCAACCTGTGAGATAGACTTGATTAAGAAGGTCTACTCCATAAGAAGGTTGGTTTTATATTTTATTGAGAATGGCTATAGTAAGTGCAAACCTGAGCATAATTTATAACTACCCCCTCATATATCTTAGTGGACAAGGAAGGAGCCTGCCTGAGGCTTTTCTGAAAAGTGAATCCTGGTTGGTTGGTGGGAATTAGAAGGAGCACAGTGTTATGCAGTTCTCTCAATTAGATTGTGAGCAATCCCTTAAACCCACCCCATTCTCTTCTATACTGCATTATCTTACCAGCAGGGCTAGTTTTATTGACAGGGGAAGAATATTTACCTTCCAGAAATTTGGCAGTCCCAGATCCACTTAACCAATTCTAAACTCCCCATCTCAAGCAGATGCCTAGAGTCTCCCAACCCCATATTATGGAAAGCAATTTCTGCTTGATTTTACCTGCTGGCAAATGTCACAAAATGGGAAAGAATCACTGCTCTGAAACTGCCCTATGTTAAATGTGAAACGACATCTCTCACTAATCTTGTTGAGAAACACAATAAAGAGGACAGTGCAATTCCTGGTGACATACTTTTCTACTACACAAGGATGGAAGTAATGCAACTGACAAAATGCCATATGTCATTTTCACACGGATTCTCTTACATAAATGTTATGTAGTATTCATTAATTAGATCACGGGTGTCAAATTCGCCAAGTCATGTTGCCGTCACGTGATGTATAGCGACATTTTTCCCTTTGTGGAGCTGGGGTAGGCATGGCCTGTGCGTGACACATTTGGCCTGCAGTCCGCTAATTCAATGCCCCTGAATTAGAGATACCCTTCCACATTTACATGTATATTAAAAAAGAAAAATCATCTGGATTGAAGTGTTTACAAATATTTTAACATTGCTAAGTGTGCATTTCTAACCACATCTTTCATTAAATATTGTTTAAAATACATAATGCTATATGAAGAGAATAAATATAGCACCAAAACATGAAAATAAACATGGATTTATGAAATCAGATCCCAGAAAAATAAGTAGCATAACTTCTTATTGAGTTTTTACTTCAGAAAGTGAAGATGGCATCCATTCATAGCAATTGTGTTGGGTACAATAGTAGGATTGATGTCTAAGGACAGGTAATTAGGCAGTAAAAGACAAAGCATTCATACATATGCATACTTTGGTCAGCTCACAACTAAATAAGTACAAGAACACCAACCTTCACTTTTCATTTGGAATAAAATCTGAAGGCAAATTATTTTTCATCAAAGAGAATGACAGGTGGTAGGGGGAAAAACACAGGATACTTTTTGGCAGAGCCCTATATTTATTCTAACAATTTAGGATAACTTACAACTGTTTTTTTCCAAGAACTGTATAAAGCTATGGCAGGTAGGCTCAAAGAAATGGAGAGAGCTGCTTCCGGTTTCGCGTGGCTTCGGGGCAGCAGGAATTCGCGACCGCTCGCGATTCCTGCTGTGCTAGCCGCCGAGTTACCCCCGATCCTGATGGGTCAGGGAGATATGGCTGCCCTGTAGGGACAGCCGAAGAGAGAGGGGAGCCGGACAGGGGGTTGGGGATGTCGCAGACCCCCTCCTCATCCAGAAAAACCCCTTTTTCCCAAGGTGGTGGAGTGGCGGTCAGCAATGGCCGCCACGAAGAAGCCAGCAACCGGGTAAGATTGTGCTGGAGGAAGCAAGAAGAGTGAAAGTGCTGTCTGAGCCGGGTCAATTAACATCTTTCAAATTTGTTGGAACTGAGCTGTTTGAATTGCTGGAGAATACATTGTATCCCTAAGAAGATCGAAAGCGGCGGAGAAGCTGTTAAAAGGAGCTTTTTTTTTCTTCACTCTCCCACCCCATGGAAACAGCAGATATGAAATATGTTGGGACATTGAAGGTGAATTATTCTGAAAGTTGAAGCTAAGAGACAAAAGGGTTCCTGGACATTGAAAAACTTAAGAAATTGGAAAACCCTTATTAGAGGTATGGATTTCTGATTATTTAAAATTGATGTTGCAAGTGGGAAGGAAGAGGAAAAAAAATTGGAGCAGAAGCTGAAAAAGGAGGAGATTGCCTAGAATCCCAAAGAAAGGTATATGGTAATTGGACCTCTTTGATTAAACATTAACCCCAGAAAGAGAAAGAGAAGAAGGAAGAAAAGTATTAATTTTTGGAATTTTTTTTGAATTGTTTTTGATTAAAAATATTTGTGGTTGTTTTGGGAAAAGTTTCTCTTTTCATGATGGCATTGCTTGTGGATGAACTAAAGACTGAATATCAAAAATATAAAAAGGAAGATACTTTGGGCACTTTGTTTCAATTTTTAGAAATGGCGTTATGTACTTATGAAAAGTTGACTACGCAGCAGAAGGACTGGGACAAAGAAGAAGAGGAAGAAGAAGCCATCTTTGATGAACAATGGGTTTTTTCCGGGGAGGAGGAGAAAAAGGATAAGAAAAAGGGGATTTTAAGAATTGAAAAAACAACCAAAAAAGAGAAAAATGAGCGGAAAGATGGAGGCAAGGTTAGAAAGCAAAGGAAAGGGAGGAAGAAAAGGGAGGAAGAGAGACAAAGGGGTAAAAAGGGCAAGGAGAAGAATAAGCAAGAGAGAAAGGGGGGGGGAGGAGAAGCCTCAATGGTGGGAAGCAAGATCTAAAGAAAAAAAGTTTATTCAGAGACAATGGGTGAATTTAATTTAGGATAAAAGAGGGATTCTGGAGGGTACATAAGATTGTGTTTTTTATATGTGTATTTAGAGTATAAAATTCATTGTGTAATTTTAGAACCTATTAAACAGAATACCAAGAAAAATTGTTATATGAAGTACTTTTAAGTTAGGGTAATGAGTTATAGACGTTACTCCAATTGGTGTATATGAGAAGTATAGTAAAAGAAAAAAGATGAATGGAGAGTTGGAAATAGAACAGACAAAGAATGTTATTGAAAACGGTAATAAGATATGGAAGGATATATAAAGGTTTTGTTATGTCTTTTTGGGTTTTGTATATTGATAAAAGGCAATAGATTTTAATTAACAAGAAATAATTTGGATGACTATGTTCTATTGGTTTTCTTTTTTTATTATTTTTTCTTAGAAAAGAATTTATAAGCTGTTATGCCTTGATTCTTGGTACATTGTTTTTATAAAATTGATAAAATTGGTTTATATATATATATATATATATAAAAGAAAATGATAATAAGATATGGAAGGATATATAAAGTGAATATGATGTTTGAATTTGTGTCTGTGTGAAGAGTTCCAACCCGGGATCAGACAGCCTTCAGAAAAGATCTTTTAGTTTTGTTTATGTTTTGTGTTTTGTATGTTTAAGATTGTGTTTTCTGTAAAATTAATAACATTTGTTTAAAAAAAAAAAGAAATGGAGAGAGCAATATGAAAGGCTTTCCAGGCAAACAATGGCTTGATCGTTCATAAATAAAGTGTAGAAAATGTTTTATTTGCAAACAAATACCAGCTTTTATTCATGGCTACGGGGAAAATAAGCTTTAGTTTACTGGATTGCAATCTATTTTCAGTAAATGCTTACTACTCAACTTTTCTTTTTAATCAGGGCATTTTATCTTTGTGAACTTTTACTTATTACAGCATCATGATCCTTACTGGTAATACCCTATAAAGAGCTAATTAATAATAAGCTGTTGTAGTTCATGCAGATAGAACTGAGTGGAGAGAGAATTAGATATACATTATCTGGAAATAATGGTCACATTTTGAGAAACAACTAAAGGATTTTATTGACTAAAATGGCTTAACAAATGACACTTAAGTAATTCATTGGCAAGTTGGAACAAAAGCAGTGCTGGAAGCTAATTCAGTCATTTTTCTAACAGACATCAGCACTGAATTGGCCGCAGATTTTCACTAGGATTAATTAATTCAAACTGAATTTTTCCAGTAACTATGTTTTTATTTTAATGAAAAGTTCATTCACTCTAATGGTGCTTGGAAGAAAGGTTGAGCTTAAGGTTAAGGTTAAGGTTAAGGTTAAGGTTGAGGTTGAGGTTGAGGTTGAGGTTGAGGTTGAGGTTGAGGTTGAGGTTGAGGTTGAGGTTGAGGCTAAGGATTTTTTAATATCCAAAGGTTGCTTGCTTATGTTGTGACTCTACCATGTTAGAATCGAACTAAAATGTTAGCTCAGAACTGTGTCAAAATTTAAGAGTAATGAAATAACTCAGCATTTTTCTCAGTGGCATGACTAGCTGGCAGCTACAATTTGTATATATAAATCATCTAGGAATCCTACAACAAAGCTCAGCAATTTTCTGGTGTCTGGAGAACCATTTCAGGGTAAAGCAAAGATGCAAAGTGGGTACAGCCATATCAAAAAAATATTTTCAGGGCTACAAGTTGGTTGTCACATTCTTGTAGAGATTTTGGGAGGTATGCTTCCAAATATCTGGAGAAGGGCAGAATGCAGAAGGTTGGCCCTGGGTTTTAAATTTGACAAAAGAGATATTCTTTTACTCTATGTGAACATTAATTTATGTTGATCCATATGCTGCATCTTTCTTATGATTATCCCTTTGGTAGTCAAATATTTTGTGCATGCATACAATGAGCATCCTTGAGAATTGGAGTCTTCTAAGCTGAGCAATGATTAATGACTGAGGTTTTATTATTGTAACAGAAGGAGGTTTATGGATGTGAAATATATTATAAACAAAGCCTAGCACCTAACTAGTTGAACTTATTTATTTATTTGAAATCTGCCTTTATTATTTTTACAGATTACTCAAGATGGTGAAAATATCCAGCACACCTTCCTCCTCCTATTTTACAACAACAATCCTGTGATGTCAGTTAGGCTGAAAGAGAGTGATTAGCCCAAGGTCACTTGGCAAAGGTGAGACTTGAACTCACAACCTCCTGCTTTCTAGCTCACTGCCTTAACCACTAGACCAAACTGATTCTTTGCATCAGGGGTGGGCTGCTGGGGGTTCACAGGGGTTCAGGAGAGCCCCTAGTGTTAAGATTCTGTGCAGTTTGGAGATACCCCCCCCAAATTCCACTCCTGGCTGACTCCTCCCACCCCACCCCTCCCCTCCCAGGAGTCCCCACGAGGCCCATTTTGCATGCAGATAAGTGCAGGGTATGTGCGGAAGCTCAGAGAGGGTGAAAAACAGGCCTCCTGGTAGATCAGAAAGGTTGGAAATGGGCCTGTTTCTGGCTTCCAGAGAGCCTTCGGAGCCCAGGAGGCCGTTTTTGCCCTCCCGTAGGTTCGAGGAAAGCCTCCAGAGTCCAGGGAGGGAAAAACCATCACCCCCACACACACCATGGTTCAGGAGGCCAACTAGGCCACGCCCACCCCAGCTAGAGAACCCTTTGCTAAAATTTTTGAAGGCCACTCCTGCTTTGCATCCTATCAGGAAGAGAGTCATACAGAAAGTGCCATGAGCATGTATATATGACTGGAAAGGGAGGCAGAAAGAAAGAACCTCAGATTAGCAATCTCTTAATCAAACTATGGCAGAGTATTAGAAAAAGAAAGAAAACAAAGTAAATCCTGAACTTTCTATCTGCAGTTCGCTACCCTCATGAGGCCATTAAGTCACGAGGTGCTGCCCATTCTGTTTCATTGTTTCTGGAACGAGACAATTATCTTGCTGTCACAGGCTAAAGCTAGGTCCAGTATTTATGGAAAAGACCATAAATCAGTGACAATCATCCCAAGGTCCAATCCTTGGCATCACCAAATAGTGCAGAAAATTATTGTTGCCCCAAATCTCAGAGAAATGCTGAGAGTCCATGAAGGCAATTAATATGATTGTTCTGGGGAAAGAGTTTGATGAAATTGGTAGGGCTTCCCCAGAAGTATGAGGCTTAAACCTGAGTGCAAAGCACTGAGTGTGTAAACGTTAGAGCAATTAGATGAAGAGTGACAGATAAAATGGCTGCTGCAGTTAGAGAATTTGGAGCCAGTGATAGAAATTGAACTGGAGGCATACAGACAAGGGAAGAGTTGTCTCAAGAAAAAAGTGACTGAAACAAAACTCAGACTGAAAGCAAAACTGGTGGCAGAGTTTATGTTAAAAAGCAGCTAAAAAGACAAAAGAGAAAGAGGGACTAATTGTGGATAAGCAAGAGAAAACTGCTTCACACTCCAGCTGTCATCTTGCATATTTTTCCAAGGTAGGATATGGTTTTCCTTTAAGGTATTCTGTGCATTTTGAGTCTGCTCAGTCAGCTGATGGAAGACGGAAAAAAAACAAGATGGGCCTCTTCTTAATTATCATTTAGAGGACTGTTGTCCTTACAGTTTTCAAGGAATCATACTAAAAATTCCCAAAATAATTTCTTAAAGTAATTTTCAATCCAAAAAGAGAGACTGCGTATGCAATTATACTCGGCTCATTAATTCATCTTGCAACTTATATTTTGCACCAACTTTCCAATAGGCATTTTAAATCACAACTTTCCCCCTAAAAGATGCGTTTCAAATTCCTTCGCTTTCTCCAAAGGGTCGTCCTTTAAATGTTTTGTAGTAGTAATGTTCTGTCCCCTCATTAGCATTCTTGAGATCCCCGCGCTTTGATTGGCCAAAGCGTGGGGCACTCTGATTGGCTAGGCAAGCCGCGCCGATTGGCTCGCTAAGAATCTCCCGCAATTGGTCCATTCGGATCGCAGGAGATTCAAAGTGGTGCCATTGGCCGCGGCCGCCACGGCTTGGAAATAAAAAGCCGCGAGTTTTGCCTTTAGCCCCAGTTCGGTTCCTGACTAAATAAAAGAGCTTGATAATAAGTCACCGACTCCTGGCATCATTTCCAATGACACGACAAGTAATATAGATGTTTACGGCAGAGGTGGTATTCAGCAGGTTCTAACCAGTTCTGGAGAACAGGTAGCAGAAATTTTGAGTAGTTTGGAGAACTGTCAAACACCACCTCTGACTGGCCCCGCCCCCATCTATTCTCTGCCTCCCAAGTCCCAGCTGATTGGCTGGGTCTTCTTTTGTTGTCCTGCACAGGAAAATTGAGCTGGAAAGCAGGTGGGGAGGGAATGGAATTTTGCAGTAACCTTCCCCTGCCACATCCACCAAGCCATGCCCACAGAACTGATAGTAAAAAAAAAAAAAAATTGAATCCCACCACTGGTTTTCAGATGTAAGAGGATAGCAAGTGGCCCAAATTGTGCTATGACACAGATCCAGTTCTGGACAGGTGGTCCTTAACTTACAAGTGGTTACTTAGCAACTGTTTGAAGTTACAATGCAGCCCCCAAAATGACCCAGCTCTAAAGTTCAGCCTGCTGCCCTATCCCCTCTGTGATCACATGATTGCATTTCAGGCACTCAGCATTCAGCTCTCATTTAAGGCTGTTTGTAGCATCCAATGGTCATGGAACCATGATTTATGAGATTGTTGTTTTTTTGCCAAAAACCAGCATTTACTTCTAGTTTTCAGCAAAGCTGCCCATATTGAATAATCAGTTCACTTAACAACTGCAGGTTTCACTTAATAAAAAGAAAAGGTCATAAAACTTTACCATCACTACTTTTGACCATAATGGGCAGGCCCATTCCAACTGTAAGTTGAGGACTACCTGTAACTGTGAACTGACTTCAAACATCAGAGTGCAAGTACATAAAATACATGTGTCACCCTGCATGTGACATCACTGTGGCTGGCTGCAAAAAATGTTGGGGGCTAGATTGGTGTAAAAGCTCAGTTCAAATATAGAACTAAATCAATCCTTCTAATCAAATCTTTGAACTGAATTGCCTATTTGAATCTCAATGATTCAGTTTAATTCAAATCAACTCAGCTCATCAAAGCAATGATTCGAGTCAGATCCTAATTACCTAGCTAGAATCTCATTGGCAACAATTCTGCTGGAGTATTTTGAAGATCTAGGAGCTTAGATGGGATTTAGCTTCACCCACGATATATGATTATACATATAAGGAATGAATATTACCCAACTGAGCTATTTTAACACAAATATTATTGCAAGATAACCATTCTTTCATTCTCCAGTGTACAAAATGAATTTAATTGCAGTTTCATTTGTGATAATGACTGACATAATTTTCCATAATTCGATATAATTTTTCTGTCTTAATGAAAAAAGGAATAAATGCAGATATAAAGGGCAGTGGGAAAAGCTCAGCTGGAAACTCTTAATTATTTGATATCTGTTTAAGAAATGAAGCTAAGGAGCATGCTTTTGCTGAATGGGGAATCTCTTGAAAAAGAGATGATCATACATGTTATGAACTAATAAAACACTTAAATAAAGTTTATCAAAAGCTTTAGAAAATAGCAGGGTTCTAGCCCTGCACTTCTGATTGGCTGATAATAGCGATATCGGATTGGTCCGTTCAGGAGAATCTGATTGGCTGTTAATGGGCTACTCTCATTGGTTAAGGCTACTCTCATTGGTATCTTATTGGTTACTAGAGCGGCAGCTTGCCTATAAAAGGGCTGCTGTTGCCCTAGAGTTTTGCTCTGTTCAGAATGTATAATAAAGAGTTGAAGTTCATTGTTCACCGTCTCATCTCCGTTCCTTGCGCCCATGCGCAGAACTTAACAATACATTTCCCATCCTGGGAAAAAAAATCACAATGAGTGAGACTGAGATTTCATCATAGAGGAAACACAATGGCCATCCAGTTTCCATGTTTACAATCAAAGTTATTGGATAGCATCCATTTTTGGCCCTCATGCGGTGTGGTCCTTCTAAAGAGATGAACATAGAATCCAGCCATTTATATTATAAAACCAGCAGGAAGATCATACTTTTAAAATATATTGAAATTGTGTCCTGAATGTGAGAAAGGGAAAATCTATCTCCGTTCCATTTCTAGCAAATGACATTCCAGCTATTGTGACAGCAAAAATATATTGCATGTAATGGGAATGTACTCAGGCAACAGTGAACGTGAAAGTCATCCAAAACTGAACTGAACTGAATCTGAATGATGGTTAATGTATATTCTTTCAATGAGCAGAGACTTCTAGTTCCTTTAAGGCGCTAATCCCTTCAGGTGTACTGGTATCCTATCTCCAAAGAGAGTTAGCTTTTCCTGCTCTTCCTGTGGAGGTCCTAGGGAAGGACATCTTTCTGCAAAGAACTCAAATGGATGAGCCTCCCTGCTTCCAGCATTCAAGGAAAAGCACTTGGAATATTGCATCCATTTTTGGTTGCCACGATATTGAAAAGATGTTGAGACTCTAGAAAGAGTGCAGAGAAGAGCAACAAAGATGATTAGGAGACTGAAGGCTAACATATATGAAGAACCATTTCAGGAATTGAGCATGCCTAGTTTAATGACAAGAAGGATGACAGTGTCCCCATATCTCAGGGCTGCCACAAAGAAGAGTGGGTCAACCTATTCTCCAAAGCATCTGAAGGAAGGATAAGAAGCAATGAACATGAAATAATCAAGGAGAGAAGCAACCTAGAACTAAGGAGGGATTTCCTGATAGTTAGAACAATTCATCAGTGGAATGACTTGCCTCCAGAAGTTGTAAATGCTCCAACACTGGAGGTTTTTAAGAAGAGGTTGGACAACATTTGTCTAAAATGGTATAGGGTTTCCTGCTTGGCCAGGGGGTTAAACTATAGGCCTCCAAGGTCCCTTCCAATTTGGTTATTCAGTTATCAATCATACTTATGTGCGTGTTTTGTGTGTGTGTGTGTGTGTGCACACGCACATGTTAACCATTTCTGGATAAGAGTGAGTTGAGGAGGAAGCAGAGAAAGAGAGGAATAGGTACTGGTTTCTGCATTTGGGACTTGTAAATGCTACTAATATCATAGGCTCTTAACGTATTTGTGCAAAGTGCAATCTAACCCAGCTAAATAATTTTGAGTTTCCCAAACTATCTAAGTGGATAGAAGGCAACCTAAAGGCATGAAATCAGGAGTGCAGGCGGTTCAATTTACTGTACGGTAATGCTCTCTACAAGAATCTGAACTACTAATGATCAAAGTGAGCTGGCAGTAGATGAGTGTCAACAGAATTCAAGGTTGGCTGGGCTTAGATCTCTCATGAGCGTGAAGAGATTTGAGACTGATGATGAGTTTGACTCTGCCTTCATCTCCCTGGTCATCTCCTACACTAAAACTTATAAATACATTGCAGTGCACAAGTATTTCCCATGGATACAATCCATAATATTTAAGATTTTTTCTCTCTCTCTGAAATTCTAAACATGCAATTCTCTACTAAATCCAAACACAAACTCATTTCTCTTTAGCAGCGGCTGGCAGGTAGAGCAAGGGAAAGGGTAATATTTAGCCGCAATGTTCGAAATGCTGATTATGGTCACAGATCGAAAATAAATTCCCTTCTGGCCACTAGCCTAACAGAGTAGCAATCAAATTGACACACATTTCTGTTTAGAAGGAAGAATGTCAAGGGACAGGAATTACCAGTGCTGCTTCTTCCAACACACAAGGGAAGACACTAATGGAGAAAAGATATTATGATGGCTGTCATTGACAACGTTGAAGGAAAAAATGTTAAATCAGACCAAGATGAAGGCTTTACTATAATAGAACAACAGAGTTGGAAGGGACCTTAGAGGTCTTATAGTCCAACTCCCTGCTCAAATGAGAAACCTTATACCATTTCAGACAAATGGTTGTCCAATCTTTTCTTTAAAATCTTCAGCGTTGGAGTCCCCACACCTTCTGGAGTCAAATTAGAGGCCAGAAGCATATGTCCTTGCAAGCCTCTACATAGGAATGAATGAAAATTCATTTCTGTGGTAGAAGCTGGCACAGAATCACAAGAGGGGGGGGGGGGGATCTTTCCCAGGGAGCTAATTGGTAAATCAGCTTTGAGTCCTTGCTTTGTGGAAAGAGGCCCATTAAGGTCAGGCACAAAGAACCAAGAACAACACTCAAAACTGCTCCAAGTTTATTGTTGCTTATTCACAGAGTCACTATCAAGGAGATGGGAGGCATATAAATTTCATAAATAAATAAAATAAATCAAAAGGAATCTTGGCAGACTGAAGTACACTCTGCGATATACTCTATGAAGATTTAGGGAGGATTCCTCCTGAGCCTCTTTCTACATACCAAGGTCTCAAGCCTGATGTAGCTCTTAGTTTCTTGGGAAAAAATCTCCTCCCTCTTGCAATTCAGTGCCATATCCTTCCACAATTTACTTAGATTGTTATTTATTAACAACTTTAGCAATATTTATGTCTATAAGTAGCCATCCTTGATCCTTTAAATCACAATTTGATTCTATCTCATATGAATAAAAGCAAATATACATGTCCCAGGATAATGTTGCAGGATCCAATCTGGGTCGGTCACTGAAACCAGAGGTTCAGTCTTCCAATCTTTTGGGCCCATACTTGAACCCTTCTTCAGAAAATTTCTCTCTCGCCAGAATGTGTGCTTTGTGCATAGTATTTATGTGGTGCCTAGTTGTGTATGGCTTTTTAGTTGTTAATTGGAGTGTTGATGGCCAGTTATTAAGTCATTGGCAGTTGTTTCCTTGGGCTGCCAAATCCTTGGCTTCTAAGTACCTGATAAACTGGTGGTAAATCAGTAAATCCATCTTATATTCATAATCTATCTTACTTTAGGAGCTTTGTTAAATGCCCCTGCTAGGAATGATCACCATGCCACGTTCACGAAGCAAAAACTAGCAAGTTGTTGATGAAAATGGTACCTCCTTTAAAATGCCTGCAGATGCTGGTGATTAATAAAACTCATCATAACACATTATATTTACCAAGTCCTCCTTTAAATGTGTCAGCTTCCTAAATTATTTCGACATCTCTCCAGTTCAGTTTATGTTCTGTAACGGAGAAGCTGCTGTACGACAGATGGCACTGTGTTTGCATAACAAATGCTCTTCTCAGGTCAGTATCATACAAGGTGGTTGATTCGGGCAGGGACCACAGTATTCAAAAGAAGAATGAGATCCCTAGGCAGCTCCTTTCACAGTGAGGAAAATCAATCAATCATCCAGCATGTTCACTGTCCTGCCCTGGCGGACAGGAAACAGAAGCCCCCATTTTATATTATCTTACAGAGAGAGACACAAACACAGAGAAAGGAAGAGTTCATTAGCTAGCACAGCTGGCGGCCCACAGTGAGAATGTGGGGGAGTCTAAGAAACATTCTCCAAAAACTTGCATCAAAACTCAACCAAACCTTCCATGGCCAATGAGTGAGAGGCCTCGGCACTTGAAGTTCAAATACAGGAGAGGGAAGGGAGAGAGAAGGAGGGAGGACAAATAAGAATAAATTCTGCACAGATTTATTGTAGTCAGATGAAGGTAACAGAAGGCTCTGCTTTGGAAGGACCCAGAGCTGAGTGATAGAGCACCTATTCTCTTGCAGGAAAAAGAAAAAGAAAAGAAAGTTGTCACTGATGACATCCAGCACCATGTTCTTGTTTTCTCCAACTAGTCTTAGAAAGGCTGTTGTAATTTGGGCACTGCAGCATGTCAGATTTAAGGCAGAAACATTGTCCAGACTTTTATATGTGAGGCATAAAAGCTGCATGTGTTGGCAACCACTTAAAACCAGGAAGGGTGTTCCCAAAATTGCATTGCAGTTGCAGAAGTCAGATTTGTCACTGTGGAAAAAGAGGTAGTTACTTTAAAAAGGAGCAAACTGGAATTGCCCTTGCATTCTGAGATCGGAGGCACTGATCACTTACCTCTGGAAGAAGCATGCAAATGAATTGAAAGAATGAAGTCCACAAGCTGAGGTTTATTAAGACAACAATGTCAGGGGTGGGATAAAGCATCATCCCTCGGTCAGATGAGTTTAGCAGAAAGATATAAAGACTAGGCAATACATCTACCATTGGCAGTTTACAGTATATGGAAGCAGGGGTGGGATTCTACCAGTTCACACCTATTCGCTAGAACCGGTTGTTAACATTCTAAGCAGTTCGGAGAACTGGTTGTTAGAAGAAATTACTGGCCTAATCCTGTAAGGAAGGCAGGAAGGAAACATTCTGATGTTGCTTACAGAAACTGCCTCTCCATTAACCCTTATTACATTCTTGGCAAGACTAGACTTCCTGTCTCAGAACCTTCTCCGGAGTTTTTTTCCCCACTTTGTTGGTACTTTGCTTGTGTGGAGTGACCATTCAAAGTTACAATGGCACTGAAAAAAGTGACATGACCATTTTTCACACTTACGACTGTTGCAGCATCTACACAGTCGTGAGAGGCCAAGCGAGGAGATGCATGCCTCGATGTAAATGATATTGAGTTGGCCACGCCCAGCCAATAACATGACCACCAAGCCATGCCCACCCAGTCACATGACCACCAAGCCATGCCCACCAACTAAGCCATGCCCACAGAACCGGTTGTTAAAAAATTTGAATACCACCCCTGTATGGAAGTACTGACAGGTTCTATCAGCGTTAGCTGATTTGCCAGCTTCTTCTATTTGAAGAAAGTCAACCTTACTGGATTCATCCATAGCCTGCTAACATCCTGATTGATTAAGACCCCCACAACATTTTCTATACAGAACAGCCCTGTGCTCCATCTTCCAAGACAATTTATTTGCAATAAAATAAAAACATAGAGGATAGAGTTAAAGAGAAGCTGTATCAATTGACTAAGCAAATATTGATGTACATTATAAAAAGAAAATCTTGCTTAAGAGGGCTTCATTTGCTTCACTCCAACTCAGATACTCTTATAAACCAACTAGATAAGCTGTGACCCCATTGGGTCATCCTTCTTTCCATAATATGAGCCTTGGTGACACAGTTGTTAGAGTGAGGTACTACAGGCTACTTCTGCTGATTGCCGGCTGCCTGAAATTTGGCAGTTCAAATCTCCCCAGGCTCAAGGTTAACTCAGCCTTCCATACTTCTGAGGTGGGTAAAATGAGGACCCAGATTGTTGGGTGCAATAGGCTTACTCTGTAAACTGCTTAGAGAGGGCTGTAGAGGACTGTGAAGTGGTATATAAATCAAAGTGCTTGAGCTTTAGGTTGGTGCCATTTTCCTTCCCCTCATGATCCTCAACCAAATCTTAGTGAAGCCTCCTTCTCTGTCTCCTCCTCTTCCTCAGCTGATTTGCAGAACTGCCTGCCACTTTCCTGGTGGGAGGGGAAACAAAAGGAGCCACAAACCATGAAGTAAACTGCACTCCTGTTCCACATCCCAGTGGGTCCTTAAGATACCCTTTCCTTCAGGGAGGAAGAAGGCTTACATATCAACTATTAACATCTCCAGTCAGTTCTTACATCAACAGGCCTCCAATTACTCACTTGTCCTTCCATTGCTCCCAACCATCAACAAGAGACTTAAATTTTTGGCCTCAGTTCCAAAGCAACCAATCACTGCTTGGCTATTGTATCTTGCCACCAGCTAACTGGGTACAGAGGCCAGAGGGAGGCAAGAAAGTGGGCAGGGATACATGCTCCCTGCTGCGATGCTGTACCAGCCACAACTTTGCAAATCTAGCTAGTGTAAGAATCCCTAAAATTTCAATTACACAAATGTAATGAGTCCCATATTTTGTGTGCATTCTTTAAATTCACCCATTTGAGATTCCTCAATTCAAGCATTGTTGACATATGATGCACCTTTCCACCAAATGAAGGTTACAAACAGATAGGAGAGTTTTAACAGTATGCAGATATATATGTATATATAGACAGACAAACAGACGAACACAATACAGAAGCCTGATGATGGCAGATGAGATTCTGCCGAAACGTTGCTACAACTTTAAAAGCAGAACTACTTCTTCCTTTTAACTGCTAGTGGGGGTGTGACTTGATTGGGTGGGGCTTGGCTGTGTTCTGATTGGGTGGGGGTGTGTTCTCATTGGTTGGGGGTTTGGCTGTGTTCTGATTGATTGGGGGGTTGGCTGTGTTCTGATTGGCTGAAGGCGTGTTCTGTTCAGGTGGGGGCTTGATTGTGCTCAGGTTAGTCTTAGTTGCTGGGGGATTTGAGCTGGGGAGCTGTGATCTTGCTGTTTGGCTTCGAGTTCGTGGTCGTGCTGCATCTTCATGGTGGGGGTCAGTTCGCTTCATGTATGGCTCAGAGGGGTTTGAAGTGGGTAGTGATGCAGCTGCAGTGCGGCTTCTGGTCCGTGGTCGTGTCTCATCTTCTGTGTGGGTGTGAGTCTGTTTTCTACGTGGAAGTGTGGTGGTGGCATCTTGTGTGGCTCTCAGGGGTGTGGGTCTGATGTCATTCTTTATGTTAGGTACTCGTCTGTTCATGAGGGCGGGTTTCCAAATGGCTGGTAGGCGGGAGGTATCATCTCGTTTATTCATGCTAGGTGGGTGTTTTTCTATCTCTATGGCTTCTCTGATTATTCTGCTGCTGAAGTATTTCCCATTGATACAATCCATAATATTTAAGATTTTTTCTCTCTCTCTGAAATTCTAAACATGCAATTCTCTGCTAAATCCAAACACAAACTCATTTCTCTTTAGCAGTGGCTGGCAAGTAGAGCAAGGGAAAGGGTAATATTTAGCCACAATGTTCAAAATGCTGATTATGGTCACAGATCGAAAATAAATTCCCTTCTGGCCACTAGTCTAACAGAGTGGCAATCAAATTGACACACATTTCTGTTTAGAAGGAAGAATGTCAAGGCACAGGAATTACCAGTGTTACTTCTTCCAACACATAAGAGAAGACACTAATGGAGAAAGGATATTATGATGGCTGTCATTGACAGCCATATGCAGAATGCATCAACTCACATGTAAGAAACTCATTCCAGTTCATCGAGATCATAAAGAAACAAAACTTACAACCCAGTGACCTACTAGTGAGCTTCGATGTCATATCCCTCTTCACCCAAGTGCCAATAAAAGAAGCCTTGACAGCCATCCAAAACAAATACAACCCCCCAAGCACATCCTAGATCTGACCAACCACTGCCTATCCAATACATACTTCACCTACAATGGACAAAAATACAAACAAATAGAAGGAGCACCCATGGGATCACCCCTCTCACCTGTCATCACTAACCTCTACATGGAATACTTTGAAACACAAGCTCTAGAAAAATATGATCACAAACCCAAACTCTGGCTCAGATACGTAGATGACACCTTCATAATCTGGCCACATGGGAAAGAAAAACTGAACAACTTCCTCACACACCTCAACAGCCTACACCCCAAAATACAATTCACCATGGAAACAGAAGCTAATAACCAACTTCCCTTCCTAGATGTCTTGGTATACAAAAAATCCAATGGCTCCCTAGGACACACCATCTACCAGAAGAAAACACATACAAACTGCTATCTACACGCACTCTCACACCACCACCCAGCACAGATCAATTCCGTAGCCGAGACACTCATCTCCAAAACAAAATGCTTAGCTGATGAACAACACCTAGAGACTGAACTACACACTCTCACCAGCGTGCTGACAGCCAATGGATTCCAAAGAAAGAAGATCACCTGCCTAATCCAAAAAGAAACCCCAACCAAAATCCAAGACAGAGAACAAGAGAATGGCAAAGCCCTCCTCCCATATATAAAAAGCACTACAGACAAAATCAGCAAGATCCTCCGAAAACACAACATTAAGACAGCATTCTGCACAAACAGAAAGATATCCACCATCCTAAGAAACTCCAAGGACAAAATCAAGTTAGAAAATCAAGGAGTATACGAAATCCCTTGCACTGCCTGCCCCACCACATACATTGGACAAATTAACAGAAGAATAAGTGCACGCATTGAAGAACATAAGAACTCAATCAAAAAGGAAGAACTGACCTCTTCCCTGGTCCAACACCTCAAAGCCACAGAACATGAGATTGACTTTAGAAATACCAGAACTATCGCCAAAATCGAACACTTCAGCAGCAGAATCATCAGAAAAGCCATAGAGATAGAAAAACGCCCACACAGCATGAATAAATGAGATGATGCCTCCCGCCTGCCAGCCATTTGTAAACCCGCCCTCATGAACAGACGAGTACCTAATATGAAGAACGACACCAGACCCACACCCCTGAGAGCCACACAAGATGCCACCACCACACTTCCACGTAGAAAGCAGACTCACACCCACACAGCAGATGAGACACGACCACGGACCAGAAGCCGCACTGCAGCTGCATCACTAACCACTTTGAGCCCCTCTGAGCCATACATGAAGCGAACTGACCCTCACCATGAAGATGCAGCACGACTACGAACTCGAAGCCAAACAGCAAGATCACAGCTTCCCAGCTCAAATCCCCCAGCAACTAAGACTAACCTGAGCACAACCAAGCCCCCACCTGAACAGAACACGCCTCCAGCCAATCAGAACACAGCCAACCCCCCAACCAATCAGAACACAGCCAAACCTCAAACCAATCAGAACACCCCCCCACCCAATCAGAACATAGCCAAGCCCCCACCCAATCAAGTCACACCCCCACTAACAATTAAAAGAAAGAAGCAGCTGCAAGCTCACATCACTCTGAGAAGCACAGAGCTGAAGACCAAGCCTGAAGATGATGAATGAGACTTCATCGAAACGTTGCCTAGATACTTCCAATCTTACGCGGGAGAAAACCCGAATAACCAAAGATCCACATACAAATACCCGCGAGAACCTCAGAAAACATATATATATATATATTCTTAAGTTTTCGCGGGTACTTACATGTCTGGCATTCAGCTTTGTTCAGGTATTTTCCCTTGTCATAGTAGTGGTGCTTTTAAAGTTGTAGCTATGACGTGGGAAAATACCCGAACAAATGAATGCCAGATCTATATATCTATATATCTATATCTATCTATCTATCTATCTATCTATCTATCTATCTATATATATATATATATATAGAGAGAGAGAGAGAGAGATGTTGTGACTCGGAGGTTTGAGCCTGCTCTGTTAGAGGACACAGACTTGGATAATGAGGAAGAGGAGGCTGGAGTTCATCAGATGAACACAATGCAGAAGCCTGACGATGGCAGATGAGATTCTGCCGAAACGTTGCTACAACTTTAAAAGCACAACTATAATGACGTGGGAAAATACCCGAACAAAGCTGAATACCATACATGTAAGTACCCGTGAAAACTTAAGAATATCTAACTCACAAACGAACACTATACAGAAGCCTGATGATGGCAGATGAGATTCTGCTGAAACGTTGCTACAACTTTAAAAGCACCACTACTATGACGTGGGAAAATACCCGAACAAAGCTGAATGCCATACATGCAAGTACCCGCGAAAACTTAAGAAAACAAATACACACACACACACACACACACACACACATACATACATATATGTTTTCTGAGGTTATATATAATATCTCTATTCTTTCTACCAAGCTCTAAGAATCTCATCAGATATAAGCATAAGTTTGCAGATAAGCCATCATTTCTCTTGCATAAACCCAGTGCAATGGATTCCCAGTGAATCAAATTTGACTTTGAAATCATATCAACTCATCATTTGCATCATTTGCATCATTTGTTTAATTTGTACAATGCAGCTGCCCCAGGCTATTCTGCAAAACTGATTTTGTCAAAGCAAAAAAACAAAACAAAACAAAACCTGGGGCTTTTATTGTTTCTCAACTGCAAGCCATATTTGGAACGTGCGTGGAATATTGGTAATTTTGAAATCTTATTCTTGGAAACTACACACAAAAAATTAGCCCGATGATTAAAGATGATGCCTTTGGAAAACTGTGACCATTCAAGCAGGAAGATCCATAAATATTTTATTAATGGGTACAATTTGCAGAGGTATGCCTACTTCTTAACAAGGGGATGCATCCACTTGTTATTCCAGAAATGCCTGGGTTTTATTTTATGTTTTTCAAGAGAAACTTCTTGGCAGTATTTCTGTTTGAGGATCAGTTTCCCATCTTTTAATACTGGAAGTTGCACTTAACATACAGAGATTTAACTTCTTTTTTGTAATGGCAGCAATATGGATATTGAAGTTTCTGCCTCCCCTAGCAAATCTAACCCTGGAATATTAAAATATATTAAATAAATTGGACATAGAGATATTGCGAGAGTTAAAGTGCCAGACTTATTGCCCTGAATGAGCAATTAGACTATCTACAAAGTGGCTTATCATAATTTGCTTGCCTCTCATATCTATTACTGTAATGACCTTGAAAGTTGACTCATGCTCTCTTCTTAACCTAGCGAACATGCCAACGATAATCAATTAGATCTTCAATTAAAATTTATACTTTGTCTAACAACTCTTCCCGGCTTTCAAAAACTTCTTAACAAAGACTGTCACCACACCGAGAGAAGATAAGTATTAATTTCTTATTGCCTCTACTTTTTTTATCATGAAGACTACAATGAATGTATTAAAGCGCATGCTATTTTTCTCTCTTAATTTTCAGCATATTTAGTTAACTTTCAGCATTGAATGTCAAGGGATAATTACCGCAGTTAGTGGCAATTTATCATTTCTCAGTTGGATTCTTGAGCTTTCATTGGATGCCCATGGAAATGCGTTAGCCTACTTTATTGGGCAATTATGATAATTAAGGATTTCATCTTTTTGTTTAATTTAGCACACTTTTTATTTATAGGTTTAGGATTTTTTATTATTTGAATTTTGGCATTGAGTTAGGACTTTCATCTTTGACCAATGTAATTACTTGAATGACTATCAAGACAGGTACATGCATGCATACATGACTAAATAAGCTCAGATATCAAGATGGGTGTAGATCTCAGCTAGATATAAATAGGCAGGATGTGTCCTACCATCAACTTCAGTTTGCTATAGATTTAGATGCCACAAAGTTGAGCCCAATTCTTAGTGACTCCCACAATGGCTTTAAGGCTTTCATTTTGGTATCTGCAGCTGTTCCAAAGATTTTATTTTTTATTTTTATTTATTTATTTATTTTGATTTGTCAGTCACTTACAAGATAATAGGTGTAAGTATATACATAGTTATGAATACATGAAATGGGTACATATAAGAAAAATAAAAGAAACAATAGGACAGGGACGGTAGGCACGTTGGTGTGCTTATGCACGCCCTCTACAGACCTCTTAGGAAAGAGGTGAAGTACATGACTGATCATATCCATCCAACTCATCCATTGTCTTTCTTTTCTTTTACAAATATCAACTTTGCCCAGCATACTAGCTTCTTCTACTATATCAATTGGTCACATCAGTGTGAGTTTCTCCTCATTGTTCTTGACTTTAAAGCAGCAATCTTTTTCTCCTACAGAATTGTGTGATTAATTCTTCTTGAAGACCATGGTATTCTTAGCAATTGTTCTCAAATCCTTAAATTGATCGTGGTTTTTCCCTTTCTTCTCTCTCTCTCTTTTTTTAAATAGATTTGGGGATAATATATTCCCTCATTTAACTCCCATCCATATTAAGAAGCACGCAAGATTCTCCAAATTTAATACTTAAAGTTGCTTCTTATACAAGTTCTCAGAAGAATAATGAGATGTTCTGGTATGTCTGTTAAACTAAGATATTTCACTTTGTAATATAATGTACGCAGAGAACTTGCTCTATCAATAGAATAAAGGTAAATGTTCCCTTGCTCTCTTTGCTATCCATCACGTCATCTGTCTAATGATAGGTCCTTAGAATTTTGGCTGTTGCAGCAGCCCCATTATTATGATGTCATAGTTTGCACTAAGATCAGAAACACTGAAGTACTTTCATGTTGAAAGGATTTAGATGGTGACATCATTGTTATCCTGAGGACACCCAGTTGGATGCACTTTCATGTACAGATTTATTGCAGTCAGATGAAGATAACAGAAGGCTCTGTTTTGGAAGGATCCAGAATTGAGCGATAGAGCTGGAGTGAAGGACCGGAGTTCAATCCTGCCCCACAGCAGTTCTCGGGTCTCAAACGTGGGCTTGCTAACCTCCTGCCCAGCTTTCTAACCACTCAACCCATCGTGCTCCTTATAATGTCATTGTGAGCTATGATCACATTATCGCGATATTCAGTGTCGTATCCGCAAAAGACGCCAGGAGTCGGTGACTTCGTTAAATGCTCTTTATTGTGAAGCTAGGAACCGAACCGAACCAGCGAAAAGGAAAAAGCTTGCGGCTTTTATTCTTTTCGCCGCGGCGGCCGCGGCCAATGGCAGCATTTCAAGTCTCCCGCTCTTGGAGCGAGCCAATCGCGGGAGACTCTCAACGAGCCAATCGGCGCGGCTCGCCTGGCCAATTAGAAATCCCCACGCTTTAGCCAATCAAAGCGCGGGGATTTCGAGTATGTAAATGAAGGACAGAACACCCCTCCCCTCTTGGTTCAGTCCTTACGTTGCGTAGTCACGTAGGTAGGCGGGGCTCCGTCTAGTCCTACTTGACCTGCGCAACTCAGTTGTAAGCTGGATTTCGGCCGGAGCAGTCGGGTTTTTGGCTGCTCCCTCTTCTGTGCGAACCGGTTGGTTGATCGGGCCGGTTCCTTCTCCGTGGCTCCCACCTGGGCCTTCCGGGTTGGTTGAGCTACGGGTTTCGCCGCTCCCGCTCGGTCTTTCCGGGTCGGTCGAGCTGGCTTGGCGGTTCTTCTCCGGTGGGGGATCGCGATGGCTGCGTTCTGGTAAGTACTGCTGGTTTATTTTTTCTTGCGTTTGGTTATTCGGGTATTCCCTCCCCCCTTGGTTTGTATTTTGGGAGGTGGGTTCTTTTGCTGTCCTAGACCTGAGTTGGTCAATGTGTCGTTTCCAGGCTCGCCCATCTGTGGTTTGGAGCCGGTATGAGCGTGGGCCTGTGATTTGGGTGATGACGGCTGGGATCCATAGGGGGTCCCCCGTCAGGTTTTTCGCATACACGAGGTCCCCGGGTGTGAATGTTCGGTATTTTGTACTTGAGTCTGGGGGTCGCTCCGGGTTATATGTTGGGTGTAACCTGTCGAGCGGGGACCTCAGCTTTCTACCCATTAGTAATTCGGCTGGGCTTTTGTTGGTAGTGGTGTTCGGGGTGATGTGTTGTATAAAGAGGAGTCTGTTAATTTTGTCTTGGATCTCCCCGTGGTCCATTTTCCGGATGGTTTTTTTTGTAAATTGGACCATCCGTTCCGCCCTACCGTTCACCGCCGGATGCGCCGGTGCTGTTAATGCGTGGCGGATGCCCTTTTCCGCCAGGAATTTCTCGAAGTCGAGGGAAGTGAACTGGGGCCCGTTATCGGAGACGATGACGTCTGGGAGGCCGTGTGTTGCAAATAGTTTGCAAAGTTCTTTGATCACGGCCTCCGTGGTTGTAGATTTCATGTCGCTTACCTCCAACCAGTTGGAGTAAGCGTCAACTGTTATGAGGAAGGTATGTCCATTTGTGGGACCGGCAAAGTCCAAATGGATTCTGGACCAGGGCCCCCTTGGTATTTCCCACTCCAGGATGGGTGCTGTGGGTGGGCTGGGTCTAATCTCCTGGCATCGCTGGCACCTGGCTACCCAGGCCTCTATCTGCTTGTCCATCCCTGGCCACCAAGCATAACTTCTGGCCAGGGCTTTAGTTCTGACGATGCCAGGATGCCCCTCATGTAACATTTCTAAAACCTTCCCCTGTAGTTTGTCCGGAATGACCACCCTGTCACCCCATAAGATGCACCCATTAAGTAGCGAGAGTTCGGTTTGGCGGTTCCTAAATGTCTTGACGGACTCGTCGTTGTCCCTTTCTGGCCAACCTTTTTCCACCCAATGCAAAATCCGCGCCAGACGCCTGTCTTTAATAGTTTCCCGGGCAATGTCTGACGCGGTTATGGGTAGGTTGGGTAGGGTCTCGATGCTAAGGGTGTTTGTCGTTGGTGCTGGGTCAGGGTCGGAGTCCGGTAACGGCGAGCGGCTCAAAGCGTCCGCATGTGAAATCTTCTTACCCGGTTTGTGTATAAGTTCGTAGCTGTAGGCTGCCAGGAACTCGGACCACCTTGTCATCCGGGGAGACAGGATGTTCGGGGTGGCCCGATTCCCTGCAAGGATGCCTAGTAACGGCTTATGGTCTGTTACAATGGTGAAGGGGCGGCCGTAGAGATATTCGTGGAACCGTTTAATGGCGGCAACTATAGCCAAAGCTTCTTTGTCCAGTTGGCTATAGTTCCGCTCTGGCTTGGTTAGAGTCCTTGAAAAGAACGCGATGGGTGCTTCTTTTCTGTCAGGAAGGGTATGACTGAGGACAGCGCCGACGCCGAAAGGTGATGCGTCGCAAGTGACGGCCAGGGGCAAGGTTTCGTTGAATTGGATCAGGACGGCGTCGGAGGTGAGGAGGTCTTTAGTTTTTTGGAAGGCGGCTTGCTCCCGTTTCCCCCAAGTCCAGCTTGCCGCCTTATCCAGGAGCCTATGCAAAGGCTCCGCCGCCGTTGCCTTTTGGGGTAGGAAACCATTATAAAAGTTCAGTAACCCCAAGAATGCCTGTAGTTCAGTCTTTGATCTAGGGGTGGGGGCCTCTTTGATAGCTTTGACCTTTTTACTCGTGGGGTGAATGCCATGCCGGTCTAGTAGGTAGCCCAAGAATTCCACTCGTTCCGTGCACAGTTGGCATTTCTCCCTTTTAACTTTAAGTCCCGTTACTTTAAATTTCGTCAAGACCTCCCTCAGTCGGTTTTCTAATTTGGCTTCGTTTGGCGCCGCCACTAATACATCATCGAAATAGGGCACCACCCCCTTGATGCCCTGCAGCAACCGTTCCATCAGGCTCTGAAAGATGCCTGGTGCCACGCTGACTCCGAATTGGAGTCGGTTGCACTTGAAAGCCCCCCGATGGGTAACGATGGTCTGGGCTTCCGCCGTTTGTTCGTCGACCGGCAACTGCTGGTATGCCTGGGCGAGATCAAGCTTGGCAAAGACCCTGCCCCCTCCCAGTGAGTGCAGTAGGTGTTGCACGATTGGGACGGGGTAGGCGCTTTGTTGCAGCGCGCTATTTAGGGTGGCCTTATAGTCCCCACAGATTCTCACTGACCCGTCTGGCTTGACCGGGGTCACTATGGGGGTCTCCCACCGGGCATGGTCTATTGGTTGCAACACCCCTTGTTTGACGAGCTTGTCAATTTGCTCGTCTATCTTAGGTTTTAGGGCGAATAGTACCCGCCTAGGTTTTAGTCGCTTGGGGGGGACGCTAGGGTCTAGATCAAATGAGATAAGGGGCCCCTGGTACTTGCCCAGGCTTCCGTCGAAGACCTCCCGGAACTCCTGGGCTAGCCGCTGTTCCCAATCGTCGTCGGTGACGTGGTTGACCCCCGTGAGAGTGATGTCGAGCGGGGCGAACCATTGTAGGCCCAGCAGGCTTGGGCGGTCGCGATCGACGATTGTGAGGGGGAGTTGTTCGGTGCGCCCTTTATATGTCACATTAAAGTTTTTGGTGCCCACTACCGGGACGCGGTTTCCCTGGTAGTCTTTTACAATAAGTCTTTGGGCGTCTATGTTCCTCCTTTGGAGGGTAGGCACTAACCGTTTTATCTCGTGCCATGCAATCATGGAGAGGTAGGACCCGGAGTCCACTTCCATTTTGCATGGTTGGCCCTCGATGTGGACCTCGACGTGGACTTTTCTGGCGCCGTCGGAGATGGCGTGGCCGATGGTTACCGTCTGGTGGGTCTCTTCTCTGCGCCGGTTGTCGCCGCCTCTCGAGGGTCGTTGGTTCCGGTCCCATCGGCTTTCCGATTGGCGATCTTTGGGCCGGGGCGGTGGGCTTTCCCTTCTTCGATCGTGTTGGTCCCATCGGGGTGGACTGCGAGTTCTCTTCTGGCGGCAAACCCGGGCGATGTGTCCTTTCTTCTCGCAATGCCGGCAGATGGAATCAAAAAATCGGCATTCTGACCTGGGATGGTCGCCGCCGCAACCGGCACAGTTGGTCCTCGACCTACGACCTCTGCGGTTCCGTTGGTCGCGCCCCGTCTGCAAGCGATGTATGTCTTCTTCGTCTTCGGACGTGCTGGACGTAGAATGGAAATCGCCGTGGTGTGTGGTTGTTTCGTTTTTTAGATCGGCCGACCTTGCCGGGTTGTTGTTTCCGCCGCGGTCCTTCGCGTCTGGTCTGCGCATGCTGTCGGCGGAAGTGCGGGTTGCTTCTGCGGCTGCGGCTGCGGTGAGGGCGTCTGCTAGACTGATGTCGCCCTTAGCCATAAGCCGGCTCTGGAGCGCAGGGTCCCATAGGCCGAGCACGAATCGGTCTCTCAGGAGGCTGTTCAGGCCGTCAAATTCGCAGAGCCCCCCTAGGCGCTGCAGCTCGGCGACGAAGTCGCTCAGTTTTTCACCCGGTCTCTGGTCCCGCCGGTAGAATTCGTTGCGCCGGATCAGGATGGGGACCTCGGGGGCGTAATGTCGCCGAAGGATAGGTTCGAGGACGTCCCAATCCATGGCGGTTGCGTCGGCCGGTTTGGCCAATGCTTTGGCCATCTGGAAAACTTCGGTTCCGCAATGGGTGAGGAAAACGGCACGTTTTAGCGGGCCCGAGGCGTCCTTCATTCTGGTGCACTCAAGGTACATGCGGAAACGGTTGGAGAACGATTCCCAGTCCTCGGTGGCGGGGTTGAAGGGGGCGGGCGGTGCGATTTTCGCCATTTCAGTGCTAAGTCTGGCTTTCGTCGGATACGGGGTTCGGTTCAGGGGCTGGATCCCATCCTCGTCGCCAGTGTCGTATCCGCAAAAGACGCCAGGAGTCGGTGACTTCGTTAAATGCTCTTTATTGTGAAGCTAGGAACCGAACCGGCGAAAAGGAAAAAGCTCGCGGCTTTTATTCTTTTCGCTGCGGCGGCCGCGGCCAATGGCAGCATTTCAAGTCTCCCGCTCTTGGAGCGAGCCAATCGCGGGAGACTCTCAACGAGCCAATCGGCGCGGCTCGCCTGGCCAATTAGAAATCCCCGCGCTTTAGCCAATCAAAGCGCGGGGATTTCAAGTATGTAAATGAAGGACAGAACATTCAGTGTTCCCTGCTGGCTTCTTTCAAATAAATTCAATGGGAAAACTGGGAGGAAGTCAGATGTGATTCCATGAGGTTCTCATCTAAATGAGCCACATGGATTTTTTTTAATCAATGGCTACCAGGACTGCCAGAACTGCTGATGCTATGCAAACATGGTTACGTGACCATGCCATTTATGACCATGCCACTTAGCAATGGAGTTCCTGATCCTAATTGCTGTTGTAAGCTTACTTTCAAATACCTGCAATTTGGCAGATCGAATCTCACTGGCTAAAGGTTGACTCAGCCTCCCATCCTTCCGAGGTGGGTAAAATGAGGACCCAAATTGTTGGGAGCGGTATGCTGAGGGAACAACAACGAAGGAGCAGAAATCATTCTACAAGTGTTTTCCAACATATTCTACAACTTTTTTCAGAAGCTTAGCATCAATATTTATCAAGATGGATAACAGGAGTAATATCTTTTTGTACATGAGATAGATATTGATAAGAATACAAATAAAAGAGCACAACAGATACTGGGTTTTTTCTGTTTTGGATTGCTGTGCCAATAAACTATTGATGTCATTTCTTCCAAGTGAATCAATTTTTTTATCTAGATTGGATATTATTTTCAGCAATAACGGTTGTGTAATACTGAAAGAAAGCAAACGTTACACCTATGTTCACTCCTGACACTTAACATAATAAAGTTAAGATGATATATATGAAAGGAAAATATTAATTCATCATTTTCTTTTTGTCAGTGCTGGCCTGCTTAAACTTTGTCATGCACTTAACATTTAACCCTATGAGATCTATTGCTGAAATTACACCACCTCTACTCTACAAAATAATGCAAGCTATGCAAGAAACATTAGATTTTAAAACCCTGCATGCATTGGCAGTTAAGATATCAGGCACAAGTGGGCAAATAATGTCACAATTTGAAGTAACCCTTATTGACAATGTGATGACTGAAATCTAAAGGAGGTGTTCTCTTTTTCAAGAAATGTAACACTTATTCTGAGTTTAATTACATAACAAAGTATATCATAAATTTCTCTATCTAGCTATACTGCTTCTGCCATCTTTTATTCCAAAACACCTTTCTCCCCTTTCAGAATCAAAGCCTAATCTTCAAAACTAGTGAGGTATCTGATAATATAATAATAAGGAGCAAGTAATTGTTTGAGGAGATATTTATGATTTCATTTGATAGTACATTTGATCCAGGCGTGGGATTCAAATTTTTTAACAACTGGTTCTGTGGGCGTGGCTTAGATGGTAGGCATGGCTTGGTGGTCATGTGACTGGGTGGGCGTGGCTTGGTGGTCATGTTATTGGCTGGGCATGGTCAACTCAATAACACTCACATCGAGGCACACATCTCCTTGCCTGGCCTCTCATGACTTGTGGGGATGCTGCAACAGTTGTAAGTGTGAAAAATGGTCATAACTCACTTTTTTCATTGCCATTGTAACTTTGAATGGTCACGCCACACAAGCAAAGTACCAGCAAAGGAGAGGGAAAAAACTCTAGACAAGTTCCAGAGACAAAAAGTCTAGTCCTGCCAAGAATGTAATAAGGGTTAAAGGAGAGGCAGTTTCTATAAGCAACACCAGAATGTTTCCTTCCTGCCTTCCTTACAGGATTAGGCCAGTAATTTCTTCTAACAACCAGTTCTCTGAACTGCTTAGAATGTTAACAACTGGTTCTAGCGAATAGGTGTGAACTGGTAGAATCCCACCCCTGATTTGATCCATTCATTCTTTCATTTACATATTTCTTAGGTTCCTTTAAAAGTCTACAAATTCTGCTCAAGTGGAAATTCTCCCCACTTGCATACAAGAGCTTTTAAGCTGTATATACAGGTAGTCCTCAATTTGCAAAGTTGATTTAATGACCATTCAAAATTACAATGGCACTGAAAAAAGTGACTTATGGCCATTTTCACAGTGGTGGTATTCTACCGGTTAGGTCCAGTTCTGCCGAGCTGGTAGCGCCGATGAACAGCGGAGACCGAACCGGTTCTCTCCACCATTCTGCTATTGGGCCCACCCACCTGCCCAGGCTCCTATACTCACCTTTATTCCCTGCTTTTGAAGGTATTCTGGGTCCTGCGTTGTAATCTCCTGGGTTGTTTGTGTTTTGATCTCTTTTCCATTAGCCTCCTGATCAAAACACAAATGACTCAGGAGATTACAACACAGGACCCAGGATACCACGACAAAAGAACTCGCAAGCTGATCACACACAACCCATTATCCATGCCGTTAAAACACAAGAGGCTAATGGAAAAAAGATCACTACAAAACAAATGACCCAGGAAATTACAGCACAAGATCCAGGATATCTCCACAACAAAACTCACAAGGCCATCACACAGCCCATTATACCAACATCAACTCCATCAACCAATCAAGAGGCAGCAGCGCAGCCAACCAGCCAACCAGTCCAGCACACCAGCTCCCACCACCAGTATTTATAGAGAGACAGCAGCTCTGATCACACATTGCTTGCGCTGGCACGAAGCCAAAAGTATCAGCCTGAGGAGGAGGAGGAGGAGGAGGAGGAGGAGGAGGAGGAGGAGGAGGAGGAGGAGGAGGAGGAGGAGGAGGAGGAGGAGGAAAACCCAATGTTCAAACTGCATTTAAGGAACTACTGTTCTTTTCGACTACCATTTGCCAACGTTTTGTTATTTTGCAAGGCTTTAATAATGTATGTTATAATATATATAACAACAATGTATGAGATATTATTTGAAGTATCTAAAATACTTTAGAAGGGCACAGATTAAAAAAAAAACCACAAGATTGCTGTTATTGAAATTTCTAAGTGGAGAGGAAGGAACAAAAAATAAATGTGGGATCACAGATGTTAATTCATTCAGGACCCAAGCTTACATAGACTCTACTCCATGTTTTACATGTGCCATCTTCACCTCTTAGCCTTAGATGGAATAGAAAGATCTGCACATTTGGATGTACATCTAAAGACCATTTCACATGAGAGAGCAAAGGCTATATTAGGAAGTCTTTGTTTTATTTTTAGTCTCACATTAAAAATGAGAGAAAATAAGGAGCAGCTTAATTGCATTTACACAAGGTTGCAAGGAATCGGTGAGTTGATTTTATTCTACATTTTATGGGACTACATGCACAATCACATGAGAATACCTCTAAACCATCCTACAAAAAAACTACAATCCAACCATGCTTATGATTGAAAGTAATTCAATCAGTCCATTGGAGTTAGGTGGCTAATAAATTTAAATAAACAAACATAATAATTTATGCATGCCCACATGGGGTGGAAATGCTGTAGTCACTTCTGTTTGTTTGAATAATGGAATTTAATTTGCAACCAGCCTGTAAAGAGGGCTGAGAAAATATCTACAGATCCCTCACATCCTAGACATAAACTGTTTCAATCCTTTCCCTCGGGATGCCGTTATACGGCAATGCATGACAAAACAACTAGACACAAAGACAGCCTTTTTCCTCATATTCTGCTGAACACCTAATTCCCACAGCACTGTGTTATGTCTAAGCATATTTATCTATGTAGAATGATTGTATCAGTATTATCCTTCTCATCTTTCCTATTATCTTCTTCTATTGCAGGGATGTGAAACTCGATTTCACTCAGGGTTGTGTTTGACCTGGGAGCGGGGCATGGTCAGGGGGGCATGGCAAGTTTGGCATCACTCACCAATGCTCTGTTTTCAGCCATGACGGCCTCGTGCAGCCCTCTTCCAGCAAAATCAGAGCTCAGGGGAGGCTACATGTGGCCCTCCCAACCTCCATTTTTGCTGGCTGAGGCACCGCGGGCTGGTCCTTTGTTGTTTCCAGGGTGGCACCGTGGATTCGGTCCGTGGGCCTTGAGTTTGACACCCCTGACCTATTGGTATCTTATATTACTTTGCTGTTTGTATGTACACTGAGAGCTTATGCACCGGAGATAAATTCCTTGTGTGTCCAATCATACTTTGCCAATGTTCTGTTCTATTCTATTCTATTCTATTCTATTCTATTCTATTGTGTTCTTTTCTTTTCTTTTCTTTTCTTTTCTTTTCTTTTCTTTTCTTTTCTTTTCTTTTCTTTTCTTTTCTTTTCTTTTCTTTTCTTTTCTGTTCTATTCTATTCCATTCCATTCCATTCCTACTTCTACTTCTCTTATTTCTAATTCTATTAATTTTTGCAAATTGTCCTGAGATAGAGCCCAGGAATCCCAGCGTTAGGGTTTGTAATCAACAGTGTAGATTGAGTGTGTAATCAAGTACAGTAAGCTCATGCTGAATTGCACGCTTACATTCAGAACCTTTTCCACTTCAGATTTAAAAAAGGTAATGGAGAAAGCTTTGTTTTGATAAAGCTGGAAAGCAAAGCTGAGAACTGCAGCACCAAACCAGAAGCAGCAGACTGCAACCTGCTGCCCACTGGAATCAGGATAAAAAAAAAAGGGGTGCTTCTGCTCATGTGCAGAGTCTCCTTTCCCTTATTGAAGAGGCCAGTTTGTGAGTACACTGAGCCCATTTTGATTCTTTCATTCCAGACATTCAGGCCAAATTACTTGATTACGCGTAGTCTTCAACTTATGACCATAACTGAACCCAGAATTTCTGTTGCTAAGTGAAACATTAAGTGAAGTGGGTTTCCCCCCACCATGTTATGACTTTTGTTGCCACAGTTGTTAAGTGAACCTCTGCAGTTGGTAAATTAGTACCAACAGATTAGTTGTTAAGTGAAACCGGTTTCCCCATTGACTCTGCTTGTCAGGAGGTCGCAAAAGATAAAAATCACATGATTCCTGGACACTGCAACTGTCATAAATATGAGTCAGCCTGAATTTTGATCACATGACCATGGGGATGCCATGTTGGTTGTCAGTGTGAAAAACGGTCATAAGTCATTTTCAGTGACCTTATAACTTTGAACCATCATTAAATGAACTTAGGAAATTCTTGTTTGTTTTAGCAACTTAGAGATAGATAGATTAGACAGAGGTCATTTATGTAGAGTATGAAAAGAGTTGGTCCTAGAACACTGCCTTGAGGGACACCACTGTTGACAGGTACAGAATTTGATAGGACGCTCCCAATAATTGAAGTGGAAAATAATTAGTGTGTGTGAGAGAGGGAGAGAGAGAAGGAGAGGGAGAGAGGGAGAGACCAGCAGAGTCAAGTGAGGCATTTCCTAAATTTTTGATATGCCAAGCCCGAATGGTTCACCATCACTAATTATTACAAGAAAAACATGTCACACGAAGAGTCAATTCTTTCCTGGTTTTGATGCTAAAAATCAGAGGTGGGACCATTTGGTTGCTCAAAGCTAGCTTTAATGTAGCTTAAATCTTTAGAAGATAATAATATAAATTGGGGGTGTTCTTAATGGAAGAGTTTTGACAGCTATCTTGATTTTTAAAAACTATGTTAAATTAAGCTTATCTTGCCTAGCTCGTGGCAGTACCAATAGGCCTTTATTGATATCTCAAAAATAAGCAAGGTTGAAGACCCGGCTAGTGACTGACCATCAGGAATTAAAGGTGATAGGGTAGACTGAGAAGTTAAAACTTCCCAGAAGGTGGTAGTGACAAACACATTCATATCGTTGCCAACAAAACTACTTAAACATATGCAGCAAATCATCAGAAGTGAAACTCAACTTAAGAGAATTTTTAATGTGAAACCTTATGTTAGAGTTGGCAGGTTGCAGTTTTAACAAGTTTCCTTCCAAAATACAACAGCACATTAATGTTCAGCTGCAACAGCCAGAGAAGGACATTGGAAGAAGAGGATGCATATGTAAACCTGGGCTGGCAGAGTCTCCATCCCCACTAAAAATGGAAAACATTTGCTTAATTGTCTTCCATTCTGAGATCAAACTTTTCCCAGATAATTTTACAGAAGACCAATCTGAAAATACAATTCCACTGATTGTCTCCTCTTGCCTGGTGATCATTTACTGTTGACTTTATCTTTATCTAAGTTTTATGATTGATTGATTGATGATTATGTACCATCAAATCCGTGCTGACTATTTGCAACCATGCAGATAGAAGTTTTTTCCAGGATGCTACATTGCCAACAAGTGTACTCATTGCTGAATTTAAATTAATTATTAGCTGCCTGACAGGATCTGTCTTTATAAGACGAACAGCTGGGATCTGAGAAGTTTTAGTAAAGAATAGCCTAATTCTCCCAAGACATGCCAAAATGCCAAATACTATAAATGGTCCACACCAAGCAGTATGCAAGCAGAACATGCAAAAAACTTGATAGGACTTGGCAGCAAATGTACAGGGACAGACGTTTTAGGTTGGGCTGTAAAAACGAGAAGTCCCATACGATTATGTCAGTATAAGTATTTGAAAGCTGTCATTTAAAACAGACAAGAGAGCCCAAAGTGGGAAAGTAGAGAAAAATCTGTGGTCATGTGATGAGAAGCTTCCATAGTTATACAAGTTATGTCAACCACACATACATGGTTATTCTTGTTTCTTACTTTTTTTCCAACCCAGAATGAAGCCTGGTGAAATAGCCATCGAAGCAGTGATTCTGAGAGTTCTGAGAGTTCAAGTCCACATACAAGGTTCCTGGGTTGAGAAACACTGCATCAGAGGATAAACCACAGACCTGGAACAGAGTCCCCCAAAGCATAGCATATTGCTCAGTGCATGGTATCCCTAACTATTGGTTAGATCTTCTTCACTTGGCTAGTGTAATGGACGGTGCCTAAATATAACAGAATGACAGAGTTGCAAGTGACCTTGGAGGTCTTCTACTCCAATCCCCTGCTCAAGCAGGATAACTATACCATGGCAGACAAATGGCTGTCCAATCTCTTCTTAAAAGCATGTGGTGATGGAGCAGCAGTGGTATCCAGCAAGTTTTGACCGGTTCTGGAAAACCAGTGGTGGAAATTTTGAGTAGTTCGTAGAACCAGCAAATCCCACCTCTGACTGGAGATTTTACAGTATCCTTCCCCTGCCACGCCCACCAAGTCACGCCCACAGAACCGGTAGTAAAAAAAAAGGAATCCCACCACTATAATCTGGAGGCAAGGCATCCCATTGTTCTCACTGTTGGAAATTTCTAGGTTGGATCTCTCCTTCATAAGTTTCCATCTGTTACTTCTTGTCCTGCCTTCAGGTGCTTTGGAGAATAAGTTGACCCCCTCTTCTTTGTGACAGCTCCTTAGATGTTTGAAGACTGCTATCATGTCACCTGGGTCCTTCTCTTCATCATCTATATATCATCCTCAACCTCTTCATCACTACCATCCCAGAAATTTCAGAAACCACCTTAGGATCAAGGTTAGCATTATGCTGGGATCCAACCCTCCACTTAAGCCTTTTGGTCTTCCAAGAAAGAGGTTTGACTTCTGGGATTTTCTGGATATCCTACACCCCATTTCAACACTATGTTTTCCTGGAGCTACAGCAGGAATAAAAGATATCTACTGAGGATCAAGGGAAACGTTTCTGGCATTTGAGTGGTGAGCCAGAAAAAGGCAAAAGCGAACAACCAAATGGCTAACCTTGGCTCTGTTTTCCTCCAAATCTGTTTTCTTCACCAGTTCCTAAAGGCAACAGTCTGTTGTGTTTCCTGCAAAAACATCACACCTCTTGAGTGTGGAGTGTGTTTTGTGTGTATGTGTCCCTACAGACTGCCAGCATTTGGGTGATGAACAAGCTGTCATTTGCAAAATCTGTTTCTTTCAATTTGGAAGATTTGTCAGAAGTTTGTTCCTCACATAGTGTTTGGCCCAGCTGCAAACATATGCTTTGTCACATGTAAAAAATGTGAGGAGAAAATAAATCCTGAAACAAAAACTGATTGATTGATTGACTGTGTGAGGGGGGAGAGGGAGAGGGAGGAAGAGAGAGAGAGAGAGAGAGACTGTAATTGGAGAGAAAGCCAGAATAGAGGAGATGAGAGATTCAGAAGCTCTTTAGAGAGAACCATTTCTATTTTTATAGAGGTTCATTTCTCTTTTTCATCTTTACTAAGCAGCATACTTATTAAAGCACACAAAGAAGCTGTAGGAATATGGGGAAATGTATCTTCATGCTTGTTTACAAACATATAGAGACATTTACTAATTCCCTCCATGAAGTTATCCCCTTCAGAATCTCTCATCAAATTCCTCTTTCTTTGCCCCTAGTTTGGAAGGTATGGTGATATTATGCTTCCTGGATGCCAATAAACGTCTCTTATGCCAAGGGAGTGTTAGGGATAACATTGTTTACCCTAACTGGTTTAGGTAAAATAATCAATATGTTATCATGGTTTGTTAGTTAAAATGTCTGCAACTTTAACTGTAGGAATGTAATTAAGGGAGTGGTTGTAAAAGCACCATAAAAGAAGCAAGATAAGGGCAGCTTGCTCTCTCTGGCTTTATGATCCCTAATTACTGGATGGATTCAAGACTGCATTTTTTCTCCTACTGGAAAGGGAGAGAGAAAGGACTGATTTATTTGTAAGTGAACTGACATTGGATAGTCTACACGAACTTTGCTAATTGAATATCCTTAATGGACTGACTAAAATGATACATGACTAATGGACTGTTATTTTGACTATGCTATAAACTCTAAATGGAATAAACTATATTTTTGATAGCACAAGCGTATCTGTTATTTTGACTGTATGTTAACAAACATACAAACTTATCTCACACATTTATCTGTGTGCCTATCTGACTAACACTGCACATTCTGTTTAGCTTGTCTCCTTAATCCTGGTTGGGGAAAACAGGCTTAACAATAAATGCCAATAATTGTCTCTTACGCCAAGGGAGCATTTTCATAAATAAAAAGCATTGCCTTGTGTGGATCATGGAATTGCTCTAATCCGCATGTGTGCAAAACAAATCCAACAATGATCACTATAGGAACCCTATTTTAATTGGGGAGATATTTCTGCAAGGTACATATGTGAATCAGTAATAAAGAAAAGAATGTCAAAGAGTTATAGATATATTTATCTATCTTTAAATTAAGGAACTTGTATTTTCTTAGTTTGCTTTGAATTTTTCCTTATTTCTTCTAATGAGAGCTGGCTAAGAAACTTAGAAATAAATACCAAAAAATAATGGAAGAATCTTATGAGCTATTGGACGATACATCATAACAGCTTAAACTAGGGGAGGACTATTGAAAAAACTGCCATTGATTGAAATAAGTCTCTAGCTTAGAAAATTCATTCTGATAAAATATTTATGCGTAAGAAAAACAGTAAACTCCAGTTTTTACTTAGAAGAATCGTTACTGAGAAAAATTGACCATATTTGGAAACTAGGTTAAAGAGATCTTAACAATTCAGGATGCAGATCAACATCCTGAGAGTGTGTATCTTTGTAATTTTGGCTGGGTTGATGTTTTTAATGTGGATTTTAAATCTGCGGGTTTAAGGTAGAATGTGATCCATACAGAGATTTGTATGGAGTGATTAAGTGAATAATAGGCATTCCAACATGTAGATTCCCAAGGGGTAAGGTTTCATGAACTTAAGCAACTTTACAAGAAATACTATAAAACATGTGAGGTCCTTGGTGTGCTCTGAGCTTGGGTTTTTTTGTTTTTTGTTTGCAGATATTTCATTACCCAACTAGATAACACAATCACCACCAGGAGGGAGTGGGGTTTGCTCTCTGTTTATATATGGTGGCTTGTTCTGTCAGGTGAGAGAGTTGTTTTCTACATGGTGGTTTCTAGATTGGGCTGTTGTTTACTGTTAGTTTGTTTGTCTCAGTTACAGTTTCTGATCCCCAACTTGATAAGGGTATTGTTTACTGATTGTTTGTTGGCCTAGTATTTATCTTAGTGTTAATCTCTGGGCGTTGATTGTAACTCAACTCTGAGCTACAAATATTCTATCAGTACTCTAAAGCGGGTATTGTCAAACAAACGGCTTGCAGGCCCAAATCTGGCCCATGATAGGCCCGGAGTTGTCCTGCAGGGCTGTTCCAGAGCCAGCAAGGATTGGCCTGGGATGCCCAGGCCCCATCCCAGCCACACCCACTCAGTTAGCTGCAATGACCAGGCCATACCACTCTGGGCCCTCAAGGGCAAACAAAATCTTGATGCAGCTCACAATAGGATTAAGTTTGATATCCTTGCTCTAAAGCAAAGATGACAGCTTTAAGATTTGTGGACTTCAATTCCCAGAATTCCTCCTCCAGTCATGTTAGCTCAGGAATTCTGGGAGTTGAAGTCCACAAGTCTCAAAGCTATCACATTTGAAGACCCTTGCTCTAAATCATGTTAGGGACTTTAAAAAAATAGAAAGGTGCTTACTGGCATGCCTTGACACCAAGGGAAGCAATTCAAGGATTCTGCAAGGCTGTTTGGCTGCTTCCTGGATTTTCAACTATGATTAATTGGTTGCTTCTTCAACATGCAAAAGAGCTTTAATATGCTTGCTGGACATCTTGTTCAGAATATGGGCACCTGTAATTACTTCGCACATCTGAAGTGTCATGTCTTTCCTTGGTGCAGATTAAAAAAAACACCACATGACCCCTCTCCAGCCCTGTCATATTTCACTGAAAATTATAGGAATGATGCCTGCTCTCCCCCTTCCCTTCAGGGGAGCATCAGCTTCTGATATTTCTAAAACAGACCTCATTATCCAGCCCATCATTTTCATTTATCAGTGCCTCGCAGCTCTTGATATTCACAGATCAAAGAGTGTCATGTTCATCAATCACTGGATACTCTTCATTTTGCTTTGTCTCCTGCAGCCATCAAAGAAAGCTGCTTCTCTCTCTCTCTCTCTCTTTTTGATGCTGCTCCTAATATCAAGGGTTAGGGACAGGGAGAAAAACCACCTGCTCTTTCCAAATGGAAGAAGTGGGGAGCTGCAGTGATTAGAGAAGTTTCTGAAACTTCCATTCACATCACTTTTGATGTGAGCATGAAAGTTTCAGTCTGAGTTTATCACTTAAAGAACTTTCTTTCTCCTTCTGTTATTGTTGTTTACATATGGATGACTTTTCTTCATGAAATCCACCTTGTTTTGATAAGAAAGATACTTTTTTGAGCAAGGAAAGGAGGGGAAAAAAAACCCCAGTTGTTTCTCTCTACTGCTGAGAATCTTTCTTTCATGAAACTCACAATGATTGAAATATTCAGCAAATGCTTCACCTTTCTTGGAAAGCACATAACAAAGTCCCCCAGTTCTTCTGATAAGATTAAAATCTCAGTCAAAGGATCTCTGGTTTAACAGCCTCTGAAAGTGACAACACCATGCAGCCCTGATCACCTTTTTTTTTAATTGATACCACTGCAATCAGGAATATATTAAACCCCTAGGGCAGGGGTCTCCAACCTTGGCAACTTTAAGACTTGTGGGCTTTGCTGGCTGAGGAACTCTGGGAGTTGAAGTCCACAAGTCTTAAAGTTGCCAAGGTTGGAGACCCCTGTGCTTAGGCAATCTCCTGTTGCAAATGCCAGGTTCATGCAACAAAAGACATCATGCCAGGATCTGTTGCAGTTCTTAACCATGGTTTGTTGCAGGTGTCATTGCAACTGCTTTGTGTTCCCAATAAATGTTAATGACGAAGATTATATTTTAATATTTGCTATTAGAAACAAGAAGATGATATCCTAATTTTGGTCATTAGCAATTATGATACTCCTAATAGGCAGTTTCTTCCCTTTTACCTTGTAATGTATCAACTCTAGCAAGACATTTTCTGATCTGGCTGCTGAACCATTTTCATTCTTTTTAAGTGATTATGTTTGAATGAAGAGAATGCTCAGTACTGTCTCTAGTTCTGCAGGGATTAAATCTTTTACATAACTTTTGTATATTTTATTCTCTCCCCCCAGCTGCAGCCTTGTTGCTCATTTAGAAAACCAGAATGTTGTTTTTCATGCCTTATTAGCCAAAAGTTGGAGTTTATAAATTCATTGGAAACCCAGTTGCATTTACATACCATTCTGGTTAATGACACTAATGCTTCTGATACAATTGAAGTGTGCCTTGATGGGATTACATTTGAACATTGCAACTTCTAGTCCTCATGAACAAAAGGAAAAGAGAGGAAAGAATGTGAAAAGTTTTTAAACTACAAGTGAGAATGTACTCTGTAGAGATTTTTATGACATGTTATGATTCACCCAAAATTCCAGTCAAGAGTACTGATTGTTTGCTATTGAAGAAGCATCACAGTGAAAACACACACACACAAGAATGAAAAGAGAATCTCTGCTCTTAAGAATATTTAACAACATATTACCTAATAGGTACTATATTATCATAAGCACATCGCCCTCAGCTCTTTTACAATTCAGGAAAACACATCAATCACATGGCATAAATTTGGGTCTTTAGCAAAGACTAAAAATCAAACAGAAGAGAAAGCTTTGGCCAATGAGCTATGCATAGACAACAGTCAGTTTGCCATGCTTCTGACAGAACATATAATAAGAGTTGGAAGGGACCTGGTCTTCTAGTCCAAACCGCTGCTCAAGGAGGAGCCCGTATACAATTTCAGGCAAATGGTTGGCCAGACTCTTTTTGAAAACCTTCAGTGATGGAGCACCCACAATTTCTGAAGGCAAGCTATTCCCTTGGTTAATTGCTTTCACCATTAGGAAATTTCTCCTTAATTCTAGATTGCTTTTCTCTTTAGTTAGTTTCCAACTATTGTTTATCTTGCATTTTGTTGCTTTGGAAAATAGATTCACCCCCTCATCTTTGTAGGAGCCCCTCAAATATTGGAACAATGCTATCATATCATTGTCCCCAACCCTATTCATACCCAATTCCTGTAACCCTTTCTTCATACATTTTAGCCTCCAATCCCCTAATCATCCAACAGAATGCTTACATTTCTCTGGCAGTATATTCATGTTGAGCCACTACAACCTATGTCATGCTTACTTTCTGAAAGTGAAATGTAAACAATATAAATTACAAAATCAAATAGTAAAGACAATATACTGTCATTAAAGTAAGACAAGATCATTTATGCCGCAGAGAAACAAAATACCCATACGCACTTCTTTAAGCAAAAATACATTAAAAATGAAGAAAAGGAAAAAAAGCACTGGAACATCTAAAGGTCAGCAAAACGTAATTCCAAAAATCTCCAATTCCACTGAAGAGCCTATGGAACTCACCGGCAGAGCCTTGAAGTACTTTGGATTCCATTCCAAAAAGGTTCTGCGGCATGCAGAAGTTCAAATATACACAGCATCTGTTCACCACTCTGTAAAGTGGCCATTACTTTTCCCTAAGATCACATGGCAACTTCAAAGACAGCTTGATGGTGCTGAGAAAAGACAAGGCTGCTTGCTTCAGAGTGGCAAGCAGATGTTACCTTCATCCTCTTGTACACTCCAAAGCACCCTTTATAAATTATTTCTGAAGTGCTGTCCAGCCTTACTCACAAATCTCATTGCTTTTGCTTGTGGATCAGAGAGCATGGCTTCAGATGTGACTGTTTGCTTACATCAGTGCAGACAGAACTATTAAAGCCTCATAAATATCATCAAGTGAATCCAGAAACAAATACGTAGCCCCAATGTCACTCGGGCAGAATAAATGCCACAGGCTCTACCTGCTCATTGTTGAAACTTTATACAGGTAGTCCTCATTTAGCAACCACAACTAGAACTTGCAACTTGGTCATCAAGCAAAATGGTTGCCACATGAACCATGCTTTCACTTCAGTTTTCCTTTGCTTTACAGACCTGTGACAGCCAGAAATATCAGGATTGGTTGCAAACTTATGTTTTTATCACTATCACAACTGCAAAGAGTTAATTAAACTAGCAACTACAAACAGTTGCTAAAAAAAGACTGAGGGATCCTTGCTGCTCTTTTCTTGCAGACATTTTATTACCCAAACTAGGTAACATCAGTGTTTTAGATTACCAATACCTAGTGTGGATAATGAAAGGTTTGCAAGAAAACAACCAAGTTCAGAGAGCACAGAAGACCTCGTAGTTCAGCCCTGAACTAGAAATATTCTCCTTTATCAATAAATGAGCACTACTTGACCTTCATAATAATAGCAGTTCCACATCTTTACTTGGACTAATATTATTTGGTCTTTAAACTCCACATATATACCTATATGTCAAGAATTGCCAGTAAACTTTTTCATATATTTATTTATTTTATTTAATTTTTCAAGCGATTATAAGTTAACAGGTATAAACATAGTTATGAATACATGAAATGGATACATATAAGAAAAAATAAAAAGAAACAATAGAACAGGGATAGTAGGCACGTTGGTAGGCTTATGCACGCCCCCTACAGACCTCTTAGGAAAGGGGTGAGGTCAATAGTAGACAGTCTAAGGTTAAAGTTTTTGGGGTTTGGGGAAGAAACCAGAGTATTCCAGACATTGACCAAATTGACCAAGATCCAAATGAACCAGGGTTCTGACCACACTTACACAATGCTTATATTCAAGCACAGATAAATACAAACCCCATCTTTCAGGCCAGCTCAAAGTTTTCTAAACTTTCAACTGAACATCTGCACTAAGCCCATCTTAGATTTGATTAAGAAAAAGGAAATATCTGACTCTTCTTCTTGACGGGTCCCCTGAGCAATATTCCTATTCTTGATATTTGCCAAATCTCAGAATTGTACCCATCCTCCAAACTTCCTCTTGTAGGCTCTTCAGGTATATTATCTACTGAATGCTCCTCAAAGAAATTTGGCTAGCCAGTTCAAGCCGCTGAAGGACCATTTCAAAAGCCATCACTGCAGTTAAGTGTTTTTCTGGTGAGACTTGCAACCTCGTCTACCCAAATATTTGACGGAGCTTACTACTTCTGCTTTCACCTTTCAGCTCCAATCCAGGAGCCTTAGCAGGCAGTTTCTTCCACGACAAACTGTTTTGTGTTAAATTTAAATGTACTGACAAAGAAATAAAGGGAGACTAGTATAGCCATTTCAAGCTGTGAATATAAATACAGCTTGAAATAGCTAGATTAGTCTTCCTTTATTTCTTTGTCGGTAAATTTAAATTTAACACATCATTGCAGTTATTAATGTGAAAACGCTTTAGGGTGAAGATGGATAAAATTCATACAGAAGTTCTAAGGTCCAAATATGGGCATAAACAAGATTGTATGTAGCAAAAAAAAAAAAAAAAAAAGTGAAGTATTCCAAAATCTAAGAACAAATAACTGGAACCACGATCAAGATCCATGCACTAATGTATGCTTTCAGGATTGGTCTTTCCAGCTCTGACTTCTGACATAAAGCCCACCTGTCACTCAAGGATTGACTGGAATCCAGAGTCCCCTTTCCATCAATGGAAGCCCCCTAACCCAATGAAAGCTTTTACTGGAAGAAAGAACTGCCAGAACTTATTAGTCTTGAATGCCCCTGTATCCTCTGAAAAGCTGGATCGGTAAATTGAGAGATGTTGCAGAATAATGTGGAGAAGAGATGAGATAGTAGAGGGTGGAGGGGGAGGAAGTGTTGTGTTTTCCACCACCAATCCCATTACACACATACCTTATTCTCTCCATTTGTTTCCCAGTGACTGAAGAGCTTCAAAAAAAAAAAAAAATGAAAAAGAGGAACCAAAATGATGGGTACGAGGGAAAGAACTAATTTTGCTGAATCTATCACTCCCTTTCTGAAGTTCCTCCCAATTGCTCCAAATGTACAAAACAACCCCTGACACCTAATTTAAGGAATTTATCTCTCCAAATATGTGTTTTTCTTTCAAGGGTCCATGTGTCATGCTTCTGTGCATTAAACATTCCTCCCCTCACCCCCTCCAAGTAAAACATTTGATGAGGGGGGGGGGAAGCACATTTCTGAATTATATTTCATCCATATGGATAGGTATCTGATCGGTAGTTTCAATGAATCAGCAGCCGCTCCAGCAGCCTTATCATCCTATTACGGCATGGGATTACAGTAATTGAATCAGAAATGCACTGGACATGCAAGTAATGTTATTAAAACACCCACTTAGCATTTTTTTAAAGCTGCATCCTCTAAGCAAGGGCAATAAATTACCACACATTATGGTGTTCTCGGTTTTGAAAAAAAGAAAAAAAAAGTGACCAAATACAAGGGGAAAAAAAAGAGAGGTATGTAATGTCTAAAATTACATTTTCGAGCATGTCATTTCTAAAAATCCAAGAGTTTGTAATAACTTCAGTGGGTCACAGTCACTGCATTACATTTATTAAGCTAATGGGATGGGAAGCCGAACACGTCTACTTGGTTTTACAATTCACTGGCTGCACATACATTTCATGGCCTTTGCCTCTTGCACAATAGAAAATCAATTCTCACTTTAATCTTTAAAAGCAAGATATATGCTTGCTGATGACTAATCAGGGGAGCCCTTTGAAAAAGCAGCAACATTTGGCCCGCAAACCCATTTGCAGGTAATTCTAGAGGTCACCACTGCCAGCTGTGCATTTAAATCGGCTTAGGTCAATCCACACAAGGAGTGATAAGCTCACGACCATAGACCTTCAGCCCTCCATTGAGACCATTTGAGACTCTGATGCTTAAGCAATCGCCACTGGCTAAGCAAGCCCATCTCAGCCCAGGTCACTTGACAGATGGCAGATATTGTTCTGAGACCACTGGAATGGATTTGTAAACCTACTGGCAAATCATGTCATTCTGGAATCTATTATACAGAATTTCCACACTACCTGTGCCTAACAACAATAGGGATATGGGATCAGAATTTGCTATTATCTGTGGGGGTCCCTGTTGCTGCCTGACGTTGATAATGTTCTTTTCTTGTTAGAAGGGGATGGGATTATCTCTTTATATGGAAGTGGTTTATCCTGTCAGTTTTGGTGGGACTGTTCTTGATTAATGCTAAACAAGCAGCCAAGTCATAAACAACACCCCAATCATCGAACTACTAACTCAGACAATCAAACAGTAAACCACAGACTAATCAAGAAACCACCAAGAGCACTCCCACCAACCCCGATAGGGCAAATCACTTCTATATAAACAGAGAGCAAACCCCACTCCCTTCTAGTACTGATGCAGGGGTGGATTGCTGGGAGTGTGCAGGGGTTTGGGACAGCCCCTAGCTAAGATTCTGTGATGATCCAGGGCGTGGCACAAAAGCAACAAATTCACAAAAATAGGTAAAGTCCCTTTAATACCTCCAACTTGGTCCCCCAATGTCCAGTTATCACCGGCTGGAGAAAAAACTCTCCCAAGAACAGTTTTTAAAGGGAAGAAATTCCTTTGGAACCCAAAGTACATATAAATTATAAATAAAAACCAACACAAACCACGCTGCAGCAATTAACGAGACAGGGCAGGATAAGGAATTGAAGACTTCAAAAGATAATGAAACACACACAGTTGGGAGGACGCCAGAACTCAGATAAGACTTGACAAACCAAAACAATTCATGCTTTGCTTCCAGCAAGGAGCTATGTGCAAACACCTTCTTTATCCTGTTTTCCCAGCTGCAGCTAATGAAGGGAATCAGGGCCTTTTTCTCCCCCATAACCCACGTTGCTCCCTTATTCGTTCCTCCCTGTGTGCCCTAGGATGAAGAGGGGGTGGGCCTGGGTCTTCCTCTGAATGCCCAGCCGGACTGTGCCCTTCCCCAGTTTCCTCCACAGCCACCGGAGCCACACTCCCACTCCCTGTCAGCTGTTCCACCTCTCCCTCAGAATCAGATTCCAACAGGGGACTTGACAGATTCTGTGCAGTTTGGAGAACCCCCAAATCCCACTCCTGGCTGGCCCCACCCACCCTGTCCCTCCCTTCCCAGAAGTCCCCACACTTCCCATTTTGGATTCAGGTAAGTGGAAGGGTGCGTGTGGAGACTCAGGGAGGGCAAAAAATAGCCCTCCTGGAAGTTTGGGAAGCCTGGAAATGGATCCTCTGGAGCCCTGGGTCCGTTTCTGACTTTCAAAGATCATCTGGAGCCCTGGGAGACCGTTCTCACCCTTATGGAAGCTTGAGGAAAGCCTCTGGAGCCCATGGTGGACAAAAGTGCCCCACTACCATGGTGCAGGAAGCGAACTAGGTCACACCCACCATGGCCACGCCCACCCAGCAACCGGGCAAAGAACCAGGCTAAAATTTTTGAAGCCCACCCTTGTACTGATGGTATTACTAGTCGGGTAGTGAAACCTCTGAAAGAAAAATCATCAAGCTCATGAAGACCAAGGACTCACCCCGAGTTACAAATATTAGTAGTTTAACCTGGAGCTACAAATATTTTCTTCTTTCACTGTTACCTTATGGAAGCTCTTGAAGCTAGGACATAAACACGTTTTATCAACAATATGGAAGCAGTTATGATGTGGGGAAGCCGCCAGGAAGGCAGCACACACATCATAACTGTACACAGCCCTGGCAGTTTGCAAATTGTCTCCAAATTGTGGAATAAGATGAAGAAAATTATTGGCAAAGAAGCAATAAGAATATGTATCCATAGAACACAGAGATTTACTCTTTTTTTCATCCAAGTAGTTACTTGAAAATACTTACATATAAAGATCTACTGCTGCCTGCCCCATCATGATGCCATTAAGGCAGAGGTCTCCAAACTTGGCAACTTTAAGGCTTGTGAAGTCCACAAGTCTCAAAGTTACCACGTTTGGGGATACTTGCACTAGGAAAAGCCAAATGTACTGCAAAAGGGAAAGTTTACTTATGGTAAGTGCTATAAATAGGGTTTTAACTGTGGCCTTCAATCTAGCCTAAATGTCTACCAATACCTTCCCTGGAGACCCAGCAAGCCTTCTGCCTCTCCTGATTTATTCTTGTTAAGATTGCTCAATAAAAAAAAATGAAAAGCCAACATGCTTTTCAGTAATGTCTTTAAGTTATACATAAATCCTTAAAGCAGGATACAGTAGTGGCTGTTAGCAGCCACGGATTAATTAGGAAATGTAACCCCCTATTTAGCAGAAGGGTAAAGGGAAATTGGTGGTAAAAAATTATCCTGGATGGTTAGAGGAAAAAGCAACCTCACCATTTCCTCTTTTGATAAATGTATGTTCTGTCACTGAACATTACATATGGGTGATCCTCATTTAACAGCCAATCATTCAGCAACTGCTCAAACTGATGATAGTGCTGAACAAGTGGTAGTTTTAACCAGTCCTTGGAATTCTGGCTGCCAGCACTTCTGTTTCCAACAACAGGTAAAGTCAATGTGGAAGACAGCAGGAAATCGGAAGCGGAGGTCCTTGCTTATTGAAGCAACTAGGACAACTAAGTGGTGCAGTCACATGTATTTTATGACTAATGTCAGCGTTCCAAAGTAAACCCTCCAGGTAATTCAAAACTCTGAGACAAAGTCCATCAAATAAGAATTTATTAGAGAAGTCACGTTGGCACATCTGGGGAAAACCCGAATCTGAATTCCCGCGTTTCCCCCCCTCCATGCTAAAACTCACACTGTGCTCCATTTAGTGACTCCTCAGTCACATTAACCAATTAATCCCTTGTCTCAACTGCCACCAAATTCCAGTCACTTCCCTCTAAATGCCAGCAAGTTGTCCTTGAGCTCTGGCAAAAGAATGTTGTGGCTATACTCCCTTCACTGCTCTCCTGTTGCCCATCCCCCATTGTGGCAGCCCAGAATCTGAATCAAGATGGATCCGGGGTTGACAACTACATTGTCAGCAATGACAATTCTGGTCCCAGTTGCTCTAGTAAACTGGGGACTGCCTGTAATCTCAACATTTCAAATGTGCCTGTCTCTTTAAAAAAATTAGAGATTCCTGCTTTCGAAAAGGTATTCACAGTGGAAAGTTGGTGATTTATATCCTGCCTTTCTGCCATAGCAAATATCATGGGAGCATGGCAGCAGGCACTGTGAGTCCAAGAAGTGACATTGGATAGGGAGAAGCAGAATGAAGATGAATTAAAAAGCTGGAAATGGGCCATGAAATTTTAAAAAATCTCTTCTGGGCTTTCTCCACCCCCACCCTCCCAGTAAGATTTCTGAATGTCTGACCCAGCAATTCGCTTGAGATGTGCTAAGTGCTTTTTTAGTTTTTCCATTTCTTTCTCCTTCCTCCAGCCTTGTGAGCTATTCTGAGGCAATAAAAAAAGGAGATCACAAATAAGATCAACATATGAAATGGAAAAGAAGAGAATTGCTTTCATTTGCTATTGTCAATTGTTAAGATTATGTGAATCAAGCCTAACAAGGACTTCCGCTAAGAAATCTTATACTCAAATAATGTCAGGATCAAAATCATATCATTGCTCTGTCAGTGGAATGGCCACCATATCCTCATGTCCTTAACTGAAAAAGGATCAGAAAAAAGAATCAGAAAATACCCAAGCATCAGAAAGTCAGGCATAACTCCAGTGCTCCTGAAATTGTATGTGATTGTGCCAAATACACAGGTAGCAACAAAATGTTCAGTAACCTATCCTCACACCATCAATCTTATATAATAGTCAAGATCATGCCATGGTGCCTCCAGTGCATCAGACTGTAAAGGGTAGAGGGGATGGCCTTGAAGGACAGAAGGAAAAATAGCTACCATGGCAACAGTCAGATAAAAGGGACTTGAGCCAAGGCCAAAAAAAGTAACCTGACAAAATGTCTTAGACAAACCCCACGCTAGCTCACATGAAGGGAAAGAAGGCTCATTCAGTCTTCAAGATTCTGTTATTGTAGTCATTGCAATAAAAGGAGTTCTGACCTATATGGCATAGGTTTCTTAGTCTGGTCTACCTGGTAGGATTGACATAAGTACACTGTTTTGCAAAGCAGCTGGGACATGAACGAAGAAACAGAGCAGAGGAAGCCATAGCACAGGTCAGCAGCAGTATACAAGCCCAGCTCTCATAATTCTCTGACCACATCTAATCCAATGATGGAGCTGAGACTCCATCCTTTCTATCTCAGATCTTTAGTGGGATGAATGATCTTAAGCAGTGGCCCCCAACGTTTTTTGTGCCACGGCCTGGTACCGGCATCACAAAATGATCCGCAGCCCGGTACCGGCATCAGCACGCATGGCAAGGCGAGCCGAGCAACCGGCCAGCCAGCCGTCCCTCGCTTCTCCCCACCACCTTCAACTCCTCCTTTGTACCTTTGTCAATGGACTCCGGGATGGCTTCGGGACGGTTGTTTGGCTTGGCTTGCCTTGGATGCTGAAAGAATCCTCGCGCCTTAGTTTTGTTCAAAGCCGCCCCCCCCCCTTTGATGAAACTAAGGCGCAAGGATTCCTTCAGGACCCAAATGCCGCTTTCCAACCGGAAAAGCTCTCTGGAAGCACTTTCTCATCAAAATAAGATGGCGGCACCCAGCAAACCGGCGACCCGGTAGAAAATGTTCCACGGACCGGTACCAGTCCAGGGCCTGGTGCTTGGGGACCCCTGATCTTAAGGACTGGGACTACCATGATTGAAATGACCACTTTGGATAGAAAACTGCATCTGGGAATTACACCTGAGCGTGGTATAGCAACAGTTAGGAGTGGTGTGGTGGCCTAGCGGTGGAGGTCTCACCTCACAATCCAGAGGCAGTGAGTTCGATCCTAAGTAGAGGCAGATATTTCTCTCGCTGGGCACAATGGAAATATATCTGCTGAACAAAACTCCGCATTGGCACCAGGAAAGGCATCCAGCCAGTAAACACTGTGCTAGCTCCATTCAGTTGTCCAGACTTTACCTTGCAAGGGATTATGGAATCATTAAAAGAAGATGATGATGGTGTAGCAGCAGTTCTTTCTTCTATGTGGAGGAAGCAGCCACTCTCAGCCTTCTCTGATATATAGAAGAGGGGACTATCTTTCTCCACAGGCATTTTTTCCATTGCTCCCTCCTACTATCTCTCAAAAATAAAAGTACCATTTCCTGTGTTGAGGAAGGCGGTTGGAAAAGGTTATAATTCATTTGTTGATTGATTACATTCTATCAAATCAACGATGAATCTTAGCAGGGGAAATGGAATGGGAGCTAAGATCAGAAGTACGTGGAACAAATTCAGATGAGAAATCCTGATAGGTCATATTCAATATGAACTTATTCACTGCCTGATTATGCCAACTAACCAAATTAGTTGCTGATCGGGGGTTATGTAGTTCGATGCAGAAGTCAAGGAGTATCATCACAAATGCATGGCAGATAGGATGACTATCACAGTTTTTCTCTCACTCATTTCAGTCTTAATCCTTCTAAGAGAAGTAACTCATAAATTCAGATGCAAAACATTTGATAACCAGTCAATCAGAAGACAAAGATGTTTGATCTGAGTGGGCATCTGTGAGTGAATTAAATCAAAGTCCAGCTTGCTCAGAAATTGTAGAAATAGTTTGCTATGAGGAAGAAGTAACAAGAGATGGATAAAAGTATCTTTCTCAATCTATTAGACTTCAAGGACATCACTTAAAACTGACCTCAGAAAAGCATAATCTATGTAGCAAAGCAGAAGTCATTTTTAAAGAGAGAATCTTTACAAAGTGAAGAAAGATAAAATAATTTGGCTACCTAGAAGTACTATTTTTAGAGGCATTCTCTGCTGGGTGAGAATTAAGAAAGGGAAAATGACCCAAAGGTGATTTTTCAAGAAGCAACTGGACTTTCTGTTTTTTCTTTGAAGATGTTTCGCTTCTCATCCAAGAAGCTTCTTCAACTCTGACTGGATGGTGGGGCAGATTCCCCTTAGATCTCCTATTAGCAGCTTAGCTAAAGCTACCTTGTCCCAGATTTCTTCAGTTACTTGACTAAGTGCTATCAGCTTGTAGAAACCTCAACAGTATTTAATTGTAATCTCTAGAAAGGAGAATGGCTGATTAAGCAAAGAGCCTTGCTATCCGACAAAGGCATGAAGTTTTAACTTCTCAAAAACCCATATATGGAGTTAGGGATAGAAAACCAAGATGGGTTAACATCTCTCATAATATAAAGCACGGGTCCTCAAATTATTCACCTCATCTATCAGATGACTGCAAGGAACATAGATCATTCTACTCTTGATAATTCCGTCAAAATAGAAGAAGTCTTCAAGGAAAAACAAAGAAAGTCCAATTGCCTCTTGAAAAAATACCTTTGGGACAACCATTACCTGAATGGTTGAGAATCTCCATAGACAAGAAGAAAGATGACTTCATTCTCCAACAGCATCTAGCTTGCCATTATGGAGTGTAGGACCATGGACAGATCCAAGAGAAAATTTAGAACTGTATCAAATGGACGTCTCTAAGCAATTTTCAGTCAATGCAATCCCAATTATTGAACTTTAGCAGCAACATCAACAAATGGACTTTCTCCCTGAGAAAACCTAATTCCCACAAAAATGTATAATATTAAAATGCAGAAAATAGTTAGAATTGCATTTTTGTGTGCAAAATGTACAATGGTACTTGTTCAGTTCTTATCGAAAATGAATTATTGGGCTCAAAACGTTTTCATGAAAAAGTGTGTGGCTTTTCTGTATGTCCCAGTTGGTATTTCCTACAGTTTTAATTAAACAACAACCACAACCACAAGGTAAGCCTTGTCAGAGTATATTCATGAACTGGAATAGAGCGTGGTAACAAGGTCAGCCAATGAATAGGCATAACAACTAAATCAGCCAATGAGGACTGTTTTGGAAACTGAAACTAGAAGCAGCCTAGGCTGGAAACTGAATCTAGAAGTAGCCTAGGCGTGGCTCTATATTAAGCTCTAAAGCTCTGAAGCTGTGTTGAGCTCTGACTCTGTCTATTGAAAATGAAACTGGTTCTCTCCTCTGCTGTGTATAATGCTTGCCTGCTGATCTAAAATAAAACTGATGTTTTTGCTCATGATGCTGAAGTTACTTTCAACATGTTTCTGTTTGAGTTTGCTCCATTTTGGAGAAATCTACAACTGGTTTGTAAAATTTACTTATTATGTTTATAAAGACATTAAATGAAGCATCAGCCATCTGTGTTTATTTTTCTGGTGCTGAATTAACGCTGCAAAACTCTGAATAACCCTGGCCCTTCATGGTTTAATATGGGAGGAGTTTTTACGTGCTCTTAAAATCTTACCTGAAATGCCGGAAACAGAACCCCTTTCACATTTTTAGAAGACAACTATACAAGATAGAAGGATTCCATGGACTACAGTAGTGGCCAAGAGTTAGCGTTAAATGACAATGGTTAGTAAAAGAGGTAAGATGTAAGCATATTGTACCATCCCATTTCAATCAATATATTTACTGATACTAAGGACTGAGGGATCCTTTGGCTTCAAGGATAAAACAGCAACGCAACAATGTGTTGCAGCTGAGTGGTTTTATTCGTTCATATAATTGCTTCTTATTAATTGGTACTCTGCATAATAAAATAAGCACTCACCTTCACAGTCTGACCAGCTTCAGGACCATCCTGTGGGGAGAAGTGGAAGAGAGGAAAGGAAAGTGGGGGAGAGAATTAGACAATAACAGCCAACAAGATTCTCCCGGGCATTCAAAACAATTGCCCATTAATAATTTAAATTTAATTTCATTGTGCATTAATTTATAGCACTCTTGTGCGGATGATCTGGCACCAAAGTATTTGGGAACAGACACCTTTCTATTTCAGTCTCAAATCTAATAGGAAATGATGGAACTGAGGAGAAAAAGTTCTGGCACATTTGTTCCTCTTGGTCCTCACCATCTCAGATCACAGATGCTCTTAATAATGTTGGTGCTCATCAAGATTTACGGGGACTGTTTAGAAAAGACGTGTTGTTTGCAGACACAATATAGTAGGATGCCCTTTTTGGTTTAATATGATTTTAACAAAAGGTCTGAAGTAACCCGTGCAACCCATTCATTCACAGCTGTGTCCCAGAAATTAAACAGAGTTATCCACTTGGTGGGAGGACCAATGAGCTTTTTGTACAAGACCCACATTCTGTGGGCAGCTTAAAAAGCTATTTATACTTAAATCCAAGATTAAAATTGATATATGAAACTTCATTACCCTGTTCAGTCAGGATATGCTTTATAGCTTCTTTTAGGGTAGTATGCCAACATGGAATAAGATGGTCGAAGCTGTCTTTAATGGATTTTGAGGATTTCAGGTTGCTCAGCCTTGTTGACCCTAGGTAAACCCTGGAATCCTGTATGAATGTTGCAGTATGGTGTTGTGCTGTGGTATGGTTTCTAACTCTTGAAAGCTATTTTTGCAAATGTGCAAAAACTATTCATTACATGCATTCTTCTCTCTCCTAGAGCATTTGGAGAATTGTCCCAGAGGACATTAAATTAATTACCGACGAGTTTTTTTTAGGAAAATAAATAAAAATCTAAGTTACTGTAGCTACAATATTGACTTTTAGTTGATGTTGCTATAGTGAACCCCACTTCACATAGGAAATTTCAGGTAGATACCTTAAGAACTATTTTTGGTATTATAAACCTTAAAAACTGTATTTTGGGAGCTTTTGTATAATAATGTATAAGGACAAGGTGATCAATTTTTTTTCTCTAATCAAATCACAGTACTAGTACTAACCTGAACCGAAATGGTGAGGGAAGTTCCTCCAAAATGTTGCTCCACTATATTGCCAACTGCTTGTGTTGTGTGAAATAAATCAGCCACTTCCTCAGGATGCAAGTCACGGAAACGTTCCACAGGGCGGAGAGGGCAAATGAGAACATCTGATTTTTACAAAGTTAAGGAACAACTTTGAACTGCAGCAATCCATTAGGAAGATACTGTGCTAGATATTCAGTTCCACCAAAAATATATAGAAGAGAACATGTTTTTCAATAAAAATTGATATATGGAAGGAAGGAAGGGATAGAAGAAAGGAAGGAAGGAAGGAAGGAAAAATAGGTAGGAAGGCATAAACGGAAGGAAGGAAGGAAAAATAGGGAGGAAGGCATAAATGCAAGGGAAGGGATAAATGGAAGGAAGTAAGGAAGGAAAAATAGGGAGGAAGGAAAAATAGGAAGGAGAAATAGGGAGGAAAGGATAAATGGAAGGAGCTAAGGAAGGAAAAATAGGAAGGAAAGGATAGAAGAAAGGAAGGAAGGAAAAATAGGGAGGAAGGAATAAATGGAAGGAAAGGGATAAATGGAAGGAAGTAAGGAAGGAAAAATAGGGAGAAAGGAAAAATAGGGAGAAAAGGATAAACGCAAGGGAAGGCATAAATGGAAGGAAGTAAGGAAGGAAAATAGGGAGGAAGGGATGGAAGGAAGGAAGGACTATACATTTTAAATGATTGACTTTTTAACTAAATAAATTTCCTCCTTTATAAATAGCCCCAGGATCACAAGACTTATTTGAGAGTTAGAAATAAAAGAACATCCAAAAATTAGGGAAAGAAGATATACACACTAACTATCTAAGGTTTTGTATAAAACTCCATTTCATAATTTTCAAATTGCATAAAGTGTGTTGCCAATGTAATTGTATGCACATCTCCTCAGAGGTAAATCTGAGTACCATGATATTTTTATCTAGTTGACTATTTATATGATTACTGTGGAAATGAGTCAGGAAAAAAACCCCAGCTTTTTAGATGATTTGCACAATTCTTTCTGAAATGCAGTACCTGTTTGAGCCCTGAAGAAAAAAGACAATCACACATGAATATGCACATATTAAAGTAGAGTTGAACCCACTTTCACTGTCATGAAGAAATTCCTGAAAATATATATGACATAAATGTATAAAGCTGACTTTAAATAGAATTTACTAATCTAAGCTGAATAAGTTGGCATTGAGAGTCAAATCATTGCACTGTTAAAAGCTGGGGCAGCTCTTTGCGTACTGCATCACTTCCACAGCCAGAACTGAGATTTATGTTGATCTAAGCACATTTCATTTTCTTTTGGATTGTAATCAGTAATTTGATTGGCATAATCAATAATCAGAGTACTCAGAATACAAGCAACTCCATAAACTCTTCGGATCCCTGGAAGACCTTCCCATTGAAATTTCTTGGAACTTAATAAGTAAAATTCCTGGAACACAGAATACCGTCTACGATATTTCAAGTAGAATTTTTCCATACACATTTGCTGTCTTAAGCATTTACTTGTACCATGTAATATATATTTACTTGGGAGTAATTTTAGTCAGATCCTTGGAAGTTATCCAAGTAAGCCTATATAAGATTTTCACCTCACCTCCAAAGTAAGTTAGATTGAATGCACTGAGACCTTTTTCCAGCTTAACATTTTAACCCAATCCCTATATTCCAGTAGGAAAATAAGTCCCCCAAATTCATTCCTATGTGTGGTAAAATGGGGTAAAACCAATTCCATGTTAGATTGCAGTTTTGCACATATTGTCCTGAGCTGGCTCAGGAATTCTGGGAGTTGAAGTCCACCAGTCATAAAAGGCCCATGGTTCCCTTCCCCTGATTTAGTAGAAACCAATCTACACAATAGGACTTACTCCAGAATAACCAGGGCACAGCTGCTTCATAAAGGAGCTGATTGATGGAAATATGTTCAATCAAAGCGAGATTAGAAAACAACACATCTATTTTCTGGTGGGATTCCCTTTTTTTGATTCTGTTGTTTATTTGTCTGTCTGCAACAGAAGGAACTGCAGGACTTAATAAGTTCCAATCATTTATTTGCTACTCTTTTCAGGAGGCTGGAGAAAATGCCTGCATAAATGATGCCACCGGCTGAGCCAGGAGCCCAGAGGGAAACCAGGGAAGTTGCAGTGAGCCTTGATTTCTACACAGGAATAAAGAAATAAGAAAACTAATTAATTTTCCTCATTAAAAAGTGGGGGGAGAGTCAAGGCAAAAAAAAAAAAAATAGACAGGGGCACATTGATTTAATCCAAGTTCATTTTTCAAAAGAAAAGATAGGGAGCATTTACCCCTGGGTGTTTGAGAAATTTAGATAATTACCCTTCTTCCAAAGCACTGCTTTATTATTATGGGTCAGTGAACCATTTACGCATAGATAATATCTTTACATTTAACCTCCAGCAAAGTTGTGGCTAACATTCTCTTTTAGTTTCTTTCTTTTTTTAAATGTCTTGTGGTGTTCTGTCCTAGTTGCTTCAGATTCTCCTTTGGAGTATTAACATCTCAACTAGGACTGCAATTCACCCATTTCAAATGTCATATGGCTTCAGAGATTCTTAAAGACAATAAGATAAGATCCCTTATTTCTTTTGGAAGCTAAAAGTCCCTTTTCATAGTCCATCTCAGTGGTGGGATTCAATTTTTTTTACTACTGGTTCTGTGGGCATGGATTGGTGGGCATGGCAGGGGAAGGATACTGTAAAATCTCCACACACACAGACACACACATACCCCCCCCCACTAACCTGCTTTCCAGCTCCGTTCTCCTATGCAGGACAACAAAAGAAGACCCAGCCAATCAGCTGGGACTCAGGAGGCAGAGAATAGATGGGGGAGGGGCCAGTCAGAGGTGGTATTCTGAACTACTCAAAATTTCTGCTACCAGTTCTCCGAACTACCCAAAATTTCTGCTACCGGTTCTCCAAAACTGGTCGGAACCTGCTGAATACCACCTCTGATCTACCTGTATTTTTTTTCCTATACTTTCTCCCACTTCCTTTGGCACACACACAAAAAAAGTCACACGGAAATAGACATACTTTTTAGTACTAGATCATTAAAAAGTATGCATTCTCAAATAAATTCTCCTCTAACGATGCAAATGCCAGAATGCGTTTTTGATTTTATGTATAGTATGCACTCAATCAAGAATGGCCCTGAAAAAGAAAAGAATAAGGAAAGCACAAAAGCCACAGGATAATTAATTTCCAGACAATTATTAATTAATTACAGTTCTGATTGCCTTGCCGAACTTAGAAATCCAGGCCATATCTCCAAAATGTCAAGATTTAGCAAAACTGGTTGGTACCATTTTCTCCCATTTTTAAAGCTTCGTTATAGCTTCAGTACTTTCTGTAGGTTTCTATCACCTTCAGGGTGACAAGGGCAGGAGAAAAGCAAGAGAGATTTCTCAAAACGAAGGTGATTTTTTTTCAGTCTAAAAAAAAATAAAATCCAAAAGCAATACTCTTTCTCGTACACGGTATCTCCTTTTCTTCTGGACTGTAATGGTCAGGCTTCAGGTTTACTAGGTTTAACTCAATTTAAAATGGCCAGGCCTGGGGATACTCATTAAATTTGATCAGAGAAATAACATTGTTAAAGATTTCTGAAACCTGAAACCACTGTGTGAAAAATACTGGAAAAACAGAGCCTATTTTAAGCAATAAAAAAGAAGGGTAAGAGGAGTTGATCCTATCTTTAGCTTTGTCTATAATCATTACTGAAAAACTACACTGTGCTCTTTATACAGTATATACCTGATGCCTAATCTGTCTGACATAACATGCAGAGAGAACAGACAGAGAATGGGTCTAAATGAACATCTTAGCCTCCTTTTGATACATAAATTGTAAAGTGTAATTTAGGACCTTCACAGAGCAGATGTATTTTATATCTCAGACAGTGAAGCAAAGTAGCATCAATACAGGAATTGCAATTAAAACCCTGAAGCCCTTTTCCTTAAATATAATTTGATACTGACATACATCATAAGCACTATAACATAATTGTGCAGATTCATATCTATCTATCTATCTATCTATCTATCTATCTATCTATCTATCTATCTATCTATCTATCTATCTATCTATCTAGACAGTCAGTCAGTCAGTCAGACAGAGATGATAGAGATAGATGGATGGATAGATAGATAGATAGATAGATAGATAGATAGATAGATAGATAGATAGATTTTTCACATATTTTAGACTGCCCATCTCCTTCAAGGAGGGACTCTTTCATGCCCTTTGACCAATGCTGTTGTGATGCACAAGATGTCGCTTGCTCTTGTTTGTCTTCCTTATGGATGCCTATATTACCAGATCCACAGTGTTATCTTTCTCTGCACATTTTACATAAGTATCTGTTAGTTTCTCAGGGACAGTGGGGAATGATACTTTCTGACTTACAAGATTCTGTTAATATATCTTTATAATAAAGTAGAATTACAGTGGGGGAATGATACTTTCTGACTTACAATATTCTGTTAATATATCTTTATAATAAAGTAGAATTAGTTGGTTGGGTTTCCTGTCTGGTCTACCTGGTAAAGCTGAAATCAATCTTGCAAGTCTGAAAGTACAATTCTCCCACCATTGTCTTTACAGTCCAAGAAACTAGAGACAATCCCTTCTTGAGCCTCTTGTTCCCTCCAGTGTCCAGCTGTAGGCTATGCTCTCTCTTATCTGACTGTTCCCTCTGTAGCATCTCTTCATCCCAAGGTCTTTCTCACATACTATTACATATAGCCCTACAGTATATATTCTGCATGTATCCTGACCTCCAGACTAGGAAATACACCCCCCAAGAAGGTATGTTTGATTTTCATTGCCCCATTATTTAGAAATATGATACATGCACATTTCTTTTGCCAAGCTCTTTACAGTCAGTAGGTGATTTGCAGAATGATTTTAATTATATTAATTTTGTTTTATACCTAAGTTTTTTTAATGGTTGTAAACAGCCTGGAATATTATGAAAAATAAAATTAAAAAAACAAGCAAAGAAGAGATATGTAGTAAATGGAATGAATGAATGAATGAATAATGTAGTGCACAATTGCTTTTGTCTTTTTTTTTCTTCAGTGGAAAGAGATAGAGATTGTCATGATTTTAAATACAAGCTACATAGCAAAAGGAAAAGTGGGAGATACAATTAATGTAATGTAATCTACGGCACTGGAGATGTTACCCAGTTTAGGTAATGAAACATCTGCAAGAAAACAAGCAAGCTCAGAGAGTACCAAGGACTCCTCAGTTACAACTAAAACCTGCAATAGATATGAGAAAGGGGAGGGGCCAGGTCTGCTCTTGAGTGAAGCAAATCACTAAATGGGCCTAAATCTTGGGAAATGGATACATCAAATAGTTTATATTTGTCAGACAAATAAAGGCCAGTCTGCCTTTTCCTACTACCTGGCACTCTTTCAATCTACCATGTTAGTTCCCTTCTGCTGGAACTAATTTCATGCTTGTCTACACAATTGCCATGGCATCAGAACAAGGAAGGTTTCTGTACATTTACAGTGATGTTGCTCTGGCCCCATATAACTCACCAGCAATGTTAAAGTCAGCAGTTCAGACTTCCAATTTTCTGGGCAGATGTGTGGGATTGAATTGGTCTGGATTCCCAGAGGGAAGGAGATGCATTCCAGAGGAGTAAGAGACAGTTCAGTTATGAGAGGAAGGAGGTGAAGCGAGCCTCTCCCAAATAGTTCCCAGAGTGTATGCTTCATGTAGAGTAGGTAGAAGAGTGCTTTATTCTGGCAAGATTCTGTCTATAGGTATGGAACAATAAAGAACTTTGCTTGGAAAAATCACATATCTTCTTTGGTTTTGACAGCCTGACAGCAAGTCAGCCATCATTAAAACTATTCAGCAGTATTATCATTCATAACCTTGAGTGGCTGCCAACATTTATTTATTTTTCTCATTTATGAAACATTTCAGAGAGGGATTTTTATTCACTTAATGTATTCACTGTGAAATATACCCAATTTATGAAAAACCATACAATAACTAGTAAAAGAACATTATCATTTATTTCACCAATTAAAATAACCTTAAAATTGAATATTTTGATTATTATGAGATGGAAAATATGTTAATATGTGCTTCCAAATTTCAATGGGAGAATCAAGGACACTTGGGAGCTTTTATGAAATCTATGAATTGCCCATTATCCTATAGTTCACATTCTAATAGAAGAGAATATTTGTAGTTCAGGGTTGAAATGAGGGGTCTTTGGTGCTCCCTGAGCTTGATTGAAACCACCAATGCTAACAAGGCAAGCCACTTTGAGAACACTTCCACTTCCTACTAGCAATAGTAGGACTTATATACTTATATAAGTCTTATTAGACTTATATACCACTTCACAGTGCTTTACAGCTCTCTCTAAACAGTCTAGAGTCAGTGTATTGCCCCCAACAATCTAGGTTCCCATTTTACTGACCTTTGAAGAATGGAAGGCTTGAACTCTTCAGGATCGAACTCCTAGAAGGAGCAGTGAGTTAGCCTGCAGTACTAACCATTCTAACCATTGCGCCACCATGGCTCTTAACAGCACTAGCACCAATAATGTCACCCAGTTGAGATAATGAAACATCTGCAACAAAGCAACCAAGCTCAGGGAGCACTAAGGACTCCTCAGTTCATGTTCCTTATTGTTTCATTTCCATCTTCTACCTTTCTCAGAGACATATTCCTTTCATGACTGTCCTGTCCCTGACATATTCATTATCCTTCATTAAGGGAGAAAGGGAACCAGCTGAAAAAGAGACCAAGCTCATTTGATCTTGAGAAACCAGACTCAAGAAGCAAAACCAGAGTAGAACTGTGCCTGACTCCAACTGACTCACATGCCTGCGGACTCTGATCTTGATCTGAAGTATGAACTACCTCACCCACAAAAACATTGATATTATTTAGAAAGGTTATGTTGAGAGGCAATTTGGGAGGGAAGGTCCACTCAAGAATAAAATGTTAATCTCAAGTTGCCGGGTATCTCCAAGAAGGCCTGTTCAGCCTTGGCAGTGCTTGGTGAAGTTAGGAGCTTCCAATATTAAGGACTCTATCCGAGCATGGTCAGTCATAGAAACATGTTTTATGAGGTGTTCATGATGAAGTCTTGACATTAAATGTTACTTCCTTGCCTGGACTTTCAATTTTTAATTTCTTCCTGTGTCAACTTGTTAAAATTGTGTTACTGTAAGAAACTTGGTTATCTCAAACTTTGGATAGATGGCACTAAAATGTTGCCTCTTAATCCTATTAGGAGTGCGTCCAATGATTTTGACTGTCAGTGATTTTAAGTGTCAATGATTTTATGTTAATAAGCTTGCAGGCCAGGCCAGTCACTCTAAACTCCTATTACATGTTTTGTATTATCTTTAAGAGAACATTTCCTTATTTGCATTTCAGTCTGGGACAAACAGCGAAGGACCAGTCCGCGGTGCCTCTGCCAGTGAAAATGGAGCTCAGTTGCAGGAGCTCCATTTTTGCTGCCAGAGGGTTGCAAGAGGACGTCGCAGGTGAAATGCAGAGGTTGCATAAGAGGGTTGCAGAGGGCCTGAGAGGGAGAGGGAGGCTCCTCTGGAGGACAAGACCTTCTTACCTTCCTCCTCTGGATCTCTCCCCCCACACACACACACCCAGGCAACCACAGGCACCCCCGACACAAATGACATTGAGCTGGCCATGGCCATCCCAGCCATGCCCCTTCCTCCAAGGTCAAACACAATCCTGATGCAGTCCTCAATGAAATCTTGACACTCCTGATGAAGACATGAAATATTCTATGGGAAGAAGTAGATAATATGGACGGATCAGTATATTTTCCCACCTGGCTCTCAGAATAATCTCCATCTGAAAAAAAAATGTGACAGTCTGTGTTTTAGTATGTTTTTAAATATTTATTGGGTATAAAATATTCTATTTTATGTCAGAATAGATTATTTAAGTTAGACGAAGTCCAAATCATGAGAAATCACAATAAGAAATGTTTTAATTTACTTGGAGTGGAACATTTAGATCTGAACTTTCTTCAGTCTAATATTGGCTCTCCAAGATGTTTCTTTCTAGGTCTTTCTCCCAAATTCCACCATGGTATAAAAGCTGCTATTATAATAGCGGTACCCAAAACCGCTGTGTTATATGTAGAAATAACATATGTATTTGCCTGTTACACCTAAGTAAGTATAGAACCAAAGAGACTCCATTTTTGTTCATAATGTGACCTTCTAGAAAGATATCTGAACACTTATATAAGTATATCAGGTTTCTAACTTGTTATTCTGTAAAGTTGAAAATATTATGTCCTTGGTTGGAATGGGGGTTTATATTTTGGCTTGAGATTTCATGTCATAAAGGCTGGGTTGTCCTGACATTAACAGAACTGGTTAATGATCCATTGTGTTCAGAAGAACAACAGGAAGATGACATGAGAACAAGGGTGGTTTCCAAAGAAAGGAAACAGGTCGCATGCTATGGATGTGGCATAGGGACTTACGTAGCTGGATAGATTGTAAACCCAGGAAATGGGCAGACACTGTATATATTCCCCAGCCTTCCATCAGGGAAAGATGTCTTCTGCTATGCGCAGAATTCCCTTTTGCAAAAGCTTAATAATAAAGCTCTTGTTTACTGTCTCCAGTTGTGTTTTGTGATTTTTCTCACACACTGTTATAACAGAGCTTTTTTATTTTACTTAATAAAACCACTGTTAGGGATTTTTTAATTTTACTTAATTAAAAAAAATCCCTAATGGTAAATGGATGGTTGAAAGGGTGATCAGATTCAGGGAGTGCCAGGTTGACTTTGAGTTCACACTAATCCTTGTTTACCATCCTTTCAGAAACAATCAGTGGCACATAATCTGGATAGAGAACCTACATAAATACAGGTAATCCTCAATTTCCAACCACAATCTGGATCAGAAATTCCACTGCCAAGCAACACAGTTGTTAGGTGAGTTGCCTTCAATTTTACAACCTTTCTACCATGACAGTTAAGCAAATCACTGCAGTTGTTAAGTGGATCACATGGTCCTTATACAATTCTGGCTTCCCCTATTGACTTTACTTGTTGGAAGCCAGCCGGGAAGGTTATAACCAGTGATCACACACAATCTTGGATTGCCACAACCACTGTAAATACATGCTGGTTGCCAAGCACCATAATTTTGATCACATGACTCTGAGGAATGCCATGATGGCTATAAGTGTGAACATTAATCATAAGTCACTTCTTTCAATGCCATTATAATTTTGAACTTGATGAATAGTTGTAAATCAAGGACTACCTGTAATGATAAGTGCTAGCAACTTTCCCAGGAAGGGAAAAAGGTACCTTTGAAGAAATCAATTTTTGCAGGCCAGTAAAACAAGATGACTGTGGTTCTTAGGCAAGAAATAAATAAACTTTATCTTGTTTGATTCCCAATAAAATTGCAAAACGTGTTCATCTTTAAAATATAAACAGAGGCTAAGAGGATGAAATCCTGGTGGGCTGGCAGAAAATATCTGTTTTCTTTGCATAATCTAAGACAGTAGTTTCTTACCAAACTCAAAGTACATTCTTGACTTTGTTTGGTCTCCTAATCTGCGTTGCTTCTTCTTGCTCTTTCCAAGGTGGTGGTGGGGGGAGTCATTAAGATTAATCGAATTATCCTCACATCAACAATCTTGATGTAGCATCTTTGCACATGTTTACATGAATACAAAAAGCAGGATGTAAACAGGGAGAGGGAACCAAAGGAAATCAATATGAATCTCCCACAGAGATCTGTGTGTGCTTCACTGATAAAGTTGAAGCTTTAAACCTCCACCAGAGAGATATATTTTACCACTTTTGCACAGCCTATTGCTTAATGTCACCAGCCCCCATAACCATCCCAGGTCAGATGAGCTTTGGAATGAAAACTGTACCATTCTCCTAAAAATATACCTGGGATAAAGGGACATGCCTCAAATTAGAATCAAGTGGGGAAATTCAAGAATCAACTAGATTGAGGAGGTCACAATAAAAACTAGGAGAGAAAGGAGATTAAAAGAGCCAGATGGACAACCTTCAGCCCTGGGCTATGGACAATTCTTAGTCTCTCGAAGCAAGTGATCATTTCTAATCTCTAGTACAAGCAACCGGACGTTTAGTTATGTGGTAGAAGTGGGTGAAAGAAAGGAATCAAGAGAGGGAAAATAAGTGTCACAATATGGGAAAAAAGTGAGAGAAAAAGAAAAATAATAAACGTAGTTCTGCCTTCATAGATGGCTTCCTACCTAACCCACCATGCGGATCTTAGCAGATAATCTCCTAAGTAATATAGGGGCACCAATGTGTCATGCTGGAGGTGGTGGATGGTGGTGGATGGACCTACAGCAGATCCAATCACATCCCCTGTACCAGTGGTGGGATTCAAAATTTTTTACTACCAGTTCTGTGGGCATGGCTTGGTGATTGTGGCGTGGCTTGGTGGGCATGGCTTGATGAGTATGGCGGGGGAAGGATACTGTAAAATATCCATTCCCTCCCTACTCCTGGGGAAAGATTACTGCAAAATCCCATTCCCTCCCCACCCCACTAACTTGATTTCCAGCTCCCTTCTCCTGTGCAGGGCAACAAAAGACCCAGCCGATCAGCTGGGACTTGGGAGGCAGAGAACAGGTGGGGATGGAGCCAGTCTGAGGTGGTATTTGCTGGTTCTTCAAACTACTCAAAATTTCTACTATCGGTTCTCCAGAACTGGTCAGAATCTGCTGAATACCACCTCTGCCCTGCACACCTTGTTTCATCCCTCCCAATCTTTTTACCATAATTTATTATTATATTTTGTGCATGTGTGTATATGTATATATGTATATGTATGTCTTCAGCTATGTATATGCATATGCATATAGTTTTATTGCTTTTAACCTTGTAAGCTGCCGGGAATTGCTTGTAATGAGATGGATGGCAAATACATTTAATAAATTAAATGAATAAAAATAAATATGACTTTTAGCATAAAAATGACAGCAACTCAAAGGTAGTGGATGCCAATGAATTGAAATTCCAGGCATGTGGACAAGGGACTTTACAGGTAATCCTTACTTAATGATGGGCCATTTTATGACTATGACTATTGAAGTTACGGTGGCCACAGAGCAGGTGCTTTACGCCCTGTAAAGCATCCACAGCTGTTATAAATGTCACACAGCACCCACACCCGCCCACCCAGTCCTGTGGTCGCATGTTGGGTAATTCAGTTTTAGGAACTTTCATGGCATTCTGTAGTCATGGGATCACAACTTGCAATGTTTCTATTTCTGGAAAAATCACCCATTCAAATGAATTGGTGCACTTAATGTTCATGTTCATCTGATGGCTGCAGCATTTGCTTAACTACCATGCCATTCACTTAATGATGGCAGCAAAAAAAAGCCCTAGAAATTTATTTCTGGTGAAGTGGATGTCTCAACTTACAATCAAAATGACTTAAGGCCGTAATTCCAGGCTCAGTAATGGTCATAGGTTTAGAGATAGGTAGACTAAGCAAGAATTTAGTCTCAAAGACAGGAAATCAAAGCTGTTCTTATATCAAATAACATAGAAGTGACTCCTATTCTGTGCAAGATATATGAGTGCCTTACTTTTTGTCACAATCATAACAGAATACATCCATCCAAGGCACAGCCACTGAATCAACACATTAAATTCTTAGAGCCCCCATGAGAAAAAAAAAATACAAATACTGTATACAGCATTGCACAACCAGCAGTCAAAAGCAAGCTATGCATATCCCTTTTGAACTCTTTGTTTTTAGACTAAATATCGAAAAGAAGGGAAAATAAATATGGTGTCTTTTCCTCCATCCTTCATCTTAGGGAGAAAATGGGATAGGGGTTTCAAGGTTTTAAAATAAGTCTTTCCAATAATGTAAACTTACCTCTATCTAATATTAGTCCGTAGGTACGCGGTGGCTCAGTGGCTAAGGTCCTGAGCTTGTGGATCAGAAAAATTGACAGTTCGATGGTTCAAATCCCTAGTGCTGGTAACGGAGTGAGCTCCCGTTACTTGTCCCAGCTTCTATCAACCTAGCAGTTCGAAAGCGTGCAAAAAATACAAGTAGAAAAAAAGGGATCACCTTTGGTGGGAAGGGAACAGCATTCCCTGCGCCTTTGGCATTTAGTCATGCCAGCGACATGACCAAGGAGAGTGTTCGGACAGCACTGGCTCTTCAGCTTTGTAACGGAAATGAACACCGCCACTCAGGAGTGGGATTCTACCAGTTTACACCTATTCGCTAGAAGCGGTTGTTAACATTCTAAGCAGTTTGGAGAACCGGTTGTTAGAAGAAATTACTGGCCTAATCCTGTAAGAAAGGCAGGAAGGAAACATTCTGGTGTTGCTTACAGAATCTGCCTTTCTGTTAAGCCTTATTACATTCTTGGCAGGACTAGACGTCCTGTCTCAGGAACTTCTCTGGAGTTTTTTCCCCTCCTTTGCTGGCACTTTGTTTGTGTGGAGTGACCATTTAAAGTTACAGTGGCACTGAAAAAAGTGACTTATGACCATTTTTCACACTTACAACTATAGCATATCCTCACAGTAATGAGAGGCCAGGTGAGGAGATGGTGCCTCGATGTGAGTGATATTGAGTTGGCCACGCCCAACCAATAATATGACCACCAAGCCATGTCCACCCAGTCACATGATCACCAAGCCACAACCACCAACTAAGCCACGCCCACAGAACCGATTGTTAAAAAAACTGAATCCCACCCCTGCCGCCCCCTACAGCCGGAAATGACTGACACATATGTGCGAGGGGAGCCTTTACCTTTAATATTAGTCCAGGGCAATGGTGAGGTCTGGTTAGCTTAGTCTAAGATTTTTGTTTGTTCCATAAATCTTTGTTCCCTACACAATATTATTTTTTCCTATGTGGCCAGTTGTGACTTCCCAGGCTTTTTCTGCTCTCATTTCTGGTTTCAAGCAGAGAAAGTTATTTTGAAGTCCACATAAATTTTCTCCTTGAAACTAGGAAGGAAATGTGAGGAGACTTTAAGCCTATTCTAGCAGTTGGATTCTGGGAGGGGGGCGGAGCAGTCTAATTATCCCCTCAGCCTTGGAATAAAAAATACAAACTAGACTGCAGAGAAATTTGGAGCATCACTTTGCTTTTGATGAAGCTTTGATTGAAAGCACTTTATTGAAAAAGCACCTTATTGATATGGAGCAGAGGGCACCATGTGGTGTTAACATGACCACCGTACCACTTTGATCTAATCTAATCAATAGAAAGTTTTCTTCCCAGCCAAAATGTTGCATAACTCTGCAATCTCTTCAGATCATTGTTTGCTGGTTTTTGAGAAATGAATCTGTTTATGAGAGGAGATGAAAGAATTGCATACTGTACGTAATAATTCACTGATCTCATATCAAGGATGGCTCCACCTGCATCCCTTTGTGCCATCCCAAGTCCCCAAGAATTTGTGCTTCCCCTTTTGGTTGCTTTGGGAAGGTTTGGGGAAAATTAAAGAGGAAAATGCACATGCTTGAAAGATAAGTACTGATATTGAGATATAGTCAATTTAGTCTTTGCTCACATTGAAATTCCAATGCAGATTATGCATAGTTGTTGTTGATGATGATGATGATGATGATTTCAATGCAACAAGAAGCAGTAGAACCTCAATCTGAATTGTAACCATAGTGGAAGCAAGGATTAAAGACTCTTCCCTGGCCATGCTAAGAATCTGATCCAGACTGGGATATTTCATGTTGGAAGCTTATTCATTGATAGGGAAACCTGCAACTATGGTTAATTGGAGTTAATCCCAGTTTCATGACGTAACACCAAAGTTCATTTTTAATCACCTCCAACCCAAACAGAAACCCCAAAAGCACAGGCCAAAGATAGGGCACCATGCAATATATAGGCTTTCCTTTTGCAATTTGAATTTTCCATCTATTTAGAGAACTACTGATATATTTAATCACTTTTTAATCAGAAGAGAGAGCTGTTACACTGTAAAAAAAGAACCTGTGGCATAACTGCTTTCTATTGATAAAAAAAAGAAACAAGCTGCAATAGTTTGGAAGAGATTTTTTTAATTATGAAGTAGTGATGGTGATACTACTAATAGTAACAAGAAAACTGATGACTATTCACTATGCATTATATATCTCCATAGTGAAATTGGTAGGTGATAGTTGCCCCCCAAAAATAGAGGCAGAGGTTTAGTTCAAGTCAGTCAAAGAAGAAAAAAAAGCATGCATCAACCAATTATATAAAAGCAGCCAAGAACAACACTGATCAAGTTAAAAATTGGAATTTACTGAATGTGCAGGAAACAACAACTGAATATTGAAATGATGTAATAAATATAAGAACATAATGCTGGCAAGGAAAATCATTACATGGTCAATTTCTACAAAAGATTAAGTGGAAAGTAGATAAAGATAAAATGTGGCAATGGTTTACAACTGGAATATTTAAAATAAGAAACTGAAGGCTTGATTTTTGACTGCTCAAGACTGCATCAAACTAATATAGTCAAGGCCAGAACTGAAACATTATAAAATGATCCAAGTTCAGATCATGCAAAGAAACAGAAAAAGATCATATACTCAACTTGGGAAAGAAGATTACACCGATTATAAACAATGGCATAATGCAGTCGCCGAAATGATTCACTGGAACATTTGTAAAAATTATCATTTCCCAGTAATGAAAAAAATGGTGGAAACATGATTGTTGAAAAAGTAGTTGAAAATGCGGAGGTTAAATATTGTTGGATTTCCAAATTCAAATGCATAAAGTCTTGATTCGTTAACACACAAGTTTTAACTATGATTGAAAAGACAAAAGTTTTTTCAAGACCAAGGAATAGAAAGAATAGAAGAAAAAGAATTGGAGAAAATCACAAAGTATCAAGATTTGGAAATTGAAGTTGAACAGGTCCCTTGAGCAATGCTGTGGATGTGCTTTCCAGAGACTGGAGGCTATTGGGGACTGGATGGGTGAAATGGTTTCTGACTCAACCCTGATAGAATGATAGAGTGGCTATGGGTTTTTGGATCTTCTGGAGATAAGATTCTTCCTTATGTAGTTCTGGATGGGGTTGCACAATCCCAGACAGGTCCAGTGCAGAAACTGGGAATCCTCCTAGACTCATGGCTCCTGCTCAAAGCAAGTGACAGCCATGGCTAGGAGAGATTTTGCACAGCTTTGGGTGGTGCCCCAGATGCACCCATTCCTGTACCAGGAGTCCTCCTCACAACCTCTTATAACGTCTTGTTTAGACTAATGCAACACACTATATACATGGGGCTGGTGCAGCATTCACTAAATATATGACATAGATTCCACTAATGTGTGAGCTGCATTGGTTATAAGTATATGTCTAGTTGCAATTGAAGGTGCTAGTTACCTTTAAAGTGCTGTATGTTTCAGATCAAGTTATCTAATGGACTACTTTTTCCAAGAGTCTCTACCTTCCAATTCAATCTATCAGACTGGGCATGCTATAGATGCTGTGAGTCAAGGAATATCAGCTGGCAGGGGACAAGAGGACAGCAGTAACCCCTGGTCTATGGAATATCCTCCCCATGGAGATTATAATGGGCCCAACCTTTTTATCTTCACTTAAATCTCTAAAAACTTGGCTTTGTCCTCTAGCCAGGGATATTGAATGAGCTAAGGGCCCCATTTCCCGGCTTTATTGCTAACTGGCTAACTATCTTGACTGCAATGCATATTTATTTTGGATTAATATTTTTATTTAGCTTTTTATTGTTTTTACTAAACAATGAAAAATGTTAAAATGATTTATTGTTTTAATTGAATAATACTGTATATCTTTAAATGATAAGCCAGTTGGAGTCATTGATTGAGATGGGCAGCTGTAGAAATTGAGAGAGGGATGGAAGGAAGGAAGGAAGGAGGGAGGGAGGGAGGGAAGGAAGGAAGGAAGGAAGGAACCCTGGGGGTCCAAGTGGCTATTGGCACACTGGGTGCCATACCCCCAATTTTTTTTTTTTCAGATGGTACCTAGAAAATCTGCCTTGTCATATTTTCCATCCTAGGGTCTTGGAAAGAGCTCAATGCATATAAAGTTCAACAGCAGCTAAAAAACTGGTTTCCCATTGTTGTGTATATATCACTAATAACAATAACATGCCCAATTTTTGAGCATGGCACTTGCCATGGCACAGGACACAAGGGCAACCATTAAAGCATCAGAAGCTATAGATCCATTCAGATGACCATACATGAGTTTCTCTGGTGATTTATTTGCTTTTTTCGATATTCAAATCAGTCACCTGTACTTACACTTTCAGTTCTCTATTGCAGAGAAATTCGCTGTCCTTGATTTTTGTAAAATTCCCCAGTGGTTTTGTTTAATCTGTAAAAAAACAATGGGCAACATTCTTGGCTAACAGAGTGAAACCGACTCTAATGGTACCTAAAAATACCAGTGCCAACATAACAGTGGAATGGGAGGAGAAACCATTTTTTTATTTTACTCCTACCTATTGTTTTTTGGTCTGGCAGCTAGAGTTAAGATTCTGTTCCAGAATGGTGCCTGAAACCTGGCTGTGTAACAAAGTTAGCAAAGCATTCTCAAGCATCAGGTTTTATGAGGTGTGAATCATACAAATGTGAGGATTATGTTGACATTTACTGAACCCCTGAGTCAAGGAAATTAGACATTTATTTTATAGATGTCTGCAATTGGCTGCTTTCTCCCAGCCCTGCATCCCATTCCAACAGGCCATTTACCTTTTGTCTTTAGGCTAGCATTACCTAACCTGGTGCCTGATAGCTGTTTGGGGACAAGTTATTCTAGGAATTGAAGTCCTAACACATTTGAATATGTGAGATTGGGAAGACTGTTTTAGATCAGGGTTCTTCAAAAAAGGTCAATGTTGACCCTCAAGGGTTGATGGGACTATTCAAAGGGTTGACATTCTTGTTATTATTTTTATTATTCATAGTACCATTAGTTAAATAGAATTTAATGAATTATTTTCATTTGGTAAATATTTGTGGCTTGATGAACAATCTGAAACTTCATGAAATGATAGATGAAGTGTCTATGGAGGTTCTCAGTCATCCAGGTACCCTTTTTTCAAGAGACAACTGGACTTTCTTTGTTTTTCCTTGAAGAAGGTTTGCTTCTCATCCAAGAAACTTCTTCAGTTCTGACTGAATTGTCAGGAATGGAAGGATTTATGCTCCTTGCAGTCATCTGATAGATGAGGTGAAGAATTTGGGGAGCCTTGCTTTAAATTATCAGAGATGTTAAGTTAACCCATCTTGGTCTTCCATCCCTAATTCTACATATGGTTTTCTGAGAGGTTAAAACTTCCTGCCTTTGCAGGCTGGCAAGGCAATTTGCTTAATCAGTCATTCTCCTTTCTAGAGATTACAATTAAATACTGTTGAGGTTTCCACATGCTGATAGCTCCTAGTCAAGTAACTGAAGAAATCTGGGACAAGGTAGCTTAAGCTAAGCTGCTAATAGGAGATCTAAGGGGAATCTGCAATGAAAGTTGGGAATGTCAATTTCCCCTGCTAACAGAACTGCTTCTGTTCAGCTATGTTGAAAAGGTTAAGCAAGTCAATTGGGCATTTCCCCCTTTTTTTCCTTTCATCCCACACCCTTGGTTCTTCGTGCTTTGTTTCCAATTTGGCATCATACTTCTTGTACTTCAGAGCTATATTAAACATAGAATCATGGGGCTGGAAGGGACCATGGAGGTTGTCAGCCTCAAGATAACTTCCATAATATATATATTCTGCATCCTAACTATTGCATCTCTTCTGCTGCTAAGCTATACTATTTCTTTCGGCTGTCATTAGCAACGGAGGGAGGGGGGAATTTGGAGGGGAAGAAAGCTGGAGGTGTTTTGCATTCCTTTGCTATGGGTAGCAAAGGGGAGGGGGATTTCTGTCTTTAACTTTCCATTTCTTGGCTAGCTTCTATCCCCTTTGCACAACTGTGAACTTTTATCAAAATATGTCAAGGTCAACGGACAGAAGCCTCATCACCACCTGGAGATGGCCACATGATCGTGTTCAGAACTTTTAATTGGAAGTGTCGCTTGGACTTTGGGGGGTGGGAACAATTCCATTCCTTTGTATATGTGATCTGCGCGTCAATTTCTCAGATTCAGAATTGAATCTGTAGCTACCACTTTGATTTCCAGTAAAAGGAGAACTTTGCTCTAAAGTTTGAGTATTTCTTTCTTGGATTTTGAAGGGAGCACACACTGACAGAGGTCTTCTAGTCCAACCCCTTGCTCAAGACAGGAGACCTTATTCCATTCTGGTCAAATAGTTGTCCAGTCTATTCTTGAAAACCTACAGTGATTGAACACCTATAATTTCTGAAGGAAAGTTGTTTCATTGATCAATTGTTCTCACTGTCAGGAAATTTTTCCTTGGTTCTAAGTTGAATCTTCTTTTAACAAGCTTCAACCCATCATATCTTCTTCTATTCTCAGATGTTTGGGAGTATAAGTCAATTCTCTGTGACAGCCCCTGAAGTTCTGGAAGACAGCTATCATGTCTCTCATAAATTCTTCAGGCCAGACATAACTAGTTTTCTTAATCACTCATGATACTATTTAGTCTCTGGATTCTTTATCCCATTTCTTGCTCTTTTCTGCACTCTTTCCAGGGCCTCACCATCTCCTTTATATCATGGCGACCAGAACTGGGCCCAGTATTCCAAATGCAATCTTACCAGTGCATAAAGTGGTATCATCAATTCTACACCAAGGAAGTTTGGAGAAAAATTGCCCTCATGGTAGCAACCCACATTTTATCCCTCTGCTATATTACCTTGAAGCCCTCATGGTAGCAACCCACATTTTATCCCTCTACTATATTACCTTGAAGCCCTCATGGTAGCAACCCACATTTTATCCCTCTGCTATATTACCTTGAAGCCCTCATGGTAGGAACCCACATTTTATCCCTCTGCTATATTACCTTGAAGCCCTCATGGTAGCAACCCACATTTTATCCCTCTGCTATATTACCTTGAAGCCCTCATGGTAGCAACCCACATTTTATCCCTCTACTATATTACCTTGAAGCCAGATGAAGTGTTCCGAAGAACTCAGAAGCTTGCTAAGTATTTCATGACATTTTGATTGATGCTACTAAAGATAAAAGATATTGTTTGATTGTAGACTGTTTAAACACTTCAAATTCATGCATCATTTGATTTTGTGCTGTGAAACTAGGACAAACTCCCATTAACCTTATTTGCATAGCTTAAAATGGTTTCCCTGTTGCCACATGAGCTTCCAGTATGAAACAGCCTAGTCTGGATGAGAACCTTAGCATGAGTGGATGAGAACCTTGGCAGTTGAGGAGTCCTTAATTTTCTTTCCACTATAGCTCTGATTGAGATTGAGGTTACAGAGCTTCTTGTTGTATTTTTGTCGTCATCATCATCATCATCATCTTCATCATCTTATATCTATCACAGGGACTTGAGGGGAAAATATACATAATCTCAATCAATCAGAATAGAGCTGGAAGGGATCTTGAACTGTCTTCTAGACCAAACCCCTGCTGTAACAGGAGACCCTATACCATTTCAGACAAGTGACTTAAAAAAAAATCTCTAGTGATGAAGCACCCACAATTTCTGGAGGCAAGCTGTTCCACTGGTTAATTGTCTTCACTGTTAGGAAGTTTCTCCTTAATTCCGAGTTGCTTCTCTCCTTGATTAGTTTCCATCCATTGTCCTTGTCCTGCCTACAGATGCTCTGGCAAATAAGTTGACCCCCTCCTCTTTGTGGCAACCTCTCATCTTCATTAGAAGTACAATGTGAGCAAAAACTAAATTGAGATAGCCCAATATCAATTCTCATCCTTACAATGTTAAGAGTGCCCTAATGATTTGAATGATGCAGAAACTACCTTCATCATTAACCCTGCATTTTGTCGCTTCGACCTGAATCTATATACCACTAAAACTCTCATTTCTGTTTGAGTGGTTGTAACATTCAATTGAGTGAAATGGGGCATCATAGGACAATGTTTTTGAATGAAAATAGCTCGTATGGGCTAACTTACAAAATATATTCAAAATTTAGGACCCATGACCGCTGGAGGATTGAAATGTAGATCAAAGCTGTGATTCCTTCAGTGCTGCTGTGCTGCTTTGGTCAGCTGCAATCATGTGATTATTATCTTTTCAGTGGTTTTCTCTCCAAGCTTGTTTCAATTTAGTTTCTGAATGTTTCATTACCAGAGTAAGTAACACCCTCAATAGGATTTCCTTGTCCTTTTCTCCTTAGTTTATAAATGTCTTGGGTGCCAGTTTGGTCAGTTGGTCATGTGATCAGCTATTCATTTGGAGCTATATTAAAATTCTGAGCAGCTGATTGGTTCTCTTGTTGATTGGTCATTTGAATGGTTTGGTTTCTTATGTATTCATATGCTGGATTTAGATCAATATGCTTGTTAATTGCTCCTTTGGTAGAATACCAGGCTTCAATAAATTCCTGTGTGTGGCAAGAGCTGGCACGACCAATGATTTTTGTTCCATCTCAATCGAACTGGTGTTGTTTATTATCAATGTGATTTGAGATCAGGAATTTTTGGTCATGCCATTTAACTGCTAGTTGATGTTCACGAATCCTTGTTTTCAGTTGCCTTCCTGTTTGTCCCACATGTTGTTGCCTGCTGGTGGCTGGCAGAGCGAGTAGCAGAGTTGGACAGTAGTGAAGAGGTTGGGGAGGAACCCAGGCCATTCTTGGAGGCTGAGGAAGGTTCAGATGAGGGCTCTGCATCAGAGGCAGAGATGGGGCCATGGCAGGCTTGGACAGCAGTGAGGTGGGGGAGTTTCTGTAACTGGCTCCCAGCTTGCTCATGCACAGAGCTGCCAAAAGGAAGGCACAATTAAGAACTCAGGGTCAACATGGGAGTAAGGCCACAGATGGATGATAAATGGCCCCTCCCATCAGAATTAAAAGAAGCAAAAGAGCAGGGGGCTTTTTCAAGAAACAACTCACTCATTCTGTCATTTGTTTGTTCCAGCCTCATAGAGATTTGTCTGTATAACCCAGCCCTTCCCTGACAGTAGTGAGTGTGGAATTATTTACCAGGCAGCGTTGCAGGATTGATATAGGTCTGAGCTCATTAGTATACCTTCACAAGGCTCTTTGCCAAGCCGTTGGCTGACTGTGAATGAAATAAATTCACATTAATGTAATAAAATAGGTTTTTGCTGGGACTCAGAATTGACAGTGCTTTTTGGGGAGGCCTAGGACAGAACACCAGATAGAATTTGTTTCAATTGTGTATTTTGTCTTTGACTTTAGATAGCAGTTTTCTGGGTTTAAATGTGGTAAGCTATCATCATCATAGTTGTTGTAATTGTTTGTTTATTTATTTATTTTCTATTATTTCAATGTGATTATTATTTCCAATTCTCTCCACCAACCTTCTGCAAGGAAAATCAATGGGGAAGCTGGCAGAAAGTCAGAAGTTGCTCCTGTTTCCATTGATTTCTCCCCACACACAACACACACACCTCTTTTTCTCTGTTTCAGTAAAGAAATATCTCTGAAATTATGACCCAATGGGTCACGGGTTGTCTAATTCCTTTCTATAAATAGCATAAAGGAAACAAAAAAATGAAAGTAGATCTCCTTGATGCCAAATAATTTATTGTAGAAAAGGCTACAACTTTTGTAATAGCTATAGGCTCTTGCAATAAAAGTCACAAAATGCTGCAGTGAGAATCAGATGGAAGATAATTTGTGGCTGATAGAATCTTTGACAAGCACAGGGAATGCAGTGACAGTCTATTCCGCCATGTCTGTGCCAAGGGATTATAATAACCAACGCAATAATCTATTGAATCAAATTTCACTCTGCAAAGACTAGCACAAGTGCTGGCGAAATTGAAACGTTTGCCCAGCTTCTCAAGTAATGATTACTACTCTGCGAGTAAATTATTCAAAAGCCTCCTCGGTGGACATCTTAGTTTGATATTGTATTTCATACCAGATTTGACACTTTATAAACTTGTTATTTCTCATTTATGACCATTTTCAGGAAATAGCTGTCAAAGGTAGCATAACCTCAAGATAAAACTCCACTGAATTGGAGATGGAAGATTGCTAGCTTACCCTGAGAATAAAATGCTGGACTGAATAGATTTTTAGAGATTTCTCTTTCCATTTCAAATCAACTTTTTTTGTCCTCAATGATGGTCCATAGATTTCTAAGAGGAGGAGGAGGAGAAAGAGAAAGGAAAGAGGAGGATGGGGAGGATAACCCTATGTCTAAACTGCATTTAAGGAACTAATGTTCTTTAGATTACCAATTGCCAATGTTTTGTTATTTGACAAGGCTTAAGATTTACAACAACGATACATGGAATATTATTTGAAGAATCCAAAATACTTTAAAAGACAAGAGGAAGAGGAGGAGGAGGAGGAGGAGTTGTTCAAATCAAAAATCTGCTCAGCTCCAATTTTTAAACACATTTAAGGGCACTCTGCAAAATAAAATATGAGATGTCATAATTTCAAATGGAACATTTGAGGATACATATATTTTTTCCTGTGCATAACTAGACACCTCAGTTTGGATCCAGTGCTAATCTTTCAGAATCTACTTATGTTTCTTATTTTGTTAAATTATTACTGGGCAAACAGTTCTTCCCTGGCCATCAGAGGCTGCTTGCCAGTGGTGGGATTCAAATTTTTTTACTATCGGTTCTGTGGCGTGGCTTGGCGCGTGTGGCAGGGGAAGGATACTGTAAAGTCTCCAGTCAGAAGTGGTATTTGCTGGTTCTCTGAACTACTCAAAATTTCCACTACCTGATTAGGGGCTGAAACTGCCTTGGAGGGGCAGCGGAGTATGCGGTCTGTGGGGAGCCGCATCTCCCCCCCCTGGGCTTGGCTTTTTTTCCTCCCGAAGACGACTGCAGCGATGGTCTAAAATGGCCATCCCGAAGAGGATGACTCAGCTTGACTAAGATTTATGCAGGAGGGAAGAAAGAGGTGGATAACATCTGAACCAGGACAACTGGGCAGTATAACCAAATAAAAGTACCCCGGGATTAAGGTAATATGGAATTTTTAAGAAAAGAAAAGTGAGCTGCGAAATTACAAAGGGACAGAGAAAAAAAAAAAGGAAAATAGTTTTGACAGCTAAATGGGGCTTCGAACCAGGAAAGGAAGAAGCTGGAATTAAAGATTTAATGAAATTGGACTAAAATAATTTGGGAATAATCAAGTATAAAATTAAAGCTGGACTTAATATTGCCAAAGAATAATAATAATAAAGTTTATAAATTGGAAACTGGATTGTCTTGGAATATTGAGGTTCGAAAAACCTTAAATAAAAATATAGGGGGAAAAAAGTGAAGACTTCGTATAATGGAGAATGTCACCTTTTGATAAAAATTTAGTTCAAATAAAAAGGAAAGCATTTTGTTTTTGAATGAACTGGTATAAAATTACAGAAATATTGAAACAAAGTAAGAATTTTAGAAAGTGAAAGCAGAACCAGAATAAAGGAAAAAGCAAGGAAGGAAAGATTGTTTGTGGGACTGACTGATGTTTTTGGTATGAACCCTGAACTGAAATAGCTGAGAACTTTAAAAAATTGAAAGAAGAAAAAAGGAAAGTAAAAGTGGTTTTTTTTGGGGGGGGGGGACTTTGAGGATTATAAAATATAAGAATGATGATATCTCTTTGGGACTTAAAAATGGAACTTAAAAATATGAGAGAATTACTACAGGAAAGAGGTGAATCACTGCTCTGTGCTAGGAAAAAATGGAAATGGCGATTGAAGAACAAGAAGAAAGATTCTCAGAAGAGCAGGAATTGACTCAAGGAGAAGACATTTTGAATGGACAATTAACACAAAGAGCATTACAAAGAAGTGGGGAAAGAAGGAAGGTTAAAAAGTTGAATTTTAAGAAAGCAATTAAAAGAGGGAATAATTGTGAAGTTAGAAAAGGCAGGAAGATTCAGCAGAAAAAGGAAAGGGAAGATATTAAGAAGGAGATAAATTGGAATGAGAAAAGTCATGGGGAAAAAAGAGGGAGGAGAAACAGTAAGACTAGTAAAATGTTGAAAGGAAATTGTTTCTTTACAATTAAAAGAAGGAATACTTGTGAAGTCAGGAAATGTAGAAAGAATGAGAAAAGACATGGGGAAGAGAGCGGGAGGAGACTCGGGTTCGCTCCCTGGACAATGCACCGGAGAAGCAGTAAGAAACAGGCATGTGACAGAAAGAACCACAGAACTAGTAAAATGTTGAAAAGAAATTGCCTTTTCAGAGATAATGGTTGATGAATTAAAAGGGGGATTCTGCAGGGTGACAAGAGGTAATAAGAATATTTCTGCAATTAAAAATATTTAGAAAATAGGATAATATAGATATTGATAACTCTTATTAAAGGGGGGGAAATATGCTGTGGAATCCAATTGAGAAGATGTAATGACTAATGGTTTATTGGGAATTAAGATGAGGGAATAAAGGTATATTCTAATCATTAAGGTATCACACTGAAAATAGTAAAAGAGGGGAAACTTATACTTGTTCTTTTTTCTTTTTGTGTGGGTGTGTTAAGATCTGTATCAATTTAGAACTTATTAAATGTGTGTAATAGAAAGGGAATGTGACAGACTCAAGAACCAGCTAAATTAATAAGTTTAATATAGATTATTAAAAGCAAGGAGAGACATTGGTAACTTCATTATTACCACTATTAGGCAAATATATATTGTTTATTTGTATTTTTAAAATAAATATTAAGGATTATATTTGAAATAATTGAAATGAAATTAAATGTTTAGATTGGGATTAATGAAAGAATTTAGAATTAAACCTTATTAGATTTATTAGGTAAATACATATTGTTTATGTTTAAAAACAAATACTAAAGGATTAATTTGAAATAACTGAAATGAAACAAAATTGATTGAAATTAAGGAAATAGACTAGAATTAATGTGTTTGTTTCTCTCTCTACTGAAAATTTGGAATGGAAAAGGTAGTAATAGAATTAAGTATGCATATATCATTGTATAATTTCTGTCATATTTGTATGTAAAGATGATGACCCGGAAATATGTTGTCCACCAAAAAGAGATTTTTGTTTTTAATGTGAAAACTGAATAAAGTTTGTTAAAAAAAAAAAAAAAATCCACTACCAGTTCTCCTGCTGAATACCACCTCTGCTGCTTGCCAAGAAAAGTAGACGCCCTGCTCCATACTAAGGTCAGTGGGAATTACTGAAGCAGAGCAGATGCTAATCCTTCCACATGAATGCATTTCTGTTCTCGTTTGTTCAGTCTCCTGTGGATTAAGCCACCAAATTCAGGTCACCAAAAATGACCTGGCCCATGCCAATAAATGGCTAAACTTGTCATTATAAAACCAATCCTTTGCAGCTGACCAGGACCTGGGGTCTCTTGAAATTTTTTTAAAAAAATGCTTCTTGGGCATGTTATCACTGAACTTCTAGACTTTAAATTTCACAAAGAAGTTGATGCGTTAGTGATCTTTGCCTGTAGCCAGGAAGATACCTTTTAAAGTTAATTCTTTAAAGATTTGGCATGATCATAGGTGGCAGCCTAGGGCCATTTAAGGCAAAGCTAATACAAGTCTCTTCTTCCTCCATAGAGCATTCTTTTCAGTGGTAGGATTCAAAAAAATTTACTACCGGTTCTGTGGGCATGGCTTGGTGGGCATGGCAGGGGAAGAATACTGTAAAATCCCCAGTCAGAGGTGGTATTTGCTGGTTCTCTGAACTACTCAAAATTTCTGCTACTGGTTCTCCAGAACTGGTCAGAACTTGCTGGATACCACCTCTAATTCTATTGAATGGAAAAAATACTCCAAATACAGCATATAAACTGTTCCAGACAAGCAGGCTTGAAAGCCTGCACTTCGGATTGGTCCGCTAATAGCGGGTCGTGATTGGTCGCTCCAGGCTGATCTGATTGGCTAGTAAACGGGCTGCCGCGATTGGGCAAGCCAAGCGCGGCAAGCTCAAATCGTTGTCATTGGCCGCTTAGCCGCAGCCAGCTCTATAAAAAGGGCTGCTGCGGCTAGGATATTTCGCTCAGATCAGAAGTCACTAATAAAGAGCTGTTGTTGCTATCTGAGTCTTGTCTCTGTTCTTGGACCCATCCTTCCAGACTTAACATAAACATATCAGTGGGTCTTCAACAAATAATGTCATTCACCTCTTGGAAAACTTTAAAAAGTGTAACTCCCTGGCTTATCTGTATTCAAGAAGACTAAATATAAAAATATAAGCCATTCTTTTTGTATTTTATTAAAATGTGGACTTGTTAAAGATATAAAGTTCCAATTCTCAAAGGAGGCCAGTTCTGAGAAACAGATGGAGTATCTTAGTTTTACAATCCTCTTGAGAGAGTAAGCTACAGACTCTTGGTATTGGATTAGATCTGTTGCTCCAACTCAAATGGAACGGTTGTTGCTGTTCTCCAGTAATCTGGATTTATTTTGCAGGAGGTTTCCAAACCCTGAGAATTTTGGAAAAAAACTGACGATTTTTGTTTGCAGATGTTCAAATCTAATTGAGTTTATTGTATTCTTTTTACCTCATGATATTGAGAAACAAATTGATCTTAACCATATCTTTGAAGAACAGAATTGATTTTAATTGTATTTTATTTGTCCACATCATAGTTTATGCTGCATACCCTTTAATGTGCTTAGCTATAGGCAAGAAATACAATTTATTATGTATTTATTTAATTAAGTTAATTTGTATGGCCGTCCATATTGCCAAGTGACTCTGGGTTTCAAACAAATTTTATAAAATTAAAAACAATCAGAATAAAACAAGCATTAAAACACATAGCAGCTGAGAATAAGGCACCCATCACAATTACTAAATTAACTATGAAATGGTTCCCTGCACATAACTAAGGCCTCAAGCCTGGGCCCAGAGCCAGGCCTTTCAGGACTTATGAAAAACCAGCAGGGTTGAAGGCATTCTAATCCAGGGAGATTGTTCCACATAGCAGGCACTACAGAAGAAAAGGCACATCTTCTATGCCAGGGGTGGGAGCAATGGCCCTTTTATGACTTGTGGAATTCAACTCTCAGAATTCCTGAGCCAGCCATGCTGCTCAGGAATTCTGGGAGTTGAAGTCCACAAGTCATAATGGGGCCATTGTTCCTCACCTCTGTTCTATGCTCTGCCAATCAGCATTCGTTGGTTGATGGGACCCAAAGCATGCCTATCCTGCCTGATCAAATTAAGTGGACAAGAACAATTGGGAAGAGACAGTCCCTCAAGAAACCTGATCCTAAGCTGTGAAGGGCTTTAAAAGTAGCAACTAGTACTTTGAATTGCACCCAGAAGCATACTGGCAACCAGCACCATCTACTAGCCATACTGCTGCATTCTGCACAAGATGAAACTTCCAAATTCTCTTCAAGAGCAGACCTATGTAGAGAGCATTGCAGTGGTCCAGACCAGAGGGCATGAGAGCGTGAGTGACAGTGAGCAGTTTAGGGATGGGCACAAATGGTGCCCAACTTGAAGGAAGGTGTGCAAAGGTTCTCCTACCATGATTGCCACCTGCTCTTAGAGAAGGAACTTTGAATCCAGAAGAACACAAGATTGCACTTGGTCTGTCTGAGGCAGTGTTACCTCATGTTTGGAATGGGAAGTTTGGAAACTGGATAAGCATTGTCCAGACTGGTTTGGGCCAAGTGATGGTCCCTTGAAAAGGGGCACACAACCATCTTTGTAAGACCCAGTGGAATTATCCCCTCCTCCAAGGAAGAATTGACTATCTCCCAGGCCCTCCCACCCATTACATCCCAAGTAACCTTGGCCAATCAGAGAGGCATGGACCAATGCAGACAATCCAAACTAATAGCAAGAAGAATCCTCCCAGTTACTATTAATGTCCTTATTTCTTTTCTTGTACTTCCTTTCTGAGAAGGCAAACTTTACAACCAGGACTAGTTCCTTGATTTATCGCTGGGGATTTCAGAGTAAAGTCGCTTTATTCTTGTTCTGTGTCCTTTTTGTACATGTGCACTCATAAGTCCATTCTGCATTAGTTTTCTTCATACAAAAGTCTGCACAGAGTTTTACATTAAAAGTATTTCCCCACATTTTGTGGCGCACCTTCTCTCGACGTGCATTTTAAAGTGCAGTTGGATGTGGCATGATTTCATAAGCCAAAAACTATATCACAACATTCAGGGAAGTGTGAAATCTGTTGAATAGCTATATTTCAATCCAGAAAGTGCAGATCAGATAAGTTCTTATTGAAAGTCACAAAGATTAAATTTTTCAGATATACCTATTCAGGGCTAGGATTTGCCAGGAGAAGGAAGAAATTGAAAATGCCAAAATTATTCTCCCATTACTGGCTGGTCATGTTATTTATTTCCTTTGCAGTGGGATGTTTATTATAGTCAGATGGCTTCAGCTGTCTTTGCATCAGTTCAGATGTATTTGCCTTGAGTCAGCCAATCCCACAATACCCATCATTATGGTGCAAATGGAACAGATTTGTCCATCAATTATTTATTCACATATTCACAAATTTTATTAATTTTACAGAAAACACAATACACAAACATAAACAAAACTAAAATATCTTTTCTGAAGGTTGTCTGATCCCGGGTTAAAACTCTTCACACAGACACAAATTCAAACATCATATTCACTTTATATATCCTTCCATATCTTATTATCATTTTCTTTTATATATATATATATAAACCATTTTTATCAATTTTTTAAAAACAATGCACAAAGAATCAAGGCATAACAGCTTATAAATTCTTTTCTAAGAAAAAATAATAAAAGAAGAAAACCAATAGAACATAACAATTCCAAATTATAGTATCAATACTTTATCTATTTAACTTCATATCTTATCCCAGCTTCTCCTTTTCATCCAAATTATTTCTTGTTAATTAAAATTTTATTGCCTTTTATCAATATACAAAATCCCAAAAAAAAACCCATAACAAAACCTTTATATATCCTTTCATATCTTATTACCATTTTCAATAACATTCTTTGTCTGTTCTGTTTCCAACTATCCATTCATCTTTTTTCTTTTACTATACTTCTCCTATACACCAATTGGAGTAACGTCTATAACTCATTACCCTAACTTAAAAGTACTTCATATAACAATTTTTCTTGGGATTCTGTTTAATAGATTCTAAAATTACACAATGAATTTGAAACTCTAAATACACATATAAAAAACACAATCTTATGTACCCTCCAGAATCCCTCTTTTATCCTAAATTAAATTCACCCATTGTCTCTGAATAAACTTTTTTTCTTTAGATCTTGCTTCCCCCCATTGAGGCTTCTCCCCCCCTTTCTCTCTTGCTTATTCTTCTCCTTGCCCTTTTTACCCCTTTCTCTCTCCTCCTCCCTTTTCTTACTCCCTTTCCTTTGCTTTCTAACCTTGCCTCCACCTTTCCTCTCATTTTTCTCTTTTTTGGTTGTTTTTATAATTCTTAAAATCCCCTTTTTCTCCTCCTCCCCGGAAAAAACCCATTGTTCATCAAAGATGGCTTCTTCTTCCTCTTCTTCTTTGTCCCAATCCTTCTGCTGCGTAGTCAACTTTTCATAAGTACATAACGCCATTTCTAAAAATTGAAACAAAGTGCCCAAAGTATCTTCCTTTTTATATTTTTGATATTCAGTCTTTAGTTCATCCACAAGCGATGCCATCATGAAAAGAGAAACTTTTCCCAAAACAACCACAAATATTTTTAATCAAAAATAATTCAAAAAAAAAATTCCAAAAATTAATACTTTTCTTCCTTCTTCTCTTTCTCTTTCTGGGGTTAATGTTTAATCAAAGAGGTCCAATTACCATATACCTTTCTTTGGGATTCTAGGCAATCTCCTCCTTTTTCAGCTTCTGCTCCAATTTTTTTTCCCCTCTCCCTTCCCACTTGCAACATCAATTTTAAATAATCAGAATTCCATACTTCTAATAAGGGTTTTCCAATTTCTTAAGTTTTTCAATGTCCAGGAACCCTTTTGTCCCTTAGCTTCAACTTTCAGAATAATTCACCTTCAATGTCCAATATATCCAAACATATCTGCTGTTTCCATGGGGTGGGAGAGTGAAGAAAAAAAAAAAAGTTCCCTTTAACAGCTTCTCCGCCGCTTTCGATCTTTTTAGGGATACAATGTATCCTCCAGCAATTCAAACAGCTCAGTTCCAACAAATTTGAAAGATGTTACTTGACCCGGCTCAGACAGCACTTTCACTCTTCTTGCTTCCTCCAGCGCAATCTTACCCGGTTGCTGGCTTCTTCGTGGCGGCCATTGCTGACCGCCGCTCCACCGCCTTGGGAAAAAGGGGTTTTCCAGGACGAGGAGGGGGTCTGCGACACCCCCAACCCCCTATCCAGCTCCCCTCTCTCTTCGGCTGTCCCTACAGGGCAGCCATATCCCCCTGACCCATCTGGATCGGGGGTACCTCGGCGGCTAGCACAGCAGGAATCGTGAGCAGTCGCGAATTCCTGCTGCCCCGAAGCCACGCGAAACCGGAAGTCCCAGCTCCACATTTTTTTTTTAAAAAAAAAAATCAGCATTGGCATGCTAACCCTTCCATCCCCCACCCCAAAAAATTATGAACAAGTTTCAGCAAAAAACCCACAAAGATCAATTTTATTGGAAGACACCAAAGTGCTCCCTCAAAAGGCAATATGAAAACTAATAATAAAACAGATATACACCCCACAGAACTCATTGATATTAAGACTGAAAGTCACAGAAAGTTCATCATTTAACAGACCTGGGTGGAAAAAATGCCTTGATCTGGGATTAACTCACCAGCTCCTTCCCAGAGCTCGTAAATCTTTCTGGCAAAGTGACATTTATTATATTTTATTTTTAATTGAATTAATTAATTAATTAATTTTATTTTATTTTATTATTTTATTTTATTTTTTATTTATTTATTTGCTGCCCATCTCATTTTGAAGTGACTATAGAATGATCCTACTACTGAAAATACCCTTTTAAGCAGTTACTTTTCCTTGTTTCATCAGAGTGTAGAACTAGAATGAATAGCTGGAGATTTTAAGGAAAAAAAGACTAGCAATAGGAAATATTAAATTCTAACTATAACAGCTGTTTTGCAAATGGCCTTGATATCCAGTGGGCTTCCTTTCCTCTAAAATGTTTAAAAACAGGCTGGAAAGTCACCTAGAATGGATGTTAAATTCAAAGGTTCTTTCCAGATTTTTATAGATTAGGAAGAATTGAGCCCTGGTGGTGCAGTGGTTAGAACGCAGTATTGCACGCTGACTCTGCTCACTGTCAAGAGTTTGATCCTGACCAGCTCGTGGTTGACTCGGCCTTCTATCCTTCCGAGGATGGTAAAATGAGGACCCGGATTGTCAAGGAAAATATGCTGACTCTATAAATTGCTCAGAGAATACTGTAAGGCACTATGGACCAGTATATACTTGCTATTGCGATTGCAACTCTAGAAACTTGCTACTCTAGAAAAGATACATAATACTTAATTTGGAATGATCAAGAGGGCTTCAATATTCAGGCAATAAGATTCTATCTAATTTTGGAATATTATGAGGGCAGTTTTGGTTCGAAGATCTAACAAACACATCAACTAAATAAAAACTGACCCACATTCAAACATTTTTTTCTCTTCTTATCTACTTGATGACTATATGCTTACTATTTTGACAGCCCAGATTGCCTTCCTAGTCTCAAGAGTTCAAGACACTGCACAGGAGAAATTCTAAAGTATACCATCAATGCTGCTGAAATTTGTTAGGCTAAAGTAGGGATGTCTTAACTTTGGCAACTGTAAGACTTGTGGATTTCAATTCCCAGAATTCCACAGGCAGCATGTCTGGCTAGAGAATTCTGGGAGTTGAAATCCACAAGTCTGAAAGTTGCCAAGGTTGGACACCCCTGGTCTAAAGATTAGAGCTGGTACAAAAAGACTCAGTCTGATTTGCAGTATTGTTTCCTAAAAGCAATGAAAGTCTTGGATTAATAAATAAAATCTCTTCCTTCTACTCTCTGTATAACAAACCAAGAAAAGCTGCTTGGAATAAAAAGGTTTTCTTGAAGAAATGGAAGCCAGAAGTCCTTTCATGCCTTCCTGTTTGTTCATAAAATAGACAAAATCACTCACTTAAAAGTGTTTTCAAAAGAAAATGCTGTTTGTGTTTTTGTTGTGTTTTTAACACATTTTCCTAATGCAAAAGAAGTCAGAAGAAAAGGAAGAAAAAAAAAAGTCATTCCAAAATCTTTTGTAATAGAATATGCTATCAAGTAGATTTTGGAAGCAAAGAAGAGAAAATAAAAAAACTTTGGAGACAAACTACTTTCTGAATGTGTCAAAAGTAACCTTTCTCAAGAAAGAATTGAAGTTAGTTGTATGCACATTTGTATGCAAATAAAGACTAATATTTGCCACTAAACCTGAAAGAATATATGTAATTTTGGAATGCATTTTCATGGCTCCTTTAAAATAAAATTGCAGCATTGGTGGAACAAAAAGCCCTATCGGCAGGGGTGGGATTCAAAATGTTTAACAATTGGTTCTGTGGGTGTGGCTTAGGTAGTGGGCATGGCTTGGTGGTCATGTGACTGGGTGGACATGGATTGGTGGTCATGTTATTGGCTGGGTGTGGCCAACTCAATATCACTCAAATTGAGGCACGCATCTCCTCGCCTGGCTTCTCATGACTGTGGGGATGCTGCAACAGTTGTAAGTGAGAAAAATGGTCATGTCACTTTTTTCAGTGCCATTGTAACTTTAAATGGTCACTCTAAACAAGCAAAGTACCAGCAAAGGAGGGGAAAAAAACTTCAGAGAAGCTCCGGAGACCAGAAGTCTAGTCCTGCCAAGAATGTAATAAGGCTTAACGGAGAGGCAGTTTCTGTAAGCAACACCAGAATGTTTCCTTCCTGCCTTCCTTACAGGATTAGGTCAGTAATTTCTTCTAACAACCAGTTCTCCAAACTGCTTAGAATGTTAACAGCCTGTTCTAGCGAATAGGTGCGAACTGGTAGAATCCCACTCTTGCTTATCGGGGAGATGGAAGGCATATAAAATAAATACATCAATAAACAAACAAACAAACAAACAAACAGGATCTGTCACTATATCCTTTAAAGAAGAGATAAACACACCAGGAGTTGACAGCTTGTAAAAGGTAACCTTTGGTATCTCATCAACCAGAAAATAAAACATGGTTCATTACAGGTCTGCAAAAGGAATGTTTCCTAAGGATAGGATGTTATTCAGATGTTCTACAAAGATGAATTTAGACTTAGACTTAGAATAACTTTCTTGTCATTTTGAATGTACACTCATCAACATACATTAAGATTAAATTTAATTGCACACAGCTCTCAATGGGTCTCACCTCCAACATACACTGCATAAACATGACAAAATAAATAAATACAAAATTAAGCATCTACCTGTATATATTATATGACACAGAGAAACAACATCGTCTAGTTTGGATGTATACATGTACATGGCGAGAGAAACTAATCTTGAGAGTTTACCAGATGGATGGCATAGGAAACAAAGCTGTTACAGAATCTGGTAGTCCTACTAGAAATACTTCAAAACCTCCTCGCAGAGGGGAGCAAGAGATAAAGAAAGGTGGGGTTATATAGGCGTGCTTATGAAGTGTTAAAAGAGTCAATGTCTAAATGAGTAGACTAAATCCTCTTGGCAAATTTTAGTTGATTTCAAAGGTTTTTTTAAAAAAGCTTAAAGAAGAGACACACATTGTACACAGCAAGAAAAAAAGTCAACTTCCTCCATCCATTTGCTAGGCTACCTGTAAACTGAATAGCCAATTAGGTCTAGAGTAGACCTTGAGTGACTCCTTCCCCATCTGCTAATGTAATATGTGGCACAAGACAAATTAACCCCAGCATGATCTTCTGTTATTGTAATTACAAGATGAAGCTTACAGTTTATTACATGTATCATTAATCAAGTTTGAATTCAGCATATGTTTGCTAATAATAAGTTAAAAGAGTCTTGATCAAAGGCCATTTTCTCTTCTTTCTTTTTTGATGATGAATCTAGAGGAAAACCTGTAATTTTGTCCTGTTAAAAAAACATGGCTCAAAGTTGACAATGTTCAGAATTCAGATATTTAATTTCTCATAGGAGCCTCGGGATAACCATCCCCTGGTGAAGATGTTGTGCCAGATCTGACTTTGCTATACTTAAATTATTTCTCTTCTATATACAGGTTTGAAAGGCTTGAGAGTACATGTTTTCTGTAAAATGGGGCTTCATAAATGCAACAATAAAGATTCTAGAACTCTGGAATGATCACTAGCAGACACAAAAGTGTATATTGTTAAAAGTTACTGAAACCAATGGCCTCTTCTTTCCTTTTTTTATTGTGATGTTCCAGTTTGGATTATCTATTATCCTCATTAATTGATGACAAAATATATTACATCAGGAAGAAAATAGGTTCAGCATGGTTCTAAATATGGTTTCTCAATAGTTATATTATTGAGTTGAACAAGATTTACTCCCAAGTCAGTGGATACAATCATGACTGGGTTTGTGTTCTGACCCACACCCTTTCCCAACAAATCAAAGACAATCTAAAAGGAACATAAACCTTGTAATGCTTTTACAAAATAATTAGCTGTGATAAGCACAAGCCTTGCCAAACTGTGCAAGACTTGCCAAAAGATAACAGACAAGAAATAATTTGCAACATAAGAATCTTCAAATACAAGCTCAGGATATTGGAATGTTCATGAGGCTGGAGTTTCAAAATGTTTTTGCCTTCTGCAAAGTACGGAACGTACTTTTCATAGCTGGGTTTTATCTTCTTGAAGGAGCAGCCATTACCTTGAAGCTTTACTCCTGAGTCACCCATGTTGTTGTAGCTGTTCTTTCCTGCGAGCAATCTTGCATGTACGGACACTTAGTACAGGCTCCCCAGAAACCTCATCATCATTGCTGCCAGCCCCCACAAACTCTGAAGGCAACAGTCCACTCTCTAATGGTCCTAGCCTCTCATCTGAGTCCTCATTCTCCTCAGCCATCTGCATCTGCTGCTGGCTAACCACAACAGCTTGATGCAAATCATGTGTGAGGGAAACATGTTGAAGAATACTGTCTGGGTCTGTTTTACTACTTTGTGCAGCAGAATTGGGCTTTGGAACAATAGTTTTACTTGAACATGAACATGTTTGTTTTTTTTTTACTTTAATATGAATATACCTGTCAATTGTTATTCTTGCCTCTTTTTAGAACAAAGAGGCAAAAGAAACAAGGACCTTACTTTCATAGGTCTGGAAGGGGATAACCCATTTAAACCTCCTTTTCCAACTGCAAAATTCTTTCTGCCCTTGGAAGAATAAATATTGTCATTTTTCCTATGGCTACTAGAAGGGTTCTAATGATGACTTTAGGAATGCAGCACCAAGTGCAATTCAGGGCCTTTATAAAGATTTAACACAATAACAGAGTTGGAAGGGATCTTGGAGGCCTTCTAGTCCAACCCTCTGCTTAAGCAGGAGACATTTAAAGAGTTTCAGACATTTAAAGGGTTAATATCACTACTTCCACACAGCAACTGGTTCAAGTTTCTAAGAAGTTGGTCGAAAATGTGACGGAGCTAATATTTAAAAAAATTGGAATTGTGCTCCATCAATTAATGAACATTTATGTTCTTGCGGTTCAAGGGTTCCTCAAGAACTGCAGAACAAAGAGAAGGTGGGATGAGCAAGGATAAGCACAAGAAAAGAAAAGAAAAATACACGTGGATCATTATTATCATAATTATCAGAGTGAACCGAATTATATTTTGAAATATGTCCTATTTCTATCTATATAATCCTGCAGGAGGTATCATTCAAAAAAAAGTTTGTTTTTTTTTTAAAAAAATGCTGGCCTTGTATAATTGAAAAGACATACAGTATCAAACAATAAATCTTTTTGCTTCTTTCATACATAAGAAATATTTCTTATTTACACAGGAGTTATAAATGTAATAATCTGAGGTTTTTCTGTATAACTAAGCAAACAACCAAGCCAAATTGAATGCAAAATCTTCTGCTATACAACCCACACCAAACTATCCAAATTTACTTTTCCTTTTAAATGGCTTCACCTCATATGTTTATTGCTTACCGCTAAGAACCTTCTCAATCTTTCTTATTCTGACATTCCCAGTCAACTTGCCTGATTTATTTTTTCTTGACTAAAAGCTTTTTATTTTGAAGTCCATACATCTCATGTTTTTATATATATATTTCCCTATAAGTTTTACACGAGAGCCAGTTTTCTCCACAGGTTAAGGCAGCGGACTAGAACCTGGGAGACCCTGAGTTCTCATCAAATCTAATTTGTATGGGATAGATCACCTTTTGTGGATTTGTTTCCAAAGCTCCATTTTTTTTTTACTATTTTATGTAGCACGGGGTGCCAAACTCAAGGCCCACCGGCCACATCTGGCCCACCAGCTGCTTAGATCTGGCCCTCAGGGCCAATCTTGAAACAGCAGGCTGGCCCACGGTGCCTCTGCCAGTGAAAATGGAGTTCAGGAGGGACGCATACAGCCCTCCCAAGCTCCATTTTCGCTGGCAGAGGTTTGCAGGAGGCCATCACAGCTGAAAACAGAGAGCGGGAGTCTGTTTTCGCTGGGAGAGTGCTTGGCCTGCCACAGGCACCCCCGACATGAGTGACATCGAGCTGACTGTGACCATCCCGGGGGGCCCTGAGGTGAAATACACAATCCTGATGCAATGAAATCGAGTTTGACACCCCTGGTATAGCAGAATTGGAAGAATAGATTTATTTTTATGTGTACATGTAAAGAGAGAAATTCCCAATAAAAGAAATGCCTTTGAATCAGCTAACAACTTCTTTGCAAGCATGGTATTTGAAGAAATTAAAACCAGGATGCATTAAAAGCCGATTAGCAATCCAAACTGAACCAAAGTTACATTTAGTTTTATTTGCACTGCTAGATAACTCTTGGACCAGATCCAAGAATCTCCCTCTATTTTTAATGCTTTAATTAACAGTTATAATTCAATATATACGTGTGCCCATTTTTTAAGTTCCTAAACTAGTACTAGTATAAAGTCACCTCTGAAATTAAACTTCTCTTATATTAATTTAGTATTTTATCCTGTCAGGAAAAAAGTACCTTCCTGAAGACTAATTAGGAGCAAGAGATCATCCCTTTGATTTCAAAGCAGCGCATGAGGGTCTCAATTTTCTGAATGATCTGCTTCAAAATCATATGAAACAGATGAACAGATTTTGCCTGCTTTAAATTGATGATGTGGTTTTTTTTCTTTGCTTGTTTTCCAGAACTGCCTTAAAAATACAATCTATAGTTTTCTGGAGAAATTGCTCAAAGCTATCAGAGTTCCTAGCAGATTATTATTATTATTATTATTATTATTATTATTATTATTATTATTATTATTATTATTATTATTGCCATGAAAGTTGTGTGCATATATGTGTTAAAGTAATAAGCTTGTTCTCCAGAAATTGACTTAGATTGAAGTCTTAGAGCTGGCTATGCTAATCAAATTGAATTTTGCTCTATAGGGTTTGCTTCTAATTAGGAAAGACACCTGAGTTCAGCATTAGGCGCTAAAGAAAACTAGATTATTGGAACTGAGAACATTTTTTTTCATGAAGGTACACCATACTTTTTCAAATAAAAATGCACTTGTCATTATCTTTGGCATGTTGTGAAGTGTTTCATGAACTTTGCTACCAGAAACTTGGGTCTTGAGTGAAGATGCAAAGTGTTAAGAAGTTAATAAAAAGAAATGAGATTTGTTTGGGGGAATGTAGCAAAATAAAACCAACCTGCCTTGTGGATTTATAAGGGGAAAAGAGAAATAACCCTCTGCTTCACACATCTGACAACATAAATCCAGATTGCATACAGAAAATGAAGCTGACATAAAGTATGTCTTCATATCTTACATCATTCTGAAATAAATATTGGTGACCTTATCCAGCCTTGACTGATAAAATACAGCAATAAAGCTGTATCTTGGAAGATTACATTTCTGGTCAAAGTAGTAAAATGTGACCTTATTCCATTCATTATATCAATCCAGGCATAAAAATTGCATACAAACAATTAAAGACTTATTGGCTATCCTAATAATAAGCCTTTTAGCTATGATATAAACCAACCCTAATTCTTCTAACCACTCTAAGAGATATGTTGAAATTTGCAGGAAAAAAATAATTCCTTGATTTTTCAAATATTGGTTCTGTACAGATATTTTATTTGCCATTCACATCAAGGAACAGACAAATTACTCTTGTGCAGTCTTGTGCTAATATGGATGGTGAAACAGGTGTTTTATGAGTCAAAAAAATCTTGACTCCTGGCCACTGCGGCATGGAGTTCATATACTTGTTTTGGCAACTTTCAGAAATGGCTTACCCTTGTTTTTTTTCTTGGGCTTAGGGAGTATGATTAGCTCAAAGTCATCAAGGACCAGAATAAAATCTCTCACACCATCACACCAGAACAATTAATCAGTGAAAAAACTTGCCTCCCAAAGTTGTAAATGCTCCAACACTGGAAAGTTTTAAGAAGAGACTGGATAACCATTTGTCTGAAATGCTATAGGGTTCCCTGCCTTAGTAGGGAATTGGACTAGAAGATCTTCAAGGCAGGGGTGGGATTCAAATTTTTTAACAACCAGTTCTGTGGGTGTGGCTTAGGTGGTGGGCATGGCTTGGTGGTCATGTGACTGGGTGGACATGGCTTGGTGGTTATGTTATTGGCTGGGCATGGCCAATTCAATATCACTCACATCAAGGCACGCATCTCCTCGCCTGGCCTTTCATGACTATGGGGATGCTGATACAGTCGTAAGTGTGAACAATGGTCATAAGTCCCTTTTTTCAGTGCCACTGTAACTTTAAATGGTCACTCCACACAAACAAAGTGCCAGCAAAGGAGGGGAAAAAACTCCAGAGAAGTTCCTGAGACAGGACGTCTAGTCCTGCCAAGAATGTAATAAGGCTTAACAGAAAGGCAGATTCTGTAAGCAACACCAGAATGTTTCCTTCCTGTCTTCCTTACAGGATTAGGCCAGTGATTTCTTCTAACAACCGGTTCTCTGAACTGCTTAGAATGTTAACAACTGGTTCTAGTGAATAGGTACAATTGGTAGAATCCCATCCCTGCTTCAAGGTCCCTTCCAGCTATTCAATTCTATTCTATTCTATTCTATTCTATTCTATTCTATTCTATTCTATTCTATTCTATTCTATTCTATTCTATGCTCCATTAGGGTCATACCTTAAGGCCTCCCTATAGATCCCTCTGTTTTATCGCCACTTATTTAAAAAAATCTCAATGATCCTGTGCAGTTGCATACCTTCTTATCCCAAAGGTGCTTTTTCAAGAGGCAACTGGACTTTCTGGTTTGTCTGTAAAGATGTTTTGCTTCTCCATCCAAGAAATTTCTTTAGCTCTGACTGGGTGGTGAAGTATGGAAGGATTTATATTCCTTGCAGGCAGCTGGTCATTTGCATTCTTGTAGATAATTGTTGAGGCCACTTGGAGGTTTATCTGTGTCCTCAGGGTCACCGGAGTAGTGAAAATAGGTGTGGAGCCTTCTTGGAACTGTTGAAAGGACTGTGTTGTAGACTGGAGATAGATGATATCATATCTCCTCCCCCTCTGTTGCAAGAGGGCTGTTCAATTTTGATATAGATGACCTTGTTGACACCTCTTTCAAACTAGCAGGACTCTCTGTCCAAAATGTGGATTTTGTTGAAAAGAATGACCTTTTGTCTTTTAAATGCAGATAGACTACTGAATCTTGTCCTGATGGGTTTGTTATCAACATTGTGCCATGCGTTTATGCAGTGTGCTAATCTTTCTTGGCTAAAATTAACATTTTGGGATGCTTGAAAATGAACACAGAAATGAACGGAAATAAAATTTATTTTGAAGAGCAGAGGTATTCATGAAATGCTACAGGTTGGGGCAGTTTATAAGCTTAAAACTTAAAACAGTTTATAAGCTTAAAACTGCTTATTTCATCATGCCTTTTAAAATACGAAGGTCTCCTCACTAGTCATGAAGGGTACCAGAATTCAATAGTGTTTGTTTTAAATGTGTGTGAGTTTTATTCAGTTAACATTAAACACCTTTATTCAAACCACTCCTAAGGGGAATTATTTTCCCCCCATAAGAAACGAGATGATATGCCTTTTACAGCTGGAGAAGGGGTCTCAATCCTTCAACCTGGCAATAGCAAATTTAGTCCTTCTTCTGAATAAAGATAAAGCAACCAAGACATTGACTTCATATTAATATTATCTTTTATGAAATCCCAGCCGAGAAGCCACCAGATAGCTATACAAACAATAGCAGATGCTAGAGGGGAGAAATGGGGAAAGGCTAGGAAAAAGACACTCAAGGAGCAAGTTTTCAGTGCTGTATGCAAGGGATTTGCTTTCTTAGAGGTTAATGGGATTAATGCCTTATCTCAGATACCTGAAAACTCTTATTTATATCTGTTTCCATGTGTGACTTCTGGTATTAGCAAAGTCAAAGAGGTTTTACAGTTTCCATTAAGGTGAGTTTTTCCCTCTGGATCTTTGAAAAGTTGGATTATAAGTAGGAACACGTAGCAAAAGATATTATGACCATTAGAAAAACTCTTTGTGTTTGAGGAACTGGATTTTCTTTTCTTTCTTTCTTTCTTTCTTTCTTTCTTTCTTTCTTTCTTTCTTTCTTTCTTTCTTTCTTTCTTTCTTTCTTTCTTTCTTTCTTTTTAAAAAGAGGGTAACTTTTCTCTCCTCTGGCTCTTATCACAGTGTTAATGTAATTGGTAACATCTATTCATCACCATATTTTGCACTCTTCCATCAAAACAACCCACCTAATCCACTTTCCCCCCCACAAAGTAATTTCAATACCATTGCACAGCCTGATCTCTTGAGAGAGACGATCCATAATTCAGCAGCAGACCACATGCACTGCATTAGGAAAAAAAAAAAAAGATTTCAAGTGCGGTTCTCAGTCTCCTGACATATGGAAGAAGGACATGTTGTGAACGTATTACACCCAAAATATGCTGGTATTAGCAGTCTTCAAGCACTGCAGAAAAATAAGAATTGCTTCCCTCTTTCCCTGGGACAGGTTCTTTGGAGCTGTCCCACGGTTGTAACATCTGATCTTTTGTTTGGAAAAAACAGGAACATTTAGATTATTTTTATTATTAACCCACTTAGGGGGTTAATACCCACTTGGGATTGATTTGACAGGGTAGAAGCAATGCAATAAATAAATACGATCAATTAATAAAATAATGCAATAAATTAATAAATGATAACGCTGTGCATACTATACAGGTAGTCCTCAACTTATGGCCACAATTGGCCTCAGAATTTCCATTGTTAACCAAGGCAAATCACTGCAGTTGTTAAATGTATCAGGCAGCTGTTAATGGCTTTCCCATGGACTTTGCTCGCCAGAAGACGATTGATTTTGGGATCCTGGGATGCTACATCCATTATAAATACATGCTAGTTGTCAAGTGCCCAATCCTTGATCATATGACATGCTGTGACCATTATAAGTGTGAGGACCATAAATCATTTTTTTACTTGCTGTTATAATGTTGAACATTCACTAAACAAATGGCTGTAAGTTGAGCACTACCTTTATAATACCAATGGTCCAAGAGTCTACCCACCATGGTGGTGGAATCTCTCTCTCTCTCTCTCTCCCCCTCCTTCCTTCCTTCCCTCCCTCCCTTCCTCTCCATCCATCCATCCATTCATCCATCCATCATCTACCTACCTAATCTATCTGTCTATCAGATAGCTGGATCTATCTCCAAATAATGAAGGCATATTCCGTTCATAGACTGTCTACATAAACATAAAGAATAATCAGACAGATAGACATCTTCCCATATTTGTTAAGGACCCAGATTGTTGGGTGCAATATGCTGACTCTGTAAACTGTTTACAGAGGGCTGTAAAGCATTATGAATATTATTACTGCTAATCCTAGAAGACATTCTAGGCACCAAGTGTAATTCTGTTGTGCTAAAACATGCTCTGTAGTGCTCACTGATAAAAGATTGATTTTGAAACTATCAAAAGATCTGCATTTTAAGAAACTAGACGTTTGATGTTTAAACTAACTTAAGAATTATCTGGAATGTTGATGTCCCAGGACACCAATGTAGGCATTCTGGTGAATGCATTAAGATTAGAAGTGGAAGAGAGAGACAAGGCTGCCAACAGTAGCCTCCTCCTTATATCTCCCATATATAATTTTCCATTCCGTACAGTATGAATCGTACCTAACTTCATTTGAATTTGTAGAGAATATTTTCTCAAATGTTTTGAGAGCTCTACTGATGTGCAAGAAAATATGAACTCCTACTGGATTTTGTCATCTGACATTGCAAGGTCTCAGATTAAAGATACTGGAACAATCAGGGGATGTATGAATTCAGACCACATCCCTCTATAACCAGCAGATACAGTCTCAAAGATTCCAAAGAAACACATCTTGTGACACAAGCACATCTCTATACAAAAGCCAATTTTGTGTGTTGGAGGTTGGAGAAGCATTTGTCAGTTTGTTCTTATACAATGTAGGCAACTGCAGAATTAGAGGTAGAACAGGGGTTGGCAACCTTAAACACTCAAAGAGCTGCAAAGGTCCCAACTGGAAGTCTCCGGTTCAATTATGGAGACAACCAGAAGTTCGGTTCACCCACCATAGAGCCTCCTCCTAGTGCGGCATCCTTTTTCCTCTGCTGATGGAAATTCAGTTTCCCACCATAGAGTCTCCTCCTGGCACAGCATCCTTTTTCCTCTACCTGTCCTAACTGAAAGCCCTTAAATTGACTGGCAACAGGGAGCTGCAGCAGAGGAATGAAAGAGCCACATGTGGCTCCAGAGCCGCGGGTTGCTGACCCCTGAGCTCGAAGATGGCCTATGGCCCAAAGGTTGTCTTCCTTGCCCTATCTTCTTCAAGCCTTTTTGCATTCATACATCTTGAGTCTTCTTGATGAGCAAACAGGAATAGAGATGAGTATGCCCCATAAAAACCCATAGGAGGTCAGCGTGAACCAGATTGGCTAGGATTGGTGCAGTTAGTAAGAGCCAAGCTTCCTGTCTTTGCATGTCATGTTATCCTTTTAGCTCCGGCAACTGAACCCAAGTCTTCTCCTGAAGAACAAGCATCAAAGACTACATACCAATTGCTAAAGAGGACTATCATTCTCTTCTACTGGATTCTTCAGGGATGTATCATGGATTTATGGGTCATGGAGTGCTGGAGAAGACATGCCAATGGCTTGATCCAGGAGAGCTTCCTGGTTCAAGTATTTTCCTCTTCTTCTCTGCTAGGGGTTCCAGATAAACTGTAACAGGTTGACTCATCAAATCTTTGCATCGTGGATGGAAAGTCTTTGTGTTACAGCCTTGCTAAGTTTTCTGAGGGAGACCCAGTTATCCTTTCTCCCTAGTCATGATTAGGCATGTCACTTAGGCAATGTCAAGGAAGAGAAAGGTTTCCTCCCTTTTTTTCCTCTCTTACAGTTGACCTTGTCTAAACAGACATTAAATTTTTATAGCTCCCTACATTTTAAGAGCAATTAAAATCAATCAAATAGGAGACTGGGAAGCTCGGGGGACTGCCACAGGCTGCCTTCTTTGAGTTCTCTGCCAACTATACTTATTACAGGTCTGACGTGGAGTCACAGCGAAGTCATTATGAAGTGATGGTATGTAATTCTGGCGGGGATGATCGAGGGTGGCCTCTTGGGTGATGTTAAAATAAAAATTTAAAGAAGAGGACAAAAGAGGGCATACCATCATATAATATTTGCATATACTAATTATGCTGTATAAATGCCACTTTTTAAAATAATTACCACGTTTTAAATTGAAAAAAGGAATACATCAGCTAGTAAGGAAGACTGCAAGTAGTTGATATTGTTTTACTGTTGAGATACTGAGCTTGAGAGGCAAATTTGGGCACCTGTCTTCTCATCTCACAGCATTATAACTTGCAATTGGCTTAAGGTATTAAATAGAGGAGCCTTTTGGTTAAAAAAAAAAGGGGGGGGGGCCCTGAAGTTGTCCCATACCAGTTTCTCCTGGGCTAAATACAATAAGAATTGTCTACAACAGAGGTTACCAACCTTTCAGACCTCAAGGATCACAAAATTCATAATTTTAAATTCCACAGACCACTAATATGAGTCCAGAGCGCCACTCGCTGAAGCGCCTGGACTCCCAGTGACAGGATGGGGTCCTTCAGGCACTTAGCTTGGCCACTTGTTTTTGCAACCTTAAACATTCAAAGAGCCATTTGGGCCTGTTTCCCAAACAAAGCACCGGGAGCCACAAAACCTGGGTGGGCATGGCCAACTCAACGTCACTCATTCCCACCCAGTCACATGACACCCCCCCAGCCACGCCTACCCAGGTTAGTCTACAATGCCTGTTCTTCTCTATCCCTTGCTATTGATACATTTAAACTGGCCGTGCTTAAGAATGTGTTTTAAATTGCTCTACTTAGTTCCCCCGCTTCTACACTGCAGATTGTGATCTTTTAAAAAAATTGAATTAATATTTTTTTTTGTCTTCCATAAAGACAAAAGCAGATAACAAATGTAGTGATTGCTTGACCATTTAGCACAATCTGAAAGTCTTTATACAATACGGACACTGAACCATACAATATCAAAAAGTATTGATTACATTGCCTCTTTATCAAGATTAGCTGTTACTAAGGGCGGGGGGGGGTAGATAGTGAGACTTGTAGCCCAAGCAGGTTACATCAAGGTATGTCCATCAGTGCCAAGTTCAGGGAATCAAGGAATTTGACATGACCCTGCTATTTTTGAGGAATGGCTGTGTTCAACAGCATGCTTTATTCTGATCACATTGTAGTCAAAGGCAAGGTAAAATGGGTGTGTCAAGAGACACTTAGTTCACTTTAGAAAGGTTCAGAAGAGCAAGTGGATCCCCCCACCCCCCCAACATGCCATGTTCATTTTAGGCTGTAGGTTTAAAAACTATTCAAAATGAATTCAAGCTGGCAAGCCTTCAGGTTCTCAAAGAAGCCTGCAATTAATAGAATTTAGCTGAAGCACCTGCGGGATTTTTATACCTTTTGTTGTTCTCTCACCAGGAGTTGCATTATAACTCCACCACATTATGACAATTAAATTAAGCATCTTCCACCTGCCCACCCACTCCAAAAAAAATCCAGAGTGTGAGATATACAAAGAATGGAACACAAAGAAGCAGTGCAACCCAATCTGTCTTGTGTGCTGAAAAAAAGAAAGCCATCACACACAATCAGTCAGTATTAAACTGTACGGCATCAAAAATTAGATCGTAAACTGTATATTAAGTATCAGATAACACATGTTTCTGACATGTGTTACTAATGTTGCTTTTCTCAAATAATTTCATCGGTAACTTTTCTGTCTGGACCAGAGGTGGTATTCAGACTGTAATGAACTAATAAAACACTTAAATAAAGTTTATCAAAAATTTTAGAAAATAGCAGGGTTCTAGTCCTGCACTTCTGATTGGCCGATAAATAGCGATATCGGATTGGTCCATTCAGGAGAATCTGATTGGCTGTTAACGAGCCACTCTCATTGGTTAAGGGGGTTAACACTCCACGTTTCTTATTGGTTACTACATCAGCAGCTTGCCTATAAAAGGGCTGCTGCTGCCCTAGGTTTTTGCTCTGTTCGGAATGACTAATAAAGAGTTGAAGTTCACTGTTCACCATCTTGTCTCCGTTCCTTGTACCCATGCACAGAACTTAACACTGGCGATGAGGATGGGATACGGAGACGTCAGAGCTGACTGAACACTACAGAGCATTAAACAGAGCACGTGGCTGAAGGCGCATCAACGGCGGAAACCATGTCCGGCGGCACCATACCACCCGCTCCATTCGACCCGGCACAAGAAGACTGGGACTCATACATGGACCGGTTCCAGATGTTCCTGGAGACCAACAACTTGAAGAATGCCACTACTGGGAAAAAGAGAACGGTATTCCTAACTCACTGTGGACCTGCCATTTTTAAGATGGCTAAGGCACTGGCGAAACCGGCTGAGGTGAAATCCATGGACTGGGACATCCTCGAGCCCCTCCTACGGGCCCACTATGCACCCATCGTATCAACGCTTGTCCGAAGACATGAATTTTACCAGAGAGACCAGCGAAAAGGAGAAAGCATTGCAGATTTCATCGCGGATCTCCGGAACCTGGGAGGCCTCTGCGGGTTCGCTGACCTCGAAGAAGCTCTAAGAGACCGAATAGTTCTGGGACTAGATGCACCACACGTGCAAAGTAAGCTGATGGCGAAAGGCAACATCAGCCTTGCAGATACCATTGCTGACGCTACTGCAGCAGAAGCAACCAGGAAGTCGGCTGCCCAAATGAGCCGCACCAATGCCCCACTCCGCCAACTCGCCAGCGAAACATCACCTCGCATTGAGGGACATGCAACAGCAACCCACCATGAGGACCTCGAATCGTCATCAGAAAGGGATGAGAAAGAGGTCAACCGGCTCCGGTCTGAACGAGACCAATGCCACCAGCGTAACCAGAGACTGCAGTATCAATGCGCAGGTTGTGGGGCAAACCACCCGCGATCAGACTGCTAATTCCATTCCCTGGGGGGCAGAAAAGTCTTCGCTAAATTGGATTTAGCACAGGCGTACCAACAACTGCCTGTAGACAAAAAAACAGCAGAGGCACAAACGATCGTTACGCACCGAGGCGCTTTTAAGTGCAACCAACTCCAATTCGGGGTAAGTGTGGCCCTGGGGATTTTTCAGAGCTTGATGGAGAGACTATTACAGGGAATAAAAGGGGTTGTACCATACTTTGATGACGTTTTAATTGCTACCCTGAATAGAGAAATACTAAAGGAGTGTCTTAGATTGATTCTCCAGAAATTTAAAGACTGTGGCCTGAAAGTTAAAAAAAATAAATGTCAACTGTGTACAGATAAAGTAGAGTTCCTGGGGTACCTAATCGATAAACAAGGCATTCACCCCACCAATAGCAAGTTAAGAGCAATCAAGAACGCCCCAAGACCCAGAAATAAGACTGATCTCCAAGCTTTCCTGGGGCTTATTAATTTTTACAACATCTTCCTGCCCCACAAAGCGATCGTAGCCGAGCCCCTACATCGGCTCCTCGACAAAAAAGCAACCTGGGTTTGGGGGCACCGAGAGGAGCACGCGTTCCGACAAGTGAAAAACCTATTAACTTCAGATGCTGTTTTGATGCAGTATAACGAGACTTTGCCTTTAACAATCACATGTGACGCGTCGCCGTTTGGGGTGGAGCCATCTTGAGCCATGTGTTACCAAATGGTAGTGAAGCCCCTATTGCCTATTTTTCAAGAACTTTATCAAAGGCTGAACATAACTATAGTCAAATCGATAAAGAGGCTCTTGCTGTTGCATCTGCTGTAAAACAGTTTCATGAATATGTTTATGGACGAGTTTTTACCATTGTTACCGACCACAAACCTTTGCTGGGGATTATAGCGGGAGACAAGCCAACCCCCTATATATTATCACCTAGAATGACTCGCTGGTCGGAGTTTTTGGCAGCGTACAATTATAAGCTGCAACACCGCCCAGGGAAAGCCATTCCCCACGCTGACGCGTTGAGCCGTGCCCCACTTCCGGAAACCGTCGACGACCCAGCTCAAACCCTTACAACACTCCAGATTGAAACGCTACATTCACCGCCGCTAACAGCTAGAGATATCGCGATCGAAACAAAACGCGATCCTATCTTAACGTGAGTTCTTAGCTGGGTCGAATGAGGATGGCCAGTAGATCAAACCCCTGATGACTTCATCCCCTTCAAGAACCAGCAAACAGAACTTTTTTTGCAAAAAGGCTGCATCCTATGGGGGGATAGAGTTGTCGTCCCAGAGCGGTTACAACGAGCGGTATTAAAGACACTGCATGAGGGCCACCCCAGCATCGTGCATATGAAAGCGCTCACACAAAGCTACGCGTGGTGCTGGGCATCGACAAACAGATCGAAAAGACTGGGTAAAGACTTGTTATAAATGCCAAGAAGTTAGCAATGCCCCACCGAAAGCAACTCTGACGGAATGAGAAACACCTCAGGGACCATGGTCCCGCATCCATATTGACTTTGCGGGACCTACTAAGGGACATACGTTCCTATTAACAGTGGATGCCTATTCAAACTGGCTCGAGATCCACAAAATGAAGAGTACCACAACCGAGTCTGTCATCTGGAAGTTGAACAGTTTATTCGCAATGCATGGACTGCCAGACGTTCTGGTATCTGACAACGGACCCCAGTTTACCGCGCTCCCTTTTGAACAATACTTAGCGGACTGCGGTATTCGCCATGCGCTAACTTTGCCAGTGCATCCTGCGGCTAACGGAAGAGCTGAGTGCATGGTACAGTTTGTTAAAAAAACCCTCCACAAAATGGACTATGGGGACATTGAAGATAAGATAAACAGAATACTCCTTCTCCAACACATCACTCCGCACAGCGTCACCAACAAGACTCCAGCCGAACTATTGATGGGACGCAAACTCCGCTCCCACTTCGACCGGCTTCACCTGTCTTACGAGCCAGAGAAACCCTGCGGATCTAGTGGAAAATGCCGCGAGTTCAAAATAGGCGACTTAGTTTTTGCCAGAAACCTTTCTGGCAAACCATTATGGATCGAGGCAACTGTAATTCAAGCCACTGGACCCAGGTCATACCGAGTGAAAACCTGTGACGGAAAAATATGGAAACGCCATATAGATCAGCTTCGCTCGAAGCTACAACCTAGTTTCCGTGACTCCGGTAACTCCCAAACCGAGGGGGGAGGGGATGTCGAAGAAACCGAATTCGAGATGGCGGAAAGCAGGAACGAAAGAAGTCAGCAATCGGGCGTAACAAATGAAGAAGGATCAAGGAAGGGCGTGGCCTCGCCACAGAAGAACACCTCAACAGAGGCAAGCCCGTAAGGCCCAGAGGACAACGACGAGAATATTAGCGGCACCGAGTCTTCCAATGAGGAACCACCGGCACCCGACTTGCCTGAAAACATCCCGCCAAAACAGGGTTACAGACAAGAACCAGTGGGACAGCGTAAATCCAATAGACAGTCAAAACAACCTTCCTACCTCAGAGATTACGTCACCACCCCCCCCAAACGGAACCCGGGTGGAAGGGGTGTTATGAACTAATAAAACACTTAAATAAAGTTTATCAAAACCTTTAGAAAATAGCAAGGTTGTAATCCTGCACTTCTGATTGGCCGATCAATAGCGATATCGGATTAGTCCACTCAGGAGAATCTGATTGGCTGTTAATGAGCCACTCTCATTGGTTAAGGTGGTTAACACTCCACGTTTCTTATTGGTTACTAGATCAGCAGCTTGCCTATAAAAGGGCTGCTGCTGCCCTAGGTTTTTGCTCTGTTTGGAATGACTAATAAAGAGTTGAAGTTCACTGTTCACCATCTCGTCTTCATTCCTTGCGCCCATGCGCAGAACTTAACACAGCCAGTAGCGGAAATTTTGAGTAGTTCAGAGAACCGGTAAATGCCACCTCTGACTGGCCCTGCCTCCATGCTCCACCTCCCGAGTCCCAGCTAATCAGCTAGGTCCTCTTTTGTTGCCCTGCACAGGAGAAAGAAAATGGAAAGCAGGTTAGTGGGATGAGGGAATGGGATTTGCAGTAATCTTCCCTCTGGAGTGGGGAGGGAATGGAGATTTTACAGTATCCTTCCCTTGTCATGCCCACCAAGCCATGCCATGCCACTAAGCCACACCCACAGAACCAGTAGTAAAAAAATTTGAATCCCACCACTGGTCTGGACCTTAGTTTTCTCACCTCTAATGTTTTGTTTTTAGGAGAGAGAAAGTCACAAGGGCTAATCATATTCACAGAGTGGTACTCCAGTCTTTCCCAATTTGGTATTTTCAGAGGTTGCAATTTCAGGGTTATAATTTGACAGACATCAGGGTTATAATTTCCAACCAAGGATGCTGATATCCAACATATATGGAAGGCACAAGGTCAGGGAAGAATGATGCTTACCGGATGATTTGTCCACTCCTCAGCTTTTTCTGTTACACATGGAAAATAAGAGAGCCATTGAGTTGACAAAACGGCACTCAAGTAGGCCCTGATATGCTTAGCCTGGAAATATTGCATTGTCTCTTTTCTGGAAAAGGAAGATAACACCTGATATTTGGAAGAGGGAAACAGACTGAGAGCACAAGGGCCACATTCACACAACCCTGAACTGGGTGGAACAGAGAAGAGACAAGATCCTGCACTCACATCCATGAAAGTTTCAGGAGTTTGGTCATTGAAGTTTGAGCTTGTCTGATTCCAGTTCCATCCTTGTTTCTTTTTCTTTTTAATTAAAACTTCAACTCTATTTAAAATATATTATTTGATAAGAATTATATTCCCATGCAGTTAAAATCACACTGGGATTAAAAACATAGAGGAAGGAAGAAGCATGACAGAGAAAGAAATGCAGGCTAAGCAAGAAAGAGAACGTGCACTTGAATGAATATCATGCATTCATAAATCCCACCGAAGTCAATAGGACTTAACTCCTAGCAGGTAGGCAGAGAATTGAGGATTTATTTGCCAATTCTTACTCCTACCAAGATTTTGGAGAGAATGTTATTTCTTCCTTGATCCAAGGCCAGAATAAAAATGGATGAGTACCCAAGGTCAGATTTATACAGCAAATAAATAAAAGGGAGAGGTGAAACTAACAATACTTGATTTGTGCCAACTCAGAAATAAATACAAGTAGTCTCAAATTACAATGGCTCTTTTAGTGACCATTCAAAGTTACAACATCGCTGGAAAAAGTGACTTCTGACCATTTTTCACACTTAAGACCGTTACAGCATCCCCATGGTCATGTGATCAAAAAATTCAGACAGTTGGCAATTGACTCACATTAATGACGGTTGCAATGTCCCAAGATCATGTGATCAACTTTTGTGATCTCCTGACAAGCAAAATCAATGGGTAGACCAGATTCACTTAACAATTGTGTTACTAATGTAGTAACTGCAGTGATTCACTGAACGACCAAAGCAAGAAAGGTCATAAAATGGGATAAAACTAACTTACCAATTGTCTCAATTAGCAACATAAATGTTGGGCTCAGTTGTGATCATAAGCCAAGGACTACCTGTAATGCTGCTTTCAATAAGTAGAATTACTTCAATCTACTATTATTACTATATCCACTTATCGGTTACATATTGATGAAGAAAAAGCTTTTTGAACCAACTTACATCAACACTTGTAAAATCTCACGCACAGAAAATAGTGGAATACTATGCATAAAATATAACAAATTATCTTTTAACATATTAAAAGTTTTCTCTTCAGAATTCCCTTCAACCCCTACTGGTGAAGATGCTGCCCCTGCCATTGGGCATGCTGTATAATTAAGGAGCTTCTTGATATCCAACTGATATTAAATCAATATTCACATTTTCCTCTTCAAATATTCTGCTTGGGCTAAAGAGAAATTAGTTCATTTCAAACTGTGATATGTGAAGAAACATACATTTTCATTTGAAATGACCGTTATTAACATTGCAAATGCATATCACCACTTATTTTTTTGAGGAGAAAATATTCAGCATAATTTAATAGATGATTAGCAATGTAAATTATATTACATCTAGGGTTCTTACCCCATGGCCCTTGCCACTCGTCCTGTGGAATGCTGCTGCATTTTTCATAAAAATATTAATATTTTCAAAAGACATCTGGAAGAATTTATATACACAAACTATAAGTACGGAATTTCTGCTTTCCACATTTTATACATAGAAAATTTTCAAAGCTCAATTTTCCATTTTATTTTATTTTTTTAATATTAACAAATTTTAGGCAATTGTAAGGGATTTGCTTTCTGTCCCATCAGTCATCTGTAAGGCAATTTGTAATTTATACTTTATAGGACTTTATAAAAAGTCATATCATTTTGACATATATTTCTGTTATTTAAAAAAAATCAACATTTTCATCATAAGGAGCTGCTTTATTTTGAGTCAAGACATTGGTCTGCAAATTCAATATAACCAGCTGGTACCATTACTAGTTTTTTTAGTTTCTTCCATGATTTGCCACTGCAATACTCAATTAAATGCCACTATTTAAGGAATGCAACCACTGGTTTCTTTGGGAACAGACTTTGGGGTTTCATTCATCCATGATGAGATAACTATAATCACTAGCAAAAGAAAAGAAAGGAATTTGAGGAGGGATTCTGAAGAGGTTAATTTCATGGAGGGAATTAGAACATGTCACTAAACAAGCATGAAGATATATTGTCTCATATTCTAGGGCAGGGGTCTCCAACCAGGGCAACTTTAAGATTTGTGGACTTCAACTCCCAGTAAAGCTGGCTGAGGAATTCTGGGAGTTGAAGTCCACAAGTCCTAAAGTTGCCAAGACCATAGTTCTAGGGATCTCATGGTTATTCCAGGAATCAGAAATGGGATGAATGACCATTTTATGCAAAATACCTGGTGCTGCAATAAGAGTATTAGGCTTTTTAAACATTTAAAGGGAACTGGAAGAGGTTCTTTTAAAAAAGATAAATAGGTATGCAAGAGATTATGGGAACCTTGGGCATAAGTTAGTGAAAATATGATCTTAAAAAGGGCCAATCACTCCAAATACTAAGAAATCTGGATAACAACCCTCCATACAGACTCTATGGTAAACAACTCATTATAACCAGGAAGTTCTTCCTAGAATTTTCAAGATTCTGTATTTACCCCAGAGTAGCATTCAATTGAAGATAATATTTGTAGTTCAGGATTGAATGTGGGGTCCTTGATGCTCTTTGAGCTTGGTTATTTTCTTGTAGAGCTTTTATTAGCCAACTAGGTAACATCATCAGCCAATATTGTGAGGCTTGTCAATATTTCGGAACTGGAATAGGAACTCCTTTACCATTCCATACTGGAAATATACTAAACATATTTTAGAGAAGAACTTCAGTTCCCTCCTGCATTCAAATTGGCCAAAGATAAAATACTATTATTTTACCATTTCCAAAATAAAATGGCTATCATAGATAAGATTGCATGTTCTCTCTCACTGTGTCTCAACAAATAAGCTTAATAAAAGCTATGTAGGAGCCCTTGAAAGAGATATCAGAAGAAGAAGAAATTCTGGGCTGAGTTTTCCTGCTTTAAATGACTGTAAATCAGACAGCTCCATAGACTATTATTTATTTTTGTTGTCCTGACTTAGAGAGTGTTCTAGCCAAGGAATGAGTCTTCAGGTGTCTGGCATGGTGTCTAAGAGGCAATCATGTTGTCAAATTGCAAAGAAACCTGGATGCAATTTGCTAAGATAAAAAGGAAGGCAGATTACGTGCATGTTACAAGCATTCATCCTTATAATTCTGATACCACAACTTTATATGGGTAACTTTGGGGCACTGTCAGGATCAGCTTGTGTCTTTGTTGTGCTCCAAAGTTAAAGCCAAGTCGGTAATTTAAGGGCAGGTCTAAACTGTCTCAAAAAATGACACAAGGAAAAAATAAATTTTAGAGCGGTAAGGAAGGGATGCAACTATTGCTCTTCGTACTTGAACTGTTATTTCAGATGGACTCTCAAATTCTGTTTAACAAGGGAAAGTTGGCGACAGAACAACATTATCCAAAATGTTAATGTCTAGCATTTGACATGAAGAGGGGTCTCTCTTGCTATAAAGTCTTCCCAGTATTACTAGAGTCAAATGCAGAGATGGTATTCAGCAGGTTCTGACCAGTTCTGGAGAACTGGTAGCGGAAATTTTAAGTAGTTTGGAGAACTGGCAAATACCACCTCTACTGGCCCTGCCTCCATCTATTCTCTGCCTCTCGAGTCCCAGCTGATCTTTTGTTGCCCTGCTTAGGAGAACGGAGCTGGAAAGCAGGTTAGTAGGGTGGGGAAGGGAATGGGATTTTGCAGTAACCTTCCCCCAGGAGTGGGGTGGGAATGGAGATTTTGCAGTATCCTTCCCCTGCCATGCCCAGCAAGCCATGCAATGCACAGCAAGCCACGCCCACAGAACCAATAGTAAAAATATTTGAATTCCATCACTAGTCAAAGGGCTGGATTCCCAGACCAGATACCCAATCTCAAAAGATCCTTGGTTTACAGTTCTGAATGTGGTGACAGCACCACTGATTGCCACATTAGGGATGTTATTGGCAGTTATATATGCTCTTCTTCAGTGCTATAATCTCAGTGCCAGCGAGAAGAAGGGTTTTCCCATGTTTGGTCTCCACCACAGCTCCATCCATTAAGAGCTGCGGTGGCACAGTGGTTAGAATGCAGTACTGCAGGATACTTCTGCTGACTGCAGGCTGACTGTAATTTGGCAGTTGAAATCTCACCAGACTCAAGGTTGACTCAGCCTTCCATCCTTCTGAGGTAAAATGAAGACCCAGATTGTTGGGGGCAGTAGACTGACTCTTTAAACCTCTTAGAGAAGGCTGTAAAGCACTGTGAATCAGTATATAAGTCTAAGTGCTCTTGCTCTTGCTATCACACTGATTTCATACCTAGAAAAGTTGCTTGGAGGCAAAAGTTGTCTAACTGTGATGTTTTCAGTTTTGGGAAAATGGAAGCAAGATGCCTACAAGGAAAACAAAGAACATTGGAAATGGAAGCTAAGTTTTCCTTCTTCCATTTAACCATGCCACAATGGCATGGTTAAACAATAATGCAAGCAAGAATGGCTGGTTCTCTTTGTGCTAGAAGTTATATATCAAACATAGTTGGGGAGTTACGTATGTGTGCATAGATAACACACGCACACACACACACACACAAGGTCATACACAAACCACACACACACACACATCCAATGCAGAGCAGCAGTATACGAGACCCAAAAAAAGTTTTCAAGCATGATAGTTGTTTTCAAGTAAACACCAAATATAATAATATAATTTGCCAGAGGAACTATCTTTTTTTGTTGTTGTTCCATAATGGAAACGTTCTGTTCCAAATTCCATAATCCTTAATCTACCTTAATACCTATTCTAACCTTTTTTTTCTTGTATAAAAATCAAAGAGTACCCTTGATGGTGGTGTACATTTTCTTCCTTCTGTGTAAAACATCACGAATATCATGTATGCGACATTAAAGGGGCTTTGGTACTAATTCCAGGTTAACAATGCTATGAACTGACATCACCGGTGAGCGTCTCTTTTGTCACTTTACCCTTTACTTTGAGTGCATAGACACAGTCACCCAAATCTGTCAGACCACTGGAAATTTTTGTGAGTCACTGCATCAGGTAAAGGGAGATAGGAGCTGGCCTTTCTGTGTTAAATCCTCAAAGAAGAAGAGTCCCTGTGGTAACAATTATATCGAGAAATATTACTACAATTCTGAATTCAGTGGAAATCTGTGTGCCTGCTCTTTTACATTTACTAAATGCCAACAAGTGCACTAGGAATAATGTGGCTAAGATCACAGAGACGCAAATAATGTGGCTAAGATCACAGAGACGCAAACAGGGGCTCCAGCTTAATGGCCTCGTTACCGAAGATCAAAGCATATTCAACTAGGCATAGGCAATCCTTGTCTGCTCCAGTTGGAAATTAGTTTATACTTCACAGGTTATTATTATAGATATCCTACAGACATTTGGATTGCCATTTTGCAGTAACAATTTGTTCCACTTCCAAAAGCATTTATAGCTCATATTTTTCTTGTGTATTGTACTTGAAGTTGAGCCTTCAAGTCTTGAACTTTTAGGATTTCTGAGAAACCATGAGCCTACCTCTTCTATCAACCAACCTTCCTTCCTTCCTTCCTTCCTTCCTTCCTTCCTTCCTTCCTTCCTTCCTTCCTTCCTTCCTTCCTTCCTTCCTTCCTTCCTGATATTGTTATACTGCTTCAATTGGTATGATTCTAGGTATCTTACAGCAGAAATACCAATAAAAACAATAATAAATAACTGAAATATATACATATATAAATAACTACCGTGTTTCTCACAAAATAAGGCCGGGCTAGGCCATCTTTTCAGGGTGACTTAATTCCCCCCCCCCTTGCATCCTCGGGTGGGCAGGTGGTGACAGCTTGGATGTTCGGGAGACCTTCCACCACCGTTGCTTTCCCTTCTCCCTGGCTGCTGTGGCATTACAGCAATGCCGCGGCATTTGGTGCAGCCGTGTGCAGCCAGTCAGGGCTCCTCCCTGCAACTGGAGCCCTGAGGAGACACTTGGCTTCAGGCGCTCCTGTCGCCGCCTTCCCTTTGCCTTTGAAGGTAAAGTGAATTATTTTAAAATGACACCCTACTACAACAAAGCCTCCCCTGCCTCCCCTGGCAGAGCCGTGCGGGATGGGCAGAGCCAGGAAAGTGAGCCACGGGTGCTTTCCCAGCTCTGCCCAGCCCACACGGCTCCAGCATGGCCCTGGTGGGATGAGCGGAGTGCCTGGCGTGGAGGCGCTCGCTGCTTTGGTGAGAGCTCTGCCGCCAGGAAGGAAGGCCCGCCTGTCAGCTGCGCAGGGTACACCAGGCGAAGCTCTTCACGCTCTGCCCGGCACCATGCAGGGATGGCAGCTGGGCGCTTCTCCAGAGGTAGGCCAATCCTGCGCTGTGGCCCCGGGAGATTCACCTCCCCACATGGGGTTGGGCTGCCCTCACGGGCAGGGGAGGCTTTGTTGTGGTAGGGTGTCATTTTTAAAATAATTCGCTTTACCTTCGAAGGTAAAGGGAAGGCGGCGACAGAAGCGCCTGAAGCCAAGTGTCTCCTCAAGGGCTCCGGTTGCAGGGAGGAGCCCTGACTGGCTGCACATGGCTGCGCCAAATGCCACGGTGTTGCTGTAACGCCGTGGCAGCAAGGGAGAAAGGAAAGGAACAGTGGCGATCTCCCAATATGAAGTGCCCCACCAACGCAGGCAACACCGTATCTGGGTATGCAACAAAAGTACTTCCTAAAAGCAAGCCCCCCGCCATTCCCCCCCATTTCGCATGTTTAATATGGGCCTTAATTTGGGGGGAGGGGCTTAATTTGGTTTTATGCCAATAAAACATGGTGGGGCTTCCTATTGGTGGAGGCCGTATTGTTGGAGAAACACGGTACATATTTATAACATGAATTCTATCCTGGATTCACTAGTCAATAATTAAATATTGTAACACCACCATTCATTTCAGGCATATCCACCCCTCATTCCATAGACTAAAACCTTTTTTTGGGAGAGACAAATTTCTAATAGTTTCCTAAACTTCAAGACTAAAGGTTCACAACTTATATCTGGAAGCAAGGCGTTCCACAAGTCCCATATTGCTAAAAATGCCTGCTATTGAGTTCTCCCCCTTCTCCCGTCTATAGGTCATGTGAGGTAGGAACTTCTCTACTGTTATACAATGGGAAGATAGATTCTATTTGGAGTAACTGGTTCCACAAATAATGAAAGCTTAGGTCAAGGATCTTCAAACATGGCAAATTTAAGACTTGTGGACTTCAACTCCCAGAATTCCTGAGCTAACATGATTGGAGGAGGGATTCTGGGAGTTGAAGTCTGCACGTCTTAAAACTGTCAAGTTTAGGCTTAGGTCATGAAGACCTTTGAAAATGATAATCAGGGTCTTGAATTACATCTGGACACAGATCAGCAGTCAGTGAAGCTCCTCCCACGCTGGTGGTGTTCTTTGGGTATACTATATTAGTAGTATGAAATATGCCACATTTTGCCCTAGGTCTTTATTATAAAGTAATAAAGATGGGATTTAAAAATCCAATAATAGTTTGCATTCTGTGCCAGATGTAGCTTCTGAACCAAGGGTAACCATCTAGAGTGCATTGCAATAGTTTAGGTGTGAGATGACCAAGGCTTGAGTGACTGAGTGCAGGACTCCTGATCAAGGAAAGTGTATAATTGGCACACAACACAAAGTTGCACAAAGGCTCTCCTAGCCAGTACTGCCAATTGCTGTTTGAGTTGCAGGTTATGTACCTTTGCTCTACATAGAATTCATCTCCATTCCGACAATTTCCTTAAACCATCTTTTGTTAATACCTTGTATATTTTTTAAAAATATTATTTATCCTGTGTTGGCTCCACAAGAGTGATTAATGGGCTAACAGCAAAGATTTAAAAAAAATGAAATGTAGAACGTTACACAGATCAAGGCCAGTTTGTAGGTTTGCTTAAGACTTCAGACCAGAATATCAACCTGTTCTCGGCAAGAGTAGATTTTGACTGAAACCCCAGTTCAAATGGGATATACATACAGAGCTAAGTTTGCCCTAGAAATTCCATCTGATACCATTCTGTGTGAAGGAAGAAGTATTGAGGTTCTTGTTATGTTGAAATTGTGGGTCTTTTTCAGATCTTGGAGATTAGATTGAGAGGTGAAATGGTGAGATAAGTTAAAAGAGCAACAAGCTAAGAGTGAAGCAACAGAGAAACTCACTGCTGCTTTAACAGCTTGAGATATTATAGTAACTAAAGAGCGGATGTCTTAGACTGTATTTAAGGTCAAGAAAACAAGCAGGTTTGCTTGGATTCTCTTATACATTGCTTAAAAATATTTTAATAGAGACTATTAAAAGATTTCTTGAACCTGTTTCAGATAAATTGCATTTAATTTAGTGAGGCAGCCTTTTGTGCATAATCTAACCTAGGAAGATACTGGAAAAGATAATAAAAAACAGATCTGCCAACATCTAGAAACAAGTAAAGAAATAACTAGCAGTCAGCATGGGATTGTTAAGAACAGATCATGCCAAACCAATTTTATTTCGTTCTTCAACACAGTGACTAAATTAGTAGACCAGCAAAATACTGTTGATATAATATATTTAGATTTCAGCAAAGCATTTGACAAAGTAGACCACAACCTATTTTTTAGTAAACTAGAAAAAGGTGGAATAGATAGCACCACTGCTAGATGGACTTGCAACTGGCTGGCAAACCATACTCAACGAGTAGTCCTTAATGGGTCTAAGTCTACATGGAGGGAAGTAAGCAGTGGGGTGCCACAAGGTTCCATCTTAGGCCCAGTGCTCTTCAATATTTTCATTAATGACTTGGATGAGGGAATAGAAGGGGAACTTACCAAATTTGCAGATGATACTAAGCTGGCAGGAATAGCTAACACCCAAGAAGATAGGCTCAAGATCCAGATGGATCTTGACAGACTACAACACTGGGCCATAGCTAACAAAATGAAATTCAATGCGGAGAAAAGTAAAGTCCTACACTTAGGCAAGAAAAACCAAAAGTACACATGTAGACTGGGTGAAACCAGGCTCAATAGCAGTAACTTGGAGTCCTAGTGGACAACCAGCTAAATAGGAGCAAGCAGTGTGCAGCAGCAGCCAAAAAAACAGCTAATGCAATCCTAAATTGTATTAACAGAGGGATACAATCAAGATCAAGGGAAGTACTAATACCACTCTATAAAGCCTTAGTAAGACCACACCTAGAGTACTGCATCCAGTTTTGGTTAATACATTATAAAAAAGATGTTGAGACTTGTTGTGAATGAATAATACCAATAAAGTATATTGAGCTTGAAGTCAAGTGCAAGGGTTCTGGCCCTGCACTTCTGATTGGCTGTTAATGGCAGGATCGGATTGGTCCATTCAGGAGCATCTGATTGGCCATTAACAGGCCATTCCTATTGGTTAATGGAGCTAGCGCTCCAGGTTTGCTATTGGTTGAACAGTTAATAAGTTGCCTATATAAGGAAGGCTATAGCAGCCCTCGAGTTGAGCTGTCACAATATGTAAATAAAGAGTTTGAAGTTCACTGTTTCTACCGGCTCGTCTCCATCATTCGCACCCATGCTCCAGACTTAACACTGGCGACGAGGATGGGATTGGATGACATCAGAGCCAACTAAGCACGTGGCTGAAGCCACAACGGCGGAACCATGTCCGGCGGCATAGTACCACCCGCTCCGTTCGATCCAGCTCAAGAGGACTGGGAGTCCTACATGGATCGTTTTCAAATGTTTTTGGAGACGAATAATCTGAAGGATGCCACACCCGGGAAGAAACGGGCGGTATTCCTAACGCACTGCGGCCTGGCGGTTTTCAAAATGGCTAAGGCATTAACGAAACCGCCAGAAGCGAAGGCCATGGACTGGGACGTCCTCGAACCGCTACTAAGGGCCCACTATGCACAAACCATTCCAACGCTCGTAAGACAACACAAGTTCTATCAAAGAAACCATCGGAAAGGAGAAAGCGTCGCCGATTTCGTTGCAGACCTCCAGAACTTGGGAGGCCTTTGTGATTTCACCGACCTAGAAGAGGCCTTGAGAGACCGAGCAGTCCTCGGGCTAGACGCTCTAAACGTACAGAGCAAAATAATGGCAAAGGGCGACATCACCCTTAAAGACACCATAGCTGAAGCTACAGCAGCGGAGGCGACCAAGAAGTTGGCTGCCCAGCTACGCCGAAATCGCGCTCCAGCACACCCATCGGCCGGCGAAATTTCACCTAATGCAGAAGGGCAGCTACCGATGGCCCACCATGAGGACGTCTCTTCGTCGTCAAACAGCGACGAAGAAGAGGTCCATCGCCTGCGGTCCGATCGGGAACAATACCTGAAGTCCCAGCAACCGTGCACTGGCTGCAGGGCCAACCATTACTGCTCCGACTGCAAATTCTGCGACGCGCTCTGCCACGAGTGCGGGAAACGAGGCCACATCGGACGGGTCTGCAGAAGCCTCCTCGAACCCAGCCAGACCTCGAAAGGAACCAATCTCCGCCATTCGACAGGGAATCGCCCTGTAAGGCGAGAACCAGTAAACCACTCCTACAGAAACCGACCCATGAATCGTCTAGCGAGACGGGAAGAGGCCCACCAAACGCTCACTATTGGCCATGCCTCTTCACTAGACGCTAAGAAAATTCGGGTCAACGTGAACATTGAAAATCGGCCTTGCCAAATGGAAGTTGACTCGGGATCGTCTCTTTCAATGGTCTCATGGAAGACCCTCAAGCAACTCATCCCCACTATCCGGCGCCAAGACCTTCAATTCCAACGGCTCATGTTAAAGGACTACCAGGGGAACCAAATTCCAGTCGCAGGATCCAGTCAAGTCCGGGTTACATTCAAGAACCACACGGCGTACTTACCCCTGATGGTGATCAATAAGGACCAGTCTGTTAGGCCTGCAATGGTTCACACCACTCGGCATTGAAGTGGCTGGCATTAACCGAATCGGCGGAAGTGACTGGGAGGAAGACCTCGCCCACGAATTCAGGGACGTCTTCGAGGAAAAGCTAGGCAAGTACAAGGGGACCCCGATATCCTTTAGCCTTAATCCAAAGATAGCTCCCATCCGCCTTAAGCCTCGTCAAGTTCCATTCGCTCTAAAGCCAAAAATCGACGAGCAGCTTGATAAGTTGATTGCCCAGGGAGTGTTAAAGCCAACCGACCACTCCCCATGGGAAACGCCGATTGTGACACCAATTAAGCCGGACGGCTCCATTAGAATTTGTGGGGACTACTGAGCCACCCTAAACCATGCCTTGCAACAGAACCCATATCCGGTGCCGGTGGTACAACACCTCCTCCATTCCCTGGGGGGGCGGAAAAGTCTTCGCTAAACTAGACTTAGCTCAGGCTTATCAGCAACTGCCGGTTGACGAAAAAACGGCACAGGCACAGACTATTGTAACACACCGAGGTGCCTTCAAGTGTACGTGGCTTCAATTCGGAGTCAGTGTGGCCTCGGGGATGTTTCAGAGCCTAATGGTGAGACTATTGCAGGGGATCAAGGGCGTTGTCCCCTATTTTGACGATGTGCTCATTGCCGCCCCCACTCCAAAAATCTTACAGGAGCATTTAAGACTGGTATTACAAAAATTCCAGGAAGCAGGCTTGAAAGTCAAAAGAAATAAATGCAAACTGTGTACCGATCGTGTTGAATTTTTAGAGTATTTAATTGAGAGTCAGGGCATTCACCCTACCGATAGCAAATTGAGAGCCATAAAAAATGCTCCCAGACCCCAGAACAAGACCGACCTCCAGGCGTTCTTAGGCCTCATCAATTTTTATAATGTATTCTTGCCGCACAAGGCGACTGTCGCTGAACCGTTACATCGTCTATTAGATAAAAAATCGATTTGGGTATGGGGTCACAAAGAAGAGCAGGCGTTCCGTAATGTGAAAAAACTACTGACTTCGGACGCCATACTAATGCAGTACAATGAGACCTTGCCAAAAAACATTACATGTGATGCATCGCCTTTTGGAGTGGGCGCCATTCTGAGCCATGTGTTACCTAATGGTAACGAAGCCCCAAAAACCGAGCGAAATTACAGCCAGATCGATAAAGAAGCCCTGGCAATCGTATCAGCTGTTAAAAGATTTCATGAGTACATGTACGGCCGGGTTTTCACCATTGTAACTGAGCACAAACCATTGCTGGGGATCATCGCTGGGGACAAGCCAACTCCCTACATACTTTCTCCCAGAATGACCCGCTGGTCAGAATTCTTGGCTGCCTACAATTATCGGCTTCAATATCGTCCCGGTAAAGCCATTCCCCATGCCGACGTGCTGAGCCGTACACCACTCCTTGAAACTATCAACGATCCTGCACCAACGATGACAGCGTTGCAGATCGAGACACTCCACATGCCGCCATTAACGGCCCGTGACATCGCAAGAGAAACAAAACGCGACCCCATCTTAGCATGAGTCCTCACATGGGTGGAACGCGGATGGCCATTGGACCAAGTACCAGATGACTTTGCACCATTCAAAAGTCGTCAAACAGAATTGTTCTCGCAGAAGGGCTGTGTCATCTGGGGCAATAGAGTCGTTATCCCAGAACGACTCCAACAGACATTGCTCAGAACCTTGCACGATGGCCACCCTGGCATCGTGCGCATGAAGGGCCTCGCACGAAGCTACGCATGGTGGCCAGGCATCGACAGACAAATCGAATCATGGGTTAAAACTTGCAGGAGATGCCAAGAAGTAAGCAACGCTCCACCAAAGGCAACCCCAACTGAATGGGAGACGCCGTGGGGACCCTGGTCTCGCATCCATCTGGACTTTGCTGGGCTGACCAAGGGCCACACGTTTTTGCTAACCGTTGACACCTACTCGAATTGGCTCGAGATTCACCAAATGAGCAACACGACCACCGACGTGGTCATCAAAAGACCGGAAAGACTGTTTGCAACCCACGGATTACCAGACGTTCTGGTATCCGACAACGGACCCCAGTTTACCGCGCTGTCTTTTGAGCAGTACCTGGCTGACCGCGGTATCCGACATGCGCTCACTTCACCTGCACACCCTGCTGCCAATGGTAGGACTGAGCGCATGGTACAATTCGTCAAAAAGACTCTTCAAAAGATTGACTACGACAACATCGATGAGAAAATCAACCGGATCCTTTTCCTACAACACATCACACCTCACAGCGTCACCAACAAAACTCCCGCCGAGCTGCTAATGGGACAAAAGCTCTGCTCCCACCTTGATCGGTTACACCCAGCCTACGAACTGGAAAAACCACTCGGATCCAGCAGTCGATGCCGTACATTCCAGGTAGGTGATTTAGTGTTCACTAAAAACTTATCGGGCAATCCGCTGTGGGTAGAAGCGATCGTAATCCACGTAACTGGCCCAAGATCATACCTCGTTCAGTGCCCTGACGACAGACTTTGGAAGCGCCACATAGATCAACTACAATCGCGGCTACCGTCACGCACTTCCGAACTCCCTTATGACCAAACTGAGGGGGGGGGAGATACAGAGGAAAGCGAATTGCAATTTGAGGGAAACCTTTTTGAAGAAACTGATAATGGGACTGAAACGCAGGAACAGGAACCAGGGACCGGAGTGAGTTCACCTCAGGGAGTGGCCAGTGATATTGGTGACGACGGAAACGCGAACTCGGAACCAGAGGCACTTCTACCGGTAAACAACGATCTACCTCAGCAGAAGTGCAGCCAACCACCAGGCACTTTGCGAAAATCGAAAAGACCAACAAAACAGCCGTCCTACCTTAAGGACTATGTAACCGCACCCCGTGGGCAGAAGCCGGGGGAAAGGGGTGTTGTGAATGAATAATACCAATAAAGTATATTGAGCTTGAAGTCAAGTGCAAGGGTTCTGGCCCTGCACTTCTGATTGGCTGTTAATGGCAGGATCGGATTGGTCCGTTCAGGAGCATCTGATTGGCTATTAACAGGCCATTCCTATTGGTTAACGGAGCTAGCGCTCCAGGTTTGCTATTGATTGAACAGTTAATAAGTTGCCTATATAAGGAAGGCTATAGCAGCCCTCGAGTTGAGCTGTCACAATATGTAAATAAAGAGTTTGAAGTTCACTGTTTCTACCGGCTCATCTCCATCATTCGCACCCATGCTCCAGACTTAACAAGACTCTAGAAAAAGTACAGAGAAGAGCAACCAGGATGATTAGGGGACTGGAGGCTAAAGCATACAATGAACGGTTGCAAGAACTGGGCTTGGCTTGGCTAGTCTAGTAAAGAGAAGGGCCAGGGGAGACATGATAGCAGTCTTCCAATATTTGAGGAGCTGCCACAGGGAGGAAGGGGTCAATCTATTTTCTGAAGCACCCGAAGGCCAGACAAGGAATAATGGATGGAAACTGAACAAGGAGAATTTTAACCTGGAAATAAATTTTCTGACAGTGAGAACAATCAACCAATGGAACAGAACTTGCCCTCGGAAGTTGTGGGAGCGCCATCAGTTGAGACTTTCAAGAAGAGATTGGACTGCCATTTGTCAGAAATGGTATAGGGTCTCTCGCTTGTGCGGGGGGGGTTGGACTAGATGACCTACAAGGTCCCTTCCAACTCTGATTATCTGTTATCTAGATACAGGTCTTCACAATCTACTGATTGAACCTCACTGTAGAGTAAGTAGTCAGAATAGTAACACATATGGAATATGAGGGGAAGAAACTTTTGCTGTACTTTTCTGAGTTTTATGAAAACAGTGGGGATTCTATTATTTGTAGCTCAGAATTGATGGCACAGTGGTTACAATGTGATATTGCAGGCAAACTCTACCCGCAGCATGAAATTCGACCCTGCCAGGGCTCAAGATTGACTCCACCTTCCATCTCCCAAGATCAGTATTGTTGAGAGCAATACGCTGACATTATAAACCACCCAGAGAGTGCTGTAAAGCATTATGGGGCAGTGGATAAGTCTAGGTGCCATTATATCAACATTGTTATTGAACTCTGGAATTCTTGGTGCTCTAAGAGCTTGGTTATTTTCTTGTGGACATTTCATTACCCAGCTAGGTAACATCTTCAGTGCTAGGAGGGAATTCAGTTGCTGTTTATATATGGTGACACGCCCTGTCAACGTTGGTACAAGAGTTATTTGTTCCTTTACTTGCTTGTTGTTTATTGTTTCTTAGTCTGAATTGAAAGTTCCTTGACTGGGGTATTTTTTACTGCTTGATCACTGCTCTGGTATTAATCCTGGTGTTAATCCTTGTCTATTTGGGTGTTGGCTGCTGGTTAGGAAATATTCTGGTCTTTGTTTTCTTTTTAGCTTTTTCATTGATTATTTTGGATGGTATGGTACGGTACGGTATGATATGGTGTGGAGACATTATTAGCTCTCCAAATCTGCAAACTTTACTTTTGTTGAACAAACATACATGGTTTGATTTCATCTTAAAAAAAAGTATTCTCAGAACACAGGGAATGGGTCATATGAGGCTCCCTAAGAATGGGGTTCAAGAATTTGGGCACAGCCAAGCAATGTGTCTCTTTGAGGTTGCTTCAGACTTCAGTGAATTGGCAAAAGGTCTTTCTGAAAGATCTTAACGCCCAGGGGAGTTCAAGTTGGTAAAGAAAACTGGAAAAAAGCCAACAGCAAAACTTCTGATTGAAGAGAAACGTGTGTCACAATGGGCATTTACCCCCAAATTAGGCCTATTCCAGTGTAAAAAAAAGTTAATAGTATGCTTTTTGCAAAATGTTCTTTTTGTTCCAGGTGAGAGGAAATTCCAAGCTGATCTTAATAAACATAGTCACTTTCCCTCTTATGTCATTGGCGTCCCATAAATAAATAGTGCATTCTGTCAGAAATGTAGCTGAATATCTTTGCAGCGGTGATGCTGTGCTAGGGATTCAAATTTGGCCAAAAAGAAAGAGAGAGAGAGAGAGAGAGAGAATATGCTAGCTTGTTAAATGGAGAAAATAACAAGCCTTTATTTTTTTAAAAAAATATATTATCTTCTGGGGGCCCATTATTACAAATAAAAAGTCGCATGAATCCTGCAGTCCATAAATTGGATATTTATGTATTAAATTTAGATGCCACTTAGCTCGCTACAAAGCAACTCTGGGTGGCTTAGAGCCAGTGGTGGGATTCAATTTTTTTACTACCAGTTCTGTGCCTTGCTGGGTATGGCAGGGGAAGGACACTGTAAAATCTCCAGTCAGAGGTGGCATTTGCCGGTTCTCCGAACTACTCAAAATTTCTACTACTGATTCTCCAGAACTGGTCAGAACCTGCTGAATACCTCTGTTTAGAGCATAAAAAACATTAAAATAATCAACAATAAACTTTAGGACATGTCTGGACTACAGCTTTATGAACAGAAAATTTAAAATAGCCAGCATGTGCTGAGAAGGTAAATGGATAACCAGTTGCTGCTATATAAGTTACAAAGAGTAATATGTAATTTGGAAGCTGAAGAAACTTAAGTGAATGCTGAATGTCACATGAATAAGTTACTTCATCAAACAAGAGAGGAATATGAGGAAGTTGTTATTTATCAAAAATTGAACCTATTCATGTAATATGGAGTAATCATATAATTCCTCACAATATGCTAAATGCCCAACAAACACAGTCATTTCCCTTCTTCCTTCTCATAAAGGAACAATACAGAAAGTTTCCTCAAGATATGAGATTGATACATAGGAAACCAGAGTGATGTCTGAGAAGATTCCAAACTTCCCAATCCTGTTTTTCTTTTGAACCACAGGGAATCCTCGCTTATCAACTGTCTTATTTAGTCACCGCTTAAAATTGCAAAACAGTGCAAGAAATCCCTCCAACTTTGGGACTGATCCTTGCTTTTACAGCTGTCACATAATCCTGCAGTCACATGGTTGCCATTTGAGCATTTTGCAACCCAGCTTGTGATGACTAGAGTTAATGTAGGAAATGGAAGCAAAATCATAAGTTGAAGAAATAAAATTGTAAGCTCCACATGAGGTTTTGTTTAATGACTGAAGGGGAAATGAGTTTGAAAATCACATTGCAGTCATGTAATTTTCTGCTTAGAGATCACTGTTCTTAGTGATGGAATTGCCAGTCATAATAAAGGTCACTAAGTGAGGATTTTCTGTGGTGAAATGTAGTCTAGATTTCCAGGAGGCAGGGGCTGCATTCCAGAGGGCAAAGAGGCTATGGAGATTGGAAAGCAAGAGCTCCTCCCTGGCAATTCTCAGTGTATCTCCATAGTTATGTAGTTGCTTTAAACTGGCAAGATTCTGTCTATAATGAAGGGAAATAAAGGAAACAACTCAGAAGTAACTCCTCATGTTGTTCTTGATTCTTGTGGCCTGGCATCTCTTTCTCATTATTCTGTGAATAAATCTCATTTCTGCTCCCACATTAGAAGAGGCTTGCAGGCTTGGTGGAGTCAGAGATGACCTATGGAGAGGTCTAGAATGGGGATGTATCTACTTTTTTTTCAGATGGAGAGCTGTCCTTGACCTTTGGGTTGGAAGTGTGCAAATCACATTCTCAAAAATGAGCCATAAAATAACCTTTGAAAAATAAAAACCTAACTTTAAGAACTTTGTTAAAATATGTAGAGGTTTCCGGTTTCGCGTGGCTTCAGGGCAGCAGGAATTCGCGACAGCTCGCGATTCCTGCTGTGCTAGCCGTCGAGATACCCCTGATCCAGATGGGTCAGGGGGATATGGCTGCCCTGTAGGGACAGCTGAAGAGAGAGGGGAGTCGGATAGGGGGGTGGGGGTGTCGCAGATCCCCCCCTTCTCCGGAAAAACCCCTTTTTCCCAAGGCGGTGGAGCGGCAGTCAGCAATGGCCGCCACGAAGAAGCCAGCAACCGGGTAAGATTGCGCAGGAGGAAATGAGAAGAGTGAAAGTGTTGTCTGAGCCGGGTCAAGTAACATCCTTTAAATTGCTTGGAACTGAGCTGTTTGAATTGCTGGAGGATACATTGTATCCCTAAGAAGAGCGAAAGCGGCGGAGAAGCTGTTAAAGGGAACTTTTTTTTTTCTTCACTCTCCCACCCCATGGAAACAGCAGAAATATTTGGTTATATTGGACATTGAAAGTGAATTGTTTTGAGAGTTGAAGCTAAGGGACAAAAGGATTTTTGGACATTGAAAAAATTAAGAAATTGGAAAACCCTTGTTGGAGGTATGGATTTCTGATTATTTAAAATTGATATTGCAAGTGGGAAGGGAGAGGAGAAAAAATTGGAGCAGAAGCTGAAAAAGGAGGAGATTGCCTAGAATCCCAAAGAAAGATATATGGTAATTGGACCTCTTTGATTAAACATTAACCCCAGAAAGAGAAAGAGAAGAAGGAAGAAAAGTATTAACTTTTGGAACTTTTTTTGAATTGTTTTTGATTAAAAATACTTGTGGTTGTTTTGGGAAAAGTTTCTCTTTTCATAATGGCATCGCTTGTGGATGAACTAAAGACTGAATATCAAAAATATAAAAAGGAAGATACTTTGGGCGCTTTGTTTCAATTCTTAGAAATGGCGTTATGTACTTATGAAAAGTTGATTACGCAGCAGAAGGACTGGGACAAGGAAGAAGAGGAAGAAGAAGCCATCTTTGATGAACAATGGGTCCTTTCCGGAGAGGAGGAGAAAAAGGATAAGAAAAAGGGGATTTTAAGAATTATAAAAACAACCAAAGAAGAGAAAAATGAGCGAAAAGGTGGAGGCAAGGTTAGAAAGCAAAGGAAAAGGAGTAAGAAAAGGGAGGAGGAAAGACAAAGGGGTAAAAAGGGCAAGGAGAAGAATAAGCAAGAGAGAAAGGGGGGGAGGAGAAGCCTCAATGGGGGGAAGCAAGATCTAAAGAAAAAAAGTTTATTTAGAGACAATGGGTGAATTTAATTTAGGATAAAAGAGGGATTCTGGAGGTACATAAGATTGTGTTTTTATATGTGTATTTAGAGTATAAAATTCATTATGTAATTTTAGAATCTTTTAAACAGAATCCCAAGAAAAATTGTTATACGAAGTACTTTTAAGTTAGGGTAATGAGTTATAGACGTTACTCCAATTGGTGTATAGGAGAAGTATAGTAAAAGAAAAAAGATGAATGGATAGTTGGAAATAGAACAGACAAAGAATGTTATTGAAAATGGTAATAAGATATGAAAGGATATATAAAGGTTTTGTTATGGTTTTTTTTTTTTTTTGGATTTTGTATATTGATAAAAGGCAATAAAATTTTAATTAACAAGAAATAATTTGGATGAAAAGGAGAAGTAGGGATAAGATATGAAGTTAAATAGATAAAGTATTGATACTATAATTTGGAATTGTTATGTTCTATTGGTTTTTTATTATTATTTTTTCCTAGAAAAGAATTTATAAGCTGTTATGCCTTGATTCTTTGTGCATTGTTTTTAGAAAATTGATAGAAATGGTTTATATATATATATAAAAAAAGAAAATGATAATAAGATATGGAAGGATATACAAAGTAAATATGATGTTTGAATTTGTGTCTGTGTGAAGAGTTTTAACCCGGGATCAGACAACCTTCAGAAAAGATCTTTTAGTTTTGTTTATGTTTTGTGTTTTGTATGTTTGTGTATTGTGTTTTCTGTAAAATTAATAAAATTTGTTTAAAAAAAAAAAAGAACTTTGTTAAAATATGTGGACTAGAGTTAAACTAGTTATTTTTAAGGTATTTTTATTTTTTCTTCAAGTTCTTTGAAAAAAATGACAGTGAGATGCCACAGTTTGAATAGTTTGAAAAGATTCTGATGATCCCATCAGGGCTCTGAAAAGACATGTGCTCTCTGGGGACTACTGTGTGGCCATTTCTGCTTTATTATATGAGACTTGGATTTATTCTGAATAATAGAAAGATCTGTTGTGGATGTTGTCCCTTGTCACCATCCTGCTTACTTGCTTTCTTCTGAATTCTGCCTTCATGCACCCAATCTTACCTTCATCTCAGAACTTTGTCCTACTGAGTTGACAGGAGCCTTGTCTGACAGTAAGAAATGCATGTCTGATGACGCTGGATGTCACTGATTATCTGACATCTACTGGAAAGCTGTCTTGAAACTGACAGTTCAGAAGTCTGGAAATCAACCTGTCTTTACATCAAAGCAATGTTAACAATCCCCCAGCGAACAACAAAGTAGTGGGTTACACTCATCCTCCTCTTGCTTTTGAGCCTTATACTATTTGATCATCAGTTGTACAAGCTTAAAGTTTTGTCTAAAAGAGACAGTATGTCCATTTGTCTGAGAAAAGAAACAGAGAGGCTGTTTAATCTGGGCATCCAACAGACCTCTCATACCATTGCTGTGACTGTGATGAGGCATCACATCAATTTCAGCTCTTCCCTGCAATATTTATAGAGACACCTGGGGGGTCCATGAACATGCACACTTCATCATTCGGCTTCCATCAACTATTGTGCACATTGGATGGATGTGGAATAACTTTTTCTTGACCTTTGCCATTTGTAACTTGATCAAGCTTGCAAGCTCCTTCTTGTATGGGAGCAGAAGAGAGATTTAGATATAAGTCGGAAAAAAACCCACAAAGTGTTGTAGGCACAGGTATCCACAGCTACCTGTAATTGCATCAAAATAATGCTATATGTGGTGACGTCATGATGAAAGTCCAGCCTTTATGTACTTGTACCCCAATGTCAGTTTCTTGAACACAGGGATAGCTAATGGCGTGAAGCTGGGTGAAGACAAACAAGGGTAGCTAGAGCCATTTCATCCTGGAGAAATCTGCAAGGAGACATGGTAGAGCTATCTTTGAGAATTTGTGATGCTGCCTTGTAGAAAATTGTTGGCAAAATTGTTCAGAGTGGTTTGAGAAGACAAATTTAGAAAAACAGGGGTTTTAAATTACAAGGACACAAATTTTGACAGGATATCAGGATATATTGTAATGCTAAGAATTGTTAAATAGTAGAACAAACCTTTCCCAGAGGTGTTTAAAAAGAGCCGGGTTGACCATCTGCCAGGGAAGCTGTTGTAATAGATTCTTACCCTTGGTAGGGGGTTGCATTAGACGATCTCCCAAATGACTTCTAAAGCTCCATACCTTCTATGGTTTCTTTTGAAGAATCAGCAAATAAACAGAAATCGATGAAAACAAAATAACAGAGAATTGGAAGGGACTGTGGAAGTCTTCTAGTCTAAATCCTTGTTCAAGCAGAAGATCTGGATAAATGGCTGCCCAATCTCTTATTAAAAATCTCCATGCTCAGCACTGATAATTGTAAGCATTTCCTTCAGCTAGGAAAAGTGCAAATCTCGGGCATGAAGATTCCTGAACTTCCAATAGAATGTGCAAGAACCAATAGGTGACAATTAGTTAGAAGATGGCTTTAACAGAGGAGAACAACAAGGGTGCTATAACACCATGCCTCAGAAGATTTTGGAAACTTTCTTTTTATGTGACACACACTCGTGGTTCATTGCCAAAGAGGTCCCTCAAAACATTTGTTCAAAGCGTCGTTTGTTTGGTCCATTCTGCTTGAGTGGGCAACCTTTCTAAAAGTATGAGGGAAAGATCAGGACACTCACAATTATTTATAGCTGACAGACAATTTGGTAAGAATGCCAAAAGTGGGGCATTCCCAATAAAAGAAAGATAAAGGCAACCAGACATTCAGAAACCAAAACTTTATTATAATTAAAAACAAATACTGATTGCCTGTAACTTTGATTCACTCATATCTCTCCCTGACTCAGATATCTTGAAAATGTAGGTAACAGCACAAGGAATAAAAGGAACAGTAGAAATTCAAAAAACATATCTCTTTGCCAGCCTGCGAAAAATCAAATTAAAAATGGATTTTGATCAGGGAGTCAATACCTCAAGATTAACTGAAGATCACTAAATCCTTCATTACTGATTGAGTGAAATACTGTCTCTTATTATGCTTCACACATGTCTTATTTTTTTCCCTTTGTATAAATCTAAAGGAGATGTGAAGAAAGGAACATCACAGTGAATATCTCCTGCTAAATCTACAATATAAACTGTTAAATGAGAGCACTATTTCTTACAGCTACAACTTGAACTTGAAGCTGAAAAAAGTCTATATTCATCATTTAGGTAACACTTTGCAATGCATAAATTAATCTACTAAGTTCTTGGTTTTATTACAGGATGGATAATTGCAGATGACTATTGCTGTAACCTCAGGAAGGTGACAAGGCCAAGGAAATTACTTTGCTTTCCTTTTCTTAAGATTAGAATCCAGGACCATCCAATAAAACTGAACATTGTAGAATTCAGTTTCCAAAATAAAAGAGTCCCCTAACTTCAGCAAAACACCTCTGAATTTACTGTTGCAAACATCTTAATGGCCACCCAGAGGAATGGCCTTAAAATGGATTGAAAGAATTCTGAGAGGATAGATTATCAAAGTCTACTCCTATTATCTGTATTGGACTATTGTTTTTGACTTACGACTTTAAGCCTGCCCATAGTAGTCATAAGTAATGATGTTTCCAAAATGGATTGGCCACAGGACAGCATCCAATGTTACAACCTTTTTTTTTTTTTTGGCAGCGGTTGCTAAGCATTAATCCATGCGTTGCTATGGGTGCTGTTTTGCCGAAAGCCAGAAGAACTGGCAAAACCATCAAAGGACATGGTCACATGACTACAGGACACTGTGCAAATGGCTGTTAATGAGGCCTTATTGCTGAGCGCCCAAAGTTCGGTCATGTGACTGCAAAGGTAGGGGGGATGACTGTAGGAACTTCAAATCCGAGTTGTAAATATCAGGTCGATCCTAACATTGAATGATTGCTAAGTGATTGGTTGTTAGTCAAGGATTCCCTGAACATAATAAAATATATATAAACAGTATAAGAGACAACGTGACTGTGAGTAACAATCGTTGGGGAACCCATCAGATGTCCATGATTATCAGAGTCTTCTAGCTGGTTTGGTCTAGTGGTCAAGGCACCAGGCTAAAAAAATAATAATCAGGATAATCAGGCACCAGGCTAAAAAAACTGGAGACTGTGAGTTCAAGTCCTGCCTTAGTCACAAATAAGCCAGCTGGGTGGCTTTGGGCCAGTCACTCTATCTCATCCCAACTCCACCTCACAGAGCTGTTGTTGTGGGGAAAATAGGAAGTGGAAGTTGTGTTGGATATGTTGGCCTCCTTGAGTTATTTGTAAAAATAATGAAAATGGGATACAAATAAAAAAAATCAATATTATATTTTGAGTTACATGAGACCACATAGTACTGTACTATTGCTTAAAACACTGACCTGGCTGAACTAACAGGCCCAATTAAAGGGACTGACATTACCCTAAAGATCTTTAAAAGGCTTAAAATGCAAATACCGTAAAGAGTATCTCATCTAATATGTTAAGGCCATTTTGAAGGCGCTATATGTATCCCATTCATGACTGCTAACAATGTAGTGGTTAGAACAGGACTTGTTTGATTGCAAGGTCGGCACTTATATTTCTCTGCATGCTTAAATGAAAATAAAATCCAAAAAATCTGAAAGAAAATAATTTCTTAACTTATGAATTTCTATTTTTTTACGTCATTAGGGAGTAAGCCTCCACAGAAAAACACTGTTGTGAAAAAAGGCACCAAACAACAGAAGGCTTTAGGTTCCCTTTCATGTTTTATACCAATACATATTAAACTTTAAAATGCTACAGGCCTAGGAAATATGTAGGCTCCTTTGTGGAGAATATTAACTTAAAACAATGTCTCACATCTCTAGATGTCACCAAAGAACCATTTATTTTCAACCAATTAACTTTCTCATCTTTTCAACTTCTCATCTTTCTAACCTCTCATCTTTCCTACTGCCGGCTCCTACTGGTGTATTATGATTTATCAATTGTATCTTATGATTTATGACAATAACTTTGTTGTTTGTATGTACACTGAGAGCTTATGCTCTGGAGACAAATTCTTTGTGTGTCCAATCACACTTGGCCAATAAAGAATTCTATTCTGTTCTGTTCTGTTCTGTTCTGTTCTGTTTTGTTCTGTTCTACTCTACTCTACTCTACTCTACTCTACTCTACTCTACTCTACTCTACTCTACTCTACTCTACTCTACTCTACTCTACTCTACTCTATGTTTTCTATTCTAGAAAACAAACACAAGGAGTGGGATGAAATGAGGCTGCAAGTTCATTATTTTATCATAAATCTGAATGAATTAAGCCATCTTAGATGGCTTAATATAAACACCCAATGTGTGAAAATAATATGAAGCTTGGAATAGCAGTTCTTTGATATTCTCTAAACTAGAGTGTCCAATCTTGGCAACTTTAAGACTTCTGTACTTCAACTCCCAGAATCCCCCACCCAGCATGTATGAATTTATTTAGGCAAAATAGTTTCTTTCTTTGTTTCAAAGTACCACAGTGAATATTATTAAGTCCTGAGACCTTTAGATTCAACCACTTTGACAATTTCAAGTTTGTTTGTAGATAGAGGGAGTCCATTTGCTGTGGTGGCTAAGGCACAGTCTGGAAACTGGGAGATCGTGACTCCTAGTCCATCTTAAGCACAATGCCAACTGAGTGACTTTCTTTCTTTCAGCTTTAGAAAGAGATAATGGCAAATCACTTTCAAAAAATCTTGCCAAGAAAACCACAGTGGATGATCCAGACAGGCATCAGGAGTCAAAAATGACTTGAAAGTCCAATGCATGCATGCATGTGTGTCTGTATGCACATGCATGCGTGCATACACACACACACACACACAAAAAAAAAAACTGGTAGAGGTTTCCAATCTTTTTGGGGAAAAAGTGAGATTTTGCTTATGAGACAATATCATAGGCAGATTATGTTTAAGGCTAGCGGTTTGCTTCACAGCAGGCTAGTTCTCTATTATTTTAATTAAAAGAATCTAAAGAGATTTAAAAATAGATAGGCCATGGAACTCGATAGACACCAAGAAATGTGTTGACAGACAGATTACCACCTTGGTGCTCTGCAGGGGAACCAGGTTGCACAGTAAATAAACACATCGTTTTTAAAGAAGCTTCAGTTGGCAAGCAGTACATGGTATTTCATTCAGGTGACAATCAAATTTTGTGCAGAGAATAGAAAGCGTCACCCAAAAGGTTTTGCTTTTGTAAACAATTCTGAATATTGAAAACTTATCATTTCTCAGTCAGCCAGAAAATGAAGACTGAAATGTCTGATTTAGACAACAAAAAGAAGTTAAAATAATGGATAGGAGAAGTACAATGAAAGACATAGATTTGTGCATACCTATATGGGATAGGATGGTGGGGAAGAGAAATTCAAAATCATTGCAGAAATAATTAATTGTATTGTATTTTGTGTAATCTATTGCATCATTTTGCAATTCATTTTTAACATATTAGAAGGTAGAATATAGTGCCCTAAACTAGACCTTTTTTAACATGCTAGGAGCTAGAAGCTAATCTCTAAATCTTCAGCTAGAAACTATGTTTGCTACTGCTATAACCTGGAACAAGAGTTACAATAAGACATCTAATTAAATGTTAACCAGTTCTGTGTTTAATTAATTTCATGGTAATATTGAAGCATATGGATGATTTTAATTTAGCAAGAATATTAAGTTTGCATTAACATCGAAATAATTAGCTTTACTTACTTTATTATATCACATGCTTTTTCCCATAATAGAACTGAAGAACTTCTTTAATCAAATTGTCTTTAATCAAATTGTCTCTCATCATACATACAAATGGCAATACTATGTAGTCTTATAAACTGCTTCACAGTGCTTTATAGTCCTCTCTAAGTGGTTTATAGAGTTAGCATATTGCCCACAACAATCTGGGTCCTCATTTTGCCTACCTCAGAAGGATGAAAGTTTGAGTCAATCTTGAGCCAGTGAGAATCAGTTGACAGTTAGCAGAATTAGCTTGCAATACTGCATTCTAACCACTGCACCACTATGGTTCTCACAGAGAACACATTCATAGATAATTTCTGACAATTATTTATTGGGACTGAAGCATGTTTCCAACCTACAAATCATATTTCTTTACTGGCTTCAAATGGCGAATATAAGGACACAATATATAGCTAGCTAAATGCAGAGCAGGAAGTTAGTCCTTCACCTACAAGGTATATTATTTCTTAGAGATCTCTTTTGAAAGTACCGTGTTGTCTAAAGCTTGGCCTCTAAAGTTTATTGAAAAACCACGTGTCCAGGCATAGTGAGCCCAATGGACAGCTGTAAATATTGCCCTCTTGACAAGCACTCCAATGAAATAAAAGAGCCATTCATTCACTCATAAATGAAATTTGAGTTGTGAAATTTCATTCTACATGCAGCCCTAGCTGAAACCACCTCTTCAGTCAACAAACCCTCCTCTCCCCCTCCACATACACACACTTCCAACTTGGAAAATAAAAGAAAGGGAAAATAAATTATCAGGTGAAGGCAATAAAAAACGGGCTGATGATTTTCCACTTCCTATTCTTTTTTGACCTTTGAATGGATGCGGTTCTAGTTGAACTTCCTTCAGTGAGCTGTGTAGTGGTTTGGCATTTTTCAATTTGTGGAAGTAATGAAGGAACACAACAATGACTAATGCACCGTGGTTTCCTCCTTTTCTCTTTTGCTTCCTTTTGCTTCCCTTTTCAAGCTGGAATATTTGCTGTGCATTTTAAAAAGAACACGATACAGCCTTTCAACCTGGTCTATATGCTAGCATTGCTGCTGATTTCTCTCTTGGGGAGAAACAACCATTATTTCTTGCACAACCCCAAATGAGAGTTATAAAAGGGGAAGAGGTTAACCCAGGATTTGAAATAGAAAGCAAATATGCGCTGCAAAACCATTGCAGAGTTCCAATGAGTGTAGAGATCAGAAAGTCTAAATAAATAAATACAAAGAGCTGAGTGAGTGGAATTACACAGAACTCCTGATAACACATCAACAGTTGAACATAAATCTTATTAATACATATGCCTAAAATCCACAGAAAAGATTTCTAAAATTGTTCTAAGACCTGTACAGAGAGAGCAGAGAAGGTAATGGCTCTCAATAGCTGTTCAAAATGGAAGTGTAATTGCATTCAGCGAACATTTCCATGCAATTAGCAGTTTATCTTGTAATATCCCAAGCTGGCTACCCTGATATTAAATTACATGGGGCTAACACATTAAAAATACATTTCCAATAAGAGTGCATTAATGATAGAGATACTCCAGACTCCTCATCTTTGGAGTTTTGTGTAAATTGGCATTCTCATGGCAGTTGTCAAAATCTGCTTTTAACACTTACTCACACACATTCCCTACCGAAAGAGCAAATAAGAATTCTTTTAGTCTCAGGTAATCAGGGCTTTGAACAGAACATTAAATAAGATATAAATAAGCAAGTCAAGACCTAGGAGTGCAAAACACTTTGAATGGAGATTTAGATGGACAATAATTGGGCACCCCACAAAGTAACTAATAATAGTAATCATTTAAAAAACAAAGCTACTGAATCATGAAACAATGGCTAACTAAGCACAAGGTAGGCACAATTCAGTCACTCATAGTGTAACCATGCCTTTACACTGAGTAATGATACATAATAATGCTACAGTCAATGGAAATATGCTAAGAGACAAAGCACAACAATCTAGTTGGACCTTACACATAACACTTTGGGGTGCTCCAACATAGGATTTCATCCTATGTTCCAAGCTTTGTGATGTATGGTGCCAGGAGCTCCTAGTGAAGTTAAACATGTAGGGACAACAGAATAAAAACATTTTCTGTTAGTCACTTTCGCTACAAGCTGGTTTCCAGGATTTTGCTTGCTTCATAATTCTGCTTGTAGCTATTTAATTACTTCTACCCTATTTGTTGAACACCGTGTGTTATTCTGATAATAAGAGAATGTTGTTGTTTTTTTGCTTAACCCATCAGTTCAGACTCAGTGCCAAAGAGAAGGAAAAAAAATCAGTGTTCTCTTTTATGGATGTCATCTCTCTTGAGTTCTGCCAAAAGAAGGATGACATATTTAAATTATACTGCTGCAGGCAAGAACAGCAAGGCCACTTCATTACATTTGAGGAAGGAAGAAACCATATAAAATGAAAAGGAAATTGCACATGTGCTACAATAGGAATCCACAGAACATCAAAGGGACATGTAAAACAAATTTTTAAAGGATAGTATATTAATAGTTTAGATTCAAACCATTAACAAAAGAAGTCCTAGATGATCAGACCAAGGTCTGACTGATGAGAAACATGGTTCCCAGTGGCAATATAATCAGAGAATAATATTGTTATATGCTTATTAAAGGAACATTGATCTGAGTAGCTGTCACATAGACTCCCTGAAGAGAACTCAGCTACCCTGTTTACCTCCCCAATATTTGTTTGTTTTTTATTTAGTTATTTGTCTGTGTGTATGTGTGTGTGTGTGCTTTCAAATCACTGTTGACTCCTGATGACAGCCTGCAGTTTTCTTGACAAGATTTTAGAAGTGGTTTGACATTGCCTCCTTCCTAGGGCTGAAAGGGAATGACTAGCCCAAAGTCACCCTGCTGGCTTTGTGCCTAAGGTGGGGCTAAAACTCATGGTCTTCTACCAGTTTCTAGCCTGGTACCTTCACCACTATACCGAACTGCCTATCTTCCTAGTCTAAGAGCCCTGAATATATTTACTCTCATAGCATTGACCCAAGAGATTTTCATCTTTGTGGGGTCTGTTATAATTCAGGACTATTCAGATGTTATTAAAACAATTAATGGTATTGCTTTTTCTTTGAAGAGGTTTCGCTTCTCATCCAAGAAGAGAGATGAAGAAGCTTCTTGGATGAGAAGTGAAACGTCTTCAAAAAACCCCCCCAAAGCCAGTTGCCTCTTGGAAAAAGAAGCACCTTATCTTCCAGGCTTATTGTTTAATAAGATGTTAGATCAAATCAGAAAACTTTCCTTTCTTACTCACGTTCTTGGTATTTTACTTAGTAATGGTTCCCATAATCCCATCCCATTAAGGCATAATCATATAGTAAAATGACATTAGATAATATCAAAGTCTGTAAAAGAAGAGCAGGCTTTTCTTTGAAAAAAGAAGTAACCAGCCATTAGAAATATGTGCCCATTGATCCTGCTTAGTATTCCCTAACTTGCTCCCTTTTTCATTTCCCAGTGACCTTTTTAAAAAGCCCAAGCATGCCATAAATATTAAAAGAATTCCAAAAGATGTCTAATTCTGATTTATTAAAACTGGTTAGCAGAATGCCTGACTCTGGAGACAGGGATGAACAGTGGAATTGAGGAAGCATAAGGCCACTTAATTGTCATTGTCTTCAACCCAAATATTGACACAGAAAACAGACAACTTCTTCTAGATAATTACATTGCATAAATTGCCAGGGCATTAGCTTGAAGTAGCTAGATATACATGGGAGAAGCGTTGCTTATAGATGAGGAGATAAAACCATGTAACCTCACTTGCTAAATGATGATTGTTACATTCCTTGGGCAGTGGAAACCCATCCCTGCTAATTTCTAACAGTGGCCAATTATTTTTTAAATTATATATTCTACCACAGAAGACAGGCAAACAATAAGATATTTTAAAACCATATAGTGACATTAATATAAAAGTATGGTCCAAAATTTACCAAATCCATTTCATTCTCATTTTTCTCTTTTATTTAAATTATTTTCAAGAGATTCAGATAAGAGACATCGCAGTCCTAGAGCTGGATCATGGGAAGAGGAAGAGATTTAGGACAGTCACTCTTTAGAATCTCCTAGGGTTTATCTACTAGGGTGAGAGTACTAAGGGTTTAGTCTGGCAAGATTCTGTCTATATGGTATAAACAATAGAGATTCAGAGGTTACATATTTGGAATGGCTAATTTATTTATTTTAATCTGTCCTGTATTCTCCAGCCTGGTAGCCTCCAAATACAGGGAATCCTTGATTTATGACTACAATTGACCCCAAATTTTCTGTTGTTAAATGAGATAGTTGTTAAATGAGTTTTGCTGGCTTAGTTTTTCAGTGAATCATGCAGTGGTTAAGTTAGTAACATAATTGTTAAGTGAATCTGGCTTCCCCATTGACTTTGCTTGTCAGAAGGTCACAAAAGAGGATCACATGACCCCAGGAACACTCAACCGTCATAAATATGAATCAGTCGCCAAGCATTTTAATTTTGATCACATGATCCACAAGGATGCTTCAATGGTCATAAGTGTGAAAAGCCTGGAATCGTAACACCACAAGTGGGGGAAACAGTCTTGGAGAAAGCCACTTTTCAGAGAAAGTTGTTTATAAGTCACTTTTTTAAAGTGCCGTTGGATCTTTGAACAGTCACTAAATGAACTCTTTGAAAATCGAGGATTACCTATATGTTAGAACTCGACAGCATCCATTCTGACTATGAAGCCTGGAATGGTAACAATCAAATTGGGGGAAACAGTCTTGGAGAAAGCAGCTTTTCAGATAAAGTTGTTTATATCTTTTTCCGTCCATTATAGAAGAAATGTCTTATATCCCACCTTGCAGCAAATTTGTATTAAAATAATACTATCGTCGTGATCTATATTGCAAGGATATTTGGCAAGAGACTTCAACATCTAAGTGGAACTAAAATTTGCTCTATCAATGAAGCCATTCCTATCCCAGCCTCCATTGATGATACAGTGCCTGATTGTCAATGGGATGACAAGCTCAACATCAAAGAGGCTTCAATTGAATTTTGTTAATTTACAAAAACCTTGATGGTGAGGTTTAAAGTTGCAAACTGTTACTTCTCCCTGCAGTAGTGAGAAGATCAGACAACTAGATAAAGCAATTGTCTTTCCGGAGTCTGTGCTTATATCAGTACTCCTTGACATATGACCACTATTGAGCCCAAAATTTCTGTTGATAAGTGAGACAATTGTTAAGTGAATTTTTCTCCATTACAACCTTTCTTGTCACAGTTGTTAAGTGAATCACTGCAGTTGTTAGTAACATGGTTGTTATGTGAATGTGTCTTCCCCATTGACTTTGCTTGTCAGAAGGTCACAAAAAGAGATCACATGATCCTGGGACGTTGCAAATGTTATAAATATGAGTCAGTTGACAAGCATCTGAAGTTTGATCCCGTGACCATAGAGATCTTGTGACGGTCATAAATGTGAAAAGCAATCATAATTCACTTTTTCAGTCTCATTGTAACTTCCAATGGTCACTGAATGAACTGTGGTAACTCAAGGACTACCTGCAATAGAAGGGAAATTTAAGGGTAGAAGTGGATTAAACCTTCCACTATGGCTTTTATCATCATGTATCTGATGTAAGATGCCCAAGTCATACCAATTTAAAGATATAATATGTAACCTCCGCTACATATTTGTTAACCTCTGGAAGCTAAGAGTTTGGATACTTTCAGTGGGGCAGTAGCAAATGTCTTTAATGGGAACTTTCCACATTGGGATGTTACAATATGAGTGTGCTAGATTATGATGCTATTTCTTGAAGCTAATTTAAGCTGGGTGTTTAGTGTTGGGTAAACAATGTGAGAGCCACAGATCAATGGTGTGATGGACTGCAGTTAAGTTTCCAAAACGGAGAGGACACAGTGCAAGAAGGTGTATGGGTCAAGAGAGATCACAGTCCTAGAGCTGGATCATGGGAAGAAGAAGAGATTTAGGATAGTCACTCCTTAGAATCTCCCAGGGTATATCTACTAGGGTGAGAGTACTAAGGGTTTAGTCTGTCAAGATTCTGTCTATATGATATAAAAAAAATAAAGGTCACCACAATGTAAAAAAGATATTGAGATTCGAGAAAGACTGCAGAGAAGAACAAAGATGATTAGGGGGCTGGATGTTAAAAAATATAAAGAATGGTTGCTGGAATTGGGTATGTCTAGTCTAATGAAAAGAAGGAATAGGGGAGACATGATAGTCGTGTTCCAATATCTCAGGGGCTGCCACAAAGAAGAGGGAGTCAAGCTATTCTCAAAGCACCTGAGGGCAGGACAAGAAGCAATGGGTGGAAACTAATCAAGGGGAGAAGTAAACTAGAACTAAGGAGAAATTTCCTGACAGTTAGAACAATGAATCAGTGGAACAACTTGTCTCCAGAAGTTGTAAATGCTCCAACACTGGAGAAATGGACAACCATTTGTCAGATCTCCTGGCTTCCATCTTCGTGATGTGGTGCTGACTTTTGATTCACCTATTTATAGTAAGTTTTGGAACAGTTTAGATGCTGCTACAATTATTGCAGTATTTTCTTGCTAATATTAATAGGAGTCCTTGGTGCTCTCTCGGCTTGATTATTTTCTTGCAGACATTTCATAACGCAAACTAGGTAATATCAGCAGCTCACCAGAACATTTCTGCTCTGGACTCAGATCTGTCTTATCTGACCATTGCTTTAGTTGAGACTCTTCCTGTTTCTCAAGATTATTCTCACAGTCCATCACACAGAAGTTAAGTCTGCAACACAACAGATAATCAGAGTTGGAAGGGACCTTGTAAGTCATCTAGTCTAACCCCCCACCCAAGCGGGAGACCCTACACCATTTCTGACAGATGGCAGTCCAATCTCTTCTTGAAAGTCTCAAGTGATGGAGCTCCTACAACTTCTGAGGGCAAGCTGTTCCATTGGTTGATTGTTCTCACAATCAGATGTTCTCACATTTGGCTGAGCAGTATGCAAATAGTGAGAAATCAACTCTATGAAGTTTTAAATTAATATAATCCTTTATATAATCCTTATATAAAGACAGACTTTTAATAAAGGAAGATATTTAATTAATTGCTGGATGTTCCTTATCATTGGCAAGCTACATAATAATAATAATATCTCCCTTAAGGTAAGGTGAAACTCAAACAGACTGCTGTCTGATGTGGTTCTATATTATCATAGAGAATTGTGAAGCAGGAATTCATTCTCTGTCATCTTTTCTAATTACTGTATAAATTCATTGCTAAAATGCCTTGAGTAAATGCCACTTTTCACCTCCTTAATATTGCTGTTGGGCATAATCCTAGATGCTGATGACACTTTGTCAAATTGGAAACTCAGAGGAAAAATGTGACCCTTTTAGGCTATAAACAGCCACTTCAACCAAGAACATTTGAATATCAACTTGAGCAGGAACAGTGTTATGATGCTTGCCGAAAAGCCTGTCTCTCACAAATGACAAATCTGTAGGAATGCAATTGAACAAGTGAAAAGATGGAATTATCTGGAGGTTGTTTTTCAGACAACAAGCTGCTGGAAAGCTGAAGATGGACATGCCAAGAAAACGACCAAGTTCAGAACTATCTTCAAATTCATTCTAGAGGAGACTTCAACCTGAAGCCACAGAAGTATTTGGCCCAACTAGTCTCTAAATTGCTATTCAAGAGCCGTGGTGACACAGTGGTTAAAATGCAGTATTAGAGGCAAACTCTGCCTACAGTCAGGAGTTTGATCCTGATCGGCTCAAGATTGACTCAGCCTTCCGAGGTCAGTAAAATGAGGACCCAGATTGTTGGGAGGGGCAATAGGTTGACTCTATAAACGGATTAGAGAGGGCTGTAAAACATTATGGAGCAGTATACAGGTCTAGGTGCTACTGCTATTCTAATATGTGGAGTAATTGGAAAAGGTAAAACAGACATTTTTTAGCCATCTTCTGTGGCTAGCTATATGTCCAGTGCAAAACTGTGGCTGAAAATGGTATTTAACTGAGATTGAGGTTAGAACTTCCATTTGGCTTTTTAATCTTGGTTAAAAATATATATTTTAGCAAGGCCTGGCTTCCCTATATTTTTCACAATTAACTGGGTTAGGCAGAGAGTAAATTAAAGTTTCTAACCTCCCTAAGAATGCCAGGCAGTCTCAGCCAGTGAATATTTTGTTGGGCTCACTGGCACATACTCAGTTACTAAGTAACACTATGACCAGGAAACAATCTACAGCTCTTTTCAATGCTCTTTCCTCAGCCTTGTTATGAGGACAATATCATAATTTTCTTCTTGGGGAACAACATTCTGCATGTGAAGGTGAAAGAAGCAATACAGTGAGTGATATTCTTTTGCACAGTTTCCTTTGTAATGTAGAGGCCAGAGAGACCTGACATATTCTATACTGACCTAATTCTGGTCGATTCAAACTTATCGATCACTCTTAGCAGAGAAACATTTTGTGCTGCTGCTAGAAGAGTTAGATGAATGTTGACCCCAGAACCCGGCCATTATTAATTCACATTATTTAAGTAAAGGTGAACTAAGATACAGACAGCTGGAGAACCTGTTATTTGATAAGTCTATGCCATGTAGTCTGATTCTGTGCTATTTTATTCTTTGAAATTCAACACTACATGGGCAGTATGTATATTTATGTGTAATTTGGAAGAGACCTTGATTAATCCAAGAAAGGATAGGTGAGATTAAATCTAAAACATTCCAATTCTAACCTTCCATTAAGTTCTCAGTTCATTTCTCTACAACTCCAGTAGATCTCAAAGGATAGTAATATGGCATCCATACCAGGAAGAAGAAAAACTTTCACTGCTTATGAAAAATATAATGGGGACAAGTAGAAGAAGGAAAGGTGATTATGGGGATAAGGTCATTGTTGGTTCTCCCAATCACAACATTTGGAGTAATGGAGAGACTACAAGAGGCAAAGAGCTCCTTAGTGTTGTCATTTGAGACATAAATCCACATGTCTCTTGGCCCAAGGATGAACTAAGACTGTGGAGTTCCAGATACAGGTTCATTCTCAACCACATAAATTTACCGAGATATTTGGGTCAATCAACCTATCTCACAAGATTGTTGTTATTTGGAAGGGTGGAGGGATCTCAAGCAAAGAGTTTTGCACTGCAGCAGGGAGAAAGAAAGTGAGTTATTTGGAGTGGCTGTGGGCTGGTACATGTAGGTTGTTGTTCTTTTTTAATCACAATCACCACAGCACAAATAAAGCAGATGAATCTATCTTACAACATTATTACAAGAGGCATTATACAGTTGAGCTGCATGCAGGGATGTAAAAATGACAACATCATCACTGTTAACCTGAGATAAGAATGAATGATGAAAATGTAGGTCAAGCCTACTGAATTCTGAACCAACATAATACTTTTTTTGTGCTTATCCTAGTTGACATTGTAATCTAACAGTCCAGTTAAGGCTGATCCAGCAAGATTCATCTTTCCAGGCATTGAGTTTTCTCCAAAAATAAACCACCAGGTTATTTCAAACCTTCCTGCATAACCATAATACAAAGTCTAGATAAGTAAGATTCTCTGGGTCTTTTCCAGCTATTAGATTCTCTGCAGTGGTTAATAAATCCTCTGGTTTTTTTTTTTGTTTTTTTTTAAGGAATGCTTGCAAAATGAATGAAAATCCCATCTTGACTACAAATGGAGATATATGCACAGCTATGGGTCTCTTTGTTGAAATGTATCAATTAGATTTAAGAGTCTAAAAGGGACCATAAAATCCATTTGGGGATTTGGATATTAGATTATTTATGCCCCAAGTTAGCAGAACGATGTTGCCTGATCCTTCCCTTCTTCCACACACATGACAGCTAGTGATAATATGCAGGTCTCTAGGAGTTGTGAAGTAATTACACAGCCCTCCACTACAACATTTTTTTCAGCTGACATCTATGTGAGGGATAAGAACACCCAGAGCTATAATTTCAGCAACCCTCCCCACCCACCCCAGTGCTTCAGGATAAAACTAATTTCTGATACTGGGAACCAAAACAGATGAAATATAGTGAACAGTGGGAAGAGCTTGCTTCTTTTGAGACATGCCTGAAAGTCTCAATTCCTACTCAGAAAAAAAAAAAGAACAGTTCTTGATCTCCACCATAACTGATGAATGAAGATGTCTGGTGGCTCAATGGACCATTTAAATGAGAGCAAAACTTTGCAGGAATGAATGGCTGCCTGTTATGTTGTCAAAAAAGGAATTGTTCATATTTTTCTAACTGATTAGCTCCTGGTTACTGCTTCATGCAGCCTTTTCACATTCTGCTTTGGGGCTTGAGTTGAAGAAGTAGAATCCTGTATGTCCAATTGTTCAGTTGGTTTGTCATGGCTAAATAGTAGGACCCACCAAGGTTAACTATAGCTCATGCCTAGCTAATTGATTTCAAAGAAGAAGGTGGTAAGCAGCTACACTTGCACAATATTTATTAGAATTTCATTCTGCCTTTACTATTTTATCAGCAACTTAAGGCAGCAAACATACCTAATGATATACTAAACGCTGAGCTTATTGATACCAAATACTCCTTCTTTCTCCTATTTCCCCCACAACAAAAACCGTGTCAGGTTGGTTGAGCTGAGAGAAAGTGACTGGACCAAAGCCACCAGTCAGCTTTCATGGCCAAGGCATGACTAGAACTCACAATCCCCTAGTTTCCAGGTTGGCATCTTAACCACTACACTAAAGTAGCTCTGCATTTTATCCCCTGTATTGATACATGGATAAAAAAAGCATTTGAAATGTGTGTGTGTGTGTGTGGGGGGATAAGTTTACTGAAAATTCAGAGAAGTACCTATTTTGAAGGATAACTCTATATCAATGTATACAATGTTGTGAAAGTCCAAAAATTGCAAGTTCATATTAAGATGAAGCAACTATATCTCTCCATTGTTTCTGAAAGGTTTCTATTGGCCATCATCAAACTTCATGGTAGTAGAGCAGCTAAGCCAGTGGTGAAATGGTACCGGTTCGGCTAACCAGTAGTAAAAAAAAAGCTCCAATGGTCAGCTGAGAGGAGAAAGAAGATTAAAGTGCAGGATCAGCCCCCCCACCTATCCCTGCACCCTTGCACTTTTCTGTTCTTTATCCTCTCAACTGATTGGTGTGGCAGAGCCTCAGCTAGTGTTTGGAAAGCTATGCACGCGCGAAGTGCGCGATCACCAAACCAGTAGGGAAACTGGTAGAATCTCACCACTGGCATCAATAATACTCAGGATCAAACCACAATGCACCAATGCATCAATTTAGAACCATCTCCTGAAATCATTATATCCTCATTATTATTACTATTATGGCTAGCACTCTTCTTATTTCAACTGTATATAACCCGAGGTTTGCTGAGAGTGAACTATAACATTATCAAAACATCCCAGTGACGTATCTATGCCTTTTTGTTATGATAAAGTTTCATATTTTTAAACAATTCTTAAAATGCAAAAACTAATCCCAAATTTGAATAGGAAAACTCATCCTTTCTGACATCTTTTTTCTCTATACCCAGAACACTGCTAAAATCTGCTTTTGACCCTTTGCCCTCTGTTAATAAAAAATGAGACACCTTGATGAACTAAAAGCCTTTAATGATTAATAGTCTTTACAAAGCACCCATATTTTATCTCTCCTTTTGATGTTCCTGAAATAACTAAAACTTTGTCTCAAAGCATCTGGGATTCATGCAATTCAAAATTACGTTTGGCAGTTAAGAGTGCTGATAATTGACTTCCATGAAACTCCCAATTTAATTTGTTTTGGTACATCTTATTTATATTTTGGAGCTAATGGCAAGCCACATTCAAATAGATCCTGGTGTTCTCCTTGACATCCTTTGCAAACACATCACAGTTTATGCTCGACTACACGGCTGGGGAATACTGAGATAGCATTACCTCCATAATGTATTATTGAAATAATGACAGATAATGATACTCCAGAAGCTGAAGTGAGAAAATACAATTAGCTTCCTCAGAATGCATTCTTGCTAAGACACCACCCTTGACTTCCCAGAAAGTTCAGTAATTCATCTATCCTGTATATGTAACATACACAAAGTGATTTGTGACAATGGGTCTAGAGGAAGACACTGATGAAAATGTTAGCATTTTCTAGTATTCTCCTGTTGGATAAAAACATCAAATTACACCTCATCTTTTATCTATATCTGTATCTATGTATATGGTACATGATTACTCTGCATTTTTAATATTGGTTGTAATTTAATGTGAGGATACAGAATTTGTTTTCATCATCAATTCTCTTGAGGAAAAATAGCGTTGTTGCATTTATCTAATGATAAAATTGCCGATGATGATGATGATGATAAACACCATAGGCATTGACAAATTTGCCATCAGTCAATTGCAGAAGACAGCTTTACTTGGAACAGCTTCCATCCTGAGGTGACATCTGTAACACTATAAAACATCCATGCTTAGCTGCCTCAGCCATGCTTAGCTGCCTCAGGAATTCTGGGAGTCGAAGTCCATAGGTCGTAAAGTTGCCATACTTGCTGACCCCTGAGCTTGGAGACAGTGTATTGCTTCTTCTCCTGAAACAAAGTTTCCTCTGAGGAGAATCCTGGGAATGTCACCATCTAGTATCCTAATTTGCTCAGTTACAATTAGTCTACTCTAAGTCTACTGCAGAAAATCTGTCTGGTTACTCCTCCCTGGTCACTTTGGCTTTGGGTGAGGAAGACTGAAGATCCAACCTTTTTACTCTTCATCCTAGAATGTAAAACTCCCAGGAAATCAAAGGATATGTCCTCTAGGAATCATTTTATTTGGTACATTTCTAAGGGGTATACGATACTTTGCATGTGTGTTGGTGAGATCCTGATGTAGGGAAAGCACGTGGCACACCCACGCACACCCACACAGAACACATGTGGAGTGGGAAGAGGGAGAGAGACAGGTCGCTTTGAGATGGGTGGCAAATACATTTAATAATAATGAAAAAATAAAATAAAAAGTCTTTTCCTAACCATAAGCAGTGCATCGGAAAAACTGACCTCAGAAGAGAGAGAGAGAGAAAAAAAAAGAATAGAAAGTTCTAGAATTTGTGCTTTTCTGCTTTAAATTTCAGTTGAGTTCTTTGATCCCTCAGGTAGAAGGATCAAATGTATTAATTCCATGCTTCTCTCTAAAGATCATCCCGATGATCCTGGAGACCGATTGATCCATCAGAACAATCACAAAATGAATACTAAGAATGAAGATAATAAGATTGCTTTAATGTTGAATCCTCAACATCCCTCTGTCATACATTCAGGAAAATAATTAAATAAATAAACCCTCTTGTCTTTTTTTTACTTTTTTTACACACACACACACACACACACACATTATAATTGGAACCTGGTTTTCCTGCTGGCAGATGTTGCTGAATGGGATGAAAAAACGTGGTAGGAAATCCATCTTTTGCTGCTATGACATTACCTCCACAATAGATTGTGTGAGGACAGCATACTAATAAAAGGAAAATGTGGGGACAACATAATTTATGCCAATATTATTTTTCTTCCTGAGTCAGGAAAGAAAAGAGAGCGCATTTACACATCTGAGGACATTTCTTAGGAGATTCTACTCCATGGAGTTGGCGTGCTTCACTGCAGGCAGCCCTTGATTTATGACCCACAGTTGGGACCAGAATTTCTGTTGCCAAGCAAGATTGTTAAGCGAATCACTTCCTTTATGACCTTTTTTTTTTTTTTTGCCACAGTTGTTAAATCAATCATTGCAGTTGTTAAATGAATCTGGCTCCCCCAATTGCTTTAGTTTGCCAGAAGCCAGCTGGGAAGATTACTAATGATATTCATGTGATTTGGGATGCTGTTATAACTGGTTTGCCAAGCGCCCAAATTGTTACAGAATGTTACAACGGTCTTAAGTATGAGGATCTGTTGTAAATACCTCTCCTTCAGTGCCATTGTAATTTAAAAATAACTACTAAACAAACGGTTATAAGTCAAGACTACCTGTACAGAGAAAACTTGGGAACCCTGTCCTAAGATTGTACCGCCTTAGCTCTTACCCCTCCTCATTTTCTCTCCCCATCTATTTGAGCAGGTTATTTACAAAATGGAAAGAAGAAAAGAAGGGAAAAGATAGAAAACTCCAAGTTAGTCCTGCTTGTCATCATGTTTTAAAACACCTTTATTTCTAGAAACAATATCATCCCATTGCCAAATCATTCAGCTAGGTAGATAATTGTGTATCATTTTCACAATCACCCAGACACATTAAAATGAATTCGTAGACAGCAATTTGCACCTTGTTTGGTTTAAAATCATTAACTACTTTATCATCATTGACAAACTTGCATTTCAAATTTCATAAAATAGGGGCACACTAAATACATTTCAAAATATTTAATGGCACTGTTAATTTTATGGTTAGGTTGGAATCAAGCCTATTTCTTTTCCCCAAAGGAAAACAAGATTATCAAGTACACCATGACATTTTTCTGAATGTGATTGATGGGAAATAAACATCATCACCTTTGAAGTGATACTGCCTATATAATACTACTCTGTTGTTCTCATTTTCCCCCTTCCTTCTGACATCCATGAGTAATTAAAGGTAAAGGAACAGCTTACAAGGATCAATTAATATTGCATGTCAGCTCCATCGCAAAATCTTAACCAGCAGCAATGTCATTTGAGAAACTTTGAGGCTGGCAATGGGATCAAAGTTTTTGAAGGAGGCAGTTTTTCACATTCATAATGGTTCCTTATGAGAGCAAACTAATCTAGACCAGAGGTGTCAAACTCGCATCGTCATGACGGCATTACGTGGCATATCGTGACTTAGTATTGTGACCCGCAGTGGTCAGCGGAGCTGGTGGCAGAATAAGACAGTGAGGAGGTTGGGGAGGAACAAGAGCCAGTCCTGGAGTCAGCGGAAGGCTCTGAGGAGGGCTCTATGTCAGAGGAAGAGATGGGGCCAGGGCCATCCGATAGTTATCAGCTGCCTTTGGAGTCAAAGATCAGAGGGGCAGAAGAACAGCTGGAGCCTGTTCCCAATGCGTGCATGTGCAGAGCTACCAGGAGAAGGGAACAGTTAAGGAACAAGGCTTGACTCGGGCGTAAAGGCACAGGTGGATGGTGAATGGTCCCTCCCATAGGGAATAAAGAGGAGCAAAAGGGAAGGGGTGTTTGCAGGAGAAAATTAGTTCATTTAATTAGTGTGAAGATTTGTTCATGACTCTCAGAGACTCCTTGCCAAGTATTTTCTTGTACAGCATTGTGCTTGGAAGATATCAGCCTAGCAGCTCTCCAAGCCTGATAAGGTCTGTGGTTATAATTCTTCCTTGAAAGACTGTTTGCCAGGACTTTGCTGGATGTGAATGATAGGAATTCACATTAGTTTAATAAAAAGGAGTTTTGTTGGGACAAAAAGTCTGCTTCATGATTTTGTGAAGTCTCGGTCAGAACACCTTTTTTCCCTTCGCTATACCGGGTGTGGGATGGCCAGCGTGTGATGCATCTGGCCCATGGGCCATGAGTTTGACAGCCCTGATCTAGACCAAAATCCTATTTCCTGTAAGGATCAAATAAGTGGAGCTCCAGATTCCTAGTATATATTGCTCATATATTGCATATTGTAATACATATTGCTTATGCATTACTTCTGAATCTGAAGATTATTTAGTGTTGTAATGATTAGTAGTCACAACCCATCCAACCTCGTAATTTGCTAAATCTACTTTCAAACCCATCAAAAGGTCTTTTGACCATGAATCTAACAAATAATTGAAGTTGTAAGAAATATATCATTGGAAATTATAAGAAGAAGCTCATCTCCTTGCTTATTTGTATGAGGATGTACACATATTTGATTTCTATATCTCAACAAGGGTCTCTGAATTACAATAGCTATCTTGATTAATCTACAATAACTATGTAATCATATGATAAAATTGATACAATGAAAGTACCCCAAACACTTTGTAAATAGTAACAAATAGCCTTGCCATGTGAACATTTCATTGGATCTGGAAATGTTCTTTCATGTGAAGAAATATGTTTTTGTTTTTACAAAACAATATAATACAACTCATAGAGCAAGATCTTGGTGCAAAGAAGAGAACTGAGATTAACGGAATAACAGAGTTGGAAGGGACCTTGGAGGTCTTCTCATCTAACCTCCTGCTCAAGCAAGGAGTCCATATACCATTTCAGACAAATGGTTGTCCAGTCTCTACTTAAAAGCTTCCAGTGATGAGCACCTACAATTTCTGGAGGCAAGCTATTCCACTGGTTAATTGTTCTCACCATTAGGAAATTTCTCCTTAGTTCTAAGTTACTTCTCTCCTTGATTAGTTTTCATCCATTGTTTCTTATTCTGCTTTTTGGTGCTTTGGAAAATAGGTTGACCCCCTTTTTCTTCATGGCAACCCCTGAGATATTGGAACACTGCTGTCATGTCCCCCCTAGTCCTTCTTTTCACTAGACTAGACATATCTAATTCCTGCAACTGTTCTTCATATGTTTTAGCCTCCAGGCACCTAATCATCCTTCCTATTCTTCTCTGCACTCTTTCCAGAATTTCTACATCTTTTTATACTGTGATAGATGCAGTATTTCAAGTGTGGTCTTACTAAGGCTCACTGGTAGCAGAAATTTTGAGTAGTTCGGAGAACCGGTAAATACCACCTCTGACTGGCCCCGCCCCCATCTATTCTCTGCTTCCCGAGTCCCAGCTGATTGGCTGGGTCTTCTTTTGTTGCCCTGCACAGGAGATGTTTATACCATGCAGGAAAATAGACATCTGGTGATATGTGAAACTACTGAAATGCTATAATATTTGCATATCTCATGAGAATGCAGTGATGAAAAATAAAATATTTAATATTTTTATGGAATTGTTGTCTGTAAGTACCTTTTAAGGATATATGATTTTCTGGTACCTATGTTGCCAATACTTGCATTGATTTGTGAGCAATAGACAACTTTGAAACAATGTTGGCAAATTGTGTATTGAAAAGTCAGTTTTATCAAGTGATATCTAAATATAAGTTCAAACTTATATTTGATCTTCTTTGTAAAAAAAATCCTGTCTATGTGACAAAGCATATAAATTAAAACAGATACAATACATCTAATCTGAATTATTTTATCTATCGGTCTCTGAATAATAGCAAGGCATTAAAAGGGAACTTGGCAATTTACAAGGAAAAATATGTCCCCGTTCAGATCTGGACTATAGGTTTTGCAAGGTATTTAATTGCTTTTCATATCAATCACTGTAAGGCCTTTGGACAAATGACATTGGACATTTAAGGCTGCTGACACATCAGCAGATTCCCTCTGATTATACCAGGTAAAGAAAGACTGAATAGCTGTCTTTGATAAAATATTCCTGGCAGATATAACAAAGAACACTTTGTTTCATTATCCCATTAATCATAAAGATGAATAAATTGCATTCATTCTGTTTCATTAATTTCTTAGTTGTTCCTTTTGCTTCTACTGACTGGTCATTAAAATTATCGAACTAATTTCAGTTGCCAGGTTTTGGAGCCCAGAATGCCCCAGTTATTACATCTTTTGGAAGGTATTTGAAAGAAAATGGTTGTCTGACAAGCAACTACAATAGGATCCCTTAGATTGAATAAGGGGTCAAACTAGCGGCCCACGGACTGGAGGCTTCATGTGCAGGCCACGCCCACTCTAGCTCCGCAAAGGGGAAAAACGTCACAATGCCGTCATGTGACAGCAACGTGACTCTGTGAGTTTGACACCTGTGCCTGAGATGGACATGTGGAAACATGCTGGGAAGCCTACCCAGAGAGGCTCCAATTGTTAGAGAAAACCAACAACCCCTTGGTTGAATGCATTTAAAATGGGTTCCTTTCTTTTTATTATTTTTCTCCCATTCATCCCAAATACTCCAAGTTATACTAAAAAAAAAAGCAGAAATATATAAAAAAAAAATACAGAAAAATGTACATTTCTAGTGTAGAGAGACAGATACAGACAGATGCAACACCTTAGACCTTTCTAATCATATTATAAAGAAATCTGAAAGCCCTTACAAAAATATATGTTTTCCTTGTTTCCTCTTTTTTGTGCCTTTAATCACTTTAATCTTAACTGAAAGTCTGTGGACATTCTCGGTCATCCAGGTCATGGTTTTCCCAAAAGTGCTTTTTCTGGAGGCAACTGGACTTTCTTGTTTTTTCTTTGAAGATATTTCACTTCTCAATCAAGAAGCTTTTTCAGCTCTGACCGAATAGTGGGGAATGGAAGGATTTATATTCCTTGCAGACAGCTGGTCATTTGCATCCTGTTAATCTTAACTACTACCTGGAGTAGTCCCTGCAGTTTTCTTGGCAAGGTGCCTAAAGTGGGGACTAGAATTCATGACCTCCAAATTTAACTTACAAATCAAACTTACTCTCTATTTTCTTTATTACAAATTCCATATAATAATTTTTAGGGCAAGAGGAAATTCATCAAGTTAATTCTCTTACATTTATCTAGTTCTGCATATAGGAATTCATCATCAGTACGATGCTTTTCATGTACAAAACATGTTGATGACTTAAAATATCATTAAGTGAGAACATCTTTGCTATTTTAGCAGAACTCATTAAAATGATATTCTGTTTTCTCTTTTTGATGAGCTTCTTACTGGAGTGGAAGATGGATTAATTTACCAACCCAAATATGTTGAGCAAATGACACCTGCTTTACGAACAGTGGCAGGCTAGTACATCTCATGAAAATGAAAATTGAAACTTGACAAAAATAAGATTTTAACCACTCTTCAGCTCCCATTTATTATTTCTCCCACAAGTCTTAGGCAATGAATTTGAGGGTGACATATCAAGGTGATATTTGAGACCTGACAGCATCTCATGTCACATACCTGTCAAAATGTAATAAGGCCCCTGTGAGGAGAAATAAGATGCCAAAAACACAGTTCAGTATAGGATTTCCATTTCTTATATATCATGATTCATAAGTTGCAGAGCTGCAATGAAAATAAAATGATGTTGCTATTGCTATCTAGGAACAACAATAGGTTGCGTGCAAGTCATCATTCAGAGCTATAACTGGGGAAACATTTAGCCCCAAATCCATATGGGATGGTCATAGCTTCATTGACTTATGCAAACTCCTTCACCACGACAAGGCAGAAATCCATGAAGAGGATTATAATTCACTGGAGAAGAGCCTAATGCTGGGAAAGATTGAGGGCAATAGAAGAAGAAGGGGACGACAGAGAATGAGGTGACTGGATGGAGTCACTGAAGCACTGAACGAGTAGAGATGGAGACATGAAGAAGCTGTTGACTAGTCAAAAATGGCAGAAGTCCAGTGGGTCCATATAACATTCAGAAACAACTCCAAGAGAGACTTTCCTAATTCATTTCCTTCCTTCCTTCCTTCCTTCCTTCCTTCCTTCCTTCCTTCCTTCCTTCCTTCCTTCCTTCCTTCCTTCCTTCCTTCCTTCCTTCCTTCCTCTTGCTGGCCTTCTGAGATGGACTCTGGGTAGCGCATAAAATTAAGAGAGACCTAAAAACAACTAAACATATTTAATGTTGGTGGGAATGTTGTTTTCTTCTTGGTAGTTCCATGCCTAGGCTGCTGTTTACCATTATTAACCAGTAAACAACTGATAGGACAAGCCACTACATATGGGTCGTCCTTGATTTACAACCACAATTGAGTTCTAAATTGTTAGGCAACACAATTAAGTTAGTTTTGTTCCATTTTACAACCATTCTTGCCACAGTTGTTAAGTGAATCATTGCAGCTGTTAAGTTAGTAACCCGGTTGTTAAATGTGAATCTGAAAAAGTGTTCACCTGACACTGGGACACTGCAACCATCATAAATACATGCCAGTTGCCAAGTGTCTGAATTTTGATCACACAGCCCTGGGGATGCTACAATGGTCGTCAGTATGAAAAATGGCCAATTTTTTTTAGTGCTGTTGTAATTCCAAAATGTCACTAAATAAACGGTTGTAAGTCAAGGACAGCCTATATGGTGGTGGTGATTAGAATGCAGTACTATAGGATAATTCAAGCTCGCTGCCAGGAGTTTGATTCTGACTGGCTCAAGGCTGACTCAGCCTTCCATCCTTCCGAGGTCAGTAAAATAAAATAATCTGGATTGTTGAGGGCAATTATGCTGACTCTGTAAGCTGCTTAGAGAGGGCTGCAAAGCAGTATATAAGTTTAAGTGCTAAGTTCTATATAAACAGAAAGCAAACTCACTCCTTTCCAGAACTGAAGATGCTATCTTGGGTTAGGTTATGAAACATCTGCAAGAAACAACCAAGCTCAGATAGCACCAAGGACTCCAAAGAAGAGAAGAAGTAAGGAGTTGGCAGAAGGGAAAATGCAACCCGGGAATGTGCATGGTAGCAGAGAAGAAACACCAAGCAGGAACCTGGGTAAATAAAGTATGAAGTGAAGAACACACTGCAGCTGACCTTAAACTGTCCAGCAGACAACCTTGTCAGCAATCCTAAACCTGTAGCTTAGAGCATGTGGATGGAGGGGAAGAAGTTTTCTGTTGTACAGGAATAGAGTTTGAATCTCTTACTTAAAACCCCTGTTCAGATACTTAGATGGTGATAGCATATATGCTTGGTCATGTATCACTCAAACTATTGTAAATACACTTTATATTAAGACTGTATCATAACAAATAACACTGTATTGATTCTGTGAGCTGTGTGTATGTGTATACGTATGGCTTTATTCGATCTGTCCTCACACTCCAACAGATGTGTAAGTTTTATTTCTATTTAGCACCCAAGTCTTCCAGAACTACGTATTGCGATGATTACCAAAGAAATTGTAAAATATCAAGGTCATGTTTAAAGTTTGTTGCAACTAGAATATTAGAAAATATAACAAGCACAACCAATAATTTTGCCCCCAAAATCTCATGGCAGTTGAATTACAGCTGAATCAAGTTCTTCTAAATTTTTGGATGAGGGAGAAACTTTTGCTGAACTTCAGAATAAATTTACTGGATAAATGAAAATATCTTCCTCTTTTTTGTGCCACATTCAGAATTTTTTACATGCCTGTATAAACAAATTCTTTTAAAAGTAGTACAGGAGAACGTTTGAAGATATTACCCTACTTCCTGTTTTTTTTTCAGGATTATTATCTGCTCCCTAAATATAAGAAATTCTAGATTTGAGTGACAAGACTCGGAATGATAGATACATCAAAGAGAACTCTTTGTTGCCATCTAATGGTTACCTGTATTTTTGCAGCTTAATGTCTTCCTGGTCTGATTTGTTTCCATATGTATATTGAAGTAGTAATGAGAATATTGTTGGAAAAGCCTTCCCTTCAACAGGAAGACCTCTATTAATATATTCCAAAATATTCTATTCTACAAGCTGCAAGCAAGCAAAGCCACACGTGAATAACAAAAAGTCAGTTACTTTTACTTTCTACTAGCCATGTTACAAAAATCTCATCAGATTGCTTGCCTTCCCTTGGGAATGACCAGATAAAGCTTTATAGATCTTATGGGAGGTCCAACTTATGCCACTTGCAGCTGTACAAGAACTCCATCCTATGTCCTTGTTTGATCTCCTTCTTTCAGTATGGCTAGCACTTTCCCAATAGATACCTGGGTAAAATGATCATGAAGGTAACAGACTTGAATTTTCTAGAACATTTGGATAAAACCAACCATCTAGATCAATTTCTGTTGCCTTTTGCTAAGGAATGAGACTGGTTTGGTCATCCTGGTCATGATCTAAGCAAGAAACAAGATGGAAAGAGTGCATTCGTGCCACAATTGTGGCAAGAATGGTTGTAAAATGCAACAAAGATGATTTAGGGGACTGGAGCAGAGATGGTATGCAGCAGGTTCTGACCAGTTCTGGAGAACCGGTAGTGGAAATTTTGAATAGTTTGGAGAACCAGCAAATACCACCTCTGACTGGAGATTTTACAATATCCTTCCCCTGCCACGCCCACCAAGTCACCCCACAGAACCGGTCGTAAAAATATTTGAATCCCACCATTTAAAACACACAGAGAAAGGTTGCAGGAATTGGGTAGTTTAATGGAGGGGGGAAGGACTAGAGATGGCATGATAGCAGTGTTCCAGTATCTAAAGGGCTGCCACAAACAAGAAGAGATCAACCTATTTTCCAATACACCTGAAGGCAGAACAAGAAGCAATGGATGGAAACTAATGAAGGAGAGAAGCAACCTAGAACTAAGGAGAAATTTCCTGACAGCTAGAGCAATTAATTAGTGGAGTGATTTGCTTTCAGAAGCTCTAAGTGCTCCAAAACTGGAGGATTTAAGAAAAGATCGGACAATTATTTGTAAGAAATGGTATAAGAGGTTTGGACTAGAAAACCTCCAAGATACCTTTCTGTTATTCTGTTATAAATTTGCTGGTTCTTTTGAGTCACATATATTTATTTTTAACCATCGAATATTTCTGGATCATTTAGTTGGCTTTTATAATAGTTCAGATCATTCCTGTTAGGATCTACTCAGAAGTAGTGAGGATATGTAATCTTTGACACATCATTGACCTCTAATGTTTCAGAAGATTCTGTCTTATTCCCTATCCTATGTAAAATTTACAAGAAACTGTTGGGACAAGTCATTGAGTTTTGGCGTATATTGTCATCAGTATGCTAATGAAAACTGGAGGAGAAGAAATATGCCATAATTAAATCCAAATTGAAGATATTTTGGGTAAGGAGAAAACTAGATTCAGAAACAGAGATTAATCTTCTTTTAGATAAGGTTGCACTCTCCAGAAAATATACAGTCTCTACCAGAACAATGATTTTGCACTATAGAGTGTGACAACTAGAAGAGACATCTGTCGAACATCTGTTGGATATAATTGTCAGTGTCAAAAAAAAAAAAAAAAAAAAAAACCAAGAGAAGAGAAGAGAAGAGAAGAGAGAAAAAACAAGCTTGAGAATTGATTGTTGAAAAACTGTACTGTACTGAAATATAACTATATTATATAAATTTAATTAATTAAATTGTTTTTGAAATACCTTACAAATCAATCTATACCTCTATAAATAATATATCCTTATACCTTTCTAGTTTATAAGTATTCATAACAATTTATAATTAATTCTATAAAATCCTCACTGACTACTGAATATAGTTACTATTAAATATCAATATAAGATATATCTACTGTTAAAATTGCTATACAGGATATTAGAATAAGATAGCCTACTATATTGTGGTGATACTGATGAGAATATTATTATAATTACTGTAACTAATAATCTTATAAGGTTAAAAACAGCAATACTGATATTGGGATATTCTTACTGTTGTTTTTTGATTGTTGATCCTCTACCTAGGACCTAAATCCCTCCCCCCCACTCCACTGAATAAAGGGTATAAAGGGGCAAAAGAAAAATAGTTACATAATACCATAAATAGATGATTGGTTAACGTCTAAGTAAAGACTTAAAACAAACTAACAGTGGAGGGACAAAGAGGTGGAAGCCATAAGTGGGATATTTTGTTAAACAATAATTTTTGGAAAAGTTTGTTTAATATGGCAAGCAACCCAAACTTGCGGGAAAGAAAAATACCACACAAGGCTCTATGACATTTTCTAGTCCTTCAACACAAAAATCAATTGAAAATATCATCCAGAGGGAACAATCTAATTCTTAGAAGGATCTCCAAGTAATGATGCAAAATATGCAAGAAGTTATGCTAAAAAAATCAAGAAGCCATGTTAAAAAATCATGAAGATTTTAAAAAAGAGATTGGTGTCATAAGAAATGATACAAGTGAATTAAAAGAAAGAATGCAACTGATAGATGGGAATTTTGAAGCCTTCCAGGTATAAATTACTAAAAACTAACAAAAACTGGTGGAAGTAGAAGAAAGACTTTCCAAAGAAGAAAAGAAACTCATGGAGATGAATGAGAAATTAACCTTAACTAACAAAGAATTAGAAACATCAGTGATCCTCTTAGAAGCAGAGAGAGCCACTCAATATATTTTGTTCCAAAATATAATAAAAGATTTATCAGAGAAGATGGCTCAATTATTGGTGGGAGCTTTAGAGACTGAGAAAGAGAAAATGGTATTGGAAATGGACGAGATATATGGGGTCCAAACAAGCTACAGAAGAAGAAATCATCTCCCTAAAGAAGTTCATGTGAAATTCACTAAAAAAATTGATTGGAGACAAAATTTTACATTGAACATGCGATGAACAACTTGAATATAAAGGAAAACAAATAATAGTTTTAAAGGTTATGCATATCTTGATTGCAATACTATTGAATTGTACAATGTGGAGCTACCTTTGAAAAACGCTTCAAAAGTGGTGATTGATCCTAATATGGAGGATAGACTGCTAACCAGGAATTACATTATTATATCTCACTGAAGGACCTGTCCTGGTTTTCGTCTGCCTGCTACTATGCGCAATCCAAGGCACTGGTGCTGACTGTTAAACCTCTGATTGGCTTACTACCTTACTATTTGTGAAAATACCACACCTTCCCAGTTACTTGGATAAGCTATGAAGTCTGTTTCTGAAATTGCTGCCCCTGCCAGAAGTTGTATGCCAGATGCATGAATCTACTGTATGTATCCAATGTATGAATTGTTATACTTAAGATGTTCCTTTGGACCTCTCATTGTTTAAGAGGACAAAAACACATCTCATTAGACTTTCAGCTGTGAAGCTGATTTTAATTGTCTTGATTTTAGTGTGTTTCATGCTGTGTACTTTGTTTTATTGTTGTAAGCTGTCTTAAGTTATTATTTAAGGGATATCTATCACCTTTTATCTTTATCTTTCTCTCTATCACATGTCTACCATCCATTATCTATCTATCTATCTATCTATCTATCTATCTATCTATCTATCTATCTATCTATCTATCACCTATCTACCCATCATCATACATTCTCTCTCTCTCAAATAGATAGGTAGGTAGGTAGGTAGGTAGATAGATAGATAGATAGATAGATAGATAGATAGATAGATAGATAGATAGATAGATATAATCAGTCTCTAAAAGGATGAAGGCGGGGGGTGGGTGGGCAGAGCCAACCCATTCAAATTGTCCCTACCACCTCTCCAAACCGATTCAATTCATCCCTACCACCTCTCCTGAGGTGGTGCAAGGCAATTGAATTTCACCCCAATCTCTATCTCTATCTCTATCATCTCTATCTTTATCATCTATATCACATATACCTATATCATCTAGATTATCTATCTATCTATCTATCATCCTTCTCTGTCTGTCTGTCTGTATCCCTTGTGATATCCATAGGGTAGTGATATTTGAAAATATGTTAACGTTTGTTTGACAGTTGATGGAGACAACCTTATAAAAAAAGCTCTATATTTCCAGGAATGCTTTGTCAGAAGATATCATCAAAAAATATCTAAATATAGGGAGCTACTGGAAAAACCATTAGATGCCAGCAAAGAAGTACAAAAATCTCTATTTTTTTGTGACTACTAATGGTTATCTGGATTTTGGCAGCCTAGATCTGTTCACTCTGTAAGTCAAGCTTGATGTGATGCCAGGATTTCTTTATATATTTTCTATAAATCTTGCTCCAGTTCAGACTATATGATTGCAAACAAGATTATGGCTTGGGACATAGATTTTGGTGATGGTTTATAGGAAGTATATAACAGAATGGAGTAAGCAGCAGAATTGCCACGGATTTGAGTCAACTCTAACTCTTTAAGGCCATAGCCTTAAATGTGCTGGCCTGGAAATAATATCCATTAAGCTTGTGAATCATATTTCTGGATAGGAAAATACAAAAGTGTACTGTAAGAGGTTATTAGACCTTTGTCTAGCTTTGCTTCTTTTTCTAAATGAACAATAGCATATTTATTTTTAAAATACTATATAACTATATATTTTCAGATCATAGTTATGCCTTTCCAGACAAATTACATAGGGAAGAAAACTTGCAAACCTATTATATGCTAATCAGTTATTTGTATGCAAAATTGGGCTGTTAGAAAAACAACACAAATTCAAATAAGCTTACCATTGGCATGTCAAATAAGCAAAAAAAATAAATGGATTAAAAGAGTAAATGGATTAAAATAATGCAGGCTAACAAGCAGGAAAAGATCAACAGAAAGAGAGATAAGATTTCATTCAATTAGTACCCTTTGAAACATCTAAATGGTGTTATATTTTCAAGGAAATCCTAAGAGATCTTTTGTTTCACAGTATGTTTTGGTTTGTAATTCGTGCTTTTTAGAGCTTGCATATGAAGGGAGAATCTTCAGATCGCTCAATCCTGATTGACTAAGAGCTGATTGTTGTTTTTACTGCTTTAATTTGTACTGTTTTATCCCACAGGACTGTGCTTGCTTCAAGTGAGGATTGTATCTAGCTGCATTTCCCTTCTGCTACTCCGTAAAGTGAAAAAAAAAATCCTGTTGCTTTAAGAATTAATTTAATTTTATAAGGTTTTTGAGATGTAAAACAACAGTGACCTCCGCTTAAGGCTACTGCAGCCCTTATTAACAAAGATACCTAGCCGCTCAGGTGGTTTTTAAAAATATGTATTGCCTCTGGGGAGATAAAAAACCTGAAGGTGAGGTAAACGGTTGGTAAATACTGCTTTCTTGCTTCAAAGACTATCCTATGATGGTATCTTCCACAAGACTGGGCTAATATATATAAGTACTTCAGCATAATCACCTCTATTCTCTTTTTTACCACATTTTATTAAAGTATCAGTGAACTGTTAAGTCCGTGTGGAAGGAGGCCAGGAGTCGGTGACTTTGGATCAAGCTCTTTATTGAAGTCAGGAACCGAACTGGCTCTTAGGAAAACTTTGCGGCTTTTTATTTCCAGGCCGCGGCCAATGGCACCGCTTTGAATCTCCCGCGATTCAAATCTACCAATCGCAGGAGATTCTCAGCGAGCCAATCGGCGCGGCTCGCCTAACCAATCCGATCGCCCCGCGCCTTGGCCAATCAAAATGCAGGGATCTCAAGAATTCAAATTAAGGTACAGAACATGAACTATGAATGAAGTAAAACACATTTGTGTTTGTAATCAAACTTTTATGAATGGATTCCTTAAAGCAGGAACATCTTTTCTTTCAGGCCCACACAAATGCTTAAAATGTGTCAAGCTACTTTCTTTCTAACTTAAAACCAAAAAGTATTGTGGTCATTTGAGATTCTAAACCATTGCACATCCCCAAGTTTTCAAATTGCTCTGAAATTAGATCCATACCTATGAGTGAACGATTATGCCTTTTTATTTTGTGAAAACTGACCATGATGGGGGAATGTGAAATAGTACAGATAGTCCTTGACTTATGACCAAATTGGGAACAAAATCTCTGTTACTCAGTGAGTTGTGCCTGATTTTATGATCTTTTTTTTTTGGGCCACTGTCCTTAAGCAAATCATGCTGTTGTTAAATGAGTCCAACTTCAATCCCATTGACTTCGTTGAGAAGTTCAGAAATGGCAATCACATTGCAAGACTCTGCAATCATAAGTGCATTCCAAGGACCCAAATTTTGATCCCATGACCATGGAGATGACATAATGGTCATAAGTGTAAGTCAATGTGTTTTTTTCAGTGCCGTTGTAACTTTTGCTAAGTGAATGGTTGTAAGTCAAGGACTACCTGTACATCTAGATAGATAGATAGATAGATAGATAGATAGATAGATAGATAGATAGATAGATAGATAGATAGATAGATAGATATTCTTTATGTTTTTGCGGGTATTTATATGTATGGTATTCAGCTTTGTTCCGGTATTTTCCCACATCTTAATAATTGTGCTTTTAAAGTTATAGCGACGTTTCAGCAGAATCTCATCTGCCATCCTCAGGCTTGTGTATTGGGTTTTTTTCTTAATTGATTAAGAATGTATATGTGTTTGTATATATATATATATGTTTTCTTAAGTTTTCGTGGGTACTTACATGTATGGTATTCAGCTTTGTTCAGATATTTTCCCACATTATTTTAAAAGTACAACCATAGTGACCTGGGAAAATACCCGAACAAAGCTGAATACCATATATATATATTTATTTTCTGAGGTTTTTGTGGGTATTTGTATGTGGATCTTTGGTTATTCGGGTTTTCTCCCACGTAAAATTGGAAGTATCTAGGCAACATTTCGATGAAGTATATATATATATATATATTGCAGCATTTCTATCGTACACACACAAACAAAAGACTGAAAATGCACAAAGTTGTTACCTTTTTAAAGTGCTGCATTTAAAGACTAACTTGGAATTCTCTAGTTTGATTATCTTCTTGGGGAAAAGAAAAAAAGAGAGAGAGAAGTATCCCTATTGTAATTTTGTGATAATGGATACTGTACCATGTGCCCTGAAATGGTTTTTTTTTTACTAATAGACAATTTATTATGGCACATCCACACTCTTTCTGTTTTTAGGTAATATACCACTGCACTCTGTTAATCTGTTCTTTAGCTATTCAGGTGTGGCTGATTTTTTGTCTTTGCTGTTACATTTCTAAATATGCAGAATCAAAACTGTTTTTAAAATTTTTTAAAAAAACTTTGGCCTAGAATTACCTTTGTACTCATGGTACTTAAATTCCAATCCTGCTATTATTTATTTTGCCTGGTGGAATGCTGCTATCAGTGTCACCTCACTCTTTCTTTTCTCTAGACCAGGCCTGTCAAACTGGTGGCCCATAGGCTAGCTGTGTCACACATAGGCCACACCCAGCCTGGCTCCGCAAAGGCAAAAAATGTTGCATTACGTCACAATATGTCACGTGACCCGATCGAGTTTGACACCCGAGCTCTAGACTAACCATATCCAATTCCTCCAACTGTTTTTCATATGTTTTAGTTAATCATCTTAGTTGCTTTTCTCTGCACTCTTTCCAAAGTATTTGGAAATTTATATTTATTTTTATGTTTAATTTAAATTATATTTATATGTTTAATTTTCAAAATAGAACTATCATGTCTGAGCTACAAAAAGCTGGAGAATGGCTAGATGGAAGAAAAAATTCAGGTTTCTTTTAGCTGCCAGCTAGTGATCAGCACAGAACCTGTAGCTCTACAAGAGGAAGAATTACTTCCTAGGCCCAAATAATATAATAATCACTGCAGGGTAGCTTCAGCTGGTCAGAATTTTAGCAGATTGGCTCCTGCAGAGAGCGAAGAGGGTACTTATTACTCCTCAGCTTCTCCCCAAGGGACTGTTGGTGTTTCATGCAGATTGGGGTGTTTAGGGTTCACTTTTAGCAACAGAGGACAATTTGCACAGAAATCAACAAATTGATCCTCCTCTTCAACACAGAAGTGCTCTACCAGGTTCCCAACCAGTATAAAACGATCTCATTTTACTGCCATTCTTTGTACTGTTTATACAGAGAGTACAAATCCCCCCAATGTAAATTATTTGAGTAAAACAGATAATGTTATTTCAGACATACATTATATGTCTTTTAATTTTCAGTAGGATTACCAGATGGGCCTCTTGAAAATGGAGTAGGATTGTATGGCTTAGGAAACTGAAAGGAAGGTAGTTGGATTTGGGTGGCTGGACTCATTTACAGTGAGGCCTTTCAGTTAGTGTTAAGTTCTGTGCATGGGCGCAAAGGAGGAGACGAGCTGGTGAAGAGTGAACTTCAAACTCTTTATTTACATGTGAAAACAGCTCAGCTCAATGGTCGCAACGGCCCCCTTTTTATAGGCAAACTCTTAACTATTTAACCAATGAAACACGGGGAGCGCTAGCTCCGTTAACCAATGGGAGAGGCTCATTAATAGCCAATCAGATTCTCCTGAACGGACCAATCCGATGTCGCTATTATCGGCCAATCAGAAGTGCAGGGCCAGAACCCTTCACTTTACTTCAAGCTCTTAATAATCTTTATTCAAGTACTTTTATTGATTCACAACACCCCTTCCCGTTGGGTTCCGTTTAAGGGGTGCAGTCATGTAGTCTTTGAGGTAGGCAGGTTGTTTTGATTGTCTATTTGATTTGCGTTGTTCTCCCGGTATTTGGCTACAGTCTTGTTGGGGTAGGATGTTATCTGGTGAAGAGGGTGCCTCCCGTTCTGCATTCAAATTTTTGTTGCCGCTAATGTTCTCGGCATCTCCTCGAGGCGAGCTCACCCCCGTTCCCGATCCTTCACGTGTTGCCTCTGAGTGGTCATTACTTCTGCTTAAACTTTCTGCCGCTTCAAATTCAGCTTCCTCGGTATCTCCTCCCCCCTCGGTTTGGAAATTAGGGGCCTCGGAGATCCCCGACTGTGGCCTTGAACGCAGCTGATCAATATGGCGCTTCCATATTCTATCATCGCGACATCTCACGCGGTACGATCTAGGGCCGATTACTTGGACTACAGTTGCCTCGACCCACAACGGATCGCCCGAAAAGTTCCTAGCGAAAACCAAATCGCCTACCTGGAAGTTACGGCATTTCCCGCTGGAACCATGTGGTTTTTCAGGTTCATATGATGGATGCAGACGGTCGAGGTGGGAGTGGAGCTTCCGCCCCATTAATAACTCGGTGGGAGTTTTATTGGTGACCCTGTGTGGAGTGATATGCTGCAAAAGGAGTATCCGGTTAATCTTGTCTTCTATATCGCCATAGTCCATTTTATGCAAGGTTTTCTTGACGAATTGTACCAAGCGCTTGGCCCTTCCGTTGGCCGCAGGATGCGCTGGCGAAGTCAGCGCATGGCGAATACCGCGGTCCGCCAGGTACGATTTACCGCGGTAAATCGGGGCCCGTTGTCAGATACTAGGACGTCTGGTAATCCGTGTGTTGCAAAGAGTCTGTCTAGTTTCCTGATGACTGATTCGGTAGTTGTATTCCTCATCTCATGGATTTCAAGCCAGTTCTAGTAGGCATCCACTGTTAATAAAAATGTGTGTCCCTTGGTAGGTCCCGCAAAGTCCAGATGAATACGGGACCATGGTCCCCTCGATGTTTCCCATTCAGTCGGGGTTGCTTTCGGAGGGGCGTTGCTTACTTCCTGGCATTTGTGACAAGCTTTTACCCATGTCTTGATCTGCTTGTTGATACCCGGCCACCATCCGTAGCTTCGTGTGAGGGCTTTCAGGTCCTTAGTATCGCTGGTTGTAGCCGCTCTGGGACGACAACTCTATCACCCCAGTGAGTCATTCTGGGAGATAATATATTAGGTGTTGGCCTATCTTCCGCTATTATTCCCAGCAAAGGTTTGTGGTCAGTCACTATAGTAAAGGCTCGGCCATACACATATTCATGAAATCTCTTAACCGCAGACACAATAGCAAGGGTCTCTTTATCAATTTGACTGTAATTGCGTTCTGCTTTTGATAATGTCTTTGAGAAATAGGCAACAGGGGCTTCACTACCGTTTGGCAAAACGTGGCTCAAAATGGCGCCCACTCCGAATGGTGATGCATCACATGTGATTGTTAAAGGCAAAGTCTCGTTATACTGCATCAGAACAGCATCAGAAGTCAATAAATTTTTCACATGTCGAAACGCCTGCTCCTCTCTGTGTCCCCATACCCAGGTTGCTTTTTTGTCCAATAAACGATGTAGGGGTTCGGCTACGGTTGCTTTGTGAGGCAGGAAAACGTTATAAAAATTGATAAGGCCTAGAAAAGCCTTGAGGTCGGCCTTATTTCGGGGTTTTGGGGCATTTTTGATTGTCCTAAGTTTGCTATCGGTGGGGTGAATGCCTTGACTATCAATTAAATATCCCAAAAATTCTACACGATCTGTACATAATTGACACTTGTTTTTTTTAACTTTGAGACCTGAGTCTTTAAATCTCTGGAGAACCAACCTCAGGCGATCCTTTAGTATTTTCCGAGTCGGGGCAGCGATTAACACATCATCAAAATATGGGACAACGCCTTTTATCCCTAGTAATAGTCTTTCCATCAAACTTTGAAAAATTCCCGGGGCTACGCTTACTCCGAACTGGAGTCGGTTACATTTAAACGCACCTCGGTGCGTAACAATCATTTGGGCCTCTGCTGTTTTTTGGTCTACAGGCAGTTGCTGGTATGCCTGGGCTAAGTCTAGTTTAGCGAAGACTTTTCTGCCCCCCAGGGAATGGAGGAGGTGTTGCACCACCGGTACCGGGTAAGCGTTTTGTTGAAGGGCGTGGTTCAGAGTGGCTCGGTAGTCCCCACAAATTCTTATCAATCCATCCAGCTTGATGGGTGTTATGATTGGGGTTTCCCAGGGAGAGTGATCGGTTGGTTCTAACACAACCTGGGCTATTAATTTATCAAGCTGCTCGTCAATCTTTGGTTTAAGGGCAAATGGAACTCGACGAGGCTTAATACGGATGGGAGCTATTTCGGGATTGAGGTTAAATGATATCGGGGTCCCCTTGTACTCGCCTAGTTTTTCTGCAAAGACGTCCTGGAATTCGTGGACGAGGTCTTCTTCCCAATCGCTGCTGCAGGTTCAGTGAATACCGGCTACTTCAATTCCGAGTGGAGCGAACCATTGGAGGCCTAACAAACTAGGCCGATCCCTGTTGATTACAGTCAGGGGTAGGAATGCTGTACGGTTCTTAAATGATACCCGGACTCGGCTGGATCCAACGACCGGGATTCGATTTCCTTGATAGTCTTTGAGTATGAGTCTTTGGAATCTGAGGTCTTGCCGCCAGATAGTAGGGATGAGCTGCTTGAGGGTCTTCTAGGAAACCATCGAGAGGGATGATCCTGAATCGACTTCCATCAGGCAGGGCTGGTTTTCGATGGCCACTTTCACTCAGATCTTTTTGGCATCAAGAGATGAGGCGTGACCGATCGTGATCGTTTGATGAGCCTCTTCTCGCTTTGTTGGGTGGTTTAGGGTTTTGTTTCTGTAGGAGTGGTTGTTCCATTGGTGGTTCATGGGTTCTCGCTTTATGGGACGACTTTCCGTCGGTTGGCGATAGTTAGCCCCCCTTGAGGGCTGGCTGGGTCCTAGTTTACTTCTACAGACCCATCCGATATGGCCTCTTTTCCCGCACACATGGCAGAGCGCATCGAGAAATTTGCATTCTGACCGGGGGTGGCTTGCTCCACACCCAGCGCATTGGTGCTGCGATCTCTGGCGTTGGTCTCGTTCGGACCGAAGTCGGTGGACTTCTTCTTCATCGCTTTCTGACGACGATTTGAGGTCCTCGTGGTGGGCTGTTTCCAGCTGACCTTCTGACTAAGGTGAAATTCCGCGGGTGAGTTGGCGAAGCAGGGCGTGGGCGCGACGCATTTGGGCAGCCAACTTTCTGGTTGCTTCTGCTGCAGTAGCTTCAGCGATGGCATCTTTAAGGCTAATGTCGCATTTCGCCATTAGTTTACTCTGAGTGCCTGGCGCATCTAATCCCAGAACTATTCGGTCTCTTAGGGCTTCTTCTAGGTTGGCAAACTCGCATAGGCCTCCCAGATTCCGGAGATCCACTATGAAATCAGCAACACTTTTGCCCTTCCGCTGACTTCTCTGGTAAAATTCATGCCTTCTTACGAGCGTTGGCACAGTCAGTGCATAGTGGGCCCTCAACAGGGGTTCGAGGACGTCCCAGTCCATAGACTTTACTTCTGCCGGTTTTGCTTGTGCCTTGGCCATCTTGAATACAGTCGGCCCACAATGAGTTAGGAATACCACCCGTTTCTTTCCGGTAGTGGCATCCTTCAAATTGTTGGTCTCCAGAAACATCTGGAAACGATCCATATATGAGTCCCGGTCTTCTTGTGCCGGGTTGAATGGAGCAGGTGGTATGACGCCGCCGGACATGGTTCCGCCATTGGTGCATTTCAGCCACGTGCTCAGTTATAGTTCTTCATCGTTCAGTATGCTCTGACATCTCCACATCCCACCCTCGTCGCCAGTGTTAAGTTCTGTGCATGGGCGCAAAGGAGGAGACGAGCTGGTGAACAGTGAACTTCAAACTCTTTATTTACATGTGAAAACAGCTCAGCTCAATGGTTGCAACGGCCCCCATTTTATAGGCAAACTCTTAACTATTTAACCAATGAAACACGGGGAGCGCTAGCTCCGTTAACCAATGGGAGAGGCTCGTTAATAGCCAATCAGATTCTCCTGAATGGACCAATCCGATGTCGCTATTATCGGCCAATCAGAAGTGCAGGGCCAGAACCCTGCACTTTACTTCAAGCTCTTAATAATCTTTATTCAAGTACTTTTATTGATTCACAACACCTAGTTTACTTTATTGTCATTGTACCTTGTACAATGAAATTAAATGCCATTTTCAGTGTACAACATTATTGTAAAAATAAAACACTAACACACTTCCTTCACATTCTTGAAAACCCCTGATATTGCATTAATATTACACTATAAAGTGGAATTCAATATAGTTACTACTCTGGTATAGAAGCTGTTTTTCAGCCTATTTGTCCTTTTTTTAATTGTCCTGTACTATCTACCAGATGGTAATAGTTCAAAAAAAGGGTTCCCAGGATGAGATGGATCTTTAATAATGTTTTGAACTTTTTTAAGGCAGCGGGCGCTATAAAGCTTTTCCATAGAGTGGAGAGGGCAACCAATGATCCTCTGGGCAATGACGTTAACCCTCTGGAGTGCTTTCCTATCTGCCCCTGTGCAATTGGCAAACCATACACAGGTGCAGTAAGTTAAAATACTCTCTATGGTTCAGCGGTAGAAGGTCACCAGCAGTTTTTCATTCAGTTGTTGTTGTCTGAGTAGTCTCAGGTAGTATAATCTCTGCTGGGCCCTTTTGACCAGTGCTGCAATGTGAGCACCCTAGGTCAGGTCCTCTTTTATGATAACACCCAGGAACTTAAAACTAGCCACTTAATTTTCCCATGTTCTTCTTTTTTTGTACTTGTGTTTTGGTTTGTGACCGCAAATAAAGTATTATTATAAAACTAGCTACTTGATCCACTTGGTCTCCAATGGTAAGCAATGATTGGATGTCTGATCTGTTCCTTCAGTGTTTCAATAGAGTGTCATGGAGAAGATCTATCTTTGTGGTCACTAGCTGTGGTCAAAAATGACTTGATGGCACATCATCAATCAAACCATACAGGGAAAAACATTAGATGAAGCAAAAAGTTTCTATTTGTTTTATTATTTCTTGTTGTTAATAGTCTCACAATTACTTGGATTTTTTGCAGCCAGTTCTGCTACCATACTTGGAATACTGAATGAAGTTCTGGTCACTACAATATAAAAAAGAAGTTGAGCTTCTAGAAAGAGTGCAAAGAAGAGCAAGAAGGATGATTAGGGGGCTGGATGCTAAAACATATGAAGGGGGATTGCAGGAATTGGGTTTCTATACTGTAGTGAAAGTAAGGACAAGGGGTGACATGGTAGTCGTGTTCCAATATATGAGTGGCTCCTACAAAGACAAGGGTTTCAAATTATTCTCCAAGGCACCAGAAGGCAAGATAAGAAACAATGGATGGAAACTAGCCAAGGAGAGAAGCAACCTAGAACTAAGGAGAAATTTTTCACACTGAGGGCAATTAACCAATAGAACGGTTTGCCTTCAGAAGTTATGGGAGCTCCATCACTGGAGGCTTTCAAAAAGAGACAAAAAGCCTATTTTTTTGAAATGGTATAAGGTTCAAGCAGAGGGTTGGACTACAGGACCTCCAAGACCCCTCTTAACTCTTTTAGTCTATTCCATGTTCTATCCCCATAATTCCCCCACATTGAGCTTTCAAAATGGTTATGCCAGCAGACCTGGGACCCCAAGGGATGGGTAAATTCATGAGATGGCTCTATTATTGATATTTCTCCCTCTATAGGGGAGAATAGGGGTTTTATTTGTCTTTTCACTTCTTTAAAATTTAATGAGGAGCCTAACCCTCTCCAGATTTATTCTAACTCGCAGCTTCACTAATGTGAATCACTGAATATCTAGAAGGAGTTATCTCTTCCCTGTTTTCTCACAGTCAGATCTGTGATAGGTGTTGAATTACACATCTAATGTAAAAACTGGCAGCTGTGCCTTTTTACATATTCTGACAAGGTCTACTTGCTCAACCTAAGTATATCCCCAGCTGGGCGGGGGTGGGGGGTAGGGTGGGGGGTAAGCATTGTACCACATAATAATCATCCAATTTTTTTTTTTTATTTTGCCTCAGGTCCATTTTGAACTTGAAAACAGATATGGAATATATGAGATAACAAGAAAGTAACACCGCTTCGACAGAACCACTGGGAAATTGGAAGTAATCACAGACCACTTTAGTATTATCCTGCTTGACATAACCGAGAGATTCTACCTCTCAGCAAGTAAAAGTGAAAACTTTGAGGAAAGGAAAATGAAACGGCCAGTTCATTGAAATAAAACGAGTAGTATTTAAAATAAGAATATCACAAGATTCATTTCATAAATAAAGGCATCCTTAACACCTAACACAGCTCTTCTTCTGTTCTTGACAATGATATTTATGGAGGAATCCTAAAGTGGCTGAATCACAATAAATCAGAAAGATCTTCCTTATTATTCACAACGTGAAGAGAATTGGTGGCAGGGTGTCCCTTTGTGTTACTGCCTGGACTCGTCTGTGATGTTTTCCTGACAAGGCCTTCAGAAGTGGTGTGCCCTTGCATCCTCCTTCCTAGGACCAAGAAAGATGGATTCGCCCAAGATCACCCAGGTGTGTCCAAGATTGGACTAGAATTCACAGGCTCCCAGTTTCAAGTCCGGTGCCTTAAGCACTGTACCAGGGGTGTCAAACTCAAGGCCTGGGGGCTGGATCTGGCCCACGGGCTGCTTAGAACTGGTTCACGGGGCTGCCCTGGAAACAGCAAAGGACGGGCCTGTGGTGCTTCTGCTAGCAAAAACGAAGCTCAGTAGGGCCGCGGGTGTCCTTCCCAAGCTCTGTTTTCACTGGCAGAGAGTGGCAAGAGGCCGTCACAGCCAAAAACAGAGCTTGGGAGCCTGTTTTTGCTGTGCAGAGCACTCAGGCCACCACAGGTGCCCCCGACACAAGTGATGTTGAGCTGCCCACACCCACCCTGTCCCCTGATCAAACACAACCATCATGTGACTCTCAATGAAATCGAGTTTGACACCCCTGCACTACAGCAAACTGGCTGTCTAAGGAATGAAAATACAAGTCTGGAAAACCCAGGATGCTGCAAATCCCATATGAAGAGTTAAAGGAGAGCTGGGACCCATCAGAATTCTGGTGCAGCAGCTAAGAGTATGGGTTAAACCAAGATATGAACCCAAGGAATAAAAGCCATGCTAGAGCAGTGGTTAGAATACAGTATTGCAGACTCATTCTGCCCATAGCCAGCAGTTCCATCCTCACCAGCTCAAGGTTGGCTTAGCCTTCCATCCTTCTAAGGACTTTACAATGCCTAGGGCAGGGGTGTCAAACTCAAGGCCCGTGGGCTGGATCCGGCCTGTGGGGTGTTTAGATCTGGCCTGTGGGGCCAGCCTTGAAATTGCAAAGGACCAGTCTACCAGCCAAAATGGGGCACGGACTGCTTTTAGCCAACAGAGTGCTGCAGGAGGCCATGGAGGCCGAAAATGGGCTGGGGGGTTGCATGTGGTCCCCACAGGCCCTTTTTTGGTCCCCAAATTGTTGCAGGAGGAGTCCATCATGTCTCTTCCCTCACCCACCCCCGCTCATGGAGGAGAACTACAATGCTAATCTGGCCCACAAAGAAATCTGATTTGACACCCTGGCCTAGGATAATTAATTGGTAGATTCCTTAGAAGCTGGCATCCAAGAGAGATGCTAAATAAGTTGTCAGTGTTACAATATAAAGGGGGCACACAAGCCAACCAGTGGATTTCTTGGTACTCTCTGAGTTTGGTTGTTTGTTTGCAGAAGTTGTTACCCAACTAAGTAGCACCAAGAGCTCCACAGTTCACTGGTGAACTACGTCAGTGGTGGGATTCAATTTTTTTTACTACTGGTTCTTTGGGCATGGCTTGGTGGGCATGGCAGGGGAAGGATACTGTAAAATTTCCAGTCAAGGGTGATATTTGGGGTTCTCCGAACTACTCAAAATTTCCGCTACCAGTTCTCCAGAACTGGTCAGAACCTGCTGAATACCACCACTGAACTACATCTTTTCTCTTTTGTTGAAGCCACCAATAATACAGGAGAACAGGAAATAGCTTGACCTAGGGACTAGGTAGATTGCAGCACAATCCAGAAATATTACAGTTTGAGCAACTTAGGAAACAATAGATAGTAACACAAGACTGGAGGCTGAATGTAAATCTGAAAAAAGGGGCTTTGATAAATTAGATTATTTAATTGTACTAACAGGATCCACTGTGTCTCTGTCCTTAAATTAAAATATCAGCGTAAAGGATATATGAAATCCCAGGGGTTAACTGCAGACTTATTGGATTAGAACCAAAGATAATTAATTGCTAGATGTTAATATCTGTGGAACTAAATGAATGAGATTTCCCATGCACTGGCTTTGAGGTCCAGAAGAATAGGGTTGTTTTGTAACAGGCAGAAGAACCCCAGGGATCAAATTCATTTAAACTGTCTGTACTTGAAAAACAAGAAAAATTTAAGCAAATAGTCAGGGGCCTGAATGATGAATACTAATACATGGGTATTGCATTAACTCAAGAGTTTTTCTTAGTGACAGGACAGTTGGAGGAAATTTTACTGCTAAAAGATGGAAATGTTTATTCAACCTTGGCAAATATTGAAAGAGAGCTCATTCTGTCAGGTCAGAAATACTGCAAGTGGTTCATTCTTTCTCATTAAAATGCTTATTACTATTATTTGCAAAACAGAGAGTGTTCCTCAGAGTTTGGTCAGAGGTCCACTTTTATTGACTTTTATATACTTCATAGTGAGATTCTTTGATTTATTCCTTCATTTTAACAATCATATTTATACTATTGAAGCATATTTTTCTAGCATAATCTTGGATGATGTGGTATGTGGTCTTCTTTTTTTACAGTTACATTCCAAGTTAGATGTGTTTCTACTCCCTGAAATTAAATTTGGGCAAGACTGAGTTGATCATTTTCCTCCTGATTGTCTCTTCTTGCTTCCTTTGCTTTTTCAAGACTGACAGTTTCTGGCAGCTTTTGTGGCATGAAATTGGGGAGTTCTTATCGATATGCCATTTTCTTGAAGCTTTTTCACTGACAAAATGTGAAGAGCTTGTGATTTACATCTTTTGAATATCTGGAGAATATTCACTTCTTATTATTGAAATGGCTAACTAGTTAATTCATTGCTTGGTGATATCACACCTACACTATTGGTACACTGTAGTTTGCTTTCTGGTGTTCCTGCTTCCTAGTTCAGATCTAGAATGAGATGTTTCCAGTAGATCCCTTCTTCTTCCTTTCATCAGTCTTATATGGCTGGTCTTTTTACTACTGCTAATCTTTGTGTAGTGCCTAGCAAAATCCATTGTTATTTGAATAATTTGATTACAAGCCATATTCCTTTGTACTCCATTTTTCCCCTTACAACCAATCACCTCCCATTTCAGTTTTTCTCATCTACTTCAACCTCTCACAGCTTCAATTTCAAACTGTCTACCATGGACCTCACCTCATTCCTAAGAGGTCCTTAAAGGGAGCGTGCATAAGCTCACCAGCGTGCCTGTCTTACTGTTCCCATTTATCTCTATTTACTCCCTTGGTTCTTGTTTATGTTCATACTTATACTTGTTATCTGGTACATGTTTGACAAATAAACGAACAAACAAACAAATACTTATTTATTGTGCCTGGAATCAACTTCTCTTTCAGCTACATTTGGAGGATGATCTCTTTTAAAAAATATAATTCAAGGGCTCTTTCTCCCTCTCACCCCCAAGATATTATGAAGCTGGAAATTTTTCAGTGGCAATTGATGTACTTATTGAAGTGATAGATAGATCCTGCCTTTTAGGGTAAAGCTTCAACAGTAAAGGAACAAGCAGTAAAAAGAAAAGAAAAGACTCAAACTAGTACTTGCAAGAGAGCCATGAAGCCCTTGGAAAAAGATATTCTGATGCTGTGACATGTCTCTCTACAAAAATCAGATTGGTGCATGTCTTGATAAGACCACACTTGGATCAAGAGATTGCATCCAATTTTGGTCACCATGGTATAAAAAAGATGTTGGGGAAAGAAACAATGGATGGACACTAATCAAGGAGGGAACCAAACTAGAACTAAGGAGAAGTTTAGAACCTAGGTCTCCTCTGTTTCTAATCCTACACTTTAACCACTATACTTCACTGGCCAGGCAATCTTGATGCTAACATGAAAGTAATCCAGTTCCTAAGTCTCTATCTTACTTTTAACTCACCTGTCTCTCTTTCACTGTCTCAGACTAAGAATCTGAAAAGTCCTTTGAGAAGACAAAATGGCCGGTAACATAGACAGAAGATGAAGCTTTGTTGTCAAGAGACAAAAGCAGAGGTGGGTATTCAATAGGTTCTGATCAGTTCTGGAGAACCAGCAACGGAAATTTTGAGTAGTTCAGAGAACCAGCAAATACCACCTCTGACTGGAGATTTTACAGTATCCTTTCCCTGCCACACCCATCAAGCCATACACACAGAACCAGTAGTAAAAATAAATAAATCCCACCATTGGAAAGGGCAACTTTAGAAAGATCTAAATCAGCCTCTATTTCAACATATATAGTAAAAAAAAACAAAAAAAAACTACTTCATAGAATTGTTGCACAGACACAACAAGTTACTGCTGCAGAAATGGTGGAGAATGTGTTCAGTTCTGCAAATATGGATATGTTCAGCTTTCATCTGCAATCATTCTTCAAGTTTGCATGTTGTTGCTCAGTCCTAGATGGCATGTATATAACAGTTATATTTGAGCACCTGTTCACGGTGCTTACATATTTCATTTCCTCTTATTTATGACCTATAGCTAACATCAAGATTTAAGTATCTTGGTATGGCCTGTGGAGTTAACGTACAATACTTACTATAATTACCTTTTCGACAACTAATCATTGTGAACTTAAACCTATTTTATTCTTCCTAGCGTATTCAAGGTGGAAACTAAGCAACATATCTATTTCCTTAGATTACATGTCAAGAGAATGAGATGTTAGGTTATTGGAAAATTAGTTCATAGAAAAATGACTTCAGCATCAACACTGGGTTTCTTTTTGCTCTATTGAAGTGGTATTTTTTCCTCCTAAGCCACAAAAATACTTTTTTTGTCCTATGAATATTGAAGAGCAGCAGTTCTTAAAGTGTTGTTTTCTTAAAGTCTTTCAAGGGATGCACAAAATCAAATAAATAAATACTTTTAAATTCTCCATTTTAATTTCTATTATAGTAAATCTCTCTAGATGTGCTTCAACTTAACCAAAGCTATTTGGGATTCTCAATCTTTAAAGAATTTAAAGAATATATCAGGTTCTGAGTGAAAAAAAATATTTGAGAATAGAGTCTATTCAGATGGATAGAATAAATTCTCTGTTATAAAAATAACATTTATTGTAGATGGGGGGATATACCATGTGGATCCTGAATATATTAGTTTTATTTTAACCTTACTTTTTTTTGACTGTTCATTGTATATCAACTTTGAGAAAATTAATGAAGATAATAATGAATAATGTAAAATAATGTAAAATAAAATAGATGGTAAGCTGAAAATGGAAATAATAGGGTATAAGGAACTGAAAATATATGGATGAAATGTTTTTGATATTGTTAATGAATTGAAATATGAAGTGAGAACTTATTTAAAGATCAGTGGAATAGATAATGATTTGATGTGATATTAGATAAGAAAGTTGAAAATGAAATTACGACTATGTATAAATGTTGTAACCTGGAATCATATTGCTCACTTGAAGAGATGTGTAAAAAATAAAAAAAACTTTTTATAAAAAAAAGATGAATAGGATAAATTCTCTCCTAGTCCTCGACATTCAACCACAATAGATCCCAAAATTTCAACTGCTTAGCAAGACAGTTGTTAAATGCATTTTGCCCCATTTTATGACAATTCTTCCTGTTATGGATTAAACCAATGCAGCGATACAACCCTCAACAGCTTCGTCTTATAGCAGGCTTGTAATCCTGCAATTCTCATTGGCCCGTGAATAGCGAGTTGTGATTGGTCAGGTTTGGCCAGTCTGATTGGCTGTTAATGGGAACCCCTGATTGGACGCTTGTGAAAGCGATAGACTCAGTTCATTGGTTGTTTGACAGCAGCAAGCTCTATAAAAGAGCTACTGCTGCTCAGATATTTTGCTCCGTTCATTCTTGTTTAATAAAGAGTTGAAGTCACCATCCGATGTCTTGTCTCCGTTCTTTGTGCCCATGCCCAGGACTTAACACTGGCGACGAAGGTGGGATGCGGAGACGATAGAGCTGACTAGAACATATCGGACAAAGACAGAGCACGTGGCGAAAGAGGCACGCAACAGACAGCAAGATGAGCAGCGACGCCATACCACTCGCTCCATTCGACCCAGCAACCGAAGACTGGGACTCGTATATAGACCGCTTCCAGATGTTCCTGGACGCCAACAATTTAAAAGATGCTACACCTGGAAAGAAACGAGCAGTGTTCCTGACTCATTGCGGCCCCGCTGTTTTCAAAATGTCTAAAGCTTTAGCAAAACCGGCAGAAGTGAAGACCATGGATTGGGACACCCTCGCTCCAATCCTCAGGGCCCATTATGCACCCGCAGTACCTACACTGATACGAAGACACGAATTTTACCAGAGGGACCAATGGAAGGACGAGAGCATTGGTAATTTCATAGCTGACCTCCGGAACCTAGGAGGCCTTTGTGGTTTTGCAAACTTAGAGGAAGCCCTAAGAGACCGAATAGTTCTGAGATTAAATGTACCGCACGTGCAGAGTAAGCTGATGGCGAAAGGCAACATCAGCCTTACAGATGTCATCGCCGATGCTACTGCTGCAGAAGCAACCAGGAAGTCAGCCGCTCGAATGCACTGAGTGAATGCACCGCTTCGCCAACTCGCCGACGAGGTCCCACTTGCCACTGAGAAGCACGCTACCTCTACGCACCACGAAGACCTTGAGTCATCCTCAGACAGTGATGAAGAGGAGGTCAACCGGCTCCACTTGGAATGAGAGCAAAGGAACCAGCGACATCCGCGCCAATGTGCGGGTTGCGGGGCAAACCACCCGCAATCGGACTGCAAATTCCTCGACACTCTGCTGTAACTGCAGAAAAAAAGGCCACATCGCGAAGGTCTGCAGAAGCAGATGAGAGTTCAGTCCCAACCGAAGGGAGAACAACCTCCGTTGGGAGATAGGCAAACCTCCTGAGAACCGGGACCATCTGAACCATCAATGGAACAACCACTACACTACAGAAACCAAGCACCTGCCTATTCAACGAGATGAGAAGAGGCCCACCAAACCATTATCATCGGCCACGCTTCATCGTTCGATGCAAGAAAGATACGTGTAAGGATTACTATTGAGAATCGACCATGTGTGATGGAAGTCGATTCGGGATCATCCCTATCGATGGTATCCTGGAAAACCCTCAAACAGCTGATCCCTGCCATTTCCTGCCAGGACCTCAGCACGCAGCGAATCATCCTGAAAGACTATCAGGGAAACAGAATCCCAGTTGTCGGTTCCAGCAACGTCCAAGTATCATTTAAGGACCGCACAGCAACGCTTCCCCTGACTGTCGTCGATCGTGACCAACCCAGCTTGTTAGGGTTACAGTGGTTCACCCCACTTGGAATTGAACTAGCTGGCATACACCATACCAGAAATGACGACTGGGAAGAGACCCTCATCCAGGAATTCCAGGACATGTTCACAGGAACATTAGGCAAGTACAAGGGGACCCCTATATCGTTTAATCTCAGCCTTGATGTAGCTCCCATTCGGCTTAAATCCCGTCGAGTACCTTTTGCCTTAAAACCAAAAATTGATGAGCAGCTAGATAAACTGATAGCCCAGGGTGTATTGGAACCGATTGACCACATCCGTTGGGAAACCCCGATATTAACGCCCATGAAGCCAGATGGTTCACTAAGAATTTGTACCGGTGGTTCAACACCTTCTTCATTCCCTGGGTGGCAGAAAAATATTTGCAAAATTGGACTTAGCTCAACTGTACCAACAACTCCCTGTGGACGCAGCAACTGCAGAAGCCCAGACAATAGTTACACATAGAGGCGCTTTTAAGTGCAATAGACTCCAATTTGGAGTAAGTGTGGCGCCAGGCATTTTCCAAAGTTTAATGGAGAGACTATTACAAGGCATAAAAGGCGTCGTGTCTTATTTTGACGATGTCCTAATAGCTGCCCCCACTAAAGAGTTATTAGTACAACGACTCAGAAAAGTCCTACAGAAATTCAAAGATGCGGGTCTTAAGGTAAAAAGGGAAAAGTGTCAACTTTGCACGGAGAGAGTGGAGTTCCTGGGATACCTTCTCGACAGACAGGGAATCCACCCCACCGAAAAAAAAACTAACCGCAATCAAAAAAGCTCCAAGACCTAGGAATAAGACAGACCTTCAAGCCTTCCTGGGACTCATTAACTTTTATAACATTTTCTTGCCCCAGAAGGCAACTGTAGCTGAACCCCTACATAAACTTCTCGATAAAACGGCTCCTTGGGTTTGGGGACGGCGTGAAGAGAAAGCGTTCAAAGAGACCTTTTAACCTTTTAAACTTTTAACCTCCGATGCTGTATTAATGCAATACAACAAGACTCTCCCTTTGACGGTTACCTGTGATGCCTCACCATTTGGAGTAGGAGCTATCTTAAGCCATGTCCCACCAAATGGAAATGAGGCACCCATTGCGTTCTTTTCGAGAACTTTGTCTAAAACCGAAAGGAACTATAGTCAACTTGATAAAGAGGCTCTCGCTATTGTATCTGCAATTAAACGCTTCCATGAATATGTATATGGGAGACCCTTTACCATAATTACAGACCACAAGCCGCTACTTGGGATTTTGGTGGGAAACAAACAAACTTCCCATATATTATCACCAACAATGACACATTGGTCAGAATTTTTAGCCGCCTACGATTACCGATTGCAACATCGCCCGAGGAAAACCATTCCCCACGCTGACACTTTGAGCCGCTCTCCACTACTAGACATTATAGAGGACCCTGCTCCAACCATAACCGTACTACAAATCGAAACCCTCAAATCGCCGCCATTAACTGCTCGAGACATAGCCTTAGAGACAAAAAAGGACCCTGTTTTGGCATGAGTCCTCAGCTGGGTAGAATGCGGTTGGCCGGTCAGTGGAACCGATGACACGTTCAAGCCATTTAAGAATCATCAAACAGAACTATTCTCCCAGAAAGGTTGCATAGTATGGGGAGACAGAGTCATAGTCCCAGAGAAGTTGCAATATAGGGTATTGAAAATGCTGCACGAGGGACATCCAGGCATCGTGCGGATGAAGGCACGGCCAGGAGTTATGCATGGTGGCCTGGTTTAGATAGACAAATAGAGACTTGGGTAGCAAAATGCAGTAAATGCCAGGAGACTCGCTCCGCTCCTCCAAAGACTCCCCCAACTCAGTGGGAAACGCCTCGAGGTCCTTGGTCCCATATCCACATCGATTTTGCGGGACCCACAAGAGGACACACTTTCCTCTTAACAGTGGATGCCTATTCAAACTGGCTTGAAGTCCAAAAAATGGAAAGCACCACCACAGACGCAGTCACTAAAAAACTGAATAAACTATTTGCTACCCACGGACTTCCTGATGTCCTCGTCTCAGATAATGGCCCCCAATTCACGGCCCTGCCATTCGAACAATACCTGGCAGATCGGGGCATCCGCCATGCTTTAACATCGCCAGCTCACCCTGCAGCCAATGGTAGGGCTGAGCGAATGGTTCAATATGTAAAACAGACCTTGCATAAAATGGACCACGGCGACATTGACGACAAAATAAACCAAATGCTTTTTATCCAACACATAACCCCAAACACCACCACGAACAAAACCCCAACAGAACTCCTGATGGGCCGGAAACTTCGCTTGCATCTTGATCGCCTCCACCCAAACTACACGCCAGAACAACCCCCGGGATCCAGCAGCAAGTGTCGGGCATTCCAGAAAGGGGACCCTGTGTTTGCAAAAAACTTCTTGGGCGACCCATTGTGGGTCCCCGTGACAATAACACAACTTACAGGACCCCGATCCTATCACCTACAAGTGGCAGACGGTAAGATGTGGAAACGCCACATAGACCAACTCCGTTCAGATTCGTGCCGGAACCTCTAGGATGAAGAAGAAATCGAAACCCAACAGCCCAGGGGATACTCACCATCCGAGGGAGAACTGAGCCAGGGAGCGGCCTCGCCACGTGACAGCACCGTGACGGAGGCGGATCCAGGGAACCCGGAAGACAGCGCTGACGAGGGCAACCCAGAACCACAGTCTTCACTATCCAGCCCATCTGACAGCCCACCGGAGCCAGAGCCAGAACCAGAACAGAACCCGGTGGAAAAGTGCAGGTCGAGCAGACAGGTGAAGCGGCCTGCCTATTTGTGAGAATACGTCACCCCACCCCTCAGACGGAACCAAGGGGGGAGGGGTGTTATGGATTAAACCAATGCAGCGATACAACCCTCAACAGCTTCGTCTTATAGCAGGCTTGTAATCCTGCAATTCTCATTGGCCCGTGAATAGCGAGTCGTGATTGGTCAGGTTTGGCCAGTCTGATTGGCTGTTAATGGGAACCCCTGATTGGATGAGTGAAAGCGATAGACTCAATTCATTGGTTGTTTGACGGCAGCAAGCTCTATAAAAGAGCTACTGCTGCCCAGATATTTTGCTCCGTTCATTCTTGTTAAATAAAGAGTTGAAGTCACCGTCTGATGTCTCGTCTCCATTCTTTGCGCCCATGCCCAGGACGTAACACTTCCCGCAGTTATTAAGTGAATCACTGGAAGTTGTTAAGTTGGTAATAAAGTTGTTAAGTGAATCCCGGTTCCCCATTGACTTTGCTTGTCAGAAAGTAAAAAAAAGTGATCACATGACCCCATTGACACTGCAACCGTCATAAATAGGAGTCAGTTGCCTAGCATCTGAATTTTGATCACGTGATTATAGGAATGCTGCAATTATTGAAAGTGTGAAAAATGGTCATAAGTCACTTTTATCAGTGCCACTGTAACTTCAAATGATCAACTAAAGAAGCTGTTGTAAGTCAAGGAATACTGTGTTTTTCCACATTTCAAATTAAATCTGTTTGCCAACTGTTAAGCATAATGTAGACTATTCCTTAATTTATTAAAGTTATGTATGGTGACAGAAAGTTGTTATCTAAGTGATCCATCACATTTTTAATGTCTCCATTTAATGGAAGGCTTCTATTATTAAAGCACATTTTGGAAATTTGAAATGACAAAAATGTGGTCCAGTTAATTCACTGCATTCTTTTATTTTATTTTTTTAATTATTTTAATTAATCTTTTATGCATTCATTTTCCCTTGTAAAGATAGAAAGAAACAGTTTGGTGTAATGGTTAATGTACCAGCCTACAAACTGGGAAGCCTTGAGTATTCTCTTAGGCATAAAAACTGCTTGGGTAATTTTAAGGAAGTCCCTCTTTCTCTCTGTCCAAACCACCTCACAGGGTTCTTATGGGGAACACAGAAAGTAGGATAAAAATCTAAATAAATAAAAAGGGGATTTCAGAGAGCTGAAATCCTAAACAACTGAATGGCCCAAATTACTTTTAATTCTCCTGAAAGTGGACAAATACAAATTTGCTGGCTACAGTAGGAAATGGGAAATGGCTTCATATAAATTGGCAAATGACATCCTGGCCTTTCCTGCATCAATCTTGCCTTTCATAATAATTTCAATTTCTGTCCCTTTGAACTCCTCTCCTGTTTACTTCATCAGTCACGAAGGAAACACAGATTTGGAAACCAAGCAGAAGATGTGCTTTTTGGGCAAGCAAAGTTGGCTTGTACGAAAAGCACCTAATGGAAAATATTTTACCAGCCCTATGTTAAAAACCAATTATTTTGTACCTGAGAGAGACAGGTTTAATTTGGGCTCACAGCATTCAGTTCAGAAAAGTAAACTTCCTAGACTTCTACTATACCGATCCTAAAACTAGAAGAAAAGAGTCTATATTCTTTCTCAGACTTTTTATTTATGTATGTTCCCTTCTTTGCATTTAAGACTGTGATAGTAGACTTCATTTTTATTCTGATTTCTCAACTCCTTGTTAGCGTGCTCTCACTTTGGGCATATATTTTCCTGAAGTTGGTTCCAGGAGATTAAACCATCTCTCCTGAAGATCCTTTTTTTCAACTCAGAGGGAAGATTAACTGTGATACTGAAAGGTTCATTGGCTAGTAAGGCAGCAACCGGAATAAGGCCCAGCCTGGATTCCATGGATGAAAATACTAAAGGGGAAAACAACTCAAGAATCTTGGGAAACTCTAAAAAGTATTGTTAAGTCTGGAGCATGGGTGCAAATAATGGAGACGAGCCGGTAGAAACAATGAACTTCAAATTCTTTATAAACATGGTGTGACAGCTCAAACTGGAGGGCTGCTATAGCCTTCCTTATATAGGCAACTTATTAACTATTCAACCAATAGCAATCCGGGAGCGCTAGCTCCGTTAACCAATGAGAATGGCCTGTTAATGGCCAATCAGATTCTCCTGACCAATTTGATCTTGCCATTAACAGCCAATCAGAAGTGCAGGGCCAGAACCCTGCACTTGACTTCAAGCTCAATATAACTTTATTTAACATTTATTCATTCACAACACCCCTTCCCCCTGGCTTCTGTTTAAGGGGCGCGGTCACGTAGTCCTTGAGGTAGGACGGTTGTTTTATTAGTCTTTTGGATTTTCGTTGTGAGCCTGGCATTTGGCTGCACTCTTGTTGAGTTAGAGCGTTGTTTGGCGAAAGGGGTGCCTCTGGTTCAGAGTTCGTGTTTTCGTTGTCACCAATATCTTCGGCAACTCCCTGAGGTGAACTCACTCCCGTCCCTGGTTCCTGTACCCGCGTTTCTGTTCCGCTATTGCTCCCTTCAAAAAGATTTTCCTCTAGTTGAAATTCATCTTCCTCTGTATCTCCCCCCCCTCAGTTTGGTTATAAGGGGGTTCGGAATTGCCTGACTGCAGCCGTGATAGTAGTTGATCGATATGGCACTTCCAAAGTCTATCGTCAGGGCACTGTACAAGGTATGATCTTGGGCCAGTTACACGGATTACCGTCACTTCTACCCACAGCGGATCGCCCGATAAGTTTTTAGCGAATACTAAATCGCCTACCTGGAAGGTACGGCATCAGCCGCTGGATCTGAGTGGTTTTTCCGGTTCGTAAGCTGGGTGTAACCGGTTGAGGTGGGAGCGGAACTTTCGTCCCATTAGCAGTTCGGCGGGAGTTTTGTTGGTGACGCTGTGAGGTGTGATGTGCTGTAGAAAAAGGATTCGGTTGATTTTCTCGTCAATATTGTCGTAGTCTATGTTTTGTAGCATTTTCTTGACGAATTGTACCATGCGCTCAGCCCTGCTGTTGGCCGCAGGGTGCCCAGGCAAAGTGAGCACATGTCGGATACCGCGGTCAGCCAGGTACTGCTCAAAAGACAGCGCAGTAAATTGGGGCCCGTTGTCAGATACCAGAACGTCTGGTAATCCGTGGGTTGCAAACAGTCTTTCCAGTCTTTTGATAACTGCTTCGGTGGTCGTATTCCTCATTCAGTGGATCTCGAGCCAATTCGAGTAGGCATCTACGGTTAACAAGAATGTGTGGCCTTTGGTCGGCCCAGCAAAATCTAGATGGATACGGGACCAGGATCCCCGCGGTGTCTCCCATTCGGTTGGGTTTGCCTTTGGTGGAGCATTGCTTACTTCTTGGCATCTCTGGCAAGTTTTGACCCACGATTCGATTTGTCTGTCAATGCCTGGCCACCATGCGTAGCTTCGTGCGAGGCCCTTCATGCGCACGATGCCAGGGTGGCCATCGTGCAAGGTTCTTAGTAGTGCTTGTTGGAGTCGTTCTGGGATAACGACTCTATTGCCCCAGATGATACAGCCCTTTTGCGAGAACAACTCTGTTTGGCGACTTTTGAATGGTGTGAAGTTGTCTGGTCCTTGGTCCAATGGCCATCCGCGTTCTACCCATGTGAGGACTCATGCTAATATGGGGTCGCATTTGGTTTCTCTCGTGATATCATGGGCAGTTAATGGCGGCGTATGAAGTGTCTCGATCTGCAACGTTGTCATCGTTGGCGTGGGATCGTTTATGGGTTCTGGAAGCGGTGCACGGCTCAATGCGTCGGCGTGAGGAATAGCTTTACCGGGGCGGTATTGTAGCTGATAATTATAGGCAGCCAAGAATTCTGACCAGCGGGTCATCCTGGGAGATAATATATAGGGGGTTGGCTTATCCCCAGTGATTATCCTCAGCAAAGGTTTGTGGTCAGTCACTATAGTAAAAGCTCGGCCGTACACGTACTCATGGAATCTTTTAACAACCGATACAATTGCCAGGGCTTCTTTATCAATCTGGCTATAATTTCGCTCGGTTTTCGAGAGTGATTTTGAAAAATAAGCAACAGGGGCTTCGCTACCGTAAGGCAATACATGGCTCAAAATGGCGCCCACTCCAAAAAGTGATGCATCACATGTGATATTCAACGGTAAGGTTTCATTATACTGCATTAATACAGCGTCAGAAGTCAGTAGTTTTTTTACATTACGGAACGCCTGCTCTTCTCTCTGACCCCATACCCAAATTGCTTTTTTGTCTAGTAGGCAATGTAAAGGTTCAGCAACAGTCACCTTGTGCGGCAAGAATACGTTATAGAAATTGATGAGGCCTAAAAATGCCTGGAGGTCGGCCTTGTTCCGGGGTCTGGGAGCGTTTTTTATTGCTTTCAATTTGCTATCGGTAGGGTGAATACCCTGACTGTCAATTAAGTACCCTAAGAATTCAACACGATCTGTACACAGCTTGCACTTATTTTTCTTCACCTTCAGGCCTGCTTCTTGGAATTTTTGTAAAACCAGTCTTAAACGATCCCGTAAAATTTTTGGAGTGGGGGCAGCAATTAGTACATTGTCAAAGTAGGGGACAACGCCTTTGAGCCCCTGCAAGAGTCTCTCCATTAGGCTCTGAAAGATCCCCGGGGCTACACTGACTCCGAATTGGAGCCGCGTACACTTAAAGGCACCTCGGTGCATTACGATAGTCTCTGCCTGCGCCGTTTTTTCATCAACCGGCAGTTGCTGATAAGCCTGAGCTAAGTCTAGTTTAGTGAAGACTTTTCTACCCCCCAGGGAATGGAGGAGGTGTTCCACCACCAGCACCGGATATGGATTTTGTTGCAGGGCATGGTTTAGGGTGGCTCGGTAGTCCCCACAAATTCTAATGGAGCCATCCGGCTAAATTGGTGTCACGATTGGGGTTTCCCATGGGGAGTGATCTGTTGGCTTTAACACTCCCTGTGCTATCAACATATCAAGCTGTTCCTCGATTTTCGGCTTTATGGAACTCGACGAGGCTTAAGGCAGATGGGAGCTATTTTTGGATTAAGGCTAAAGGATATTGGGGTCCCCTTGTACTCGCCTAGCTTTTCCGCGAAGATGTCCTTGAATTCGTGGGCGAGGTCCTCCTCCCAGTCACTGCTGTCAATTCGGTTAATGCCTGCCACTTCAATGCCGAGTGGTGCGAACCATTGTAGGCCTAACAGGCTAGGCCGGTCCTTGTCAATCACCGTCAAGGGTAAGTACGCTGTGCGGTTCTTGAACGAAACTCGGACTCGACTGGATCCTACGACTGGAATCCGGTTCCCCTGGTAGTCTTTTAGCATGAGCCTTTGGAATTGCAGATCTTGGTGCCGGATAGTAGGGATGAGTTGCTTGAGGGTCTTCCAGGAGACCATTGAAAGAGACGATCCTGAGTCAACTTCCATTTGGCAAGGCTGATTTTCGATGTCCACTTTAACTTGAATTTTCTTGGCATCCAATGAAGAGGCATGGCTGATAGTGATTGTTTGGTGAGCCTCTTCTCGCCTTGTTAGGCGATTCACGGGTCGGTTTCTGTAGGAGTGGTTTGCTGGTTCTCGCCTTACAGGACGGTTTCCTGTCGATTGGCGAAAATTGGTCCCCTTCGAGGTCTGGCTGGGTCCGAGGAGACTTCTGCAGACCTATCCGATATGGCCTCGTTTTCTGCATTCGTGGCAGAGCGTGTCGCAGAATTTGCAATCAGAGCGGTAATGGTTGGCCCCGCAGCCAGCGCATGGTTGCTGGGACTTTGGGTAAGGGTCCCGATCGGACCGCAGTCGATGGACCTCTTCTTCGTCGCTGTCTGACGACGAAGAGAGGTCCTCATGGTGGGCCGTCGAAAGCTGTCCTTCCGACTTAGGTGAAGGTTCGCTTGCTGGTTGGTGTGTTGGAGCACGATTTCGGCGTAGTTGAGCAGCCGACTTTTTGGTTGCTTCCGCTGCCGTAGCCTCAGCGATGGAATCAGCAAGGCTAATGTCACCCTTAGCCATTATTTTGCTCTGCACGTTTACAGCATCTAATCCTAGAACTACTCGGTCTCTCAAAGCCTCTTCTAGGTCGGCGAAATCGCAGAGGCCTCCCAAGTTTCGGAGGTCCGCAACGAAATCGGCAACACTTTCTCCTTTACGCTGGTTTCTTTGGTAGAACTCGTGCCGTCTTACGAGCGTTGGAACGGTCGGTGCATAGTGGGCCCTTAGTAGCGGTTCGAGGATGTCCCAGTCCATGGCCTTAACTTCAGCTGGTTTTGCTAGCGCCTTGGCCATCTTGAATACGGTCGGCCCGCAGTGCGTCAGGAATACTGCCCGTTTCTTCCCGGTTGTGGCATCCTTCAGATTATTTGTTTCCAAGAACATTTGGAAACGGTCCATGTAGGACTCCCAGTCCTCTTGCGCTGGGTTGAACGGAGTGGGTGGTACTACGCCGCCGGACATGGTTCCGCCATTGTGCGTTTCAGCCACCTGCTTTGTTGTCTTCGTTGTTGTTTTAGTTGGCTCTGACGTCATCCAATCCCACCTTCGTTGCCAGTGTTAAGTCTGGAGCATGGGTGCGAATAATGGAGACGAGCCGGTAGAAACAGTGAACTTCAAACTCTTTATTTACATGGTGTGACAGCTCAAACTGGAGGGCTGCTATAGCCTTCCTTATATAGGCAACTTATTAACTATTCAACCAATAGCAATCCGGGAGCGCTAGCTCCGTTAACCAATGAGAATGGCCTGTTAATGGCCAATCAGATTTTCCTGAACGGACCAATCCAATCTTGCCATTAACAGCCAATCAGAAGTGCAGGGCCAGAACCCTGCACTTGACTTCAAGCTCAATATAACTTTATTTAACATTTATTCATTCACAACAAGTATGATCATAGAAGCCCAGACCAGCACAATACCACTGAGAAAGAAAAACAAAAAATCCAAGAAGAAACCAGCATGGCTGCACAAAGATCTCTCTGGCAAATTGAAAGAAAAAAAGGACAAAAAATGGAAAGAAGGACATACAACTAAGGCTACAACTAAGGACATAGAACTATCAGCAGATAGCCAGAATCTGCAAAGACGAAGTCAGGATAGCAAAGGCTCAGAATGAACAAAGACTTGCAACAAAAGTCAAAGATAATTTTAAAAAAAGTTTATTCCAACATATAAATAACAAGAAAAAAAATCAAGGAAACAGTCGGTCCACTAAAGAGAGAAGATGGCAAAGAAGTAACAGGCAACAGAGAGAAAGCAGAACTGCTTAACTCATTCTTTGCATCTGTCTTCACGCAAAAAGAAACTATAGCTCAACCCACCAAAAACGTAACTGTAAAAGACAGACCAGAAATAAAAGTTAAAATAAGCAAAAAAAATAGTAAGAGAACACCTGTTTGATCTTGATGAAAACAAATCCCGGGGTCTGATGGATTACATCTCAGAGTGTTAAAGGAACTGGCAGAGGTCATCTCAGAACCACTGCACCATATCTTTCAAAAATCCTGGAGCACCTGGGAACTACCAGAGGACTGGAAAAGAGCTGATGTGGTTCCCATCTTCAAAAAAGGAAAAACAAACAGACCCAGGAAACTATAGACCAATCAGCCTAACATCACTACCTGGGAAGATACTGGAAAAAATAATAAAAAACAGATCTGCCAACATCTAGAAACAAGTAAAGTAATAACTAGCAGTCAGCACGGGTTTGTTAAAAAGAGATCATGCCAAACCAATTTTATTTCATTCTTCAACACAGTGACTAAATTAGTAGACCAGCAAAATACTGTGGACATAATATATTTAGATTTCAGCAAGGCATTCGATAAAGTACACCACAACCTACTTCTTAGTAAGCTAGAAAAAAGTGGAATAGATAGCACCACCACTAAATGGATTCGAAACTGGTTGGCAAACCGTACTCAACGAGTAGTCCTTAATGGGTCTAAGTCTACATGGAGGGAAGTAAGCAGTGGGGTGCCACAAGGTTCTGTCTTAGGCCCAGTACTTTTCAATATCTTCATTGATGACTTAGATGAGGGAATAGAAGGGGAACTTACCAAATTTGCAGGTGATACTAAGCTGGCAGGAATAGCTAACACCCAAGAAGATAGGCTCAAGATCCAGATAGATCTTGACAGATTAGAACACTGGGCCATATCTAACAAAATGAAATTCAATGTGGAGAAAGTAAAGTCCTACACTTAGGCAAGAAAAACCAAAAGTACACATATAGACTGGGTGAAACCAGGCTCAATAGCAGTAACTGTGAGAGGGATCTTGGAGTCTTAGTGGACAACCAGCTAAATAGGAGCCAGCAGTGTGCAGCAGCAGCCAAAAAAACTAATGCAATCCTAAATTGTATTAACAGAGGGATACAATCAAGATCAAGGGAAGTACTAATACCATTCTGTAAAGCCTTAGTAAGACCACACCTAGAGTACTGCATCCAGTTTTGGTCACCACATTATAAAAAAGATGTTGAGACTCTAGAAAAAGTACAGAGAAGAGCAACCAGGATGATTAAGGGACTGGAGGCTAAAACATACATTGAATGGTTGCAGAAACTGGGCTTGGCTAGTCTAATAAAGAGAAGGACCAGGGGAAACATGATAGCGGTCTTCCAATATTTGAGGGGCTGCCACAGGGAGGAAGGGGTCAAGCTATTTTCTAAAGCTCCTGTAGGCCAGACAAGGAATAATGGATGGAAACTTGTTAAGTCCACATGGAAGGAAGCCAGGAGTCGAATTCAAATGAGGGGACAGAACAAAACTGAACAAGGAGAGATTTAACCTGGAAACAAGGAGAAACTTTCTGACAGTGAGAACAATCAACCAATGGAACAGCTTGCCCTCAGAAGTTGTGGGAGCGCCATCACTTGAGACTTTCAAGAAGAGATTGGACTGCCATTTGTCAGAAATGGTATAAGGTCTCCCACTTGGGTGGAGGGTTGGACTAGATGACTACAAGATCCTTCCAACTCTGATTATCTGTATCTGTATCTGTCTCTCACAAAACTCTCCTCAGGTAAATTGAAAGAACCAATGAGTGAAAGCAAAACATAGCATCCTTCTCTACAAAACCTGCATAGGTTTTATTCAAACTGAGTGCATGCTGGAACAATCTTGTGCAAGACTAATTGGTAGAAGTCCCTGTGAGCAAGTACCTCTTCCCAAGTAAATAGGCTCATAAATCACAAAAATAAATCTGCTAAGCAAAACCAGAAAACAAACTTCTGCAAGAGCTTCCTTTATGAAAATAAAACTCTTTTTGGTTAATTTCACACATCTTTATATAAAGAAAATTATGATCCATTTATCTACAACTTTACAGTCAACCTAATAACCATTGTAACCACACTGGTTGTTTGTTAATGATAGATGCCAAGAGTTTGTCCAGGGGACTGGAGGCTAAAACATACAATGAACAGTTGCAGGAGGTGGGCTTGGCTAGTCTAGTAAAGAGAAGGACCAGGGGAAACATGATAGCGGTCTTCCAATATTTGAGGGGCTGCCACAGGGAGGAAGGGGTCAAGCTATTTTCTAAAGCTCCTATAGGCCAGACAAGGAATAATGGATGGAAACTGAACAAGGAGAGATTTAACCTAGAAATAAGGAGAAATTTTCTGTCAGTGAGAACAATCAACCAAGGGAACAGCTTGCCCTCGGAAGTTGTGGCAGCATCATCACTTGAGACTTTCAAGAAGAGATTGGACTGCCATTTGTCAGAAATGGTATAAGGTCTCCTGCTTGGGCAGGGGGTTGGATTAGATGACCTACAATGTCCCTTCCAACTCTGATTATCTGTTAAATCTGAATAGATTATATTGATTATATTTGGGTAAAATAAATTGGACTTAAGTGTAGCACACAAAATTATCTGCTACAATTTCCTACCAGTCAATGACTACTTCAGCTTCAACCACAACAATACAAGAGCACACAACAGATACAAACTCAATGTAAACCACTTCAAACTTGAGTGCAGAATGTACGACTTCAGCAACAGAGTGGTCAATGCCCAGAATGCACTACCTGACTCTGTTATTACATCCTCTAAACCAGTGGTCGCCAACCAGTGGGTCGTGGCCCACTGGCAGGCTGTGAGAAAATTTTGGTGGGCCGCAGAGAAATCTTACCCCCAGAGAACCTCCCCAAAGCAATTAATCCAGGCTGCGCAGAAACATAAGGCTGCTCAGCCCACATGGCATGTGGGAACCCTTCCCGCCCACTCACTCCTTACCCAGCAAACCTGTCTGCTAAGTTGCTATTTTTCCTTTCTCCGACCATTATATGTTCTGCTCTACTGGGCGATTTAGATTAGCTAGGAAGCAGGAAATGGTTGGATTTCTTGCTTTCTAGTTAAGCACAGCTGAACCTCTCTTAGGACTGAAGGTTTGCTTGAAAGCAAATTCACTGCAGACTCACGGCAAGCAAATTTGAGAGACTGAGTTAGCCGATGGCAGATAGATAGATCACTGAATGATTCTGTGAGCAACTCAATCTGCCTGCTTTGCCTGATTTTGGGTAAAAGTTGCTCTTTTTTACAAAAAAAATTTCAATATTTACATGCATGGTGTGCTGTGAGTTAATTTTGTGAGTTTGCTCGCAAGGAAATTTTACGTGACAGACTGAGTTAGCCAATAGCAGATAGATAGATCTCTGAATGAATTTGTGATTCTGTGAGCAATTCAGTGTGCCTGCCTGCTTTGCCTGATTTTGGGTAAAAGTTGCTTTTTTAAAAAATAAAAAATATTTACATGTATTTACTATTTATTTAGTATTTATTTGATTTGTCAATCACTTACAAGATACAGGTATAAGAATAAACATAGTTTTGAATACATGAGATAGATACTTATAAGAAAAATAAAAATAAACAATAGGACAGGGCAGCAGGCACTATTGGTGTGCTTATGCACACCCCCTACAGGCCTCTTAGGAAGTGGGTGAGGCCAATAGTAGACAGTCTAAGGTTAAAGTTTTTGGGATTTGGGGAAGAAACCACAGAGTCAGGTAGAGTATTCCAAATATTGACCACTCTGTTGCTGAAGTTGTATTTTCTGCAGTCAAGTTTGGTGCGGTTAACCTTGAGTTTGTATCTATTGTGTGCTCTTGTATTGTTATGATTGAAGCTGAAGTATTCATTTGTAGGTAGGACATTGCAATGTATGATTTTATATACTATATTTAGATCGGACCGGAGGTGGCGTAGTTCTAGGTTTTCTAGGTCTAGAGTTTCAAGTCTGGTGGCATAAAGTAATCCGCAATGAGTAGAGGAGTGGAGAACTCTTCTTGGGAAATATTTCTGGACTTTTTCAATTGTGTTAATATCAGATACAAGATATGGGTTCCAGACTGATGAGCTGTATTCAAGTATAGGTCTAGCAAATGTTATGTATGTTCTAGTTAGTACTGTGATATTACCAGAGATGCAGCTACGTAGGATTAGGTTAACAACTCTTAATGCCTTTTTGGCGATGTAGTTACAGTGGGCTCTAGCACTTAGATAATTAGAGATGAGTACTCCAAGGTCCTTGACAAAGTTTGGGTCCTCAACAAGGTCTTGATTATTTAGCTTGTATTTTATTTTCTGATTTTTTCTGCCAATATGTAAGAAAGAGCATTTATTAGTTGAGATTTGAAGTTGCCATTTGATTGACCATTCTGATACATAGTCAAGGTCTTTTTGGAGGGTAGTAGTATTGTCTGTGGTGTTGAATAGCTTTATATCATCAGCAAAGAGAACACAGTTGCTCTTGATATGATCACAGAGGTCATTTATATAGACTATGAAGAGAGTTGGTCCTAAAACACTGCCTTGTGGGACAACACTGTTGACAGGTACAGAATTTGATAGGACACTCCCAATTTTGACCATTGGTTGTCTGTTTGACAGGAATGCTTCTATCCAGTTATGTAGGTGTTCAGAGATATGCGGTTTTCTTCGACCCTGCTGGCAGTCTATCCGCTCTTCACCACCTCTACGGGGTGGCTTAGCCCCAAATCCAGCCAGCTTGGGGTACTCCAGCAGCAAGCACAGATAGAAACGCGCACAATCGCAAATTTCAGTCTGTCGCTGAAGAAGCTCAAACCAGATCTCAACCTGAATATATTCTGAATTATTGTTGTTGTTTTTTTTGAAAAGAATTTTATTTATTTTCTACAAACAAACAAGACAAACAAAACATTAAAACATCAACTCTCATATATACATCCAGTGTGTCGGTTGGTTCATCAGTTTTGTGCATTCATTTTGTAGTCTCAATTACAATTATGTTACATAACAACTCATATTGTCAATCCAAACTTATATATCCTAATATCGCTAAAAAAAAAGAAATTTTTGACTATACTTTTAATCATTCATGCTTTATGAGATAACAATACTTTAAACAGTTTATTCTATAACAAATCATATAATCATACCAAATCAATCCTAAAAACCCTTTATAAATATAGTGTCAAATAACAAAGGCAAGTAAAACAAAATAAAGATATTCCTTACTGTCTAGCATTCTAAATATTCTATTATCGTATTTTATCATCTAACCATTGATAAAAAAGATCCCAAATTTCATAAAATTGTTTATCCTCTTGCTCTCTAATTTCAAATGTCAATTTACTCATCTCAGCACATTCCAATATTTTCTTAATAATTTCTTCCTGTAATGGTATTTTCTCTTTCTTCCAATTTTTGGCAAATACAATTCTAGCCGCTGTTAATACATTTACAATCAGGTATTTCAAATCTTTACTATATGTATTCTGAATTATTGTTAACTGTTTGATCCTAAAACTATTACAGGTACAATAATAGAAATGATTACAAAGAGCAGCTTCAAAGAAATAAACAGTTCATGCTGCAAAAAAGGCAAAAAAGAAAATCACAGCTTTAATAAATTTACATTACTGTTTTTCTACAATATTTTTTTAAAAATAGATTGTATACACTTTGAAAAACAAAAAAATTGAAGGATTATAAGTGAACTGACAACAAAATCTGTCTGATGGGAAAAAAGTGTTTCATTTTAAAAAGCAGGTGAAGAATTTCTCCTGAGAACCATACACACGAGGTATATTCCTGCACAGGGCTGCCAACCTTGAGTGATAGTTTGGAGTGAGACACTGCGAGGGAGCGGAGCGACCGAGGGGGGGGGGATGGTGTGGAAGGGGGGTATCCCCCCTTCCACGGTAGGGAGCTTTGACAATTTTACATTTTAAATGGTGCAATCTGATGCATACTTTAGTCATGATTTGGACATATACATACATACATACATGCAAGCAGCACCAATGTACTTGAACCGGATTTGTAAGATATTAATAATGCAGTTCACTGACCATGAATAATTGAAGTTCCTGATTTGTAACTGCAGTATTCTACCTCAACTGACTTTATTAGCTTAGTGATGTACTATAGACCACTATAGGATGAATTCAATGTGCAACAAAAAGACAAAAACCCGAAACAACTACAGAGATAATGCAAATACATCAATGGGTATTCTTCTTTCTGTATCAAATACCATACTACATGCCAATATCAAATGCTATAGTCTCAGTCTTTAATTATATACTAACTTGTTGACTGAAATAGGGGTTCATAATTTCAGACATGTATAAACTAAACATTTAATCAAATAATGAGTGCTTCATATAAATATACATATTGTTAACTGTAAAACTCATCTACTGTATTCTGAAGCTTGAGCACAGTGAGGAAACAGTATATTATTTATTGGGTAAGTTTAGATTCTGAACTTAATGGTCTTACTGCTCTTTGGATGGTAAATTGTGTTAAGATTAGAATATGTTCTAGTTGAGTCAGGGCTATCCCAATTTGGGGCTGAGAAGCCTACTGGCATCAAAAAAAGTCCTTATTGAGTCCTTATCTAAGGGTTTGAAAATATGATAATAATGTAGTACAGTCCTGTCGATCTGGTGCATGGAGACCTAGGATTTAAACTCAAAGGAGAAAGAGGAAAAAGTGATTCCTTCATCCACTGCCAGAGATGTAATCCTGTCAGTCCTCCAACCTTTCTATTAAGTATTTTGCAAAAAAGCTGCCCAGCCCCTTTATAGATCAGCCTGGCGCGCTTCTCGCCTTGCTGGTTTGGGAAGACTCTTTTGGATCAGCTAAAAGAGAGCATAAGGCGTGTAAAGGGGTGGTAATAATAATTATAATAATAATAAAATTTAAAATAATAATAATTTTATTCAGAGTTGTGTTGGATCTCTTTTTTTTTGGGGGGGGGGTTGTCCCATTCTTTCTTGGTGTTCTTTCTGTCCTTTTTGCTTTTTTAAATGGTCTTTCTCCCCTGGGTCAGAAATCCAGCCAGAGAAAATAAAGAAACATCACCAAAGATTTAAACACCAAAGGGTTAAATGGAAGCCACTCCGTTGGCTTTGCTTACCATTGTTATTACTGGCCGAGGCTGTAAAGAGGCTTTGCCAGCCCCCTCGTGTCCTTCTTTGGAAAGCCTAGGGCAGCTGGCTTGTCCCAGAGGACATTGCAGAGAGGGAGAGGGCGGGGCAAAGTGGCTGCGAGCGCCCCGGGCGGCGAAGAAGCCTCCTGCTCTTCGCTTTCCTGAAGCGATAATGATCGGCATCGTGACAGTTACGGGACGCCGGCAGAAGGATTAAGGCGGGAAAAGAGGCGCGGTGGGGTGGCTGGGCAGGGTGGGGTGGCTGGGCAGGGCGGGGCGGCGCTGGGAGCTCATCCTTCTCCTAAGCTAAGGGGAATATTCGGAATATAATCAGAGAATGTAGGGATATTTTTGTACATTCCATGATTTTGGGGGTTTAGCGTGAGATTTTGTTTATCAGAGTGAGACAGTCAAAATTGATTGAATTGCGTGAGTCTCACGCTGATTGCGTGAGAGTTGGCAGCCCTGCCTGCAGTGTATTCTACCCAATAATACTCTATATTATATATTCAGAGGACAAACCCTTGGCATATATCTCTTACACACAACCAGTGTGGTTGCAATGACCAGGATGTTATTTTAGGATCAAAGAAGCTCAAGTTTAGGTCCACCTAAAGCAAATCAGCATACTGCGTAACTTTCTTTGAGCTACTCATTCTACTCATTTCTTTCTACCTAAAAGATTTGGATGAAACCGCTGTGCAAATAACTTTTACAAAAATGATGTGACATAAACATTAATGAAGAGCAACAATAAAGAGATATGCAAACATTTAAAGAGTTCAGTAAAGGAGAATGTTTGTGGCCCAGAGTCCTGAGGGATCCTTGGTGCTCTTTAAGGTTAGTTGTTTTCTTGCAGACATTTCATTACCCAAACTAGGCAACTTCATCAGTGCTGATCAACTCATGATGTTTGGGTAATAAAACATCTGCAAGAAAACAAGCAAGATCTGAGAACACTAAAATCCTTCATTTGAAGAGATACGTCACATATTATGAATGGGCTGTCAAACTCCCGGTCCATGGGCCGGATGCATCATGCGCTGGCCATGCCCTCACCTGGTTTAGTGAAGGGGGGAAAAGTCCCAATATGTCACATGATGCTGCCATGATGATGTGAGTTCGATAACTCTGGTTTAGGCAGATCTGGAACCCAGGTGTGTTCTGTGGTGTTTGCTATTTTCACGGGAATTTGTTAATTAAGCCTTAATTGCTCTCACAACTGAATTTTTTTCTTGTCTTGCTTATCTATTGTTGGTAGAAAGGTGATATATAAAATCTTACTTTCCACCATAATATTATTACTCTACAATAGAATCAAACTGAACTGCATGAGAAATATAATACCTAGATGCTGGGGAGAGAAGGGAAAGGGCAAATTATAGCAAGTGAACTCTAGCTTTGCCCATGGTATGTGATGCCATGACACAAGTACAACAGGACAGCAACTGCATCGTACTGAGAAACCATACATTTTAGAGTCTTTGTGGTTAAAAATAAATGTCTATGTAAAATACATTTATTCTTTCAAATATAGCAATGTGGGATATATTCAACATTTCTATACCCTAGTACATAATTTATGTTTTTTTATTTATTAAAGGTATAAGCTGCCCATCTCATCAATAAGGCAACTCACCAAGAAGATGACATAGAAAAAAAAAATAAAGTTTTTCTATGGCTTTCCATAATTCACATGAAATAGACAGAAACTTTCTGTCACCAGAAAACTGAATAACAAGTACTTTAAAAAGCTGTTTTGTTGCAGAATGGCTTCATATATCAATTTTTATTCTCCCCCACCCACCCACCCCAAGTTTTTCAGAAAACCAATATTAACATATCTATTACTGGAATTAAAACCTCAGTGAGACTGGACAGTAAATAAAAATCTGTATTACTGATTTAGTCAAAGTGCCAAGCCACCTTTTTACTGAATATTTAACCTCTCTGAGAAAAAAAAAGTTAATGTGTAACATGTAAACACTAATTAAATTTGTCCTTTTTGAGCTATTGTAGTAGTCGACCCCCCAGAGAATTTTATTATTCTAACAATTCCCTATGACAAGGTAAGCAAGTATTAATAGAAAGCCACATGTTATTACAAGTCCCATTAAATGTTCTAAAGGATGACAATTAACCAAGAACAACAGCCGCCTATTTTCCATATGGCAACACATATCTCAAGGGAGGGGAGGAAATCAAGAAATTTTCTGCATACTTCTTATCAACTCTGTAATTAGCAGTGACACAACTTGCTAACGTTGAGAGAACTTGCTAAAATTTTGTTATTAAAGAAAGCATCTTGCCTCTAATATGAAATGTGATATGAGTAGGATAAGAAAGATTTGCATTTGCTTCCCTAAGGAAGTGCCTTACCCCTTCTAAAGATTTTTTTTTTTTCAACTGAGATTCGGTTCTTAAACTCAATTAAATCCACAAAAAACACACAAAACATTCCTTCCCATAAAATATTACTCTTTTTTACAAAAACTTATCACTTCCCACAAAATTCTTCAAACATTTGGAGATGATATCTCCAAATCTGTGTCTAAAGTTTAATTAAAGAAAAATTCAGTGGCACATAGCGATGAACCACACATTTTGATCATCAGCTTCATACCTTGGTTATAAACTACTATCAGAAGCTCCTTTTTGGCAATTATGGGAATTGATTTTACTCAGTACTTTTAGCTAGACTGTATCATGCCCTTGTTGGAGTCTGATTCTGAGGGGGAGATTGAGCAACTGACAGGGAGTGGGAATGTGGATCCAGTGGCTGTGGAAGAAACGGGAGAAGGGCACAGTCCAGCTGGGCATTCAGAGGAAGACCCAGGGCCATCTCCAATTTATCCTAGGGCACATGGGGAGGAATGGAGAAGGGAGCAACGTGGTTTATGAGAGAGGAAAGGGCCCTGATGCCCTTCATGGGCTGTAGCTGGGAAGACTGTTTAAAAGGGCAAACTGCGCATGGCAAAGTTGCTGGAATCAAAGCGTGCATTATCTTTGTCAAGGCTTATCTGGGTTTTGGCATCCTCCCAACTCTGGGTGCTGCGTTATCTTTTGGAAGTCTGCAATTTATTATCCTGGCCTGTCGTGCTAATTACTTCAGCATGGTTTCTGTTGTTCTTTTATTTTTAATAATTTTTACTTACAATTTGCAACTGGGGCAGTTTGCGGAAGTTTTGATCATGATCACATGATCAAAATTTGGGTGCTTGGCAATTGGCATATATTGATGATGGCTGCAGCCTCCTGGTGGTCACATGATCTCTATTTGCAATTTTCCCAGCTGGCCTCAAACCAGCAAAGTTATTAGGGGAGCCCGGATTTGCTTAACAAACAGGTGAATCATTTAACAACTGCAACAAAAAGGTACATAACTCACTTAGCAACAGAAATTCCAGTCCCAATTGTGGTTGCAAGTTGAGGACCATCTATACTGCAAAAAGAAAAAAAAAGTCCCAGTCTAATACTCCTCCTTAAAGGAAAAAGGTTCAATTGGAATCCTGCTTAACTCTCACAGCAATAAAGGGATGTTTTATCATGCCTTACCATCCATAAATTCTGCTGTTCTCGTCATCATCATTTTTATTTCCTGCTGTAGACTTGATATATGGTAAGTATCTCCAAATTTGTCCTGAAACTTGACTTTTCGCAACATGCAGTAGTGTATGTGTTACACTATTAAATCTTTGAACATTCTGCAGTATCTACCGAATTTCACTTGTTTGTTTTGTTTGTATTATGTAGAGGTTTTGTATAGTTTTATCCTTTTAACATTGTAAGCCACACAGAGATATCCTGTGGTAAAATGGGCAGCCAATAAATTTAATAAATAAACAAAAAAACAAATCTTAATCCTGCAAATTTTCATTCTTTACTTTAGTACTTAATTCTGCATAAATCTAAAACAATAGTTCAGCAGAAGACAGCATACTTAGAAATCATAGCAAGAATTATCTTAGAACACCATTATGCTTTTAAGATGGTACGTTTCTTTTACAGTTTTTGAAAGTTTTTAATACTACAAATATTTAATTTAAAAAAGAACAGTACTCCCCACTTAATGGAGACAAGATATTTTTTAATTTACTCATAAATATGCTGCCTTCGTTAACTAACTAATACAACCAGTTAATCATTTAAACGTGTCAGGCCTGCTGTTAAGTAATATAATTTTTTTCTTGTACTTTTTAAACATGTTCCCCTTTTAAAAAGAATCCAATTAGGGAAAACTTTTAATTGTCCTTTCCAAGTAATATTTATTTTTTATTACAAATATTTTTAGCAGATGAATAATAAATTATTCTCCCAGTCATAGATACCGCAAATGTATTTAGCACAATAACCATGTTTTTAAGATTCTAATTTAAATAAATAAAAAATCTCATAGATAAAATCAAAATTAAAACCTACATAGAATTACAGGCAGACTTATTTAGTTACCATTTAATTATGACAGTGATGAAAAAGTAACTTTATGATCAATCTTTGCATTTATGAGCTTTGCAAGTCCATAAAGCAAAGGAAAACAGAAGTAAGACCATAAGCACGGTGACAGCTTGCCACTCATTAAATCACAGCTCCATCCTGGATTGTTTTCTGTGAGGGGGGGGAAATGGAGTATTTCCTTAAATTAGGAGAATGCATGCATGAGAAGCATGCAGCCAATTATTTCAGGCTTTGGCCTGTTGTTGGTTGCAAAGTCTTTTTAAATAAAAGCCATTCCTGCCTAGATTTTTTAAAAAAACTGGCCGATGATAGATTGGTACCACTTCTTCCTACCCGGAATGATACTTGCTGCATTTTGGGAGAGACAGAAAAAACAGGATTTTGTGCTGGGTATGTCAGTCTTACCAGTTGGACCAAATGTTATGAACTAAGCGAACGCAGCGATACAACCCTAAACAGCTTTACTTCACAGCAGGCTTGTAATCCTGCACTTCTCATTGGCCCGTGAATAGCGAGTCATGATTGGTCGTTTTTGGCCAGTCTGATTGGCTGTTGACGGGGCCCTCTGATTGGACGCTTGTGAAAGCGGTAAGCTCGAATCATTGGTTGTTTTGACAGCAGCCAACTCTATAAAAGAGCTGCTGCTGCCCAAGTAGTTGCTCTGTTCTTTCTGTTCAATAAAGAGTTGACGTCACCGTTCGATGCCTCGTCTCCGTTCCTTGCGCCCATGCCCAGGACTTAACACTGGCGACGAGGGTGGGATGCGGAGACGATAGAGCTGACTAAGTACGCATCGAACAAGACAGAGCACGTGGCGAAAGAGCGCACGAAACAAACGGCAAGATGACAAGTGGCGCCATACCACCCGTTCCATTTGACCCAGCAACCGAAGACTGGGACTCGTATATAGATCACTTCCAGATGTTCCTGGAAACCAACAATTTAAAAGATGCTACGCCTGGCAAGAAACGAGCGGTGTTCCTGACTCATTGCAGCCCTGCCGTTTTCAAAATGGCTAAAGCACTGGCAAGCCAACAGAAGTGAAGACCATGGATTGGGATACCCTCGCCCCAATCCTCCAGGCCCATTACGCACCCGCAGTACCTACACTGATATGAAGACATGAATTTTACCAGAGGGACCAACGGAAGGACGAGAGCATTGGAAATTTCGTAGCTGACCTCCGGAACCTAGGAGGCCTTTGTGATTTTGCAAACTTAGAGGAAGCCCTAAGAGACCGCATAGTTCTGGGATTAAATGCACCACACGTGCAGAGTAAACTGTTGGCGAAACGTGACATCAGCCTTACAGATGTCATCGCCAACGCTACTGCCGCAGAAGCAACAAGGAAGTCAGCCGCTCAAATGCACCTAGCGAACGCACTGCTTCAACAATTCGCTAACGATAGCCCACTCGTCACTGAGAAGCAAGCTACCACTACCCACCACGAAGACCTCGAGTCATCCTCAGACAGTGAGAAAGAGAAGGTCAACTGGCTCCGCTCGGAATGAGAGCAAAGAAACTAGAGACGTCCGCGCCAATGTGCTGGTTGCGGGGCAAACCACCCGCGATCGGACTGCAAATTCCTCGACGCATTCTGCCGTACTTGTGGAAAAAGAGGCCACATCGCAAAAGCCTGCAGAAGAAAGCAAGAGTCCAGTCCCAGCCAAAGGGAGAACAACCTCTTTTGGGAGACAGGCAAACCTCCCGAGAACTAGGACCGTCTGAACCAGCAATGGAACAACCACTACTACTACAGAAATCGAGCATCTGCCTCTTCAAAAAGATGAGAAGAGGCCCACTAAACCGTTATTATCGGCCACGTTTCATCATTTGATGCAAGAAAGATCCACGTAAAGGTTACTATTGAGAATCGACCGTGCATGATGGAAGTCAATTCGGGATCATCCCTATCGATGGTATCCTGGAAAACCCTCAAACAACTGATCCCTGACATCTGCCACCAGGACCTCAGCACTCAACGAATTATCCTGAAAGACTACCAGGGAAACAGAATTCCAGTTGTCAATTCCAGCCACATCCAAGTATCCTTCAAGGACTGCACAGTGACGCTTCCCCTGACTGTCGTCGATCGTGACCGACGCAGTTTGTTAGGATTACAGTGGTTCACCCCACTCGGGATTGAACTAGCCAGCACACACCAAACCAGAAGCGACGACTGGAAGGAGGCTCTCATCCAGGAATTCCAGGACGTGTTCACAGGGACATTAGGCAAGGACAAGGGGACCCCTATATCATTTAAACTTAGCCCCGATGTAGCTCCCATTCGGCTTAAACCTCGGCGGGTACCTTTTGCCTTAAAACCGAAAATCGACGAGCAGCTAGATAAACTGATAGCCCAGGGCGTATTGGAACCGATTTACCATGCCCGCTGGAAAACTCCGATAGCAATGCCCATGAAGCCAGATGGTTCATTAAGAATTTGTGGGGATTACTGGGCCACCCTAAATCATGCTCTTCAACAGAGCGCTTACCCAGTACCAGTGGTTCAACACCTTCTTCATTCCCTGGGTGGCGGAAAAATATTTGCGGAATTGGACTTAGCTCAGGCGTACCAGCAACTACCTGTAGACTCAACAACTGCAGAAGCCCAGACAATAGTAACCCCTAGAGGCGCTTTCAAGTGCAATAGACTCCAATTCGGAGTAAGCGTGGCGCCTGGCATTTTCCAAAGTTTAATGGAGAGACTATTACAAGGCATAAACAGTGTCGTGCCTTATTTTGACAACGTCCTAATAGCTGCCCCCACTAAAGAGTTATTAGTACAATGACTCAGAAAAGTTCTTCAGAAATTTAAAGACGCTGGTCTGAAGGTAAAAAGGGACAAGTGTCAACTTTGCACGGAGAGAGTGGAGTTCCTGGGATACCTTCTTGACAGACAGGGAATCCACCTCACCGAAGAAAAACTAACCACAATCAAAAATGCCCCAAGACCTAGGAATAAGACAGACCTCCAAGCCTTCTGGGACTCATTAACTTTTATAACATCTTCTTGCCCCAGAAGGCAACCGTAGCTGAACCCCTACATAGCCTCCTCGACAAAAAAGCTTCCTGGGTCTGGGGACGGCGTGAAGAGAGAGCATTCCAAGAGGTAAAAGACCTCTTAACCTCCGATGCTGTATTAATGCAATACAATGAAACTCTACCTTTAACGGTTACCTGTGACGCCTCACCATTTGGAGTGGGAGCCATTTTAAGCCATGTCCTACCGAATGAGAATGAGGCACCTATTGCGTTCTTTTCGAGAACTTTGTCGAAAACCGAAAGGAACTATAGTCAACTCGATAAAGAGGCTCTCACTATTGTATCCGCAATTAAACATTTCCATGAATATGTGTATGGGAGACCACAAGCCGCTACTTGGGATTTTGGCGGGAAACAAACCAACTCCCCATATCTTATCACCAAGAATGACATGTTGGTCAGAATTTTTAGCCGCCTACGATTACTGATTGCAACACCGTCCGGGGAAAACCATTCCCAACGCTGACGCTTTGAGCCGCTCTCCACTACCAGACATCATAGAGGACCCTGCTCCAACCTTCGCCATATTGCAAATCGAAACCCTCAAATCGCCGCCACTAACTGCTCGAGACATCGCCTTAGAAACAAAAAAGAACCCTGTTTTGGCACGAGTCCTCAGCTGGGTAGAACGGGGTTGGCCGATCAGCGCAACCAATGACATGTTCAAGCCATTTAAAAATCGTCAAACAGAGCTATTCTCCCAGAAAGGCTGCATAGTGTGGAGAGACAGAGTCACAGTCCCGGAGAAACTGCAATATAGGGTGTTGAAAATGTTGCATGAGGGACATCCAGGCATCGTGCGGATGAAGGCATTGGCCAGGAGTTACACATGGTGGCCTGGCTTAGACAAAAGATAGAGACCTGGGTAGCAAAATGCAGCAAATGCCAGGAGATTCGCTCCACTCCTCCAAAAACTCCCCCAACTAAGTGGGAAACGCCTCGAGGTCCTTGGTCCCGTATCCACATCGATTTTGCGGGACCCACAAGAGGACACACTTCCCTCCTAACAGTGGATGCCTATTCAAACTGGCTCGAAGTGCACAAGATGAAAAGCACCACTACAGAGGCAGTCACTAAAAAGCTGAATAAACTATTCACTACCCACGGATTTCCGGATGTCCTGGTATCTGATAATGGCCCGCAATTCACGGCCCTGCCATTTGAACAGTACCTGGCAGATCGGGGCATCCGCCATGCCTTAACATTGCCAGCTCATCCTGCGGCCAATGGTAGGGCTGAGCGAATGGTTCAATTTGTAAAACAGACCTTGCATAAAATGGAGCACAGCGACGTTGACGACAAAATAAACCGTATGGTTCTCCTCCAGCACATAACCCCAAACAGTACCACGAACAAGACCCCAGCTGAACTCCTGATGGGCCGGAAACTTCGCTCGCATCTCGATCGCCTCCACCCAAACTACACGCCAGAACAACCCCCGGGATCCAGTAGCAAGTGTTGGGCATTCCAGGAAGGTGACCTTGTGTTTGCGAAAAAGTTCTCGGGCGACCCACTGTGGGTCCCCGCGACCATAACGCAACTTACAGGACCCTGATCCTATCGCCTACAAACTGCAGATGGTAAGATGTGGAAACGCCACATAGACCAACTCAATTCCAGACTAGCACCTAGTCCCATCTCAGTCCCGGAACCTCTAGCTGGGGGGGGAGGGAACATTGAGGAGGCCAAAGAAGAAATGATAATCGAAACCCAACAGCCTACACAACCAACCAGAGGATACTCACCATCAGGAGGAGAACCGAGCCAGGGAGTAGCCTCACCGCGTGACAGCACTGCGATGGAAACAGATCCAGGGAACCCGGAAGACAGCACTGGCATAAGCAGGGAAAGCAGCCCAGGGCCACAATTTTCACCATCCAACCCAGCTAGCAGCCCACCGGAACCAGATCCAGGACAGAAACCGGTGGAACAGCGCAGGTCAAGCAGACAGATGAAGCAACCTGCCTATTTACGAGAATACATCATCCCACCCCTCAAACGGAACCTAGGGGGGAGGGGTGTTATGGACTAAGCCAATGCAGCGATACAACCCTAAACAGCTTTACTTCACAGCAGGCTTGTAATCCTGCACTTCTCATTGGCCCGTGAATAGCGAGTCGTGATTGGTCATTTTTGGCCAGTCTGATTGGCTGTTGATGGGGCCCCCTGATTGGACGCTTGTGAAAGTGGTAAGCTCGAATCATTGGTTGTTTTGACAGCAGCCAACTCTATAAAAGAGCTGCTGCTGCCCAAGTAATTGCTCTGTTCTTTCTGTTCAATAAAGAGTTGAAGTCACCGTTCGATGTCTCGTCTCCGTTCCTTGCGTCCATGCCCAGGACTTAACACCAAACAGGAAACATGACCAGATAAACAAATTCTACTTTATTGTAAAGCTCTTACCAGAATCTTACAAGGTTCCTTCCAACTCAGTTATTCTGTTATACAATGGATTTGTTATTTTCAAACAAATCCACTGTATAACAGAATAACTGAGTTGGAAGGGACTTTGGAGGTTTTCTAGTCCACCCCTGTGCTCAAGCAGGAGACTGTACACCATTTTAAGCAAATGGTTGTCCAGTCTCTTTTTGAAAGCCTCCCATGATGGAATACCTACAACTTCTGAAGGTAAGCCAAGTTCATTGTTCTCACTGCTAGGATGTTTCTCCTTAGTTCTGGGTTGCTTCTCGCCTTGATTAGTTTCCATCCATTGTTTCTTGTCTTGACTTTTCAAGACTTCTTTACAGTTTCAGAACTTAGGGAGGGCTTCTTGCTCCACCCACAGTGCAGAAGTGGGCTATGATATCTCTTATCTGACACTTACGAGACAGTCTCTCCTTACTCCATCTCCCTAGCTCTTTCCTATATACCATTACAGGTTATTGCTAAATTGGGGCAGCAAACCCTCTTATAGGAATACTGCTTGGTGAAATCTAAGTATTTTATTCATTACTAAATTAACTAACTTTTAACTTTTAAAACTTTTATTCATTAACTAATTTTTTTTTTTTTTTATGAATTCAGGTCAATTTGACTGATGTTAGGACCAGTCCTCTTTTTTTAGTCTTCTCAAGCTTCTTAGAATGCATCCAGTTATCATTCCAGGGTGACATTCATTGTGGCTGTAAAACAAACTTTTTGGAGGGAAAAAAAAGCATCCTTTTATTACACGTTTTCTCCTATTTGTATCCTCCATGAATGGGCTAACATGAATATTCGTATGACACTGAATTGTACTTTTGTAAATCCTGACAAATTGTTTCACTGCATTCTGTTACTTTTGTATATTGTTCTCCATTAGAGGAAGTGCAATATAAAAAGAAATGCAAACAGATTATTTGAAATTAAAGATTAAAAAACAGGAACATGGAACGTTATGTCAAACCAGGATTGAGCTAATTCAGTGGTTCCCAAACTTTTTCGGTCCACTGCCCCCTTGTTGCTACAAACTCATCCTTGGTGCCCCCCACCCAGGAGCGGGATTCAAATTTCTGTGGGTGTGGCCTAATTTGAGGGTGTGGTTTGCTGGTCACATGACTGGGTGGGTGTGGCTTGCTGGTCATGTAACTGGGTAGGTCTGTGGCCAGGTGACTGGCAAATCAAATACAAGTGGTCCTCACTTAATGACTGTTGTTTAGCAAGTGTTCTAATTTATGACTGGCCTCCCCAAAGCTACTTGACCAGTTTTTGGAGTTTTGACAGCTTTAGATCAGGGGTCTAAATCCCACCCCTGCTTGTGTGTGTGAGAGTGAGGGAGAGAGAGAAGTTGGATCAGATCTCTCTCTCTCCCACCAACGCCAGAAAGCCACCGTCAGTCAAAATTCATATTAGTGGTCTCCAGGATTTAAAATTATGAGTTTGGTGGTCCCTGAGGTCCAAAAGTTTGGTGACCCCTGATCCAAAGGAATGAGACTGAGACAGGGAAAGAGAGAGAGAAAAGAGAGAGAGAAAGAGAGAGAGAAAATAAAAAGGAAAGAAAGAAAAAGGGACAAAAAAAGAGGGGGGGGATGGAAGGAAGGGAGAGAAAGAAAAAGAAATAAAAAAGGAAGGAGGGAGGGAGGGAGGAGAAAGATAATGATATCTATTCTAGTCCAATCACCTGCTCCAGCAGGGTTAGAAGTGTGTTTTTGTGTGTTTGTATGTGTGTGTGTGTGTGTGTGTTCTCCTTGTAATTTACCAGTACATTTTGGTTTTGCCTTCTTCAGAATTGGCACTGTAATATATTGGGGAAAAGTAATTTTTAGGATGGAGATCTGGTCCAATGGATCCTGTTTAAAGCCTCAACAAAATGTGAGAGCTTCCTGATAGTCTTGGCCATGTTTCGTCCACAAAACCTTTAATAGAAGCCAAAGAGGTTTCAATGTGCTGGCAAAGATGTTTCAGTGTGGAAAAGGGCCTCAGTCTAAACTAGGCCTCATTCAATCTGATGCATCAGGTCTTTCTCTCTCTCTCTCTCTCTCTCTCTCTCCTTCCCTCCCTCCTTCCCTCCCTCCCTCTCAGACTGGCTTTGCTCTACTTTCCTGATGTGCCTGCAGGGCTGGAGCTTCGAACATGGATGGATGGAGAGACAGACAGACAGAAAGACAGGCAGGCAGACAGACAGGCAAACAGACAGACCTTATGAATGGATGGATGGATGGATGGATGAACGGACAGACAGAATGTGATAGCGGTGGCACTTTGGGGAAGCAGTAGCAGCGACTTTTCCCAATGTGCTGCCGCATTCGAGGCACCGGTTCTGAAGCTAGTCAATGGGTGAACCTGCAGGTCCAGCGCCTTGAACGCCCCACTGCCGCCTCTTAGCATCCCCAAGGGGGCCAGCAGAAGGGGGCTAAGAGGTGGCAGGGGAGCGTTCGAGGCGCTGGCAGGCCCTGCAGGTTCACCCATTGACTAGCACCGCTCTGGAGCCAGTGGCTCCAATGTGGAAGCGGTGGCACGTTACATGCCACCACAGCCACATTCGATGCACCGCTCCCCTGCCACCTCTTAGCCCCCTTCTGCTGGCCCCCTTGGGGATGCTAAGAGGTGGCAGGGGGATGTTCGAGTCATCAGCCCTGCAGGTTCATCCATTGACTGTAGGACCGCTCCGGAGCCGGAGCCTCAATGGGTGAACCTGCAGGGCCAGCTGGCACCTCGAACACCCCCCTGCCACCTCTTAGCGCCCCTCTGCTGGCCCCCTTGGAGACACTAAGAGGTGGCAGGGGGACAGTGCATTGAACGCTGCCGTGGCGGCACATAATGTGCCATCGCTTCCGCATTGGAGGCGCTGACTCTGGAGCAGTGCTACAGTCAAAGGGTGAATCTGCAGGACTGGCACCTTGAATGCCCCTCTGCTGCCTCTTAGTGCCCCCAAGGGGGCCAGCAGAGGGGCGGTGCATCGAACACGGCTGTGGCGGCATGTAACGTGCCACCACTTCTGCATTGGAGGCGCTGGCTCTGGAGTGGTGCTACAGTCAATGAGTGAATCTGCAGGGCTGGCGCCTTGAGCGCTACCCTTTGCCTCTTAGTGCACTCTGCCAGCCCCCTTGCCTCTTAGTGCCTCCCTAAGGCATCCCACCCACCCCCAGGGGGAAGTACCACCCACTTTGGGAACCACTGAGCTAATTCAATGATCTTTATGCTGATGTGCATTTTGGTAGTAACTACCAGGAAATGTCAGAATTTTTTCAAACTGAATTCTGAGTTAAGTGCTTTCTATTTGAGGACACCCTTAAAATAATCTATCTGCCCATATTTGTATATTCATTTTATATTAAAAATGATTTCTTTGGCTGCTCATATGTATGTTTGTATGCCTGCGTACAGGAACATACAGCTAAACCATTCAAATCGTCTTTATTACAGTCATTGAATTACGCCAAAGAAGAACATAAGGTTAACGAAGCTTCAACACAAAATGCATGATGGCAAAAGCCAGATAAATCTGAGGAACCCTAAATAACTCATCACTAATCTGATTCCTGAAGGATCATTTGGCAGTCTGTACAAGCTGGAGCACAGAACCTGGCCAAGGTAAATGTAACCACTTTAGCTATAGCTGCCAAAGGGAAGGAAATAAAAAATATATCATTTCTACTTGGTGTATTAGTCAACAGCAGAGTGATGTGAGTGACAGAAATATTTCAATGAAATGAGTAATACAATAAAACATGAAGCAGGGTGTCAACTTCCCCTGTTCTACAAGGGCAGGATTGATCTTTCATATGGGTATTATAAAATTTATCCTCCAGTACCACTTGATGGCAGATGAACCAGCATACAGGTAGTCCTCTACTTACGATCATAACTGAACTCAAAATTTCTGGCTGAGCAAGACAGTTGTTAAGTGAATTGTGCCCCATTGTGCAAACTTTTTTATCCCAGTTGTTAAGTGAATTGCTGCCGTTGTTATGTGAATTGTTGTGCATGCAATAAGATTAATAAAGTGTGAGCTTGGAGTAAGTGCAGGGTTCTGGCCCTGCACTTCTGATTGGCTGTTAAGCGGCCGGACCAGATTGGCCCGTTCCGGGGAATCTGATTGGCCCTTAACAGAGAGTTTTTATTGGTTATAAGAGCTAGCGTTCCTAGCTTGTTATTGGTTAAAAGTTACAGGGTTTGCCTATATAAGGCGGGTTTTACTGCTGTGGAATTGAAGAAGTCACAATGTAAATAAAGAGCTGAAGTTCACCGTTCAGAGGCTTGTCTCCATTCTTTCTCGCCCATGCTCAAAACTTAACACTGGCGATGAGGATGGGATATGGAGATATCTGAACCAACGAAACTTCGAAGAACACTGAGCACGTGACAGACGACGCCAACAACAGAACCATGTCCGGCGGCATCGTACCACCCACTCCGTTCGATCCAACACAAGAAGACTGGGAGTCTTACATGGATCGGTTCCAAATGTTCCTAGAGACGAACAACTTAAAGGACGCCACAGCCGGGAAGAAACGGGCGGTGTTCCTAACGCATTGCAGTCCAACCGTATTTAAGATGGCTAAAGCACTAGCCAAACCCCGAGAAGTGAAGGCCATGGATTGGGACGACCTCGAACCTATCCTGCGAGACCACTACGCCCTGACCGTGCCTATGCTCGTGAGATGCCACGAGTTTTATCAAAGAAGCCAGCGAAAGGGAGAAAGCGTGGCTGACTTCATAGCAGACCTCCGAAATTTGGGAGGTCTCTGCGGATTCACCGAACTAGAAGAAGCACTAAGAGATCACCTAGTTCTGGGATTAGATGCACCAGGCGTCCAAAGCAAGCTGATGGCGAAAGGCGACATCAGCCTTGCTGACACCATTGCCGATGCAACTGCAGCAGAAGCAACCAGGAAGTCGGCTGCACAACTACGCTGAAACCGCACTCCGGTACCACCACCGGCCAGCGAAATCTCACCTAGTTCAGAAGGGCAGCTCGCGACAACGCATCACGAGGACCTCTCTTCGTCGTCAGACAGCGACGAAGAAGGGGTCCATCGACTGCGGTCCGACCAGGACCGTCGGCCGAAGCCCTTACGCCCTTGAGCTGGCTGTGGAGCCAACCATGCCAGGTCCGAATGCAAATTCTGCGATGCACTCTGCCATGAGTGTGGGAAACGAGGCCACATCGGACGGGTCTGCCGCAGCTTGCCAGGACCCAGCCAGGCCTCAAAAGGGGCTAACTATCGCCAATCGACAGGAAACCGTCCTGTAAGGCAAGAGCCAGTAAACCACTCCTACAGAAATCGAGTTTTGCAGAGAGAAGAGGCTCACCATACTATCACTATCGGTCACGCCTCAGCCTTGGACACTAAGAAAATCCGAGTCACGGTAGCCATCGAGAACCAGCCTTGCCACATGGAGGTCGACTCGGGATCGTCCCTCTCGATGGTGTCTTGGAAGACACTCAAGCAACTCATCCCCACAATTCAACGCCAAGATCTCCATTTCCAACGCCTCATCCTCAAGGACTACCAGGGAATCAAATTCCCATTGTCGGGTCCTGCAGAGTCCGAGTCTCCTTCAAGAAGCACACAGCGTACTTACCTTTTACGGTCATCGATAGAGATAGGCCTAGCCTACTGGGCCTCCAATGGTTCGTGCCACTCGGCATTGAAATGGCCGGCATAAACCGAGTCGGTGGCTGTGACTGGGAGGAAGACCTTATCTATGAGTTCAGGGACATCTTCGCGGACAGCTTAGGCGAGTACAAGGGGACCCCGATCTCATTCAGCTTAGATCCAAAAATAGCTCCCATTCGCCTAAAGCCCTGTCGAGTTCCGTTTGCCTTAAAATCAAAAATCGACGAACAACTCGACAAACTGATAGCTCAGGGGGTGTTGGAGCCCATCGATCACTCCCCGTGGGAAACCCCTATTGTAACTCCCATTAAGCCAGACGGGTCAATCCGAATTTGTGGGGACTACTGGGCCACTTTGAACCACACCCTGCAGCAGAACGCATATCCAGTTCCGGTGGTGCAGCACCTCCTCCATTCCCTGGGGGGCGGGAAAGTTTTCGCTAAATTGGATTTAGCTCAGGCATATCAGCAATTACCAGTAGATGAAAAAACGGCACAGGCCCAAACTATTGTGACGCACCGAGGTGCCTTTAAATGTACCCGGCTGCAATTCGGAGTGAGTGTAGCCCCAGGGATTTTTCAGAGCCTTATGGAAAGGTTATCGTAAGGAATTAAGGGCGTGGTCCCCTATTTTGACGATGTATTAATTGCAGCCCCTTCAAAAAAAAATCTTACAGGACGGTTAAAATTAGTCCTGAAAAAATTCCAAGAGGCTGGTCTTAAGGTTAAAAAAAACAAATGTAAATTGTGTACTGACAGTGTTGAGTTTTTAGGGTACCTGATTGATAGCCAGGGCATTCACCCTACCAAAAGTAGATTAAAAGCGATCAAAAACACTCCCAGGCCACGAAACAAGGCCAATCTCCAGGTGTTCCTAGGCCTCATCAATTTTTATAATGTATTTTTTCCGCACAAAGCAACTGTTGCTGAAACGTAACACCGATTGTTAGATAAAAAATCAAATTGGTTGTGCGGATACCGTGAAGAACAGGCGTTCCGAAATGTTAAAAAACTGCTCACTTCTGACTCTGTACTCATGCAGTATAATGAGACTTTGCCGTTAGTTATAACCTGTGATGCATCGCCTTTCGGGGTGGGCGCCATTTTGAGCCACATACTGCCTAATGGGAACGAAGCCCCTGTTGCATATTTTTCAAAGACTCTTTCAAAAATGGAGAGGAACTATGGACAAATTGATAAAGAAGCCCTCGCAATTGTCTCAGCTGTGAAAAGATTTCATGAATACGTGTATGGTAGGGTTTTTACTATTGTGACTGACCACAAACCTTTGTTAGGGATAATAGCCGGAGATAAGCCGACTCCCTACATATTATCCCCTAGGATGACCCGATGGTCAGAATTCTTAGCTGCTTATAACTATTGGCTGCAATACCGCCTGGGGAAAGCCATTCCCCACACCGACGCATTGAGCCGAGCACCGCTTCCAGAGACTCTCGACGATCCAGCACCAACGGTAACCACGTTGCAAATCAAGGCACTCAACTTGCCACCACTGACCGCCCGAGATATCGCGAGAGAAACCAAAAGCGACCACACCCTAGCACGAGTCCTAGGCTGGGTAGAACGCAGATGGCCATTGGACCAGTTATCAGATGACTTCATACCATTCAAGTCTTGACAGATCGAGCTCTTCTCCCAGAAAGGCTGTGTCATCTGGGGCGATAGAGTCGTTATCCCAGAATGGCTCCGAAAAGCGCTACTGAGAACTTTGCATGATGGCCACCCCGGCATCGTGCGAATGAAAGCCCTTGCACGAAGCTACGCATGGTGGCCGGGCATTGACAAGCAAATCGAACAGTGGGTTAAAGTTTGTCCCAAATGCCAAGAAGTTAGCAACGCCCCACCAAAAGCCATGCCTACTGAATGGGAGACACCACGTGGACCCTGGTCCCGAATTCACCTGGACTTCGCGGGGCCAACCAAAGGCCACACTTTCCTGCTTACTGTCGACACCTACTCGAATTGGCTCGAAATTCATCGCATGATGACTACGACCTCCAAGGCGGTTATAAAAATTTTAAACAGACTCTTTGCAACCCACGCATTACCAGATGTCCTGGTATCCGATAACGGCCCACAATTTACTGCACTAGCATTCGAGCAGTACCTCGCTGACCGCGGCATCCGCCATGCGCTCACCTTGCCTGTGCACCCTGCGACCAATGGCCGAGCAGAATGCATGGTCCAATTTGTGAAGAAAACCTTGCAAAAGGTAGACTATGACAACATTGACGACAAGGTCAATCAAATCCTCTTCTTGTAACACATCACCCCATATAGCGTCACCAACAAAACTCCCGCTGAACTGCTAATGGGACGAAAGCTCCGCTCCCACCTCGACCGGTTGCACCCGGCTTATGAACCGGAGAAACCACTAGGATCCAGCGGCCGCTGTCGCACCTTCCAGGTAGGAGACCTGGTTTATGCAAAAAACCTATCGGGCGACCCGTTGTGGGTGGAAGCGACAGTAGTATGTGTAACCGGCCCCAGATCCTACCTTGTGCAATGCCTTGACGATAAACTTTGGAAACGGCATATCGACCAATTACGATCACGGCTTTCAGCAGCCAGTCCACAAATCCCCTTTGACCAAACTGAGGGGGGGGAGGTACAGAAGAAGATGAATTCCTAGGAAACCAGTTCGAAGGAAACGACGGTTTAATAGAAACTCAGGAAGCGGAGCAGGAGGGAGAAACGGTTGCACCTCAGGTAATTGCAGAAAATGTGGGCAATGACGTAGAAGTGAACTCTGAACCAGAAACAGCCCCACTGCCAAACAACGATCTACCTCAGCATGATTGCAACCAGCCGATACAACAAAAATCAAAGACTAAAAAGACAACCGTCCTACCTAAGGGACTATGTAACTGCGCCCTGAAATAAGAAGCCAGGGGGAAGGGATGTTGTGTATGCAATAAGATTAATAAAGTGTGAGCTTGAAGTAAGTGCAGGGTTCTGGCCCTGCACTTCTGATTGGCTGTTAAGCGGCCGGACCGGATTGGCCCGTTCCGGGATATCCGATTGGCCCTTAACAGAGAGTTCTTATTGATTATAAGAGCTAGCGTTCCTAGCTCGTTATTGGTTAAACGTTATTGGTTAAACGTTACAGGTTTTGCCTATATAAGGCGGGTTTTACTGCTGTGGAATTGAAGAAATCACAATGTAAATAAAGAGCTGAAGTTTACCGTTCAGAGGCTTGTCTCCATTCTTTCTCGCCCATGCTCAAAACTTAACATGAATCATGCAGTCAAGCAACTCTGACTTCCCCCATTGATTTTGCTTAACGGAAGCCTTCTGGGAAGGTTACAAATTGCGATCACGTGACTCTGGGACAGTGCAATGGTCATACAGGTTGTTTATCAAGCTCCTGAACTCACATTCCTAACACACTGGTCTACACTATCTCAAAGTAGTTAGACAAGTAACATCATCTCAAACCATTATTCTGGCGTGCTTCTAATGATTTATCATTTGACGTGGAGTTTGCTTCAGGGATTTTTTAACAGAGAAGCAAGAAAATAATGCATATTTTTGGGTTGGTCAGAAACTGTCTTTGTTGAAATTAGAACCCCACACGGCCAGGTTTTCTATGAAATGACTATCCCAAACATTTAGAAAGGAGACAATGCTAACTGTACAGTTGATGGGCTGCCTTTATATAACTATGCAATGCGTTCACCAAAAACAATGACATGCTCTTACATCATTCATGCTTGAAGGAAAAGAAGTAAGTCAAAGGTTTAGCCTAAGGTGATTTCTAAAGTTATTATCTCAGTATAACTGACAGGTTCTTAGGCATCCGGAAAACTGCTTCACTCATTAAAGTGTAACCCTTTGTACAGAATATCCTGGGCCCCCAAAGACCCATCAAGCAAGGAAAACTACTCTCACAAAACAGATCCGCTATCATTTTGTGATGTTTTCCAAATGTGTGTGTGTGTGTGTGTGTGTGTGTGTGTATTTATATTTTAACAACATTGAGAACATTATAATTCTGCAGAAATGGGAAATAGGGATGGATGTGAGTTAAAAAGCCTTCTGCTTAAAATGTGGTAAAGCTGACTGTATGTGTGACGAAGAAATGTCGAGGGTTCCAAAAATGATTAGAGAGCCAGGCAGAGTGGCTTCTAAGAAATGTTAATAAAAATACTAATTATCACTTAATAGCCAAGTGAAAATAACATCACACCTTTTGTTCAAAGGAAGACACTGATTTCTGGTTTCTGCTATTAGAAACTCCCCCCCCCCCCCATGCTGCCATTATTAACAATTCTGTCATCCATGAGAGACTTCTAAATGATAGATCCACACCCCCACAGATTCAGTGCCTTGCGGCTGTGTAACTAAGCACACTCACAGAAGTGTGCAAGTTATATTAATCTTACTGGGGAAACGTGTATGGAAACAATATGTTTTAAGATACATGCCTTAGGCATTACAGATCTTACATTTTCCCAACATAAAACCTTCAGTTTATGGTTCAAACATTGCTTCTTCATAACTTTACAGGCATTTCCTGGCAAGAAAAGAAATCAGCAAGAACTTGTCATGGTAGAGAAAAAAAGTCGGCAAGAGTTAGAGAGAGAATTAGAGAGAATTAGATACAGATTGCAAAAATCCAGGTAATCACTAGATGGCAGAAAACTGCTAAGAGGGTCTTGCATTTCTTTGGTGCTATCAAGTGGATGTCTAGATTGTCACAGCCCAATTACGGGTGGCCAAAAATTCATGACTACCGACTCATTTGTGTATCATTACTCAGAAGATAGTCAGATGAGTTCTGTCTTTTAGGCCAGGGTGAATCTGATTCCAGCCTGAGGCACAAAGTCTAGATTCACACAACACTCTAAATCAGAATAAATAATTATGCTGTGTTTTTAAATATCTTGCTGTGCTCCAAACAAGCTAAGCTATACTGAGCCTTATCAAGATGGGCTGGTTGATACACTGTAGTCCTCCTTTGGTGACAGTGTACAGTTGATACACTGTAGTCCTCTTTTAGTGACCACAATTAGGACCAGAAATTTGGTCATTAAGCAAATTGGGTGCTAAGTGAAACTACAACTGTGCTTGCATTCTTATTTCAATAGGAAAGAGTATTTTTAGCTCAGGGATGAACTGTGGAGTCCTGGCTGTTCTTTGAGCTTGATTGTTTTGTTCCAGACTCTTTGTCACCCAACTATGTAACAACATCAGTGCTTCAACCACCACTGAAGATGTTGCCTAGCTGAGTGATGAACAAACATCTATAAGTAAACAACCAAACTCAGAGAGCACCAACGACTCCACTCTTACTCTAGCTTTCCTTTGCATTTACAGACCTTTAAGGCTGTAAATGCGAGGACTCATTCCAAAGTTACTTTTTCATCACAGTTGTAAAGGCAAATGGTTGCCCAATGAGGCAATTGCTAAACAGAACGACCTGCATTATGGCAATGACTGGGTGTCTACATGCCACAATTAGTCAACCTTTCTTTTAGTTTGTTGTTAAATGGGGAAACCAAGTGAATTCCCTTGAATAGATATAAAACAATCAAGCAAATAAATAAAAAAGCTAATTAATTCACCATTGTATAGACATTTTTCATGGGTGCCCTACAATTCTGATTAAACTATATTGGAAAATTCAATAATTAATAATTAAATCATTTTAAACTAGTAATCAGTAAGGAAGAAAACTAATAGTTTTTGAAAGTGACAGACTAAAATTGAGTCCATCATCCATAGATGAAAAAAAAAAAGCAACCCACAGATCAAAGTCGAACTATGATCATCTATCAATCTTATAGTAGTTTAATATTACTTTTAATACATTCATTAAACATAAATAATATTAAAAATGAAGTGAAAACTCTCTGGATCTATACCATGACCTCAACATACTGTATTCTAACCTCCCAACTTGTTCTGTCCTCCACAAGCAATTCAGGTTATTTAATTTCTGACTCCCTGACATTGGGCAATGCTAGAGTTTTGCTGTAAGAAGATCATGAAATTACTTCCTACATTTATACAAACAGTGAAGGCCTGATCTAAGTTTTTTGCTTTGCCAACAACAACAACAAAAATGCTGGAGGAAAGTCCATAAAAGGAAATAGGACCAACCAACCTAATTTTTCCCAAATGGATTATCCATTTCTATAATTGGCAATTCCACCCCTTGCAGAAAAAAATAAGGACCCAACAAACAAAGATTGAACAGGTATCATCAGATGACCCTTACTCATCACTTGGTACCATGAGAAAGTTATAAATATTTTAGGCTATGTTGTAGCATGATCGTTTCTTTTTCAGATAGCTTCTGTGGATTATTTTGTTAACACCAGGGATGAAATTTATCGCGATCCTATCTCTAAGTGAACTATCATAAGGCAACACTTTCCATCTTTAGAGACCTGAATTAGATCACAGACTGTCATTTATTACAGTTTTCTTTTACTGCTTGCTCCTATGTTCTCACTTGGAACAGCTTGTCTGAACATGCACAGTCAATTTCACAGATATGTGAAATATTCTGATCACCTAAGTGATAGACAGGCATGTCTGTTACATTAAGGCAGCAAATATATGGCAAAAGATATACTATTTCTATCTTTTTTTTCATCATTTTGGACTTGGTTAATATCAGAAGGAGGAATTTCATCATTTTTAGTTATTTATTTAAAAAATACCTCAGCTTTTCTTCGAAAAGTTCAAGGCAATGAACTAACAATGGGAATTTTAAAAATAGCTTAGCTTACTAATTTAATTTATTTTTTATTTTTATTTTTTGTCAGTTGCTTACAAGATAATAGGTATAAGTAAAAACAGTTACGACTACATGGATACATATAAGAAAAATAAAAATAAAAATAAAAGAAATAATAGGACAGGGACGGTAGGCACGTTGGTCCGCTCATGCACGCCCCCTATAGACTTCTTAGGAAAGGGGTGAGGTCAATAGTAGACAGTCTAAGGTTAAAGTTTTGGGGTTTGGGGAACAAACCACAGAGTCAGGTAGAGTATTCCAGACATTGACCACTCTGTTGCTGAAGTCGTATTTCCTGCAATCAAATTTGGTGAGATTAACCTTGAGTTTGTATCTATTGTTTGCTCTTGTGTTGTTATGGTTGAAGCAGAAGTATTCATTGACAGGTAGGACATTGCAATGTATGATTTTATATTCTATACTTAGATCGGATCGAAGGTGGAGTAGTTCTAGGTCTAGAATTTCGAGTCTGGTGGCATAAGGTATTCTGCAACGAGTAGAGGAGTGGAGAACTCTTCTTGTGAAATATTTCTGGACTTTCTCAACTGTGTTAATATCAGATATGTAATGTGGGTTCCAGACTGATGAGCTGTATTCAAGTATTGGTCTAGCAAATGTTTTGTATGCTCTAGTTAGTAATGCAATATTACCAGAGAAAAAGCTATTTATTAATGACTTAATAGTTGTTAACTTAACAGCTCAAATATTTTAACAAGAGGTTGGATACACATTTATCCCATGTTGTTTCCCTGAAAATAAAGTTGCAATGACATTGAAAAAAATGGCTTATGACCATTTTTCACACTTATGATGGTTGCAACATCCCCATAGTCACATGATTTACACATGGATGCTTGACAACTGACTCACATTTATAGGGGTTGCAGTGCCCTGAGGTCATGGGATCCCCTTTTGCGACCTTCTGACAAGCAAAGTCAGTGGGGAAGCCAGATTCACTTAAGAACCATGTGACTAATTTAACAACAGCAGTGATTTCCTTAACAAATGTGGCAAGAAAAAATAGTAAAATGGGGCAAAACTCACTTAATAAATTTTTCACTTAGCAATATAAATTTTGGGCTCAATTGTAGTTGTAAGTTAAGGACTACCTGTATTACCTCTGGAGGGGATCAGAAAATTATCTGTAAACATCTGAGAAACATCTGGTTCAGAGGTGGTATTCAGCAGATCCTGACCAGTTCTGGAGAACCAGTAGCGGAAAATTTGAGTAGTTCATAGAACCAGTATATACCACCTCTGATTGGCCCTGCTGCCATCTATTCTCTGCCTCCCAAGTCCCAGCTGATCGGCTGGGTCTTCTTTTGTTGTCCTGCATAGGAGAACAGAGCTGGAAAGCAGGGTAGTGGGGTGGGGAGGGAATGGGGATTTTGCAGTATATCCTTCCCCAGCCACACCCACCAAGCCATGCCCACAGAACCAGTAGTACATTTTTTTGAATCCCACTACTGATCTGGTTGTGTGCAGCGAGAAACAAAATGTTACTGGTACAACGATAACGCTGGACTAAGATGGGTCTTGGCCTGATCCAACACAGGATTCTTATCATCTCTATAAATGTACTGTTAGCTTAGCATTCTTTACAAAGCCATTATTAGACATTCCCCAAGGAGTGACTGCTTAAAATTAAAAACCAGTCATTGGAACATTCTTCATATTTATATTTTGCATCAAATTAGACAAAATCCCTATCGTACAAATGTTCCTCAGAAACACAGTGACTATAAATCAGCATTCAGTCACTGAACTGTAAAGGCTTACTAATTTTCTTTTTAATGCCTTACATAACTCTGTTCAGAAAGTTACTTGCTTATAAGGTTGCTGTCAGGGCTGCCGTTCAGGTACGCTATGCTGTGCCGGCTGACAGCCTGCCATAGGTGGGAAGGGATAAGGTGAAGGTTAACATGAGCAATCAAAACTATGCATCATACCGTCCTGTGAGAATCACCAGCCATTCTAAGTCAAGCAAAGGAATTCCGAATCATCCAGCCCATGAAAACTGTTATGATATGTACAGAATAACCCTTGAGTAACAAGGATATGCACATGGAAACATTTATGAGAGTAGTTATGAATAATTAGTCAGCCACACAGAGATATACTAAATTGAGTTAAAATTTACTTTAAGAAATAGCACAGTCCAACCAACGGTCCAGGTCATATACATTTAATAGTCCAAATAATATCCAATTACAAAGTCTTCTTAACGGTTGCCTTTGTCATTTACAGTAAACAAAGATATCAAAGTATAAGCAGAGCATAAATACAACAGAGAACCTTAGATAGCAACAGAATGTCAGAGATACAGAATATCAGAGAGAGCAAGCTATGATCTCTAGCTCCCTCTTATGACAATTTGCAACACAACCAACCAATTAGAATATAGTACAAATCAACACAGTGACTTTGTCTTAAAGCTACAAACATACATTGTTGGTTATTTATATTGCAACCCAACTAATTGGGGGACACATTCCTAAGAAAAACTGGGACTCAGAGGTGGTATTCAGCAGGTTCTGACCAGTTCTGGAGAACCAATAGTGGAAATTTTGAGTAATTTGGAGAACTGGCAAATACTACCTCTGACTGGCCCTGCCCTCATCTACTCTTTGCCTCCCAAGTTCCAGCTGATCGGCTGGGTCTTCTTTGGTTGCCTTGCACAGGAGAACAGAGCTGGAAAGCAGGTTAGTGGGGTGGGGAAGGGAATGGGATTTTGCAGTAACCTTCCCTCAGGAGTGGGATGGGAATGGATATTTTGCAGTATCCTTTCTCTGGAGTGAGGTAGGATTGAAGATTTTACAGTATCCTTCCTCTGCCACACCCACCAACCAGAACTGGTAGTAAAAAATTTTGAATCCCACCATTGCTGGGATTGTTATACAAACAATTTGTTAGCAATTTGTTCTCATTGGACCCATTTTGATAACTAGGGGAGTGGATGGGAACAAGGGAAAGTTACCCAGATGTTCCATGAGAAAACTTCAGATCTAGTTTTGCTCCTTCTGTAATCATTTGACTTTAATAAACTTATATATATATTGGCTAACCAAGGGCCTGAGCGTCTGACCACATTGGACAGGACAGTTGCAATACAGGTAGTCCTTGACGTCCGATCATATTTGAGCCTAACATTTCTGTTGTTAAGTGAGACACTTGTAAAGTGAGCTTTGCCCCATTTTACGCCCTTTCTTGCCATTGTTGTTAATCACTGCTGTTGACAAGTTACTAACACAATTGTTAAGTGAATCTGGCTTCCCCATTGATTTTGGTTGTCAGAAGGTTGCAATAGGTGATCACATGACCTTGGGACATGGCAAGGGTCATAACTATGAACCAGTTGCCAAGCATCCGAATTTTGAACACATAATCATGCGGATGCTACAAGTGTGAAAAATGGTTATAAGTTTTTTTCAGTGCCGATGTAACTTTGAAAAGTCACTAAGATATGGAAGGATATATAAAATGAATATGATGTTTGAATTTGTGTCTGTGTGAGGAGTTTTAACCCGGGATCTGGCAGCCTTCAGAAAAGATGTTTTAGTTTATGTCTTGTGTATTGTGTTTGTAAAATTAATAAAATTTGTTTAAAAAAAAAAAGTCACTAAATGAACTGTTCAGGGGTGGGATTCAACCAGTGTTACTACCGATTTGGTACTTACGGTACTACATGTGTGTGTAATGCAACGAAAGCTGTGCCTCCGGGACAGCTGATAAGCACTGCGCGCAAGTGCACAGCATTTGAAAGAAGCCTTTTCTACTGATTTTTCAGCCTCAGCTGTGCCGCAAAAAGCAGCTGAGGTTGAAAAAGCAGGAAATAAAGGTCAGGTAAGAGCCCGAGTGGGCAGGTGGGCCAAACAGCAGCAGACACAGAACCAGTTCGGTGTCTGCTGCTCTTCAGAGCTACCAGTTCTATAGAGCTGGGCAGAACCGGTAGCACCCCACCCCTGGAACTGTTGTAAACTCCTGGATAAGTATTTTCTTTTCTTCCAACTGCTAGTCCAGCCTTTCATTCTTTTAATAAAATAAATAAATAAATCCACTCTTCTTTCCCTTTACTTTTGTTTTTTTTTTCAAAATGACAACTGATTCTTGGAAGGATACAAATATGTTTAAAAGGATTTTTACAGAAGGGAATGCAACAGCTTTTCCCACACTGATTACATTTCCACAGTTTTTTTATTTATTATGAACCTGCAAAACTGCCTTTTTTGCTTGAAATATCTGATGCACACAATCCAGCAAGGAAATCCTATCTTGCAGTCTCTAAATAAAGTTAGTCCACAAATAGCAATCTCTGGGCTCTAAAAAGAGGGTGTCTTCAGAAAAGGAAAAGGTTTACTCTACACTAATCATAAGTTCTGATCAATTTTCTCCATCTGTATTTCCAAAATAACAAAATAATAGTTTTTGTGTTCGTTTGTACATGTATTTCTTCCTCACGCATTCATACAAAGATTTGTTTGTTACATTGCAAGCTTCATCCGCATTTTCCTGTTCTGCTTGTTTGCTTTTCTCCTATTCCTATTCCAAAAAATAATTAACACTTCATTCAGGATTTTTTCTGCCCTACTAATCTTTTGTATTTCTTCATCCCTGCTTTACCCATATTTATTCAGAGATGGCTGACACCTTTTATTAATAATCTTCCTGAACAAAGGATGCTTAAGACTGCAAATTTTGCTGCCTCAGATATTTTGTATTTCTTGAGATTAAGAAAAATAGGGTGACACTATTGTTAAAAGTTCAATGAAAAGCTGAATCTAAAAAGTCTCAGAGCACATTATACCTCGCTCCATTCCCTAAATCAAGGAAAAGAACTCAGGTTTTGACAGGGAAAGATTTTCATATATATTTTTCCCCATTTCAGGATCCACTCAGACTCTTCACTAACTGCATATCTAGACTAGTATCTACAAATGTGCAAAATTCTTTGAAAAGTGTTTCCTGGCACCAAAGTGAAGAAAAAAAGTATCAGTACAGCAATTTTTCTTAATAATAATAAACCATAGAGTTTTATTCACATTCAAAGACAGCCAAAAATGCCTCACTGTTTGGAAGTCATGAGCACGAAAAATGATTTGAATGGTTCCTATACTGTAACTCTTTGACCTGTCTAAATAGGTGTTCCTTTGGATTCTGATGATTGAGAATAGACATGGACTGAAACATAGGAAAACTACCTTGTACAAAAACAAACCATTTGTGTTCAGAAGCTGCCTAATTCACATTATAATGCTCTACTTAAACTAGCAACCACTAGCACAGTTAGTCTAGCACAGGGTTTCTCAATTTCAGAAACTGTAAATTGTGTGGACTTCAACTCCCAGAATTCCCCAGCCAGCAATGGAATTCTGGGAGTTAGGTGCACACTTCTTAATGTTGCTAAGGTTGAGAAATATTTCTCTCTGGCAGTCCAACTCCTGTTCAGCAGACTAAACAAACTGTGCATGACTGAGACTTAATAAGATGAAATGTCAGACACATAATTATATAGTTGTCTCAGTGATAAGGAAACTCTTTTTTTTTTAACCGCAGCTACTGAAAATATATAATGGGACTAAAAATGAAGATGTTCTCAAATGAAGAAAGGCACGTTCTTTCCAGTTTGTATGGCAGGCTGTTATTACAGGAAAGACCATTTCATCTAGGAGCAACTGATTTATAAAATTTGGACTTCTCCAAGCTCCCTCAGTTTGCAAGTTAACTCTTACAGGTGCCATGTGGATCAATTTCATATATTTGGCTGAAAGAAGAAAGGTTGGGGCATCTGCTGTTTTGTTTAAGAATGCAGTTAACAACACTAACAAAAATGACATTACCAGCTGTTCTAATATCAAAGAGCTTAGTTCTTTTTTATTTTTTTTAAATAACAACATACAACTAACAACAGTTCCCCACCAACCACATTTTAATCATGGGGGGGGGGGGCAGAAACAACATAGTTCACAGGTATGTAGGGATAGGGGGCAAAAAGAAGAAAATGTTTTAATTAATATACAAATTAGTTTTTATGCTCACAAGATTTCTCCACTTAGGAAGGGGGAAGATCAATGATCACCCTACTTTCTGCAACATCTATCCATCCTGAATTCTCCTCACATATAAATGCCACTTTACTTCTTTAATATATGCCTAATAGCAATAAGATATGACAAAATGTGCATTTCAGGGCAATTAAAGGAAGGAATTAAAGGTGGTTGAAATGCTTTACTCTTTGAACTTCTGCCTTATAATACCACCTTATCCTCTAGAGGAATGTTATAATCACCCAGAAATCCAATGCCTGTTATTTTGCTTAACTACCTTGGTCTTGTATTCATATCATTTACAATTACTAGATGATTAAAGGGCGAAGGGTTAAAGGCATTATCAGAAAGATGTTATTAGGAAGAGATGTTCTTTGGAAGGCCAAGTTGCTTCTGGGAAATGCAATTGCATTTAACATGACAGCTGCCATAATCATTTATAATGCCATGCTTATTTATTAGTTCATTCTGAAGTAAATAGTGCAGCACCCTGAGCGCCTCAGTAAACCGCACATAACTTCTCCTTGGTGGGATGCAGGCAAAAAGCATTTTGGCCTGCAGGATAGTCTTGAGGTCAGAAATTTTACCTTGCATTGAATCACATGCACAGATTTGAAATGCAAATGTGGTGTGATTGTGTCTGTGACTGCGAGTAATAACATCCTTACTGTACAGGAATTTCAAATGACAATGATGTGACTAAAGGTGGATAACCCATCCTGGTCCTTCTTAAATTTGGGGCTCTCAGGACCTCTTCCCACTTTTAAAATTGATAGAGGTCCTCAAAAGAGCTTTTATTTATATGACTTATATTTACCAATATTTACAAGATTAAAATTAAAACTAACAAATTTGTAGAATACTTATTTATTCAATCATGTAAAAATATTATCAAATGACCCATTAGACATAATAAACCACTAGATATATACAACTTTGGATATTAATATCAATAAAATATTTTTTTTCATAAAAAACCTTATTTTTCATTAAATAGAAAACAAGAGTGACATTGTTTTAAATTTTGGTAAATATCTTCAATATCTGGAAAATAATTTTAATTTCCTGGGCTGCTCAGATCACACAGTAATAAACGCTAATTTCATTTATACTTTCTCCATATTAAAAAAAGCATTACATGAAGATCTCAGTTCACCAAAACCAGTTTAAATTTCCATGGGTTCATTTGATAACAGATTATGGATTAGGAAATGAGAGGAGTAAATGATAAAGAATATGAATTAATGAACAAAATAAAAGAAATAAAGACAAGAATAAGCATCTTATGGGTGTGTGAAATTAAAAGGAAGGATAAGGATGCAAGAGCTCTGAATGAAAATTGTGTGATCTTGTGGTGCGAAGATTTGTTGGAAAATTGTTAGAATTGAAAAACCAATTTTGGTGATATGGAAAAAAGTAATCTCATTTTACAATTTATCGTTGTAATGGATGCAAGAAAGGTAAACAGTTTGGGTGTCCTCCTTCTCTCCCCCACTTCCCCCACTATGCCAGTTGTCCTTTCTCTGTCCTCCTTTGAGCAGATATCTGACAAGAGAATAGAATAGAATAGAATAGAATAGAATAGAATAGAATAGAATAGAATAGAATAGAATAGAATAGAATACATATTGGCCGAGAGTGATTGGACACACAAGGAATTTGTCTTGATGTAAATACTCTCAGTATACATAAAAGAAAAGATATATTCATCAGAAGTCAAGAATCATAAGGTAAAACACTTAATAATAGTCATAGGGTACAATAAGCAATCAATCATACTAGGAAACAGTCAATATAAATCGTAAGAGAATTCTTCCTATATACTGTCAAAGTTCACTTACTCTCAATAAGAATCTCTTCTTGTTTATAGTACCTAAACCGTTATCTTACTGGCTTTTCCAGACTAAACCATGTAACAGCACACTCTATTATTAAGCAGTGAAGGAATAACTTCGGGCAGTAGATACTGGAAAGCAGCAACAAGATGTTGGAGGATAAATCCTGTTGTTTGCAGAAGCTATCTTCAAACATAGGATCATTGTACATTTTTAGCCTTGAAGAATGATCTGATTGCCTGTACAGTTGTTTTATTCATGAAATGAGTAAGATATCATCTTACTATTTGCCTCAAGTATCAACATATTCGGAATCAATCTGTAAAGTCTGTATTTGATAATCTCTCAGAAGTGCACTACTATATAATTTTTAGTTATGCAGAATTTGCTCTGTATCTTAAAAGGTTTTACATAAGCCGCATGCAAAAAAATAAGCTAATAACACAAAATACAGTTAGCAATTTTTATCATAATTTTTTGCCTGTCAAATATATATACTGCAAGAAAAGATTGAATATGACCTAATCCCTTAATAGGGGTCTTAGAAGACTTTGATAATCAGGTTCACAAAGTGAAATAGGTACTTGTTAATAAGCTTTATCTGTGCAATCAAATTCTAATATGAAAATGGTAATTAGATGAATTGTTCTTTTCCCTTGTACTCAGGGGTGGGATTCTATCAGTTTGCACCTATTCGCTAGAACTGGTTGTTAACATTCTAAGGCTCTAAGCAGTTCAAAGAACTGGTTGTTAGAAGAAATTACTGGCCTAATCCTGTAAGGAAGGCAGGAAGGAAACATTCTGGTGTTGCTTACAGAAACTGCCTCTCTGTTAACCCTTATTACATTCTTGGCAGGACTAGACTTCCTGTCTCAGGAACGTCTCTGGAGGTTTTTTTCCCCTCCTTTACTGGTACTTTGCTTGTGTGACCATTCAAAGTTACAATGGCACTGAAAAAAGTGACTTATGACCATTTTTCACACTTACAACTGTTGCAGCATCCCCACAGTCACGAGAAGCCAGGCGAGGAGATGCGTGCTTCGACGTGATTGATATTGAGTTGGCCATGCCCAGCCAATAACATGACCACCAAGCCACACCCACCAACTAAGCTATGCACACAGAACTGGTTGTTAAAAAAGTTGAATCTCACCCCTGCTTGTACTGAGTTTGCTATTCCACTAACCTGTACCTGCCTTAATGTAAATCTCCTAAAACCATGATCCTTTGCCCAGTTGTGCATGTAAAAAAAACTAATTCAGCAGAAAGATGAAAATACGTGATTGTCGCAAAATCCACAATCTGTTAAAAAATAAAACATTATATTTCAGATATTTTTCAGGTATAGGTTTTCCTTAAAATAGCATTATTATGGCACAAACTGGCCATAGCGGTTCCAGTGGATATTAGCACATTCTGTCTTGGATCATCTTGGATGGCATTTAGAAAATAAGCAAAATTTATATCTGTCAATGGCAAAAAGCCACACTGCTTGCATCTGCACATATACTATGCTAATACATTATGATATCCTAGGAAGAATTTGATATATATGATTTGATATGATTTTATTTGTTTCCTAGTATGATTTGATTGCTTATTAGTAACCTATGACCTTCACTAAGTGTTGTATCTTATGATTCTTGATGAATGTATTTTTTTTCTTCTTTATGTACACTGAGATCATACGCACCAAAGATAAATTCCTTGTGTGTCTAATCACATTTGCCAAAAAAGAATTCTACTCTACTCTACTCTACTCTACTCTACTCTACTCTACTCTACTCTACTCTACTCTACTCTACTCTACTCTACTCTATTCTATTTTATTCTATACATGAAGGCCAATCTCAGCTAAAGAACTGGCAGCTATAATTTCATATCATTATGTATATAATAATAGTACATCTTCCTATTTCATATTCTTGAGAATGACTCGATAGATGAATAAAAATGTCAAATCCAGTCTAAACATCTGGTAATAATAATAATAATAATAATAATAATAATAATAATAATAATAATAATAATATCACAGTGGGATGCCATCTTGTTATGGCAGCAAGGCTTAAGATCCTCAATGAAGCTATGCTGCAGTGTCCTGTCAGGATTTGCCTTGCCAGACAGGCCTTATTCAAGGGATTCAAACCAAGAACATCCCAATTCCCCATTCCAAATGGCCATAACTGAAAAATAGCATTCCATACATATTGCTTAAATCAACAAGAGCCACATCGAAAGCTGCAGCTCCCATGCATAAAACAATACATAGGCTACCAGGATCAATTCTTTCTGTTAGATAACCAGGACAAGGAATTGCAAAGCAATTGTAGGAAAATTGTCATAAATGAACTACTAAAATATGTGGGCACTCATGAGAGTTAGGAAATTATGAAATGTTATTATGAGTCAAATCCATTGCCTCCCAGTTACCAGTATGTATGGCCATTTTGGTCACTGAAAAAAATGACTGAATATATATATTTTTAAAGACTGCAAGCTTTATATAGACTGTTTTCTGAAAGATGAAGAGTGAATTAATTTATGGATTTGGGGATTAGAAAGGATTAAAGAGGCAGAGGAAGATGGCAAATGCTTGATGGAAAAAAGGCTAGAAGTCATATTTCTATTTTATTTCTTTTTTTCACTTCTTTCTCTTTTCTTCTTTCTTTCTTTCTTTTCTTCCTGCTTTTTATACTATATTGTATGGTATTATAAACTTCCAATAATTTTGTTTCAAAAACAGAATTTGAAAAACATAATTCCCAGAATCAAATGTCAAAGAACAGCAGCATATGCACTTAAATACTCAGCAAAAAGGTGTTTACAAACACTTGATTTAATGAATTTGGAACAATTGTTTAAAAAAAAGGAAAAAGAAAGATTTGAAACTGAAAACAAAATATGTTAGTAGAAATGCGAATTATTATAAACATATATATGGATGCAGTCAAAGAAAATTTTAAAGAGCCTATTCAAAATAATGAAATTGAATCACATTTCAAGAGCCATGGTGTGCAGTGGTTACAATGCAATAATGCAGGTTTACTCTGCCAAATGCCAGGAGTTCGATTCTCATCAGCTCACTGTTGACTCAGCCTTCTATCATTCTGAGGTAGGTAAAATAAGGCCCCAGATTGTTGGGGGCCATATGCTGACTCTGTAAACTCTGTAAGCTTAGAGAGGGCTGAAAAACACTTTGAAGCGGTATATAACTCTAAGTGCTATTGCTATTATTTGGGTCTATCAACAATAAATCAGAGAAAATGTTTTGAAAAACATGAAAGAAATTATAAGACAAAGTTTACCTCCTTTGAAATCTCGTCAAAAAATCATCTGAATATAAAAAAACATTTTTTTAATGAACCAAACATGTTTGCCCAATCAATTATGACAAAAACAGTCATAGCAATTAATCAGCTCATGTACATCATCATAGAGCTGGGTAATAAATTGAAAGCAAGCTGCCAAACTGAAAAACAGGTGCCAAAGTGAAAAACTAGATTGGAAAATAAATCAATTCTGTAAAGATTAGTGAGCGGTCTCATTTAAAGCTACAAAAACAGAAAAATAAGGAAATCAAAACAATTGCAGAAGCCACCGAAAAATTGAAACACAGAGTGGTAGCAACTTTTAAGGAAATTGAATGACATGAAAACAGGATCAAGCAATTACAATAAAAAAACAACTCCAGACAAAAGTCAATATTGTTCTCTCCCCAAGATTAAGTTAAAACACAAAACCAATTGAGTCGCCTAAAAATAAGGAATAAATATTTGAATTCTGAAAAAAGAACATTTAGGATAGAATAAATAGAATAAAATGGCATCTCTAACTTTAAAAAAAAAAATCTAACAACCAAAATGGGAACACATGTTAAAATTTGTAGTAATAACAGGAACTGTAAAACAACAAAAAATAACATGAAGAATTCATATGCCACACACAAACAAAATGTGCTTTGTGAATTTTGGCTCAACCATCTACCCATTTTATATTCTTATATTACAAATCATTTCAATTTTCCAGTGAGGATTAATTGATGGCTGATTTCTTATAGGCCAAACATTTTGATTATGAAGGATAACATAAACAATACCCAATGATTTTCCTCCAAACAACATTCAAGCTGTTAGCAAGAATTATTACAGATAGTCCTTGACTTATGACCACAATTAAATCCAAAATGCCTGTTGCTAAGCAAGACAACTGTTAAGTTTTAACTTAATCTTGGGGAGAGAACAATATTGACTTTTGTCTGGAGTTGTTTGTTTTATTGTAATTGCTTGATCCTGTTTTCATGTCATTCAATTTCCTTAAAAGTTGCTACCACTCTGTGTTTCAATTTTTCGGTGGCTTCTGCAATTTTATGACTTTTCTTGCCCCAGCTGTTAATTGAATCATTTCAGTTGTTAAGTTAGTGACATGTTAAGTAACTAAGTGATTAAGTAAGTAACATGATTGTTAAGTGAGTTCCCCATTAACTTTGTTTACCAGGAGGTTGCAAAAGAGGATCACATGACTCTGGGACTAAGCAGTTGAAAGTGGAGGACTACCCTTATCAGTAACATCTATAAACACCTTGTACAAATTCATGGTATCCCATAGAGCAAAAGAGGAGTTTCAAAATTAATGCTACAAAATCATTTAGATTGATAGAAACAATACAAAAAAATACTTAAACACTCTAAAAGCATAAAACAAATATTTATATTCCTTGAGATAATTACAAGAAAGTTATTGTTGTGAATGCATAAGGTTTAATAAAGAGAACTTGAGCTTGGAGTAAAGTGCAGGGTTCTGGCCCTGCACTTCTGATTGGCTGTTAACGGCAGGATCGGATTGGCCCGTTCCAGGGAAACCGATTGGCTATTAACAGAGAGTTCCTATTGGTTAAGGGAGCTAGCGCTCCTCGATTGTTATTGGTTAATAGTTATTGGGGTTGCCTATATAAGGAGGGTTATAACTGCCATTGAGTTGAGAAGTCACAATGTAAATAAAGAGTTGAAGTTGACCGTTCCAGAGGCTTGTCTCCATTCTTTCTCGCACATGCTCCAAACTTAACAGTTATTGTTCCATTAAAATGTTGGAAACTTTTGGAATAAATCAGAAAATGATAAAGCTTTTATACAATGTTAAGAAAAAATGAAATATAATTCTAATAGCGATACAGAAGAATATGAAAAAGTCAAAAGCAGAAGAGGAATTTTCCAAGGTATCTTTTTCACGTTGTTGATTTTAAACGTGGCTTGGATACTGCTGATGATAGTTTTGAATAAAATATCATTGGACTGTGAATTATCTGAGTAACAAAGAAATGTTTAACATTTGCTCTATTTGGAAGATTTGAAACTATATACAAAGTCATCTCAAGAAATACAATCATTTTTAGATATAGTTCAAATCTTTAATGATGAATTGAAAGTAATTAAAATGTGAAATTAAATTTTAATTATAATTTAAAAATTGAAAACAACTAAAAGTAATTAAAAGAAGACATAAGTGCAACAATGGAAATTAAAAAAGGTAAAATTGAATACTTAACTGGAATTCAATCAAAATCAAAGCATTAAGAGTAGAAGAAAAATACACATATTTTGAGTATTTTAGAAGCAAGCGAAGTCTGGAACTGAAAAAAGATACCAGTGTTGTATGTAACTGTATTCTAACCACTGCATTCTGGCCACTGCACCACCAGGGCCCCTTTAGAATCCTTGTAATAAGCTGTGCACTAAATATAGTTTACAAGGGGCCTAGACGCTTTACACTGCAGGACCAAAACAAACTATTGCACTAACTCATCATGTGCTATATCCAAAAAAAGTAATATAGATCATTTGTATTTACCAAGGAAAATTTACCAAGAATTTACCAAGTGGTCATGGTTTGTTGAAAGTGAAACAGACAGTGGAGGATGAAATCAGAAGTCTAAATGTTTACACAAACAACCCAAGAGAGGATATTAATAAAAGTCCTCAAGGAAAGCATTATGAATGAAGGAAAGGCAGCACACATCAAAACTAAATAATTACAACAGCAAATCCAAGCTGTGCATGACAATACATGAAAGAAGTTGTGAACGATAACAAAATTTGTTCAATAGCGTCAGGCTGGATCCATTAAGAAGGGAACAGACTGCTTAATATTAACTTATCTGCACCCCTATAACTGCCTAGTTTGGTTCTGCAACCCAACAGGACAGACATAGACTTCAGAGGATAATTAGGACTGCAGAAAAAACAATTACTATCAACCTGCCATCGAGGACCTGTATATTGCAGGAGTCAAAAAGCGGGCTGTGAAAATATTTACCGACCCCTCACATCCCGGACATAAACTGTTTCAACTCCTTCCCTCAAAAGGATGCCATAGAGCACTGCATACCAGTACAGCTAGATACAAGAACAGTTTTTTCCCAAAAGCCATCACTCTGCTAAACAAATAATGCCCTCAACACCGTCCAACTATTTACAAAGTCTGCACTACTATTACTATTAATCTTCTCATCACTCCTTATCACCCATTCCATCCCACTTGTGACTGTATGACTGTAACTTTGTCGCTTCTATCCTTACGATTTATATTGATCATTTCCTAGTATGATTTGATTGCATATTGTACCCTATGATTATTATTCAGTGTTGTACCTGATGATTCTTGACTCTTGACAAATGTATCTTTTCTCTTATGTACACTGAGAACATTTGCACCAAGACAAATTCCTTGTGTGTCCAATCACACTTGGCCAATAAAGAATTCTATTCTATTCTAACTTGTTCTAGCACTGGAACAAGTACTAGTAACAACTTCCATAACAATGAAAGAAAAAAACCTGAAACAGCAGGCCTAGATTTTGCAAAGAAACAGGCTGGCCCAATGTTGGCAGCTTGAAGATCATTCAACATAGCTGACTCATATTTATGACATATTTATAGCTTTGCTGCTTGGGGAATTCTGGGAATTGAAGTCCACCCATCTCCAAGCTGCCATAGTTGAGAAACACTGGGCTAGAATGTGGACTCCCTATCAGCAGCAGCAAACTTGCCAAGACAGAAAGTAACAAAAATATGAGCATATGGTAAACATGAAATGTCCCAATTTCTGCAAAAACATAGATTTGATGCTCCAAATTATTCATATATAACACTGAAAAAGTGCTTCAGAATAACCAAATAACATTTTTCTGGTATTTATGAACTGACCAACATCTACATCATTTCGTGCTGAACATCATAATCACTGAAGAAAAAGTTTTATTTATGGTTATGTTGATACTGACTGTTACTAGAGAGGCTCTAAAGGATATAGAAAATATTACAAAATTTTGGAATGCAATTTTCAAGATATAGAAATTACTGAAATAAACTTGTAATTTCCTCCTATCGTTATTGGAACGTTAGAGGCTATAATTGTTAAAACAGCTGTCAACATAAGAATTGTTGGATCTCACAACATATTGAATATTTTTTAAAAAAATACATATTTGCTTGGCCTGAACATATATTATGGTAATATTTGGATGATACAAATAGGCTGTGGGATAAACTCCAATTAATTCTAAAGTACTAGCATTCACTGAATATTCTTCAGAAGAGTTCTACCTAATGACAATAATAGACATGATGGTAATATTTTACCTCTATTTTTGTTCAGTCACTGAAATCTCTTAGCTCTATCAGTCTCTTGGGATTATATCCAATACTCAAGTCTGATTTAAGACTCTCAGAGTCAGGGAGAAAATACATGTCTTTGTGTTTGTACATATACCTAGTAAGTATATATATTAGGGTGGCACCAGTATGCTGGTACAGAGATCAACCTACCAACAATTTGGAACTCACCCATTATAAAAGCTTTGTAATGCTGGATAACATGCAACTTCAGATTTATAATTTTGGATTAGTATTATACTGTATGTTCAAAGTAACGAAAACAATGATTATTATTGCACATAGTGAAAGTTTGATGGTGTATTTAGAATTTGGACCAAATAATTTGCTCTATATGCAATAGCATGTTTTTCTTCTTCTTTTCACTGTTCCAGTTGTTTATTGATTTTCATTTGTTATTGATGTTGCCTTTGCTCTTTTTCTTCATTTTTATTAATATTAAATTTAGAAGCTTATTTACTAAAATAAAAACCTAATAGCTATGAGAAAAAAATGTTCTTGTCAATATATACATAAGAAACAGGAAAAAAAATAAAGTACAGTTATGCTTGTTCTGTCCTTAATTAACATACTCGAGATCCCCGCGCTTTGATTGGCCAAAGCGCGGGGCTCTCCGATTGGTCAGGCGAGCCGCGCTGATTGGCTCGCTAGGAATCTCCCGCGATTGGTCCATTCGGATCGCAGGAGATTCAAAGCGGTGCCATTGGCCGCGGCCGCCGCGGCGAAAGGAATAAAAGCCGCGGGCTTTTTTCCTTTCGCCAGTTCGGTTCCACCTTACTAATAAAGAGCTTGCACTAAAGTCACCGACTCCTGGCATCATTTCGCGGACACAACACTGGCGACGAAGGTGGGATCCAGACCCTGAACCGAACCACGTGTCCGACGGAAGCCAGACGGACCACCGAGATGGCGAAAATCGCACCACCCGCACCCTTCAACCCCACCACCGAGTACTGGGAATCGTTCTCCGACCGATTCTGCATGTACCTCGAGTGCAGCGGCTTGAAGGACGCCACTGGCCCCATGAAGCGCGCCGTCTTCCTGACCCACTGCGGGACCGAGGTCTTCCAGATGGCCAAGGCGCTCGCCAAACCCACCGATGCGACCGCGATGGACTGGGATGTCCTCGAACCCATACTTCGGCGGCACTACGCTCCAGAGGTACCCATCCTGATCCGGCACAACGAGTTCTACCGGCGGGACCAGAGGTCGGGGGAGAGTTTCAGCAACTTCGTCGCCGAGCTGAGGCGTCTAGGGGGGCTTTGCGAATTCGACAACCTAAACGACGCCCTGCGAGACCGGATCGTGCTCGGTTTGTGGGACCCTGTCCTCCAGAGCCGGCTGATGGCCAAGGGCAACATCAGCCTAGCAGACACCCTCACCGCAGCCGCAGCCGCCGAAGCAACCCGAACTTCCGCCAACCGCATGCGTAGACTGAACACTGGGGACCGCAGCGGAAACAACCCGGGGAGGTCGACCGAGCCCCGACCCGAGACGACCACCCACCAGGGCAAGCTCCACTCGACATCGGGCACTTCCGATGACGAGGAGGACATCCATCGCCTCCAGACAGGCCGCGACCCACGAAGCCGGCGAGGTCGTAAGTCGAGGACCAACTGTGCCGGTTGCGGCGGCGACCACCCCAGGTCGGAATGCCAGTTTTTCGAATCGATCTGCCGGCATTGCGACAAGAAGGGACACATCGCCCATGTCTGCCGCCTGAAGAAAAATCGCAGCCCAGCACGATGGGACCAGAACTGTTAAGCCTGGTTTCCCCAACCAGGGTTAGGGAGACAAGCTAAACAGAATGTGCAGCTTAGTTAGATAGGCACACAGATAAATGAGTGAGCTAAGCTTGTATGTTTATTAACATACAGTAAAAATGACAGATACGCTTGTGCTATCAAATATATAGTTTATTCCATTATGAGTTCATAGCATAGTCAAAATAACAGTCCAATAGTCATGTATCATTTAGTCAGTCCATTCAGGGATATTCAGTTAGCAAAGTCCGTTTTGAATATCCTTTGTCAATTCACTTACAAGCCAGTCCTTTGTTTTCTCTCCCGTTCGAGCAATGCAGACTTGTTTTCCTTGCAGTAATCAGGGATCATCAAAGCCAGAGAGATAGCAAGCTGCCGCCTTGCTTCTTTTAAAGTGCTTTCACAACCACTCCCTTAATTACTATCCCACAGTTAAAGTTGCAGACACTTTAACATACAAACTATGATTACATATTATTATTTACCTAAACCAGTTAGGGTAAAACAATGTTATCCCTAACATTCTCCCCTTTTAGGAAATAATAATAAATATAACTATTTACATCTTTAAATCATATTTGTTACAACTTTCTTGAAACTTAGTTACTCCTTGTTATCCCTAACAAGAACGACCGGAGGAGAGAAAGCACAGCACCCCGGACCAGAGATCGCCCCTCGGACAACTGATGGGACCGGAACGGACGACCCTCGCGAGGCGGCGACAACCGGCGGAGAGAGGAGACCCACCAGACAGTCACCATCGGCCACGCCATCACCAACAACGCCCGGAAGGTCCACGTGGAGGTAGGCATTGAGGGCCAGCCATGCAAAATGGAGGTGGACTCCGGGTCCTACCTCTCCATGATTGCATGGCATGAAATAAAGCGCTTGGTGCCTACCCTCCAAAGGAGGAACGTAGACAGCCAGAGACTCATTGTAAAAGACTACCAGGGAAACCACATCCCGGTAGTCAGAACCAAACACTTCAACATCACTTATAAGGGGCGCACCGAAAGACTTCCCCTGACAATCGTCGACCGCGACCGCCCAAGCCTACTGGGACTGCAATGGTTCGCCCCGCTTGACATCGCTCTCACGGGGGTCGACCACGTCACCGACGACAGCTGGGAGCAGCAACTGGCCCGGGAGTTCCAAGAGGTCTTCGACGGAAACCTAGGCAAGTACCGAGGGCCCCTTATATCTTTCGACCTAGACCCTAACGTTCCCCCAAAACGCCTGAAACCAAGGCGGGTGCCATTCGCACTGAAACCCAAGATAGACGAGCAAATTGACAAGCTCGTCAAACAAGGGGTTCTACAGCCCACAGACCACGCCCGGTGGGAGACCCCCATAGTCACCCCGATCAAGCCCGATGGGTCGGTGAGGATCTGTGGGGACTATAAGGCCACCCTAAATGGCGCGCTGCAACAAAGTGCCTACCCCGTCCCAGTAGTGCAACACTTACTGCACTCACTGGGAGGGAGCAAGGTTTTTGCCAAGCTCGACCTCGCCCAGGCATACCAACAGTTGCTGGTCGACGAGCAAACGGCAGAAGCGCAGACCATAGTCACCCACCGGGGGGCATTCAAAAGCAACCGACTCCAATTCGGAGTCAGCATGGCACCGGGCATATTCCAAAGCCTAATGGAGAGACTATTGCAAGGTATCAAGGGGGTGGTACCTTACTTCGATGACGTCCTAGTGTCGGCAGCCAACCAAGCCGAACTAGAGGGTCGACTAAGAGAGGTCCTAACCAAATTTAAAGAGACCGGACTAAAAGTCAAGAGGGAGAAATGCCAGCTATGCACGGAACGAGTAGAATTCCTAGGCTACCTCCTAGACCGTCACGGCATTCACCCCACAAAAAAAAAAAAATCAAGGCCAACAAAGAAGCCCCCACACCCAAGTCAAAGACAGAACTACAGGCGTTCTTGGGGTTACTGAACTTTTACAATGTGTTCCTGACCCAAAAGGCAACGGCGGCGGAGCCCTTGCATAGGCTCCTGGACAAGGCGGCGACCTGGACTTGGGGGAAACGCGAGCAAGCCGCCTTCCAAAGAACGAAGGACCTCCTCACCTCGGACGCCATCCTTATACAATTCAACGAGACCCTACCTCTGGCCGTCACATGCGACGCATCACCCTTCGGCGTCGGCGCTGTCCTCAGCCATACCCTTCCCGACGGAAAAGAAGCGCCCATTGCATTCTTTTCAAGGAGCGGAACTATAGCCAACTGGACAAAGAGGCTCTGGCTATCGTTGCCGCCGTAAAACGATTCCACGAGTATCTCTACGGCCGGACTTTCACCATCATAACGGATCACAAGCCGCTGCTGGGAATCCTTGCAGGAAACCGGGCCACCCCGAACATTCTGTCTCCCCGAATGACAAGGCGGTCCAAGTTCCTGGCAGCCTACAACTACGAACTCATACACAGACCGGGTAAGACAATCTCCCATGCAGATGCCTTAAGCCGCTCGCCGCTACCGGAACCCGACACCGACCCAGCACCCATGACGACCACCCTCAGCATAGAGACTCTACCCAACCTGCCCATAACCGCGTCAGACATTGCCCGAGAGACTAATAAAGACAAACGTCTGGCGCGGGTGTTGCATTGGGTGGAGAAAGGGTGGCCGGAAAGGGACAACGACGAGTCCATCAAAACGTTCCGGAACCGCCAAACGGAACTCTCCTTATTAAAAGGGTGCATACTATGGGGGGATAGGGTGGTCATTCCGGAGAAGCTACAGGGGAAGGTTCTGGAACTGCTACACGAGGAGCACCCTGGCATCGTTAGGACTAAAGCCCTGGCCAGAAGTTACGCTTGGTGGCCAGGGATGGACAAACAAATAGAGGCCTGGGTAGCTAGGTGCCAACGATGCCAAGAAACTAGGCCAAGCCCACCCACAGCACCCGTCCTAGAGTGGGAAACCCCAAGGGGACCTTGGTCTAGGATCCATATAGACTTCGCCGGGCCCATAAAAAGACATACCTTCCTCATAACAGTTGACGTTTACTCCAACTGGCTGGAGGTAAGCAACATGAAGACGACAACCACGGAGGCCGTGATCAAGGAACTCTGCAAACTCTTTGCAACACACGGCCTCCCAGACATCGTCGTCTCCGACAACAGGCCCCTGTTCACCTCGCTGGAATTCAAAAAATTCCTAGCGGAAAGGGGCATCCGCCACGCGCTGACAGCACCGGCGCACCCGGCGGCGAACGGTAGGGCGGAACGGATGGTCCAATTCACTAAAAAGACCATCCGGAAAATAGACCACTGGGAGATCCAGGAGAAAATAAACAAACTACTCTTCACCCAACACATAACCCCAAATACCACAACCAATAAAAGCCCAGCCGAACTATTAATGGGCAGGAAACTAAGGTCCCCACTCGACAGTTTACACCCCACGTATAACCCGGAGAGGCCCCCAGACTCAAACAGCAAGCACCGAACCTTCGCACCCGGCGACCCCGTATATGCAAAAAACCTGACGGGAGACCCACTATGGATCCCAGCCGTCATCACACAAGCAACAGGCCCACACTTGTACCAGCTACAAACAGCAGACGGACGAGCGTGGAAACGCAACATCGACCAACTAAGGTCGAGGACTACCAACCAACAAACCACCGACGCACAAACAGGCGAAACCAACCCCCACAACACAAACCAAGGGGGGAGGCAATACCCAGGGGACCAAAACCAAAGAAGAATAAACCAGCAGTACTCACCGAAAAGCAGCCATCAGCCAGGCCAGCTCGACCGACCCGGAAAGACCGAGCGGGAGCAGTGAAACCCGCAGCTCAATCAACCCGGAAGGCCCAGAAGAGAGCTACGGAGAAAGGATCGGCCCGATCGACCAGCCGGTTCCCACGATGGCAGCAGGAGCAGCAGAGATCCCGACCGAACCGGCCGGGATCTAGCCTACAACTGAGTTGCGCAGGTCAAGTAGGCCCAGACGGAGCCCCGCCTACCTACGTGACTACACAACGTAAGGACTGAACCAAGAGGGGAGGGGTGTTCTGTCCTTAATTAACATACTCGAGATCCCCGCGCTTTGATTGGCCAAAGCGCGGGGCTCTCCGATTGGTCAGGCGAGCTGCGCCGATTGGCTCGCTAGGAATCTCCCGCGATTGGTCCATTCGGATCGCGGGAGATTCAAAGTGGTGCCATTGGCCGCGGCCGCCGCGGCGAAAGGAATAAAAGCCGCGGGCTTTTTTCCTTTCGCCAGTTCGGTTCCAACTTACTAATAAAGAGCTTGCACTAAAGTCACCGACTCCTGGCATCATTTCACGGACACAACAATGCTGACTTGCCACTTTTGAATATATTTCACATTTATGGATTTGTATTGGCTCCCTTTGGTTATAGGGGATGTATTTTTAAATTTAAAACGTAAAGGTCAAAGTTTGGTTTTATACTGATACTGCCTCTGAGAAAACATACACAATTGATTGATGTTTTCATCTTTGTGACCATCCCCAAGTTTTTATTGTTTTGCCTTTCTTACTTTGCAGCACTGACTTGAAGATCCGTAAAAGGACTCAAAAAATAGCAGTTTGAGTGACAATTAAAAAATAGCTTTCCCTGTTAGTTTTATCTATTTTACATACTACTTAGTAAAATTATTTGAAAAATTACAGGTAGAAAATAATCCTCTATATTTTTGAGTAAGGAGAACATTTTAAACTAAACTTAAGGAATCTTTGGTAGTAAAGGATAGTCTGTGTGATTATTTAAATGTTGCTAAATATGGGACAGGCAAGTGGAAAACTGTATTGTTTGTATTTAATCTTCGAATATAAATGCAGACAGCAAAAGATCTGGGGCTCATAAAATCTTGTAACGAACAGTGATTATTTCTTCTCTCATAACATTTTGGAGCAAATGCAAACAAAGCAAAACAAAACAAAATCAGAGAAGAAGGGTTACTCTTAACATTATTGAGGTTAGAAACAACACTAACGTGTCTCTGAAGGTGAGACTGATTTCCCCTTAACGAAGAATAAATTAATTTTCAGTATGATTGTTTTGAACAGTGGGATAATTTGCCTCCAGAAGTTTTGGGTACTCTGACATTGGAGAATTTTAAAATGAGATTGGACAACCATTTATTTGAAATGGTATAAGGTTTCCTGCTTGAGCAGGAAGTTGGACTAGAAGACAGACCTTCAAGGTCATTTCCAAATCTGGTAATCTGTTATTCTGTTACTGGATGTCAAAGCCAAAATGTTTATTCATGATCATTGCAGATAGTCCTTGACTTACGACCACAATTGAGCCCCAAATTTTTGTTGCTAAGTGAAGCATTTGTTAACTGAGCTTTGCCCCATTTTACAACTCTTGCTACAGTTGTTGTAAGTCATTGTTTCAGTTGTTAACTTAGTAACACAGTTGTTAAGTGAATCTGGCTTCCCCATTGACTTTGCTTGTCAGAAGGTCACAAAAGGTGATCACATGACCCCAGAACACTGCAACCGTCATAAATATGAGTCAGTTGCCAAGTGCCTGAAATTTGATCATGTAATCATGCAGTTGCTGCAGTGGTCATCAGTGTGAAAAACACTCATAAGTCACTTTTTAGTGCCGCTGTAAGTTTGAACGGTGAATTATTGCAAAGAATGCCAATCTTTGTCACTCTTGTTTCAGTGCATTCACCCAATTATCTCTCCACATCCTCCTCTTTTCATGAAATTAGGACCCGGATCAAGAGGTTACCTACTTGCACAGGTCTATTCTGAAGTGCTTAAATTGATTGTCCCCATAAAATAAAAGGCAAGGCTCATTCCATACAAATTGCAAAGCATTTCAGAGGAAGACTAAGGTGGGAGTAAAGGCAATAGCTGAGCTTCATTTTACAACTATCTCTTTTTCCAATGCCGAAAGTGCTACATTATTTCAGAATACACTTACTATGTGATTAATTTCCAGACTGGACTTTCTTTTCCCTATAGCCAGAATTATGCTCCCACTATTTTTCCAGAAAGCTGCTTTAGCTTTTTCAGGCCACAACTTCAACACCCACAGACCCATGCCATGAAAATCATAACAATTTTTACAATATTTGCATTCATGCTGGCATGATCACTAAGTTTTTAAAAAAGAGAGATACTTAAGTTGTATGTTCTTTTTCCTCCATTCCCATTGTCATGTTTTCCATTAATTAAAATGTTTGTTTTTAACCATTCTGCCAGATTGATTTAGCAAAATAGAATAATTATGGCTACAAAGAAGGGATAATGCACGGAGAGGGGTGGTCTGTGTGTGTGTATTAATCCATTGTAAACTGAAGGTCTTTTCACTGAAAGTTAATCTATCTAACTAAGTCTAGAAGACATCTGGAGCTTCAAGAAAGCAAGCAGCACAAAATCATCCGGCTAATTTTTATGAATAAGGAAGGATTGGAGTCTGGTTTTTCTACTTTTGGTCTAACCACTTGAAATGGATGTATGTATGGGTGGGTGGATTGATGGATTAATGAGAGTTCTAGGTTTTCTACTTTGCAAATTATTTAGCATTTTGAAAAAAGCCTCCTCATTCTAAATTGTTCTCATATTATCAGCATAAGCCAGATTGCCAGCTTTCTACCCTTACCTAACCATCTGATTTCAGCCGCTAAGTAATGTCACCAGATAACTAAGCATATCTTAATTTAACACTGAACTAAAGGTAAAAATATATCTAACAGTGTAATTTCATTAGCCCAGCAGGATCCTTTGTTGCATAGAAAATGGACTTCTTTATTACAGAAGAGGAACGCTTACTTAATTCCTCCTTAATTTGTACTATACTACTGAATCTGGGATGTAAACATACAGTAGGGCATAGAACACAGAATAATGTCTATGTTCACTGAATCTAAGGTGTAAACAATTTCAGAAGGTTAGCAAAGAAACAGTAATTCAGAGGGGAGTTTCCAAGTTAAAATGGCAGACAAGGGCATTCTTCATTCTTTTCTATGACCAAACAGTAATAGAGGGGAAAATTGCAATCAAGCAGGAGCTATCAGGCTAACTCTCCCCACCAAATACCCTGAAGCAGGCAAGTTATAAGTTTATATGAGAGCTTGCAATGATATCTTCTTATGATAGTTCCTTAATACCTTCTGTTCTGTACGGTCATTTACATTCTTGTAAACGCCGCGCTGTGATTGGTCAAAGCGTGCAGGGATCCGATTGGTCGAGTGAGCCACACTGATTGGCCCGCTGCGGATCTCCCGCGATTGGTGGAAACTAATCGCGGGAGATTCAAAGCGGTGCCATTGGTCGTGGCCGCCGCAGCTTGGAAATAAAAAGCCGCTGTTTTTCCCCCGGAACCCGAGCCATTCTTGGGACCAATAAAAGAACTGAACCAAGTCACTGAGTCCTGGTCTCCTTGCCGCGATGGACACAACACTGGTGATGAAGGTGGGATTCCAAGGCTAATCCCCCACCAACACGTGTCCGGAGGAAGCGAGACCGATGAGATGGCCAGCATCGCACTGCCCACGCCCTTTAATCCCGCTACCGAGGACTGGGAATCATACATAGACAGATTCCTCATGTTCCTCGAGTGTAGCAACATGAAGGATGCCGCCGGGCCGAAGAAAAGAGCCGTCTTCCTGACACACTGCGGGCCCGCAGTGTTCAAGATGGCAAAAGCTCTAGTGAAACCCGCGGACATCAAGGACATGGACTGGGCTGACCTCGAACCATTGCTCCGGAACCACTATGCCCCCACCGTGCCCACCCTCATCAGGCGGCACGATTTCTACCGGCGGGACCAGAGATCGGGTGAGAGCATCAGCGATTTTGTGGCTGAGCTACGAAGCCTAGGGGGCATGTGCGGGTTCTCGGACATGGATGAGGCCTTACGGGATCGCATCGTGCTCGGACTCCAAGACCCAGTCCTACAGAGCCGACTGATGGCCAAAGGTGACATCGCCCTCGCTGACGCCATCGCTGAAGCCACCGCAGCCAAGGCAACCCGGAAATTGGCGAACCGCATGTGGAGGCCAGACACCAAAGAGTGCACCATGACCGCCAACTCAGGACGGGTGACTGAGACCCACCTGGAAGCAAGTCACCACGAGACCACAACCCATCATGGCGAATTCCACTCCGCCTCCGACACCATGGACGAGGAGGAGGAAATCTACCGGCTCCAGATGGGACGGGACCGGCGCAATCAGCAGAGTCATAAGTCGGGGACCGCATGTGCCGGGTGCGGAGGTGACCACCCTCGAGCAGAGTGCCGTTTCTTCGATTCAGTCTCCGGCACTGCAACAAAAAGGGTCACATCGCCCGAGTCTGCCGGTTGAGGAAGGCCTACAACCCCAGATGGCGGGACCACAGCGAGCGGAGACGTGACAGCACACCGCCCAGAGCCAGAGATCGCCAAGCCGAAAGACGATGGGACCGGGATGGACGGAACCGACGAGGTGGCGAAACCTGGCGGAAGGAGGAAACCCACCAGATGGTCATCATCGGCCACGCATCAACCACCGACGCCCAAAAAGTCTACGTGGAGGTAGACATCGAAGGCGAGCCATGCAAAATGGAGGTGGACTCCGGGTCCTACCTCTCCATGGTCGCCTGGCAAGAAATCAAACGCTTGGTGCCTACCATTCACAAGAAGGGACTGGAGAATCAGAAATTAATAATCAAGGACTACCAGGGAAACCGCATCCCGGTAGTCGGAACCGGACAATTCAAGTAACATTCAAGGGCCGCACTGCAAAGCTTCCCCTGACAATCGTGGACCGAGACTGACCCAGCCTTTTGGGACTACAATGGTTCACACCGCTCGGCATCGAGGTCACGGGCATAAACCACATCACAGAGACCGACTGGGAACAGCAACTGGCACGGGACTTCCAGGAAGTGTTCGATGGCACCCTAGGCAAGTACCGAGGGCCCCTATTTCCTTCAGCCTAGACCCCAACATTCCCCCGATACGCCTAAAACCACGGCGGGTACCTTTTGCACTCCGGCCAAAAATAGACGAGCAAATTGACAAGCTCGTCAAGTAAGGGGTCCTACAACCAATCGACCACGCCCGGTGGGAGACCCCAATAGTCACCCCAGTCAAGCCCGATGGGTTGGTAAGAATCTGCGGGGACTATAAGGCCACCCTAAATTGCGCCTTGCAACAAAGCGCCTATCCCGTCCCAGTAGTGCAGCACCTTCTACACTCACTGGGGGGAGGCAAGGTTTTTGCGAAGCTTGACCTGGCGCAAGCATACCAACAGCTGCCGGTCGATGCAGAAACCGCCGAGGCGCAAACCATAATCACCCACCGGGGAGCGTTTCACTGTAACTGACTCCAGTTTGGAGTCAGTGTGGCGCCTGGAATTTTCCAGAGCCTCATGGAGAGAATTTTGCAAGGAATTAAGGGGGTGGTGCCCTACTTCGACAACGTGCTGGTGTCGGCAACCAACCAGCTAGAACTAGAGGGTCGTCTAAGGGAGGTACGAATGAAATTCAAGGAAACCGGGCTAAAAGTGAAGAGAGAGAAATGCTAGCTTTACACAGAGCGGGTCGAGTTCCTAGGATACCTCCTAGACTGGCACGGCATCCACCCAACTGCAAACAAAATCAGAGCCATTAAGGAGGCCCCCGCACCCAGGAATAAAACGGAACTGCAGGCATTTCTGGGACTGCTTAATTTTTATAATGTTTTCCTGCCCCAAAAGGCGGAGACTTTGCATAGGCTCTTGGACAAGGCAGCCACCTGGACTTGGGGGAAATGTGAGGAAGCCACCTTCAGGAAAACCAATGACCTGCTCACCTCGGATGCCGTCCTCATCCAATACAATGAGACCCTACCACTTGCTGTCACATGCGACGCCTCACCCTTCGGCATCAGTGCCGTCCTCAGTCACACACTCCCAGATGGAAGAGAAGCACCCATCGCCTTCTTCTCGAGGACACTCACCAAACCAGAGAGGAACTATAGCCAGCTGGACAAGGAGGCCCTAGCTATCATCACAGCAGTGAAGAGGTTCCACAAGTACCTCTACGGCCGCACGTTCACCATTATCACAGACCACAAGCCGCTGCTGGACATCCTGGCAGGGAACCGGGCCACCCCGAACATCCTATCTCCCAGAATGACAAGGTGGTCCGAATTCCTTGCTGCCTACAGCTACCGGCTCACACACCGACCCGGTAAGACGATCACCCATGCAAATGCCTTGAGCCACTCGCTGTTACCCGACCTAGACACTGACCCAGCACCTACGACGACCACCCTCAGCATAGAGACTCTGCCCGATCTACCCATAACTGCATCAGACATTGCCCGAGAAACTAATAAAGACAAATGTCTAGCGCGGGTGTTACATTGGGTAGAAAAAGGGTGGCCGGAAAAAGACGACGACGAAGCATTCAAGACATTCCGGAACTGGCAAACAGAACTCTCGCTACAAAAAGGGTGTGTACTTTGGGGGGATAGGGTTGTTATTCCGGAAAAGCTACAAGGGAAGGTATTGGAGTTGTTACACGAGGGGCACCCGGGCATAGTTAGAACAAAAGCCCTGGCCAGAAGTTACGCTTGGTGGCCAGGGATGGACAAGCAAATCGAGGCCTGGGTGGCAAGATGTGAATGCTGCCAAGAAACCAGACCAAGCCCTGAATGGGAAACCCCCAGGGGACCATGGTCCAGGACCCACATAGATTTTGCCGGGCCCACTAAGGGACATACATTCCTCATAACAGTTGATGCTTATTCCAACTGGTTGGAGTTAAGCAACATGAAAACCACCACCACGGAGGCCGTGACCAAGGAACTTAGCAAGCTATTCGCAACCCAGGGCCTCCTAGATGTCATCATGTCGGATAACGGGCCCCAATTCACCTCGCTAGAATTTGAAAAATTCCTAGTGGAACAGGGCATACGACATGCACTGACAGCTTTGGCACATCCGGCGGTGAACGGAAGGGTGGAACGGATGGTTCAATTTACAAAAAAAACCATCCAAAAAATCGAACACGGGGAAATCCAAGAAAAAATAAATAAAATGCTTTTCATACAACATATAACCCTGAACACGACAACGAACAAAAGGCCGGCAGAGCTACTAATGGGGAGGAAAATAAGGTCCCCACTCAACAGGCTGCACCCCACATACAACCCGGAGAAACCCCCAAACTCCTCTAGCAAGCACCGGTCCTTTGCACCAGGTGACGCCATCTACGCAAAGTACCTAACCGGAGACCCACTGTGGGTACCAGCAACCATAACCCAACTGACAGGTCCCCGCTCGTACCGGCTGCAAACAACTGATGGACGAGCCTGGAAATGCCACATCGATCAACTAAGATCGAGAACTATCACAGGAAACACAACTGACACGCAACCAAACACAGACAATCCCCTTAATACAAGCCAAGAGGGGAGGGAATACCCCGGGAATACCCAATACCCAATAGAATACCCAATAGAAAGAAACCAGCAACACTTACCGACGGACAGCCAGCTCGAAGCCTCACCAGGAAGAAGCAGCCAGGCCAGCTCAACCAGCCCAGAAAGACTAGGCGGGAGCAGCGAAAACCGCAGCTCAACCAGCCTGGGTAGACCGGGAGGGAGCTGCGACAAGAAGCCTGGCGACACCTTCCAGGCGGTTCCATCGACGAGGCCGAGAGCAACAGAGAACCCGACCGAACCAGCCGGGAGCCAAACAACAACTAACCTGCGCAGGTCCAGTAGGCAAGGACGGAGCCCCGCCTACTTACGGGACTACTTACGGGACTACTGATTGGTCAAAGCGTGCAGAGATCCGATTGGTCGAGCGAGCCGCACTGATTGGCCCGCTGCGGATCTCCCGCGATTGGTGGAAACTAATTGCGGGAGATTCAAAGTGGTGCCATTGGTCGCGGCCGCCGCGGCTTGGAAATAAAATGCTGTTTTTCTCCCGGAACCCGAGCCATTCTCGGGACCAATAAAAGAGCTGAACCAAGTCACTGAGTCCTGGTCTCCTTGCCACGATGGACACAACACCTTCTACTACTCATTCCATTCTAATGGAAGGGATGTCACCACCATAGAAACAAGTCATAAAGTTACACACACTTGCCTATTTATTTATTCTACCAATTCTTCCATGCCACTCCATTTACTCTAGTTTTGAGAAGTGAACAATCATCAGGAAATATTTTTTTAAAAAAATAAAAAACACCATAAAATTACATCCTTACAGATTACAAAGAGAGGGGGGAAGCAGTAATAGCACCTTTCATTTGAAAAAGAGGATGAGCTTTGTCAGGGATTACAAGTGATAATCAGCACTTCAAATGCACCCAGAAACTGATTGGCAAATAGGGCAGTTTCCAAACTAGGCCAATTTACAGGCCTCTGTGACAACCTGGACTGTTCATGGCAGAGCAGTTGAAGTTTCTGAATGGGCTTCAAGGACATTACTAATATTTTGCCTTTAGCTAAATGGGTGCTTTGTGATAGACAGAAAAAATACCTGCAGGTATACTTAAAATTCCAGATATATCCCCCAGTTAAAAACCATTGTTTGGCTTGCCTGATTGTCTTTCCTTCATTAATAACTGCCTATATGAGTCACATGTTACTTCCCTTGTGGCCATAAAAGAGGCTCATAAAGCCCATTTCCACAATCGCTTGTGACATTACAATATAAAGTAACATACATGGGCATCCTCAGACTGCTCAATACCCACTTTTAAAGAACCTAAATTGCAGCATACTATATGTCCATGTTAAGTCCCAAACCAATATTACTTGGTGGTGCAAACGAAGAGAAACAGCATTATTAAATCTGAATTGCCAGGGCTACAAGGAGAACAATTATGTGGTACCATATACTAGTGACTGAGGCACTGGAAGATCTGATATGGCAACAGATAAGCTCAGCGTCATTCCTGTCTCTAATCCCATGGAGTGACGGAAGATAAGAAATTCAAGAAAAACACAAAAACCTGATTTTTTTCCCCTCCATTCCTTTTAAAGATACATCTGAGAACTAGATTAAGAGAACATTATGTTCAGAGCAGAAGCTGGATTTAATATGCAGTAGAATGAGTCTTTCACAAACTGTGCTGGGCATTATATAGTTAAGGCGCTTTTTCCACCTGAAGAACTACCAGATCAAAGGAAACCAAAGTATCAAAGCCATGTGGTGCAGTGGTTAGAGTGCAGTACTACTTCTGCTGACTGCCGGCTGCCTGCAATTTGGTAATTCAAATCTCACCAAGCTCAAGGTTGACTCAGCCTTCCATTCTTCCAAGGTTGGTAAAATGAGGACCCAAATTGTTGAGGGCAATAGGCTGATTTTGTAAACTGCTTAGAGAGGGCTATAAAGCATCACAAAAACAACATTGGGGGAGAGTGGATGAGGGGACAAACAGCATTGCCTTTGCTCTTTTTTTTTTTTTTTGATCCATGTAATTGCTATCGCCATTAAAAATTATTTCCTGTGTGAGACATATTCCATAGATTGGCAAAAAGATTTGTGACTTTGCAAACTAAATTAAATTGACATTAAGAGTCTATCAGAGAAATGTGTCTCTCCTTGTCACGCTGTCACTTGAGTCAATTGCAGTTAACACAAATAAAACTAAACTGCCCTGTTATGATTGACATGTTTCCTGCCTGAGTTTCATTCATAAATAACAGCTCTGACAATAAGTCATTCTCCTGGAATCTAAAATGTGTATATTTCATCTCAGGCTGAAGTAAAATGTTTGATTCGATTCTTAAGGCAATGTTGTGCTTCAGAGATAATAGCACATGAATAAAGGGATTGATAATGTGTATTTCTCATATATATTAGCTTCCAAGAATAAACAAACCAACCACTCTCTGAGCTTGGTCCTTGCAGATGTTGCCACTCTCTGAGCTTGGTCCTTGCAGATGTTTCATGACCCAGGAAGGTAACATGTTTAGTAGTAGAAGGGAGTGGGATTTGCTATCTGTTTATAAATAGCGGCAGTATTGGTGGGAGTTGAGACTTGTGATTCTGTGTCTGGATACTGGGCTTCTTTGACTTAAAAAGATCAAATAGTATGCTAAGGATAAAATTCATTCTCCTTTCTTCTTCCTTCCCCTCTTTCCTTACTTCTGCTTCCTTGCTCTCTTCCCATCTTTTCTCCTTTTTCTTTCCCTTTCATCTTTCCTGAGAAACATTTCTCCTTTTGTTTTGTTTTTGGTTTGCTTTGATAGCCCTCTGTCAGCAAAAATTGACCCTGTCCTGTACCCCAGTTTTGGCCATAATGGCCTCCCGAAGCCCTCTGCCAGCAAAAACAGGATGCGGGGAGCCCTTGCAACAGTAGTGGGATTCAAATTTTTCTTACTACTGGTTCTGTGGGTGTGGTGTGACTTGGTGGGTGTGACTTGGTGGGCGTGGCAGGGGAAGAATACTATAAAATCTCCATTCTCTCCCCATCCCACTAACCTGTTTTCTAGCTCCGTTCTCCTGTGCAGGGCAACAAAAGAAGAGCCAACTGATCAGCTGGGATTCGGGAGGCAGAGAATAGATGGGGTGGGGCCAATCAAAGGTGGTATTCCAAACTATCCAAAATTTCCGCTACCGGTTCTCCAGAACTGGTCAGAACCTGCTGAATACCACCTCTGCTCAATACCACAGAAAAAACATAATGCCACTGAATATAACCAAGGTCACATGAAGCATTAATACCATTTTATAGAGCCTTAGTAAGACCACACTTGAAATACTGCACCTACCACAGTATAAAAAAGATGTGGAAATTTTGGGAAGAGTGCAGATAATAGTGTCAGTTCAGACAGGGTCAAAAAAATCAAGATGAGAGTCACAAGCATGCAGTCAAAGTCCTATTCCTATTTTATGTGCACATCTTCTTGGCTTTTTAAATATTTAAGATAGGTTTATTGTTAAAACAACGAAATGCAAAGAAAAAAAGAGTCCACATTGCATAGTGAATAATACAAAAGGAAACAACCACTAAACATAATTAAATGATAAATAAAAAATATTATGTGAAAAAATTCCTAGTAACACATTCGCTTTTTCTCTTCTGTTTATTTCCCCAACTTCTAATCACAATTTAGATATTTATACATTTTCACTAGTATCTGTTTAACTTCTTTCATATATTATTTTTATTGGTCTCATAACTTTCTTCTTAAACATTCCAAATGTATAAGTTTGCTCTGCTGTGTAATGAAGTATATATATAGAAGCCATTCTTGCTTAAATTGGTGTTTGTTAGACTTCTGCTTGTCAATAGGGTTCCTGGTAAATTGTAATTTTTTTCATTTCTGTTGTCTGAAATTATACCTAATTCCTATAATTGTACCTATAATTTTCTGAATATTGTGATGTATTTGTCTCCAGTACTTCTGAAGGATTTTTTTTTTTTGCATAACCAGCACCTATAATAAAATGTTTCTTTTTTTTCTCAAGTGATTTCAATGTTTATTGTTACATGATTTGTTTATCTTCATTATTATTGATGTTATATTTATTTATGAAATGTATATGGCTGTCCATCTCAAAAGCAGTGACTGTAGCATCATATAACACTGAATTTTTTTTTTAAAAAAAACAATAAATAGATAAAACAATCATGATTTAAAAATATAAAAAAGCAGAACACACAGGAAAGGATGAATGTGATATATCATCTGTAAAACATATTACACCCATATTTTCTTAAATAATAACTTGGAGTAAAATTTTAAAATGTATTCTTTTCATAGTTCTTCCTGTTGCGATACTGTGATTAATTTTTGGAAATTTGTATTCACTTTGTCCTACAAGTTTCAACTTGTTCCATCTCCATGAAATATTTCAGTATCAATTTATATAGCACTTTTAATAAGTGATCTTCATTTTGTATAGGTATTCCAAATTCTTCCAAGTTGCTCTTGGCTTTTTTGATATACAACCACCTGTGATAATGAGGTATCTTTTGTTTATATTTCCAAAATGACTTCCTACTATCTGAACTCATCTCAGAAAGATAGTGTGCCAAAAGTCATATCCCATAGGCCAATTACAATATGTTTTATTAATGTTATTAATTCATTTTTTGTAGAGAAAATGTTATTGTGCTTAAGACTGCTGAAAGGTCATATACCAGTGAGGAAGTGTTTAGAAGAAAGTGGCAAATGATTTCAAACTTTAATATAATTTATACAATAAATCAAGTATAAGGCTTGACTTTTGATATTGCCAATATAATATACATATATAATATTTATTGAAAGAAATGTAGACTATGACTAGGAAATGCACTGACTGAGGTGTGCTGATCTCTACTGAGAATAATTTACTTAGAATAATTTAAAGATAATCAATAATATACCACAAATATCCAATTAACAATCTAATAATTAGCAATAACAACTCACTTTTTTTTCTTATAGCTACAATCTACTAATACCTAGGATAAGATGTCACATTTTAAATATAATTTTTTAAACTGAATTTTATTTTAATTCTTGCATTTTATTATCCTGATTAAGGATAGATATTAGCTATTCTGAGTTTGTTTTTATTGAAGATTGTTTTTTGTGTTTTTAAATACAGTAGTTCTGGCCTGTGCTCCTTTCGGAACAATTTTCAAGAGACACGGGGACATTGTTTAGAGATGGCATTAAGAACATTGGATGGAAACCGCCCAAGCTGAAATTCAGCCCTGCCTTACAAGTGCGATATTCTGTCTCCAAAGCTCTAACAGGCGAAGTGGCCCTGAGTGATACTTCAATTTGCCAGAGAAAGAAGGATACAGCCGCCTGCCATATCACTCAGTCATCACACCTCATTATGCAAATAAAGCAATCTGTATTCAATTTTTTAAAAATGCACTTTGAGCTACACAGATTTCCAGGATCATTCTGTTCTATAAAGCATGATAAGATGGAAGAGAAACAAAAGGGGAAAATTATCCAAACAAACACAGCAATACAAAGGGAAAGCAATAGCCACTGGCGGGGAGTAACCAGTCGCTCTGCAGTTACGAAAACTTAAGTCTACAAGCATGCAAAGCAGGCATCTCAAAAATTAGGGCAGGCTGAGCTACAGTAGCTTCATAGATTATGCTGTGACACATATGTGATGTTTACATATTGCCTCTGGTGTAGATTATACTCTTACTCTCTCTCTCTCTCTCTCTCTCTCTCCCTCCCTCCCCCTCAGAGATTGGTATTTAGCAGGTTCTGACCTGTTCTGGACAGCCGGTAGTGGAAATTTTGAGTAGTTCGGAGAACTGGCAAATCCCACCTCTGACTGGAGATTTTACTGTCTCCTTCCCCTGCCACGCCCACAAAGTCATGCCCACAGAACCGGTAGTAAAATGTTTTGAATCCCACCACTGCTCCCTCTCTCTCTTCCTCTCTCCCTTGCTTTCTCCCTCTCTCCCTCTTTCCCCATCCCTCTGTATGTGGGGAAAGAGAGGAAATTCATGAAAACCATTAAAGTATCTAATTTCACACTGTTGAACGAATAGATGAGCCTAAGTCAATCAGTCATCCTCTGAAATTCAGTGGTGTTAATAACATTAATGTCCATGTGCTTATGTTTTGAAAGAAACTCATTCTAAAAAAATAGAGGAGAAAATGTTTTTTATTTATTTTTATTTAATTTAATTTGTCAATCGTTGACAAGATAATAGGTATAAGAATAAACATAGTTGTGAATACATGAAATGGATACATGTAAGAAAAATAAAGTAAACAATAGGACAGGGACGGTAGGCACGTTGGTGCGCTTATGCATGCCCCCTACAGACCTCTTAGGAAAGGGGTGAGGTCAATAGTAGACAGTCTAAGGTTAAAGTTTTGGGGGTTTGGGGAAGAAGCCACAGAGTCAGGTAGAGTATTCCAGACATTGACCACTCTGTTGCTGAAGTCGTATTTCCTGCAATCAAATTTGGTGCGGTTTACCTTGAATTTGTATCTATTGTGTGCTCTTGTATTGTTATGGTTGAAGCTGAAGTACTCATTGACAGGTAGGACATCGCAGTAGATAATTTTATGTACTATACTTAGATTGGATTGAAGGCAGTATAATTCTAGGTTTTCTAGGTCTAAAATTTCAAGTCTGGTGGCCCAAGGTATTCTGCAACGAGTAGAGGAGTGGAGAACTCTTCTTGTGAAATATTTCTGGACTTTCTCAACTATTAATATATGTAATGTGGGTTCCAGACTGATGAGCTATATTCGAGTATTGGTCTAGCAAATTTTTTGTATGCTTTCATTAGTACTGTGATATTACAAGAGAAAAAGCTATGTAGGATTAGATTAACAACTCTTAATGCCTTTTTTGGCTATGTAGTTACTGCTGTGTTCAAAGACTAGCAGCAGTCCTCCCTCTGGTCCACTGCCAATGCGGGAGCGCCGATCGCTCCCATTGGTTGATGCTGTTTGACAGCCGGCTGTAAAAGGGAGCTGTCAAATGGCATCAGCTGTTGCCGCCAGCTGGCTGTCAGATAGCCTCGGCAGCCGCGGCGACCCTTTATTCGCAAGAATAAAGTTGTTAGCCTTTAGCCTGGCTCCGTCTCCCTTTGTAACCGCTGCTCCACTGGCGACGAGGGCGGGATACAGCTAAGACGACCAGGCAGGAAATCGAGCTGAAGTCACAACAAGAAAGAGCCGAAGCTGCTACGAGCTGATCGAGTCACCGCCACTGACGCTCTCCAAAGAGCGCGAAATTTAAAAGCCCTCTCAGCTGAGGAGCCGAATGCCGCTGACAGGCGCAGCCAGAAACGCTTTTCTAAAAGCGAAAACTCTATTTTTTCCTCAGCTGAGGAAACCAACGATGCCACTCTAATGGCCTCTAATCCGACATTCCCGGACTTCCAACTGGGGGCAGAAACATGGGAATCATATATGAATAGGTTTGAATGCTTTTTAAATGCCATTGATCTAACTGAAGCCACGGATCTAAGGAAAAACGCCTATTTTTTAAGTTTCTGTGGGGCCACAGTTTTTGACACAGCCTCTGCGCTAGTGTCCCCACGTTCTATAAAGGCTATTCCCTGGGATGAGTTGAGAGAAATCTTGTCAAATCACCACTCCCCCAGACCCTCTAAGATAGCCAGGAGACTGGCTTTTAGAAGAAGAACTCAGACTGAAGGGGAGACTGTGAGTCAGTACATGGCAGCATTGAGATCTGCTGCCATACACTGCGGTTTTAGGGACTACCTTGAGGACATGCTGCTCGATCAAATTGTGGGAGGAGTAAGGGACTTAAAGCTGCAAAGGCAGTTACTGGTTAAAAAAGACTTAACCCTAGCCTCAGCTATTGAGGAAGCTCAGGCTGCTGAATTGTCAGAATTATCAGCAGCTGAAATTCAGGGGAATACCCCTAAGCAAGGGCAGGCTACAATCCACTATGATGAGGTCTCCCAAGAAGTGGAAGAAGAACCTCTGGAGGTAAACCGCCTCATGCGTCCAAGGCCCCACCCAGGGCCACCTAGGAAATACAACAATCAGACAGCCAAACAGCAAACCCCTTGTATAAGCTGCGGGGGCAACCACCATAGATCAACCTGCAGATTCAGAAACATTATCTGTCTGAACTGCCAGAAGAGAGGGCACATAGCCAGGGTTTGCCAAGCTGAGCAGGCCTCCATACAAAGACCTCAAGTTTCTGCCTCCTACCAAAGGCAAGTGGAACATTGTTACACTTGTTACCACGCGAACAACACCACCTCTAGGCCTAACAAATTAAGCATTTCTCTTTTCATAGAAGGTAAGCCCTGCCGAATGGAAGTAGACACTGGGTCAACCCTCTCCATCATTTCGTGGGCCTCCCTGAAGAAGTTGCTGCTTTCGCTCTCAAAAAAGAAGCTAATCAACTGCCACCTGACTCTTCGGGACTACCAGGGGAAGACCATTCCAGTCCTGGGTAAGGGAAAATTCCTCATTCAATTCCAAAACTTTAGGGGTCACTTGCCACTGGTGGTTGTAGATGGTGCCCTTCCTAGCTTGCTAGGATTAGATTGGTTTCCTGCCCTAGGCCTCAATGTTACAGGAATTCACTCTGTGGAAAATTCTGATGTAGATGCCCTTTTTAGGGACTACTCTGCTGTTTTCAGCAGTGAACTAGGCTGTTATTCAGGCACCCCCATATCTTTTGATGTGGGTCCATAAGCCACCCCAATTCGTTTGAAACCTCGGAGGGTACCTTTCGCCATTAGGCCTAAGTTAGATGCTGAATTAGATAAACTTATCAAACAGGGGGTGCTAGAACAGGTAGACTTCGCCAAGTGGGAAACCCCCATAGTCACCCCTTTAAAAAAAGATGGCAGCGTGAGAATTTGCACTGACTATAAGACATCCCTCAACCGTTTCCTACAAATTAGCGCATACCCAGTACCTGTAATCCAACACCTGCTCCACTTTTTTGAGCCAGGCATAATTTTTGCAAAGTTAGACATGTCCCAGGCATACCAGCAATTTCCCGTTGACCAACACACTGCTGACCTACAAACTATAGTTCCTCACAGGGGCGCATTTAGATGTAAATGTTTGCAATTTGGAGTTAGCGTAGACCCTGGCATTTTCCAATCACTCATGGAAAGAATCCTCCAGGGCCTACCTGGGGTGGTTCCATACTTCGATGACATTTTAGTTTCTGCCACCAACAAAACACAACTTTTACTCAGAGTGAGATCTGTCCTTGACAGGTTCAGGCTAAACGGGCTTAAATTGAAAAAAGACAAATGCACCATTGCCACCAAACAGGTAGACTTCCTGGGTTATCGAATTGATGCATCTGGAATTCACCCCATAGAGAGTAAAGTTAGGGCTATTCACGAGGCACCCACTCCCTCTAACAAAACTGAATTGCAGGCCTTTTTGGGACTCCTTAATTTTTATGCTTCCTTTTTGCCTCACAAAGCCTCCGTAGCTGAACCCCTACATAGGCTCCTAGATAAGAAAGCCCCATGGCAATGGGGACAAAGGGAAGCCCACGCCTTCCAAGCAGTGAAGTCTCTCTTAACTTCAAACTCTGTGTTAGTTCAGTTTAACCCAAACCTGCCCCTAGTGTTAGCCTCTAATGCCTCACCCTTTGGTATAGGAGCAGTATTGAGCCATAGGCTCTCAAATGGATCAGAGGCACCCATTGCCTATTTTTCAAGAACTTTCTCCGCTGCAGAGAGAAACTATAGTCAGATCGATAAGGAGGCCTTGGCAGCTGTAGCCGCTGTAAAAAAATTCCATGAGTTCCTTTATGGCCATAGTTTTGAACTTGTAACAGATCACAAACCTCTATTAGGACTGCTAGCTGGGGATAAGCAAACCCCACAGGTGTTATCCCCAAGAATGACCAGATGGACTCGATTTCTGGCCGCCTACTCTTACACACTGGTACATCACCCAGGGAAGACCCTGTGCCATGCTGATGCCCTCAGCAGATGCCCCCTGCCATCACCAGTCGAGGACCCAGCTCCCATCCACGCAATCTTCGACTGCAATGAACTTAACCTACCAGTCTCAGCTGGGGATATTGCTGCACACTCCAAGAGGGACCATGTTATTTCCCAAGTCCTGGACTGGGAAGGAAGGGGGTGGCCTGACATTCAGTTCGCCCCTGAATTCATGCCATTTAAGACCCGCAGGCAGGAGCTTTCTTCACTACAGGGCTGTCTGTTATGGGGGACAAGGGTGGTCATACCACCCACCTTGCAAGAACCAGTTTTAAGGGCACTGCACGAGGGTCACCCTGGCGTTGTAAGGATGAAGGCCTTGGCCCGCAGCTACATCTGGTGGCCAGGATTAGATGCCCGGATTGCCAACTGGGTTAACACGTGCCAGCCCTGCCAGGCAACAAGGGCAGCCCCTCCAGCAGCTGCCTAAACCAAATGGGAAGATTCAGGGGGCCCTTGGGCCAGGCTGCATGTAGACCTGGCTGGTCCCATACAAGGGAGGACATTCCTGGTGGTTGTAGATTCATTCTCCAAATGGACTGAAGTAGCCTTGTTACCCTCCACCACAACTCTGGCTGTCACAAGGGCTTTGACCAGACTGTTTGCTACTCATGGATTTCCTGACACATTAGTTTCAGATAATGGCCCCCAATTCAGTTCTAACGAGTTTGCCATCTTCACAGCTAATCTGGGCATCAGACATGCTCTCACAGCCCCCTTTCACCCAGCAAGTAATGGAATGGCAGAAAGGGCTGTCAGGTCTGCCAAGGAAGTTCTGGCCAAGCTGGGCCAGGCAGACTGGCACGCCAAACTGTCCACTTACCTACTCACACAACATGCCACCCTGTGCCCTTCCACCAACAAGTCCCCTGCTGAACTGTTAATGGGCAGGCGCCTTAGGACTACCCTGGACAGGTTGCACCCCCACTACGCTCCCAGCACGCCACTAACCTCTGACAGCCATTCCAGGGAATTCGCCCTGCAAGACCAGGTGTATGCCAGGAACTATGCGGGGCACCCCTTATGGCTGCCAGGGCAGATAGTCTTTGTTGCAGGACCCAGATCATATAGAGTCCTTCTGGAAGATGGCCGGATTTGAAGAAGGCACGTAGACCAGCTGAGGAGGTGTTGGAACAAGACTGCCACCGAAATCCCGGTCTACCCGCCGCCGGATGACCCGGTCTACTCACCGCCAGCCAACCCGCCGAAGGACCCGGTCTACCTGCCGCCCAACAACGCAACCAGCCGACCGCTGCGGGAAGACTCACCCGAGCAGTCGCCAGACAGCAGTCCAGGGATGGCCAGCGACCCTCTGCAGGTTCCAGTCACCGCCCGGGAGGAACAAGACGCAGCAGCCGCACCAGCCGCACCAGCCTCCGAACTTCAGAGATCGGGCCGCGAGCGAAAGCGGCCATCATGGCTACAGGACTACGCATTCTCATGGCCAGGGGGAAGGAGTGCTGTGTTCAAAGACTAGCAGCAGTCCTCCCTCCGGTCCGCCGCCAATGCGGGAGCGCCGATCGCTCCCATTGGTTGATGCTGTTTGACAGCCGGCTATAAAAGGGAGCTGTCAAACGGCATCAGCTGTCACCACCAGCTAGCTGTCAGATAGCCTCAGCAGCCGCGGCGACCCTTTATTCGCAAGAATAAAGTTGTTAGCCTTTAGCCTGGCTCCGTCTCCCTTTGTAACCGCTGCTCCACAACAGTTACAGTGGGCTCTAGCACTTAGATCATTAGAGATGAGTATTCCAAGGTCCTTAACAGAGTTTGGATCATCAACAAGGTCTTAACTATTCAGTTTGTATTTTATTTTCTGATTTTTTTTGCCAATATGTAAGACAGAGCATTTATTTTTTGAGATTTGAAGTTGCCATTTGATTGACCATTCTGATACATAGTCGAGGTCTTTTTGGAGGACAGCATTATTGTCTGTGGTGTTGAATAGCTTTACATCACCAGCGAAGAGAACACAGTTGCTCTTAATATGATCACAGAGATCATTTATGTAGAGTATGAAGAGAGTTGGTCGTAGAACACTGCCTTGCAGGAGACCACTGTTGACAGGTACAGAATTTGATAGGATGCTCCCAATTTTGACCATTTGTTGTCTGTTTGAAGATGTACAAATGCTATAGGTGAAAGGCATTAAAAATGAATGAATCCCTTGGGGCTGTTTTACCACCTTGTGGGTAGCCTTTCTTTAACAACTGGTAATTTGGTCACCATTCAGAGTTACAACAAAGCTACTAATAACTGATTTTTTTGAAATTTTGATGGCTGCCCCTTTCTAGTCATGTGGTCACATTTTGGGCCCAAGGCAACCAGCTCACATTTGTAAGGTTTGCAGTGTCCTGCGATCATGTGATCATGATTTTCAGTGGTTTTTGCCACTTTCTGGAATTTACTTCCATTTTCCAGCAAAAGCCTCCCATTGGGTAAAAAAACTTGTTTAAAGACCACAATGCTTGATTAATGACCACTTCAAGAAAGGTTATAAAATTGGGAATCCTTATGTGGTTTAATAACTACCAGCACTTATAACCAAAATTCTGGGCTCAATTACGGATGTAAATTGAAAACTACTTGTTAATCCCTGGAGGCTGGTATATAATATTATTTTTTTAAAAATATGGTTGTGATTAAGGTTTCCTCAAAGCAGAACAATACTGCAAATTACTGCTGTTTTTAGTCACCTGGCGAAATAAAAGTTCCAGTGTTTGTATTAAAGGCAGGCATTTTTGTATGAAGTGTTTGATCCACCCACTTTTTAGACATGCAGAAAACAAAAGTGCTAAGAAATAGGTTAATGAACCATAAAGAACTATTTGGATTATGTTATAAACAGGTACCTGGATAAATGAGAACATATTTTGGGTGACATTCTGAAATAGATAAATTTGAGACATAGGCTTATAGGCTATTGTTTTGTTTCTCTGGCTTGCACAAAACACTTCCTCTGTGTGCTATTTTGCAAAAGAAAAAAAGAAACGAAACACATAAGTGTATGAGAGATACTGGGGTGACAACATTTAGATGCTACCAGCGATGCCAAAGGATTAAGAGTCATGAGCAAATGCAATTAACATCTCACCAATTATTACAGTATAAACACCATGCAATTTAACTAACTACTGAGATGACTTTTCACACATTCTGTTTACTGCAAAGAACAGAGAGCACTGGAAATAAATAAATACATGAATAAAACATTCTCATGAACAAGATGAATTGGTCAGGCAGAACATTCAGCGAGATTGGATTCTAGCTGAGACAAAGAGGCAAAATATATTTAGCAAAATTGATGGACATGTGTCTGGCATCCAGCACTCAAAAGAGGGACAGCGTGATACAGAGTATTTCAACCTCCAATGATACTCTCCACTCCACAGCTTTAGCACTTGGGGAGTCCAGAAAGTGGGTGATTTTTTTTCTGTAATTCAAAAATGGGCAGTTCTCTGGTAAGCTCTCATTTTGCAGCCCATTCCAGATTTTTGACTTTGCTTCTGTAAAGCAGAAAATACTGAGTTTATTCTTTACAAGCCCTTTTACATACATACATACACACACACACACACACGTACAGATGGGCAGGCAGGCAGATGGACAGACAGATATTTACAGCTCGGACATTTCAGGAAAAAAAATGCTATAAAAAAGGTAAAGTCCAGAAAGAAAAAAACGGTTCCGTCTAATTGTAAGATGAACACATTAAGCCATTTTCCAAAGCACTCAAAAGCCAGACAAGAAATAATGCATGGAAACTGACCAAGGAGATATTCAAACTAGAAATAAGGAGAAATTTTCTGACAATGAGAACAATCAATCAATGGAACAGAAGTTGCCTTCGGAAGTTGTGGGAACTTCATCACTGGAGGCTTTCAAGAAGAGATTGGACTGCCATTTATTTTATTTTATTTATTTATTTTTGTCAATTGCTTACAAGATAATAGGTATAAGTAAAAACATATGAATATATGGATACATATAAGAAAAATAAAAAATAAAAGAAACAATAAGACAGGGATGGTAGGCACGTTGGTGCGTTTATGCACGCCCCCTACAGACCTCTTAGGAAAGGGGTGAGGTCAATAGTAGACAGTCTAAGGTTAAAGTTTTTGGGGTTTGGGGAAGAAACCTCAGAGTAAGGTAGAGTATTCCAGACATTGATCACTCTGTTGCTGAAATTGTGTTTCCTGCAATCAAGTTTGGTGTGATTAACCTTGAGTTTGTGTCTATTGTTTGCTCTTGTGTTGTTATGGTTGAAGCTGAAGTATTCGTTGACAGGTAGGACATTGCAATGCATGATTTTATATACTAAGATCAGACCGAAGGCAGCGTAGTTCTAGTTTTTCTAGGTCTAGAATTTCGAATCTGGTGGCATAAGGTATTCTGCAACGAGTAGTGTACGGTCTCCTGCTTGGGTGAGGGGTTGGACTAGATGACCTACAAGATCCCTTCCAACTCTGTTAATCTGCAAGAACAATCATTTCACAAAGGTAAAACTATGCTGGAAGACACACAGCTATACATAAGGCAAGCCTCATGCATAGTAATCCCTTTAGGCTATTCATGAAGCCACAACCAGAACCGAGATCAAAATGTCCATTGCCAAACAAAGTGGTCATGAAATGTGTCATGCCCAATTTTACAACCTTTTTCGTCATGAGTTTTGAGCAATTCACTGCAGTTGTTAAGCAAATCCAGCTTCTCCTGTTGATTTAGTTAGTCATAAGCCAGCTTGGAAGGTCAACAATCACATCACCCCAGAATGTTGCATTCATTGTAAATACATGCCAGCTTGGAAGAATGTGGGGATGTTGCGATTGTCATAAGTGTTAAGTTCTGCGCATGGGTGCAAGGAGCGGAGACGAGGCAGTGAACAGTGAACTTCAACTCTTTATTAAGCATTCTGAACAGAGCAATCACCAAGGGCAGCAGCAGCCCTTTTATAGGGTTGGCTGCTGTCCTATTAGCCAATGAAAAACATGGAAGTGTTAAACCCTTGAACCAATGAGAGTTGGCCCGTTAACAGCCAATCAGATTTCCCAGAAAGGACCAATCCGATGTCGCTATTATTGGCCAATCAGAAGTGCAGGATTAGAACCCTGCTTTTTACTTAAGGTTGTTAAAACTTTATTAAATGCCTTTATTAGTTCATAACACCCCTCCCCCCTAGGTTCCTTTTGAGGGGTGCGGTAACGTAATTGTGGAGATATGCAGGTCGTTTCAATTGCCTATTAGATTTGCACTGTCCCACCAGTTCCTGTCTGTAGTCCGGTTCTGGTGGAACATTTTTTGATTTATCTGGTACAGGCAGTTCCGCATCCCCACAGGACGACTCGGCGCCGTTAATTCTGTCATCGTTGTCCTCCGGTTCCTGCGGGCTCACCTCTGTTGAGGTATTTCTCTGTGGCGAGGCACACCCCCTTCCTGATTCTTCTTCATGGAACGTGCCTGGCTGCTGACTTTCTTCGATTTCGTCATCCAGCATCTCGAATTCGGTTCCCTCGACATTCCCTCCCCCGTCAGTTTGAGGGTCACAGGAGTCATGGGAACTGGGTTGCAACCTAGAGCGAAGCTGATCTATATGGCGTTTCCATATTTTCCCATCCATTGTTTGTACGCGGTACGATCTGGGCCTGGTGGCTTGGGTGACGGTTGCTTCGACTCACAACAGTTCGCCAGAAAGATTTTTAGCGAAGACTAAGTCGCCTACCTTGAATTCGCGGCACTTTCCACTAGATCCATATGGTTTCTGTGGCGCGTAGGCCGGGTGGAGACGGTCGAGGTGGGAGCAAAGCCTGCGTCCCATCAACAGTTCAGCTGGCGTTTTGTTGGTTACGCTGTGCGGGGGGATGTGTTGGAGTAGGAGTATTCTGTTCAGTTTGTCGTCAACATCCCCATGGTCCATCTTGTGGAGAGTTTTTTTAAGAAATTGGACCATGCGCTCGGCCCTTCCATTGGCTGCAGGGTGCGCCGGCAAGGTTAGTGCATGGCGGATGCCCCGGTCCGCTAAGTATTGTTCAAATACCAGGGCAGTGAAATGGGGTCCGTTATCGGAGACTAAAACGTCTAGCAGTCCATGTGTTGCGAATAGTTTATTTAATTTGTGGATGACTGATTCCGTTGTAGTAGTCTTCATCTTGTGGATTTCGAGCCAGTTGGAATAGGCATCCACTGTTAGGAGGAATGTATGTCCCTTAGTAGGTCCCGCAAAGTCAATGTGGATGTGGGACCACAACCCCCGGGGAGTTTCTCACTCCATTGGAATTGCTCTAGGTGGGGCACTGCTGACTTCTTGGCATTTTAGACAAGTCTTCACCCAGGCTTCGATCTGCTTATCGATGCCCGGCCACCATGCATAGCTTCGTGCAAGCGCTTTCATACACATGATGCCAGGGTGACCGTCATGCAATGCTTTCAAAACTGTTCGTTGTAACCGCTCTGGGACGACGACTCTGTCTCCCCATAGGATGCAGCCCTTCTGCAAGAAAAGCTCTGTTTGCCAGTTTCTGAAAGGGGTGAAGTCAACAGGGGTTTGGTCTGCTGGCCATCTTCGTTTGACGCAGCTGAGAACTCGCACCAGGACAGGATCTCGTTTTGTTTCGATAGCGATGTCTCTGGCTGTTAGCGGCGGTGAATGTAGGGTTTCAATCTGGAGTGTTGTGAGGGTTGGAGCTGGGTCGTCGACGGTTTCCGGAAGTGGGGCACGGCTCAATGCGTCAGCGTGGGGAATGGCTTTCCCTGGGTGATGTTGCAATTTATAATTGTACGCAGCTAAGAACTCCGACCAACGAGTCATTCTGGGTGACAATATATAAGGGGTTGGTTTGTCTCCCGCAATAATCCCCAGCAAGGGCTTGTGATTGGTAATTATTGTGAAGGCTCGTCTATACACATATTCATGAAACCGTTTCACAGCAGATACAACAGCATTAGCCTCTTTGTCAATTTGGCTATAGTTGCGTTCAGCCTTCGATAAGGTCCTTGAAAAATAAGTAATAGGAGCCTCACTACCATTTGGTAACACATGGCTTAAAATGGCTCCTACTCCAAACGGTGACGCATCACATGTGATGGTTAAAGACAAAGTCTCGTTATACTGCATTAAAACAGCATCGGAGGTTAGTAAGTTTTTCACTTGTCGGAATGCGTGCTTCTCTCGGTGTCCCCAGACCCAGGTGGCTTTTTTGTCGAGCAGTCTGTGTAGGGGCTCAGCTACGGTCGCCTTCTGGGGCAAGAAGATGTTGTAAAAGTTAATGAGCCCCAGGAAAGTTTGGAGGTCTGTTCTATTCTTAGGCCTTGGTGCGTTTTTGATCGCTCTTAGTTTGCCCTCAGTGGGGTGAATTCCTTGCTTATTGAGGAGGTACCCCAGGAACTCTACTTTCTCTGTACACAGTTGACATTTATTTTTTTTAACCTTTAGGCCGGAGTCTTTAAATTTTTGGAGGACCATTCTAAGACGCTTTTCTAGTACTTCTCTATTCAGGGCCGCAATTAAAACATCATCAAAGTATGGCACAACCCCCTTGATCCCTTGTAAAAGTCTCTCCATCAGACTTTGGAAAATCCCTGGGGCTACGCTCACTCCGAATTGGAATCGGTTGCATTTAAAAGCGCCTTGGTGCGTAACGATAGTCTGCGCTTCCGTGGTTTTTTTAATCTATGGGTAGTTGTTGGTACGCTTGCACTAAATCCAATTTAGCGAAGATTTTTCCGCCCCCCAGGGAATGGAGAAGGTGTTGAACCACCGGCACCGGGTAAGCGTTCTGTTGTAGGGTGTAATTGAGGGTGGCCTGGTAGTCCCTGCAAACTCTTAACGATCCATCCGGTTTGATGGGTGTTACGATTGGGGTTTCCCAACAGGTGTGGTCAGTTGGTTCTAAAACACCCTGGGCTATTAATTTATCAACCTGCTCGTCGATCTTTGGTTTTAGAGCAAAAGGCACCCGAAGAGGCTTAAGGTGGATGGGGGCTACTTCAGGGTTAAGGTTAAATGATATCGGGGTCCCCTTGTACTCGCCTAGTTTGTCTGCAAAGACGTCCTGAAATTCCTGGGTGAGGGCCTCCTCCCACTCGTTGCTACTGGTTTGGTGAATGCCGGCTACCTCGATCCTGAGTGGGGCGAACCATTGAAGGCCTAATAAACTAGGCCGGTCATGATTGACGACGGTCAGCGGTAGCAACGCAGTACAATTTTTGAATGATATTTGGACTTGGCTGGCGCCGACGACCGGAATTCGGTTCCCCTGGTAATCTTTGAGTATGATTCTTTGGGCTCTGAGGTTTTGACACCTGACGGCAGGGATTAACTGTTTGAGGGTCTTCCAGGAAACCATCGAGAGGACGACCCTGAGTCAACTTCCATCACGCAAGGTTGGTTCTCGATGGCGACCCTCACTTGGATCTTCTTTGCATCTAACGATGAAGCGTGACTGATGGTAATGGTTTGGTGTGCCTCTTCCCGTCTCGTTGAAGTGGCAAGTGTTTTATTTCTGTAGGAGTGGTTGTTCCATTGGTGGTTCAAGTGTTCCCGACTCACAGGATGATTCCCTGTGGTCTGGCGGTAGTTGTTTTCTCTCTGAATTGGGCTAGATCCTCGCTTGCTTCTACAGACCTTCCCGATGTGGCCTCTTTTCCCACAGGAATGGCAGAGCGCGTCGAGGAATTTGCAATCTGATCGCAGGTGGTTTGCCCCACAACCCGCGCATTGGTGAGGTAATCTTTGATTCCGTGGGTTGTGTTGGTCACGTTCGGACCGGAGCTGGTTGACCTCCTCCTCCTCACTTTCTGATGGAGATTTGAGGTCCTCGTGGTGGGCCGCTGTTGTGTGCCTCTCTAGGCGAGGTGAGGTATCATTGGCGAGTTGATGGAGCGGTGCATTGGTGCAGCGCATTCAGGCGGCTGACTTCCTGGTTGCTTCTGCTGCAGTAGCGTCTTTGATGACATCGGCAAGATCGATGTCCCCTTTGGCCATGATCTTGCTCTGCGCCGTATGGTCATCGAATCCCAGAACTATTCGGTCTCTCAGAGCTTCTTGGAGGTCTGCAAACCCACAGAGGCCTCCCAGGTTCCGGAGGTCTGCGATGAAATCTGCGACACTCTCTCCTTTCCGTTGGTCCCTCTGATAAAACTCATGTCTTCGGACAAACGTTGGTACAGCGGGTGCATAGTGGGCCTGTAGAAGGGGCGCGAGGACGTCCCAGTCCATGGATTTCACCTCAGCTGGTTTCACTAGTGCCTTGGCCATCTTAAAGACGGCAGGCCTGCAATGGATCAGGAACACTGCTCGCTTTTTCCCCGTAGTTGCGTCTTTCAAGTTGTTAGTCTCCAGAAACATCTGGAACCAGTCCATGTGCGAGTCCCAGTCTTCTTGTGCTGGGTCAAATGGAGCGGGAGGTATGGTGCCGCCGGACATGGTTTCCGTTGTCAATGCGCCTTCAGCCACGTGCTCTGTTTGGTGCTCTGTAAGTGTTCAGTCAGCTCTGATGTCTCCGCATCCCACCTTCGTCGCCAGTGTTAAACTCTGCACATGGGTGCAAGGAGCGGAGACGAGGCAGTGAACAGTGAACTTCAACTCTTTATTAAGTATACTGAACAGAGCAATCACCTAGAGCAGCAGCAGCCCTTTTATAGGGCTGGCTGCTGTCCTATTAGCCAATGAAAAACATGGGAGTGTTAAACCCGTGAACCAATGAGATGTGGCCCGTTAACAGCCAATCAGATTTCCCAGAAAGGACCAATCCGATGTCGCTATTATCGGCCAATCAGAAGTGCAGGATTAGAACCCTGCTTTTTACTTAAGATTGTTAAAACTTTATTAAACGCCTTTATTAGTTCATAACAGTAAGCATGAGGATTAGTCATAAGTTGCTGTTTTCAGTGCCATTACAACCTCAAATGGTCACTAAATAAATATGAAGCCTAATAATTCTAGTGGCATTATTTTGTCACTAGGAAGGACAGCATCTAGTCAGAAGTAGCTGACCTTGAAAAAAAAGGGTTTAGGTTAATGGACCACCATTAGGCTAAATTAATAAGGCAAAAAAAGCATTCTGATAGAATGATATGACAAACCATTTCCATATTGGGGGAAAAGTAAGAAAGGGAAATTCAATGTAGCAAAAAGTAAAATCCTACACTTAGGCAAGAAAAAGCAAAAGTACACACATAGACTGGGTGAAGGCAGGCTCAATAGCAGTAACTGTGAGAGGGGTCTTGGAGTCTTAGTGGACAATCAGCTAAATATGGGCCAGCAGTGTACAGCCGTCACCAAAAAAACGAATGCAATCGTAAATTGCATTAACAAAGGGATACAATCGAGATCAAGTGAGGTACTAATACCACTCTATAAAGTCTTAGTAAGACCACACCTAGAGTAACTGCATCCAGTTTTGGTCCCCACACTATAAAAAAAATGTTGTGGCTCTAGAAAAAGTACAGAGAAGAGCAACTAGGATGATTAAGGGACTGGAGACTAAAACATATGAAGAACAGTTACAGGAACTGGGTATGGCTAGTCTAGTGAAGAGAAGGACCAGGGAAGACATGATAGCAGTCTTCCAATATTTGAGGGGCGGCCACAGAGGGCAAAGATTCAAGCTATTTTCTAAAGCACTCGAAGGCCAAACAAGGAATAATGGATGGAAACTGAACAAGGAGAGATTTCACCTGGAAATAAGGAGAAACTTTCTGACAGTGAGAACAATCAACTAATGGAACAGCTTGCCCTCGGAAGTGTCATCACTTGAAACTTTCAAGAAGAGATTGGGCTGCCATTTTGTCAGAAATGGTGTAGGGGGTTGGACTAGATGACCTACAATGTACCTTCCAACTCTGATTATCTGTTATCTGCTAGGGTGTAGCTGATATTTTTTTAGCCTTTTTTTTTTTTTTGGATGGGGAGAGGGGGATGAGCATGAGATGAATGTGGAGAGCTCCTGGAGGCTATAGGAATTAAATGTCACATTTTTTTTTTTTTTGAAAAGGTTTTTCCTCCTTGTCATCACAATTTCAGAAACACAGTGTCCTTTTTTCACACCAGCGAAGTCACACAAAATAGCGACATTAAATTGCTAAAGAAGAGAACACAGCCAGCTTCTATCACTCACAGCTAAAGAAATGCTGTTCCAGAAGATTAAAAGCAACAGATCCAATGTTTAATTAAGGGATAGGGGAGAAATTTATAGATAAGTTTATATATAGATATATAAACTGGAAAGTGGAAGGAGGGCAGAAGGGAGATACTGATTTCACACCTCCAAACAATGAATCATTAAAAAATGACACTGTGGTTTGTGGCTTGTCTGGATTGTAGAAAAGCCACCCTGCTCAATGGCATTCACTCCTCTCCAATTATGTTAGCTGAGAAAAGAGAGTTGGGAAAGGCGAAATCAGGGTCCTTTTGAAAAAGTCCTATCTTTTCAGACATTTCCTTTGTTCTACCCAGAAGAAGTCCAAACTTTTAATGTACAATTCCATGTGAATGTTATTATCTTGGAAAGATAATAAAAAAAGATCCACAGGTTGCTTTGCTGAAGCTCAGCTTTAGGCCTTCCTACAATATTGGGTTATATTTGACCACAGGAGACTATATATGATACGTCAAAGGGAATGACTAAAGCTCTTCTACTAAAATTGTCCTGTACATTTTCCCAGAATAAAAAGCTTCTAGGCCCATGGAAAAGCATGAGGTTGAAGCATCTGTTCTCAGCAATGTGTTCTGCGAAAGTGTATTAATTCAGATGAAATCAAATCAAACCTTTATGGCATGTGGTGCTTTAATTGATGCCACTTTTAAACAAGTACAGGTAGTCCTCATGTTATGACTGTAATGGAGGCTGTGTGATTATTCATAATGGATATGACTCATAATGAACCTGCAACCCTCAGTTATCAGCAGGGGTAGGATTCCACAGATTCGCATCTATTTGCTAGAATCAGTTGTTAACATTCTAAGCAGTTTGGAGAACCAGTTGTTAGAAGAAATTACTGGCTTAATCCTGTAAGGAAAGTAGGAAGGAAATGTTCTGATGTTGCTTACAGAAACTGCCTCTCCATTAACCCTTATTACATTCTTGGCAGGACTAGACTTCCTGTCTCAGGAATGGAGTTTTTTCCCCCTCCTTTGCTGGTACTTTGCTTGCATGAAGTGACCATTCAAAGTTACAATGGCACTGAAAAAAGTGACTTATGGCCGTTTTTCGCACTTACAACTGTTGCAGCATCCCCACAGTCATGAGAAGCCAGGTGAGAAGATGCGTGCCTCGATGTGAGTGTTGTTGGGTTTTTTTTTTTCATTGTTTCTCCCTTCACTTTTATTCAATTATATTTCTTTCTATCAAGGTTTTATTAATTCTTAATCAAGCATAAACACATAAAATACAAAACATAAAACAAAACATAAAAAGATAAAACCTTCTTAATTATCATTTATATATGTCTTTTCCAAATTTCTCTCCCTTTAGTTTTATTCCTCCAAGGTTTTATTAATTCACAATCAAAACCAAAACACAAAACATAAAACTTCTTTTGAAAAATGGCTTGGCCCCAGGTTACATCTTTTTTACAGACCTAAATCAAATTCATGCTCACCTTATATAACATTCATATCTTATTAACCATTCTATATTTTCTATATAATTTCTCCCTTCTTTTCACTCTCTTAATTATATTTTGTTTATTTCAAAATCATTATGTTTGTATCTTTTGTCCGTTCTTTTCCAATCATCTATTTATCTCTTCTCTTTAGCAAAGAATTTCCCCTATAATCACTTTTAAAGTGTGACGCCTTCCCCTAAAGTAACACTTAAAATAATACATAATTTCTATCCTGATTCTGCTTAGTACATTCTACATGTTGCATTTTGAAAATAAAATAAAATAATAAACTTATGTTATAGTTAAGTATATAATTTCCATTCTAATTCTAATTACTAGTATAACTAAGCATTAATCATTTTGCACATTCTCTTTAATATTTTATTACATATTGAAATCTATCATTATAAAACATTTTAATATTTTGTTAAGTCTTATAATATTCCAACAGACTATTTCAAATGCAAATACTACAATACTATCTTATGTACTCTTGCAGAATCTTTCTTAAATTATACACTGTCCTTTATCCTTTATCTCTAAAAAAGATATTTTTGTTTCAGACCGTGGCTTTTTTTCCTTTTTTCCCTCCCTTTCTTTTCCAATCTGGTCTTCTATGCGGGTCCCTGCTGCGCTCGCTGCTGAGGTAACCCCGATCCAACTGGATTTGGGTGTTGTCGCTGCCCCAAAGAGGCAGCAGAAGACAGAGGAGATCTGAAGGGTCTGGGGATATCGCACCCCCCTTCCCCAGCTGGCTAGACTCCTTTTTCCGGAAGCGGTGGAGCGGCTGTCAGAAATGGCAGCCTCAAAGGAATCTTCAACCGGATAAGACTGTGCAGGAGGAAGACAGAAGAAGTTTTCTTGGCTGGAATGGGACATTAAGTTACTTTTAAAACACCCTGGAAACCTGACTTTCGGATTGATACATTTGCTTCCAAAAGAAGTTGTTACAGCGGTGAAAGTGCTGAAGGAAAGTTCACTCCCCTTCCTTACGGAGAAAGCAAATGAGCACAGAAAAACCTGCTTCTTTAAGGTAAAAACGAGCTCTTTGTTATAAGTGGGAAGAAGAGGACTAAAAAAAAAAAATCTTTAAAAATTTGTTGGAGGAGACACTTTGAAGATTATAAGACCAACAACTAACTGTAATACGGCTTTAAAATATATTTGGGATTTTGCCCCAGGAGGAAAAGTTGCAAAGAGAAGAAGAGGAAATAATTTCTGTCTGTTTGGATTGTTTGATAACTTTGACATTTGCAAATTACTTTAAGATTAAAAACATCTGGGTTTATAATGGCACCATCTGTGGATCAACTAAAAATGGAATATGAAAAATTAAAAGAAAGAGGACCAAATGGCAAGGTTTCATTGGGAGCTGTCTTCCACTTTTTAGAAATGGTGGTTTCTATGTACCAGCAAATACTTGAGGAAGAAGGAGGAGAAGAAGAAGAAGAAAAGGAAGCCATTTTAATGGACAAAAAAATTCGATTAAGAAAGAAAATAGGAAGAGAGGAAGGAAAAATGAGAATTTAAGATTTAATAAAACAATCAAGAAAAAGAAAAATAAGGTGAAAAAAAGGTACAATGTTAGAAAGCAATTGAAAAAAGAATTACAACAGAGAGGGGAAGCTAAATAGGTGGAGGTTAGGAAGGGGGGGGGGGGGGCAAAAGGACCAGACTGGATGTGAGTGTTGTTGAGTTGGCTACGCCCAGCCAGTCACATGACCACCAAGCCATGCCCACCAACTAAGCCACGTCCACAGAACTGGTTGTTAAAAAATTTGAATCCCACCCCTGGTTATCAGCCATCTGAATTTTGATCATACTGATCATGGTTGAACTGTGAAAAACATATGAAAATTGGTCGTGAGTCACTTTTCTCTGTGTGGCTGTAACATCAAACAGTCACTAAATGAACTGTTGTTACTTGAAGATGACCTGCGTACAGTTTTTAAACTTTATTTTATACTTAATGTTTTAGATTTATATTCCAGTTAACAAATAGCAATAGCACTTAGACCAGGGGTGGGATGCAAATATTTTTACTACTGATTCTGTGGGCATGGCTAGGTGGGAGTGGATAGGTGGGCATGGCCATATGAATGGGTGGTCATGGCCTCTTCTTCTTCTCTTTGTAGCACCCCCCCTTGCACTCCCCCCCTCTTTTTTTTTGGCCTCCTGGGCCTCAGGGAAGCCTCCTGGGTAAAGTAGTAAGACAGCGAGGGGATCCCAGCTAATTGTCAGGAGGAAAAAAAATACTGGTTTGGCCGGACCAGTAGATGTTTTTTGACTACCGGTTCAGCCGAACATTAGCATTATCTACTACCGGTTCACCCAAACCAAGCCAAACCAATAAAATACCACCACTTAGACTTATATAACACTTTACAGTGCTTTAAAACCCTAAGCAGTTTACAGAGTCAGCCTATTTGCCCCCAACAATCTGGGTCCTCATTTTACTCACCTCAGAAGACTGAGTCCTCATTTTACCCAACTCAGAAGGCTGAATCATCTTTGAGCCTGGTGAGATTCGATCTGCCAAATTGCAGGCAACCTGCAGACAGCAGAAGTAGCCTGCAGTACTGCACTCTAACCACTGTGCCACCATGGCTCATGTTAAGCCTGGTTCATTGTTCCTTTAAGATATCTTAAAATTCTCTTTAATGATTGCCAATGACATTGATGTGGATCAGAATTAAAACGTGCCAGCTGATTAACACTATAAGCTATATCAGGCCTAGACCAATTGCTTATATATGATAAGCTGCCAATCAAAGATTGATATATTGACTTATCAAATTTGGGACTTTGATCATTAGTTTGGCAAACTTCCTGACTCATTGGAGTCTTTGCCGGTTTACAAAGTTCCATTTTAAACGTTTTAATTAATTGGCAAATTTTATCTTCTTGAGATATCTTAAAACCATTTTTTTGTTTTGTTAATTGTCAATCCTAGATACTTTTTAATTTAACCTAAATGCTTTAATTTTATCTTTTTGGCTAATAATGATATAATCTCATTAGCTTCATTATTAGTCTTAGTTATCAAAGCAATATCATCTGTAAATAATAACAATAATGACACCGTTCCATTATTTTCTCTTTTAAACACACATGGATCTGCTAAACCAGATTTAAAACCTATATTGTTTAACTCTTTCACAATATATTGATTCCACTCAAAGCCAGATTGTTTCAACCCGTAAAGACTCTTTTTGAGTTTCCAACAATCATTACTATTTACTTTATTGTCTTTTATACCTACTGGTTTTCTTAAATATATAGTGTGCTGCAATGGTGCATGCAGATAGGCAGTTTCTACATCTAAATGGTTAATGACATAGTTTTTCTTAGCTGCCCACACTAATGCTGCTCTTAAAGATGTTGCTTTAAGACTTGGTGCAAAAACTTCATCGTAATCAGATGCAGTTTGATTAAATCCTTGAGCTACTAACCTAGCTTTATGGGTAACAGTCCCATCATTTCCAGTTTTTACTTTAAATATCCATTTGCACCCAATGGATTTTTCTCCTGGAGGTAATTTAGCATCTTCATAAACTTTCATTACCTTTAATGAATTTAGTTCTTTTTCCATTGCCTTTTGCCAATTCTCCTGATCCTTAGCAGGATACATCCTAAGTTCATCTACACTAGTTGGAACTTTAGTTACTTGGCAAACTATACTTGCTTGATACCTATCAGGTGGTCTAGTTAAACGTGTAGTACGTCTAGGTATTACAGGACTTACAGGTGGACTTTCATTTATTAACTCTTCTTGATTATCTAACTCTTCCTGATCAACTGTTTCCTCTTGTTCTGGTCCTATTTGCTCTTCTTGGACTTCTTCTTTAATTGGACTCTTCTTATAACTAGTCTGATCTTTCTGCCTTTTGTAGGGTTCAATAATTACTTCATTATTTAAATCTTGCTCTAATCTATTCCATCCTACATGTTCTAGGAATTTAGCACTAGCATTGGTGTAAACTCTAGATGTACCTTGTTCCCAGAATCTATAAGATCTATGATTAGATGTATATCCTACAAAAAATAATCTTTTAGCTCTATGCTGTCCTTTGTGTCTAAGTTGTGAAGGGATATGCACCCATGCTGGTGCTCCAAATGTGTGCATGTAACTTAAATCAGGTTTTGTACCATGCCACAGTGTGAATGGTAATTCACCTGTTGTTGAATTAACAACATTATTTAATATATGATTATCACACATTATTGCTTCTCCCCATAAATTGTCAGGTAATCCTGAATCAGACATCATAGTTCGTGCCATTGATTGTAATGTTTGGCCTCTTCTCTCTATAAAGGCATTATGTTGTGGCCTATATGGTGCAGACATTTTATGTTGAATACCTAACATTCTTAGTCTGTTCTGGAATTTATTATTTGTAAATTCTGTACCATTATCTGTTATAAGAGTTACTAATTTCTTTTTAATTTTCCTTTCAGCAAATTTTATCCAATTAAAGAGATTTTGATACGTTTCAGTTTTGCTCTTCATTAAATAGCAAAACCCATATCTAGAATAATGGTCCATTATACTTAGTATGTAACGAGCTCCTCCTACACTTGGTTTTTTTGGACCTATTAAATCTGCAAATACTACCTCTAAAGGTTCTTTGGTAGTAAATCCATCAACTCTATTAGCCGGTGTGACCCTGCTCTTACTTTGATTACAGGCATTACATTGCAAATACTTATTACAAGGTTTCAAACATATTCCCTTAGATAATTCAACAGTTTTCTTAAGCATTTTAAAATTTAAATGCCCTAGCCTTCGATGTAACAAGTGAATACATTCATCATGAGGTTTCATATTTTCATAAACTGTGCTAGCCACCTTTAAACCATTATCATTTAACACATATAATTCACCTCTTAAAGATGCAGTAATTTTCTTATCTTCTTTCTCAATTATGCAGTTATCTCCTTTAAAAGTAACTACATATCCTAGTTTAACCAAAATTCTAACTGAAATTAAATCAAACTTAAGTTGTGGTACATATAACATTTTTACATTCTCTTTTATAAAAGAACAATATGCTATACCTCCAGCCATTGGCTAACGATATCTGCTGTGTACTCTGAGACATTTTAATCAAATTTCTGTTATCATTTGTTATACAGTGGGATGCTCCACTGTCAACCACCCATAAATTATTTTTTACAGCTCCGTTAGTATACATGGCTAATTCTAAATTTTTTATTTATCTTTTGATAACTTTTAGTATTCTGGCAAGCGTTCTGGCACTTTGCCTTTTTACAAAATCTTGCCAAATGTCCTCTTCCTCCATAATTAAAGCACTTTTTAATTGCATATGCAGTAGGAGATTCATTATCTTCTTTTTGAGGTTGCTGCCTACTTAACTCATTTCTTTCAAGCCTTCTTCTGGCCTCTTCAATCAATCTGTCAGTTATATCAGTTAAAGTTAAACTTTCCTTTGGCAAAATTTCAAGTGAAGTTACGTAGTTATCATAACTTTCGTTAAGGGAAGATAGAATTATGTAGACTTGGTGTTGTTCAGAGAAAATAAGCTCTTTCTCTTGCAGTTCTTGAAAAATGCTTTGCATAGTTTTCAAATGACTCAGCATATCACCATTCGTCTGGAGATGCGTACTGAAAAGCTTCCGTGTAAGATTTATGTGAGCACCAACATTATCTCGAACATAAATCCTCTTCAGCTTCTGCCAACACCCAACAGCCGTTTTCTCTCCGTGGATATAAACAAGTTGCTGATCAGTTAATGTTAACCCAATTATGCAAATAGCTTGTTGATTTTTATGCATAAATTCTTCTATCTTTAGTCTATCTTCATCATCCTCTGCATCCCATTCTTCTATGTTTGATGGATTTTCAATTATGTTCCACAAACCTTTTCTTCATAGAAGCAGACTACATTTCATAAACCATGATACATAGTTTGTTCCATCCAACTTGGATATAAGGGACAAACTTTGTAGATTGACTTGTGCCATGTTTTCTTATATGGATACAAAACTATAATTAATAAAACACAGCTGTCTGTTTACTGTAATGTATAACAACACAAACTCTCACTTTTACATAAATCTGTTTTATCCTAGTTAAACTGACTTTGCAGCCTCTGGGCCCATAACCAGTGTTAAGCCTGGTTTCCCCAACCAGGGTTAGGGAGACAAGCTAAACAGAATGTGCAGCGTTAGTCAGATAGGCACACAGATAAATGAGTGAGCTAAGCTTGTATGTTTTTTAACATACAGTAAAAATGACAGATACACTTGTGCTATCAAAAATATAGTTTATTCCATTATGAGTTCATAGCATAGTCAAAATAACAGTCCAATAGTCATGTATCATTTAGTCAGTCCATTCAGGGATATTCAGTTAGCAAAGACCGTGTAGAATATCCTATGTCAGTTCACTTACAAATCAGTCCTTTGTTTCTCTCCCGTTCGAGCAATGCAGTCTTGATTCCAAGCAGTAATCAGGGATCATCAAAGCCAGAGAGAGAGCAAGCTGTCATCTTGCTTCTTTTAAAGTGCTTTCACAACCACTCCCCTAATTACAGTCCTACAGTTAAAGTTGCAGACACTTTAACTAACAAACTATGATGACATATTTATTATTTTACCTAAACCAGTTAGGGTAAACAATGTTATCCCTAACAGCTCATATGAACATGTATGAACAAAATAATAGATGTGCAAATGTTATACACTGTGATTTATCCTGCTAGTTGTTGGTATATTATTGTATTTATTTGCTTCACTTTGTTTTTGTTCTTTTGAATTTTGGGGGGTTGCTGACAGAATAAATAGTATTGATTGATTGAATGATGGGGTGGGGCCAGGTGAGGTACCCCACGAAAGATAGGAAGTGACAACAGAAAGTTAATGAGATATTATCCCAAAATAGGAGAAAGGACTAGGATATGAAGTGTACTTTTAGGAGCGAACAACTGAAACTTCTAACTTTCCACTCTTATGGGCTCAGACAGTGTGCTAATAACTCCTCTCCAGTTAATTGTATGTGTGATATCATATAAAGAGGACACTGAATTATACTGGGTCCCAATTCATCTGAATTATGAGCCACTAGGAGGAGAAAGCTTATGTACTCCTTTATTGTATTATCAAGTAATTGCTTTGCAATATTTATGTCCTGCATTTTATTATCAGGCTTTCAAAGTAATTTACATATATCAAAACCAGGAAAGCAGCTAATGCATTTATGACCACAGTTTCAATAAAAAATAATGTGTCAAGAAAAAAAAAAGATGTAATTCTCCCTACACTGCATCAGAAATCTTTTGACTTAGCATCAAAAAGATACTAAAGTTTCTTGGAATATATATTAAATAGCTTGTTCTGATAGGTGTGTGTGTGTGTGTGTGTGTGTGTGTATTTATATACACATATACACATACACACACACACACACACACATATATATATAATGTTATGTCTCACCTATATTCACAAGTGAGAACAAGGAGTTCCACAGTTCAAAATATTCCAAAAAAAACAGAGCCAGACTAAAAAAGGCTTAACAGTATTATATTCCAGTCCTTGGCAGACTTCCCGGAATCTGTCTGGTAATTCAGAATGTCCATAAATTACAAAGGCCGCTCAACACGTATCCCTTCGACACATCAAACACTTTGCTTCCAAGCAAAGTTTGAAAATCAGCAATCCTCCTTAAATCACCTGGATGGTTGTGTCAGTATCTCTAATTAATGTCTGGCTTGACGCCTCTCTTCAGCTTGACGTTTCATTCTTCTCCTGGTTCTAGCGTCAATCCACGATCTGTCAGTTTCCCCATTAGAAGTCTCTGACTCATTTTGTGGATCAGTTGCTGGCATGAATGAAGTCAAAGGTTCTGGCGAGGATTGTCTGTCCAACAATCTCTCATCCTCCTGGCTCACATTTGTGTCCTCTGATAATTCAGACTCCACATTCACAGCAGGCTCCACCCTTTCATCTTCAGAGTCATCAGAATCAAAACTCACAGCAGGATCGATCCTTTCAGTCACAACATATATATATATATATATGGATCTTTGGTTATTCGGGTTTTCTCTCGCAAAAGATTGGAAGTATCTAGGCAATGTTTCGATGAAGTCTCATTCATCTTCTTCAGGCTTGTGTCTTCAGCTCTGTGCTTCTCAGAGTGATGTGAGCTTGCAGCTGCTTCTTCCTTTTAACTGCTAGTGGGGGTGTGACTTGATTGGGTGGGGGCTTGGCTGTGTTCTGATTGAGTGGGGGTATGTTCTCATTGGTTGGGGGTTTGGCTGTGTTCTGATTGGTTGGGGGGTTGGCTGTGTTCTGATTGGCTGGAGGCGTGTTCTGTTCAGGTGGGGGCTTGGTTGTGCTCAGGTTAGTCTTAGTTGCTGGGGGATTTGAGCTGGTGAGCTGTGATCTTGCTGTTTGGTTTCGAGTTTGTGATCGTGCTGCATCTTCATGGTGGGGGTCAGTTTGCTTCATGTATGGCTCAGAGGGGTTTGAAGTGGGTAGTGATGCAGCTGCAGTGCGGCTTCTGGTCCGTGGTCATGTCTCATTTTCTGTGTGGGTGTGAGTCTGCTTTCTACGTGGAAGTGGGGTGGTGGCATCTTGTGTGGCTCTCAGGGGTGTGGGTCTGGTGTCATTCTTCATGTTAGGTACTCGTCTGTTCATGAGGGCGGGTTTCCAAATGGATGGTAGGTGGGAGGTATCATCTCGTTTATTCATGCTGTGTGGGCGTTTTTCTATCTCTATGGCTTCTCTGATTATTCTGCTGCTGAAATGTTCGGTTTTGGCGATAGTTCTGGTATTTTTAAAGTCAATCTCATGTCCTGTGGCTTTGAGGTATTGGACCAGGGAAGAGGTTGGTTCTTCCTTTTTGATTGAGTTCTTATGTTCTTCAATGCGTGCACTTATTCTTCTGTTAGTTTGTCCAATGTATGTGGTGGGACAGGCAGTGCAAGGGATTTCGTATACTCCTTGATTTTCTAACTCAATTTTGTCCTTAGGGTTTCTTAGGATGGTGGATATCTTTCTGTTTGTGCAGAATGCTGTCTTAATGTTGTGTTTTTGGAGGAGCTTGCTGATTTTGTCTGTAGTGCCTTTTATATATGGGAGGAGGGCTCTACCATTCTCTTGTTCTCTGTCTTGGATTTTGGTTGGGGTTTCTTTTTGGATTAGGTGGGTGAGCTTTTTTCTTTGGAATCCATTGGCTGTCAGCACGCCGGTGAAAGTGTGTAGTTCGGTCTCTAGGTGTTGTTTGTCAGCTAAGCATTTTGTTCTGGAGATGAGTGTCTCGGCTACGGAATTGATCTGTGCTGGATGGTGGTGTGAGAGTGCGTGTAGATAGCGGTTTGTATGTGTTTTCTTCTGGTAGATGGTGTGTCCTAGGGAGCCATTGGATTTTTTGTACACCAAAACATCTAGGAAGGGAAGTTGGTTATTAGCTTCTGTTTCCATGGTGAATTTTATTTTAGGGTGTAGGCTGTTGAGGTGTGTGAGGAAGTTGTTCAGTTTTTCTTTCCCGTGTGGCCAGCTTATGAAGGTGTCATCTACGTATCTGAGCCAGAGTTTGGGTTTGTGATCATATTTTTCTAGAGCTTGTGTTTCAAAGTGTTCCATGTAGAGGTTAGCGATGACAGGTGAGAGGGGTGCTCCTTCTATTCCAATCAGAACACAGCCAAGCCCCCAACCAATCAAGTCACCCCCCCACTAGCAGTTAAAAGGAAGAAGCAGCTGCAAGCTCACATCACTCTGAGAAGCACAGAGCTGAAGACCAAACCTGAAGATGATGAATGAGACTTCATCGAAACGTTGCCTAGATACTTCCAATCTTATGCGGGAGAAAACCCGAATAACCAAAGATCCATATATATATATGTGTGTGTGTGTGTGTGTGTATTTTCTTAAGTTTTTGTGGGTATCTATATGTATGGTATTCAGCTTTGTTCAGGTATTTTCCCACTGCATTATAGTTGTAGCTACAACTTTAAAAGCACAACTATAATGATGTGGGAAAATACCCAAACAAAGCTGAATACCATATATATATACCCATCACCACCCACCACAGATAAACTCTGTGACCAAAACACTAATCACCTGAACCAAACACCTGGCAGACAAGACACACATTAAGACTGAACTATGCACCCTGACTAAAGTACTGACAGCCAACGGCTTCCACAAAAGCAAAATCACCGGCTTGATCCACAAAAACACACTGAGACATAATGGAGACCTAAAAGATGAACAGACCTATGGAACAGCTATCCTGCCCTACATAAGAGGTACTACAGACAAAATCAGTAAGTTACTACACAGGCATCACATCAAGACTGCCTTCAAAACAGACAGAAAAATAACAGCCATCCTTAGAAATCCCAAAGATAAAATTGACCTGGAAAACCAAGGCACATACGAAGTCCCCTGTGCATCATGCCCGGCCACATACATTGGACAGACCAATAGAAGAATAAGTACCCGCCTGGATGAACACAAAAATGCAGTAAAAAACCTGGGACACACTTCCTCACTAGTCCAACACATGAAAGCCACAGGTCATAGCATCAACTTCAATGGCACCAAAACCCTAGCCACTATAGAAAATCCCAGCCACAGAATCATCAGAGAAGCCATAGAGATTGAGAAAAGACCTGAAAGCATGAATAGAAGAGATGATTCCACCAGACTGTCAATTATTTGGAAGCCTGCGCTCACAAACAAAAAAATCTCCACACCACCAGCCAGGCAAACACCTGGGCACAAACAGATCCCCCCCCCCCGATACCTCCAGCTCAAACACACCCCAACCAGGCACCCAGTTGAAACCCAGCTTCCTAACTAATGATAGCCGTCCATTTACCCGGAGCCAACCTGCACTAAAGGCCTCCAATAAAGTAACACAATGTTGCTAGCCAATCAAGATACAAAAAGAGCCAAAAAACAGACAGAAGATATTAGAAACACCAATCAAGCAAAACACAGCAAACTCCAAGACCAATAAACACAGACCAAGACTCCCAACCAATCAGGATGAAGAAAAAAATATTCTGGCACAGCAGTAGGATAACCCCAAATTTAAAACTGAAACAACTGTAAAAGTCTGACTCACAGACGAACACAATACAGAAGCCTGATGATATCAGATAAGATTCTGCCGAAACGTTGCTACAACTTTAAAAGCACAACTATAATGAAGTGGGAAAATACCCAAACAAAGCCGAATGTACATAAATTCATATCCCTGGTCTCTATACATCCATCACATCTCCAACACTAGAGACTTATAGAGATAGACCTCAAAAGAGCATTTAAAAGGGCAGCAAGTTCAAATAACTCCCATTAGGAAAATATACAGCATTAATAAAACAAAAGCTACATAATCTCAAGGTAGCAATTAATATAAAATATATTAATATATTCAGAATACTAAAATTTTGTTGATTAATGACTCTAGGCAATTCTGAGCTAAAGAGAAACATTTAAGGTACAATCTCTTCTGATTTTAATTATATCCTGATTATTATTATTTTTTCAAGATAGCAGTCTGTTATGAGAGTGTAAAGAAGATGACCTTGAGGAAAATATGCAAGAACCATTACCTAGGCCAACATTTCTCAGCTTTGGCAACTTAAAGTCATGTGGACTTCAGCTCTCAGAATTCTCCATCAGCAATGCTGGCTGGAGAGTTCTGGGAGCTGAAGTCTGCACAACTTTAAATTGCCAAGCTAAGAGATACTGACTTAGGCAAGAGGGGCCAAAGCCCTTTTCAACTCCATAACAATATAATACAAGTAGTCTTTGACTTATTACCAGAACTGAATCCAAAACTTTTGTTTCCGAGACAGGTGTCAAATTAATTTTGCCCCATTTTATGACCGTTCTTGCCACAGTTGTTAAGGGAATCACTGCAGTTCTTAAGTTAATAACATGTTTGTTAAGTGAATCTGGCTTCCATGTTGACTTTGCTTGTCAGAAGATCAGTGATCTGGTCAGAAGATCGCAAAAGGGAATCACATGACCCCAGGATGTTGTAATCATCACAAATATGGATCAGCAGGGTCTAAATTTTGATCACATAACACGGGGCTGCTGCAATGGTCATAAAAGTGAAAAATGGTCATATGTCAATTTTTTTCAATGCCATTGCAACTTTGAATGGTCACTAAATGAACTGTTGTAAGTTGAGGACTTCCTGTGACATTCAGCAGTGGGTGGACATCTCCCTAACACGTTGGAGTATAAGAAGTGAGGGGGCCATGGGGTGTGGGAGGATCAGTCCAATCATATTCCCACAATTTCTGACAGTGAGAACAATCAACCAAGAAAACAGCTTGTCCTCGGAAGTTGTGGGAGCGCCACTTGAGACCTTCAAGAAGAAATTGGACTGCAATTTGTCAGAAATGGTATAGGGTCTCCCGCTTGGATGGGGGGTTGGACTAGATGACCTGTAAGGTTTCTTCCAACTCTGATTATCTGTTATCTGTTATCAATTCTCTCATTGTAGCCAACCTCAGTGAAAGCACCTTTAGTCTTCATGTGGACTTGACTAGTCTGGTCTATCTAACTGGGCTATGTAATGGCCTGTGATAATGACCTTGGGAGACAGGAGGGAGAGCCGCAGTCTGGACAACTTTGAGTCTTACATCTTAATGATTGCTATTAGCCCTGTGAGGCAGTCCAAATAAGAAACACAACCCTGAATACTAATTCTATCTTTTTTGTAAGGTTACCTTAACAAAGGGTATAGTAGTGGCTCAGTAGTGGAAATCCAGCAAGCCTTGGTTCAAGACCAGAGTGCCGCATGATGGGGTGAGCTCCCGTCCTCACCCCAGCTCCTGACAAGCATGCAACTGCAAGTAGATAAATAAGTACCATTTTGGTGGGAAGGTAAAAGTGCTCTGTGACATCATGCTGACTGTCTTTATAAAGTGCTGGCTCAATGGCTTTGAAATGGAGATGAACAAACCCCACTCCACCCCCAAAAAAGTCGGCAACCACTAGTGGGAAAAGAATCTGCAGAGACTTCTTACCTTTACCTTAACAGAATCTTTTAAGACTGAAAGTATTTCTCCCCTCCTTTCTGTCAAGTGCAGGCAATCAGGAGTCCAGGCAGTTTAAATGAATATAAGTTTATTTTACACTAATGCTCTCTAAAAGAATCTGAACTACTAACAGTCAGAGCAAATCGGCGGTCATTAAGAGTCAGTGGAATTAGGCTAGACTAAAATCTCCTGTGGACATGATGACTGATGACATGTTTTACTCAACCTGGTCATCCCCTTCATTTACTTTTTACTGTCTGGAAAACTAGGGAGGGTCCCCTTCTGAAATTTTTCCCATGCCATTCCCATTTCTGTGAGCTGAGACATCTTTTACACACCAGTTGTCCAGTCTTTGGCTTTCTGTCCTGTTTAATGTTTTGCGTTATGAGGCTGGCAAGGCTGAGAGATGGTGATAAACTGAAGGTAATACAGTGAGACTAAATTAAAATTTCCTCTGCTTAATTTGACTTACTACCCCAAACTTCCCCAGCCTGAAGTCCATGAGCTGGTCTGGAGAAGATAAAAATAAGGCCCAGCCTGGAAAGTTTGCTTTTCACACTGTATGCCTGTAATATATGCAATAATGTATTTTCAAGAATGTCCACAGATATTTCAAAAATGGCAGAAAACTCTTGCTTAGAAAATGGAGAAAGGAAGAAATAAAGGAGGAGATGAATTGGAAGCATTATCAACACAAGTGATAAAAATATGAAGAGTTGGCTAGAGTCCTGAAATAGTCAAGAAAGATCAGGAAACATATTAAAAATCAATAGAAAACATGAAGACAGTCAACTTTTTTTAATGAATAAATAATACACTGCTGAAATAAATGACTCTTGTGAAATGTAGAGCATTAGTGGTAACTTACAATGTGTGAAATAAAATTTAAATGTGTTGGAAGCTGAAAATCTTTCTTCATTTTTTTCATTTTGAGGAGTTTCAGAATGTCACAGTGCTGGTTTTGAGCAGCAGTGCAAATGGTTCAAGTAACTCAATGTTGCACATAATATCCTCACCTTCGCACAGAAGTTCTCCATGCAAAAAATGCTACAAAAGGTCCCCTGTCAGCTGCCGCCTTATGCTAGCTTCTGCTTCACTACCATAAAATGACAGTCTGCCATGAACTCTGGTGAAGGAGAAGGGAAGGGAGATGCTTGAGGGAAAACCAAAGTAACTGCTGTATCTCCCTGAGGCGCAACCTCAAGGTCATCCAGCTGGGAAAAGAAGGCAGCTGCATACCAACCTATGTTTGAACTGACTGTTCTGAAAACATCTCACTTGAACATGGTTAGTCATAGAGACAGACAGGGATGAGAGGTAGTTAAGGAAGGGAAAAGTTGAACTTAGGGATTTGGGTGTGCAGTTCTCAGTGCTGGCTATGTATTATTTCAATACCCTTTACTTTTGATAACGCTATATCTTTCTCAGCCAATGGAGCCTTTTCTATTTAGATGTTTAAGTGGTGGCAGATTTGATTCCCCCTTTGATACTTAGAAATCGTAGAAATACTCATCACAAGTAGCCCAGCTTGTTCCATCAATTTCCAATTGAAATAAGTGGATTTCTAGAAATATGAAAATGTGGTGGAATCTGGCGCAACAGAAAGGAGGAGTGAAACAGCTGACTAGCCTCAGGTCTCTTGTGGGGATAAAAAGTTGAAGGGAGATTCTCCTGAAATCTTTGCAGTATTTATCTAGTAGTTATGCAGTGTGTACTTTAATCTGGCAAGATTCCAGTCTATAGGCAAGAAACAGTAAATGTACTACTTTGATCAGCTTATTATGCCATTTCTTATGCCTGGCATATATATATATATATATGGATCTTTGGTTATTCGGGTTTTCTCCCACGTAACAGACTCCCCCTGAACAGACTAACCTGAGCACAATAAAGCCCCCACCTGAACAGAACACGCCTCCAGCCAATCAGAACACAGCCAACCCCCCAACCAATCAGAACACAGCCAAGCCCCCACCCAATCAAGTCATACCCCCACTAGCAGTTAAAAGGAAGAAGCAGCTAGATACTTCCAATCACTCTGAGAAGCACAGAGCTGAAGACCAAGCCTGAAGATGATGAATGAGACTTCATCGAAACGTTGCCTAGATACTTCCAATCTTACGCGGGAGAAAACCCAAATAACCAAAGATCCACATACAAATACCCGCGAGAACCTCAGAAAACACACACACACACACACACACACACACACACACACACACACACATATATATATATATATATATATATATATATATATATATATATATATATATGTTTTCTTAAGTTTTCGCGGGTACTTACATGTCTGGCATTCAGCTTTGTTCAGGTATTTTCCCACGTCATAATAGGGGTGCTTTTAAAGTTGTAGCAACGTTTCAGCAGAATCTCATCTGCCATCATCAGGCTTCTGTATGGTGTTTGTCTGAATCAAACTTTTACAGTTTTTTTTTTTACAGTTTTTTTGTAAAAGTTTGACTCAGACAAACACCATACAGAAGCCTGATGATGGCAGATGAGATTCTGCTGAAACGTTGCTACAACTTTAAAAGCACCCCTATTATGACATGGGAAAATACCCGAACAAAGCTGAATGCCAGACATATATATATATATATATTGTTTTCTTCATGAAAACAAAGAGGAGGACACAGAGGGCCATGCAGTCATGGGGCTCATTAGCACCCTAAAGCCCCTTCCTCTTCCTTTTAATTAGTATTTAATAGTCAATTTCAGCTACCCTTGCTTCTCTTTTAAATTCTTATATTCAGTGGTTTAACATTTTGTTTGTATACCACCCAGAGTCCCTGGGATGAGGAAGATGGGCAGTTTCTAAATGTGAGAAATAAATAAATAATAAAAGTACAGTTTTGGCTTACCATGGCCTTTTCATGTGCAGTATGCATCCACCATCTTCCCATATTACCGCTACCCAACATAAGTCCCTGTGTGCTTTAGCTGGACAGCTAGGATAACCTTCACACCTTGGATGAACTGGTGGGGTACACAAACACACACACACACAAAGATATTGACATGCATACAAACTCCTAGCATGCACTTCTGATGCACTTTCCTCATCTCTCTCAGGGATAGCCATACCCTCAATGAGGTAGTAGGGAAGAACCTAGCAGTCACAAAATGTGCATTAGCTTCATACATTCATCATGAGGTTTCTTATTTTCATAAACCGTGTTAGCCACTTCTAAACCATTATCATTTAACACATATAATTCACCTCTTAAAGATGCAGTAATTTTCTTATCTTCTTTTTCAATTATGCAGTTATCTCCTTTAAAGGTAACTACATATCCTAGTTTAACCAAAATTCTAACTGAAATTAAATTAAACTTAAGTTGTGGTACATATAACATTTTTACATTCTCTTTTATGAAAGAACAATATGCTATACCTTGACCTTTAGCTTTCAGTTTCCAGCCATTGGCTAACGATATCTGTTGTATACTCTTGGACATTTTAATAAAATTTTTGTTATCATTTGTTATACAGTGGGATGCTCCACTGTCAACCACCCATTACAGCTCCGTTAATATACATGGCTAACTCTAAATTTTTCTTTTTCTTTTGATGACTTTTAGTATTCTGGCCAGCGTTCTGGCGCTTTGCTTTTTTTTTTACAAAATCTTGCCAAATGTCCTCTTCCTCCACAATTAAAACACTTTTTAATTGCGTATGCAGTAGGAGATTCATTATCTTCTTTTTGAGGTTGCTCCCTCCTTAACTGATCTCTCTTTCAAGTCTTCTTCTTGCCTCTTCAATCAATCTGCCAGTTATATCAGTTAAAGTTAAACTTTCCTTAGGCAAAATTTCAAGGGAAATGACGTAGTTGTCATAACTTTCGTTTAGTGATGATAGAATTATATAGACTTGGTGTAGTTCAGAGAAAATAAGCTCTTTCTCATGCAGTTCTTGAAAAATGCTTTTTATAGAATTCAAATGACTCATGTCACCATTCTTCTGGAGATGCGTCCTGAAAAGCTTCCGTGTTAGATTTATGTGAGCACCGTTATCTCGGACATAAATCTTCTTCAGCTTCTGCCAACACCCAACAGCTGTTTGCTCTCCACAGATATGAACAAGTTGCTGGTCAGTTAGTGTTAGTCCTATTATGCAAATAGCTTGTTCATTTTTATGAATAAATTCTTCTATCTTTTGTCTATCTTTCTCAATCTCTGGATCCCATTCCTCTACGTTTGGTGGGTTTTCAATTTTGTTCCACAGACCTTCTCTTCGTAGAAGTAGACTAATTTCATAGACCATGATACATAGTTTGTTCCATCCAACTTGGATATAAGGGACAAACTTTGTAGATTGACTTGTGCCATGTTTTCTTATATGGATATAAAACTATAATTAATAAAACACAGCTGTCTGTTTACTGTAATGTTTAACAACACAAACTCTCACTTTTTACATAAATCTGTTTTATCCTAGTTAAACTGACTTTGCAGCCTCTGGGCCCATAACCAGTGTTAAGCTTGGGTTCCCCAACCAGGGTTAAGGAGACAAGCTTAACAGAATGTGCAGCGTTAGTCAGATAGGCACACAGATAAATGAGTGATATAAGCTTGTTATGTTTGTTAACATACAGTAAAAATAACAGATACGCTTGTGCTATCAAAAATATAGTTTATTCCATTTGGAGTTATATAGTATAGTCAAAATAACAGTCCATTAGTCATGTATCATTTTAGTCAGTCCATTCAAGGATATTCATTTAGCAAAGTCCGTGTAGAATATCCTATGTCAGTTCATTTACAAATCAGTCCTTTCTCTCTTCCTTTTCAGTTGGGGAAAAACGCAGTCTTCAGTCTATCCAGTAATTAGGGATCATCAAGCCAGAGAGAGCAAGCTGATGTTCCTTGCTTCTTTTATGGTGCTATTACAACCACTCCCTTAATTACTATCCTACAGTTAAAGTTGCAGACACTTTAACTAACAAACTATGATAACATAGTTATTATTTTACCTAAACCAGTTAGGGTAAACAATGTTATCCCTAACATGAAGGACTATTCTCAACAATCGCTCCTGTAGAAACTGTACAATAGTAAGAGCTCATAGTTTAGACAAAAATAAACTGACAAACCTGACAATGACACCATAACCTCTAATGAAACACTGGCCTCTGAACTAAATGCAGGATTTTGTAATTAGAATCTGGTTGAGAAAGCTACTCTGTATAGATCATTGCCACCATTATTGTTAGCCGCAAGGGATTCAGTAACATATAATAACATGTGTTGAATTTTGTCTTCAAATTAATTGACCTGCAGGTGGTAGCAGGATACAGTTGTGTACTTGTTGCTGAAAAAAAACATCACTATGAATAAAAGTGAGTATAAGGCAATATGAGAGGCAGTTTGGGGATAATGGCTAAGGCAACAAGCTAGAAACCAGAAAACTGAGTTCTAGCACCAAACCAGGTGCGTGGTCTGGAGCCAGTCACTATCTCTTAGCCCTCAGAAGAAGGCAATGACAACTTACTCCTGAAATCTTCCCAAGATAAGGACAGGGATATATCCATCCAGTTGCTGGGAATTAACACTGACTTGAAGAGATGGTACCTACAGAGAGGGAGCTGGTGTGATAGAATATAACTAAGTGGCAATTTCTGAGGAAGGAAAGAGCACATTCCAAGATAAGAAGCAACATAGGTGGCATAGCGCAGAGCTGGACATGAGACAGAGGAAGAGAATAAAGATAGTTAGGGACACAAAGTATACAAGGTATACCTTGTATACCTAACAGGAAGGGGACAAGCTATTTTCCAAAGCACCCGAATGCCAGACAAGGAACAGTGGATGGAAACTGAACAAGGAGAGATTTAACCTGGAAATAAGGAGAAATTTTCTGACAGTGGGAACAATCAACCAATGGAACAGCTTTGCCTTTCGAAGTTGTGGGAGCTTCATCAGTTGAGACTTTCAAGAAGAGATTGGACTCCCCTCTGTCAGAAATGGTGCAGGGTCTCCAGGTTGGACTAGATGATCTACAAGGTCCCTTTCAACTCTGATTATTTGTTATCTGTTATATTGATCACAATGTGAAATTAAGGATTTTATTAGACACTAATAGAACAGCTTCCACTGATGATAAAACTAAAGTTCAACCTATCTGGAATAATTTGCATTTTTCCATCTTTCGAGGCAGAACATTAACAAATTAACAGAGTTGGAAGGGACCTTGTCGGTCATCTAGCCCAACCTAATCCCCGCCCAAGCAGGAGGCCCTACACCATTTCTGACAAATGGCAGTCCAATCTCTTCTTGAAAGTCTCAAGTGATGATGGTCCCACAACTTCCGAAGGCAAGCTGTTCCATTGGTTGACTGTTCTCACTGTCAGAAAATTTCTCCTTATTTCTAGGTTGAATCTCTCCTTGATCAGTTTCCGTCCATTATTCCTTGTCTGTCTTCAGGTGTCTTGGAAAACAGCTGGATCCCTTCCTCTCTGTGGAGCCCCTTAAATATTGGAACACTGCTATCATGTCTCCCTTGGTCCTTCTTTTCACTAGACTAGCCATGCTCAGTTCCTGTAGCTGTTCTTCATATGTTTTTCATTAGGATGGATTTGAAGGGGATCAATAACTACCTTCCACATTTGTTGCTGAGCACCTCTGAAGACAGTAAAAATACACTTTGTGTTTCCTCAACATCTAGAGTGAGAACTAACAGTGAAGGGAGAAAGATTTTTACTTTGCAGTTTTTGAAAAGAAGAATGAAAGAAAGATAGGGAGGGAGGGAGAAAATGAGAAGCTATTTGGGGCTTAGTGAATAACAGGCAGATATCCTCGGAACATCAAGCATTTCCTTTCCTCCTTTTACCTTTAAAAGCCAGTTTGAAGTAACCCATGGGCACCAAATTGCAGAGGAATTATTTTGAATTACATGCCTCAGTTTGTTAAAAAGCATGGTTGGTGATCAGCAGCGACCCTTCCAATGACAACGGACAAATAGATGAAAATTTATGACAATTGTTCAATTTTGAAGCTTTGGAATCGAAAATGGGGGTTAGGGTGGGGAAGTAGGCTTGGAAAGAGGAAAATCTACAGCTGAAGAAGGCTCTATCTTTAGCACATCTGAATTATTGGGATTTTAAAACACTTTATTCCTAGCTCAATAAATTATATGCAGCAATCATTTGTTTGATGTTTTGCTTTTTTTGAAAAAATTGACAGCTTTAGCTGAAAATGGGCATGCAATCTATCAAACTGAGATTTCCCTCTCTCCCCATCTTCTTATTTTCCAGTAATTTTGCCAAGCATTCAAATCCTCACCTTCCTCCCATCCATTCGCCTTCTCCATGGTTCAGTAATGAGGTTATAAATGAATCATGCCTGACACCTTCCTTAATTGACAATTGCACAGTTGCACAACTTGTATTGTTGCTAGCAAAGAGACTCAACTACAAAACAAAATTGTATCTAGTGAAATTAGGTGAATGCTATGTGTATGAATGTGTAATAAATCATTCATAGTGATATAGAGTAGACTGTTGGAATGAATGAATGAATGAATGATTTGGTGGATTTTTGCCGACATCATATGCCAGATTCCAGGAAGTTAACAAAATTTAAAAACATATACAAAATATATACCAAACAAAATAACATCCATAGCAGCAAGGAAAAAAATAAACATAACCAAGTAATATATGTAATCAAGGTAGAGGTATAGATAGATAGATAGATGACAGATAGATAGATAGATAGATAGATAGATAGATAGATAGATAGATAGATGATAGATAGAAAGATAGATAGATAGATAGATAGATAGATAGATAGATAGATAGATAGATAGACAGACAGATAGATTGATAGATAGATGACAGATAGATAGATAGATAGATAGATAGATAGATAGATAGATAGATAGATGATTGATAGATGATAGATAGATAGATAGATAGATAGATAGATAGATAGACAGACAGACAGACAGATTGATAGATAGATGACAGATAGATAGATAGATAGATAGATAGATAGATAGATAGATAGATAGATGATTGATAGATGATAGATAGATAGATAGATAGATAGATAGATAGATAGATAATGATAGATAGATAGATAGATAGATAGATAGATAGATAGATAGATAGATGATTGATAGATGATAGATAGATAGATAGATAGATAGATAGATAGATAGATAGATAATGATAGATAGATAGATAGATAGATAGATAGATAGATAGATAGATAGATAGATAGATGATAGATAGATAGACAGATAGGCAGATAGATAGATTGATAGATAGATAGATAGATAGATAGATAGATAGATAGATAGATGATTGATTGATAGATAGATAGATAGATGATAGATAGATAGATAGATGATAGATAGATAGACAGATAGATGATAGATAGATAGATAGATAGATAGATAGATAGATAGATGATAGATAGATGATAGATAGATAGATAGATGGATAGATGATAGATGATAGATGATAGATAGATAGATAATACTGATGATAGATAGCGATGACAGACAGACAGGCATGACAGATAATAATAGATGACAATGATGACGATGATGACAATGTTGATATGACCATGAGTATATATAGATAGTCATAATCACATTCTTCTAATTTTCTTATTTTTTTTACTTTGGATGTCTGAATGCTCCCCAACAGCTTTATGATAGCATAATTAAGGGAAGGGAAGGAAAAAGGGTTCACATAATATCCAAGGATCTCAGGGAGATCATATGATCCAAAATAGTGGAATCTTCCGGAAAGAAACACTTCTTTACCCTTTTTAGTTCAGGTATGATAATGCAATTCACATTGTATTCTACTCAACTGGCCCACAATCCTTCCAAACCAGTGATGTCCGAATAGAATAAATCAGAAAAATGATAGGAGAGAAAATGTATAAGTTCAGTATATCTTAAGGAACAGGTAATATTGTACATAGTAGAGTGTAGGGTCAACAGTGTCATTTTGGGGGAGATGTCACAAAAATAAAGATGGCAGTGCCAACTGCAGGACAAAAATTCAATCCCTTTTGTATATGGATTGATGTCGTTCATTTTAAGGGCTCTTGGACAGTCAATTTTATTTTTATTCATTTATTTATTTATCTATCTATCTATTTATTTATTTTTGTCAATTGCTAACAAGATAATAGGTATAAGTAAAAACATAGTTATGAATACATGAATACATATAAGAAAAAAAAATAAAAGAAACATTAGGACAGGGATGGTAGGCACGTTGGTGTGCTTATGTACGCCCCCCTACAGACCTCTTAGGAAAGGGGCGAGGTCAATAGTAGACACTCTAAAGTTAAATTTTTTGTGGTTTAGGGAAGAAACCACAGAGTCAAGTAGAGTATTCCAGACATTAACCACTCTGTTGCTGAAGTTGTATTTCCTGCAATCAAGTTTGGTGCAGTTTACCTTGAGTTTGTATCTATTGTGTGCTCTTCTATTGTTATGGTTGAAGCTGAAGTATTCATTGACAAATAGGACATTGCAATGTATGATTTTATATACTATACTTAGATCGGACCAAAGGCAGCATAGTCTAAAATTTCAAGTCTGGTGGCCTAAGGTATTCTGCAACGAGTAAAGGAGTGGAGAACTATTCTTGTGAAATATTTCTGGACTTTTTCAATTGTGTTAATATCAGATACGTAATGTGGGTTCCAGATTGATGTGCTGAATTTGAGTATTGGTCTAGCAAATGTTTTGTATGCTCTAGTTATTATTGTGATATTACCAGAGAAAAAACTACGTAGGATTAGGTTAACAACTCTTGGCTATGTACAGTGGGCTTTAGCACTTAGATCATTAGAGATGAGTATCCCAAGATTCTTGACAGTGTTTGGATCATCAACAAGGTCTTGACTATTCAGGCTGTATTTTATTTTCTGTTTTTTTTTTTTTTTGCCAATATGTAGGTCAGAGCATTTATTTGTTGAGATTTGAAGTTGCCATTTGATTGACCATTCTGATACATAGTCAAGGTCCTTTTGAAGGGTAGCAGTATTGTCTGTGGTGTTGAATAGCTTTACATCATCAGCGAAGAGAACGCAGTTGCTTTTGATATGATCACAGAGGTCATTTATGTGGAGTATGAAGAGAGTTAGTCCTAGAACACTGCCTTGGGGGACACCACTGTTGACAGGTACAGAATTTAATAGGCGCTTCCAATTTTGACCATTTGTTGTCTGTTTGACAGGAATTCAATTTCTACCATTAAAATGCAATGTAAACTACATCCATCTGAAGCTCATCTAACATGATTGGATAGTACAATATGCAAACTGGATAATGTGGGTTGCATTTTTTTACCCCAGGTCAATGTCCACACAGCCATCCACATCTGGATTAAGAATGTTTTTTTTTTTTTTTTTCCCAGGAAACAGGCCTGAGATAATTCTGGCTCACTCTTTCCCCCTTCTGAATCAAATAAATTAGGACTTGATCTATCCTCCAGTTCACAGCTCCCTTGTGTGCTCCAATATGAGAGTCAATTTAGTCCTAATTATTTCTGGTTGTACTAAGTCATTAAAAAAAAAAAACACCCATCCCTTAATATGATTACTTTTAATAGACTTCACATAGTCATATTTTCCATTTTCTGCTTTGATTTCTTTTACTTCATTGCAAGCAATAACAAGCATTACTTGCATGTGGGACATCCAAATTCGAATGCCTCTTTTCCTATCAATTTTGTTGGATCATTTGGACAAGTCAATGTTTCTTAGACAAGTCTAATTACATATCTTTATTATTGTTGTTGTTGTTATTATTATTGTTATTATTGTTGTTGTTTTTGTTGTTGTTGTTATTATTATTATTATTGAATACTCTAGAACACATACAGAAATTCATTTAAATGACTTATATCATCTTAAAAGTTTAGGTCATATTGATTTCTAGCATCTGGGGTCAGTAGCACTTCTATATTATTTATAAAATATTGGGATTCTAAATAAGATCAGAATGCAAATGACATCAGGTGATGAGAGAGTATCAGATTCAATGAGAATTTTTGGTAGGATAAGATTTCAGTTTTTTAAAAAAGCAAAATCTGCTTCAATTCATCTAGTGATGGTTCCCCCCCCCCTAAATTGAAAGCATTTATTATGTATTATAATTGATGCAATGCATTACGCACATTAAAAAATACACACACTTAGTAAGAAATTCAATGAAAGTTAAACATTCATTTTTGCTCCTCAGATCTTAAATATGTGGTAAGATTTTTTTTTTTTTGCATTTTTATTCTGTTATATTATACAAATAAATAGATGATTATTATAAAAAAGTCAATTTAGTTGATGGATAAAACCCATCACTTTTCAGGGGAGCTAGATAAAGCTGTTTCCTGAAGATGAAGAAAAAGCAAATAATGGGACTTCATAAAAAATCTTTATTAACCTAGGTGTGTATAGAAATTGTGAGTTCTCAGTACAAAGTAGTGTTTGACTTTCAAATCTCATTTTAAGCTTACCCCATTCACATGGCATATGATTACAGAGTAAATTAAAAAGTAATCACATGTGGATTGCGTTTACTCATGAATGTAATGACTTCAGGAGACTGATTAATGTTAAGAAGTAACTGTCCTGCCTCTTGCACACTTTCCCAGGTGAGATGATAGCTGATAGCTGGCATGCACTGATTTAATTTCCTTCCATCAATGAATAACTGAACAGGTCTAAGTACGTCTCAGAGGTACACAACATTTCTTGCTTTAAGAGTTGCACTTGGTCTTTAAAGGATGAGCCAGGGACTGAATTTGAAAAAATGGCAGGATCAGAATTGTCAGCTTTCTCAGGTATACCAGACAGGAAGCCCAACCAGAAGAGCTATTTCTCCTTTATTGTAAGGATATATTAATAGAATCTTGAAAGCCTGAAAGTACAAATCTTTTATTGTCTCCTTTACAGTCTGAGAACTTGCAGGGAAATGGGACAACTCACCACAGAACAACTCACCATGGGACAATTCAACAATTCAATTTCATTATTTAAAATAATTTTAAAAATATTTAATTGTTTTTGTCATTCATGTTTCATTTTGTTCCAGCTTCAGCATCCTTTCTTTAATGATTCTATTCCACTATTTCTTCAATATTAGTGTAACTCTTGTCCTGTGGTGAGTTGGCCCAGGGTGAGTTGTCATAGAGCCCAGGATTGCATTCTGAGCCTCTTTTTTATTTGCAACTGTATAATGGGTGCTATTATTATCTGTCATATCTATCTGTCTGTCTGTCATCACTATCTATCATCACTATTATCTATATGTATCTCTCTATATATTCTATCTATCTATCTATCTATCTATCTATCTATCTATCTATCTATCTATCTATCTATCCATCCATCTATTATCCATCCATCCATCATATCTATCCTCTATCTATATCCATCTGTCTGTCTGCCTGCCTGTCAATCATCTCTCTCTCTCTCTCATCTATTATCTGTCTCAAGCCAAACTTCCAAAACTTCAAAAGGATTTATTGGGAGTTAACATGTCTGGCACTGCCTGGGTGTAGCCGACTCTGAGGCACATAATTCATAGTCACCCTTGACCCTGGTTTTCCCCCATCTCCTGGGTATATCATAATTCATATTCTCCAATGAGACACATCTGTAGCCAAGAGTCATCAATCCAGTTGTTCTCCAGTTACAATTTTGCAGGGCAGAAACTTCAGTCACCTAGTTACTACTTTTGAAAAACTATTTATGGAATGCACTTTTGCTTTCCAAGCTACTGCACTGCTCTTTCAAATCCCTTTCCCCCTCCTCCCTTTTTGTTGGCAACTCTAAAAAGACCATAGAAATATTGTATGAGTTGACTCTATCTATCTATCTATCTATCTATCTATCTATCTATCTATCTATCTATCTATCTATCTATTTATCTACCTACCTACCTACCTACCTACCTACCTATCATCTGTCTGTCTGTCTATCATCTTTGTCTCTTATCTGTCAATTGTCTGTCTGTCTAGCTAGCTAGCTAGCTAGCTAGTTATTTTTGATTTCTATAGCATTCCTTAGGGAGCATCTCTTTACCCGATCTCCCAACATCATTCCCACATACCATTTCAAGAATAAAGGACAGCATGAAAATTAAACTTCTTGCAACCTAACTAAAGTTGGAATCTAATTTAAATAACTAAACTCAGTTCATTAAATACTTTTAATGCAATCACTCGCCTTGTATACAAATAATGGACATGGGGAGGGAACAATCTGTGTTGATATAGAGGAAGATGTTTTATTAAGGCGATTGCAGTAAACACAGTAACAAGGAAGCAAATCTGATTGAACCCAGGAATTACCCCTAAAGGAAACAGCTTAAGATTTTGCTGCAGGAGACCCATTGAAACGAAGCTGTTGAATTATCTCTATCATTTTGCTGCCATCTGGGTTTCTGTAACCCACATCTGGTAACCCCTCCATGAACATACACGTAGATTATAGTCAGCATGGAAGCCACAGGCTGAAATATTATCTAGTTATTATTTGGATGCTTAGTGTACTTATCCCAAAAGAATGGCAACATATACAATTAATAATAACTTTGATTCAGAATCCGTGGGGGAATAAAAGTCTGCTGCTGAAAAAAAGGACAGCAGCATTAAATATGACATTACTTTTCCCCTTACACCGTTTCCAAGTAAGTAGCAAGTTCAATTCTAAAAGAATTATTTTCTCATCTACATAAAAGACACACACAACCCTTTTGTCCAAAGTGACCTGGGAGAACCAGACCCTCAAAGCATTCTTCATTCTCCTTCACAAAAGGAACTCACATGAGTGCTGTCCATTTTTTATGGTATCACTTACCTTGTTCCCCAGTTCTTATACAACTCAGATGCTCTGAGTCAGAGGTGCTGAATTTGAGGCTTCAGGGCACAGTATTGGTTCCTGGAAGTCTTGAAAACTGGTCTTAGAGGCCACCAAAAATTCTCAATTTCACAAAAGAGAAAATCATTCACTATCCTATTTTGGAGTCCTTGGTACTCTCTGAGCTTGTTTGCAAGAAAATCACCATGTTCAGGGAGAACCATAATTCAACCTTGAACTACAGAAGTTGGATAGTTGGGTGACAGGTGTTGGGGCATGGGAGGTGTGGCTGTGGTGGTTCTAAGATAAGCAGGTTAGACATCCCCCCAAAATAAGATCTGGTGCTTATTTTGGGGCAGAAAAGAAAATAAGACCTGGTCTTATTTTTGGGGAAACACAGTAAAACAAACAAGCAGTAAAGAAAGCTAAATTAAATACATAAATGAAACAAAATTCAAAATTACTTTAAAGTTCATTTGTGAGCACAATGTTGAATAGCCAACATTTTAAAACCTTATGTACTTACTTACTTACTTATTTACTTGCTTACTTACTTACTTGCTTACTTACTTTTTGGGTGGGTTTGGGTGGGGAGTTCCCAACAGATGAAGAAAGAGACCATGAAAAGTTTTTTGCTCAGAAACCTGATGGATTTCACTCAAAAGCTGGAGAGATGGCTTTGGTGACTAGTCTGAATGGGCACCAAGACTGAAAGTTCAGGGGTCCTCTTCCGCATATTGTTATTTCCAAGCCATTTCAAGCTTGAAGAGTTTGAATTGGTTTGAAGGTACATCGTGCATAATACTAATTTGATATTTCATGCTTCAATTGCCCAACCCAAACAAGCAATTGAAGAATTACAGTTTTTACTAACCAAAGATTCCAAAACATTTTCACACAGGTAATTCTGGCAATATTTTGGTTTTTTTTCCAGATGACATACAACTGGCAAACTGATCCAAGATACTCCTGATTGCTTTCCCCTTGCATCTACAGTGTGGAGTCCACAATAATATTTAAGTGGAGTCCTTTTTCCTTCAGGATAAATCTCCTATAAACTGATTTGCATACTTCTCTCTATATCAGCAAGTTTCCCTGCCTTTAATCCTACAGGAAGCCTCAGGTTCCAAGGCTTTCTACAAAATGGGAAAATAAGTTGCCAGATACTCAGCACTTCTGAATCTTGCTCAGAAGTTCAGTACAATAAGAGGGAAAAAAGGAAGTGAAAATAGTGTGGGGTCCTTGGTAGTCTCTGAGCTTGCCTGTGATTTTTTTTTTTTTTGGGGGGGGAAGACATTTCATTACCAAACTAGATAACATCATCAATGCTAGAATAGAATAGAATAGAATAGAATAGAATAGAATAGAATAGAATAGAATAGAACAGAATACTTTATTGGCCAAGTGTGATTGGACACACAAGGAATTTGTCTTGGTGTAAATACTCTCAGTATACATAAAGAAAAGGTACACTCGTTAAGAATCAAGAATCATAATGTACAACACTTAATGATAGTCATAGGGTGCAATCAACAATCAAATCATACTAGGAAACAGTCAAGTGGGAGGAGATGGCTGATAAGGAGTGGTGAAAAGATTAACAGTAATAGTAGTGTAAACTTTGTAAATAGTTGAACAGTGTTGAGGGAATTATTTGTTTAGCAGAGTGATGGCTTTTGGGAAAAAACTGTTCTAGTGTCTAGTTGTTCTGGTGTGCAGTGCTCTATAGCATCATTTTGAGGGAAGGAGTTGAAACAATTTATGTCTGGGATGTGAGGGGTCTGTAAATATTTTTACAGCCCTTTTTTTGACTTGTGCAGTATACATGTCCTCGATTGAAGGCAGGTGGGTAGTAATTGTTTTTTCTGCAGTCCTAATTATCCTCTGAAGTCTGTGTCTGTCCTGTTGGGTTGCAGAACCAAACCAGACAGTTATAGAGGTGCAGATGATAGACTCAATCATTCCTCTGTAGAACTGTATCAGCAGCCCTTGGGCAGTTTGAGCTTTCTGAGTTGGCGCAGAAAGAACATTCTTTGTTGTGCTTTTTTGATGATGTTTTTGATGTTAGGTGTCCGTTTTAGGTCATGTGATATAGTAGAACCTAGAAATTTGAAGGTCTCTACTGTTGATACTGTGTTGTCTAGTATTGTAAGAGGTGGTAGTATAGGAGGGTTTCTTCTAAAGTCTACCACCATTTCTATGGTTTTGAATGTGTTCAGTTCCAGATTGTTCTGGTTATACCACGAAGCAAGTTCTATAACCTCCTGTTTGTATGCAGATTCATCGTTGTCTCGAATGAGACCAATCACTGTTGTGTCATCAGCAAACTTTAGTATTTTAACAGATGGATTGCTTGAGATGCAGTCATTGGTATATAGGGAGAAGAGAAGTGGAGATAGCACACAGCCTTGGGGGGGGGGGGGCTGTGCTGATTGTACAGGTATCGGATGTGATTCCACCAAGTTTCACCTGTTGCTTCCTGTCTTTTAGGAAGCTTACGATCCACTTACAAGTGTGTTCAGGTACTGCTAGTTGGTTTAATTTATTTAGAAGAGTGTCTAGAATGATGGTATTGAATGCTGAACTGAAGTTTACAAAGAGAACCCTTGTGTAGGTATTTGGAGATTTAAGGTGTTATAGGATGTAATGCAGAGCCATGTTAACAGCATCATCTGTTGATCTACTTGCTCGGTATGCAAACTGCATGGGATCTAACAGCAGATCCGTGATGGTTTTCAGGTGGGACAGTACAAACCTTTCAAAGATTTTCATAACTACAGATGTTAGAGCAACTGGTCTGTAGTCATTCAGTTTCTTGATGGAGGGCTTCTTTGGCACTGGGATGATGATAGAACATTTGAAGCAGGAAGGAACATAGCACATCTCTAGTGATCTATTGAAGATTCGGGTGAAGATGGGGGCCAATTGCTCAGCACAGACTTTTAAGCAAGAAGGAATTATCTTGTCTGGCCCTGGTGCTTTTCCTGGCTTCTGTCTGTGTCATAGATCTTGCACTTCTTTTTCTGTGATCACCAGAGGCTGTGAGCCCAATGGATTGGGGCCAGTTGTAGGAGGCTTGGCTGTTATTGGTGTGTTTGAGATGTGGGTTGTGGAGATAGGTGGCTGTAGTTTCTTTTCAAACCTGCAATAAAACACATTCAGGTCATCTGCTAGTTGTTGATTTCCTTCTGCCTGGGAAGGAGGTTTGCTGAAGCCAGTGATGTTTTTAAGAGTTTTCTACATGTTTGCTGGTTCATTTGTTGAGAATTGATTCTTTAACTTTTCAGAGTAGCTTCTTTTTGCTGCTCTGATCTCTCTTGTTAATACGTTTCTGGCCTGGTTGTATAGCATTTTGTTATCTTTTCTGTAGGCTTTCTCTTTGGAATGACGTAGGTACTTAAGTTTAGCTGTGAACCAAGGTTTATTGTTACTATATATTTGCAGGTTCCTTGCTGGTACACATAAGTCTTCACAGAAGCTAACATATGATGTTATCTAGGTCTGCAGAGACATCTTCAAAAACATGGGGTGGGAGATCTGCTCTCTTTTTATATACGAGTGAGTTGCCCTGTCAGTGTTGGTGGGGATGTTCTTAGTGGTTCCTTGATTAGCTTGTAATATAGTAATGTAAAGATGTATTTATTTCATCACATTTAGAAACCATCCACCATTCCCACAGAGCAACTATGAGAAATCAGATGGATAGTATGAATTGTATAAGGTATTGTGTGTATTGTTGGGTAAGGTAAAGGTTCCCCTCACACATACTTGCTCGTTGTTTCTGGCTCTAGGGGGCGGTGTTGATCTCCGTTTCAAATCTGAAGAGTCAGTGCTGTCTGAAAATGTCTCCATGGCCATGTGGCCCGTATGACTAAATGCCAAAGGCTCATGGAACACTGTTACCTTCCCACCAAAGTGGTCCCGATTTTTTTATTTGCATTTCTACCTGCTTACGAACTGCCAGGTTGGCAGAAGCTGAGACAAATAACTCCATTACACAGTGCTAGGGATTCGAAGCGCTGAACCACTGACCTTTCTGATCCACAAAGCTCAGCATCTTAGCCACTGAGCCACCACTTCCCTCTTTGTGTGTGTTAGAAGAGTGAAATAGCTACTTCAGGCATCTGCCTTTGAGTTCCATTTCTTTTTGAATTTCTGCGTTATTTCTTTTTACTGTAGGGTAAAGTACAGTAGGGAGAAATATTTGTTGGGATTTGCTGTTACAGGAGCCAAACCACTGTACCCAATTAGGAGAAGTGGGCTTTTGAAGAGAAGGAGTAAATCTTCCATTCAATCTCTACTGCTAAATGTCTTCTACTAACTCTGTCAAGGAGATGAATTGAAACACTGCTGTCCCATCCATCCACAACTGAGGAGTATTTTGAAGCACAATAACATCTACACAAGAGAGATGCATTTCTGTCAGCCTTGCAATCTCAGCCAACAGCTCCTTGCATACCAATACTGAATTTTGCTTCCAGGCAATGTTAAAGAACTCCAGAGAGTATCTGTAAAAGGCATGGAGGGGAGAAGCAATCAATAAAGGAAGGTGCCCCAGCTACTTCTGCCTTAAAACTTTCAGCCAGGAATTAATTGGCCCTAATTCACTCATTCGGAGTTGTACCCAAGATGTTCCTCATAAACCGAAGCCAAGGTTCCTTGATTGCAGATATGTAATTAATTCCTGAAAAGGCTGCTATAAAATAACAATCCAATACAGACTCAGCAGGTCTCAGTGTTATCTGGAGAACATATCACAGTAGGAATACAGTGATTTTTGACACTATTCTGGCTTCCCAAGCACAACTGTAGACAGGCCGGGTAAAGAAAGGAAAGAAATGAATCTCTTCTGGAGATAATTAAGAGGTCACACAGATTGGTATAGCTCTACTGATTTCATAGATTCTGCAGAAATCCACATGGATGAGGGAACTGACCTTTCTCTCACCTATTCACAGAGACTGGAATGGTAGATGTTAACTAAACAGTTTGATATAACAAGCTGTTTCTGGTATTAACATTACGATCTTATTTATATGGTCCACTTTAGGAAAAAAAATACACATTTATATTCTGCCTTTACAGGTGACTGGTGATGGTTGTATTGTGATAGTTATTAGAGATGATATGAATACATGCACAGAGAGACTTATGCATTTACAAATATAGAAATAGAACTTAGACTTATATACTGCTTCACAGTGCTTTACAGCCCTCTCTAAGTGGTTTACAGAGTCAGCCTATTGCCCCCAACACTCTGGGTCCTCATTTTACCTACCTCGGAAGGATGGAAGGCTGAGTCAACCTTGAGCCTGGCGAGATTCTAACTGCCAAATTGCAGGCAGACGGCAGCCAGTAGAAGTAGCCTGCTTCTAACCACTGTGCCATTATGCGGCTCTTATGATGAGTCTTTCCTAACTCAGAATAATGGAGATGCACTGATCCAGCACTTTGGGGCCCCAAGCCAAGCCCAACATGGGGGGGGGGAAGCAAGGGCTTTATTGTGTTTTTTCTCTAAGCTGAGAATTTATTTCATCGCTCAGTCAGGAGTCCCTGCGGCTCAAACGAAGCTTTTCATAACACTGACAATAACAGAACTGCCCCTAGATACACCCCCCCCCTCTGCATATGTACCCCAACTCTGCAGTTTATGTGGGTGATGTATGAATCCAGGAGTTTTACCTGCCAAATTAAATCTGAATCTTCACTTTCACTTTAGGAAACTTCATTAAAATATGCAACAATGCTTAGTCTTCTAGCCAAGCCTATTATGAACAGATTTATCCAAAATTTATGGCAGATAATGATATCAATGAGTAAGGAAAACGGGGACATTGATTTACTCTGCATAGCACCTGAGGCTAGGACAAGGAGCAATGGTTGGAAGCTCTTCTAAGGGAGGTTCAACCTTGAAATAAGGAAGATTTTCCTGACGGCAAGAATGATTAAGCAACGGAACATCTTGCCTTCTAGATTCTGGGTGCTTCATCGCTGGAAGTTTTCAAGAAAAGATTGGACAACTTTTGTCCAAGATTGTATAAGGATTGATACCTTGGGCAGGAAGGTTTGACTAGAAAACATCCAAGGTACCTTTCAGCCCTATGATTCTATGTATTTTTTTTTTTTTTCTACAACAATGTGCTGGATGGTTTCCTTTTTTTTATTCCCATGCACTCGATGAACATGGTAGTTTTCTTCAAGTATACTATCGATCAATTCCAGTTGTACCATGGAACATTTCTAAGAACACTAAGAATGCAGAATATGACCTAACAATACTTTAACCAGATTATTCAACAAATCATATAATCATACCAAATCAATCCTAAAAAAAAACAACCTTTATAAATATAATATCAAATAACAAAATAATAGCATGAATGATTAAAAGTATAGTCAAAAAATTCTTTTGTTTAGTGATTATAGGATATATAAGTTTGGATTGATAATATGAGTTGTTATGTAACATAATTGTAACTGGGACTACAGAATGAATGCACAAAAATGATGAACCAACTGACACACTGGATGTACATATGAGAGTTGAATGTTTTAATGTTTTGTTTGTCTTGTCTGTTTGTAGAAAATTAATAAAATTTTCTTTCAAAAAAAAAAAAAGAATGCAGAATATGACTATCTTCTTGGGTTGAATAAAGCAGAGATGGTATTCAGCAGTTTCTGATCAGTTCTGGAGAACTGGTAGCAGAAATTTTGAGTCGTTCGGAGAACCAGCAAATACCACCTCTGACTGGGGATTTTACAATATCCTTCCCCTGCCATGCCCACCAAGCCATGCCCACAGAACCGGTACTAAAAAAAATTGAATCCACCCACTGAATTAAAGGGTAAGATATTTTTATATATTCTTAAATAATATATTTCATATATTCTTTGTCAGTAAAATATAAATTCAACACAAAAAATAATTCATCAAGTAAGCAACTGCCTGTGATAGTTCCTGGATTGGGACTGAAAGGAGAAAGCGGAAGCAGTATGCTCCATCTCATATTTGGGTAGATCAGGTTGCCCTGATAGACCAGTTTCACCAGAAAAAACACATTTTCTTATCCTAATTATGTTCTGTAACTACCATAACTTCTTCTCTCAGGGTCAAAACAATCTTGAAGATAGTATTGATGTAGATCTCTCTTGAACCAACTTTCATTTTCCATCCATTTCTTAGCCAACTTTGATTGGTGTCACAACAATGTGGTTGTTTTTGCAACCAACATATTTCTTGACACAGAGAAAAAATGCTTCCCAAATACTTTGCAGGGATGGCTTCCTGGGTTGGCAACCAAAACAGGCATAGCCTAATAGGTTGTGATGTTACATCATCCCATATTCAGAAGCACGTGTGTATCAACAGAGCTACTGTGGATTCTGCAACAAAGGAATAATTTCTAAGAGAAATAGAATGGGTGGGGAACATTTCCATCCTGTGGGTGTTTTAACTTGAGCAAATGCAAGATTGCCCATATTTCAAGACCGTCTATTGCTGCATCGATTTGAGGCTGACAGAGAAGCAGTTGTGCCCAGATGAATTTCATCTGTCATAAAAATACAGCTCTCTTTTTTGAAATCAACCCCATAACAATATGGAATGTTAGGTTGGGCAAGAGGAGGTGTGTTTTTTCATACATTGATAAAAATAGAAGAAAATTTTACAAAAAATAAAAATAAAAATTACTGTTTGTGGGAAAAGCTAGAATCTTTCCAAAGCTTTACTAAATGATTTTGCACACTTCTCCACAGTAATAAATAATATGTATTTCTAGATATATTAAATTGAGTAAAGATGAGAAGTCTGTAGACCAAATTCAGCAAAAGGAGGAAAAGAGGGGGAGAAGGAGGGGGGGGAGGAAGGAAGGAAGGAAGGAAACTGAGAAAACTCAGATTGCCAATGGCAAGACACATACTGTAAATGGAGCAATTTATTTCCTTTTTGTACAGTATAGGTGATAGCTCAGAACACTGAATGATAATCTTTGTACTTCCTGCATGTTCTCAGGTCTTTGAAATCAGCAAGAAAAATCATGTGGAGTTGAAGAAGGAAGAAAGACCACAAGAAGAAAACAGAGTAAAAAACAAGAGCACAAACAGAAGCAAGGAATAACAGGAACTAATTAGTAAAGGCAAAGAGAGAAAATGGAAAATAATTTGAAGATACTGTCAGTGGACCTTCCATCTTTTGTTCTTAAATGGACTTAATTCTCCATCGAAAAGGAATCAAACCCTGAAGAAATTGGTAAAACAAAAAATGGATATAGTATGCCTCCAGGAGGTACACATTAGAGTTCAAGATAAGAAATATTTACAATATAAAAAAATGAGCAAAACTGTATGCAGCATTAGCGGAGGGAAAAAAAAAGAGAGGAGTAGTAATATATGTTGGAGAAGGAATAGAGGCAGAAGTATTATATACAGATTCAATGGGGGGAACTTTAATATTAGACATTGTAACAGTTACATTATATACCTAAAAGGAGAACCGACTTTGGGAAACTCCTATAAGGGAACAATCCAGGGACCTATAAAGTTCTAAACTATTAAAGACCCAAAGGTGCTTTTTCAAGAGGTAACTGACCTTTCTTGTTTTTCTTTGAAGACATTTTGCAAATAACCAGCTGTCTGCAGGGAAAATAAATCCTCCCATTCCCCACCATTCAGTCAGAGCTGAAGAAGCTTCTTGGATGAGAAGTGAAACATTTTCAAAGAAAAACAAGGAAGTCCAGTTGCCTCTTGATAAAGCACCTTTGGGACAACCATGACCTGGATGGCTGAGAATTTCCATAGACCTTTAGCCTGTTACAGAGTGTGAAACAAAAGCTTCATCTCAACCATGGAGTAACCAGCTTAAATACAAGTACTGTACATATTCAAGTATAAGCCGAGTTTTTCAGCCCATTTTTTTGGCTGAAAAAAACACCCTCGGCTTATACTCGAGTCAGATTCCCCTCTGAAAAAAAATGGTGTGGAGCTCCGGAGCTGGGCAGCCACTTCCCTGCTTCCATGTTTCCTTTGCAACTTTTAAGCATGGGGGTAATCGGAAGCAGAAAAGTTCTTTCATGAGGATATATTGTTTTTTCTTTTTTTAACTGTTTTTTTTTGGGGGGAAAGACCCACCGCCATGTGAGAAGCTCAGACATGAAATCTATCCACCGAAAATAAGTGTATGTGTGTGGGGATTTTAACGGAGGGAAGATGTAGGGAGAAGGCAAAAGCGACGGAAGATCCTTCAGGGGAAACTGAGGGGGAGACTCACCCTTGGTCCAAATGAGCCCCCTTCCCCGCCCCTAAGGAAACAGAGGCAGCCAGCAAGGGCAAGCAAGCCCCACTTCATGGACTCCGGCCATCCTCGCTCCCACCCACCCACCCACCCAAAGCGACGAAGTCCCCCAATTGCACAGCCCAGAATTGCCCTCCTCCCCTCAGGGGGCAGCAACGACGCCCGGTGTTTCCCGAGACAAGAAACTCCGCCATGCAATGAAAGCGCCCTGGCTCTAGGCTCTAGGCTCAGAAAACAACGCGAGCCGAGGTTGCTTCGGCTCTGCTCAGCTTCGTTTCCTCAGCTCCAGCTGCTTTCAGTCCACTCAGGAGGAGGGGGAGGTGGTGGTGGCGGCTTGCGTTGTTTTCTGAACCCGTGAGCCTAGAGCTCAGAAAACAACGCAAGCCACCGCCACCACCTCCTCCCCCTCCTTCCGAGCGGACTGAAAGCAGCTAGGACTGAGGAAACGAAGCTGAGCGGAGCCGAAGCGACCTCACCTCGCGTTGTTTTCTGAGCCTGCGAGCCTAGAGCCAGGGCGCTTTCATTGCACAGCAGAGCTTCATCTCGGGAAATACCGGGCGTCGTTGCTGCCCCGAGGGGAGGGCGATTCTGGGCTGCACATTTGGGGGACTTCGTGGCTTTGGGTGGGTGGGAGCAAGGACGTTGACTTTAAGCGCTGCCGACCAAGTGTTTCACAAATACCAGTGGGACATCAGTCTACCACCACCCCTCCCTCTTTTGCCTCCTTCCTTCTGATCAATCAGGTTTTTCCAGTATTTGCTCACAGCTAAGTTTTTTCTTCTGCTGTGCTAGGCATTGAACGCAGGGATTTCTGATTCCCCTTACACGCGCGTGGATATGTGGCGGGGCATTTTCTTCCAAATGCCCCACGGGCAGAGAACACTGACTTTCATGATAGTGAGATCATTTCCCAAATTAATTGATTCACTAACCCAAAAGAAAATGTTGATGACAGTGGGAGGCAGGAGTCACTCTCTCCCTTGCAAGAAAAAAGCAAGAGCCATTCTTATGATCTCTCTCTCTCTCTCTCTCCCCGTAATACAGTCAAGCCCTTTCCAGCACGCGTGATCCGCCCCCGCCGCTTTGCACCTTGCAAATGCAAAACCCCAGGGGAGAGAGAGAGAGAGATCATAAGAACGGCTCTTGCTTTTTTCTTGCAAGGGAGAGAGTGACTCCTGCCTCCCACTGTCATCATCATCTTCTTTTGGGTTAGTGAATCAATTAACCTTTCATGATAGTGAGATTGTTTTGCAAATTTCCCTTAAATCAGGGAAGAAATCAGAAACAAACCTTTGGACTGAGAATAAGCGTGTTCCTATGATGCCATTTTTGTTCACTGCAGTGTGAAAAGTGTGAAAAAACACACTTCTTTTTCTTCATCTTCTTGTTCCCTATTTACTGATCTCTTTCAAAGAGGAAATTGTGAACATCAAACTTATTCTCAACTGTCCTAGTGAAAGTTTTTATTGGTATCTATTTTTATTTTTGAAATTTACTAGTAGCTGCTGCATTTCCCACCCTCGGCTTATACTCGAGTCAATAAGTTTTCCCAGTTTTTGTGGTAAAATTAGGTGCCTCGGCTTATATTCGGGTCGACTTATACTCGAGTATATACGGTATATATTTTCCATAGTTTGAGAGGCACTTTGGCCAGATATCCATGTTGTAGTGATGTGAATTTGAAAGATTAAAAGCATTAATCTGAGTTAAATTGGATGGGGCACAAACAGGCTTTTAATTCAATTCAAGGAAGAGCAAGTGAGTCTAGGATTTTAGACCTTCTGATTCCATAGACCAGCGATGTCAAACTGGCAGCTTGTGAACCGGATGCGTCATGCACAGGCCACACCCACCTCAGCTCCACAACGGGGAAAATGTCACAATACTTCTCATGACGGCAACGTTACATGGTGAGTTTGACATCTGTGCCATAAACCTCTCATCTTTTGTTCTGGATGGGGTGGCACTGTGCCAGACCTCCCCACAGTACAAACTGGGAGGTACTCCTGGATTCCCAGCCTTTTTCCCAGTGCTGGGAACGTCTTTGCATAACTTAGGGTTATGCATAAATTGTGACCCTACTCAAAGTCACTCATGCTGTTCTGATCACCAGATCAGACTACTGCAATGTGTTTTATGTGGGGCTGCCCTTGAAGACTATTCAGAAACTACTATTGGTACAAAATGTGCTGCTATGTGTTATTTGAGATAACTGGGAGATCACTGGGGTGAATAGCATTGGCTTCTGTTGTGCTTCCATGTGGAATACAAGGTTCTGTTTATCAAGGTTGGAGAGCTTCATGGGTTAAGACAAGATAATCTATATTTCTCCTGAATTGTTTCTATCGATGGTATCCGATGTGGCAGAAACGATACAGTCTGGGTACTGACTGTTATGAACTAATAAAGGCGTTTAATAACGTTTTAACAACCTTAAGTAAAAAGCTGGGTTCTAATCGTGCACTTCTGATTGGCCGATAATAGCGACATCGGATTGGTCCTTTCTGGGAAATCTGATTGGCTGTTAACAGGCCAACTCTCATTGGTTCAAGGGTTCAACACTTCCATGTTTTCATTGGCTAATAGGACAGCAGCCAACCCTATAAAAGGGCTGCTGCTGCCCTAGGTGATTGCTCTGTTCAGTATGCTTAATAAAGAGTTGAAGTTCACTGTTCACTGCCTCGTCTCCACTCCTTGCACCCATGCGCAGAACTTAACACTGACATTTAAGGAGAACCTTTCCTGGCGTGGTACCTATGAAGGAAAGGGCTAAGGAACCCTTCCCCTAAAAACTGTGTCCCCTAAAAACACAGGAAATTATTATTTGCAGACATTTTTCTATCCATTGCTAGTGCATTAGAAGTAATGAAAACAGCTTAGTTAGTAAATCATCAGAAAACGCTTGCTCTAATGAAACCTCAAATGTAGTCATGGGACAAGGTGACTGTTTGGTGTGGGGGTCATATGCTGGGAATAGATGATTATGTTGAAATATGTATAAGATTTGCCAATTTGTCAAAAGGACAAAAGGCAGTGGCTTGAGAAAAGAGGAAACTTGGGGGCAATATACTAATTATGGTATAATGTGTTAATTCTTACTGAAAATTAGGGGCAAATATGCTGATTGCTGCTGGACACTATGGATGTCAATTGAGTGATAATAATAAATATTAATAAGGTCATAGGATGACCTATAAGGGGGTTGGCTTAAGATGGCTTTATGGAGAAATATGCATGAAAACTGTACGGTTGAAGGACCTTTGCACAGCCCTAGTGGGAGTGATTCAGCCTGTGTCCTTTCTTCTGCACAGAATCAAGCTTTTGCAAATCTCCACCTTGGTGTGTTTTCATTGGGCATTGCACAACGGGCAGGATCAGCTTTCTGGGACAACACCTACCCCTTGGAGCATCATTCTCCCTGAGATTAGATTAGCTCCCTCCTGTTGGCTTTTTGTAAGAGTTTGAAATCTCACCTTTGTTCTCAAGCAAGGTGATAGTTAGGGCCTGTGACCTTGTTGTAGAGATGAAAGGTTAGATCAGGAATGTCAAACTCAATTTCATTGAGGGCTGCATCAGGGTTATATTTGACCTTGGGAGGCCGGGGGTGTGTGGCCAGTGGGTGTGGCCAGGGTGGACATAGCCAGCTCGATGTCACTCATTTCTGGGGCACTTGTGGTGGCCTAGGTCAGTGGCCCCCCACCTTTTTTGAACCAGGGACCGGTTTCATGATTATTTATTCTTCCACGGATCGGTACCTGAGTAACGTGAGACTCCACTGCCATCGGGATGGCTCTTTGTTCGAATCCACCACCCCCTTTAACGAAACTAAGGCGCGACCACCCAAACGCCGCTTTCCAACTGAAAACCTGGAAGCAACTGAAAACCCGGAAGCAACCAAAAACCCGGAAGCACAGTTGAAACAAAATGGCGACCCCCAAGCTTTGCGGCCTGGTAAAAAATGATCCACAGACTGGTACCACTCCGGCAACTGGTGGTTGGGGACCCCTGGCCTAGGTGATACATCCAGGCTCTGTTTTTGGGACAGCCTCCTGCAGCACTCTGCCAGCAAAAACGGGAGCCCCCACCAAGCTCTGTTTTCACTGGCAGAGGCACCTCTTGGGCTGGTTCTTTGTTGTTTCTGCGGGCCAGATCTAAGCATTCGCAGGCCAGATCTGGCCACGGGCCTTGAGTTTGTCAGGCCTAACTTTTGTCACCTATGTATATGCTTTTATTTTAGTTTTACATGATGCATTTTTTGTATTTTTTGTTAGAAACCTCCTAGAATCAAGTAAAAGTAACAAAGGCAACTATATAAGTCAAGAATGTAAATAAACAAATATTAATATTTATAACTACACCTAACTCATTTAGTTTTGTACAATCTTCTTCATTTCTGCCTCCATACAGGTTTTATATCTTCAGCAATATACGGTTCGTAAAAAGAAATAATTATAGATCAGTGGTTTTATATTTACATTGTTCAATATTCTTCTTTAGTGATAGTTCAGTGCAAATTTGATCCCACTGCCCCACTGGAAAAATAAAACATTATTAAAACTGAATACAATAACATTCTCTGTAAAACTGGACACTTGGCCCCATGATATAAGAGATAGAATTACTTACACATTTTATAAATCAGCCCAATTTTTTTCCGATTGCATTTTTGGAATGATCTGTTAGACCTAAGTTGCATTATTTCATTATTTTCGATACATTCCTACTGAGTTTGCTAAAACAATCGCTTTACAATATATATTATGAAATCAACTAGTCCCAAAGAATATTTGCATTCATGGATGAATACATGTCTGTGTGTTAGTGTGGGGATGTATGTGTGGGGGTTTGTGTGGGCACACAGTACAGAGAAGCCACTGAGGCATTTTCTATTCTCTGAGTAAGATGAGAAGGTGCTCCATGTTTAATACTTCCTCTCTCATTTTTAACTTCTACCGTGTTTCTCATAAAATAAGGCTGGGTCTTATATTTTTTTGAGCCCCGAAAAAATGGCTAGGCCGTCTTTTCGGGGGTGACTTAATTCCCCCCCTTGCATCCTCATCTAGAGCGCCCCGCGAGCAGCCTTGCCACCAGCCACTCCTAACGGGTGATCATGGCGAAGAGCAGAGAGCTCCCTACTCCCACCAAACAACTTTGCTGCAGACCCAAGACCTTTGGCACCCGCTGCTGTTGCTTTCCCTTCTGCCCATTCCACCGCCATGTTTGGAGCTGCCGCTTCCGTGTTTAGAGTGCTGCTGCCATTTGGAGTGCCGCCGCCATTTGGAGCACCACCATCATGTTTGGAGCTGCTACTTCTGCGTTTGGAGCTGCTGCTGTATTTGGAGTGGCGGCAGCGCTCCAAATGGTGGCGGCGCTCCAAACAGTGGCAGTGCTCCAAACGCAGAAGCGGCAGCTCCAAACGCAGCGGCAGCTCCAAATGCGGACATGGCAACTCCAAACAGCGGCCATGCTCCAAACAGCAGTGGGGTTCCAAACACGGAAGCGGTAGCTTCAAACGCGGCGGCAGCTCCAAATGCGGAAGCGGCAGCTCCAAACAGCAGCAGTGCTCCAAACAGCGGCAGCACTCCAAAAGTGGAAGCGGCAGCTCCAAACACAGCGGCAGCTCCAAATGCAGAAGCGGCAGCTCCAAATGGCAGCAGTGCTCCAAACAGCAGTGGTGCTCCAAACGTGGAAGTGCCAATTCCAAACGTGGTGGCGGCATGAGCAGAAGGGAAATCAACAGTGGTGGGCGCTGAAGGTCTTGGGTCTGCCGCAAAGGTGCTTGGTAGGAGTAGGGAGCTCTCCGTGCTCTACCATGATCGCCCATTAGGAGCAGCTGGTGGTGAGGAATTGCTGCCCGCGGTAGGCCTAAATTTGGGGGGGAGGGGCTTAATTTGATTTTATGCCTAGAAAACATGCTGGGTCTTCCTATTGGGGGAGGTCATATTGTTGGAGAAATATGGTAGCATTACCTTGGACAAAGTGAATAAGCAACCAAGATTGAAGATTGAAATGTTACTCCAGAGGTTCAGCCCACAATCGAAGTGGCTGTTTCACAATTGAAGTGGCTGGATAATGATAACATACTCTAAAAGAGATCTATCAGGCCACTTAAGGCCTTGAAACAACCAGGCATTTCTCCTGAGCGAGCCCCCATTGAAACAAATGAGTCTTCAGTCCATTGGAGCTTTCCTATAAATGCTCTCCATAGGGGTGTACAACTGAGAATCGGATTTGGCACAGTATTGTCAAAATTAAACACTTTTAATTGATTCCAGCCTCTGAATCAGTGGTGGAATTAATTTTTTTTTACTAACAGTTCTGTGGGCATGGCTTGGTGGGCATGGTGTGGCTTAGTGGGCATGGCAGGGGAAAGATACTGTAAAATCTCCATTCCCTCCCTGTTATGAACTAATAAAGGCGTTTAATAACGTTTTAACAACCTTAAGTAAAAAGCAGGGTTCTAATCCTGCACTTCTGATTGGCTGATAATAGCGATATCGGATTGGTCCTTTCTGGGAAATCTGATTGGCTGTTAATGGGCCAACTCTCATTGGTTCAAGGGTTCAACACTTCCATGTTTTCATTGGCTAATAGGACAGCAGCCAACCCTATAAAAGGGCTGCTGCTGCCCTAAGTGATTGCTCTGTTCAGTATGCTTAATAAAGAGTTGAAGTTCACTGTTCACTGCCTCATCTCCGTTCCTTGTACCCATGCGCAGAACTTAACACTGGCAACGAGGATGGGATATGGAGACATCTGAACTGATTGAACACTCACAGAGCACCAAACAGAGCATGTGGCTGAAGTCACATCGACAATGGAAAACATGTCCAGCGGCGCCATACCACCCACTCCATTTGACCTGGCACAAGAAGACTGGGACTCGTACATGGACTGGTTCCAGATGTTTCTGGAGACTAACAACTTGAAAGATGCAACTACGGGGAAAAAGTGAGCAGTGTTCCTGACCCATTGCGGGCCAGCCGTCTTTAAGATAGCCAAGGCACTAGCGAAACCGGCTGAGGTGAAATCCATGGACTGGGACGTCCTCACGCCCCTTCTACAGGCCCACCATGCACCCGCCGTACCAACGCTTGTCCGAAGACATGAGTTTTATCAGAGGGACCAACGAAAAGGAGAGAGCGTCGCAGATTTCATCGTGGACCTCCGGAACCTGGGAGGCCTCTGTGGGTTTGCAGACCTCAAAGAAGCTCTGAGAGACCGAATAGTTCTGGGATTAGATGACCACACAGTGCAGAGCAAGATCATGGCCAAAGGGGACATCGATCTTGCTGATGTCATCAAAGACGCTACTGTAGCAGAAGCAACCAGGAAGTCGGCCGCCCGAATGCGCCGCACCAACGCACCGCTCCGTCAACTCGCCAATGATACCTCACCTCGCCTAGAGAGGCACACAACAGCGGCCCACCACGAGGACCTCGAATCTCCATCAGAAAGTGATGAGGAGGAGGTCAATCGGCTCCGGTCCAAACGTGACCAACGCAACCCGCGGAACCGAAGACTACCGCACCAATGCGCGGGTTGTGGGGCAAACCACCCGCGATCAGATTACAAATTCCTCGATGTGCTCTGCCATTCCTGTGGGAATAGAGGCCACATCGGAATGGTCTGTCAAAGCAAGCGAGAATCCAGCCCAATTCGGAGAGAAAACAACTACCACCAGACCACAGGGAATTGTCCTGTGAGTTGGGAATACTTGAACCACCAATGGAACAACCACTCCTACAGAAATAAAACACTTGCCACTTCAACGAGACGGGAAGAGGCATACCAAACCATTACCATCGGTCACACTTCATCATTAGATGCAAAGAAGATCCGAGTGAGGGTCGCCATCGAGAACCAACCTTGCATAATGGAAGTCGACTCAGGGTCGTCCCTCTCAATGGTTTCCTGGAAGACCCTTAAACAGTTAATCCCTGCCGTCCGGCGTCAAGACCTCAAAGAATTATACTCACAGATTACCAGGGGAACCGAATTCCGGTTGTCGGCTCCAGCCAAGTCCAAGTATCATTCAAAAATCGTACTGCGTCTTTACCGCTGACCGTCATCGATCACGACCAGCCTAGTTTGTTAGACCTTCAATGGTTCGCCCCACTCGGGATCGAGGTAGCCGGCATTCACCAAACCAGAAGCAACGACTGGGAGGAGGCCCTCATCCAGGAATTCCAGGACGTCTTTGCAGACAAACTAGGCGAGTACAAGGGGACCCCGATATCATTTAACCTTAACCCTAAAGTAGCCCCCATGCGCCTTAAGCCTCGTCGGGTACCTTTTGCCCTAAAACCAAAAATCGATGAGCAGCTCGATAAATTAATAGCCCAGGGTGTTTTAGAACCAACTGACCACGCCCGTTGGGAAACCCCAATCGTAACACCCATCAAACTGGATAGATTGTTAAGGATTTGTGGGACTACCGGGCCACCCTCAATCATGCCCTTCAACAGAACGCTTACCCGGTGCCGGTGGTTCAACACCTTCTCCATTCCCTGGGGGGTGGAAAAGTCTTCGCTAAATTGGATTTAGCGCAGGCGTACCAACAACTGCCTGTAGATAAAAAAACCACGGAACCACAGACAATCGTTATGCACCGAGGCACTTTTAAATGCAACCGACTCCAATTCCCTAGGTGATTGCTCTGTTCAGTATGCTTAATAAAGAGTTGAAGTTCACTGTTCACTGCCTCGTCTCCGTTCCTTGTACCCATGCGCAGAACTTAACATTCCCCATTCCTGGGGGAAGGTTACTGCAAAATTCTATTCCCTCCCCACCCCACTAACCTGCTTTCCAGCTCCGTTCTCCTGTGCAGGGCAACAAAAGACCCAGCCGATCAGCTGGAACTCAGGAGGCAGAGAATAGATGGAAGCAGGGCCAGTCAGAGGTGATATTCTAAACTATTCAAAATTTCCACTACTGATTCCTCAGAACTGGTCAGAACTTGCTGAGTACCACCTCTGCACTGAATTCTTTCTTATTTAAAGCAGAAGGATCCTTAGGCTGCAGCCAGTTGCAGGAGACTAGGCCACTCTTCAATCAACGTGACTGACTTCTGACTCTATCAATCAAATAAAGCTGTTTAGATTTCTAGCACATGTTGAATAATGCTGTGTTTATACTAAAAGGCCATTAGATTCTTTTTAAAGACTCAGGTACCAAATTGTCTTTGTGCTGAAGACAAATATTTCATCTTGTAACTTTGATCCAGCTACTCAATCTTTTGTTTTTAAAGGATTTCTTTTTGTTGTTTTTACCTCCCCTGGCCCTTCATCTCACCTTACTTTTGCATGCCTGGGTGCACTGAAAACTGGTTAATCAAGATCCCACAGGTCTATCATCGTAGAATAAAATTATGTTTTCGAGGCCCACCCTTTAAAACGCTTTATTACTGTATACCGAAGTATTATACCAAACTGCAAAATATCCATGAAACACATTTATTTGCTTATCTTGCCTCTAAGTTCCGGGTCAGATTCATAACATTGAATGCCCTGTAAAACTTTGATTTTACACATAAAACTATTTGTGTGATTTCTTCAAATAATACAGCACTGTATACAACATGGATGCCACGTTGCAGGGGCTACTTATTCTCTTTCAGGAATAACTAATAGCCCAGTCCATTTGATTTACTTAAAAGTTTCTTCAGAACCAATATCTGGTCCCATTAGTAGCTTGATAAAGAAGCAAGGCGCAACCTTAGCCAAGCCCACAAAAGATATTGTCTGTCTGATTCAATCCAGCACAATAGGACTTTTTTTTTTCCCCCACGTGTTCTCCCTGGCTGTCTTTCTCAGAGCATCATGGTGGGTGCTGGTATTGAGGTTGTACCTCTGTTCCTGTGACCTCCTGTATCTCTTTCACAGCTTGCAACAGAAGGCCAGTGTACAATGAGGCTTGATGTAATCACACTTTCATTAGATTGCAAAAGAGCTTTCTGTCTCTATATAAATAAGTATGAGATGAAATGCCAGTTTGGTATAGACAGGACACTGTGAGTTCTAGTCCTGCCTCTTAGCCATGAAAGCCAGCTGAGTGACTTTGAATTGTCTCTCAGCCCAACAAGGTTGCTGTTGTGGGGAAAATAGAGGGAGGAAGGGATGTTATATATGTTTGCCACCTTGACTAATAAAGGGGGGATCAAACAAAGAAATTGTCGTCTCTTCATTGTGCTTATTAGGTAGAGAAAAAGAGAGACAGACAGATAGACAGACAAAGACAGAGAGAGAGAGAGACAGAGACAGACAGAGAGTGATAGCGAGATGGAGGCAGGGGGAGAGAAAAAAAGAGAATTATTGAATTATTATTAGAATAAGTTATCATCCAACTTGGATAATACCTCAGAAAACATGCCAGGCAGTTCATAAAGCTGAACATAATGTGTCCATCCCCAGCAGTGGGACTCATTTTTATTCACCAAAGAAATCAATTCCCTATGTAGTGTGAGGAACAATAATTAAAACTCAAGGAATGCTTCAAAAGCAGTCTGGAAAGCAGCTAACAGTTCAGGGTGAGAAAGATGAAGCTGAGTTGGCTTTGAAACTGGAAGTTGAGGGAGGCTGCATGGGGCCTCATGAGTGAATTCATCTTGTACGCTATGGAGAGCATTGCTAACGAGGAAGAAATTAACTCCCTCATCACTGGAAGTCCTTTGTTCAGTCATAGCTGTTTCAAAAGTGAAGGGATGGGATGCTGGGAAAGAGATAACTAGAAGGAATGGGAGGAATAGCAAAGTAGAAGATGTCTAAATTAAGCAAACTACCATGGAATAAAAATACAAGACAAGAAATAGAACCCTCTTGTGACAAGATAGCAGTGTTCCAATACCTGAGGGGCTGCCTCAAAGAAAAGGGGACCAACCTATTCTCCAAATCACCTGAAGACAGAAGAAAAAAGAAGCAATGGATGGAAACTAACCAAGGAGAGAACCAATCCAGACCTAAGGAAAAATTCCCTGACAGTGAGAAAAATTAATCAGTGGAATGACTTGCCTCTGGAAATTGTGGGTGCTCCAAAACTGAAAGTTTCTAAGAAGAGATTGGACAACCATTTGTCTGAAATGGGATAGGGTCTCCTGCCTGAGCCAGGGGTTGGACTAGAAGACCTCCAGGGTCCCTTCCAACTCTGTTATTACGTTGTTCTTATTAACAATAAACCAAATGATCCCATCCAACTAAAATGTAAGTTTTGTATTATCTGACCATAAAGGTAAAAATCTCCTTAGAGTCTAACTTGACTCCTAGTGACTTCATAGCGATATCACTGTGGAGGGGAAAACATTTCTGTTCCATTTCAGTTTGTCATTTTTCTTGGTTTGTGAAACTGTTACCCTTTTGTCATCTTTTCAAATCAATTTATTGGTGTAATTATTTTTTTTTCAATTATTCTAAAACTGCGCCCAGTCTCAGCTGTACTTCTCTAGAGACAGCTGGTGGGCAAAGAATAGGATAGAATAGAATAGAATAGAATAGAATGGAATAGAATAACAGTTGGAAGGGACCTTGGAGGTCTTCTAGTCCAACCCCTTCTGAGGCCCAATATCCTGTACCACTTCAGACAAATGGTTATCTAATCTCTTCTTAAAAACTTCCAATGTTGGAGTATTCACAACTTCTGGAGGCAAGTTGTTCCACTGATTAATTGTTCGAACTGTCAGGAAATTTCTCCTTAGTTCTAGGTTGCCTCTCTCCTTGATTAGTTTCCACCCACTGCTTCTTGTCCTGCCCTCAGGTGCTTTGGAGAATAGCTTATAGGATGAAACAGCACAGTGATTTAGAGACCCATTGAAGTTACAATGGAACCAGGAAAAGGGACTTATGACTTAGATTTGGTGTTCCACCAGTCAGATTCCCTCAGCAGTCACATGACCGAACTTGGGGTGCTTGTCAATACACATTTTATGATGGTTTTGCTGAAAACTGGCACTTACTTCCATTGGTTCACTTAACAATCATGGTGATTGCTTTATGACTATTGCGTTCACTTTATAACTGTCATGTTTGTTTAATGATCACCACCAAAAACATCTTACAATTGGTTTGGTGTTGGGACTGACCCATTTTATGACCTGTTCTGACCCAATCTTCACAAGTAAGCCACTTACTTGCGAGTAAAACAAACCCCTTTTCAAAACAGGGCAGGAACAGTCTTTTATTCACCTGGATAAACAAAAACCAAACATAATTCCAACAAACCTGGTTCTGGCCAAGGAATCCAAATGGCTTGCTGTATACAGTAAATCGGCCACTTCCAAACCCCTTCTATTTATTTCCCAGCCAGGGATGTGCTGGCTAGAATCTACACCTGCTTTTCCCTGAGAGCTGGTTTATTGCTTTCTGTTGTTCTCATCTCCTTTCTTCTCTAGGCATACATGCATCTGGATGGACCTCATATGTTCCTCTCCCTCACTCAGCTCAGGCCCTGAAGACAGCTGCCTCTCCACCTGGGGGATGATAAAAGGGCCCTGCTCTGCCTCTGCCTCTGATGCTGTTTCCTTATCAGAGCTTTCCAAAGACCCCAAAGCTGGCCCCTCAACCTCCTCTTCATCTGACTCTGCTGCTAGCTCTGCTGGCAGCTGATGGGCCACAACAATGACTATAATAACATATGAGTGCAATCAACAGGCTCCATTACAATTGTATATCAAGAAATACCTGTAAAACAGAGTCACCAACCAAATCAGGCAAGTTAATGAAAATATCTGATATTCAAATTGTTGCTGATGGAGAAGGTTATTACCTCGTATTAGAAGTCAGTTTGGGTGGGATGGGGATCAAAGAAGCAAAAACAGAGCTTTGAATATATAATTGTTGGTTATATAACTTTCACTCAATTTTGTTTATTAGGGATACTTTTCTAAAGTTGGCATTTTCCCAAACTAATATGAGAAGTTGTGCTTTATTAAGGGTTAATTTGACTCATTTCTATAATTGGATCCAACATTGTTCTTGTGTTCAAAGCCCACTTCAAAATGTAATCTTCTCTCACATTATTTAGACTGAACTATATTGAGAATAGGAAATTGCACTGTTAATTGGGAGTTCAGTGGCAAACCAAAGAACATGACCTCTCCCCATTCATAATTTTGGTTTCCAAGTCTGGTCTACTTCAAAGGGCTGAAAGCTAGAAACAAGATATTTATTTGAGCCCATCTTCATCCTAGGAAGCTGCCAAACTCCAATGGATTAGGACAGATTTGCATTCTGCTTTGAAGCTAATGACTTTGGCTCTCATTGCCTGACTTCAGGACACAGCTTGAGGGCCAATCAGTTATCTCACGTTTGTGTAAGGATGGCATTCCTGTAAAAATTGGACACCGGCGGTTCCCAGGTGAACTTTTTGTGCCAAATGCTGGGAATGAAAAAACAGACCTGTGATAAAAGAGAAAATTTGCCCAGCAAGAAGTCACAAAAGAGATAACAGAATTGACTCTATATTTGGACTCTTACAGCTCTGTAGGCAATTTTGCACCACTCAAATGTTGGGTGACAGTAAAACAGTTTCTGTCTGTGAAGACACATCAACTGAAGCTGTAAGAAGAAAAAAGGCTCAGTTTTCCTCACTGTAGGAAACAAGAACAGATAAAGTAGTGTGTTTATATGGGTGTGATTTTGTGCGCTACAAAGCCTATATGTGGCTAGAATAACAGAACATGTGTGAGAACACAATGATTCTCGGGCATTATCTGGTTCCAATGCCCATTATTCCTAGTCATTGGCCCTGCATTCTGGAATTGATAAGGTATGGAGTTTAAACTGAGAGTCATTCAATATAGGCTGTCATAATAAGCTCAGTAGAAATCACACCGTTGATTAATTATCTTCCAAAGCCACTTAGTAAGTAGACATTTCAAGGCAAGAAAGTCTTCAATGTAACAGAAGTGATGAGGGAGAGTCAGTGCAGAATTGATATAATTACTTTTTTTAACATTACTGAAACAGCACTTGGCATTGAAATGCTTTAAAAAATACGTGCTCACTACTTAAAAGCAGGAGAGAAAGAATATTGGTGCTTTTAAATTTTGGAGTTGGAGAAGACTCGTGAGAATATTGTGGACAGCCAGGAAAATAAACCAATGGATCTCCCAAGGATGCTTTTTCAAGAGGCAACTGGACTTTCTGGTTTTTCTTTGAAGACTTTTTGCTTCTCATCCAAGAAGCTTCTTCAGCTCCCCTCTCTTCTTGAATGAGAAGTGAAATGTCTTCAAAGAAAAACCAGTTCTCTTTTGAAAAAGCATCATTGGGACAACCATGACCTGGATGACTGAAAATCTCCATAGAAACCAATTAAACAAATCAACCCATAGTTTTCCCTTTAGGAATAAATGAGCAAACTCAAATCATCCTGCTTTGGAAACACGCAATGACCCATCTCTCTGGAAAAGGGCCTAATACTGGGGAAAGTATTAGAAGAAGATGATCAACAGCAAGATGGAAGGACTCAGTTACAGGGACAATGAGCGCACTTTTGGGAGACCTGAAAGATAAGTTAGGAATAGAACATGAGGGAGAAAATCATCTGTGCTTGTTAATGAACTGTTAAGTGACCAGCAATAATGGTGAAAGCACTGCAAATCTAGGGATGTTATGAGATTGTTCAGAATGTTTTACAGAAATGTTTACAGAATATTTTATTTTCCGTCTTGTATACTACCTCATACTGCTTGGAACCGCATCCTGAAATCTTCTATAAATATTGTTAGGAATATAAGTCACCTAACAGGTATTTGGGTTAGAAATATATAAACCAGGATAGACATTTTAATACTGTCTCTTTAAGAGCATGCTAAAAACTGCAATTGGGTGTGGTTTCTCAAACGGCCATAAGATGGAGCCAGAAACCTGGGTTTTTTTGTCTGAGTCTCAGATGAGAGTGTAAGTGTATCTCTGTTTCCTTCTGTTGGAAAGTATTGCTGTTGCTCCATTTCTTCTAATTGCTCCATTTCTTCTAATTGATTGATATTACTGGATGTAATGTAAGTCTGATACTGAACTGTTTTTGACACTGGAATTTGATGTTTGGATTATCCTTGAATGAAAACTGACTGATTTTACTTGTGAATGACTTTGGATTGCTTATTTTGGACTTTGCTTAAACCTTTCTGGAAGTAAAAACCTACATTTACTGTACAGTGTATCTGTGTGCTGTGTGTGTATTATTCAAACACTCCTCTCAAATACGTCTCTCTGTATGCGCTCATTCTCCTAACGGGGAATTACATCAACAAATATATAAAAGCAAAATACCACTCACACATCATCACAAAATCTCTAGAACCAGTAAAGCCTACAAATTTGAAATTTGGCACATATGTTCCTCTTGGCTTCTAGGTACTCACTAAGAAAGGATTTTTTGAAGTGACCATCAGAGCATTAATATTTTGTATATTATTATTAACATGCTGAACACAATGCTAAGGAGTTCTACTCCCCCTCCCCACCTGAAAAGAAATTGTTCCAAATGCAGAACACAAGCAGAGGAGAGGAGTTTCAATTTCAGTTTAAGTTTCACAGCAGCAACCAGCTTTAGTACATAACAGTTGAACTAAGCCACGCCCAGGCTCCTTGCTGTCTCCTTCTTGCTCATACAGCAAATACTGTTTCAGTTTCCATGTTTCAGTTTCCAAACAGCCCTCAACTCGCTCACACACTGACAGGAATACTAGCCGATGAATGGGTACTGGTAGGCAGAGGCACAATTTTCCCCAAAACCTGATCACATAGTTTCATAGTGAAGTACAGGTATAAAGCTAGTACTTGAGTAAAGCCAACCTTGACCTGCTCATAACATTCCTTAAAGTCTAGTATTTCCACGATGGCTTTGGCTTTGTTACTTAGTTATTATTTCATATCCCAACTAATCCAGTAACCCAAGTCTACATACAGATAGCACTTACAATCACTCATTTACAGTTCGAAGTTACAATGACATTGAAAAACTGATTTATAGCAATAGCATTTAGACTTATATATCGGCCCATAGTGCTTTACTGCATGACTTTCTGAGTGGTTTACAAATATCAGCATATTTCTCTCCAAAAGTCTGGGTCCTCATTTTACTGATCTCTTCGCATTTCCTAAAGTCGCATGTTCAACATTTGGGACCTTGGCGACTGGCATATATTTACTATGTTCACAGTGTTCCGGGGTCATGTGATTGGCATTTGTGAATTTCCCAGCTGATTTCCAGCAATAACAGACACCACATTTGCTTCACAGATGCAGGGATTTGCTTAACATTCCATGTCAGAAAAAGGAAATAAAATTGGGAGCAACTTACTTAACAACTGTTTTGCTCAGCAATGGAAATTCTCACTCCAATTATCCTATCTATAATCCCTTTCGCTTTACCCTGGGTCTACATTTCTCTCTTCTTACAGATGTTAGCTTGTCATCAGCCCTCTTGACAGTTTGACATGTACAGATTAATATACAGTTCCTCAGTGGTGGGATTCAATTTTTTTTTACTACCGGTTCTGTGGGCATGGCTTGGTGGGAGTGGCAGGGGAAGGTTACTGTAAAATCTCCAGTCAAAGGTGGTATTTGCTGGTTTTCAGAACTACTCAAAATTTCCGCTACCAGTTCTACAGAACTGGTCAGAACCTGCGGAATACCACCTCTGCAGTTCCTCCATGCTAAGGTAGTTTAGTCTCTGTTGAAGCAAACCTATAACCTTACAATCTTTGGAAGATAGCTAGTTTGGTTTTCCTTATGCTTTGTGTCATTTTGTAAAGCATTCCTGGCCTCCTTTTGAGTTGCCAGAGGGAGGAGGGGACCCTGAAGGAGCAGCATGGAATTTTTTTAAAAAAACACCTGGAAGTACATTCCACGCATACCTCATCAAGGCATCTCCTAGTTTACTGATCCAGTTGGAGGGGTGTGGAAAGTCCTTGGTTGGAGAACGTGATTTATGACACACCAACCATGAAGATGCTCCATTTGGAGAATGTGATTTATGACACCCGTGGGGGGGGGGACACAGGGCATAGGCGCACCGTAAATTACGTGAGGCAAAGTTGGCCTCATTAGCAGAAGTACTGACATGTTGCTCCTAATAAATAATGGGATTTTTTTTGAAGTTTGGCTCCAGCCTCATAATTTGATTAGAGCTTTGGTGGGAACCCTGACACTGTGTTTTGCCATACCATAGTTTATTGAATGTGCCATTGCTAGTTGAGCTTCGATATTATGCCAAATCGTAAAGTAAGTTTTACAACTCAAAATGGCAGAATTCATACAATGCCAAGGCAAGCCAACCAAACAAGGGCCATTATGGCTTTGTTCACAGAAGGTACCTTTAATTGCCTTTGGGGGAGCAATAAATGAACTAGAAGCCAGATGGGCAATTTTTCATGGGGGGGGGGAGCTATATAATTTGAGTGATAAAGACCATAGTAATGATGGTAATAATATATAATGGGCAGGGCTAGTAACTATTCATAGGCAAGGCATGACTTTTTTGCTGGCTTCGTTGTGGGAAGGACATTTAGAGTAGTTTCATAGTCTTATTCATAATAGTAAGCTTATTTTAGGAGCTTACTGTAATCTAATAAAGGGGAATATTTGTAGCCTAGGGTTGCAATGAGGAGTCCTTCTGCTCTCTGAACTTGCTTGTTTTCTTGCAGATATTTCATTAACCAAACTAGATAACATCATCAGATTACATAGTTTGGGTAATGAAACATCTGGAAGAAAACAAGCAAGCTCAGAGAGCACCAAGGACCCTTTACCGAAATCTTTCCCAATGTTTCTAGAACAAAAATGAAGGGAATTTATAAAACACGTACTACTGTATGTTCCAAATATACATTCTATGTTCCAAGGACCACGGACTGTTCTTTCCTGATTATCTTCTTTAAAACAGCCATTCAGTTCAGTTTTTTTTTTTCATGTGCAGAATCAATATATTCATGGAGAGAAGTGTAGCAAAATTTTACACAAGGGGAGAGGGTTTCAAGAAAATCTTTTAAGCGATCAAGTGGAGATTCAAAGCATTTTGATTCTTTTGCAGTATGAGTTTGAAGAGCCTCTTTTCTTCCAAGAAGTTCTGTCTGGCAGAGCTCCAGAAATGACCAAGTGCACAATTACAGTACTTGGCAGTCCCACCCTACTGCTTCCTTCCGTAATGATGGAGTATGGACACGTTGGTGTGCTCAATTCTGCTCAGATTTTGGGATGCATCAAGCTCAGGTCAAGAACGGAGCCCAGAGGACAATATTATGAGATGCATTATGTGTATAGTTAAGAACAACCCAAAGAGTTGCTGATGGTTTGCAGAGTAGGCATTACTATAGCTGGCTTATTTAGGCTAAGGATAGCAAGAAATTATGCCGGAGGAAAAAATAGATAATATGGATGACTGAGAGTCTTTTTGTTCAATCATGTTGCTGCCATGGTGATCTCTTGCAATTTTTTTGCTGCATACTGTGTCAAGAGCTCCTGCCTGTTTTCTCTTGCAATTCATATTAGGTCTTTTTCAGATGCAAACTTGGCGGCTTGTAAAAGAGCAGGACAGAAGGAAATAGGGAGAGCATGATTGTCTTCAACCCCAAGAACCAGACTGTCCATGCAGGGTTCTTCCTTTTAAAGTTGAAACACGAATTTAAAAAAAAAAAAATGTTTTGATGAGTTAATCTCAGCCTGGGGATAAACCTATGCTATAAATATCACCTTCATATTAGCAGCGCGGCTAAAATCATGGTTATACTTTGCTTAAACAATGAGGCAATTTCCACTTTCCTTTAGAAGCCCTGGGTTTAGAATGATCAGCAGCTGCTAAATATTCCAGTTAGGCCATTATTAATGGATTTTTTTCTTCCGATTCCACCCCTCTATGCTGTGTTGCTTCCACTGAAACATCTGGAAATGTCTCATTAGTTAGCAACACGTAGCTGAACCTGTTGGGCTCAGAACCCATCTGGGCTCAACGTCTGATCTTGTTAACTTTAGAATGGGAAACCAGCAAGGAATATTAGGGATGTAGGCTCAGCTAGGACATCAAAAATTTCTTCTGAATTCAAATTTGAATTCAAATGCATCTTTATTTTGAATGGGGGGGGGGGAACCAATTAATTTGAGGAGAACAAAGCTTAGGGTGCTAAAATAATAAGCAAATTAAAGAGATTTCTATCTTGCAAATAAATAGTTTAAGAAAGATTTAATGTTGAACTAAGAAAAAGCAGAAAGGACAGCAATATTGTGCAATCTTCCTAGCTGGGTTCATACATTATCCTGAATCATAGACCAATTGATTTAACTTTGGTCAGATTGAGATTCACACGAGCTTTCAAATGGATGTAGCCCCCAAATATACTTAAGTAATGCAATGTGACTTAAATGCCTAATCATCTTTTTTAAAAAAACCTAACCAACTTGAGCACCTTCAGCTCAATTAACTTCCTGGCTGAATGTTTGAACAAAAATCTAGATCTTCAAGACTCTAGAGAAGGTTAAGAGGGTCAGGGCCATCTGACTCTCAGTAAGAAGACTCTTCCCTAGGGTAAGTTCAGTGACAAGACAACATGTCTCCTGTGCTGCACTAGAAGACATTGTTTCACAAAAGATGCACAAACCATGGTTACTCTGCAAGATTTGATGGAACAACAATTTGAGACAGTCTTATAAATAACTTGCTCTGGGCCATGTTTGGCTTTAGATCCTGTGTTATCAAAAGCCTCCTGAGACTCAGTGAAGCAATGGTATTATGTGTATGTACCATGGTTGTATTCTTGTATGGTATTTCCCAAATGCTGTTCAAGGACAGAGAGTGCATTGCAATAACACAAACGAGAGATGATTAAATCATGATTGACTGATTCAGGAACAGACACACAAGATGCATTTGTGCAAAGATCTTCATGGTGACAGATTCCATTTCCTCCTCAATGAGGAACTGAGACAACCTCCAAATTGTACACCAACTCTGTCTTGAGGAATGCCACCCACGCTAGAATCAATGACAGAACATTTCCAAGACTGGAAATTCCAAATGTTAAAAGGAGCCTGCTCTTATCATCGAAATTGAATAAAGATAATAGATAATAGAATAAAGATAATAGTTCACTACCATGAACCAATTGTATCTGAGTTATATGTATGGAACTGTAAGCTCTTCTTGTCCATCCTCTTTAGTTTACTTTATTGTCATTGCACCTTGTACAATGAAATCAAACACCATCTTCAGTGCACATTGAAAATAAAATACCAACACACATCCTTCACCCTCCATACATTGAACTGTAAACCCCCGACACCAGTGCACCAACACTGCACTATACAGCAGAATTCAAAAGAGCTACTGCCCTGGGATAGAAGCTGTTTTTCAGCACATTTGTCCTTGTTTTAATTATCCTGTATCACCTGCCAGATGGTAATAGTTCAAAAAAAGGGTTCCCAGGTTGAGATGGATCTTTGAGAATGTTTTGAACTTTCTTAAGGCAGTGAGAGCTATAAAGCTCTTCCAAAGAGGGAAGAGGGCAACCAGTGATCTTCTGGACAATGGCATTAATCTTCTGAAGTGCTTTCCTATCTGCCCCTGTGCAATTGGCAAACCATACAGAGGTGGAGTAAGTTAAGATACTCTCTATGGTGCAGCAGCAGAACTGTCACCAGCAGTTTCTCATTCAGTTGTTGTTTTCTGAAAAGTCTCAGGTAATATTATCTCTGCTGGGCCCTTTTGACCAGTGTTGCAATATGAGCACCCCATATCTTGCTTGGTGCAGGAATTTAGATGGTAGTATCCTGAATAGTTGGGAATAGCTATGTCTTTCCTCCGTAACCAACTACTAAGACATAACTTTTCGCTTTGAAACATCCTATGGAATAATTTTTGCATTGTTGAATATTCATAGTGAGAAGAAAATAGATTGCCTCATCTATATTGAGGATTACTCAGAAAATGAAATTTTAACTTACCCCAAACTCCCTGGTATTGCGGATGGCACCATCACAGCCCTGGACAACTGAAAGAGATGATAAAACCTGAAGTAAATTCACTTTCGTCATATGTTACTGAAACTTATAATAGACCAGCTTTCCAAAACAAAGCAAATTATGACTACCTTTGTACTCCAAGCCCAGCCAAATTCTTTATTTTCAAGTATTACGTACAATGTAAAATTAGACCATTTTCAGCTTTGACATTGCCTTCCTATAACTTCCTTTTTCCTCACTCTTCTTATTTTTTCTTCTTCTGTTTTTCAGGGCCCATCCTGCTTCTCACCATGTGGTTGATTAATTCTGATGCATAGCCTCCAAGTGTGCCTTTTCTAACCTCTTCTGTTGTGTGGAGAATGACACAGGGGAAGTGGCTTCTCTCAGATTTGTCCTACTGATTAGCCTTTTTACATTCATTAGCCTTTTTGGCATTCATTTTTCCTTTTGTGCAAGAAATATTGAATCTGAGCAATGTTCCCCAATGTTGCTTTGGGTTTTTTTTTCTTCTTCTTCTTCCTTTTCATCTAGAAGTAATTGAAATTTTCTTTAGTTCAGGATGAAAGTGTTTATCAGGGTCAAAGCATTTTGACACTAAAGATCCTAGAACTGTATTAACTGATTTCACCTTTCTTGCCCAAGGCTAATAACAAAGGAACTAAAACCTATAAAACTACTCTATTTTAAATTATTGTAGATTTTTTTTTACAGGTGTTAACAACATCCTAGAGAAAGCTGGGTTGTCTTCTTCTACAAGATTATAAAAAGAACAGGCAGATCCAATCTATTAATACTTCTGATCAATTTGAAAAGGGGAATGGGGTTAATCCTTCTCACTTCCTCATAAGGAACATGTCACAGCACAAAATTATCTGTAATTATTCTGCAAAATTAAGAATACATGAGATCAATTAACAATAAACTGACATACAGCTAGAGATTAGCTGGCTTAGACACTATGCTACTGTGAGCTAGCACACGTATTAGACTCTGAACTATTTTTGTAAATTGTTTTGACATGTTTGCATGGCTTCTTTGAGGAAGACTTCTCAATAGACATTAAAATGTAAACCTGCCATAGGAATTAGCAATAACTCAACCACACTCAAAAACAGTGCTTCTAGATACATGAACACATCTGCTTTCCCCAAACTTAAACAATTAAAACCCTTTGCTCAAAACGTTCATGGCTTCCTTGTCCACTTCGATTGTGAACAGGCCTAGCAACAGAGTGGTCAATGTCTGGAATACTCTACCTGACTCAGATAACAGATAACAGATAATCATAGTTGGAAGGGACCTTGTCATAGTTGGAAGGGACCCAGGTAGTCCAATCTCTTCTTGAAAGTCTCAAGTGATGAAGCTGCCACAACTTCCGAGGGCAAGCGGTTCCATTGGTTGATTGTTCTCACTGTCAGAAAGTTTCTCCTTATTTCCAGGTTAAATCTCTCTTTGTTCAGTTTCCATCCATTATTCCTTGTCTGGCCTATAGCAGCTTTAGAAAATAGCTTGACTCCTTCCTCCCTGTGGCAGCCCCTCAAATATTGGAAGACCACTATCCTGTCTCCCCTGGTCCTTCTCTTTACTAGACTAGCCAAGCCCAGTTCCTGCAATCATTTGTTGTATGTTTTAGCCTCCAGTCCCCTAATCATCCTGATTGCTCTTCTCTGTACTCTTTCTAGAGTTTCAACATCCTTTTTATAATGTGGTGACCAAAACTGGATGCAGTACTCTAGGTGTGGTCTTACTAAGGCTTTACAGAGTGGTATTAGTACTTCCCTTGATCTTGACTGTATCTCTCTGTTACTACAACTTAGGATTGCATTAGCTGTTCTTTTGGCTGCTGCTGCACACTGCTGGCTCATATTTAGCTGGTTGTCCATTGAGACTCCAAGATTCCTCTCATGGTTACTGCTATTGAGCCTGGTTTCACCCAGTCTATATGTGTACTTTTGGTTTTTCTTGCCGAAGTGTAGGACTTTACTTTTCTCTACATTGAATTTCATTTTGTTAGATATGGCTCAGTGTTCTAGTCTGTCAAGATCCATCTGGATCCTGAGCCTATCTTCTTGGGTGTTAGCTATTCCTGCCAGCTTAGTATCTTTGCAAATTTGGTAAGTTCCCCTTCTATTCTCTCATCTAAGTCATTAATAAAGATATTGAAGAGTACTGGGCCTAAGACAGAAGCTTGTGGCACCCCACTGCTTACTTCCCTCCATATAGACTTAGACCCATTAAGGACTACTCGTTGAGTATGGTTTGCCGGCCAGTTGCGAATCCATCTAGTGGTGGTGCTTTGTATTCCACTTTTTTCTAGTTTACTAAGAAGTAGGTTGTTGTCTACTTAATCGAATGCCTTGCTGAAATCTAAATCTATTACGTTCACAGTATTTTGCTGGTCTACTAATTTAGTCACTGTGTTGAAGAATGAAAAAAGATTGGTTTGGAATGATCTTTTCTTAACATACCCGTGCTGACTACTAGTTATTACTTTGTTTCTAGATGTTGGCAGATCTGTTTTTTTTTTATTATCTTTTCCAGTATCTTCCCGGATATTGATGTTGGGCTGATTGGTCTATAGTTTCCTGGGTCTGTTTTTTCCCCCTTTTTTGAAGATGGGAACCATATCAGCTCTTTTCCAGTCCTCTGGTAGTTCCCAGGTGCTCCAGGATTTTTGAAAGATATGGTGCAGTGGTTCTGAGATGACCTCTGCCAGCTCCTTTAAAACTCTGGGATGTAATTCATCAGGCCCCGGCGATTTGTTTTCATCAAGATCAGACAAATGTTCTCTTACTATTTTTTTGCTTATTTTAACTTTTATTTCTGGTCTGACTTTTACAGTTATGTTTTTGGTGGGTTGAGCTATAGTTTCTTTTTGCGTGAAGACGGATGCAAAGAATGAGTTAAGCAGTTCTGCTTTCTCTCTGTTGCCTGTTACTTCCTTGCCATCTTCTCTCTTTAGTGGACCGACTGTTTCCTTGATTTTTTTCTTGTTATTTATATAGCAATGTATCTCTAATATCCAATGTATCTGTAATATTAGAGTACCATTAATTTACAACATTCAGAGTTTTCTTGAGGAAAAAGGAATGCCAGTATTGCTATCCACTGCTGAATCACCGCTATTTTTATATTTATAGTATTTATATTAGAATCTCCAAATCCCTATAAGAAATTACTCAAAAACAGAACCACTTGTCTGTTTTTCCTGATTCATCCTGCTTTTATGTTAGTCTATAAGGATGCAATTAATGTTTCAAGTTAGAATTTCTGTCCAGAGCCCACAATCCTCCCATGTTTTCATTGATCACAGACTGAACATTCATGGGAGTAACAAACATGGTGAAGGAATGCTGGTTATTACTGGGATAATGCAAGCCACTCTGCAGCATTCTTTCTTTAAAGATTTATGGTGTTTATTCTGTCATTCATTGTGTGATTGACAGGGAGCTATAGATAGAATGATCAACCCTGCCCTCACTTCATTCCTGAAGTTGAAAGTCTGAAGTTATCTAACCTAGTCAGAGTGAATAACTGCAGTCAAAAGACACCACCAAATTAGTGCTGATACTCTTTGAACATCAATGCTTCCTGTTAAAATTTTCACTTTTAGTTATTGGAATTTAGATGTCATAGTATATGGGAAGAAGAACCAAACTGTGATTAATTGGAGAACCACTTCACTAAGGTGTAAAAGACAAAAAATCATGCAGAGAGAATTTAATTTACTGCAAGTCAAATATCAAAATTCTGCCTTCTAATCTGGGTAATCTGTGAAATTCATGTGACCAGCCTAAGGAAAATTAGCTAAATGGCACACATGTTATTTGTACTCAGAAGGAAAAAGAATTATTTGAGTTAAGGGACAAACAATCCTTCAATTTCAGAAGCAAAAAGAAGGAATATCTTCAAGTAACACTATAGGGTTCACTGATGAAATCTCTAAGCAGCGTTTCCCAAACTTGGTCACTTGAAGATGTGTGGACTTCCACTCCCAGAATTCCCCAGCCAGCCATGCAGATCATGAAAGAAAAAACTATAACATTAGGGAACGTTTCATTTGTAGTGTCCCAAAAGTGCTTTTTCAAGAGGCACCTGGACTTTCTGGTTTTTCTTTGAAGATGTTTCACTTCTCATCCAAGAAGCTTCTTCAGGTCTGACTGGATGGTCCATTCCCTACCATCCAATCCTTTCCCCACCATCCAGTCAGAGCTGAAGAAACATCTTGGATGAGAAGCAAAACATAAGAAAGAAAAAGCAGAAAACCCAGTTGCCTCTTGAAAAAGCACCTTTGGGACAACCATGACCTGGATGATTGAGAATCTCCATAGACATTTCACTTGTAAGTTTATTTCTTTCTTCTTCATTTCCTCACCAATCTTTTTTTTAAAAGTTTATAAACATGGATGTTTACTGTTGTGTATGTACCATAGTTAATAAAGTATGAGCTTGAGGTAAAGTGCAGGGTTCTGGCCCTGCACTTCTGATTGGCTGTTAGGCGGCCAGATCGGATTGGTTAGTTCTGAGGAATCCGATTGGCCCTTAACAGAGAATTTTTATTGGTTAAAAGAGCTAGCATTTATAGCTAGTTATTGGACAATTCTCACAAGGGTTGCTTTTATAAGGCAGAGTTCACTGTTGTTGTTTTGAGAAGTCACTATGCAAATAAAGAGCTGAAAGTTCACTATTCAGAGGTTGTCTCCATTTACTCCGACCCATGTCCAAGTACCTAACACTGGCGACGAGGGTGGGATGTGGAGACGTCTGAACCGAAGAAGCCAGGAAGCAATACCGAGCACGTGATAGACGACGCCAACAATGGAACCATGTCTGGCGGCATCGTACCACCCGCTCCATTCGATCCGAACCAAGAGGATTGGGAATCCTACATGGATCGCTTCCAAATGTTTTTCGAGACGAATAACTTGAAGGACGCCACACCAGCAAAGAAAAGGGCGCTGTTCCTGACGCATTGCGGCCCAGCCATATTTAAGATGGCTAAAGCACTCGCCAAACCTCGAGAAGTGAAAGCCATGAACTGGGACGACCTCGAACCCATCCTGAGAGACCATTACATGCCAACCGTGCCTACACTCGTGAGACACCACGAGTTTTATCAGAGAAACCAATGAAAAGGGGAGAGCGTGGCCGATTTCGTGGCGGACCTTCGAAATTTAGGGGGCCTCTGCGGGTTCGCCGATTTAGAAGAGGCACTAAGAGATCGAATAGTTCTGGGATTAGATGTACTAGGCGTGCAAAGCAAGCTGATGGCGAAAGGTGACATCAGCCTTGCTGACGCCATCGCCGAAGCCACGGCTGTGGAGGCGACCAAAATGTCGGCTGCACAACTACGGCGAAGCCGTACTCCGGTACCACCACCGGCCAGCGAAATCTCACCTAGCACAGAAGGGCAGCTATCAACAACGCACCATGAGGACCTCTCTTCGTCGTCAGACAGCGACGAAGAAGGGGTCCATCGACTGCGGTCCGACCGGGACCCTCACCCGAAGCCCTTACGCCCTTGCGCTGGCTGTGGAGCCAACCATGCCAGGGCCGAATGCAAATTCCACGACGCACTTTTCCATGAGTGCGGGAAACGAGGCCACATCGGCCGGGTCTGCTGCAGTTTACCAGGACCCAGCCAGGCCTCAAAATGGGCCAACTATCGCCAATTGACAGGAAACCGTCCTGTAAGGCGAGAGCCAGCAAACCACTCCTACAGAAATCGAGCTTTGCAAAGAGAAGAGGCTCACCATACTATCACTATCGATCATGCCTCAGCTTTGGACACTAAGAAAATCCGGGTCACGGTAGCCATCGAGAACCAGCCTTGCCACATGGAGGTCGACTCGGGATCATCCCTCTCGATGGTGTCTTGGAAGACACTCAAGCAACTCATCCCCACAATTCAACGCCAAGACCTCCAATTTCAACGCCTCATCCTCAAGGACTACCAAGGAAATCGAATCCCCGTTGTCGGGTCCTGTCGAGTCCGAGTCTCCTTCAAGAAGCATACAGTGTACTTACCTCTAGCGGTCATCGATAGAGATAGGCCTAGCCTACTAGGCCTCCAATGGTTCGCGCCACTCAGCATTGAAGTGGCTGGAATGAACCGAGTCGGTGGTTGTGAGTGGGAGGAAGACCTTATCTCTGAGTTCAGCGACATCTTCGCGGACAGCTTAGGCGATTATAAGGGGATCCCGATCTCATTCAGTCTAGATCCAAAAGTAGCTCCCATTCGCTTGAAGCCCCGTCGAGTTCCGTTCGCTCTTAAAGCAAAAATCGACGAACAACTTGACAAATTAATTGCTCAAGGGGTGTTGAAGCCCATCGATCACTGGGAAACCCCTATTGTAACACCCATTAAGCCACACGGGTCAATCCGAATTTGTGGGGACTACCGGGCCACTTTGAACCACGCCCTACAGCAGAATGTGTATCCAGTTCCGGTGGTGCAGCACCTCCTCCATTCCTTGGGGGGTGGTAAGGTTTTCGCTAAATTAGATTTAGCCCAAGCTTATCAACAATTACCAGTGGATGAAAAAATGGCTCAAGCCCAAACAATTGTAACGCACAGGGGTGCCTTTAAATGTACCCAATTGCAATTCGGAATTAGTGTAGCCCCGGGGATCTTCCAGAGCCTTATGGAAAGGTTATTACAAGGAATCAAGGGCGTGGTCCCTGATTTTGATGACGTATTAATTGCAGCCCCTACCCAAAAAATCTTACAGGACCATTTGAAATGCATCCTAAAAAAATTTCAAGAGGCCGGACTTTAGGTGAAAAAAAATAAATGTCAATTGTATACTGACAATGTTGAGTTTCTAGTGTACCGGATTGATAGCCAGGGCATTCATCCTACTGAGAGTAAATTAAAAGCGATCAAAAATGCTCCCAGGCCACTCAACAAGGCCAATCTCCAGGCATTCTAAGGCCTCATAAATTTCTATAATGTATTTTTACCGCAAAAGGCAACTGTCGCTGAACCGTTACACCGATTATTAGATAAGAAAGCATTGTGGGTATGGGGTTACCGGGAAGAGCAAGCGTTCCGGAATGTTAACAAACTGCTCACATCTGACACTGTACTTATGCAGTATAACGAGACTTTGCCGTTAGTTATTACCTGCGATGCATTGCCTTTCGGGGTGGGTGCCATTTTGAGCCATGTACTGCCTAATGGGAACGAAGCCCCTGTTGCATACTTTTCGAAGACTCTTTCACAAGCAGAGCGGAACTATGGACAAATTGATAAAGAAGCCCTCGCAATCGTTTCAGCTGTAAAAAAATTTCATAAATATGTGAATGGAAGGACATTTACCATTATAACTGACCACAAACCGTTGCTAGGGATAATAGCCGGGGACAAGCCAACCCCCTACATATTATCCCCTAGAATGACCCGATGGTCAGAATTCCTCGCTGCTTATAATTATCGCCTGCAATATCGCCCGGGGAAAGCCATTCCCCACGCTGACGCATTAAGCCGAGCACAGCTTCCAGAGACTCTCGACGATCCGGCACCAACGGCAACCACGTTGCAGATCGAAACACTCAACTCGCCGCCTATGACCGCCCGAGACATAGCGAGAGAAACCAAACGAGACCACACCCTAGCTCGAGTCCTAGGCTGGGTAGAACGTGGATGGCCATTGGACCAAGTACCAGATGACTTCGCACCATTCAAATCTCGACAGACTGAACTTTTTTCCCAAAAAGGCTGCATCATCTGGGGCGATAGAGTCATTGTCCCAGAACGACTCCGGAAGACGCTGCTGTGAATTCTGCATGAGGGCCACCCCGGCATCGTGCGAATGAAGGCGCTTGCACGAAGCTACGCATGGTGGCCGGGCATGGACCAACAAATCGAGCAGTGGGTTAAAGCGTGTTCCAATTGCCAACAAGTCAGCAACGCCCCACCAAAAGCCATGCCTACTGAATGGGAGACGCCACGTGGACCCTGGTCCAGAATCCACCTGATTTCGCAGGGCCAACCAAGGGCTATACCTTCCTGCTGACAGTCGACGCATACTCCAATTGGTTAGAAATTCATCGTATGATGGCTACGACCTCCGAGGCGGTGATCAAGATTCTAAACAGACTCTTTGCAACCCATGGATTGCCAGATGTCCTGGTGTCCGATAACGGGCCACAGTTTACGGCACTAATGTTCGAGCAGTACCTCGCTGACCGCGGCATCCGCCATGCGCTCACCTTGCCTGTGCACCCTGCGACCAATGGCCAAGCTGAACGCATGGTCCAATTTATTAAAAAGACTTTGAGAAAAGTGGACTATGACAATATCGATGACAAGGTCAACCAAATTCTCTTTTTGCAACACATAACTCCACATAGCGTCACCGGCAGAACTCCCGCCGAACTACTGATGGGACGAAGACTCCGCTCCCACCTCGACCGGTTGCACCCTGCTTACGAACCGGAAAAGCCAATAGGATCCAGTGGCCGCTGTCGCACCTTCCAGATAGGAGACTTCATTTACGCACAAAACTTATCGGGCGACCCGTTATGGATAGAGGCGACAGTAGTACGAGTAACCGGCCCTAAATCCTACGTAGTGAAATGCTGTGACAATAAACTGTGGAAACGGCATATCGACCAATTACAGTCATGACTCACAATGGCCAGTCAACAACTCCCCCATGACCAAACCGAGGGGGGGGGGAGGTACGGAAGAAGATGAAGTTTCAGGGAATCTGCTTGAAGGGAGTGACGAACTAAGTGATACTCAGGAAATGGAGCAGGAAGGAGAAACGTTTGCACTGCAAGAAATTGCAGCTGAGCAAGAAGCAGAACCACTGCCAAACAACAATCTACCTCAACAGGATTGCAACCAACCAGTCCAACGAAAATCCGAAAGAGTTAAAAGACAACCGTCCTATCTAAGGGACTATATAACTACACCGTAATTAAGAAGCCAGGGGGGAGGGGTGTTGTGTATGTACCATAGTTAATAAAGTATGAGCTTGAGGTAAAGTGCAGGGTTCTGGCCCTGCACTTCTGATTGGCTGTTTGGCGGCCAGATCGGATTGGTTAGTTCTGAGGAATCCGATTGGCCTTAACAGAGAATTCTTATTGATTAAAAGAGCTAGCATTTATAGCTCGTTATTGGACAATTCTCACAAGGGTTGCCTATATAAGGCAGAGTTCACTGTTGTTGTTTTGAGAAGTCACTATGCAAATAAAGAGCTGAAAGTTCACTATTCAGAGGCTGTCTCCATTTACTCCGACCCATGTTCAGTACTTAACATTTACAACAGCAAGAGTCTTCCTAGTAAGATTTGTAAACTACTTTAGGATCACTGGGGGGGGGGAGTGAGAAAATGCCTTGAAATAAATATCCCGGAGATGCTGATATCATGATAAGGCAGAACTGGGGCTTGAACCTACCGCTATCTGATCTCAGTTGAAGCACTGTAACAGATTGGATCTTCACAGGGTATCAGTGTCTGAAGGAAGTTTCTGACAACTGTGAGATTATCAGCTATTACAGCCATCCCAATTCTCGGCAATCATCTGCAGATATGTAGATAACAAGTTCCTGAATTCCCCAGCCAACAAATACAACAATGGTGAAAATCGCTACCCACGCGCTGTGATAGAATCCAGATTGTGGAAAACTGACCTAGTATAAATTTGTGAACAACTTTGTGTTTCTGTACCAACTCCACCAGAGAGAGGAGAGTCAGACATCATCCACACCCACACACATAGCATATACGTATTATGTCTTGTGTTACAAGTAGCATAAAATATCATAATTGGATCATTTATCTTCATTATGTATCTTCTGCCCCTTCTCTTCCTCACAACACAGATATTTCTCTACACTCCAGGCATAATGGCATTCACTTCATGGCTTTCCAGATTCCAGCAGAGTATGTGTCTGGTGTGCGTGAATATATGTTTATAGAGTTATATATGAGGCAAAGTGTTAAGCTGATTGCTCAATTGTCATCTGCCAAACCTTCCCTTCTACTATTCTAATCACTTCTTGGAATACAGTAGTGTTGGATGTGGCATGCATAGAGATGGAAATCCTTTCTTGCTATTGTGTCAAATACACAAGAGGCTCATTTTGTCTGCAGGCATCTGTGCTTGTGTTGCCAATCTATGGCAATTCTTACAATTTTTTTTTTAATTAAAAGGTGCAAGGACTTCAGACTGTGCAAAGAGGATTAAGGCTGCCTGCAGCGGTGCCAGCTGGATGGAAGTCCTAGGGGTGTGGGCGATTATAGTGAAGGAAACTGAACAAAATTTGCTGTTTCGTTTCACGCAGGTCACTTGATTATAATTTCTTAAGATGTGGTGATCCTAGGACGGAAAGGTTCTGTGCTACAATAAGCCTCCCCAGTTAGTCCATTTTCCTTGTTTTTAGCAAATGGTTGCTCTTTGTGCTGTCAATTTTGGGTCAATACTGGCAGTGACAGCCTGTATTCAACAGCACAAATGCAGCCGAGTTGCTGTGGTTTTCTGTCTCATCAGGGACTGTGTGAATTAGTATCATTTCTTCATGTGGACATTGTTTCTTCAGGATACATTTGATTGCCCAGTGTGACTTCAGGAGCTAAGGAAAGCAGGAGAGAAGAAAGATTACTTAGATGCCTAACATCACTCATTCCTAAGGCTACTTTGTGGGCAATGTCTGCTCCCAGAAGAACTGAATTTTGGATCTATTTCCTGTTGAAATAACTAGAGAAATGGCTATATCTTAATTGCATCTCCATTAACTTTTAAATCTTTGCTTCCAGCTCTCAAAGTGGTACTATCAGGCTATCGCTTGATTGATGTTTCTTCCAGCTATTTTTATTCCAATTTCTATTTCTGCCACTCCAGTTGTTATTATGTATTTTTTAGAACAAGTTAAATAAATAAGAGAACATTTTTTTCTCCCAAATTTAAATCATTTACTTCTGCCATATTCCACTTTGCTGCTTCCTGCTCATTATACAAATTCTTCAAATGGCAAGGGTGGCTATCCAGTCATAATTATGGAAGGAAAAAATTAGGGGGTTGGGGGGGAGGGTGTTTGTTTTTAGAGGATGCTGAGGAGAAGGGGTTATTCCCTTGTCTTTTCCATTATCCATTAAATGTTAGCAATGTGATTTCAGGTGCCGCTGCTGTTTCTAAATTCAACTTTTACACTGGTTCCACGACCAATTGAAATATCAAATGCAAAATCTTGAGCATTGTCTTACTAGCATTTACAATACATGCAATTGTTTGGTATTTTGAACATTCTTTTGTGCTACTCCACATGGTATTGGAATATAAATTGATATTTTCCAGTCTCTTGGCTGTGTTTTTTCATGCCCATTTACAAATTGTTTGTGTAACACTTTAATAACATCATTGTGCATTGTAGGGCACGTCAAATTTTTCAACTTTCAATTTCCAAACATTCGGGGTGTTCAAAAATTGTGACATGCCTTGGGGATTGTAAAGATGTGCTTGGTAAGTAACTACATAAATACCATAACTTTTTAACATTTTGTTGGTTTCAAGGTTTTTTTGTTTTAACTGTTTGGCTGCTATTTTTCGAACTTCTATGCCTTGTTGTAAGCATTATTTTAGGGGGCCCTTTAAATTGACTTGAGGGAAATATCTGGCCCTGGTTTAGCAATCTGATTTTCATACATATCCTTGATGGGGGGGTGGGGTGTTATATGGTTCTTCTGTATCTTTTCTGACATCTCTTCATTATATTTTCTTTCTTGGCTTCATTTGCATAAGACAAAGATAATTTTTTTATTTGCATAATGCAAAGCTGCATAATAAGTTCCTTGATTTCTGAAATTTTCTTAAATAACTCTCCTGCACTTCCCATGTGATTGTTGTTCTAAATATATTTGCATTGTTTGTTTAGAAACTCCTTGTCTCTTCTAGTTCTTTTGGGGAAATTAGCATTTTACTGGACATTTCTCCTCTTGCTTTGTAGTCTTTGCTTTCTTCCTTTCTGCTTCTTTTTGCATGTTGCGATGTTTTTGTTTGTTTTGTATTTAATGAGGGCAAGACTTCTTCAGGCAACACCTGCATCAAATCTAATGCATTAAATCTATTGTTTACTTCTTATTTTTGTCCATCTGGAATCTTAGAGGTTGTAAAGAAGATATTTGCTATACCTATTGAATTTTTTTAGCAGAACTCAGTTTATCTCCTGCATCATTTTATGCTGCATTTTTCCTCTGGTTCCAGATGTTATTGATTTCAGGCTGCAGCATTCCTGTCTCCTACAATTAGCATGACATGTTCTTTTGATGTTGAGTTGACCATGAGAATGTTCATCTTAAACACAATCTGGATCTATGTTGGCAACATACATTGGATCACCATAATATTGATTTGGATTGGTTTAGATCTTCTTTCTTTCTGTTTTTAAGTCATATTTGAGCAATGAGTTTGACATCCTTTTATTAGCAATTATGCCTACTTTATTTTCTTATCTTATGATTTTCTTATCTTTAGTACATTTGATGCTTTTTTTTGAAATGGAGTGACCCAGCCAGTCCCCAAATATCAATACTGTGCCATGCCATATCTGCTCTGAAAACATTCTGCTTTCAATTTTCAATTTAAATATATATAGTGTGAAATATGAACAACCATGGCACAAACAAAAAGAATATGGTAGCAATCATGCAATTAAACCAAACTACAGTAGAACCTCTGGTCACAACCATAATTTGCCCCATAACTTTGATCACAACCCGATTTGGTCATAACCTGAACCTTTAAAGAAACACAGAGCAGCTAATCTCGAGGGGCCAAAAGTTTAAAGAAGCCAAATTATGGAGCGTTACGGTCAAAACCAAATCGGGTTGTAACCAAAGTTATGAAACAAATTATGGTCGTGATCAGAGGTTCTACTGAACACACAATATAATGTTCAAAATAAAATAAATAAAAGAAAAAGAAAATGTAAAGAAAAAGAATAAAAAGTCTGCCCAACTCCAAACTGATTCTGAACAGTTCACAATATAAGACGATATAAAAATAACCATCTACATAAAATAGTAAACAGATGGTGGATCCAGTTAAAATATAAAACCAATATCAAGCACTCAGTATAGCAGCGGTGTCAAGTTCAAGGCCCATGGACCACATCTAAGCATCTCAGACTGCCCTGGAAACAGTGAAGTCCTCACAAGCTCCATTTTTACTGATAGAGGGTCTCGGGAGGCTGTTGCAGCCAGAAACAGAGCTCAGGAGCCCGTTTTCACTGGCAGAGATCTTGGCCCACCACAGGTGCCTCTGACATGAGTGACGCAGAGCTGGCCACATCCACCCTGGCCCCTCAAGGTCAAACACAACCCTGATGTCAAGTTTGCAGTAGAGATTCCTAACACCTCAGAGAGCAGCCAGGTCTTTCAGACCCTCAGGAATGCCATCATGGCTGGGCCACCCAGGAGAAACCTCATGCCAAAGGATAGCTGTTGTGACAGAGAAAACACACTTCCTGGATCTTAAAAGATTACATTGTTTAATCAAAGGGATTCAGAGCACATTTACCCTGCCAGTCTAAACCAGCCATGCAGTCACAACTGGAGACAAGTGAGTCATATGTCATATAAAGTTTTATAGCTTATTATAATCAGTACTTTGAATAGTCCCTGGAAACAAAATGGCAACCAGTGAAGCTCTCAAAGTGTGGTTGTCACATGGACAAACCAAGGAATGCCTATCCCTGCCTAGGTCATTGCATTCTGGATCTGTTGGAGCTTCTGAATGGCATAAAAGAGCCCCATGTCAAGCAAAACGCAGTAAGAATAACATTAGAGCTTTTTCTCCTGATTGTCAATATCTCTGAGGAAAGCATTTTCAAAAATACCATGTTGCTCTGAATGTAGTTAGTCCCAAATCAACTTTAGTTGTTAAAAAAAAAATACTTAGTACAGCTTAGCTCTGAGGCTTCTACAAAAGTGGATCTTTAACCAGCTTCTTTTTGGCTGAAATGATGGCAATGGTGGATCCAAAAATAAACAGCAATTTCAGATGTGTAATATTGACTTAAAACCAAAGAAAATAAATAGCAAAACATTGTCAATTTGTACGGAGAAATGATTATAGGATGAAATAATTAAGACAAAACATACACAAATTAAATACATTTCTGATGCATTTGCTGCCTTAAGTTACTTATAAAGTAATAAAAGTAGGATAATAAATAAACAAACAAACAAACAAATAAATAAATAAATAAATATGTATATACATACTTACATACATGCATGCCTTAAATGCATGTGTAAAGCTAATAGCATAAAGAGAGCCATGGTGGCGCAGTGGTTAGAATGCAGTACTGCAGGCTACTTCTGCTGGCTGCCTGGCTTCCACTGGCTGCCTGCAATTTGGCAGTTCAGATATCACCAGCTCAAGGTTGACTCAGCCTTCCACCCTTCTGAAATGGGTAAAATGGGAACCCAGATTGTTGGGGGCAATAGGATGACTCTGTAAACTTCTTAGAGAGGGCTGTAAAGCATTATGAAGCAGTATATAAGTCTAAGTTCTATTGCTATTGCTGACAGTGCACATAACAATCTTTACAGCAACAATGTTTATTTCACTTCTGCCCACATCAACAGAAGGATATTTTTTGGAGAGGCCCTTGGTGCTCTCTGAGCTTCCTTGTTTCCTTGCAGATGTTTCATGACCCAAACTACGTCATATCATCGGTGCTGGTATCAGTATATTTTTTTTTTCGGTTTTAATCTAGTTATATTTTAACTACTAGTGACATACTTAAATTCTGTTCTTCCCGAGCAGAACAGGGGATTGGATATCTTTTATGATATCCATATTGAGATATGGATTTGATATCCATATTGGAAATGGGGTGGAGGGAGTTGCAGTCATCTTCCAATAAAACTTTAACCAACTTCAAGCAAGAGGGTTTCTCATTTACACAATGTATTGTGCAGCATGACAAACATAAATACAAACATAAATGGTTTAGAAAGCCTAACTGTTTATAAACACTACAAATTAGAAGAGGCATATGAAACAGCTTTTTATTTTTTTCCCCTTTTTCTTTCCTTTTTTCTTTTTTTCTGTTCTTGTTATTTCTTTTTTCTTTTCTTTTTAATATGCACACACATACGTAGCAATACAAGGGAGACCTTAACTATTAAGCTTAGGACAGCATGCAATATAATTATTTGTAAAAAGGTAAAGGGTCCCTGTTAAGTCCTGGGCATGGGCGCAAAGAACAGAGACGAGACATCGGACGGTGACTTCAACTTTTTAATTAACAAGAAAGAACGGAGCAACAGACCTGGGCAGCAGTAGCTCTTTTATAGAGCTTGCTGCCGTCAAACAACCAATGAACTGAGTCTATCGCTTTCACAAGCGTCCAATCAGGGGTTCCCATTAACAGCCAATCAGACTGGCCAAACCTGACCAATCACAACTCACTATTCACGGGCCAATGAGAATTGCAGGATTACAAGCCTGCTGTAAGACGAAACTGCTTAGGGTTGTGTTGCTGCGTTGGTTTAATCCATAACACCCCTCCCCCCTTGGTTCCGTCTGAGGGGTGGGGTGATGTATTCTCGTAAATAGGCAGGCCGCTTCACCTATCTGCTTGACCTGCGCTGCTCCACCGGGTTCTGTTCTGGTTCTGGCTCTGGCTCCGGTGGGCTGTCCGCTGGGCTGGATAGCGAAGATTGTGGTTCCGGGTTGCTCTCGTCAGCGCTGTCTTCTGGGTTCCCTGGATCTGACTCCGTCGTGGTGCTGTCTCATAGCGAGGCCGCTCCCTGGTTCGGTTCTCCCTCAGATGGTGAGTATCCCCTGGCCTGTTGGGTTTCGATTTCTTCTTCGTCCTCCTCCATGCTCCTTCCCCCCCAGCTAGAGGTTCCGGTGCTAATCTGGAACGGAATTGGTCTATGTGGCGTTTCCACATCTTACCGTCTGCTGTTTGTAGGCGATAGGATCGGGGTCCTGTAAGTTGTGTTATTGTCGCGGGGACCCACAATAGGTTGCCCGAGAAGTTTTTTGCAAACACAAGGTCCCCTTCCTGGAATGCCCGACACTTGCTGCTGGATCCCGGGGGTTGTTCTGATGTGTAGTTTGGGTGGAGGCGATCGAGATGCGAGCGAAGTTTACGGCCCATCAGGAGTTCTGCTAGGGTTTTGTTCATGGTGCTGTTTGGTGTTATGTGTTGGATAAAAAGCATTCGGTTTATTTTGTCGTCAATATCGCCGTGGTCTATTTTGTGCAGGGTCTGTTTTACAAATTGAACCATTCGCTCAGCCCTACCATTGGCTGCAGGGTGAGCTGGCGATGTTAAAGCATGGCGGATGCCCCGATCTGCCAGGTATTGTTCGAATGGCAGGGCAGTGAATTGGGGGCCATTATCTGAGACGAGGACATCAGGAAGTCCGTGGGTAGTGAATAGTTTATTCAGTTTTTTAGTGACTGCGTCTGTGGTGGTGCTTTCCATTTTTTGGACTTCAAGCCAGTTTGAATAGGCATCCACTGTTAAGAGGAAAGTGTGTCCTCTTGTGGGTCCCGCAAAATCGATGTGGATACGGGACCAAGGACCTCGAGGCATTTCCCACTGAGTTGGGGGAGTCTTTGGAGGAGCGGAGCGAGTCTCCTGGCATTTACTGCATTTTGCTACCCAAGTTTCTATTTGTCTATCTAAACCAGGCCACCATGCATAACTCCTGGCCAGTGCCTTCATCCACACAATGCCTGGATGTCCCTCATGCAGCATTTTCAATACCCTATATTGTAACTTTTCTGGGACTATGACTCTGTCTCCATATACTATGCAACCTTTCTGGGAGAACAGCTCTGTTTGACGATTCTTAAATGGCTTGAACGTGTTATCGGTTGCACTGACCGGCCAACCTCATTCGACCCAGCTGAGGACTCATGCCAAAACAGGGTCCTTTTTTGTCTCTAAGGCTAGGTCTCGAGTGGTTAATGGCGGTGATTTCAATTTGTAGTACAGTTACGGTTGGAGCAGGGTCCTCTATAATGTCTGGTAGTGGCGAGCGGCTCAAGGCGTCAGCGTGGGGAATGGTTTTCCCCAGGCGATGTTGCAATCGGCAATCGTAGGCGGCTAAAAATTCTAACCAACGTGTCATTCTTGGTGATAATATATGGGGAGTTTGTTTGTTTCCTGCCAAAATCCCAAGTAGCGGCTTGTGGTCTGTAATTATGGTAAAGGGTCTCCCATATACATATTCATGGAAGCGTTTAATTGCAGATACAATAGTGAGGGCCTCTTTATCAAGTTGACTATAGTTCCTTTCGGTATTAGACAAAGTTCTCGAAAAGAATGCAATGGGTGCTGCATTTCCATTTGGTAGGACATGGCTTAAGATGGCTCCTACTCCAAATGGTGAGCCATCACAGGTAACCATCAAAGGGAGAGTTTCATTGTATTGCATTAATACAGCATTGGAGGTTAAAAGGTCTTTTATCTCTTTGAATGCTTTCTCTTCATGCCGTCCCCAAACCCAAGGAGCCTTTTTATCAAGGAGTCTATGTAGGGGTTTGGCTATGGTTGCCTTCTGGGACAAGAAAATGTTATAAAAGTTAATGAGTCCCAGGAAGGCTTGAAGATCTGTCTTATTCCTAGGTCTCGGGGCTTTTTTGATTGCAGTTAGTTTTTTTTCGGTGGGGTGGATTCCCTGTCTGTCGAGAAGGTATCCCAGGAACTCCACTCTCTCCGTACAAAGTTGACACTTATCTCTTTTTACCATAAGACCCACGTCTTTGAATTTCTGCAGGACTTTTCTGAGTCGTTGTACTAATAACTCTTTAGTGGGGGCAGCTATTAGGACATCGTCAAAACAAGGCACGACGCCTTTTATGCCTTGTAATAGTCTCTCCATTAAACTTTGGAAAATGCCCGGTGCCACGCTTACTCCGAATTGGAGTCTATTGCACTTAAAAGCGCCTCTGTGTGTTACTATTGTCTGGGCTTCTGCAGTTGCTGCGTCCACAGGGAGTTGCTGGTATGCCTGAGCTAAGTCCAATTTCGCAAATATTTTTCCGCCACCCAGGGAATGAAGAAGGTGTTGAACCACCAGTACTGGATAAGCGCTCTGTTGAAGAACATGATTTAGGGTGGCCTGATAATCCCTGCAAATTCTTAATGAACCATCTGGCTTCATGGGCGTTACTATCGGGGTTTCCCAACGGGCGTGGTCAATCGGTTCCAATATGCCCTGGGCAATACGCCCTAGGCTGCTCATCGATTTTCAGTTTTAAGGCAAAAGTTGAATGGGAGCTACATCGGGGCTGAAATTAAATGATATAGGGGTCCCCTTGTACTTGCCTAATGTTCCTGTGAACACGTCCTGGAATTCCTGGATGAGAGTCTCTTCCCAGTCATCATTTCTGGTATGGTGTATGCCGTTCAATTCCAAGTGGGGCGAACCACTGTAACCCAACAAGCTGGGTTGGTCAAGATCGACGATAGTCAGGGGAAGAATTGCTGTGCGGTCCTTGAATGATACTTGGACGTTGCTGGAACCGACAACTAGGATTCTGTTTCCTTGATAGTCTTTCAGGACGATTCGCTGCGTGCTGACGTCCTGGCGGGAAATGGCAGGGATCAGTTGTTTGAGGGTTTTCCAGGATACCATCGACAGGGACAATCCCGAATCAACTTCCATCACACATGGTCGATTCTCAATAGTAACCTTCACGCGTATCTTCTTTGCATCGAACGATGAAGCGTGGCCGATGATAATGGTTTGGTGAGCCTCTTCTCATCTCGTTGAAGAGGCAGGTGCTTGGTTTCTGTAGTAGTAGTGGTTGTTCCATTGGTGGTTCAGATGGTCCTGGTTCACAGGAGGTTTGCCTATCTCCCGATGGAGGTTGTTCTCCTTTCGGTTGGGACTGGACTCTCGTCTGCTTCTGCAGACCTTTGCGATGTGGCCTTTTTTTCTGCAGTGACGGCAGAGTGCAGTCCGATCGTGGGTGGTTTGCCCTGCAACCCGCACATTGGCGTGGACATTGCTGGTTCCTTTGCTCTCGTTCCGAACGGAGCCAGTTGACCTCCTCTTCATCATTGTCTGAGGATGACTCGAGGTCTTCGTGGTGGGTAGAGGTAGCGTGCTTCTCAGTGGCGAGTGGGACCTCATCAGCGAGTTGGCAAAGCGGTGCATTCACTTGGCGCATTCGAGCAGCTGACTTCCTGGTTGCTTCTGCGGCAGTAGCGTCGGCGATGACATCTGTAAGGCTGATGTCGCCCTTCGCCATCAGCTTACTCTGCACGTGCGGTGCATTTAATCCCAGAACTATTCGGTCTCTTAGGACTTCCTCTAAGTTTGCAAAACCACAAAGGCCTCCTAAGTTCCGGAGGTCAGCTACGAAATTACCAATGCTCTCGTCGTTCCGTTGGTCCCTCTGGTAAAATTTGTGTCTTCGTATCAGTGTAGGTACTGCGGGTGCGTAATGGGCCCTGAGGATTGGGGCGAAGGTGTCCCAATCCATGGTCTTCACTTCCGCCGGTTTTGCTAATGCTTTAGCCATTTTGAAAATGGCGGGGCCGCAATGAGTCAGGAACGTCGCTCGTTTCTTGCCAGATGTAGCATCTTTTAAATTGTTTGTCTCCAGGAACATCTGGAAGCGGTCTATATACGAGTCCCAGTCTTCGGTTGCTGGGTCGAATGGAGCGGGTGGTATGGCACCGCTAGTCATCTTGCCGTCTGTTGCGTGCGCTCTTTCGCCACGTGCTCTGCCTTTGTCCGATATGTTCTAGTCAGCTCTATCATCTCCGCATCCCATCCTCATCGCCAGTGTTAAGTCCTGGGCATGGGTGCAAGGAACGGAGATGAGACATCGGATGGTGACTTCAACTCTTTAATTAACAAGAAAGAACGGAGCAACAGACCTGGGGAGCAGTGGCTCTTTTATAGAGCTTGCTGCCATCAAACAACCAATGAACTGAGTCTATCGCTTTCACAAGCGTCCAATCAGGGGTTCCCATTAACAGCCAATCAGACTGGCCAAACCTGACCAATCACGACTCGCTATTCACGGGCCAATGAGAATTGCAGGATTACAAACCTGCTGTAAGACGTAAATGCTTAGGGTTGTATCGCTGCATTGGTTTAATCCATAACAGTCCCCTCACACATATGTGCTAGCTCTAGGGGGTGGTGTAGAGGTGGTATTCAGCAGGTTCTGACCAGTTCTGAAGAACCGGTAGCAGAAATTTTGAGTTGTTTGGAGAACTGGCAAATACCACTTCTGACTGCAGATTTCATAGTATCCTTTCCCTGCCACGTCCACCAAGCCACGCCCACAGAACAAGTTGTAAAAAAAATTGAATCCCACCACTGATGTTCATCTCTGTTACAAAGCCAAAGACCCAGCGCTGTCCGAAAATGTCTCCGTGGTCATGTGACCGGTATGATTAAATGTCAAAAGTGCACAGAAAGCTGTTACCTTCCCACCAAAGCGGTCCCTACTTTTCTACTTGTATTTTTACATGCTTTTAAACTGCTAGGTTGGCAGAAGCTGGGCCAAGTTACAGGAGCTCACTCCATTAGGTGGTGCTAGGGATTCGAACCACTGAACTACCAATCTTTCTGATCAACAAGCTCAGCATCTTAGCCACTGAGCCACTGCGTTCCTTATAATTATTTATATATAGCAAATAATTTAATTATTTTGAAATTACTTTTTAACATCACATTTAGCTTTAGATGTAAAATTTAAACAACGCTATCCTTATCAACATTAATATTTTAGAAATCATAGGCAATCATGATATAAATTCCTTTTATATTTGCATTTAAAAGTAAAAATAAATAAATATTAGTTTAACAATTACTGTATAAATATGTTACCAGCCACACAATATAATATAGTGCTTTTACAGCAATAAAACTATATTTTGAAAAAAGAGAAAAATATCCAGAGAATAATTTGCCAGTTGCCCTATGCCTCTGATCAGTTCTTTTCTATCTAGTCCTTGGATATCTAAGTGGTCTTAATGATTTCATATGTGTAAAACCTCCACTCTCTTTTGATGAATTCCTTTTTCATTTCCTTTTCACAGAAGTACTTCAATCTCCCTTATATTTTAATTGAATCAAATTTGAATTAATTCACATCAAAAGCCTTTTCAATACATCTCCATAAGAAGGTACTTAATCTTATTAAGTTTCCATTTAAGATGGATAGGGCAAGTTTACAGGAGCTGTGAAATTTATGTAGCCAAATGAACCTCTTCTCTGGTCCCATAAAAGAGAATGAAAGCATTCAAAGGAAAGAGTCCAAATAAAGAGATTTTTATACTTCAATTGCTGCCTATAATATGCCTGATGAGCAGAAGAAAAACACCAGAGCAAAATTCGCTAAGGATGGAGAGCTATACCTGGAAAATAGAAATAATCTCATTCCTATGGAACAGCAGTCCCCAATTGTTGTGGCTTGGCAACCCAGGGGAACTGGTGTGAGTGGTGGGGTAGCGTGCATGCAGACATCCCTTGCACAAGTGGTGGGCTGGCATGCATGTGCGCAGCTCGACTTGTGCAACCAGCGGGCTGGCACACACATGCATTGGCCCACCGCTCACAGAAGTTGAGCTGCGTATGTGCTCTCTGGCCAGCATGGGACAATTCTCAATAGGCTGCAGCCCAGGGGTTGAGGATTTCTGCTATAGAACAATGACCGTTCACCATCTATCAGAGTAATATATCTCTGTAGATTCTCAGTCATCCAGCTCATGGTTGTCTCAAAAGTCCTTTTTCAAAAGGCAACTGGACTTTATTTTTTCCTTCAAGATGTTTCACTCCTCATCCAAGAAGCTTCTTCAGTTCTGACTAAATGGCAGAGAATGGAAGGATTTATACTCCTTGTCGTCTGGTCGTTCATTAGCACTCTTTCTGAGGGTCATTGAGGTCACCTGGAGGTTAATCTGTGTCCTCAGGATCACCTGGATAGTGCAAAAAGTGGAATCTTCTTGGAGCTGCTGAAATGAATGAGGTGTAAACAGGGGACAGGTGGCATCATATCAGAGTGCTAATTCTCTGCAGACCGTTTGTCTCATAGGATTCAGGTCTTGGGGTCAGGATGAGGAGAGTTCCAACTGGATGTTTTGTAGTATAGTATCTATTCAAAGAGACAACCAAAAAGTCAAAAAGGAAACAAAAGGATAAAAACACCTCCTCATTAGCAATCAACACCTTATAGATAAGCAGAGATTGACACTAAAGGAACCATAGAGAAGCAAACAATACCCCAATCAAGAAACTACCAACTGAGTCAAACAAATAACGAACAACAGTCCAGTGAAGGAATACCAAGAACACTCTCACCAACAATGACAGGCAAGCTACTTTACATCAACAGAGAGCAAACCCAACTCCCTTCTAGCTTTGATGGTTTTATCTACCAGTAATTTGGGTCTGCAAGAAAAAAACCCAGTTTACTGAGGGCTCTATAGTATAGTTTAGTTCTGCTGAGCATGTTATTGTTTTTATTAGCTGTTGATACTGTGTTTTGTTTTCTTCTCTGGTTTGCATCTGCTGCTGATCATTTTTGTTCTGCTGCCCAGTATGTGAGTTGGATGGGCTTATAAAAACTCTGAATTAAATGTAGAAATATTGCTGATTCCAAATAAACTCAAAACCAAGAGAGTATCATTGGTGTCATGTCAGGATAATTCCTTCTACGGTTCTTTTCCAGTAAAGATTCTCATTGATTGGATCTTGAAGCCTTCCAACATGATGTTTTTAATGGCCCTTTTGCCCTATTATGGGAACACCATGAGATTTAAATTTATCATATTCAAAGAGCAAGAGGTTGAAGGAACTAGCAATAAATCATCCAGGATGAGATAGAAGAAATATCCACCTGTACATTTGGTACAGTATCAGGTCCTGACTCCTAATTTAGATAGTGTTTAAATAGACATATACAGAGATTCCATTAACAAAAGGAATATAATTATGTTCAAATATTGCTTTTGGTTTACACTCTTTGGTTTCACAAATCACACCCATTTTCTCAACACATTTCAAACATTATGACCATATGACTGAAGCAAGTATTATGACATCAAGCTAGATTATACAGAATTTTTGATCAAAAGAAAAAGATGAAACCTTGTTGAAAAAAAATCTTATTTTTCTGTCTCTCATATTATATATGAAGGGAAGACTTAAGAGAAACACAGGCTTTTTAAAGAAGTTATGCAATATCACTCCATCAGCAACTGCCATACTGGCCAAATGGAGGTTAACCACCAAAGTGTAGCTGTCTGCAATTTGCTACACCATTTGGCACTGAATTGATGATTAATTATAATTATTGCCAGGCTTGGCTTAGTGTCCTACAAAACACGCTCTCTGATATGGAGCCCAAACTGGCTGCTACATTTCACTATGTTGTGCATTAAACAATGGAATAAGTTGATTATATTACACTAATGGTGTCACACTTGAATAAGTGTGGAACAGAGAGAACCAGGGTTGCAAGGAAGACAAAGCTAATTGAAGAAAGGAATTCAAAGACTGATTAGCTTTTCGGAAAAAAAAAAGAGGCCATACTGTTAAGTTCGAGCATGGACGAGAAAGAATGGAGACAAGTTTCTGAACGGTGAACTTCAGCTCTTTATTTACATCGTGACTTGCTCTTTTAATATCAGTAAAACCCGCCTTATATAGGCAAACCTTGTAACGTTTAATCAATAACAAGCTAGGAACGCTAGCTTTTATAACCAATAAGAACTCTCTGTTAAGGGCCAATCGGATTCCCCGGAACGGGCCAATCCGGTCCAGCCACTTAACAGCCAATCAGAAGTGCAGGGCCAGAACCCTGCACTTACTCCAAGCTCACACTTTATTAATTATATTGCATACACAACACCCCTTCCCCCTGGTTCCTTAGTTCAGGGCGCAGTTACATAGTCCCTTAAATAGGACGGTTGTCTTTTTAGTCTCTTTGATTTTCGTTGTATCGGCTGGTTGCAATCTCGCTGAGGTAGATCGTTGTCTGGCAGTGGGGCTGTCTCTGGTTCAGAGTTCACTTCTACGTCGTTGCCCACATTTTCCTCGATTCCCTGAGGTGCAAACGTTTCTCCCTCCGGCTCCACTTCCTGAGTTTCAATTAAATTGTCGTTTCCTTCGAACGGGTTTCCGAGGGCTTTATCTTCTTCCGTACCTCCCCCCCCTCAGTTTGGTCATAGGGGAGTTGCGAATTGGCCGCTGAAAGCCGCGACCTTAATTGATCAATATGCCGTTTCCAAAGTTTATCGTCAAGGCATTGCACAAGGTAGGATCTAGGGCCGGTTGCACGTACTACTGTCGCTTCCACCCACAACGGGTCGCCCGATAGTTTTTTTGCATAAACCAGGTCTCTTGCCTGGAAGGTGCAACAGCGACCGCTGGATCCTAGTGGTTTCTCTGGTTCATATGCAGGGTGCAACCGGTCAAGGTGGGAGCGGAGCTTTCATCCCATTAGCAGTTCAGCGGGAGTTTTGTTGGTGACGCTATGTGGGGTGATGTGTTGCAAAAAGAGGATTTGGTTGACCTTGTTGTCAATGTTGTTGTAGTCTACCTTTTGCAAGGTTTTCTTCACAAATTGAACCATGCGTTCTGCTCGGCCATTGCTCACAGGGTGCACAGGCGAGGTGAGCGCATGGCGGATGCCGTGGTCAGCGAGGTACTGCTCGAACGCTAGTGCAGTAAATTGTGGGCCGTTATCGGATACCAGGACGTCTGGTAATCCGTGGGTTGCAAAGAGTCTGTTTAGAATCTTGATGACCGCCTCGGAGGTCGTAGTCGTCATGTGATGAATTTCGAGCCAATTGGAGTAGGCATCGACGGTAAGCAGGAAGGTGTGGCCCTTGATGGCCCCGCGAAGTCCAGGTGAATTCAGGACCAGGGTCCACGTGGTGTCTCCCATTCAGGAGGCATGGCTTTTGGTGGGGCGTTGCTGACTTCTTGGCATTTGGGACAAGCTTTAACCCACTGTTTGATTTGCTTATCAATGCCAGGCCACCATGCGTAGCTTCGTGCAAGGGCTTTCATTCGGATAATGCCGGGATGGCCATCGTGCAAAGTTCTCAGCAGCGCTTTTCGGAGCCATTCTGGGATAACGACTCTATCGCCCCAGATGACACAGCCTTTTTGGGAGAAGAGTTCGATCTGTTGAGTTTTGAATGGTGTGAAGTCATCTGATAACTGGTCCAATGGCCATCCGCGTTCTACCCAGCCTAGGACGCGTGCTAGGGTATGGTCGTGTTTGGTTTCTCTCGCGATATCTTGGGCGGTCAGTGGCGGCGAGTTGAGCGCTTCAATTTGCAACGTGGTTACCGTTGGTGCCGGATCGTCGAGAGTCTCTGGAAGCGGTGCTCGGCTCAATGCGTCGGCATGGGGAATGGCTTTCCCCAGGCGGTATTGCAGCCAATAGTTATAAGCAGCTAAGAATTCTGACCATCGGGTCATCCTAGGGGATAATATGTAGGGAGTTGGCTTATCTCTGGCTATTATCCCCAATAACAGCTTGTGGTCAGTCACAATAGTAAAAACCCTACCATACACGTATTCGTGAAATCTTTTCACAGCTGAGACAATTGCGAGGGCTTCTTTATCAATTTGTCCATAGTTCCGCTCCGTTTTTGACAGAGTCTTTGAAAAATATGCAACAGGGGCTTCGTTCCCATTAGGCACTACGTGGCTCAAAATAGCGCCCACCCCAAAAGGCGATGCATCACAGGTTATAACTAATGGCAAAGTCTCGTTATACTGCATGAGTACAGAGTCAGAAGTGAGCAGTTTTTTAACATTTCGGAATGCCTGTTCTTCACGGTAACCCCATAACCAAATTGCATTTTTATCTAACAATCGGTGTAACGGTTCAGCAACGGTTGCTTTGTGCGGTAAAAATACATTATAAAAATTAATGAGGCCTAGGAATGCCTGGATATTGGCCTTGTTTCTTGGCCTGGGAGCGTTTTTGATCACTTTTAATTTACTTTCGGTAGGGTGAATGCCCTGGCTATCAATCAGGAACCCTAAAAACTCAACACTGTCAGTACACAATTTACATTTGTTTTTTTAACCTTAAGACCGGCCTCTTGGAATTTTTTTAGGATTAATCTTAACCGGTCCTGTAAGATTTTTTTGTAGGGGCTGCAATTAATACATCGTCAAAATAGGGGACCACGCCCTTAATCCCTTGCAATAACCTTTCCATAAGGCTCTGAAAAATCCCCGGGGCTACACTTACTCCGAATTGCAGCCGGGTGCATTTAAAGGCACCTCGGTGCGTCACAATAGTTTGGGCCTGTGCCGTTTTTTCATCTACTGGTAATTGCTGATATGCCTGAGCTAAATCCAATTTAGCGAAAACGTTCCCGCCCCCCAGGGAATGGAGGAGGTGCTGCACCACCGGAACTGGATATGCATTCTGCTGCAGGGTGTGGTTCAAAGTGGCCCAGTAGTCCCCACAAATTCGGATTGACCCGTCTGGCTTAATGGGAGTTACAATAGGGGTTTCCCATGGGGAGTGATTTTTGGATCTAAGCTGAATGAGATCGGGGTCCCCTTGTACTCGCCTAAGCTGTCCGCGAAGACGTCCCTGAACTCAGAGATAAGGTCTTCCTCCCAGTCACAGCCACTGACTCGGTTTACGCCGGCCACTTCAATGCCGAGTGGTGCGAACCATTGGAGGCCCAGTAGGCTAGGCCGATCTCTATCGATGACTGTTAAAGGTAAGTATGCTGTGTGCTTCTTGAAAGAGACTTGGACTCGGCAGGACCCAACGATGGGGATTTGATTCCCCTGGTAGTCCTTGAGGATGAGGCATTGGAAACAGAGATCTTGGCGTTGAATTGTGGGGATGAGTTGTTTGAGTGTCTTCCATGACATCATCGAGAGGGACGATCCCGAGTCGACCTCCATGTGGCAAGGGTGGTTCTCGATGGCTACTGTGACTCGGATTTTCTTAGTGTCCAAGGCTGAGGCATGACCGATAGTGATAATATGGTGAGCCTCTTCTCTCTGCAAAGCTCGATTTCTGTAGGAGTGGTTTACTGGCTCTCGCCTTACAGGACGGTTTCCTGTTGATTGGCAATAGTTAGCCCCTTTTGAGGCCTGGCTGGGTCCTGGCAAGCTGCGGCAGACCCGTCCGATGTGGCCTCATTTCCCGCGCTCATGGCAGAGTGCGTCGCAGAATCTGCATTCGGATCTGGCATGGTTGGCTCCACAGCCAGCGCAAGGGCGTAAGGGCTTCGGCCGAGGGTCCCGGTCGGACCGCAGTTGATGGACCCCTTCTTCGTCGCTGTCTGACGATGAAGAGAGGTCCTCGTGGTGCATTGTCGCGAGCTGCCCTTATGAACTAGGTTTTGAGATTTTGCTGGCCGGTGGTGGTACCAGAGTGCGGTTTCGGCGTAGTTGTGCAGCTGACTTCTTGGTTGCTTCCGCTGCGGTAGCATCGGCAATGGCGTCGGCAAGGCTGATGTTGCCTTTCGCCATCAGCTTGCTTTGAACGCCTGGTGCATCTAATCCCAGAACTATGCAATCTCTTAGTGCTTCTTCTAGATCGGTGAATCCGCAGAGGCCTCCCAAATTTTGGAGGTCTGCTATGAAGTCAACTACGCTCTCTCCCTTTTGCTGGCTTCTTTGGTAAAACTCGTGGCGTCTCACGAGCGTAGGCACGGTCGGGGCGTAGTGGTCTCGCAGGATAGGTTCAAGGTCATTCCAATCCATGGTCTTCACTTCTCGGGGTTTGGCTAATGCCTTAGCCATCTTAAATACGGTTGGACTGCAATGCGTCAAGAACACCGCCCGTTTCTTCCCGGCTGTGGCGTCCTTTAAGTTGTTCGTCTCTAGGAACATTTGGAAACGATCCATGTAAGACTCCCAGTGTTCTTGTGATGGATCGAATGGAGCGGGTGGCACGATGCCGCTGGACATGGTTCCGTTGTTGGCGTCGTCTGTCACGTGCTCAGTGTTCTTCGAAGTTTCGTTGGTTCAGATGTCTCCACATCCCATCCTCGTTGCCAGTGTTAAGTTCGAGCATGGGCGAGAAAGAATGGAGACAAGCCTCTGAACGGTGAACTTCAGCTCTTTATTTACATTGTGACTTGCTCTTTTAATATCAGTAAAACCCGCCTTATATAGGCAAACCTTGTAACGTTTAACCAATAACAAGCTAGGAATGCTAGCTTTTATAACCAATAAGAACTCTCTGTTAAGGGCCAATCGGATTCCCTGGAACGGGCCAATCCGGTCCGGCCACCTAACAGCCAATCAGAAGTGCAGGGCCAGAACCCTGCACTTACTCCAAACTCACACTTTATTAATTATATTGCATACACAACACATACCAAAAGCAAAATTGCAATCCCTTTCAACAAAGAAAAAACAGGAGGGAGTCATATAACTCAATCTGGCTGAAAATAAGGCCTAGTGAAAATCCAAAAGGTCATTATTATAAGGGGGTTGAAAAAGAGAGGAATCCATACATGGAGCTTGGATTTGTAAAATTTTCATCACAAAAGCTAAACCTCAGAATGAGTTGAGGTTAATAAAGGATCTAAAAACAAAGAGCTAGTTCAGATATTGTTCAAAAGAAACAATAAATTGCAATTCAGTTGCTTGGTGGAGTTAGCAAATAGATCATGTTTTAACAGAGAAAAGATAGAATAATAGAGTTGGAATGGACCTTGGAGGACTTCTAGACCAACCCCCTGCCCAAGCAAGAGACCCTACACCAGGGGTGTCAAACTTGTGTCATCACTAGTCATTTTCAGTGGACTAGGCATACCCTAGTCTAGCAAAGGCTAGAATATTTCAGACATGTGATACAATACCTGGAAAAATATGACATACATCACTTAATCCTCCAGGGAAAGATTGAAGGCAAATGAGGTCCAGGCAGAAGAGGAACATCATGGCTTCAAAAACTAAGGGTCTAGATTGGACAAAACTCAGCAGCACTTTTTTTGCATCTACATTTGATAAAAATAGGGAGAAGAAGAAGAAGAAGAAGAAGAAGAAGAAGAAGAAGAAGAAGAAGAAGAAGAAGAAGAAGAAGAAGAAGAAGAAGAAGAAGAAGAAGAAGAAGAAGAAGAAGAAGAAGAAGAAGAGGAGGAAGAAGAAGAGGAAGGAGGAGGAGGAGGAGGAAGAGGCATACCCTATTCTTGAAAATGTTTGCGATGAATTCTCAGTACTGCTACGCAGAATCTGGCCATCTGCACTGTAGTTATGGACTGTTCATCCTTAAGCAGCCACTGAAGATAGGTAGTATCGCTTCTTAGCCTTTTGGCTAAGATCAAGTGTAGGGCAGTTTTTGAGAGTATAATTCTTTTTATGGGTTGGCGTGGTGGCTCAGTGGTTAAGACACTGGGCTTGTCAGCTGGCAAGCTGGCAACCCAGGTTCAAGATCCGAGTATGCATGCAATGGGGTGCGTTCCAATCTTTGCTCTAGCGCCTGCTAACCTAGCAGCTCGAAATCATGCACATGCGAAATAGATAAATAGGTACCATTTCAGTGGGATGGTAACAGAGTTCCATGACATCATGCTGGCCACATGACCGCAGAAATATCTTCAGACCGTGCTGGCTCAATAGCCTTGAAATGGAGATGAGCACTGCCCCCTATAGTTGGGAACAAATAGCGGGATAAAATCTGCAGGGGGACCTTATATTTTGGCAAATGTGCAATTGTGTTGGGAATCCCAATTCGAAACCTGATCTAAATATAAGACACTCACACAAAATAGAAATCAGGATTATAAATTCCACAGGTATAGCTGATACACTTTGCTGTCACACAATCATCCAATGTCCAATGCAGCCAGACAGTCTTCCAATGTCCAACTGACCCTGATGCCAGCTATTGTCATACTTCGGTTATGCCATGTTAGTGATTTTCAAATGCTGATTGCATGTCATCTATGTGATATTGCTAAATATCTACTTCTAGGGCACAATGAGCGATATCACATACTCTTAAACCCAATACCAAAGAAACCTTTGAATATCTGTGGGCATCTGTGGGTATTAAACACATTCAGGGACTGAAAGAATAATCACCAGCAAACGGTGCCAAGAAGGTTGCCGAAGGCTTGTAGAATAAAGCTGCTTTCAACTACAAGCAAAATCCAGGTTGCTCTATTAAAACATCATTGGATAAAAAATATTATTTTCTAAGATGGTGATCCTTTTACATGTCAATATACGTATCAGACTGCTTGGTTCAATCAGGCTTACTGCAACCCCAGTGGTGCACACAATGGGCCAGCTAACCTATTACTCCAACGTTTCACACAACACTCAGTATATTTCCATACCATCCAGACTCTGTTTGAATTTGTGATAAGAGAAGTCTGTCCCTACTTTATAGTCTGTCTGCTTGCAGAAGAGAAAGCAAGGGTTAAAACACTCAAAAGAAGGGGGAAACAAAGGAGAAGAGCAAGTTAAGTGTCAAAATGGGTATAGTTTTTAAAGTTTATTTTAATAGACAGTGGTGGGATTAAAAAAAAAAAAAATTACTACCGGTTCTGTGGGTGCGGCTTGGTGGGCGTGGCTTGGTGGGCATGGCAAGGGAAGGATACTGTAAAATCTCCATTCCCTCCCCACTCCTGGGGGAAGGTACCACTGGTTCTCCGAACTACTCAAAATTTTTGCTACCAGTTCTCCAGAACTAGTCAGAACCTGCTGAATACCACCTCTGTTAATAAATACTGTAAATCAGTTGGAGCACAAAGAAAAAAGGAGTCAGAAATTAAGCACTTATCCATTCTACTTTAGCTATGTATTTTTACCATGTATAAATAATAATATAATGAAGATTTTGGCACAAAACTCAAAAATGTATCCTTCTTTTTCATATCATAAAAATAACTCAATATACTTTTTCTGCCATGGTTTATATTTTATTAATTTATACTGAGCATTAACAATGTAACTTCAGCAATTTGCTGTCCATTTATTGATATTGTGTTGCATTTTCTGAAAATGAAGAAAAAAAGGAGGGTGATGCAAAGAATATAATCATTTTTGGAGCTGACCTTCTCTACTGTTTGCCTCAACTTATGACCTACCATGTGGGCAAAATTAATTGAGCAAATAAAGTCCTTGATAGAGGAAAAAAAATGAATATCTGATATGACAGCTAGTTTAGTAGTTAAGGCACCAAGCTAGAAACAGGGAGACCATGAGTTCTGAATCTGCCCTGAGCACAAAGCCAGCTGGGTGATTTTGGGCCACACACTCTATCTCAGCCCTGGAAAGCAGGCAATGGCAAATCACCCTATTTGCAACATGAGTCAAGAATTATTTTGCCAGATCTGAAGGTTTTTTTGTACATTGAACAGGATACTCTCAAATGTGTATTGCAAATTAAATAAATGCACATCTTTTTAAAAATTCAGGCCAAAGCAAATCCCCAAGCATCCATCAACATCATGCAGCTCAATCTCATGTCAAATTTTAGTGCTGCTTTACAAAACCCTAATAAAACCACACCTGGAATAGTGTAACCAATTTTGGTCACCATATTACAAAAAAAGATGTTGAGACTTTGGGAAAAAAAAAAAATCAGCGAAGAACAATTAAGGTGACCAAAGACCTGGAGACTAAACCATATGAAGAACGGCTGCAGATTTTGGGTCTGGCTAGTCTAAACAAAAGAAGAATTAGAGGTGACATGATAGCAATATTTCAATATTTGAGGGGCTGCCACAAAGAAAGGGAGTCAAATTATTATCCAAAGCATCTTAGGGCAGGACAAGAAACCAATCAAAGAGAGAAGCAACCTGGAATTAAAGAAAAACAGTGATGACAATTTATCACTGGAACAGCTTGCCTTCAGAAATCATGGGCATTCCGTCACTGGAGGTTTTTAAGAAGAGACCAGACAGTCACTTGTCTGAAATGATATAGGTTCACCTGCTTGAGCAGGGGGCTGGACTAGAAGACCTCCAAGGTCCCTTCCAGCTCTATTCTATTCTATTCTATTCTAATCTCAGGAGGAGATTCCAAGATCAAAATTCCAGATTATTTTAAAAACTAATATTTAAATCACATTTGAAAATAGAACTGATTCTACTCTGATCCTTCCAAAAGATCATTTCTAAACACCTTAGAAATTAGAATTTAATGACTTCCATTTCAAAGAGTGATAATAGCCTAGTTGGAGATTCCTTTCATGAGCAGGGAAAGAAAAACAGAGCTCTGGGGAGCTGCCTCATTCAGTCAGACTTCAGCAACTGAAAAATATTTAGTAAGCAATTGTTGAAAAGGACAATAAGCTGAACCTAATAAAAAATTGAAGCCTGACTCCAGAGGCTGCCAAAATTATTAAGACAAAATTGTCTTGTTGTTTTGGAATTGCCAAGAATGTTTGGTCATTTTCGTCAACATCTGGGATTTCTTAAAATATTGGAAGCCTGGAAAAGATAGCTAAATTATTTGAAATATTGTTTCTAATCTCTTCATTATCAGAAGTCCTTTACATCCTCCCTTCAAAGATGACAAATGCAAGAAAAGAACAGGATTACTTCCCTCCCTGCTTTTTTTTTTCTCTTAAGAGTAAAAAAAGGTGAAACAAAGGAGAGCCAGTGTTGATTTAGTGGTGAGGACATCACACTAGAAAGAAGACTGTGAGTATCACCTGATGCATGAAAGCTGATTGGATGGCTTTGGGTCAGTCACTCTTTCTTAGAGCTACCCACCTCACACAGTTGTTGTTGTTATTGTTGTTGTTGTGGGCAAAATAAAAAGAGGAAGGAATATTGTGTATGTTTGCCTCCTTATTTATAATGATAAGGGTGAGGAATAATTTAAAAAAATCAAGGGAAACAGGAGGAGTATTGAGTAGTACTGAGTGGGACTGAGCATCCACATCCCTCTCTTCAGTACTACTCAACACTCCTCTTGTTCCCCTTGATTTTCCCTTCAAATTTTTACAACTCTCTAGGTGACTTGTGCTGAGCCCAACCTATCTGACAGGATTATCACTGTGGGGATAAAATGAGGGGAAATCCTGCCAATATCTATTATATATGTACATACACATATACATATATAATTATCTGTCCGTCCATCATCTATCTATCTATCTATCTATCTATCTATCTATCTATCTATCTATCTATCTATCTATCTATCTATCTATCTATCCACCCATCCATCTATCATCTATCTACCTATGTTACTTGTGTTGAGCCCAACCTATCTGACAGGATTATCTCTGTGGGGACAAAATAAGAGGAGATCCTGCCAATATCTATTAAATATGTATATACTTATGTAAATATGTGGATCTTTGGTTATTCAGGTTTTCTCCCGCGTAAGATTGGAAGTATCTAGGCAACATTTCGATGAAGTCTCATTCATCATCTTCAGGCTTGGTCTTCAGCTCTGTGCTTCTCAGAGTGATGTGAGCTTGCAGCTGCTTCTTCCTTTTAACTGCTAGTGGGGGTGTGACTTGATTGGGTGGGGGCTTGGCTCTGTTCTGATTGGGTGGGGGTGTGTTCTGATTGGTTGGGGGTTTGGCTGTGTTCTGATTGATTGGGGGGTTGGCTGTGTTCTGATTGACTGGAGGCGTGTTCTGTTCACGTGGGGGCTTGGTTGTGCTCAGGTTAGTCTTAGTTGCTGGGGGATTTGAGCTGGTGAGCTGTGATCTTGCTATTTGGCTTCAAGTTCGTGGTTGTGCTGCATCTTCATGGTGGGGGTCAGTTCGCTTCATGTATGGTTCAGAGGGGTTTGAAGTGGGTAGTGATGCAGCTGCAGTGCGGCTTCTGGTCCGTGGTCGTGTTTCATCTTCTGTGTGGGTGTGAGTCTGCTTTCTACGTGGAAGTGTGGTGGTGGCATCTTGTGTGGCTCTCAGGGGTGTAGGTCTGGTGTCATTCTTCATGTTAGGTACTCGTCTGTTCATGAGGGCGGGTTTCCAAATGGCTGGTAGGCGGGAGGTATCATCTCGTTTATTCATGCTGTGTAGGCGTTTTTCTATCTCTATGGCTTCTCTGACTATTCTGCTGCTGAAGTGTTCGGTTTTGGCGATAGTTCTGGTATTTTTTAAGTCAATCTCATGTCCTGTGGCTTTGAGGTGTTGGACCAGGGAAGAGGTCAGTTCTTCCTTTTTGATTGAGTTCTTATGTTCTTCAATGCGTGCACTTATTCTTTTGTTAGTTTGTCCAATGTATGTGGTGGGGTAGGCAGTGCAAGGGATTTCGTATACTCCTTGATTTTCTAACTCAATTTTGTCCTTAGGGTTTCTTAGGATGGTGATATCTTTCTGTTTGTGCAGAATGCTGTCTTAATGTTGTATTTTTGGAGGATCTTGCTGATTTTGTCTGTAGTGCCTTTTATATATGGGAGGAGGGCTTTGCCATTCTCTTGTTCTCTGTCTTGGATTTTGGTTGGGGTTTCTTTTTGGATTAGGTGGGTGATCTTCTTTCTTTGGAATCCATTGGCTGTCAGCACACCAGTGAGAGTGTGTAGTTCAGTCTCTAGGTGTTGTTCGTCGGCTAAGCATTTTGTTCTGGAGATGAGTGTCTCGGCTACGGAATTGATCTGTGCTGGGTGGTGGTGTGAGAGTGCGTGTAGATAGCGGTTTGTATGTGTTTTCTTCTGGTAGATGGTGTGTCCTAGGGAGCCATTGGATTATGTAAATATGTATATATGTATTTGTATATACATATATAATTCACCTCACAATCAGAGGCTGTGAGTTCAATTCTAGGTAGAGGCAAATATTTCTCTATTTGGGCACACTGAGAATATATATGCTGAAGAAAACTCCACACTGGCAATATGAAGGGCCTCCAGTCATTAAAAAACTCCGCTAGCTCCATTCAGTTGCCCAGACTCCACCCTGCAAGAAGGTGATGATGATACACATAGATATATAATCTCCATCCATCCATCCATCCCATCCCATCCATCTATCCAATTTATCCATGTATCCAAATGATATAGATATATATCTATATAAACATATAGATATTTGTCCTTGCTTGGGCTGTGCAAGGCTTCAGAGGGATGCTTTGATCTGACAAAGCTTTGATCATATCACACCATCAAAGCAGATTTACAAACTGAAACAAAAACGTGCTTTGATAAACCAAATGGAAGCGGGTAACTATGAAGAGTTTTTGCAGGACTTCTGAAACATTTTGCTGATTCTGGTGCTTTTGTGCTGTTTACTAGGTTGTTGCAGATAATATCCAATGAGCCAAAAAAAAAAAACCAGGATGGACTTGAGAAATCTCACACTGATATGAGCCAATGGATTTTACCACCTTAATAAATTCTTCACCTCTCTGAATTCTTTTAGCTCTCCTGCACTTTCAACTTCTTTAATACACCTAGCCACAAGCCTCAACTTTGCTGTTTGTTATTCTACTAGCTTCTAGTCATTATGTGCTGGTCCTGTCCACACAACTCAGGAATTCAGGTCAGCACTCTGAATTTTATTTTACTGTATTTTACTATGCCAATCTGCTTATGCTATTCTCAGAGAATTCTCTGTTAGCAAGCTCTCTCAAGCTTTCATCAAATATTATAGGAACTCTCTGCTTCATTTAGTGGTCTTTCCAGTATCTTTTCTGAAACAAATTGCTACACAATAATATATTTCAAAAAGGAAAGAAGAAAAAAAACAGAAGTTTAGATTTATTTTAAGTTGCTAATCTAAGCTTTGGAACATATGTTATTTCTTAAAAATAAATCTACAGAAGAGTTCACACTTTGTGTCAGTCACATTTGTGTTTCCCCTCATATTTAAATCTAAAGATTGGATTTAAATAGTACTAGTAGACGCTTTTGGAAGAAAAGAGAGAGAAATTTTCCAACTGTTATGCATGGATACTTTTTTTTTAAAATAAGAGTAGCAATGATCCTAACAAGTAGAACTAATGAGACCTACCTGCAGAAGTGAACTGAAAAGTCACTTTTTCCATCTGTGTGATTTATTTAATTAACAACAGGGGATTATATGCAATTAACCTCTCCCCCAAGGACATGTTTTGTATGAATGGAGAAAGCCCCCAACCTGTATGTCACATTTGCCCTCAAAATTTTTCTGGAGGAAATTTCAGATTAGATGGTAGAGGAGGAGGAGGAGGAGGAGGAGGAGGGGAGGGGGAGGGGGAGGAGGAGATATGGCATATATCACTTAATCTTCCAGGGAAAGATTGAAGTCAAACAAGGTCCAAGTAGAAGAGGAACATAATAGCTTCAAAATCTAAGGGTCTAGTTTGGACAAAACTCAGCAGCACTTTTTTGTGTAGCTGTTGATAAAAATAGGACCGCCAACATGATCACCAATGTCTGATGATTGATATGGAAGAAGGAGGAGGAGGAGGAGGAGGAGGAGGAGGAGGAGGAGGAGGAGGAGGAAGAGGAAGAGGAGGAGGCGCCAAAGGATCTAGTGTTGTAAGCAGAGTGACAGTAAGAGAGACAGTTGGTTTGGACCCATAGATGCCAGCCACATTTTGCCTTAGTCCTTCAACAAACCCAATTCTACACAAAATGGATATAGCCTCAAGATTTCAAAAAAATGGGGACAACTAGTAGAGAATCTATTTGTGGTATTTGGGGACAACTAGTAGAGAATATATTTGTGGTATTTGTTGCTGTGCAGTGGTGATCTGGATACCAGCAGCCTAGATATGCTATGCTTAAGGAAGGAAGACATTCAGTGAAGGTGCTGTAGACAGCCACAGAAATACCCCTGTAGAGACTATGCATAGTTATTACAACATGTAGAAAAACAAAAAGTTAAGGCCAGAAAACAAAGAAAATATAAGGAAGAAATTCAGACTTGCTACTCCCTAATTTTTTGAACTACATATCAGAGGGATGCAAAGGAAAACACAGTCAGCCTTTCAAGACACTGTTACTATAGACTCAATAAATATAATTCCATATGCGATTTCAGTTTTTTGGTCTGGATTATCTCAAAGAGCTAACCTTCTGAACAGGTGTTTTGTCAATGGGGAGGGGAATCTAAAGGATCCTTCTGCATCTAAAGAACCTGTTTCGACAACTGGTATGAACTCTACATGGGGCTGCTTTTAAAAATTAATCAGAAATTATAACAATGTCCAGAAGATATTGGCCAATATTCAGAGCATGTTGTACCAATTGCAAGCTCTCTCTTGGTCATCAGTTTATTTCTGGGACCAATTAAAAGTGCTCTTTTTTTAACCTCTTAAGCTGTTTATAGCTTGGAACATGGATAGAATCAAGTCTATTTGCTCCAACCTTAATTGGTCAGATCTTCTACATCAGGGATGTCAAACTTACATTGTCATGACAGCGTCACATGACATATCAGGACTTTTTTTATCCTTTGCTAAACTGGGTGGGGTAGAGCCAGCATGTGACACATTCAGCCCGTAGACCGTGAGTTTAATACCCTTGTTCTACATCATCTAGGAAGAAGCTCCTATCGGTCTGTAGTTCTGGCCTGTGAAAGGAGATAAAGCTATGGACTAAAATCAAGAAGAAACATCTTTTCAGTAGCAGCACAAAAATAGCCTTCCAAAAGAGATCAGAAAAATTCCCTGCCTGATGGCTTTAGAAGATGCTGAGCTGATTCAGAGAACATTCCAGCTATGTTCATGGCTTGGTTGATCTTTTATTCCTTTGATCTTATTTTTGGCTTTCTACTGTTGGGATATGATTTAATGACTTATGATCTGGATATTTACTTTTTATATTAAATGTACAGCAGATATTTTAATTAACCATTTTTAGATTCGTCTTGGGTGTCTCTGGATTGGAGCAGGCCAAGAGTCCTATTAAATAAATAAATATGAACTCAAATGGATGAAATTGGTGGAAATACTGGGGCTAGAGTTAAAATTAAGAAAAGAAGCAAAACAAATTTCCTGGAAATCACTGCAGGAGTTTTCACAACTTTGAACCAAAGCAATTGTTTTTCTCAACCCATTTTTACAAAATTCTAGTCTTCCTTCTTTTGGGAAGGATTTTAGCTGCATTTACCACCCTTTTCCCTCAATCTTTTTGCACAAAAACTAATAGAGCCAAAATACGACTTCCATTTTAAAAATGACATTTTTAACCAGGTTGATTTAAGTCTTTTAAGAGATAAAAACAAGTTACAAGAGAGAAATCCATTCTTTAAAGAACCATAAGAAATATTACTCATCCATTTGCAAACAAAACTTAAACAAAAGCGAATCCATTGTAAAGAGTTCATTCATTTCCCTGGTGAGAAACACTCCCTTATAGATGACCAAAGTAGCATACAGGATACTCAGCATAATCCCATAGCTTGAAGGTTCAATTCCTGATTTTTATGAGATCTAAAATTGATTTTACTATTACGTGAAAAATAATAAAATATTTTTATTTTACATACGTGAAAAATAATAAAAATGAGACTAGTCACACACTGCCTCCTGTTGTTTAGTAAGCAGGAAAACACTACAAAAAGTACCATTCCTTGTTTTCATGACATATGATCTTACAGCACTAGAACAAAAAATACATATTCAAAACAACATTTCAATCTTTAGCATTTGTAAATTTATTAAAACTGAAAACGAATGGATTCCTATTATTTTATTTGAGACCATACTTTAAATCTTAATACAAATCATATTGCAGAGAAGGTTAGATCTTCAAAAACCCAAAACCTGTAATGAAAGTGCATTATTTAAACACACACACACATACACACACACACACAAGTATATTGTCAAAAGCCTATAATTGATAATTTAAGTGTCGTGTTTTTTTTTCTTTGATGGCCTCATCTTTTAATTTAGTTTTAATCTATTTCAAGCAATAGTGAGATGCTTTAAGACATCTAAAAGGACACATTATTAGTGGCTGTTGAGAGATATTAGAAAAAAAAACCTTCATTATAAAAAATGTATGTCTTCATATAATTAAAAAATTGAAGCGAAGCGCATTGACAAAAGTTCTGTATGCTCTTAAATTATTCAGAATTGTGTTACATTACAGCAGCTGTTTTAATTAAAAGGTACGAACTGCAGCTAATCCACTAGCTCTGAATGAAATATAATCTATAAGTATGGTTTAATTTTTCTAAAACCAAGAACAGTTATATGGATTCTAAAAGTAAGGGTTTTCATTTAATTGATTATGGCATTTTATTCAAACCAGAATGCATTTGTTTATTATCCAAATAACCATCTGCTTTCACGTATATATCAATTTAGATACATACATCAATTTAGAGCTCTTTTTCTTTCGAAAGTAGCCCCATGACTATAATTCTTATATCAGTCCTGAACACCCAAAAGACATTTCTATATTGATTCTTCAACTACCTCATTACTTGTTTATAATTAAAACCTTGTTATACGAATCCCCAGGGAGACAATTTGATGAGGTAGGAAGTCACCTTGATTAATGGTATCAGATGTCAGGTTGTTGGGTTTCTCCCTTGCTGTGGAATATTCTGGTGTGTGTGTGTGTCTATATATATATATGAAAATCAACAGTGGGAGTATAATCATTCCCATTCTTTCTGTCCTCCATTTTTAAAAACCATGACAAACTTTGCCAGGGAAAGAGCTTTGTGTTAGCTCACAAAACAAAGGAAAGAGATTGTGTTTCTTTTTCATGAGTTTTAGGAGTATGAGGAGGAGGGAGAGGCAGGAAAGCGAATAGCCTTAATTAAGCAAGCCAGATGTCATGCAGAATTACAGGACCAGAGTGTTGTCTTTTCCTGCCAACTCTCACAGTCCTGACCTATCAAGCCCTTCTTTAAGAGTGCAAAATAATAGAGTCACCAGGTGGCCATCTTATCAATGTCAGCTGCCTTCTGTACAGAAATGTGCTAAATTATGTTTAGTTCTGTTTAACAGTGCACTCTTATCCATAAGAGGCACAGCTGGAAACCACAAACTTGTGTTAATTGAAACATCAACGGTGCTTTAAACCTCTGTCCCAGATATTATAGCAAGTTTTGTCACTGGCCACTTTGATCATCTCTACTGAAACAAAAGGCACAAGACTAATATTATAATAAATCCACCCATTCATTTATCAGAGTTTGTGTTATGAACTAATAAAACGCTTAAATAAAGTTTTATCAAACCTTTAGAAAAAGCAGGGTTCTAATCCTGCACTTCTGATTGGCCGATAATAGCGATATCAGATTGGTCCGTTCAGGAGAATCTGATTGGCTGTTAATGAGCCACTCTCATTGGTTCAAGGGCTTAACACTCCACGTTTCTCATTGGTTACTAGATCAGCAGCCTGCCCTATAAAAGGGCTGCTGCTGCCCTAGGTTTTTGCTCTGTTCAGAATGATTAATAAAGAGTTGAAGTTCATTGTTCACTGCCTCGTCTCCGTTCCTTGTGCCCATGCACAGAACTTAACACTGGCGATGAGGGTGGGATGCGGAGACGTCAGAGCTGACGAACACTACAGAGCACCAAACAGAGCACGTGGCTGAAGGCACATCGACAGCAGAAACCATGTCCGGCGGCGCCATACCACCCGCTCCATTTGACCCGGCACAAGAAGACTGGGACATGTACATGGACCGGTTCCAGATGTTTCTGGAGACCAACAACTTGAAGGATGCCACTACGGGAAAAAAGCGAGCAGTATTCCTGACCCACTGCGGACCTGCCGTTTTTAAGATGGCCAAAGCACTGGCGAAACTGGCTGAGGTGAAATCCATGGACTGGGACATCCTCGAGTCCCTCCTATGGGCCCACTATGCACCTACCGTACCAACGCTTGTCTGAAGACATGAATTTTACCAGAGAGACCAGCGGAAAGGAGAGAGCGTTGCAGATTTCATCGCGGATCTCTGGAACCTGGGAGGCCTTTGTGGGTTCGCCGACCTCAAAGAAGCTTTGAGAGACCGAATAATTCTGGGATTAGATGCACCACATGTGCAGAGTAAGCTGATGGCGAAAGGTGACATCAGCCTTGCGGATGCCATCGCTGACGCTACTGCAGCAGAACCAACCAGGAAGTTGGCTGCCCGAATGCGCCGCACCAACGCACCGCTCTGCCAACTCGCCAGCAAAACCTCACCTCGCCTAGAGAGACACACAACGGCAACCCACCATGAGGAACTCGAATCGTCATCAGAAAGTGATGAGGAAGAAGTCAACCGGCTCCGGTCTGAATGTGACCAATGCTACCAGTGTAATCAAAGACTGCAGCATCAATGCGCAGGTTGTGGGGCAAACCACCCGTGACCAGACTGAAAATTCCTCGACGCGCTCTGCCATTTTTGTGGGAAAAGAGGCCACATCGGAGAGGTCTGTAGAAGCAAGCAAGGATCCAGCCCATTTCAGAGGGGGACCAACTACCGCCAAACCACAGGGAATCGTCCTGTGAGTTGGGAACATTTGAACCACCAATGGAACAACCACTCCTACAGAAATAAACCACTGGCCAATTGAACGAAATGAGAAGAGGCACACCAAACCATTACAATTGGTCATGCCTCATCACTAGATGCAAAGAAGATCCAAGTGAAGGTCGCCATCGAAAACCAGCCCTGCATGATGGAAGTCGATTCAGGATCGTCCCTCTCGATGGTTTCCTGGAAGACCCTTAAACAATTAATCCCTGCCGTCCGGCGGCAAGGCCTCAGAACCCAAAGAATCATACTCAAGGATTATCAGGAAAACTGAATTCTGGTCGTTGGATCCAGCCTAGTCCAAGTATCATTCAAAAATCATACTGCATCTTTACCATTGACCGTTGTGGACCGTGATCGGCCTAGCTTGTTAGGCCTTCAATGGTTCGCCCCACTCAGGATCGAGGTAGCCGGCATTCACCAAACCAGAAGTGACGACTGGGAGGAGACCCTCGTCCAGGAATTCCAGGACGTCTTTGCAGACAAACTAGGCGAGTACATGAGGACCCTGATATCATTTAACCTTAACCCTGAAGTAGCCCCCATCCGCCTTAAGCCTCGTCGGGTACCTTTTGCCCTTAAACCAAAGATTGACGAGCAGCTTGATAAATTAATAGCCCAGGGTGTTTTAGAACCAACAGACCATGCTCCTAGGGAAACCCCAATCGTAACACCCATCAAACTGGATGGATCGTTAAGGATTTGTGGGGACTACCGAGCCACCCTGAATCACGCCCTTCAACAGAACGCTTACCAGGTGCCAGTGGTACAACACCTTCTCCATTCCCTGGGGGGCGGAAAAGTCTTCGCTAAATTGGATTTAGCACAGGCATACCAACAACTGCCTGCAGATAAAAAAACAGCAGAGGCACAAACGATAGTTACGCACTGAGGCGCCTTTAAGTGCAACCGACACCAATTCGGAGTTCGCGTAGCCCCAGGGATTTTTCAAAGTTTGATGGAGAGACTCTTGCAGGGGATCAAAGGGTTCGTACGATACTTTGATGATGTTTTAATTGCTGCCCCGAATAGAGAAATACTAGAAGAGCGTCTGAAATTGATTCTCCAGAAATTTAAAGACTCCGGCCTTAAGGTTAAAAAAAATAAATGTCAACTGTGTACAGATAAAGTAGAGTTCCTGGGGTACCTAATCGATAAACAAGGCATACACCCCACCAATAGCAAACTAAAAGCAATCAAGAACGCCCCAAGACCCAGAAATAAGACAGATCTCCAAGCTTTCCTGGGGCTCATTAATTTTTACAACATCTTCCTGCCCCACAAAGCGACCGTAGCTGAGCCCCTACATAGACTTCTCGACAAAAAAGCAACCTGGGTCTGGGGGCACCGAGAGGAGCACGCGTTCCGACAAGTGAAAAACTTATTAACCTCAGATGCTGTTTTAATGCAGTATAACGAGACTTTGCCTTCAACAATTACATGTGACGTGTTACCGTTTGGAGTAGGAGCCATTTTGAGCCATGTGTTACCAAATAGTAGTGAGGCCCCTATTGCCTGTTTTTCAAGGACCCTATCAAAGGCTGAACGTAACTATAGTCAAATCGATAAAGAGGCTCTTGCTGTTGTATCTGCTGTGAAACTGTTTCATGAATATGTATTTGGACGAGTTTTTACTATTGTTACCGACCACAAACCTTTGCTGGGGATTATAGCAGGAGACAAGCCAACCCCCTATATATTATCACCTAGAATGACTCGCTGATCGGAGTTTTTGGCTGCATACAACTATAGACTGCAACACCGCCCGGGGAAAGCCATTCCCCATGCGGACGCACTGAGCCATGCACCACTTCTGGAAACCGTCGACGACCCAGCTCCAACCCTTACGACACTCCAGATTGAAACACTACATTCACCGCCGCTAACAGCTAGAGATATTGCAATTGAAACAAAACGCGATCCTGTCTTAGCGCGAATTCTTAACTGGGTCGAATGGGGATGGCCAGTAGAACAAACCCCTGATGACTTCACCCCCTTCAAGAACCAGCGAACAGAACTTTTTTTGCAAAAAGGCTGCATTCTATGGGGGGATAGAGTCGTCGTCCCAGAGCGTTTACAATGAGCAGTATTAAAAACACTGCATGAGGGTCACCCCGGCATTGTGCGTATAAAAGCGCTCACACAAAGCTACGCATGGTGGCCGGGCATCGACAAACAAATCGAAGCCTGGGTAAAGACTTGTTTAAAGTGCCAAGAAGTTAGCAGTGCCCCACCTAAAGCAACTCCAACAGAATGGGAAACACCCCGGGGACCGTGGTCCCGCATCCACATTGACTTTGCGGGATCTACGAAGGGACATATGTTCCTACTAACAGTGGATGCCTATTCCAACTGGCTCGAGATCCACGAAATGAAGAGTACCACAACCGAGTCCGTCATCCGGAAATTGAACAGGATATTCGCGATGCATGAACTGCCAGACGTTCTGGTCTCCGACAACGGACCCCAGTTTACTGCTCTACCCTTTGAACAATACTTAGCGGACCGGGGTATTCGCCATGCGCTAACTTTGCCAGCGCACTCTGCGGCTAACGGAAGAACCGAGCACATGGTACAATTTGTTAAAAAAACCCTCTACAAAATGGACTATGGGGATATTGAAGATAAAATAAACAGAAAATTCCTTCTCCAACACATCGCTCCACACAGCGTCACCAACAAGACTCCAGCTGAACTATTGATGGGACGCAAACTCCGTTCCCACCTTGACTGGCTTCACCCATCTTACGAGCCAGAGAAACCCTGTGGATCTAGTGGTAAATGCCGCGAGTTCAAGATAGACGACTTAGTTTTCGCCAGAAACCTTTCCGGTGAACCGTTGTGGGTCGAGGCAACCGTAATCCAGGCCACCGGACCCAGGTCGTACCGTGTGAAAACCTGCGGTGGAAAAATATGGAAATGCCATATAGATCAGCTTCGCTCGAGGCTACAACCCAGTTTCCGTGACTCCGGTAACTCCCAAACTGAGGAGGGAGGGGATGTCGAAGTAACCGAATTCAAGATGGTGGAAAGCAGGAGCGAAAGAAGTCAGCAATCGGGCGTGACAAATGAAGAAGAATCAGGGAGGGGAGTGTTCTCACCACAGAGGAACACCACAACAGAAGCAAGCCCGCAAAGATCGGAGGACAACGACGAGAACATTAGTGGCACCGAGTCATCCAATGAGGATACGGAACCACCGGTACCTGACTTGCCCAAAAATGTCCTGCCGAAACTGAATTACAGACAGGAACCGGTGGGACAGCGTAAATCTAATAGACAGTCAAAACAACCTTCATACCTCAAGGATTACTTCACCGCACCCCTTAAACGGAACCCGGGGAGAAGGGGTGTTATGAACTAATAAAACGCTTAAATAAAGTTTTTTCAAACATTTAGAAAAAGCAGGGTTCTAATCCTGCACTTCTGATTGGCCGATAATAGCGATATCGGATTGGTCCTTTCAGGAGAATCTGATTGGCTGTTAACGAGCCACTCTCATTGGTTCAAGGGGTTAACATTCCACGTTTCTCATTGGTTACTAGATCAGCAGCCTGCCCTATAAAAGGGCTGCTGCTGCCCTAGGTTTTTGCTCTGTTCAGAATGATTAATAAAGAGTTGAAGTTCACTGTTCACGGCCTCGTCTCCGTTCCTTGCGCCCATGCGCAGAACTTAACAGTTTGGATGTTTACTTTTGCTTGCTTCTCATGTGAATTCACCTACTGGCCTGGAACAAATGCCTTGAAAGTAGTAGAAATTATTCTTGCTTGGTCCTTCCATACAAATAAGCTCTATAGAGCAATGAAACACAGCTTCTAAGTCTTGTGTACTGGCCATTTTGAACTTCCATGATATGTTCCCTGCTGTAATATATCAGAGTTGTGTAAAGCTTTGAATGATTGGGTTAGAAATATATAAACCAGGATAAACATTTTAAAACTGTATCTTTAAGAAAAATGCAAAACTGTAATTCGGTGTGGTTTCTCAAATGGCCATAAGAGGGAGCCAGAAACCTGGGTTGTTTAGTCTTAGTCTCAGAAGAGAGTGTGTCTGAATGGGTATCTCTGTTTCCTTCTGTTGGAAAGTATTGCCGTTCCTCCATTTCTTCTAATTGACTGATATTATTGGATTTAATGTAAGTCTGATACTGAACTGTTTTTGACACTGGAATTTGATGTTTGGATTATCCTTGGATTGAAAACTGACTGATTTACTTGTGAATGACTTTGGATTGCTTATTTTGAACTTTGCTTAAACCTTTCTGAAAGTAAAAACCTACATTTACTGTACAGTGTATCTGTGTACTGTGTGTGTATTATTCAAACACTTCTCTCAAATATGTCTCCTTGTATGCGCTCATTCTCCTAACGGGGAATTACCTCAACAATCTATAAATAATATTCTGGGATTATCAGGTTGAAAACTGCACTCTTTACAGATTCTTTAAGAGAATCTTGAAGCTGGCAATCCTTGCCTGGTTCTGTTCATTGGCATAAGCAATCAGGCAATTTGCAAGAGGCAAAAGAGTTAAATGTATTCATTCAAATGAACCAAATGTGTAAAGATGAGGAATTACTTGGTTAGAAAACACCACGTATTACCTAGGCTTTATCCGTTTTTCATCTAAAAAATTTCAGAAGTCACACCAATAGCCAGCCTCCATATCTGTTATCTCTCATTCCACTTTTTTTAGATAAGCTTCATAAGCTGATTTACCAATGACAATAAGTTTACTTTGAGAAAATTATATTACTGACCTAATAAGAGAAAATAAATAATTCAGAACTCTCACATTATTATAGGGAATTATATTTAGCAGAGCACAGGGGCCTGTGTAATGAGAAGCATTCATTTGGCTAACGGAATGCTACTCTGCATTTAATCTCATAATATTCCCTTCAGTGTGTACAAGGCAGCTTGCTAGAAACTATAAAGACTCCTTTGCTGTTTTTTTACTGGGCAAAGGGGAAAAAATGATATATGGAGATAGAGACATGAGGAGTGGTTCCCATTTCAAGTTCCTATGAAAAGCTGACTTGTCCATCAAGCAAACATCTAGAGAAGGTCCAGTGGAAAAAGCCTACACCAGATCTGCTCAGCTTGACAGTCTATGGGGGGTCTCATAAATCTCAACTGGCATGAGAAACTCTAAGTATTCTGGTTCTTTCTCAAGAATTGTTTTCCTATTATATGACAGGAGGGGAGTTCCAGTTTCCAAGGAGCTGGTTAACTTCTGGAAAGTTTAATAATGTACCCATTACTTCTTCAGGACATCATACATAGGCATGGGATGAAGAAGTGCAGCCTCATATTAACATTTGCTAAGGTTTCTGAATGTAGGGCAGTGAGCTGGCAATACAGCTGGCCTTGTGCATGGCCCCAGTTTTCACCAGTAGAAGGGAAAATAACTCCAACTTTGAAGCTATATCTCATGCAGGGATGGTATTCTACCAGTTTGGCCCGGTTCAGCTGAACCAGTAGCTCAGAGGATCATTTGTAAGCAAACCGGTTCGCTCTGACAATCAGCTGCTGGAGTCAGAGGTCTTTCATGCTCCCACTGTTTGTTGGTGGTGGTTTTTGCCCGTCCACAGTTATTCTGTTTCTTTGTTGAGGTAAGGAAGCGTCTCTGAAATGATGAGCCATTGTGGGGTGACACCAATGAGTCATGGATTGCCTAGCACAGCAGCCCCCAACATTTTGGGCACCAGGGAACAGTTCCATGGAGAGAGTTTCTTTCTGCAGACTAGAAGGGGAGTGGTTTTGTGTGCTGCCTGCATCCTGCAGATGGCGCTTCAGTTATTTGTATGGCCCAATTTTTGGCATGCTATGGACTGATGTCAGTCCATAGATAAGAGGTTAGGGATCCTTCGTCTAGTAGATATATACAAAAATATGTACTTCTTTGTTTTTCTGCTGCCTTTTATTAATAGGTAAGGGCATCCTCTGAACTTTTGTTATAAACATGTCCTCCTAACCAATCACCTGATACCTGGGTAAATAATGTTATTTTATAAATATAATTCTGTCATAACCACTTGCGCTTTAAAGCAAAACAAGCTGTACAGAGTGCTCAGAAGCAGTTATAGCAGTACTGGGAATTGGGACTATGGGTGATGGGAACTCTAACTAAGAGTTTAATCCTCTGTGCCTCTGGAACAGCATATCAATACTTATATACCACTTTATAGTGCTTTACAGCCCTCTCTAAATGATTTACAGAGTCAGCCTATTGCCCCCAACAATCTGGGTCCTCATTTTACCAACCTTGGAAAGATGGAAGGCCAAGTCAACCTTGAACCTGGTGAGATTTGAACTGCCAAATTGAAGGCAGTTGGCAGTCAGCAGAAGTAGCCTGCAGTAGTGCACTCTAACCACTGCATCACCAAACATGATGAAGAGCAGGGATGAGAACTTTTTAGGATAGGTATTCAATGCTCATTCTCCTTTTCTAAGTGCGAGCCACATTACAATGCTCAAATGGCACTGTAAGAAGCAGTGCATGAAGAAAGACAGCCAAGGGGAAAGAAAAAGTAAAGTTTTCATCAAGTGGAATTCAGCTTCTGATTGAGGAGCTGGATGGATACATCCCTAAAGCTTTCTTTGCAATAATATGATAGAGACTTGCTTCTATCTTATTCCAATTTTTTTAAAAAAACACCAAATAATTAACTAACTTTGAGTTTTCAATATTTTTGATTTTCTAGAATTCTCCAATCCTCCAATGTTTTTGAAGTCTCCAATCTAAATATTAAATCAGTGCAAATCTGATTAATTTTACAAGATCAATAAAAATTGGCAAGGAAGAAATCGGGATGAATACAGGCAAACACACACACACACACACACACAGAGGGAGAAAAATACCAGATGCTATAGTTATAGATAGATATATGAGGTGTATCTATATCATCTATAGTATTTCTTCTTGAATATTATCTTAACAACAACTTGATGAACTACAAAACTAATGAAGGGTGGTGAAAGATAGCAGTGTCCCACATGGCTGGATTGGGGAGCACTAGCAGAATAATGAAAGCAGGGACACACCATCTAATTCAAACTTAATCCCTTTTGTGTGTGTATTATGATCTTTCACACATGTACAAAAGAAGCAGAGGTTGAAGCTATTTTCTAAAGCATCCGAAGGACAGACAAGGAATAATAGAGGGAAACTGAACAAAGAGAGATTCAACCTGTAAATAAGGAGAAACTTTCTGACAGTGAGAACAATCAACCAATGGAACAGCTTGCCCTCGGAAGTTGTGGGAGCGTCATCACTTGAGACTTTCCAGAAGAGATTGGACTGCCATTTGTCAGAAATGGTTGGGTGGGGGGTTGGACTAGATGACCTACAAGGTCCCTTCCAATTCTGATTACCTGTTATCTGTTATACTCTCCCCCAACTCAGCCAAATATATCATGAGTGTTAAATAAGGGTTTAAATCTCAGTCACAATATCCCAACACTCTTATCTATTACAAAGCAGCTGGCGCTCCAGTTTGGAATTCAGAAAATTTACATTAGCAAATAGTGTAACTACTATGGAGATATATCTCTATCTCTATCTCTATCTCTATCTCTATCTCTATCTCTATCTCTATCTCTATCTCTATCTCTATCTCTATCTCTACCTCTACCTACCTATCTATCTATCTATCTATCTATCTATCTATCTATCTATCTATCTATATTTTCTGGTCACATTTTAGTGATGAGTCTAAGGCAGCTATAAAAAAGATGGTAGGTGGTTGAAGTTAAAAAAGAAAGAGTTTCAGGATTTACTTTAAGCAGTCCAGACCCAAAATAAAATCATTTCTCATTTTACAAAGAGAACAGCTGAAATCATTTTCCACTTCATGGGTCACGAAGATCTGGTCCAGGTGTCCTACTTCGTTGTTCTAAAATACTCCACACACAGTATTGAACAATTTCAAAGGCAATGCTAGCATGCAATTACCCTGCAATCCAAAAAGATAAAGTCAGATGTTGAACTAAATAAATTCAATTCTAGGATAGCTAAGATGTGAAATACCTGGCAATTTTCCACAGTATGTTAACTATTGATTACAGCAGAAATTGTCTCGTTCTTTAGGAAAAAATTAACTGGCAAAGCATACAACTTTTTGATATTCTGCAATTCAGTATTCTGCTTCCGTTTGGCATGATATCTAGTAATCAATGAGAGGGATTGTGGGATATACATTCTGCTAGTTAAAATCAGTAAAAAAAATCCACAATAAGCCAGTTTCAGCCTTATCATCATTACAGTAAAATCTCCTCATGTCAAACTTTACTTCTGATGACATTGAGCTATTTTCTGTTTTCACTGTATGGAGGGATTTACCACTATTCTGTTCCAAGATAAATATTCAGTATATAAATTAGTCTTCTACTCTGGGATTTCTTCATAGTCTTTCCATTACTAACCAGACCTAGCCCTGGTTAGCTTCTAAATTCAGATAATGTCATCCAGGCTGATAGGAATATACTGAATAAATTTTGCTAACCCCCTTAGAAAGTTTCTGAAATACAGGCCGTCCTCGACTTATGACCACAATTAAGTCCAAAATTTCTGTGTTTTTATTTTTAATTGAAACATTTGTTAAGTGAGCTGTGCCCCATTTTCCTACTTTTCTTGCCACAGTTGTTCAGCGAATCACCACAGTTGATAAAATAGCCACCCAGTCGATAAGTGAATCTGGCTTCCCTATTGACTTTGCCTGTCAAAAGGCCGTAAAAACTGATCACATGACCTTGGGGCACAGCCATAGTCATAAATATGAACCAGTTGCCGAGCACCTGATTTTTGATCACATGGGGATGCTGCTCTAATTGTGAAAAACGGTAAAAAGTCACATTTTTCAATGCTGTTCTAACTTTGAACGGTCACTAACTGTTATAAGGTAAGAACCAGAGATGGTATTCAGCAGGTTCTGACCAGTTCTGGAGAACCGGTAGCGGAAATTTTGAGTAGTTCAGAGAACTCACAAATTACCACCTCTGACTGGAGATTTTGCAGTATCCTTCCCCTGCCACGCCCACCAAGCCACACCCACAAAACTGGTAGTAAAAAAATGTGAATCCCACCACTGCCAAGGGCTACCTGTAACATTCCATTAAGGGTCTTCCTTTCAGTACCTTTTAAAAGTCAATACCTTTTAACAATATCCCGATTTACATGGGGGGAAAAAAATCTATGTTTTTAACAATTGCTAATGGAGTTTTTCTCCTTTTGGTGCTGTATCCTGGGTAATGAATATTGATGCATGCAGTCAGTCTCTGAATGAGTTAACAATATGCATAGCTTCCACTGTCTTCAAGGGGGAAAAAATCATTAAATTGTCAGTATGTATGATGAACCACTGGATGAAAAATAAATATTATCAATAGCGACAGCATACTGGTTGTTATGCCCAAGATGTACCTTCTCCGAATGTCTCATAAAGAATAAATGAGCAACTGTTTTCTCCTTCCAATTGTCTGAAAAGTGAATGCTGACTTCCTTCAGATTCAGGGTGTTTTCAAAACAATAATAAAATGTCTATGTATTATATTTTACGATAATGTTGCCCCATAATTAAATATCCCACCAATAACTGCAATCGTTTTCAGCACAACTGGTCCTCTGATTCTAAAGAAATGAGGGTTTTGAGAACATTACGCGAGGTTAATGGAACCATTTCAACAAGGTCAGGAATTGAAGAAAGAAATAACTTCCAGAGATGAAGCCCAATATGAGTTTGTGTGAAACCAATATGTGTTATACTCAAACAAATAAATAAGCCTTATGGCTTAACACAATGTTAAGAAGACATCAGCATGGTGTAATGCTTAAGGTGCTAGAGAAGGAGACGGGATACCAGGATTTTAGCCCTTCCTTAGGCAAAGATGTCAACATGGGTGGCCTTGGGCCAGTCACTTCTTCTTAACTATGACTGTGCAAGGCAACTGCAAAACAAACCCACATTGCATCATGTATTGATGACCTGATTGTCAAAACCAGGTCAGCACAGTGCCAAACAAGCAAACCTTACAACTGAGCAGAACTTACACTTAGAACAACAATTTGGGTTTGTTAAAACAATGATCGTGCTACATTAGATGGAGCTATTTACAGCATCTCCCACGTGACCATGATTTTTAATGTTTTGGGATAGTTTCTGGAGCTCATTTCCAATTTCCAGCAAGAAATGGCCCTTGGCTAAAATGAGTTTGCTTAATGACCACAACATTCACTTAACAACTATCATGTTTGCTTAATGGCCACTGCAAAAAATGTTGTAATATTGGATCCAGTTATGTGGTAACCCACGTAATGACCACAGCAACTTGCAACCATAATTCCAAGCTCAATTACAGTCATAATTCAAGAACTACTTGTACATCTCTATATATAAAAGCGAAATACCATTCACCCATCATCACAACATCTCTAGAACCAGTAAAGCCTACAAACTTGAAATTTGGTACATATGTTCCTTTTGGCTTCTAGGTGCTCACTAAGAAAGGATTTTTCAAAATGACTATCAGAACATTAATAATTCCTATATTATTATTAACACTCTCTGATGCTAAGGAGTTCCATTCCCCCATCCCCACCTGAAAAGAAATCTGTTCCAAATGCAAAACACAAACAGAGGAGTTTCAGTTTCAGATTTAGTTTCCCAGTAGCAACCAGCTTTAGTACAGAACAGCTGAGCTAAGCCATGCCCAGGCTCCTTGCTGTCTCCTTGTTCATACAGCAAATACTGTTTCAGTTTCCATGTTTCAGTTTCCAAACAGCCCTCAACTCTCTCACACACTGATAGGATGCTAGCCAGATGAATACCAATGGATGCTGGTAGGCAGAGGCAGAATTTTTTTCCTTATTTTTCTCCCCCAAAACTAAGCCCCACCACATAGTTTCATAGCTAAGCACAGATATCAACCTAGTACATACATACATACACACACACACATTCCATTAAACATTCTTCCTTCCTTTTCTAACTGAATTAACAAGTAAAAGATGAGCATTGAAGAATGCCTGTTGACAGTAAAGGTTTCAGGAAATATTGTCTCAAACACAGAAATATTATTGTGGCTCTGCAAAGGCTAGCAGGGGCTATGAGAAAACTTTGACATATTTTAAGTTTGTAAGTAAATATGTTGGGGGGGGGAGGAATTGTGCCAGATTGTTGTGATGGATGTACATTTTCTTTCTTTCTTTTTTCTTTTTTGCAAAAGAGCTCAGCGTCTTCTGAAGACTGTGAGCAAAGCATAAATATTCAGTGAGTTCAGTGAAAAACAGTGGAAACTGAACATTCACATCACAACGTATTGTTTGCAGATGTTGCCCAACAATGGAGGTTGCCAATTAAATGAGATATAGTACAGTGTGTTGGGAACTGGTGAAGAACATTCTGAGTGACACCCAAATAAAAGGATGCTGAAGCACTCTGGTATCGTCATGCATTTTTATATCCTCTCTAAAAAGGCTATGGAAATGTGGTAGACAAATATGAAGGGTTTTAAAAGCAATAGATTTTTATTAGGTCCTTCAACATACGTTCTACCCCACCAATATTATTTTTTAATTTGTTGTACTGAAATGCATATTTGCTCATACTATTAAGTTTATGCAAGTTGCAGATTAAAGATATCCTCATGCATAATTTACATTGGCTTAAAGAGCCCATGGAGCAAGCATTGCCCAGCAAGCTCTTCAAAACCAGATGGGCCTCTAGCAGTCATTTTATGAAAAGTTTGGAATTTTGAGGGGGAAAGAAAATATGGCAGATGACCCCCCCCCCAAACTCTGAAAATGCAAAACTCAAGACAAGCATTTTAGGTCAGTCCCAGCCTGGTTATGGGTACTATATTAAAGATATTCTGGTCCCACACCTCTTTTTTTATAACTATATGTCCTAATAGGAAAATATTAAGAATATTCAGATTTTGTCTCTCTAAGTTCCCATCCTTTTGCCAATACATCATATAACACATATAAATCCAAGTTTTTCCTTTGCAATTTATTAATTTTATTTATTTATTTGATTTGTCAATCGCTTACAAAATAATAAGTGAAAGTATATACATAGTTATGAATACATGAAATGGGTACATATAAGAAAAATAAAAGAAATAGGACAGGGACGGTAGGCATGTTGGTGCGCTTATGCACGCCCCCTTTTTCAAAAGACTGTTTTGGAGGTCTAATTTTCAACACAAAAAGAGGAATTGAAATATGGCTTTTCCAAATTGGTATTGATACAACAGCGGTGGGACTCATCTCCAGGGGGATGAGTTTGCCTAATGAGATGACGTGGACCGGTTGCTTTTGTGGTGTGGAGACAATAATGATCCTCAACACCAATAAGACTAAGAAGCTTATAGTGGACTATAGAAGGAACAGATCAGACATCCAGCTCTTGCTTATCAATGGCGACCAAGTGGAGCAAGTAGCCAGTTTTAAGTTTCTGGGTGTTACCATAAAAGAGGTCCTGACCTGGGGTGCTGACATTGAGCCCTAGTCAAAAGAGCCCAGCAGAGATTATACTACCTGAGACTTCTCAGAAAACAACAACTGAATGAAAAACTGCTGGTGACCTTCTACCACTGTACCAGAGATGGAATTCAGCAGGTTCTGACCAGTTCTGGAGAAGCAGTAGCGGAAATTTGGAGTCGTTCAGAGAACAGGTGGTAACCTTCCCCCAGGAGTCGGGAGGCCCCTCTTTCTTTGACCCCCTCTTTCAAACCAGCACTTCTCTCTGTCCAAAATGTGGACTTTGCCATCTTCAAACTGAAGAATCTTTTTGGATGAGAAGTGAAACGTCTTCAAATAAAAACCAGAAAGTTCACTTGCCTCTCGAAAAAGCACCCTTGAGACAACCATGACCTGGAGAATCTCAATAGACATAAAGAAGGGGAGATTATCCAAATGAGAAGGTTCTCGCCATGAATGTATGAGAAAACATTATTCAAATGGAAAAACACGAGGAAGAGAAAAATACAAAAAGAAAAAAGAAAAGGCTTGGCTGAGCCTGTAACAGTGGATGGAAATTGTGGGAGCATTTAGCACAGAGCACTAGCTATAATGAGGTACCATGGATGGTGGGCTTCCTGCTTCAGTTCTGGATCTCAAACCTAGCTTAGACAAACCCTGAATTAGGTTGGTATATCGGGGAGTGAGGCTTTTAATTCAGAAAGTTAATGAAGTAATTCTGCCCTTTGGATAAGTAAGAAAAGCAAATAGACCTGGAGGTTTAACAAATATCCTCTTTATGACCCCCCTCAAATATGCTGTGAGAGGGGCCACATAAATTACATACATACATACATACATACATACATACATACATACATACATACATACAAATACACATATACACATTATTCTTGTATCCAAAGCTATAGCTTCCCAAAAGTAGGAATGCAAGTTATGTCAGTTACTAGCTGCCACCTAGCACCAAGTCTGAGAAATACAAAGCAAGAGGATCATTAAATTACAGCAAAGGAAAAGTAAAAAGCAGGCTTGGTCCCTGATTCTTTCCTTTAGAAATCTGTATAAAGAATTTTATGAGAGTAGGATAACAGTGCTTTTATTGATCTATGAAAATAATCCAGGAAAAAATAAAATGGTAGTTCTCCTATTTACATTCCATTCCATCAATGCCCATCTTTCCTTTCCAGATAATAATGCACAACACATGGCTTTTTTTTTTCTGATGCTGTGTCAATTTAAACAAAATTTAGACAATTATTCAAAGGCAAAGAAAATTAATTCAAATAGTTCACGTGACTGCAGGATACAAACTGGCCCTGCTAACATCATAACTGTACTTTTACCCTGTTCCAATTAACAGAGAGATGAAGGGCACACAATCAGTAGTACTCATCTGCTGACACTTCCCTGACCCCCATCAGGCTTTTAAGGTGTCAATCATCCAAAGTAGCACTAGAACAGATCCTATACAATCTTCACTCTCTGGAGCAAACTGGATGCACGCTCAACTTTACTTGACTATTTCTGCAATCCTCCTGTTATCTACTTGCACTATTACTAAGTGGATTAAAGACTGCGCCCTGTGGCAAATTGCCAATTGCTTTAATGGGCAAGAATTTCCCTACAGAATTTCAAACATATGTTTCTACTGTGGCAGCAGGTGTGTCTGTATATTTATATAACTATCATTTAAAGAGAATTGTTCTTTTTTTTTTTAACTGGAGTGAGATATTGTAATTATGATGCTTGTAATTATGATTCTAAAATATGTCACAAAACAAAACATTCCATGGGCTTTCATTACATTTGAGAGTCAACTGCCCCCTAAAATCTTTGAAATCGCCTTGAGTAAATGTGTGCTATGAAATTTTAAGCGAAACTCTTACTTGCATTGATTTCCCCTCATCTAAGCCTCAAGCCAAGATGAAACCAACACGTGCTTTGTGTGAAAAATAGGTACTAAATTATGACATCATTCTCTTTTTAAAATAGGGACACACTGCCTTTTTTTCAGCATTTGATCTTTGAATGATTTGCTAGAAGGCAAGCCTATGAAGTGAACAGGATCAGGAGAAATTAAATTAATTAAATGCAGATAATGTGATAATTTCTCGGGAATTTTATAAATCTCCCTTTCTGTCATATTAATAAATACAATTTGGCATCAGCTTTTGACCGATGGCTGTGGGAGGAATGAAGGTGATCCGAGGGCCATCGGCTGAGCACCCCAGTAAAATAATTATAACTTGTTTGTAGAACAGTAACATTTGGATTAAATAAGACTATATGGGCTTAATAATTATATAAGGCTACCCATAATCTAATCTTGTGTTTCCCAGAACTGCCAAATTGATGCTTTGGGAAATTCATAAATAGGTCATAAAGAGATTGGCTTCCTCCCACTGTTAGCATTTAGTGGCAGAGTAAACATCAGGCTGAATGCCCACAGGTAGCCATTTACTCCATGATATGTCTAATCACGGAAGAAAGCAATTACGTTGGAAAGAGTTCGTGGTAAAAGAAAACCAGGCCACCAAAAGAAACTATGGCTGGACACCATCAAAGCTGACACCCGTCAGAGCTTAGAAAAACTCAAAGAAACAATGCAAGATTGGAAGATGTGGAGAGACCTGGCCCATAGAATCACCAAGATTTGGTTTGTTTTGTGATCCATTTATGTATTTTCTTGACTACCTAAGTATTATCCGAAGTCTCCTGCAGAATGGATATCATCCTCATCATCATCATGTCTGATCCTCTTTTAAAGCCATCAGACTTGTCATCATATCTCTTTCCCAGTGGATTTGATGTGTGGATGAGGTGCCACTAGTGTTCTGCAGGAAAACTTTCCTTTACATATCCTTCTGTTTCTCATTCCATTGGATGAAATAGAATTTGCTTTCAAAATGCATTTCAGAAGGAAAGAGGATTTTGCAGAAACGCTCAAGAGTGAAGTGCAGCAATTTTGCACTGATTTCATTTCAAAACAGTTCATGTGAATGTCTTTGCAATGGAGATAGTGAAAAGATAGCTTCCACCTTTTGTGAGTGACTGTCAGTAGTAAAGGAACCAGCAATCAAGAAAATATGTAGCAATTGGCATTTGGTAGAGAAGAGGTGAAAGTCTGATAAAAGATATTCAGATGATGTGACATGTTTTTATCTACAAGGAATAGAGTTGTGTAGGCAGTGGCTTTCCCTATGGCACTCCAAAGAAAAAGGACAGAAAGAATAGAGACATTTTTGAACTTTGGTACTGCAGGAGACTTCTGATAATACTTGGGAGTCAAGAAAATATATAAATGGATCATAAAACAAACCGAATCAGAATTCTCATTCAAGACACAAATGACCAGGCTCAAATAATCTTATTTTTGGACACATTAAGTGAAAAATGTGAGAATTCCATAACACTGGAAAAAGTAGAAGAAAAGAGAAGAGGATGATAAGCAACAAGGTGGATGGCTTTAATTATAGCACTGCTGGCAACAAGGTTGGAAGATGTAAAAAGTCAAATTGTAAGCACATCACCTTGGATGATGGTCTTGATGGTCATTCTTGGTGGTCATTAAGAGCTGATATTGACTTATTGGCCATAATCATTCAACCATTGTGAATATTCCATTTTTTTCCTTACATGTTAATCTCTACCTCCTTTTTTGCTTCCAATATTTCAGATCAGATAATCAGAGTTGGAAGGGACCTTGTAGGTCATCTAGTCCAACCCCCCACCCAAGCAGGAGACCCTATACCATTTCTGACAAATGGCAGTCTAATCTCTTCTTGAAAGTCTCAAGTGATGGCGCTCCCAAGCTGTTCCATTGGTTGATTGTTCTCACTGTCAGAAAGTTTCTCCTTATTTCCAAGTTAAATCTCTCCTTGTTCAGTTTCCATCTATTATTCCTTGTCTGGCCTTCGGGTGCTTTAGAAAATAGCTTGACCCCTTCCTCTCTGTGGCAGCCCCTCAAATATTGGAAGACTGCTATCATGTCTTTCCTGTTCCTTCTCTTCACTAGACTAGCCAATCAAATTTTCAATCCAAACCCAAGAAAATATTTCATAAAATGATACCGACTGGCTTTTTTTTTTCAGACTGGGAAGTCCGGGCAACCAGAGAGGCCTCAGAGAAGATGAATAATACAAAACAATAGAGACAAAACCTATATAATATACACTACCTATTTCTGCGATTCCCCAGTTGGCAACATAGGCCTGGATGCTTCCCAAGCTCACTTGATTTTAAATAAAGTAATTACTAGTACTCACTGCAATAACTGATGATCTCTCACTCAGCAAGTGATCAGTAAAAACAGCATTTATTATGCTGGGAGGGAGATCAAGGAGCCCACTTGTTCGAAGAACAAATGGGATATTAACAAAACATTTCAAAGAGGCATTTTGCAGAGCATGTTTGAGCAAACAAATAGTCTCTTTCCCACCTGCTGAGTCAAAGTGCTAGCCATCCATCCTTACACTGAGGAAGAAAAAAAAACCCCACACCCTATACTATTCCTGTTGCTGATCCGTATCTTCACAGGTAGGTGCCGCTTTGATTATGCACCTGCAGCGAATATTAACCAAAGTGGGTTTTTCATCTTCTGATTTTACTGCCCTTGCCCCTTCTGAATGTCATCAAGTTGGTGGGGAAACATCCAGGAGAAAGGGTAGGGGTTAACACAATCCACCACCCTGCTTGTGATTCAGGAACAGAGCAAATAAAGGCCCATGATGAGAAACAAACAGGATCACAAAGAAGGCTGATCAGTCCGGTACACAACACACATAATTCCTTACAAGTGTAAAGCACAAAGGTTTGCCTTTGCTTTAAGGGTGGTTATTTTAACATGAAAATGACAGCATAAGTTTTAGCCTACATCAGTGATGGGATTCAATTTTTTTTACTATTGGTTCTGTGGGTGTGGCTTGGTGGGCATGGCAGGGGAAGGATATACTGCAAAATCCCCATTCTCTCCCCACCCCACTAACCTGCTTTCCAGCTCCCTTCTCCTGTGCAGGGCAACCAAAGAAGACCCAGCCGATCAGCTGGGACTCGGGAGGCAGAGAATAGATGGGGGCAGGGCCAGTCAGAGGTGGTATTTTCTGGTTTTCCGAACTACTCAAAATTTCCTCTACCGGCTCTCCAGAACCTGTCAGAACTGGCTGAATACCACCTCTGGTCTACATGGCAATGGGGCTTCCTTCATTTTTCACCATGGTTCAAAGCAGTAAAATAAATTTCCCCTTTGTATCATAGCCTATATGAGACATTTCAGGGAATATTCTGTTTCTTCCCATCTTTCTCTCTCTGGAAGAGAAAACTGAGACAGAGCAGGATAACAGCCCTTAGGACTTCTGCATCCATCACAATTCTGATTTATTTAACAGAATAACAGAGTTGGAAGAGACCTTGGAGGTCTTATAGTCCAATCCCCTGCTCAAGCAGGAGACTGTAAACAAGGGGTGTCAAACTCACGTCGTCATGGCGGCATCACATGACATATCAGGACTTCCCCCCCCCCTTCACTAAACCAAGCGTGGGTGTGGCTAGTGCATGACACATCCAGCCCATGGGCCGGAGTTTGAGAACCCTGCCCTATACCATATCAAATGGCTGTCCAAAGTCTTCTTGAAAACTTCCATTGATGGAGCACCCACGACTTCCAGACAAGTGGCTGTCCAGTCTTTTCTTATTTATTGCAAGCAATAAAAAAAATTACAAATTCTACAGGATTGCAAAATCTGATTACTGGGCAAATCCTAGAATTTGTCTTAAACATCCAAGAAGGCATTCAGTTAAGGAAAGTATCTCTGTAGACACTGTCACAAATGTTATTGCAAGAACAAATGCTCTTAATTTGGTTACCAAATTAAAAGGTTGTTCTGTGATAGTTTCCATTTCTATTTTATCAGTAATCACTATCACTGAAGAAAAATAGTCTCGTTGGGGTGGGGAAAAAACTAATAATTTTCATAGGTAAAATCTGGAACAGATGATTCAAAGTCAATAATGAGAAAATAAGTTAGGGATAATGGTAATGAACTGACATTATCTGAGTAAAATTCCACCTCTGAAGTTAGTTATTCCGCAGTTAAGCCATTATGCAAATTATAACAGCAGCAATTATTGTGGCCAGTTATGTAACTAACTGGCTTGACCAATTTATATAAAATGGCTGATTGAAAGGATGGTAGTGAGAAGGGATTATGCTGTTCTAGGCAGGGGTGTCAAACTTCTGGCCCTTGGGCTAGATGTGTCACATGCTGGCCGTGCTCACTCCTAGTTTAGCAAAGGAGTAAAAAGCTGTGATATATCATGTGATGACAACGTGTCATCTGTGAGTTTGACACCCCTGTTCGAGGGGATAGAATGATAAGCATTACTTATGGAGAGGGGAAAGAACCAGCAGAAAAATACACTCAAATGACATGTGTGTTAGCACTTATCTAATACTATTGTGTTTAAACAAATAAAGATCAGTGTTGTTTCCACTAAAAATGTGTAGCTATGAAAAGTCAAGCATAAGGTATTGAAGATGGTTAATAAGAACACCATGGAGTGCAAGGAAAATCATTAATCAGACCTGGATGAAATAAAGTGTGATTGCTCCTTTAAGATACAATTAGCAAGCATAAACTAATATATTCTGAACATGTGATGTGAGTGGATAATGGACTAGAGAAGTAACTATGATTGGTAAGTTGAGGGAAGTAGAAGGGAATGGCAATAGATAAGTGGGATAGAAAGTATCAAGAATATAGCTAGGATATCCTTTGAAGAGCTAGATATTATCAACTGGACATATCAAGATGTTTGTCTATACAGTTACCAGATCTTAGGCCAAAATTGATGGCACCTAATTAACAAACAAATTTCCACTGTAAGTTCAGTTATGCACAATTAAGCACAAGCATGAAGTGCTTTATGCACAAGTAAAAAAGCCAAAGCAGACATGATTTGGAAGGTTCAGAATATCATGACCCAGAAATCAGACAATGACTCTGAATGCAAAAAATCAATTAAGATATGTAGAATATTAATTTCAGGAGGCACAAAGCTAAGAAACAGATGCATCACCTGACTGGAAAACTCAGAGGATGCCAAGGTAAGGCAGGGTTGTCAAACTGGTGGCTCATGGGGTAGACACGTCATGCACAGGCCACACCCACTCCAGCTCCATGAATGGGGAAAATGTGGTGAAATGTCACGTGACGGCGAAGTGATGCAGCGAGTTTGACACCTGTGATGTAAGAACTCTGAGCCTACAGATCTAGCAAGGAGAGTAGAGCGGACATACCCTATGAAACTCTTTGCCAAGGCAAGGGAGTAAATCTCTTGATTAGAAACAGCTAACTGCAGCCTGAGCCACGATCCCTTATTAGAAGCATAACTCTTGCTTGATATTTGTGTGTGGATTGTGCCTGTGAATTTCTGGATTGGCTGACTGGCCATACGTCACCTTTTTCAATGTTGTTTTAATCTAATTGAATGGTTGTAAGTTAAGGACTCTAGAAGTTTCCCATCTGTCCATGCTTGCCATTAGCTCTCCTCAAAAGGAAAATCTAGAACTGGGGTGTTGTGGCCCACCGGTAACTGGTGGAGCTGGCAGCAGAGTCAGATAGCAAGGAGGTTGGGGAGGGAACCTGGGCCAGTCCTAGAGGATGCGGAAGACTTGGATGAGGGATCTGCTTCAGAGGCAGAGATGGGGCCAGGGCAGGTTGGCAGTCATTAGCTGCCTTCGGGCTCAGACAGCAGTGAGACTGGAGTTCCTACCCTGCACATGCACAGACTGCCAAAAGGAAAGAACAATTATTAACTCAGGGTTGATGTGGGAGTAAGGCCACAGGTGGATGATGAATGGCTTTTTCCGTAAGGATTAAAAGAGGAGCAAAAGGGGTGGGGGCTTTTACAGGAAACAATTCATTTGTTGGTTTATTCCATCATTGTGAAGATCTGCCTGTGCACCCTAGAGACTCTGCTAAGACCTTCCTTGTCAGCATTGTATTTGGAAATATTTACCGGGCAGCTTTCCAAGATAGATAAGATTTGAACTCCTAATTATACCCTTGAAAGACTGTTTGTCAGGCTGTTGGCTAAATGTGAATGCAAGAAATTCACATTCCCTTAATAAAAGGTATTTGGTCAGGACAAAGAGTCTGCTTAGTGCTTTTGGGGGAAGCCTAGGACAGAAAAAGGGGTATCAAACTGGCGGCCCACAGGCTGGATGCGGCATGTGCAGGCCACGCTCACCCCAGCTCCACAAAGGGGAAAAATGTCGTGAACAGTTGGGTGATGGCAATGTGATGAGTTTGACACCCCTTATCTAGAAAGTCTGTTTGGATAGGACCTTTGTCTGGACAGAAGCTTTTGACATATTACCTTTAATCTCTGACTTTTGCTAATGTTCTTTAATCCTGACTCCATATCTGTCTGTAGTTCTTCAATAGTTCATGAAATGGAAAAGTATTTACACTTTGTCCCATTCTATTTTTGCCTCTAATCACAAGAATGGTGGTTGATTGATCACAGGACAATAGCAACTCTGTTGCTCACTTGTCAGTTAAATGGCATTGGTCTTGATTTCTTTGGACAAAGACTGTTGCACCCACCTACCCTCTCCAACCCTATTTATGTACTCTTATCTAAATTTTTAATGAATATTGTTGAATGTAAGACAACATTCAACAATAGTGTTGTAGTGTAAGAATGTAAGGGTTTGGGCCTTAGGAGCCAAGAATCTGCAAATTAGAACACAAATGAATAGAATTTGGGGAGATAAGCAGATACCTACAAGGACAAGTGAGAACAGCATTCATTAAAAGAATCTGAGATGCACTTAATCAGTCTCCTGTGGTTAGGCAGTGCAGCTTTGCTCCATGAAAAACTACCCAATGGGAGGAACAGCTAGAGAAAAGTCTGTGGACTCTGAGAATCAATTGCTGAAGCACAGGCTGTTCTGCTGTGCTTTGAGATAAAGATCCAAGATCTAGTGTAATTGCACTCTGTTTTGATGTCAAGGAAGAAATAGGTCACACTGCAAGAAACAGGAATTGCAGCAAAAGGGTGATTTTTTTTCTCTTCTGTTTGTGCCCCTTATAAGAAGTGAAAGCACCCACTCAAAAAGTCATATTCTGCTCACAGGCACATAAAGTGGGAATTTCTTCCCCTAAGGATGGCCGTTCTTATGAAAAGCTTCAGGGTTAAAATTCAAGACACACAGTTGCAGAAAACTGCATTTCCCCTTCATTCAAATGCAGCTTGAGACGATCCATAGATGTGAGTGGGTAAAGCTGAAACTTAGTTCCTACTTGTATTCCTTTCTGCTTGAGTCAATCTTTCAAACAGCTAGATTCTGAGGTCACAACTGTGAGGAAATTTTTATAAGCAAGCTTTCTCTTAGCCTTTTGACATCCTTTCTTTATCATAATGTCTGATACTGTTCCTGAATTAGATGGGCTCAAGAAAGGCCTACAAACAAAAGGAATGTATCATTAAAGTTAAGGTTCCATACTGAAACAATTTAATTAATTTCCATATTTCTGATAAGGAATGGCACATTCATTCATGTGCCCTGCTCTGGATTGTAGCCAAAGCAAGCTTCTATTCTGATTCTAAACAGAAAACTGTAAATATGAATAATTATTCAAGGTCTCCCATAGCCTAAATCATTACAAGTATAAGCAAATGTCCAATTAAGTCAATAAATCACATCCTGCACATAAACTGTTCTTACTCCTACCCTCAAAATGACGCTGTAGAGCACTAAACACCAGAACAACTAGACACAAGAACAGTTTTTTTTTTCTTGAATGCCATCACTCTGCTAAACAAATCATTCCCTCAACACTGTCAAACTATTTACTAAGTCTGGATTGCTATTACTATTAATCCTCCCACCTTCCCTTTCACCCATCTCCTCCCACTTATGATGCTATAGCTGTAACTTTGTCATTTGTATCCTTACAATTTATATTGACTATTTTCTAGTATGATTTGATTGCTTATTGTACCCTATGACTATTATTAAGTGTTGTACCTTATGATTCTTGATGAATGTATCTTTTCTTTTATGTACACTGAGAGCATTTGCACAAAGATAAAACCCTTATATATCCAATCACACTTGGTCAATACAGAATTCTATTCTATAAATAGTGTGGGATTTGTAATCTCCCTTTATCTAAAGAGACCAAAGTAGAATCACTTACCAGAATGATTGGTGAATAGAATTTCAAATGGGTGGCAGAAAGAATGAGAGGAAAAAGAGGAAAAAAATGTTTTCAATGTATTATTATTTGCATTGCCAGTTGCTCCATTCCCACTATATCCACCACCAAAATTTGGTAGGAACAGATGGTGCCATAAGGGGGGCACATCTGGAGTGTCATTTGCCCCAAGCCCATAAAAAATGGGGCTCCAGTAGTGTCTTCCTATTCCGAGTTGAAAGTAATGCTTCCATCTTGTGCCAATAATCTTGCTTGCTGTGCTTAATTTTCTTCTGCACAAAACCCTGTGTTTTGGTTACTGAGCAGAAGAAGGAATGGATCCTGTCCTGGGTCAGTGGCTCTTAAATCTCTGCCACAGCTATCATTACAAATCATACTTCAGTCACATAGTGGTAAAAAAAAAAAAAAATGTCAACCCTGCCAGCAGTCTGAAACCCTGGCTTTCTTTTTTTAATTATTACTCTTTCTTTCCTAGAACTCTCTGTGTTTTTCTTCTGTTTTTTTTTTAAAAAACAAATAAATAAATAACTTCAGCAGCGTAGTGATTCATCATTTTTCCAGCCACTTGAGGAAGCATGATATGACTAGAAAACCAATGAAAACTAGATCGCTTTGGGAAAGAAAAATAGACATAAAAATGAAACATTTCTGCTGGCTTTCAAAGCGGCAAAGTTGGAAGGATGGAAAAATGTAAGAAAGAGAGGTTTCTTTTAGAGTATATTTGTACATTTTGATGTGTTCACGTTGCCTGTGTAAATTTAACTTGTTATGGAAACATGTTGCATGTGTTTCTATCTGTATGTATTGTTGTGGGATATAGAGCATATTAAACAGAAGGGATTTTGATATTTATTGCCTTTGTTCAGTATGGTTATGTTTTCTCCAACTAGTATGTATGTATGTATGTATGTATGTATGTATGTATGTATGTATGTATGTATATAAACACACACACACATACACACATGTTGTGTGTGTGCCATGCATCTCTTAGGACAAGGAAAAGAGGGATTAGTCTTAGCTCTAAGGCTGGTATGCCACATACCCAAAATAGTTTTTACAGCACACTTTTTACAGATCTCAGACTAAAAGAGTTGGAAGGGACCTTGTAGGTCATCCAACCCCCCCCCCCAAACAGGAGACCCTACGCCATTTCTGAGAAATGGCAGTCCAATCCCTTCTTGAAAGCCTCCAGTGATGACAACTTCCTCCACAACTTCCGAAGGCAAACTCTTCCATTGGTTGATTGTTCTCATTGTCAGAAAATATCTCCTTATTTCCAGGTTGAATCTCTCCTTGATCAGTTTCCATCCATTATTCCTTATTTGGCCTTCGGGTGCTTCAGAAAATAGCTTGACCCCCCACTCCTCTCTGTGGCAGCCCCTCAAATACTGGAACACTGCTATCATGTCTCCTCTGATCCTTCTCTTCCCTAGACTAGCCAAGCCCAGTTCCTGTAACCGTTCTTTGTATGTTTTAGCCTCCAGTTCTTTAATCATCCTGGTTGCTCTTCTCTGCACTCTTTCTAGAGTCTCAACATCTTTTTTATTGTGCAGTGACCAAAACTGGATGCAGTATTCCAGGTGTGGTTGTACTAAAGCTTTATAGAGTGATATTACTTACTTGATCTTGATTATATCCCTCTGTTAATGCAACTTAGAAGTGCATTAGTTTTTTTTGGCTGCCAATGCATACTGTTGGCTCATCTTTAACTCAGAGGTGGTATTCAGCAGGTTCTGACCAGTTCTGGAGAACCAGTAGCAGAAAATTTGAGTAGTTTGGAGAACCGGTTGCAGAAATTTTGAGTAGTTCGGAGAACTGGCAAATACCACCTCTGACTGGTCTCGACGCCATCTATTCTTTGCCTCCCAAGTCCCAGCTGATTGGCTGGGTCTTCTTTTGTTGCCCTGCACAGGAGGACAGAGTTGGAAAGCAGGTTAGTGGGCTGGGGAGGGAATGGGGATTTTGTAGTAACCTTCTCCCAGGAGTAGAGTGGGAATGGATATTTTACAGTATCTTTCCCCTTCCATGCTCACCAAGCCATGCCCACCAAGCCACACCACACCCACAGAACCGGTAGTAAAAAAATTTTTAATCCCATCACTGCTTTAACTGGTTGTCTACTAAGACTCCAAGATCCTTCTCATAGTTACTGCTAGTAAGCGTGGTTTCACCCAGTCTATATGTGTTCAAATACATCAGTTTTCAAACCTACAAATCCTTAAGATAAGCTGAAGTTCTGGTCAATTGCTTTCTGCTAAAAATAATGACCTCCCTGGCCACTTGGCTGGATGAAATAGTGCTACCTTTGTGATAAGATTATAGCAAAAGTAATTATTTTTATTTACAGTTTTGTATTCTTATTGTAAGGTTATACACCATTCTTGCCCATTTACATTGAAAGATGGCTTAAAATCAATTTAAATTCACTTACTCTATTAATATTTTAACCTTTAAATGACAAGTTTGAAACCTTTGCTCAATTTGTTGAAGAATCTGTTCTTTACTTCAAGACTCTGTCTGGATTTGGGGGGGGGGGGGGGAGGGGTTGAGAGGGAAGCCGAAGGCAATGCTTGGTTAATGTTCTTGTATGTTAAAGAATCTTTAATTGGCATTTCTATTTTACAGGTTTTAAACTGCTTTGACAACAAGAAGGAAACAGCAAGAACAGGAAAGCAATAAAAGTTGAACTTGGACAAAGGTGTTCTTCGCACTGTTTATTCTTCTGAAAAGCAGGAAAAAAGAAAAAGAAATGGTCTGAGTGAGAAATCTCTTGTCTTCATAGTAAAGGTTTCCTATCTGACTCTAAGGGTGGTGCTGATCTCCATTAATGGACCAAAGAAGGACCAATAATTGTCCAGAGATGCTTCTGTGGTCATGTGGCCACCAGCATGGTTATATTATGATAGGTGCATGGAATGCTTTTACCTTCCTACCAAAGTGGTACCTGTTTATCTGCTCACATTTGCATGTTTCCCAACTGTTAAGTGGACAGGAGCTGGGGCAGCCCTCATAATAGAATGCTGAGAACTTGAAAAAGGGAAATAGCAAGTAGGAGGAAAATTTATTAATTTATTTGCCTATTAAACTTATGCTTCCCAACTCGCCGAGATAAAAATATTATAATGAGAGTGAAGGTTCATTCTCCAAGCTTATTGGTTGGTTTCCGAACGTTTTGTTACCAGGCTGGGCAACATCTTGAGCAGAGTTTAGGGGATGCCAGTGTCAGTGTTCTTCTGTTTATAAGGGCTTGTCAAGTGAGGGTCTTGTGATGAGTCAGCTGTGAATCATGAGAGATCTTGTGATGGGTCTTGTGATAAGAAGATTACATCAGGTCAGGGTCATTGGGAGGTGAACTGCTGGTATGGGGAGGTGTTGTGTGGGTTGGCTGAGGGTCAGTGCTGTCTCTGGTTGGCTGTGTGGTTGATTTGAATTCTGAGAAGTCCGTCGGCTGGTTGTAAGTCAATGTGTCTGTTGCTTGTGGAGTGCCAGGCTTCGATGAACTCACAAACATGGTGAGTGGTAGCATGGCTGATGATTTGGGGGTTGCTCCCATCAAATTGGTGCTGTTTGGTGTCAGTGTAGGTAGAGATTAATATTAGATAGATAGATAGATAGATAGATAGATAGATAGATAGATAGATAGATAGATAGACAGATAGACAGATATAGATATAGATATAGATATAGATATAGATATAGATATAGATATAGATATAGATAGATATATAGATATGATAATCCAGGAGCAAACTAGGAAATGCTTTGCACCCAACACATTCTGAGCTGCTGTTGTAAAATGAATGTCATTGAAATCAATACCAAAGTACAAATGTCTTTTCTTTTTCTTTTCAAGAGCAACAACAAATGGCCACAGAAATACTGTGGGAGAGAAGAGGAGTTAAAAATAGTAAGAGAGGAGGAGTTAAGTACCTGTGGAAACAGTTAAGCAAAATAAGGGACTGATGTAGTCCATTTCATATGGGATATTTCTTTCCATCCGTAACAATGCATTCCTCTGAGGATATTCTCTTGGCAGAATATGAGACTGTACAGTGGCACCACCAGCAAAAAAAGCACCCTGTCAACTGAGCTCCTGGGATGACTAAAAATGCAGAAATTGAAAGCGAGGAGGTGGAGTTGACATAAGCACAAAGAAGTGTTATAGACACTTTATGGAAAGCCGTAGAGGAAAGATTTATGAGTACCGTTTGCAAAATGATTCTATAGAAACTTTTCATTTAAGGCAGCATGATTTTCTTTTCTTTCTTTCTTTCTTTCTTTCTTTCTTTCTTTCTTTCTTTCTTTCTTTCTTTCTTTCTTTCTTTCTTTCCCTCCTTCCCTCCCTCCCTCCCTCCCTCCCTCTCTCTCTCTCTCTCTTTTTTTTTTTCCTTCCCCCAGGCACTGCAAGGAAAGTATATCTCCTGGTATTCTTGTCCTAGTTAGGACTGCAACTCAAGTGGCCTATGGACAACATCTATCATGAGAATTATTATCTGCTTTTCCTTACCTTGCAGAGAAGATATGGGATTCATGTTAGCTTTTTCATTGAGATATGCTTTCATCTCCATCAAAAAGAGTGAGAATGGGAATTGAGAGGAAGCGATGGAGAAAGGAGACAAAAGCAGACCTATTTCTCCTATCAAAACACATTGTTTTCCTTTGAACGCTCTCTGATGAAAAAGCTTTTGAATTTTTAGGCATTAAAAAAAATAAGATAATCTAAATCACCACACAAAATGCAGTTTGATTAATATTAGTGTTTTGGTTTCAAAGGCAAAAAGGAATTTTGAAACACCTGGAAGCTTCATAGGAATTAGGACTTGTCATAATTCCCTAAAGTTTTTCTGGTATAACCCAGTTCCAGCAAAAGATGCATTTGGGTTATTAAGCTGCAGACAAGGTCTAGGTTTACATCCATAGAAGCTCCAAAGCACATTTTTTTTTTGCCTTTGAATCCAAAGTGCTTTATAACTGTAATAGATATGAACCATTCTTAATTACCACAGTGATGTAAACCATGATGCTTTGCTAGTGTCATGATAAAGTCTAACATTGTTAGATGATGTATCAGCAGAAAAGAAACAACTGGAAATTAACATGTGAAATAGTCTGAAGTACAACTCCAGTGAAACATGAAATTGGACACAATTCATTCCCTGGAGATAACAACTGAGTCTCTAAAGCAGGGGTCTCCAACCTTGGCTCCTGGAAGCCTGGCGGACTTAAACTCCCAGAGTTCCACAGCCAGCAAAGCTGGCTGTGGAATTCTGGGAGTTGAAGTCCGCCAGGCTTCCAGGAGCCAAGGTTGGAGACCCCTGCTCTAAAGTTATCATTTCTACTTTTACACCTAGAAAATGTCCATTGGTGAGAAGAGAAGAGAAGAGAAGAGAAGAGAAGAGAAGAGAAGAGAAGAGAAGAGAAGAGAAGAGAAGAGAAGAGAAGAGAAGAGAAGAGAAGAGAAGAGAAGAGAAGAGAAGAGAAGAGAAGAGAAGAATAACACAGTTGGAAGGGATCTTGGAGGTCTTCTACTCCAACCCTGTGCTCAAGCAGGAAACCTTATACCATTTCAGACAAATCATTGTCCAATCTTGTGGGTGCTCCAAGAAATTTCTTCTTAGGTTGCTTCTCTCCTTGATTAGTTTCTATCCATTGCTTCTTGTCCTGTCATCAGGTGCTTTGGAGAAAAGACTGACTCCCCTCTAAAGTTCCAGATTATTAAAGGCAAATATCAGAACTTCCTGCTGATGTCCACCAACAACCTTTATATAACCTTCATATAAACCAAAAGTACACATATAGACTGGGTGAAACCAGGCTCAATAGCAGTAACCATGAGAGGAATCTTGGAGTCTTAGTGGACAACCAGCTAAATAGGAGCCAGCAGTGTGCAGCAGCAGCCAAAAAAACAGCTAATGCAATCCTAAGTTGTAGTAACAGAAGGATACAGTCAAGATCAAGGGAAATACTAATACCACTCTGTAAAGCCTTAGTAAGACCACACCTGGAGTACTGCATCCAGTTTTGGTCACCACATTATAAAAAAGATGTTGAGACTCTAGAAAGAGTACAGAGAAGAGCAACCAGGATGATTAAGGGACTGGAGGCTAAAACATACAACAAACTATTGCAGGAACTGGGATTGGCTAGTCTAGTAAAGAGAAGGACCAGGGGAGACAGGATAGTGGTCTTCCAATATTTGAGGGGCTGCCACAGGAAGGAGGGGGTCAAGCTATTTTCTAAAGCACCTGTAGGCCAGACAAGGAATAATGGATGGAAACTGAACAAGGAGAGATTTAACCTGGAAATAAGGAGAAACTTTCTGTCAGTGAGAACAATCAACCAATGGAACAGCTTGCCCTCAGAAGTTGTGGGAGCGCCATCACTTGAGACTTTCAAGAAGAGATTGGACTGCCATTTGTCAGAAATGGTGTAGGGTCTCCCGCTTGGGTGGGGGGGTTGGACTAGATGACCTACAAGGTCCCTTCGAACTCCGATTATCTGTTATCTGTTACCTTTCCCAATGTCTGGCCCTACAAATGTGTTGAAACTACTAATTCCACAATGAAAGACACAGACCCCAGAATTGATTCTGTGTACATTCTCAATCCTCAGTAGGGTGACTGAAGACTTATTCCTAGGCTTCCAGGTTCTACCTCCTACTGCTATTTGTGTTGTTTTATAGTTAAAAGAATGTCACAATGACACTCAAGGGACAAAAAATGTTTGTGAAACACTCACCGGAGAAGAATGCTTACAAAAGAAAACTGACTGATTGCAGATCAGGGTTGTCAACATGCCTATTTGCCCAGCAAAAAGATAAGATAAGATCAGACCTAACCAACTTTCAGTGGTCATATTCTCCACAGCAGCCAATTTGCCAAACAGGTAGTCCTTGACGTACATCCATTTACTTAGGCACAGTTTGACGTTACAACGTCACTGAAAAAACTGACTTATGACCAGTGGTGGGATTCAAAAATTTTTTACTACCAGTTCTGTGAGCATGGCTTGGTGGGCATGACTTGGTGAGCATGGAGGGGAAGGATATACTGCAAAATCTCCATTCCCTCCCCACTCCACTAACCTGCTTTCCAGCTTCATTCTCCTGTGCAGGGCAACAAAAGAAGACCAGCCAATCAGCTAGAACTCAGGAGGCAGAGAATAGATGGGGCGGGGCCTTTCAGAGGTAGTATTTGCCAGTTCTCCAAACTGCACAAAATTTCCGCTACCGGTTCTCCAGAACCTGTCAGAACCTGCTGAATACCACCTCTGCTTATGACCATTTTTCCTACTTATGACCATAGTCATGTGATCAAAATTCAGACCCTGGGCAATTGGCTCATATTTATCATGGTTGCAGTGTCCCAGAGTCATGGGTTCCCCTTTTGTGGCCTTCTTTACAAGTAAAGTCAATGGGGAAGCTAAATTCACTTAACAACTTAACTGAATAACTGTAATGATTCACTTGACAACTGAGGTGAGAAAAGTCATATAATTCACTTAACACCTGTCTCATTTAACAACAGAAATGTTGGGTTCAGTTATGGCTGTAAATTGAGGACTGCCTGTATGCCTAATAAACATGTTCTTCAAATTCCAACCATGTCCACATCCTTTTCTCCAGACCTGTGATTGTTCATGCTGATGTGGAAGGTGCTGACAGCTTAAGATCAAAGTACAGAGGAAATGAAGATGGGAATATTCAATGACTATAATTTTTTTACAACTTATTATAAGAGGTTCTGTCAATTCAGATAAGTTTACACACTTTTGTCATCAATACTTAATGAAGCAATCAAAGTCCAACGAATCACTGCAAACATTTACCCAACAACAGTACTGTCCGTCCCTCTTTCTAACACATTTTTCTAATGGCATTTTGGTAAATTAGAACTGAAATCCCTTTGTTTCAGCAATGACAACAGAAGTTCATTCTGATTATTTAAACAGTAATAGGAACCTAGTCAATGTTAATAAGAAACGTGACAACAGGTAGAAGTTTCGGGCAGCAATTAACATAATGTTATCTCTGGAGCTCTAACTGAGCGCACCTAACATGAAGAGATTTCATACATATGCTGATGTATGAGTGATACTTAAGATTTTTACAAGAGGATTTGGTAGAAATAACTTTCACAAATATTTAATCATCACAAGCATAATAAAATTTTAGAAAATAATTTATTGCCAAAAGTTTTTTAAAAAATATTTTCAACCAAATATCAATAATATGTCATCGTTTTCCAATAAATTTATTTATCAATGCATTGACTGCAACAGGCATGAATGTTTCAATCCTGAAGTTCAATAGACACTTGCAAAAAACATTGCCAGTTTATCATCACTGCACATATGGTCAGATTCTTCCGTTGCATCCAAGAAACTCAAGGGCACAAGACTTGCAAGAATTTGGGTAGACACAACTATTCAATCTGCTGTTGATAAAGCTAAGTGGGATAACCTATATCAGGGGTGTCAAACTCATGGCCTAAGGGCTCATGGGGTATTTACATCTGGCCTGTGGGGCGTCCCTGGCCCATGGTGTCTCTGTCAATGAAAACGGAGCTCAGGAGGTATGCACATGGCCCTTCTGAGCTCTGTATTCACTGGTAGAAGGTTGCAGGAGGCCATCACAGCCGAAAATGAAACTTGCGAGGGCCGCGGGGAGCCCTCCTGAGCTCCATTTTCCCTAGCAGAGGGTTGCAGCCAAAAACAGAGCTTGGGAGCCTGTTTTCACTGGGAGAGTGCTCGGGCCACCACAGGTGCCCCCGACACGAGTGATGTTGAGCTGGCCACACCCACCCCAGCCCCCTGAGGTCAAACACAACCCTGATACGCCCTCAATGAAATTAAGTTCGAAACCCCTGACCTATATGTTACTAAAAGTAGTAAGGGGGAGAGAAAGAGATGGGAAGAAATGAATCTGTGAATCAGAACAAAAGAAGAAAGATCAGTAGAAAATTTGCCCAAAGGAATATATAGCATCATTCCTTACTGGATTGATATTAGGGCTCCAGATCTGGAGTCTGAAGTATTTGAACTTCAACTTTACTATCTGTCCTTCTGAAAGACAGTGAAGCTTGGTTTCCTTTAAGATTGACCAATTTGATCTCCTTGCAGTCCAAGGGACTTTCAAGAGTCTTCCCCAGCAATTTGAAAGTATCAATTCTTTGGCTCTCAGCCTTCCTTATGGTCCAACTCTCACAGCCATATATTACTATTGGGAAAACCATAGCTTTGACTATGCAAAGCTTTGTCGGGAAAGTAACATGTCTGCTTTTTAATATACTGTGTAGGTTTACCATAGCTTTCCTCCCCAGGAGAAAGCATTTTCGAATTCATGACTGCAGTCGCCATCTGCAGTGATCCTGGGGCCCAAGGAAGTAAAATCTGTCCCTGCTTCCATTTCTTCCCCTTCTATTTGCCAGGAAGTGATGGGGCTGGATGCCATGATCTTAGTTCTTTCAATGTTGAATTTCAAGCCAACTTTCTCACTCTCTTTTTTTACCCTCATCAATCAAACCCTATGAAGCAGTCTGGGCTAAAAGAGAACGGCTGACCCAAAGTCACTCTGTGAGCTTCCATGGCCTGGGTTGGTTAACATCTAAACCAGGGATTTCTGATTGGCTGATGTTACATGAACTCTTATGGGTCATGCAAGCTATTATTAAAATTTAATTAAAATTTCAGTATAGAGTATGTGTACTTCTTAAACCATCTGAGGTTGTTTGAAGCATTTGACATGGCCATTTTTTCCCTCTCTGCGAGGAAGAAAAAGGCAAATAAAATAGCTTAGCCCACTGTACCTGTCTTTTAAAGCAAAAGCTAGAAGGAGACAGGCAGAACTAGAGGGAATATTCACTGTGAATTTATTTCAGTTTCAGTCTTGCATTTGCCAGTACCTGTATTTGTTTATTATTCAGTTCAGGTTCTTCTATGGCCCTCATCACTTAACAAAATCAGCGGTAAGAGGAAGACTGAGAGTGCCCTAGAATGTTTAAAAGTCTCCTGGCAAATCACTACCAATTAAGTGAGACTTGATCTTATCCAGCAAAAAAAAAAATAAACATGCAGACTCAACTAAAAAATGAAAATGTCTGTAGGACACTGGATTCTAAGCAGGGAAGAGAGGATTTGACAAACAAGGAAAAACATTAAACGAACCCTATGGCACCACAATTAAGACAGCACATTCTGATTACTGTTTCGAGTAGTGATTGATCAAAGATAAATATGTAAAACATACAGTAAGGGAATAGCAATACCATCACCATTTTACAGAGACCTTAAAACAAATAACACCTAACATCAAAAACGTCATCAAAAAAAGCACAACAAAGAATGTTCTTTCTGCGCCAACTCAGAAAGCTCAAACTGCCCAAGGAGCTGCTGATACAGTTCTACAGAGGAATGATTGAGTCTAACATCTGCACCTCTATAACTGTCTGGTTTGGTTCTGCAACCCAACAGGACAGACACAGACTTCAGAGGATAATTAAGACTGCAGAAAAAACAATTACTACCCACCTGCCTTCAATTGAGGACCTGTATACTGCACGAGTTAAAAAGAGGGCTGTGAAAATATTTACAGACCCCTCACATCCCGGACATAAACTGTTTTAACTCGACACTAGAACAGCTTTTTCCCGAAAGCCAAATCTCTGCTAAACAAATAATTCCCTCAACACTGTCCAACTATTCACAAAGTCTGCACTACTATTACTATTAACTTTCTTCTCATTACTCCTTATCACCCATCCCCTGCCACTTGTGACTGTATGACTGTAACTTTGTCACTTGTCAATCTATATTGACTGTTTCCTAGTATGATTTGATTGCTTATTGTACCCTATGACTATTGTGTTGTACCTTATGATTCTTGACTCTTGATGAATGTATCTTTTTTATGTACACTGAAAACATATGCACCAAGACAAATTTCTTGTGTGTCCAATCATACTTGGCCAATAAAGAATTCTATTCTATTCTATAAGGATGCTTCATTTGAATGTGATTTTATTTTAAAATCCTACATGATGGAAGGTCAGACCAGGAAGCTTTGCATTTAAGTCCCTCTGAGCTAGAAAACTACACTGAATGATGTTATGATTATTATTTTTTACTGTTGATTCTTAGGGGAAAAGAAATTGAGAGAGAAAAAAGCACAAATGTATGCCACTTTGAGGAAAAGCAGGCTATAAATCCAACAAATAACCTAAAGGAGAGAAAAAAATAGAGAAGTACCGTATCATATATTGGACACATGAGGGAAGCTATCCACATTAAACACTAATTGCATCCATGCAACTAATGTGCACATAATGGGAATAGCAGCTGAGGGGATGTCTAAGGGCCATAAGAAATGCACTAACATCTTTTTCCCAAAGCAATATGAGCAAGTAATACCAATGCCATTAAAGCATCTCCTGATGCTTTTTCCTCCAAAAATGCACATATTAATTGCATTCACAAATTAATAGCACATCCAGTCTGGCCTTTGGATTCCAATACAGTAAAAAATAATAAAAAAACTATCTTGAAAAGTAATACTCTTTCTTCCTCAAAATATGAAATCAGTTAAGCTCATTTTAAAAGGAGGGTTTTCAAATCCAAGCAAGCAAATTTCAAAAGACAACAATTCATCTTTCTTCCTTGAGAACTCAATGTAAAATAAATCCTGGTTTGGATTAAACTCAGGATGATATGGACAGGAACAAAAAATAAAAACATCTGCTGAAAATCATTGTATATTTAACAATAAGTGTCAACTATCCATTCAAAGAATATTTTCAGTGACCAAGGAAGATTGATTTGAGTGGGGAGGAAAGTGTGTGTGTGTGTACACATGCCTTTGAGTCAGTTTATGATTAATGATGACAGGTGTCTTGGTAAGATTTCAGAATATGGCAGTTTGCCATTAGCTCCTTTCTAGGGCTGAGACAAAGTAACTGGCTCAAGGTCACCCAGCTAAGGTAGGACTAGAACTCAGTCTCCCAGTTTCTTCCTGGTGACGTAATCACTAGGCTGAACTGGCTATCCAAAAGTAACAGGACCAATACGATATCGCTATTATCGGCCAATCAGAAGTGCAGGATTAGAACCCTGCTTTTCCTTAAGGTTTGTTAAAACTTTATTAAACGCCTTGTAATACAGAATAATATACCTAGCTACTGTCTTTGCCCATAGTCATTCAAGGCAAAAGGCATGATTGAATATAACGGCCTTATGAACTTTACAAATTTTATTATGAAGTGAGAAATGGACTCAATTGCAGAATTAACAAATTCTGCAATTCTACCTTACAGGGTAGTTCTAAACTTACAACCAGCCACTTACAACCATTTAAATTTATGATTTATTTTATTTATTTATTTATTTTGTCAAGCGATTATTAGTGTTCTGTCCCTAATTAGCATTCTTGAGATCTCCGCGCTTTGATTGGCCAAAGCGCGGGGCACTCTGATTGGTCAGGCGAGCCGCGCCGATTGGCTCGCTAAGAATCTCCTGCGATTGGTCCATTCGAATCGCAGGAGATTCAAAGCAGTGCCATTGGCCGCGGCCGCCACGGCTGAAAGAATAAAAGCCGCGAACCTTTTGCGAAGAGCCAGTTCGGTTCCTACTTTAATAAAAGAGATGATTTGAAGTCACCGACTCCTGGCATCATTTCGCGGACACAACACTGGCGACGAAGGTGGGATCCAGACCCTGAACCGAACCACGTGTCCGATGGAAGCCAGACGAACCACAATGATGGCGAAAATCGCACCCCCCGCACCCTTCAACCCCGCCACCGAGGACTGGGAATCGTACTCCGACCGATTCCGCATGTTCCTCGAGTGCAGCGACCTGAAGGACGCTACCGGCCCCATGAAGCGCGTCGTCTTCCTGACCCACTGTGGGACCGAGGTATTCAAGATGGCCAAGGCGCTTGCCAAACCCGCCGATGCGACCGCAATGGACTGGGACGTCCTCGAGCCAATACTTCGGCAGCACTACGCTCCAGAGGTACCCATCCTGATCCGACGAAACGAATTTTACCGTCGGGACCAACGGTCGGGTGAGAGCTTCAGCGACTTCGTCACCAAGCTACGGCGCCTAGGGGGGCTCTGCGAATTCGACAACCTGAACGACGCCCTGCGAGACAGAATCGTGCTCGGTTTGTGGGACCCCGTCCTCCAGAGCCGGCTGATGGCCAAGGGCAACATCAGCCTAGCAGACACCCTCACCACAGCCGCAGCCGCCGAAGCAACCCGAACATCCGCCGACCGCATGCGCAGACCGAACACTGGGGACCGCAGCGGAAACAACAACCCGGCGAGGTCGGCCAAGGCCCAACCCGAGACGACCACCCACCAGGGCGGCTTCCACTCGGCATCGGGCACTTCCGATGACGAGGAGGACATCCATCGCCTCCAGACAGGCCGCGACCCATGGAACCGGCGGGGTCGTAAGTCGAGCACCAACTGTGCCGGTTGCGGCGGCGACCACCCCTCGGACAACAGATGGGACCGGAACGGACGAGCCCTGCGAGGCGGCGATAACCGGCGAAGAGAGGAGACCCATCAGACGGTCACCATCGGCCACGCCATAACCAATGACGCCCAGAAGGTCCACGTGGAGGTAGGCATCGAGGGCGAGCCATGCAAAATGGAGGTGGACTCCGGGTCCTACCTCTCCATGATAGCATGGCATGAAATAAAGCGCTTGGTGCCTACCATCCAAAAGAGGAAACCTAGACAGCCAGAGACTCATCGTAAAGGACTACCAGGGAAACCGCATCCCGGTAGTCGGAACCAAACACTTCAACATCACATATAAAGGGCACACCGAAAAGCTTCCCCTGACAATCGTCGACCGTGACCGCCCAAGCCTGCTGGGACTGCAATGGTTCGCCCCGCTCGGCATTGCAGTCACGGAAGTCGACCACGTCACCGATGACAGCTGGGAGCAGCAAGTGGCCCGGGAATTCCAAGAGGTCTTCGACGGAAACCTAGGCAAGTACCGAGGGCCCCTTATATCATTCAGCCTAGACCCAAACATCCCCCCAAAACGCCTGAAACCAAGGCGGGTGACATTCGCACTTAAACCCAAGATAGACGAGCAAATTGACAAGCTCGTCAAGCAAGGGGTCCTACAGCCCATAGACCACGCCCGGTGGGAGACCCCCATAGTCACCCCGATCAAGCCCGATGGGTCGGTGAGGATCTGTGGGGTCTATAAGGCCACCCTAAATGGCGCGCTACAACAAAGAGCCTACCCCGTCCCAGTAGTGCAACACCTACTGCACTCACTGGGAGGGGGCAAGGTTTTCGCCAAGCTCGACCTCGCCCAGGCATACCAACAGTTGCCAGTCGACGAGCAACGGCAGAAGCGCAAACCATAGTCACCCACCGGGGAGCATTTAAATGCAACCGACTCCAATTCGGAGTCAGCGTGACACCGGGAATATTCCAAAGCCTAATGGAAAGACTATTGCAAGGCATCAAGGGGGTGGTACCTTACTTCGACGACGTCCTAGTATCGGCAATCAACCAAGCCGAACTAGAGGGTCGCCTAAGGGAGGTCCTAACCAAATTCAAAGAGACCGGGCTCAAAGTCAAGAGGGAGAAATGCCAATTATACACGGAACGGGTAGAATTCCTAGGATACCTCCTAGACCGTCACGGCATTCACCCCACAAACCAAAAAATCAAGGCCATCAAAGAAGCACCCACACCCAAGTCGAAGACGGAACTACAGGCATTCCTGGGGCTACTTAACTTTTACAATGTTTTCCTGCCCCAAAAGGCGACAGTGGCGGAGCCCTTGCATAGGCTCCTGGACAAGGCGGCGACCTGGACTTGGGGGAAACGCGAGCAAGCCGCCTTCCAAAGAACAAAGGACCTCCTCACTTCGGACGCCGCCCTTATACAGTATAACGAGACCCTACCTCTGGCCGTCACATGCGACGCATCACCTTTCGGCATCGGCGCTGTCCTCAGCCATACCCTCCCCGACAGAAAAGAAGCACCCATCGCGTTCTTTTCAAGGACCCTCACCAAACCGGAGCGGAACTATAGCCAGCTGGACAAAGAGGCTCTGGCTATCGTTGCCGCCATAAAAAGATTCCACGAGTATCTCTACGGCCAGACATTCACCATCATAACCGACCACAAGCCGCTTCTGGGAATCCTTGCAGGAAACCGGGCCACCCCGAACATTCTGTCTCCCCGAATGACAAGGTGGTCCGAGTTCCTGGCAGCCTACAACTACGGACTCATACACAAACCGGGTAAGACGATCTCCCATGCAGACGCCTTAAGCCGCTCGCCGCTACCGGAACCTGACACTGACCCAGCACCCACGACGACCACCCTCAGCATAGAGACTCTACCCAACCTGCCCATAACCGCGTCAGACATTGCCCGAGAGACTAATAAAGACAAACGTCTGGCGCGGGTGTTGCATTGGGTAGAGAAAGGGTGGCCGGAAAGGGACAACGACGAGTCCGTCAAAACATTCTGAAACCGCCAAACGGAACTCTCGTTATTAAAAGGGTGCATACTATGGGGGGATAGGGTGGTCATTCCAGAAAAGCTACAAGGGAAGGTTCTGGAACTGCTACACGAGGGGCACCCTGGCATCGTTAGGACTAAAGCCCTGGCCAGAAGTTACGCTTGGTGGCCAGGGATGGACAAACAAATTGAGACCTGGGTAGCAAGGTGCCAACGATGCCAGGAAACTCGGCCAAGCCCACCCACAGTACCCGTCCTAGAGTGGGAAACCCCAAGGGGACCTTGGTCTAGGATTCACATAGACTTCGCCGGGCCCACCAAAGGACACACCTTCCTTATAACAGTAGACGCTTACTCCAACTGGCTGGAGGTAAGCAACATGAAGACAACAACCATGGAGGCCGTGATCAAGGAATTCTGCAAACTCTTTGCAACGCACGGCCTCCCAGACGTCGTCGTTTCCGACAACGGGCCCCAATTCACCTCGCTGGAATTCGAAAAATTCCTAGCTGAAAGGGGCATGTGCCACGCGCTGACAGCACCGGCGCACCCGGCGGCAAACGGTAGGGCGGAACGGATGGTGCAATTCACTAAGAAAACCATCCGGAAAATAGACCACGGGGAGATCCAGGAGAAAATAAACAAACTACTCTTCACCCAACACATAACCCCAAATACCACAACGAATAAGAGCCCAGCCGAACTATTAATGGGGAGGAAATTAAGGTCCCCACTCGACAGGTTACACCCCACGTATAACCCGGAGAAGCCCCCAGACTCAAACAGCAAACACCGAACTTTCGCAACAGGCGACCCCGTATACGCAAGAAACCTGGCGGGAGACCCACTATGGATACCGGCCGTCATCACACAAATAACAGGCCCACACTCGTACCGGCTACAAACAGCAGACGGACGATCTTGGAAACGCCACATCGACCAATTAAGGTCGAGGACTGCCAACCAAGAGACCACTGACGCACAAACAGGCGAAACCAACCCCCACAACACAAACCAAGGGGAGAGGGAATACCCAGGGGACCAAAACCAAAGAAGAATAAACCAGCCACACTTACCGGAAAGCAGCCATCACGACCCCTCGCCAGGAAGAGACAGCCAGGCCAGCTCGACCGGCCCGGAAAGACCGAGCGGGAGCGGCGAAACCCGCAGCTCAACCAACCCGGGAGGCCCAGGAGGGAGCTATGGAGAGCGGCCCGGCCCGACCGACCAGCCGGTTCCCATGACGGCATCAGGAGCAACAGAGATCCCGACCGAACCGACCGGGATCCAACCTACGACTGAGCTGCGCAGGTCCAGTAGGCTCAGACGGAGCCCCGCCTACCTGCGTGACTACGCGACGTAAGGACTGAACCAAGAGGGGAGGGGTGTTCTGTCCCTAATTAGCATTCTTGAGATCCCCGCGCTTTGATTGGCCAAAGCACAGGGCACTCTGATTGGTCAGGCGAGCCGCACCGATTGGCTCGCTAACAATCTCCCGCGATTGGTCCATTCGAATCGCGGGAGATTCAAAGCGGTGCCATTGGCCGCGGCCGCCGTGGCTGAAAGAATAAAAGCCGCGAACCGACCACAAGCCGACCACAATACTTGGTCAAGAAACCACATTAAAATATATATTTTGACATTCTGATTATCTTCCTCGCATGCTGAGGAAATATGTGATTTTCTTGATTATAGGAGGGAGATTTTTATAAAAAATGAAGAAACATGTCTTTTGAAAAACTGGGGAGAGAAATGAGTCAGCTCGAATGAATTAAAAAAAGATTAGAGTAACTCCCCATTCCAACACACACAAATTATTTTCTAGAAGGAATTATTTTCTAGAAGGAATATAGTAGCATTTAAGCCAATAAAAAAATCTTGTTATGAAAGGGTGAGACTGGAAAATGGGCAGCCCAGTGACAAATCGCAAAGAGGAATTTGATTGCAAAATAGAAAAGGTTTTTCATGAAAACAAAACAATTCCATTGTGTTTTCTGATGAAAGCCCAGAACATTAATATTGCAGAAAGAACCATTATAATAGGTTTCACAATTGGGCCGATAAACCTTTTTATTCTGTCAAAGAGAGGAAATTCCATCTCTGTGTGTTCTTCTCCCCCCCCCCTTTTTAAATAACAAATAAACCAATGGCCATGAAGCATGAAATGGTGAAAAAAGGCTGCAAATTTAAAAGTTCAGACATATAATCAAGCCAGATCTTTCTGCTTTATTGTTGCAAGACATTATATTATGGCAGTATTATTTTCCACAAGCTTTCTAGAAGCCTGGTTTCTGTGTGTTTTTATGCATACTTGCATACAATATGTACATTTATATACACATACCAACATGCATATAGGAAATTAGTGCACTTCCCAATTAAGGTGCACCATTTGCAAAGTATTTGAGAATTATTATTAATATGAAAGAGAGCTAATGAGGTGACACGATTTCTGTCAGGAAGGATAAATTTGTGGATGTCATAGGACGTTTAGCATCAGTAAAACAATATATGTATTGGATTATCTGTGCAATCCAAAAAAATGAGTCAGTTAGCTTATGTAAAAATGTGTATTTAATATCATTATTCCTCATCATTTTAGCCATTATCTATCCACTGCAAGATGAAGGCCTCTTCTGCACATTTCTAAGCAATATAATCGTAAGTTTTCTTTTGCCAATTGGGCCTGCAATCAGGGGTAGGCTTCCAAAAATTTAGCAACCAGCTCTCTGCCTGGTTGCTGGGTGAGTGTGGTCATAGTGGGTGTGACCTAGTTGGGATCCTGCACCCTCCCTGGGCTCCGGAGGCTTTTCTTGAGCCTCCAAAAGGGCCTCCCCAGGCCCTAGAGGCCCTCTGGAAGCTGGAAACGGGCCTGTTTCTGGACTTCCGGAGCCTCCAGGAGGCCTGTTTTTTGGCCTCCCTGGCTCCGGAGGCTTTCTTCAAGTCTCTGGGACAGTGAAAATGGCCTCCCTGGGCTCCAGAGGCTCTCCGGAGGCCCTTTTTTTTGCCCTCCCTGAGCCTCTACCTGGACCCTGCACTTACCTGGTATCCAAAACGGGCTGCATGAGGACTTCTGGAAGGTGGGGTGCATGAGGACTCCTGTATGAGGGTGGGGTGGGCAGAGCCAGCTGAACTGGCCATAAAATTAACAACCAATTCCCCTGAACTGGGGCAAACCAGTAGCAACCCACCCTGTCTGCAATACTTGCTGATCATCGATCCATCTTGTTTTAGGTCTCTTTCTTTAATGTTTTTTTTTTTTTTTTTTAGTTTATTTTTATTTGTCAATTGCTTACAAGATAATAGGTACAAGTAAAAACATAGTTATGAATACATGGATACATATAAGAAAAAAATATAAATGAAACAATAAGACAGGGACGATAGGCACGTTGGTGAGCTTATGCATGCCCCCTACAGACCTCTTAGGGAAGGGGTGAGGTCAACAGTAGACAGCCAAAAGTTAAAGTTTTGGGGGTTTGGGGGAAAAAACCACAGAGTCAGGTAGAGTATTCCAGACATTTGCTACTCTGTTGCTGAAGTCGTATTTCCTGCAATCAAGTTTAGTGCAATTAACCTTGAGTTTGTATCTATTGTTTGCTCTTGTGTTGTTATGGTTGAAGCTGAAGTATTCATTGACAGGTAGGACATTGCAATGTATGATTTTATATACTATACTTAGATCGGACCAAAGGCGGCATAGTTCTAGGTTTTCTTGGTCTAGAATTTCGAGTCTGGTGGCATAAGGTATTCTGCAATGAGTAGAGGAGTGGAGAACTCTTCTTGTGAAATATTTCTGGACTTTCTCAACTGTGTTAATATCAGATAGGTAATGTGAGTTCCAGACTGATGAGTTGTATTCAAGTATTGGTCTAGCAAATGTTTTATATGCTCTAATTATTAGTGTAATATTACCAGAGAAAACGCTACATAAGATTAGGTTAACAACTCTTAACGCCTTTTTGGCTATGTAGTTATAGTGGGCTCTAGCACTTAGGTCATTTGAGTTGAGTACTCCAAGATCCTTGACAGAGTTTGAATCATCAACAAGGTCTTGACTATTCAGCCTGTATTTTATTTTCTGTTTTTTTTTTTTTTTGCCAATATGTAGGACAGAGCATTTATTTGTTGAGATTTGAAGTTGCTATTTGATTGACCATTCTGATACATAGTCAAGGTCTTTTTAAAGGGTAGCAGTATTGTCTGTGGTGTTGAATAGCTTTACATCATCAGCGAAGAGAACGCAGTTGCTCTTGATATGATCACAGAGGTCATTTATGTAGAGTATGAAGAGAGTTGGTCCTAGAACACTGCCTTGGGGGACACCACTGTTGACAGGTACAGAATTTGATGGGACGCTCCCAATTTTGACCATTTGTTGTCTGTTTGACAGGAATGCTTCTATCCAGTTATGCAGGTGTCCAGAGATACTGTAAGATTTTAGTTTAGGAGTAGTTTGTCGTGTACCACTTTAAAGAAGTCTATGTAGATTGCGTCTATTGCTTTGCCCTGATCGAGTTGTGTAGTCCATATGTTTCTGCAGTGTAAGAGTTGCAGATTACATGATAGTTTTTTCCTAAAACCAAATTGTTTATTAGAGAGTAGGTTGTTTGTTTCTAAGTGGAGGATGATGGATTGATTAATAATTGATTCCATGATTTTACAGATGATGCAGCATAAAGAGATTGGTCTGTAATTTTCAACTAGGCTGAGGTCTCCCTTTTTGAAGATGGGGATGACCGTGGCTTGTGACCATAGTTTTGGCAAGAAGCTGGTCTTGAAAGATTTTTCAAAGATTATGCTTAGTGGTTTGGCTATGGCAGTGGGTAGCTTTTTTAAGAAGTAGGCACATATTCTGTCCGGTCCAATAGATAGAGATGGTTTTAGATTGTACAGTGCTTTTTCAACAATGTCTTCTGTAAAATCGATATCTATTAGATCATTGTAGTTGTCTGTGGTTCGACTAGGAAATACTGGACATGATCCATTGCTGTTTACAAATACTGAGCCAAAGAATGTGTTTAAGAGGTTGGCTTTAATAATGTCGTTGTTTCAGTCTTTACCATTAGGTCCTTTCAGGGGTGGGATGGACCTTGAGTCTTTTAGTTTGTTGTTTATAAAATTGTAGAAAACATAGGTGGAATTGGTGCGTAGAAGGTTTTCTTCTTCTTTAATGTGATAATTGGTGCATTCAGTTTTTATCTGGTGTCATAAATTTTTGTATCAGCTTTTGAAGTTGGCAACGTGACCAGATTTGTTTTTTCTGTCAAAGTGATTTCTTTTTGGATTGAAGCTTCCTTATTGTTTTGGGTAATTTGTTTTTTCTGGTTTTGGGAGTTGTTAATGGTACATATAATTTGATCATTCTTTTGACTTCAAGTAAAAATATGTTGTAAAGGTCTTCTACAGTATTGCATCCAGAGAATAGAAATTGCCAATCAAGGGATGAGAGATCGTTGTTTATAAGATCATAGTTACCTTTTTTGAAGTTATAATTAGGGATTCCGTCGTTGTGATTATTTTTGTATGGATGTATGTTGAGACAAAAGTCAATCATGTTGTGGTCACTGTTGGAAAAGGGTTCTTTAATCTGTATTCCGTAAATTGAATTCAAACTATTGCAGAAGATGAGATCGAGGCAGTTGTTAAGTCTAGTGTTGTTGGTTACTAGTTGTTCTAGTCCCAGATTTGTTACTGCACTGTAGAAGGTTGCAAGTGTGGGTTCAGTTGTATATTCGTTAAGGGTCCAGTTAATATGAGGTAGATTGAAGTCACCAAGAAAGATAAAAGCGTGAGGGCAGGATGCTTTTTAATCAAGTGGGATCCATTCTACGATTGCTTTGGTCCTCCTGACATCATTTCTTCTTGCTATGTGACCAGCTCATTTCCATTTCAATTCTTTTACTCTCTTGATGATATCATAACTTTATTTGTTCTCTAATCCAGGCGTGGGTTTTTCTATCTTGTCTTGTGATGCTGAGCATCTTTCATGACACTTTGTACCACTGGTAGCTTTTGTATCAATTGTGAGGTTAGTGTCCACGTTTCACTGGTATGTTAGAGCAAATAACACTGATTGAAAATCGTTCTCTTCAGGCATTGCATCTATATTTAATATACTATGTATTAAATGGATTTATATTCCACATTCAATTGACAGGATATAGTGCTTTACTCACAGCCAAATTGAGAGGCTCTTCTTCAAATACCATTCAGTTGCCAAGCAACTGAATTTTGATCAAATGACCAAGGGAATGCTGCAATGGTCTTAAATGTGGAAAAACTGTCCTAAATCCCATTTTGCAGTGCTGTTGTTACTTTGAACAGTCACTAAGCTAATGGTTGCAAGTTGAGGACTATCTGTATTGACCTGTCCTACCAATGAAGGAAGGTCTGCCTTCCAAGGCTGTGCGTGTTCCATGAATAAAATGGTATTTATCCAGAATGGTACATCAATTCTTGCATTGAGAGGAGGTTGCCATTAGAAAACTTTCAAGCTCCCTTGCAACTAACCACCTTGAAAAAAAATCAGGCTTTTGCAGCCAGCAGACAAGCATGAAATGACAGTCAGGAGCAAAGAGGAAGGACTTGGGCCACACAACAGTCAACTGGCATTTGTGCACGATGGAATGAAGAACAGCAGCAAAATGGATGGAGCTGCTCTGCTTCTATTAACAGTGATGGAAAAAACCCACTACTTTTGGTGTGGAGTCAGAAAATGTTGGTGGAAGTCACCACTCCAGTAGACTATAAATGAGATGAGGACAATATCATTCTGTCAAGTACCAGGGAAATCAGGAGATTCGGGCAGTTCAAGTGGGTATAAAGACTTATTGCAAGTTTAAGCTCTCGTAAGAAATCTGACCAAATGGCCATTAAGGGAAATGAGCAGGAGATAAAGAGAGGCATTCAAGGCAGGCTGGACTTAGATGCCTTGTGGACACGCAGAAAATTGTGGCTTATGATGTGTTTGACACTCACCCTCTTACGCTCAACCTGGTCATCTCAAAAGAGTAGGTGGCCCCTTCTGATCCTGGAGCAAGCAGGAAGGGTGGATCAGCCCACTGTGCAACTACTGAAGTTAGGCCTCTCCCCCTGTTACACAAGGGGGCAAGGTCTGATCCCTCCTTTGAGCCTTATCTGAGCTTTTTCAAGTGAAAGCTGCCAGCCTGGGGTATTCCTGCGCAATAGGCATAGAACAATAAATTAACTAGTTTGAACTCTATATGTGTAAGTCTGGTTGTTTGTGTCTGACATTCCCAAACAACTGTGGGACTGGACCTTAAGAATATGTAGGATGGAGGGCCATTCGACTGAAGTTCGAATTGTGACATAAGATATAGAAAGACACAATTTCCACCTGATCAGACTACAGAGAAATGTTGGTATTTTTTGATTCAGCAAAATGGTAGTATTTACTATTCTCCGTATTGTTCATACATTGATTGTGAAAGAAATATTTGCAGCCCTAGGCTGTACTGAACAAAACAATAAAATCACAACGGGCAGGGTAGGGAAGGCATAATAAAATAATAATGAAAAAACAGGAGAAAAATGCCCAATCTACTATCCAACATTTAAAACTCAGCAAAAGCCCAAAGCAACAAGGTAAAACCATTTTATTTTGGTCACTCAAACTACGGCTAAAAAAATGTGCCCCTGAATTTCCATTGCACTATGTCAAAGGGATTCCAACGGTTTCAAAAGGAGACGTCAAGGAAAAGAACGATCCATACGAGAGGTGCCTAGTTCAAGTCCAGAGGAATCTTAATCCTTTTGATTTACATGGAATGCATGTTTCTATGTTCCGTGACATACATGGGGCTTGGTAGTGCTAAGTTCAGGAAGTCCTCAAATTCCGACTACTTGCATAGTGACCCAAATTCAAAGCTCTGATGGTCGAGGCCTCCATGGTAATCTGATAGAGCTTATTTCTTGTTTTTGGCAAAATCATGCCCATAGTGCACTGCATTGTGACTACTGAGTTTGTTGAACAACCACCACAAAAAGGTCCTAAAATCAAGTGGGTCACAAAACCAATCTGTTTTACCACTGAAGCACCCCAAGGCACCAAGGTTCATAGTTGGGGACCTGCAATTGTAATTACTAAAAGCTGCAGTGGTGCAGTGGTTAGAGTGCAGTACTGCAGGCTACTTCTGCTGATTGCCGGCTGACTGCAATTAGGCAGTTCAAATCTCACCAGGCTCAAGGTTGACTCAGCCTTCCATCCTTCAGAGGTAGATAAAATGAGGACTCAGATTGTTGGGGGCAATTATGCTGACTCTGTAAATGGCTTGGAGAGGGCTGTAAAAAGCATTGTGAAGCAGTATATAAGTCTAAGTGCTATTGCTACTCCACTTATTTCCCTTGCAACATAGAACGACAAAAAGAGAGACAAGAGGAGACCGTAGAAATTATTCAGGGGACATGACTTCCTGTGTTTTTTCATGCTCTCTTCCATTAGACTATACAGTTAAATCATACAGGCAGCAAAGCATTATCATCTGTTTTTATTTTACAACCTATTTGGTGGCAGCTGTTTGGGTGTGGAAAAAGATGTGCTGACAGAGATGCTACAAGCTATCCAGGAGGAAAGAGCTTAAAAAGCCATTGCAAGTTGTTAGAATATTAACAGCCTATACATTTCCTACTCTAGAAGACAAAAATCTACTTTACCACTCAAAGATTCCTTGCAGATTATAAAAGCAAAAAAAAAAAACCCCTGCCCCCCTCAAAAAAAGAGAACAATTTATCACACTATTAAGCAAGACAGAAAAGCCTCTTGAACTGAGGCTTAAACTAGGGTATACAAGATTCCAGCTATTTCTAGGAATTCGGCAACACAAGAAGGAAAATAAATGCCCCAAAGTCTTTTATAGTAGCTGTCAGATTTGTGTAAAGCATTTGCAATTCCTGTGAACATATTTACACAACAACTCCAAATATGAAGCCAGCTTACAAATCTTCCTTCCTGCAGCTGAAAATCCTGAAAAGGTTGCAAAATCTTTTTTTAAATAGCTCCTATTCTTGATTATCATCTGAATTTCCTTTATATGTGAATTAAATACAATGTGGATGGTTTCCTCTACCTACCCATTACCCCACGATTTCTCAAACCTTAAGGTTTGTGGACGTCAACTCCCAGAATTCCCTGGTCAGCATGCTGGCTGGAGAATTCTGGAACTTAAAGTCTATACATTTTAAGACTGCCAAGACTGAGAAATACAGCATTGCATTGTATCCTTTAGGGATAATAAACTCTATGCCAAGTACCAAAGAGGGTGAGGAATAGTAAAACCCAAAAAATAAAAGAATGAGATTTATAGATGTATAATTAAAAACGGTTGGGATAAAAAAAAAAAATTCCCACTTTAAATGAGGAACCAAAGCGGATTAAACCAAGTATACCTTTATAGACATCCTAAAATTATAGTGATCCCTGAGCTCTTCCTAAGAACAGCAGGAGAGCACTGAACAAAGGAAGTTTGCAGATTATATGTTTCATTGGTGACACTAGATAAGAAAGATTTTTTAAAAAGTAATAGTATCATCACAGCATGATCTTCATATTGGAATCTCCTTGATGAGGGATTAGGGGTGACTTTACTATTCTGCCTCTGCATTCTTTCACACTGCATGGATTCTATCCTGTTTGATTCCATCAGCGTGTTCTGGAAGCAACAGTGTTGATTGCATCAGCCTATCTGCCCTTTCACATCATTTCATTCACACTCGAAGGAAAGAGAGTTGTCTAATACCATTATCTGCCTCCTTTCCAGGATTACAGCTCTAGCTCTACTTCACTTGTACTTATACCACAGTGCTGTTTTAAATCACATATGGGCTGTGATTCATTGAGGAATTAAATGAATTAAACCTCTACACCAGGGATGGCAAACCTTTTCGGCACTGAGTGCCCAAACCAGAACGTGTGTGCATGCACATGCATGTGCTTGTGCCGGAGTGATGAAAACTGAAGACCAGCTAACCAGTGCCTGCATGCCTGTTTTCAGGCCATTTTGGGGGCCATTTTCAGGCAAGTTTTCATGCCAAAACCAGCCCAAAAACCGGCTTGAAAATGGCCTGGAAATGGCCTGGAAAACGGCCTGGAAAATGCACTGTTTTTTGGCCATTTTCAGACCATTTTCTGGGCCGTTTTCTGGCACTCCAGTGCCAGCGCTCTAGCTGGCTGGTGCTCGTGTGTATGCCAGAAACCAGAAGAGCAGCTGACGATAGTGCGAGTGCCCACTGAGAGGGCTTTTTGTTCCACCTCTGGCACAAATGCCATAAGTTCGCCATCACGGCTCTACATCATCAGTCCCACTCTATAACCTTCTGTCCTGGCCAGCCATGTTTGCTTCCACCAAATTAGGCAGTGGAATGGCTTGCCTCCGAAAGTTGTGGGTGTTCTGTTCCATCACTGGAGGTTTTTAAGAAGAGACTGGACAGCCATTTGTCCTAAATGGCACAGGGTCTCTTGTTATGGGCAGGGGGTTGTATTAGACCTCCAAGATCTTTTCCAACCCTATCGTTCTATGTTCTATATCCATATATCACTACAGACAACACCTTTGTTCTTTACATCTCTTATTTCTTTCTTTGAGGTTCTTATGAACTCCATCTAATCATGGCTTTCTTGGTCTTCCTGGTTTTTTTTTTTTTTTTTTCCAATTTCTTCCTTCCTTCTTAAGTTTTGAAATTGGATCTACACTCATTTTCTCTACCCTTCTGTTTGTTCTGGTTGCTTGCTTTTTATTATCACTTTTGTATCCTCAATTTCTACTAACTACAGTCATTCAGGAGCCATTTATTCTTGACCTGATCTATTTTTGTTTAACCACACACATTGTTTAGATATACCATTCCTGATGCTTTCAACTTGTTTCATGTTTCTCCCAACATATCCAACTCTTACTTTGGTATAAGAAAGAAGACAGAAAATTATTTGTAAAATTGCTCAATCCATTTCCCAATGTGAAATTAAGCACCTACCAAGATGCACAAATTCATCCACTTCCACTAGTTTTTCACCAGTTGAAAATATAACTTGCAATTCTTCATACAATTTTTTTTTTGTCAAACACAAGTACCTTGTTTGATACAATAGTTTACAGCTCCATGTTCCTTGGCCATATTGTAGACACGCTTTATCTAACACCAGTGGCAAATTATGTAGGTTGCCAGCAACTTTGTATCATCTGCATGCAAAAATACATATACATTTATGTTTTCAATCAATTTGCCTCTAACATAGTAGAACATCTGATCATAACCATAATTTATTCCATAACTTTGGTGATTTCTTCGTCTTCTAATGTTTTGTCTTTAGGAATTTCTGGGTCAGGGGTCATGTTTGATTGCTACTCGAGTATGTGTTCATGACAAGATTCAAAAAAAATTGTGAATTTTTTGGTTGGAACCCAATTTGATCGTAGTCAGAAGCGTTTGTGATTAGAGGTTCTACTGTATCACCACAGGCATTCCTTATATATTTACATTCCTTTTATAAATACATTGAGCTAAGAGGAGATGGTGTTTTCTTGTCTTATATCCTTATATCCTGCTTAGTAATGAACCACTTGCCAAATATTCCATTTATTTTCAACACACAATTTATTTCCATCACATGCACCTCTTACTGCATTCAGCACATGCAGCTCTTATTTGCATTCAGCAATCAATCTTCAACTCCATTTTTGTGCATACATTTCATAACTGAAGTCTCTACCCTTTGGACCTGAATACCCTCAAGATCTGGTTGGCATTTAACATCTGCCTCATAGAAACCCATTTAAAACCCAGTTCTTCCTGCAAGTATTTGGCCAGAGCAGATGGTGAACCCACTAGAACTTTTGTAGTTTTTATTTTTCCTAGTTCGGTTGTCATTTCACTGCTTTATTGTTCTATAAATTAATATCTTCAATTTTTTCTGTAAGTCACCTTCCATCACTAGCTGATTGATTTTGTGCAATCAAGTCATTGCCAAATTGTAGTTACCACATAATTTCTCCATTACAGTTGATTGAGTAGCCCTATAAATTGAATCGATCAATCAATCAATCTTCACCTTGTCATATGTTTTCTCTAAATCAAAAAGTATCCAATAAAATTATTTCTTACATTCATATTATTTTTCAAAGACTTGATAAATAACTGTGGTGGCGCAGTGAGTAGAATGCAGTATTGTAGGCTAACTCTGCTCACTGCCAGGAGTTCAATCTTCATTGGCTCAAGGTTGACTCAGCCTTCTACCTTCCGAGATCAGTAAAATGAGGGCCCAGATTGTGGGGGGCAATAGGCTGATTTTGTAAACTGCTTAGAAAGGGCTGTAGAGCATTAAGGGATGGTCTATAAGTCCAAGTGTTATTGCTAAATACTGTCCTAAATATTCCTGTCTGACATACAGCTGCATTATTTTCTCGTGTACCTTTTTGTTTAGAACTCTGACAAATTCCTTTCCATACAAAAGTAACAAACACAATCCCCCCCCTTAATCCCAAAGTGCTTTTTTTCAAAAGGCGACTGGACTTTCTGGTTTTTCTTTGAAGAAGTTTCACTTCTCATCCAAGAAGCTTCTTCAGCTCTAAAGAAGCTTCTTGGCTGAGAAGTGAAACATCATCAAAGAAAAACCCGAAAGTCCAGTCGCCTCTTGAAGAAAAGCATCTTTGGGACAACCATGACCTGGATGACTGAGAATCTCCATCGACAAATCCCCCTTTATGTTTTGTTTTTTGTTTTTTTTCACTGCTGCCTTTCTATTGCCATAAGGAGAACCCAGATTGTTGGGTACAATATGCTGAATCTGTAAACCGCTTAGAGAGGGCTGTAAAGCACTGTGAAGCGGTATATAAGTCTAATCGCTGTTGCTATAAGGAAACAGTAACAGCATTTTCCTCCTTTATAAAACGCAGGTATAGTCTTCTCACACACTCAACAATAGAGCCATAGAACAGATCACACCCATATTTAAATATTTCTCCAGTAATAGCATCTACATTTGCAGCATTGCTTGCTTTCTTAGACACTAATACTTGTAGCATTGGCTTCGATTCTGTGGTTTGTTATATCATTCGCATTCTCATATCTAAAGGACTCCTTCCAACATCCCCTCACTTTACTTTCAATCCCAATCTTCTTCCCAAGAAGCCATCACTAGATTCTACCCTGTTGGATAATTTCTGACTTGTCTCCAATCTTTCCTTTTTGGGGAAGGTTGTCGAGAAAGTGGTTGTTCAGTAGCTCCAGAGGTTTCAGGATGAAACAGGTTATCTAGACCCTCTACTAGTCAGGATTCAGGCCTGGATATGGGACAGAAACCGCATTGGTCATGTTTTTGGATGATCTCTGGCAGAAGTGGGATGGGAGGTAGTGCATCCATGCTTGCTCTACTTGACTTCTCGGCCATCCTTCTGCAGTGGCTTTGGGAGTTTGGAGCGCGGGGCTTTGTGTTCTCCTGGTTCACTTCTTTCCTCTGTGGCCACTTTCAGTGGGTGGAGGTGACAGATCCAGCCCTTGCTCACTGCTTTGTGGGGTACCACAGGGTTCGGTACTCTCTCCACTCCTATTTGATATCTACATGAAGCCATTGGGTGAAATCATTCATCACCATGGAGTGAGATATCAACAATATGCTGATGATATTCAGCTATGTATCTCAGCCTGCAGTGAGTTAAGCGATGCTGCTACCTCCCTCTTGCAGTGCCTGGAACAACAGGTTGAAACTGAATCCTGGCAAGACTGAGTGGCTCTGGGTTTGGGGTTCTTTGGTCAATGGAGAATTGCTACCTTTGGTCTTGGGTGGGGTGGCATTGCCCCAAATAGACCCTGTGCATAATCTGGGGGTTCTCCTGGACTTGTGACTCCTACTCGAAGAACAGATGGCAGTCATGGCCAGGAGGGCCTTTGTATAACTGTGGATTGTGGGCCAATTACATACTACTCATTCATCGTCTTCTGTCTTGACTATTGCAACATGGTTTACATGGGGCTGCCCTTGAAAAGCAACTAGAAGCTCCAGTGCAAAATGCAGTAGCCCGTATGGTTTTGTGCAGACCTCTGTATGCATATGTATCATCTCTCCTGCAGGAACTGCATTGGTTGCAGATTTGCTTCGGGGTGCAATTCAAGGAGCTGGTTTTCACCTTTAAAGCCCTTCATGGCTTGGGACCAGGTTATTTGAGGGACTATCTCTTGCCGGTCACGTCCACCACTCAACCCACTAGACCAGGGAGGCAAGGGATATTGGGGGTCCCATCCCCTAAGGAGCTGAAGAAGGGCCTTTTCCATAGTGGCTCCTTCCCTCTGGAACATCATCCCTCTGAAAATTAGACTGGCCCCATCCACTCTAAAACTAATTCAGAAAGTCCTGAAGATATAATTCTACCAGCAGACCTGGGAAACCCAGAACGAGATGGAGCCCATTAAATGGCTGCTATAAGTATGTGTTTTTGCTGAAGTGGGGGTGAATTTTTTTTTCTTTTATATTGTGCTTTTATTTTCTGTAAACCACCTTGAATCACCATGAGTGAGTGAATAGGCAGCAGTATAAATTTTCCAAATAAATAAATCGCTTCATTTTTCTTTTGAATTCTATTCACTCCACTGGAGGAGTTTTATAGCTTTCTTCACCAACCAAACCAAAATGTTGTCTCCATTATAATCATTGCATTTTTTTGCCTCTTTTAATCTTAACTGGTTTTGCTGTCTTTTTCCATATACATTATACATTTTCTTCCATTTTTTTTTGCAGCAATCTTTCAGTTTTATGTATTTTCCCCCCCACTTCGACAGGTTCATCATTCCACCAAGTAATCCAACAAGTACTGTATCTGCTTTTTATATTTCCCATTAATGTAACTCCACACACTTCTGTGCTCTTAGTAATTCTTTTCACTGTATTCCAAGCAGTTTCTGTATTTTCTTTCCTTACATCCATTTTCTATTCATTCTGTTGGGAGATAAATCCTCTAATCCTTTTTATAAAGGACTTGTGCTTTCTTTTCCTGCAATCATGCCTTCTTCACAGCAGATCAAATGCTCCCCGTTGCCTTTTTTTATATCAGCATTTGCACATCTTAAAATTATTCCTTATTCCCAACCTTTAGTAAACCATTGTATATAAAAATGAGAGTACAACCAGTGACTCCCTCCAGCTTTAACTTAAAGAAGTTGGAGTCTTGACTGAGTTAGGAACACCCTCAATGCAATGACTCGTGATCACTACATGACTGTACTACATAAGAAACTAGCATTATATTTCAATGCATAAATTCATAACTGTGCGATTAAAAATGTTGTATAACCGTGGAATCTAGAAATTGCTCAAAAGTCTTCCTCTTAACGCTTTATTAAAGAAAGTCCATCCCATCACCGTGAAAATTACTTTCAGTTTGAAGTGTCATGATTTGACTGTAAGAAATAGATGTTTAATGCTTAATCAACAGCCTTATGGTTTCCAAAGGTTTTTCTTTATTTTTCTCCCCTTTCCTCTCCTCTTCTCTCCTCTTTCCTCTCCTCTCCTCTCTCTCTTTCCTCTCCTCCCCTTCTCTTCTCTCTTTCCTCTCCTTTCTTTTCCTCTCCTCTCTTCTCCCTTTAATTATTGCTTCTGTTATGCCCTATGCTGGATCTGTCCAAAGAAATTAACTATCTTAATTTCTGTCATCCGCCACTTCTCTTGTGTGTGTGCCAAAGCATGGTTAGAAAGATCAACATGCATTCGATCTGAAGATCATATTGCGTATGACATCAAACTAGAGATTAACTTTCTAGTTAAGAAAAAGAAGACTTTCTAAGGCAAGGGTCTTCAAACTTGGCAAGTTTAAGACTTGTGGACTTCAACTCCCAGAATTCCTGAACTAACATGACTGGAGGAGGAATTCTGGGAGTTGAAGTCCACAAGTCTTAAAGCTGTCAAGTTTGAAGACCCCTGTCAAAGGCATCTTCCATTTTTAGATTGACCTCAATAATCTGTAAACCATATGAACCATGGAGGATATTGAAAAACTCTTTTCATATTAAACTATCTTGGAAAATGTGGGGTCTCACAGAAAAAAATATATTCTGGAAAGCATGTCAGTCCATGTTCTTGTATCTTTCCAGCTATTTTTTTCTTTGATACTAGTTTCTTTTCCTATTTCATTTATTGGTATATTAGTCCAAATGCTAGCTAATACGCATAACCCTCCCTTCCCACTTCTTCTGGAGGTGAGAATGTAAGAACCTTCTGGCTAGCAGGCCATGAAACAGGAATTGTCATATCATATGAGGAAGAAAATACACACAATTCTTTGCATTCACAAAAGTCATTGGAAGAAGAATTACTTTAAGAAGATTCCAAGCACAGCATTGTGAAGCCTTTATTATAAGCTTTTGCATTAATACAGACAGGAGTTCAGTGCAGTGATTAAAAGCACCAGAGTAGAAACCGGGAGGATGTAAGTTCTCATCCTATCTTAGTCATTTGGGTAATTTTGGGCCCATTCTCTCAGCCATAGGCACAAGGCAAGGCTAAGGAACTTTCACTGTATCTGGTTTTGATCATCATATTATGAAAAATATGTTGAGATTCTGAAAAGAGTACATAATAGAGCAAAAAAGAGGATTAGATTTTGGAGGCTAAATTATATGAAGAACAGTTGCAGGAATTGGGTATGTCTAGTCTAGGAAAAAGAAAGGACTAGGGATGACATGATAGCAAAGTTTCAATATTTGAGGGGCTGTCACAAAGAAGAGGGATAAATCTATTTTCCAAAGAAGGCAGAAAGCAAGACAAAAAAATATGGAGGGAAACTTATAAGGGAGAGAAGCTACCTAGGAGACATTTCCTGACAGTAGAACAGTGGGTCAGTGGAACAGCTTTGCCTTCAGAAGTTGTGGGTGTTCCGACATTGGAGGCTTTTAAGGAGAGACTGGACAGCCATTTGTCTAGAAAGGTATATGGTCTCCTGCTTCAGCAGGGGGTTGGACTAGAAGACCTCCAAGGTCCCTTTCAATTCTGTTATTCTGTTCTGCTAATGTTTGGGGTTAAAACAGACTTGAAGGTGTCATACAAATATTAGAAGCATCAAAATCAGCCCAGGTGTCATTCAAAATTCAGACTTAAATGTAACAAAATTGAATGTAGAATTCAAAATATTATTTTAGAAAACATCTGATATAATGGTAAAATATCAAAATATAGCAGTTGAATTTTGGTTAACAGGATAAAATAGCAGGTAGATCCTTTAAAAGACATTATTCCATAGAGATTCAGTTGGATGGCTTCCATGTTCACATAATTATATATTTTAAAAATATTTCCCCAGTACCTTTTTTAAGATAGATGCAGTAGAGATGAAGAAAGAACAGCACAATAGCATCCAAATTAGAAAGCCTGTATTATATAAAAGCTATACTGAAACAGTGTAAAAAATGTCTTGCTGCAGTTTAAAATTAAGACTATTAAACACTGTTTTAGAAGTTGATTTTTACTACAAATTGAAATATCCATCCCATGCTGAAGACATGTTGTTTTAGCCTGGAAAGTTTGTTGTTCTGGGTTATTGGCAAGATTAACATCTTCTGGAAATGATAGTTTGTCCCTTGTGTGCACTTTAGAAAATATGAAGAAAACAGCGTAGATTAGAACAATGATTTCTATAATACACTATGATGTAAATAAATCATATCTGAAATCATGGAAGAAATGAAAATGGACAAAAATGCAGACTGAGTAAGGCAAGGGATTATGCTACTGGTCAGACACAGAATGAGAGTTAAGGAAAGAAGAATAAATAAATTTGGGGGAAAATATACCATAATCAATCTACATGGAAATTTATTCTTCTTCTTTCTTTCTTTTTATTAATATAATAGAAAGAGCAACTTGTTCAAAATCCATGTAGATAGTATGTTGTCTGGTTGCAATTCTTTTGTATAATATTTGTGATAATAATAATAGTAATCTCCAATAGTAAACTTATAATAACAGTGTTTTTCCTCATAATATTGATATATATTAATTATTAGTAAATAATTGTTAGTAATAAACATTGTTTAATAGTCTTAATTTTAAACTGCAAAAGTAATTAAAATTAATAAGTTAGTGTTTAATAATATTAAAATTAATCTTTTTCTTGTAATTTTTGAAGTTCTACTCCTGTTTCTCTTGTTTAACCATTGATAAAACAGATCCCATACTTCAAAATATTCAGTGTCTTCCTTTTCTTTAATTTCAAATGTTAGTTTATTCATTTCTTCACATTATAAAATTTTTGGTATTATATTTTCTTCTGTGGGAATCTCCTCACCCTTCCAATGTTGTGCAAACACTATTCTGGCTGCTGTTAATACATGTATTATTAAATATGCATTCTTTTTACTGCATTTGTTTGGTATGATGCCTCATCAGAAAAAAATCCGATTTTAAATCTATATGTTCCTTTATCATTTTTTTCTAGACAAGTATGCATTTTAGTCCAATATTTTTTTTGCTTTCGGACAAGTCCACCACGTGTGGTAATACAGCCTGGGGTTTGGTTGCACTTCCAACACTTGGCCAACATATTCTTAAACATTCTAGCTAATCTTGCTGAGGGAAAGTGCCATCTATAAAATATTTTGTATAAATTTTCTTTATATGCAGTGGACGTTTTCAATTTATAGTTTCTGTCCCACAACTTTTGCCATTTGTCAGGCTTTCTGCTTTCTTTCAAGAAAAGTCCCAGGCAAAAAGCAAGAGATACTCTCATGTCAAACATACTTTAACACTCACAAATCTGCTGCTAAGTTATGATAATGCTTCAGAATGACCATGCAATTTCGACATTTTCTTTCCAGTCCACTAGTCTGTTTCCATTCATCCAAAACCTTCAGAGAACTTCCAAGAAGTGTTTGAAAGTGAAGGAGATGAAGAAAGAAAAATGTAGATGATAGGAAGCGAAAGAAAACTATAGGAAGTTTCCAGAATGCAAAACATGCCCGCAGCTTGGCAGAGCTCCTGACTTTAAATCTCAAGCTGCCAAAGAGGAAAAAAGAAATATGTATAAGTGCTTCCTACTGAAAATGGAAATATATTTTCTGATTTCCATAATCTTGATTCACAAAACTTTTCTAACACTGATACATGCTCAGTTGGCTGTCACACCAGCTTGCCAAAGACAAGCTACCACTTGGTCTTGATAACAGTGGTGAAATACACACACACACACACACACCTCTTCCTGTTTACACTTCCCATTTTTACTCATTTATTTCTTGGCCGGCTCTTTCTTTCTTTCTTTCTTTCTTTCTTTCTTTCTTTCTTTCTTTCTTTCTTTCTTTCTTTCTTTCTTTCTTCCTTCCTTCCTTCCTTCCTTCCTTCCTTCCTTCCTTCCTTCCTTCCTTTCTTCCAATTTGTTAACATGGCATCATGAATATTTCAGTGAAAACAGATGATGGAAACCGGACTTAAAATATCCAGGAAGTATTCTTTCCCATAATGCTTTCATCAAGAGGCTTCCCGTCAATCATGGGTAGCGAAGCAGATCCAAATGTTTCAAATTTTAGGAAGAGTTTTACATGAAAAAGATATGAATACTGGGGCTGTGTTTTGCTAACAAGATTTTCAGCCCAAAAGGAATTTTTCAGCAGCACACACAGAAACAAACTACATTTCAGTCAGATAAATCCTTTGGCTTGGTTCCACACTGCAACTATATGATTGCTAAGCTACATTTAAAATGACTTCTCCAGCACATACTTATCATATAGTTTCAAAACACCATGTTTTAATCTCTTAGTTCCCCCTGAATATAGATAAACCTTGAATACATATCCTAGAACAAATTCAGCTTTATATATAATTCTCAAAATGCTTGATAGTTTTCTTTAAAATTCTATCTGCAGGATTTTTTAGTTTAAAGCCAGTCTTGATTTAATTCATGCAGCTACAACAGAGCCTATCTGATTTTTTTTTTAATTAAATGATATACAGGTGGATAGAGGGGCGGTGGCATGGTGGCATAATGCAACAAGACGCTGGGCTTGTCGACTGGAAGATTGGCAGTTTGAGACCCAAGCACAGTGGGACAGGGTAAGCTCCAGGTTACTTGCCCCAGTACTTGTCCTGAAAACCTAGCAGTTTGAAAGCAGGCAACGCAAGTAGACAAATAGGTACCACTTTGGTGGGTAGGTAACAACATTCCTTGCATCTCATCTTATAGTTACAATGGTCACATGACCATGGAAGTGTCTGAAGACAACACTGGTTCCCTCAGCAAGGAAACAGAAAGGAGCACCACCCCCTAGAATTGGACACGACTGGACAGGAGAACTTTTTACCTTTAACCAGCTGGATACCTTCAATGATTTAAAATGTACCTAAGTAGTTTTCTAATTTTTTTTTTACACCAATCTCCACAATTTTGATAAGAAACAAAGACAAATGGATGCATTCACTTATCTCTGTACATGAATCTCAAAATTTTAGTTCTGGTGCAATTCCACATTTCTTTTATCAACCACAGACAACATAAAGCACACATTGTCAATTAAGTTTAACTCTGGGTGATTTCATGGAGTTACCCATACAGATTTCTGGACTACAGTACCAATGGTTCATCTTGCTCATTCTTAGGGTGCACTGACAGCTGCACAATTGCAGATTGCGTCCCTTTCTTCTCCTGAGTCTATACCACCACTCTGGGAAACAAAGTGCACACAAACCCAAGTGCTCCTGGATGACATGATCCCTGTGTCTTTACTATTATTTATTATTTTATTTATCAAATTAAGAAACTGTCCATCTCCCTCAAAGAGAGATGTTAGGCGATGTACAAATGAAATATTAAACACAAACTGAATAGAAAAATTTAAAACTAATTTTTAAACTAAAATTCAGACTAAAATGTATGAAGAACATGTGAAGAAGAGACTAAAACATATGAAGAGCAGTTACAGGAACTGGGTATCTATAGTCTAGTGCAGGGGTGTCCAACCTTGGCAACTTTAAGACTTGTGGACTTCAACTCCCAGAATTCCTCAGCCAGCTTTGCTGGCTGAGGAATTCTGGGAGTTGAAGTCCACAAGTCTTAAAGTTGCCAAGGTTGGACACCCCTGGTCTAGTGAAACAAAGGACTAGGGGTAACATGATAGCAGTGTTTCAATATCTTAGGGACTGCCACAAAGAAGAGGGAGTCAACCTATTTCCAAAGCACTTGCAGGCAAGACAAGAAGCAATGGATGGAAACTAGCCAAGGAGAGAAGCAACATAGAACTAAGGATAAATTTTCTAATGGTGAGAACAATTAACCAGGAGAATGGCTTGATTTCAGAACTTGTGGATGCTTCATCAATGGAGGCTTTTAAGAAGAGACTGGGCAGCCATTTGTCTGGAATGGTATAAGGTCTTCTGCCCCAGACAGAGGGGCCTCCAAGGTCCTTCCAACATTGTGATTCTATGTTCTAAAATGGAGGACAATTAAAATTCAACATTAAAAGTTGAATTATTACATAGCAAGAGGAGGCCCTTCAAGGCACCAACTAGCCCCTTGGATGCCTGCTCTTCTAGGAGCCCCAAGTGAGATGGCAGAGACAGGTCTTTAGATACATTTGAAAAGCCAGAAGAGTGGGGGCTTACTTCAAAAATGAGGGGAGGGGAGAATGGTCCAGAAGGCAGGGGCAATGGCAGAGAAGCCTCTTTTCCTGGATTCTGCCAGTCAGAATTCTTTAATTGATGGGATCTGTAACATACTTTCCTTGCCTAATCAAGTGGAATGGGTTAACTGTGATGGGATGAAATTGGTTCTTTAATCTTCTTGATGTGGTTTGAGCACATGTCTTCTCATGGGGGAAAAGAAGTAAAACCTTTCAAAGTGAGGGAGATTTAACTATTGTAGTCATTTGCTCCAAATGGAAGGGACTTTTTTTTTTTTTTTCAAAGCAGTGGAGGGTGAATGACCAATAGTTCTAAAGGTAAGGTAGCCTCCTTTTGCCAAGATTCATTTCTGGTTTTCATTTGATCTGCTTTAATTTCTTTTATCAACTTTTCACTAAAGGGACGAATGGACAACAGATCTTTGAGCACAACAAAAGGACAAACTGCAAAATCTCAGTCTCTCCCAAAGTTAAGTTGGGAAGAAGTACTCTACCAAGTACAGTGGCTGAGAATTCAAATGTTTCAATATAATGATGGTAAAAGACAGCGGTGGCTCAGTGGCTGAGATGCTGAGCTTGTTGATCAGAAAGGTCAGCAGTTTGGCGGTTCGAATCCCTAGCACTGCGTAGCAGAGTGAGTTCCCGTTACTTGCCCCAGCTTCTGCCAACCTAGCAGTTTGAAAGCATGTAAAATGCAAGTAGAAAAATAGGGACCACTTTGGTGAGAAGGTAATAGTATTCTGTGCGCCATCAGTGTTTAGTCATGCCAGCCACATGACCACGGAGATGTCTTCGGACAGCGTTGGGTCTTCAGCTTTGTAATGGAGATGAGCAATGCCCCCTACAGCCGGAAACGACTAGCACGTATGTGTGAGGGGAACCTTTATCTTGATCTTTAAAAGACAAAGGACTGAATGGAGAAGTATCATTGTGGATTAACAGCCTTGGGACCACCACTGGTCTGAAAGCATATCTCTAAATATAGGAAAGAAGGCTTGGAAGTGAATATCAGCAAGGAGGAACAGAGAGGGAAAAAACATGTAGGTTTCTTAAAACAAACAGTCAGAACCTTTGCAACATGGCAGATGGACTGGCAAAAAAGAGCTCCATTGGGGATTTAGGCACAGCACACACTAGCTGATGAAAAACTCCAGCTTGCAGTGTTATAAACAGGGAAGGATATTCAATCAACCTAAAGGTAATCAGGGTTTAATTTAATTTCCTGTTTACATGGTAGGTGGGGAGAACGGGGGACAGGCAGGTGTTCCATACAGCTGAACAGTGAGGGAAAACAAAGGTAGACTATTGAGCTATTACTGTACTCTGTAATTGAAATGGAATATACACATTTACCTGATCAGAAATAAAATTAAAGCCTTATTTTTAAATGGTGGAGGACAGGTTGGTAAATGCCTAGCAGATGTTGTAAGCAGGCAGCTGACGTAAGGAGTTTAGGTTTACAGATGGTTATAGATGCTCATCCAGAGAAAAATGTAATTAGCAAATGATGGGCAGAGAAAGTCTTCACTTTCTTAACCATCTCATTTTTTAATGAAAATGAAATTGCTGTTAAAAAAAATCTTATCATAGGGATGAGCTTGTGTGTGACTTATCAATTAATATCAAGTTTCTGTGCTTTTATGGCCTCAGCTTATTTTTTGCTTCAATTTAGCTTCTTTTGCTGTTATTTTGCTTCTGCGCCTTGCCTTTAAAACATGACTCTTTTATTCTGAATTTTCTGTTTTCATATCTCTGTGTGTCGCTTTGCGCAATGCAGAAAATGACATAAACTTTCAGTTGGACACATGGATCCAATATAATATAATCTTGGCTTAGAACTCAAAATTTCAGCATTCAATAAAGTTATAGGCCCTATAAGATTTCTTATAAATGTAAATCTCTTTATTTTAGTCATGAATCAGCATACCATAGCATTTCTTATTCAAAGTTGTTAGGAAATCATATGAAATATTAATTTTAAAAGTAATAAAAAGGTGCTTTTCATTTACAATAATTCTCCTTCCTGATTTGTGATCATAATATTGTCATTCAGTTAAAAAGTAAAAATAAACATCCATTGACAGGAAAGTTAAATCACAATCTTAGATCTATTTCACCTATCAAAATAGTTATTTATAGCATTAAAAAAAAACCTTTCTGCCTCTTTCTTTGAAGTATTTTTTCAATGGGAAAAAGCATGTCCACCAGAAAAGTTTTTGAGAATCACAATGGGTTTTGCTTGCAAAGTAGCCAGAGCTGTAGAAGAAGGATTGTTGGATCCTCCCATAACGTTGAATTGCCAACATTACTAACATCAATAGCAAAATTGTCCCAAAGGTCAGCAGGAAATTGGACTTTATTGTGTTTTTTTTTCTTTTCTTTTGGAAAGATTTCACTTCTTCAGCCGTAACAGGATAGTGGGAAATCCTTCCATTTCTATCAGAGCTGAAGAAGCTTCTTGGATGAGAAGTGAAACCTCTTCAAAGAAAAAACCAGAAAGTCCAGTTGCTTCCTGAAAAAGCACCTTTGGGACAACCATGACCTGGATGACTGAACATCTCTACAGACCAACAGAAAAATTGGATTTATACAAATCTGTACACATTTCTTAGGAGCCAATCCAGAATCTCTCTGAACTCAATTTAAAAAAAGATTATCATGATTGTTGCTACTAGGAGAAATTTGTGTAGTCAAGCTGCAAAAAGGATGGAGAGCGAGTCTTTAATTTCTTATGGATTCCCACCAGGATCTTGAGCTTTGGTATACTTGATTCATTAATGTATTCATGGACAGTTGTTCCCTGTTCTAAGTGATTGTTTGGTAGTTCTATTATGTTCCGTCAGGCAACAGTACACAATGAATTACAAATAAATGGGGAATTAACTTAGGTAACAGTAGGAAGCTTCTGAAATATTTGACCATGAGGACAAACAAATAAATAAATCTCCAGTTATGAATTTCCACAGTTCACCAAGATGAATTCTGTCTCACCTGCATTTGTCTCTAAAATGAAGAGAACCTCATGAATTGAAAATAGCAAAGCCTTTGAAAAGATAACACCTTATTAATTGATTATCTATCAAAAACTATTACCTATAGTATATGATTAATAGTTTAAACACGCACAATGAGAGTTCAGTTAATAAATTGATAGACTCTATGGAGCCATAACATTCTATAAAAATATTGTATATTGTAATGAAAGGCTTAATGTGAGCTTCTTTGAGGGAGGAGGTCATCCCCTCAGCTTGAATGAGACTGTTGGGTGTCATTTTCTCAAGGAGATATTACTGGATTCAACAATCTTGCACAATTATCATCTGTTTTTTCATAAGAAAGTGGTGGCAGAGGACCTTAGAGGAAGCAAGATACCTAGCTCCATTCCAGGTGGATTTCAGCTGAGGCTTAATAAAGAGCAATGGTTGCAATCATTTTGCTTTTTTAGTCAGTTGTACTGATTTGTTGGGTTTTTAGTTTCAAGCCATTCAGACCAGAGGTGGTATTCAGCAGGTTCCAACCAGTTCTGGAGAACCAATAGCAGAAATTTTGAGTAGTTCAGAGAACCGGCAAATATCACCTCTGACTGGCCCTGCCCCCATCTATTCTCTGCCTCCTGAGTCCTAGCAGAGTCCCAGTTTTTGTTGCCCTGCACAGGAGAACGAAGATGAAAAGAAGATTAGTAGGGTGGGGAGGGAATGGAGGTTTTATAATATCCTTCCCCTGCCATGCCCACCAAGCCAAGCCACACCCATCAAGCCACACCCACAGAAGCGGTAATAAAAAAATTTGAATCCCACCACTGATTCAGACTCATTCAGAAGCTGGGTGTCATGCCCCTGTCAGAGTTTGAATCTGAGGAAGAAGACAAACAGCTGACAGGGAGTGGGAGTGTGACTCCATTGGCTGTGCAGGAAACTGGGGAAGGGCAAAGTCCGGCTGGGCAGAGCAGGGGAGAGGTAGAACAAGGGAGAGGGAGTTCAGAGGAAGACCCAGACCCACCCCCTCTTCATTCTAGGCCTTGCAGGGAGGAACGGAGAAGAGAGCAATGTGGGTTGCATGGCTTATAGTGGAGGAAAGGGCCCTGATTCCTTTCATTAGCCACAGCTTGGAAGAGAGTTTAAAAGAGATGCTACTGACTGAGAGAACAGACATGAGTTTATCTTGTGTTGACTTTGCTTATCTGTGTTCCTGGTGTCTTCCCAACTGTGTTGAATTATTGCTGTGCCTTCACGTCTGCAATTCTTGCTCCTGCTCTACTGAACTAATTATCTCATTTTGCCTTGACTGGACTTATAGTTACAGTTTTTGTTGACCGTATTTTGGACTTGATTCCCTGCAGTCAAAGGCTGTTCCTGGGAGAGTATTTCTCCAGCCAGAAGGTAACCAGGATATTGGGGGCAAAGTTGGAGCTAACAAAGAGACTCCTACTGATTATCTGACTGTGTTGCCTTTGTGCCACGCCAACACACTGGGCAGCCTATACATTAAATATATTAAATGGGCTAATATTTTAGTTCCATGCCTTTTCAAAGGTGTTTTTCTGATTAATGGTATATCCTTCAAGCACTGATAATCTGATTTTTTTTTCTGTCAGAGTAATTTCTATGAGATACACTGAGAAGTGTAAAAGGGTGATCAGGTTGGTTAGATAACCCTAAAAAACAGCACTGGGCACAACATTTTGTCAACCAGCATCAGAATCACATGGGGCAAACTCTGTGACATATGAGATAGCCTGTTACTACACAAAATATAAATAGCAAAGTCATGTACAATGTGAAAAAGCAGGAAGATAGTTTTGAAGATTAATAGACAGTGCTGACATAGAGATGTTACAAGAGTTGTTGCCGAGGTTTCATCACATACATTGTGACATGACATTGTGAAAAAGAATAGGCAGGAAACCAAGATTGCCCAAAGCCAGCATCTTCCATATAAACTATATAAGAAAGATATTTTTGTGAAAACCCAGATAGGTGCAATGAGGAATGGATGACAGATTAGGTTGTAATGTGTATTGCAAAGTAAAGCAAGTTTGCTATCCTGGAATTATGGAGCATTTGTGGGATAAAAGTAGGCTTATTGAATTGACCATTGACCAATTGGGGACCATGAATATTTTCTGACCTAAAAAATGTTAGGATTAAGATGGGTGTATGGTAGGAGAGAAGTGGTGGGTAGCATGTAATCTACTATAAGGAATGAAAAATTAGTGTCAAAACTCAATGGATCTGAGCAGGATTCTGTCCACTTTGTTGTAAGGGAATTTATTTATTTATTTGATTTCTATAACCACCCATCTCAACAAACAACTCTGGGTGTTTCACAATTCAAAAACATATATTTCAATTAAAATCTTCAAAAAAAAAACATTTTAAACAATAAAAACAGTAAAAATCATTGTCTACGGAGATTCTCAGACATCCAGGTCATGGCTATCCCAAGGATGCTTTTTCAAAAGGCAAGTGGACTTTCTGGTTTTTCTCAAAGACGTTTCGCTTCTCACCCATGAAGCTTCTTCAGCTCCGACTGGATGGTGGGGAATGGAAGGATTTATATTTCTTGCAGACAGCTGGTCATTTGTATTCTTTTAGAGAGTCACTAAGGCTACTTGGAGGTATATCTGTGTCATCAGGGTCACCTGAGTAGTGTAAATGGGTGTGGAGCCTTCTTGGGACTGTTGTAAGGACTGCAAAATTAAACAGCCCTCTCTCAACAGATGGGGAGGGATATGACATCAACTATCTCCAGTCTACAACACAGTCCTTTCAATAGTTCCAAGAAAGCTCCACACTCATCTGAACAACTATCTGAGTTGTTTATCTAACACAGATAAACTATCTGAGTTATTTATCTAACACAGATAAACCTGCCTTAATAACTCCTTAAAAGAATGCAAATGACCAGATGTCTGCAAGGAATATAAATCTTAACATTCCCTACCATGCAGTCAGAGCTGAAGAAGCTTCTTGGGTGAGAAGAGAAACGTCTTTGAAGAAAAAAAAAAAAACAGAAAGTCCAGTTGCCCTTTGAAAAAGCACCTTTGGGACAGCAATAACCATTAAAATAATAATTTAAAAAAACATTAAAACACAGGTTCCAGTTTCAGAAGTTCTAGACCAATATATCTGCAAATAATCAAACTGGGAGATTTGCAAGATGCATTGGATGTCTGGCACAGAAGAAGTTCAAAATGTGCACAAGGAGGTAAAATAAGCATAAATTGAAATCTGTATGTATAATGCAAAAGGGAGATATCAAGACAATGGCTGCTTTTGACTTTAAAAATAAAATAATGTAAAAGGCAACAAGACTGAAAAGTTTACTTAATAAAAAGACATTAACGTTCTTGGAAATGTGGTCCTGACTACTTACCAACCATTGGTGGAAATGTAGAGAGACATAAAGGACATGAAGAGAGATGCAGCAGGGTGTAGCATGGAAAATATCAATAATTGAAAAAGAATATTTATTGGTGACATTTCAGCTTGAATCATTTGTGTCAGGCATTTAATGAAACCAGAATGAATATGCCTTAGTAGCTGGCTCATTCTTTTAAAAACGTATACTTTTTCAATGGCTTTTTTTTTTATTACACTGCATCAGATAATTTTAAACTTTTTTTTTTTTTTTTAATAAAAGACAGTTGAAAGGAAGTCTCCCATTGGTCTAAATTATTTTTTTACAATTCCAATCCTCAGTTAATGACCAAGGCCGTGCTCTTCCAGCAAGTGAATTTCACAGAAAATAATAGGCCTGAAGAAATTTGATGGAATAAACCATATAAAGTTTTGGCTAATGAAGGATAATGCCTTTAAGCTGCTGAAGCTGGGACAGCTCTGGAAGGACGAGATAGAAAGAGATGTGTATCGGCTGGTGAGGTTTCTTTTTTTCTTTTTTTTGCTTGGGACTTAAGAACACTCTAATATGAGAAGAAATCTGTAAACTTATTGACAAATTTTGATTTAGCAGCGATTTTTTTTTAAGTAATGTCAAAGTGAGGCTTGGCTTTTTATTTTTACTTTTTTTTTTCTTTACTGAATTTCTATTGCGATCTAGTTAATCAGACTGGTTTTTTCTTTTATATTTTTATATTTACTTGCTCTCTCTTCTCCTTTTTGACTGTTTATATTTTTTTTAAAATAGAGGCCCCCTTTAATATTTTTTTTTTAACATACATAAATGTACATATATACTTGTTTTTTTCTTTTTAGGCTTTTTTCAGGGGGGAAGAAGGGGGAGTGGATTGAAGAAACTTTGTAACACTGCCAACTAGAGGCTTGAAAATATTCTGTTTGAAGTTGAAAAACTTTTATTTGAAAAACTTTTCTCAAGGCTACTGGAAATGATAAGATAGAGGGAAGAGCACTGGAGTATGTTTATACAGGTGCTCTTTGGGACATCTATTATTAACTGAATATTTGAAGCTTGGCTTTGAAATTTGTGGAGAAGCCAAATAAGAGCCTTGGATAAATAAAAGGCAGTGTACGCTTTTTTTTTTTCAATCCTTCATTAATTGTTTTATCCCTCCCCTCCAACCCCACAGCATTCTGTAATATTGATATACTTATTTTTTATTTTTTATTTTACCTCATTTTTATTTTATTTTATTTTTTTAAAGGGGAAGTCTTAGAATATTCTATTTTCGCTTTTTTTTTCACAGGGATGTCTGCCTCTTTATCTCTATTTTTGACTCATTTTTATGGCTACTTTTCATTTTTTGAGGTCTTTGAATTGGATTAAGGTGGGAAGAACCTGAAGAACTCTTTTTTCCCCTCCCTTTTTCTTTGCTTATTACTTTTTGATATTATTGGACTTTATTTTGTTTCTTTTTTCTCTTTATTTTTAATTTTTACTTTTGAATTATAATTGAGTATTTCAGCATTGGATTAAGGTCTTTAAGAACCTGAAGAATTTTTCCTTTTTAATTTTGGGCTTTTTACTTATTATTGGTTTTGTTTTTTGTTTTTTATGGTGTTTTCCTTTTTCTTAATTGGATTATAATTGGCTACCTTACTAATTGGATTAAAAGACCCGGAAGACCCTGAGTTATCGAAACGAGTAAGAAAAGTTTACCTTTGGGCATTTCAACTTCTGCTCCTGTCTCCCCGTCATCTGGAGGACGACTCTTAACAATGGCGAAGCAAGATAAAGCGCAAGTGGATTTAACGATGGTTACGCAAGGAATACAAGAACTTAAAATGAGTATTGAACAAAGAATGGAGAGTATTGGCCAAAGAATTGGAAAGATTGATGAAAAATTTGAAAATGTTCAACAAATGATGGTGAAACACAATGAGAGAATCCAAAAAATAGAAGAGAAAGACAAGCAAAGAGATGATACAATTGGAAATATCGATAACAGATTAACAATGGTCGAACAAGAAAAAAGTGGGATGTTGAAGTGGGAGATGGACAGGTCAGAATTTTATCTTAGATTTCAAAATATCGAGGAAGAAAAAGGACAAAACTTGGCAGCAATAATGATTGAAATCTTGGCTGGAGTCTTGGAAATAACAGAGGAAAAGATGATGGATGGAGTAGATGAGATATATCGAGTCTTCACAAGATATGCGACGAGGTACCAATTACCAAGAGAGGTCCATGTTAGATTCACCAAAAAAACTATTAAAAACCAAATATTACAAGTGGAAAGAGAGAAGGGGTTGAAATACAAAGGCAAAGAGATCTTGGTCTTAAAACAAGTACCTAGAAAAGTGAGAGAGATTAGAAGAGGATATCAATTTTTGACCAAAATGCTATTGAAAAAAGAGGTGAACTGATTCCAGTTCAAAGAGATGGCTGATTCCAGAAGGATTAATGTTTACATGGCAAGAACAGAGACACAGAATTGATTCAATTGTGAAAGCAGAAATATTCTACAAGGAATTTTTCGAAAGAAGAGAAATGGAGATAGAAAAAGAGAATATTTTAACTTTATCTGAAAACGACCAAATGGAGATGGAAAAAGAAGAAGGCGCAATAGGTGGATAAATGGAGATCAAAGAACAACGTGAAATAAGATCCACGAGAGTTGCTAGACCTAAACATAAAGCATAACCATGGGAGAAAAAAAACTGATTTCCATGAATATAAATGGACTGAATTCAGCTACTAAAAGAAGGAAAACTTTTCACAAATTAGAGAAGCTAAAATTTGATATAATTTGCTTACAAGAAGTACACATTAAAAAACAACATGAACAATTATTGACACGACCAAAGTTAGGGAAAATATTTACTTCTCTGACTCATTGTAAGAAAAGAGGAGTGGTTTTGTACATCAAAGAAACCACTCCAGCCAAACTGATTTATACTGATGAAGATGGAAGAGTATTAATAGTTGAAATAGTGGATAATAATATAAAAACACTCTTGGTTGCAATTTATGCCCCGAATGATAAACAAGAAGAATTCTATAAAAAAACTACATATGAAAATAATTGAATCGGACTATGTTAATATACTTATGATGGGGGACTTCAATGGAATTGTAGACAATAAACTGGACTACACAGTAAAAACAACACGACAAAATAGGAAAACTCTCCCGAAAACCTTTTTCAAAATGACAGATGAATTAAATTTAAAAGATATATGGAGAGAAAGAAATGCTAAAATTCAACAATATACTTTTTATTCAAATAGACATTTATCGTGGTCCAGAACAGATATGATTTGGACATCAACAGAATTATTATCTAATATTCAAGAAATAAATATTGAAACAAGTACATGGGCAGACCATAATCCAATGACAATTAAATGGAAAGGACAAAAAAGAAGATCTAGACGGACATTAAACAATACTATTCTAAAGGAAAAAGACTTTACACAATGGATGGAAAAAGAATTGGTCTTCTTCTTTAATGAAAACAAAAAAGAAGATACTTCAATACAGAATGTTTGGGATACAATGAAGACATATGCAAGAGGATTAATAATTGACTATACAAAGAAAAAGAACATTAGGAAAAGGCAAATGATTAAAGCTCTAGAAGATGACCATAAAAAACTGGAAAAAAAATTACAAAAGATGCCACAGAAAAAAGATATCAAACTTAAAATGGACATAATTAAACATAAAATGGATCAAGCAGAGAAAGAAGAACTGACACAAAAAATTAGAAGTGCTAAACAGAACTATTTTGAAGATGCAAATAGGCCAGGCAGATGGTTAGCATATAAGCTGAGAAAAGAGAAAGAATCAAGGAAAATATCACAGTTAATAGATGATCAAGGCCAAATTTGTTTTGGTAATAAGGAGAAAAAGGCAATCATTCGAGATTTTTATGGACAATTATATAAACAGGAGGATCTTGATGAGGAAAAAATTAAACAGTATTTACAAAATGCTAACCTACCTAAGATACCTGATGAAACTCGGAAAATGTTAGAAAGTGCTATAACAATGATGGAATTAACCGAAGCACTCAACAGACAGAACAATGGAAAAGCAGCAGGACTAGATGGTTTCCCAGCAGAATTTTATAAAACATGACAAGAATCATTGAGCACTCCATTGTTAGAAGTCATGAATGAAGTTATGATAAATAAGAAAATACCTAAAACATGGTCAGAGGCTTATATTACACTTATTCCAAAAGAAGGGGTTGACCATTACAAATTAAGAACTATAGACCTATTTCCTGATTGAATGCAGACTATAAAATCTTTGCTTCAATCTTGGCAGAAAGGCTTAAAAAATATCTAAATAACTTTATTCACTCTGATCAGAATGGATTTTTACCAAAGAGACAGATTAAAGACAATATGAGGGTAATCCTGGACACATTGGAATATTACGAGGCGCACCCTGAAAAACAAATGGCTTTGATATTCTTAGATGCCCAAAAGGCATTTGATAATGTGAATTGGAGATTTATGTTATTACTATTGGAACAGATGGGCTTTGCTAGAAAATTTATTCAAGCAATAGAAGCCGTATATTATAAGCAAACGGCAAAAGTAATGATAGATGGAGAATTCACAGACTCTATCAATATTAAAAATGGTACAAGACAAGGATGCCCATTATCTCCTTTGTTATTTGTATTGACCTTGGAAGTCTTAAATAGAAATATTAGAGAGGATACAAACATAAAAGGAATGAAAGTCAAAAAGGAGGAATTTAAATTGCAAGCCTTTGCGGATGACTTGGTCTTTATTTTGGAAGACCCTTTAGAGACAGCTTTCAAACTGTTGGAAAAGATAGAGATGTATGGTGAGATGGCTGGTTTGAAAATAAATAAAGTCAAAACAAAGATTCTGACAAAGAACATGTTATTAAGACAAAGAGAAGAGCTGGCAGATTTATTGAAAATTCAAGTTATGAACAAAGTTAAATATTTGGGGATATATCTGACGTCAAGATGTACTACACTGAAAGAGAATAACTATATTAAACTTAAACAGCAGATAGCATCTGATCTGAAAAAATGGGAAAACCTACAATTGTCATTGTTAGGTAGAATTTCAACAATCAAGATGAATATTTTACCCAGAATTTTATATTTGTTCCAAACAATACCAATTAGGTTAGGTAAGGATTACTTTGAAGAATTAAATGATATTGTGTTGAAGTATATATGGCAAGGCAAGAAAGCGAGAATAAAATTAAAACTTTTACAGGATGCTAGAATTAGAGGAGGATTTGGCCTTCCTAATTGGGAGTTGTATTATCAAGCTGCAAACTTAATGTGGGTTAAAGAATGGATAATGTTGAGAAAGACTAGATTGTTGGCATTAGAAGGTCATGATTTATTATTGGGTTGGCATGCTTTTTTATGGTACAAGGGAACTAAATCACAGGGTTATTTTAGAAGGCATTATATTCGGGAATCGTTATGGTTGAATTGGGAGAAAATTAAGAAACAATGTTATTTGAAAATCCCAGTTTGGTTATCAACTATTGAAGCTTTTTCGTATCCTATAACCTATAAGGAAAAAACAGTTAGATATGGGGAAATATTGGATGAAAAGGGTGAACTTAAAACGATGGAAAATTTAGAAGAACAAGGTATAAAGATGAATTGGTTTTCATATGCGCAAATACATGCAAGGTATCTTAAAGATTCTAAAATAGAAGGATTTTATGATAAATTGACTGATTTAGATAGGATTTTGACAGGTACTGATGAAAAAGTGATTAAAAAACTATATAGTTATTTGTTGGAAATTAAATTAGAGGACGAACAAGTTAAAGAAACAATGAGTGCTTTGGGGAAGAATTTTGGATATGGGATTGATTTAGAGAAATGGCAAAAATTGTGGTCACAAAATTATAAAATGAAAATGTCAACAGCATATAAAGAAAATTTGTATAAGATGTTTTACAGGTGGCACTTTCCCCCGACAAGAAAAGCAAGAATGTTCAAGAATAAATCTGAAAAGTGCTGGAAATGTCATCAGATACCTGGCTCATATTACCATATGTGGTGGACTTGTGAGGAGGCCAGGAAATACTGGACTAGAATTCGCATATGGCTGGAAAAAATGACAAAGAAACACATAGATTTGAAACCAGAGATTTTTTTATTGGGAATCTTACCTGATATATATATGATAAAAACTTAAAGTATTTGATTGTAAATGTATTAACAGCAGCTAGGATTGTATTTGCTAAACATTGGAAGAGTGAGAAAATACCATTAGAGGAAGAAATTATTAAGAAAATATTGGAATGTGCTGAAATGAGTAGATTGACATTTGAAATTAGAGAACAAGAAGATAAACAATTTTATGAAATTTGGGATCTCTTTTATCAATGGTTAGATAATACAATATAATAATAGAATATTTAGAAATCTAGGAAATAACGAATATATAATTTTTCTTGGTTTTGATAATATTTTTAGAATATTTTATAAAGATAGATTTGGTATGATTCTATGATCTGTTATAAAATAATTTAACTCAATTATAGTTATCTCGCTTAAGTATGAATTAGTAAAATTATAGTCAAATGATTGTTTAATAATGATATTAGGATACTTAACTGATGATTGATAATGTGAGTTATTATGTAATGTAATTGTTTTGATGACTGTGAAATGGATGCACAGAAAGGAGTGGTAAACCAACCGATACACTGTAAATTTATGAAGATTGATGATTTTTTTACGTTATGTTTTATGTTTTGTGTGTTTTTGTTTGTCGTTAAAATCAATAAAACTTTTATCAAAAAAAAAAAAAAAGATAATTTTTGCAGCTCAGGGTTGACATAAAGGGTCCTTCGTGTTCTCTGAGTGTGCTTGTTTTGTAGCAGATGTTTCATTATCCAAACTAGCTAACATAATCATGATGATGTTATCAGAGAACACCAGGGACCCCTCATATAAGGGGTGTTAAGCCAAAAATTGATGACTCATTGACTCCTAATAAGCCTCTTTGCCATAATCATTTTAGGGGTCATTAAATAGGTATGTATTCATGATGCCTAATGTACAAATGCTTGCCATCTAATAGCCAAGCTTTTTCAAAAGACCTCCTAACAATGAATTAGATTCCATCCATGTGTCCACCCATCCATCTTACTTCTTACCATCTCTCTTCCCTTGTTTCTAGGGGTATTTTTGAAATCATGCAGCCTTAACAAATCTAATAAATAAATTGTACCTTTGATGGTTATCAAGCAGAATATGCTTTTTTTTCCCTTGTGCGATGAAGGCCCCAACTTCTGTTTGTCCCAAGTAATCCCAAAGATATCCATTCGTATCCATTTCATGTATTCATAACCATGTTTATACTTATACCTGTTATCTTATAATTGCCTGACAAAATAAATAAAAAATAAAATAAAATAATAAAATAATAAATAAAATAAATAAAATAAAATAAAATAAAATAAAATAAAATAAAATAAAATAAAATAAAATAAAATAAAATAAAATAAAATAAAATAAAATAAAATAAAATAAAATAAAATAAAATAAAATAAAATAAAATAAAATAAATGCTTTTTCAAAAGGAAACTGGACTTTCTGGTTTGTTTGTTTTTTCTCTTGAAGACATTTCTTCAAGAATCAGGGTCACAGATAAACTCCCAAGGGACAAAACTTCCGGTTTGCGTGGCTTCGGGGCAGCAGGAATTCGCGACAGCTCGCGATTCCTGCTGTGCTAGCCGTCGAGGTACCCCCGATCCAGATGGATCAGGGGGATATGGCTGCCCTGTAGGGACAGCTGAAGAGAGAGGGGAGTCGGATAGGGAGGTGGGGGTGTCGCAGACCCCCCCCTTCTCCGGGAAAACCCCTTTTTCCCAAGGCGGTGGAGCGGCAGTCAGCAATGGCCGCCATGAAGAAGCCAGCAACCGGGTAAGAACTGTGCTGGAGGAAGTGTGAAGAGTGAAAGTTCTGTCTGAGCCGGGTCAAGTAACACCTTTTAAACTGCCTGGAATTGAGCTGCTTGAATTGCTGGAGGATACATTGTATCCCTAAGAAGAGCGAAAAGCGGCGGAGAAGCTGTTAAAGGGAACTCTTTTTTTTTTTTACTCTCCCACCCCACGGAAAAAGCAGAAATATTTGGATATATTAGACATTGAAAGTGGATTGCTTTGAAAGCTGAAGCTAAGAGACAAAGGGATTTTTGGACATTGAAAAATTTAAGAAATTGGAAAATCTCTGCTGGAGGTATGGATTTTTGATTATTTAAAATTGTCATTGCAAGTGGGAAGGGAGAAAAAAAATTGGAGCAGAAGCTGAAAAAGGAAGAGATTGTCTAGAACGTCTTTGTGGATCCCAAAAGAAGATATATGGTAATTGGACCTCTTTGATTAAAAATTAATCCAGAAAGAGAAAGAGAAGAAGGAAGAAAAGTATTAACTTTTGGAATTTTTTTTTTTTAATTGCTTTTGATTATCTTTGATTAAAAATACTTCTGGTTGTTTTGGAAAAAGTTTCCCTTTTTATAATGGCATTGTTTGTGGATGAACTAGAGATTGAATATCAAAAATATAAAAAAGAAGATACTTTGGGCGCTTTGTTTCAATTCTTAGAAATGGCGTTATGTTCTGTTGAAAAGTTGATTACGCAGCAGAAGGACTGGGACAAGGAAGAAGAGGAAGAAGAAGCCATCTTTGATGAACAATGGGTCCCTTCCGGAGAGGAGGAGAAAAAGGATAAGAAAAAGGGGATTTTAAGAATTATAAAAACAACCAAAAGACAGAAAAATGAGCGAAAAGGTGGAGGCAAGGTTAGAAAGCAAAGGAAAAGGAGTAAGAAAAGCGATGGGAAAAAGCAAAGGGGTAGAAAGGGCAAGGAGAAGAATAAGCAAGAGAGAAAGGGGGGGAGGAGAAGCCTTAATGGGGGGAAGCAAGACCTAAAGAAAAAAAGTTTATTTAGAGACAATGGGTGAATTTAATTTAGATTAAAAGAGGGATTCTGGAGGGTATATAAGATTGTGTTTTTATATGTGTATTTAGAATATAAAATTTATTATGTAATTTTAGAATCTTTTAAACAGAATCCCAAGAAAGATTGTAATATGTAGTATTTCTAAGTTAGGGTAATGAGTTATAGATGTTACTCCAATTGGTGTACAGGAGAAGTATAGTAAAAGAAAAAAAAAAGATGAATGGATAATTGGAAATAAAACAGACAAAGAATGTTGTTGAAAATGGTAATAAGATATGGAAGGATATATATGCTTTTTTTTTTTTTTGGATTTTGTATATTGATAAAAGGCAATAAAATTTTAATTAATAAATAATTTGGATGGAAAAGAGAAGTAGGGACAAGATATGAAGTTAATATTATATGAAATATTGATATTATAATCTGGAAATGTTATGCCTTATTGGTCTTTTATTATTATTTTTTCTTAGAAAAGAATTTATAAGCTGTTATGCCTTGATTCTTTGTGCATTGTTCTTATAAAACTGATAAAAATGGTTTTTATATATATATATAAAAAAGAAAATGATAATAAGATATGGAAGGAGATATGGGTTGAATATGATGTTTGAATTTGTGTCTGTGTAAAGAGTTTTAACCCGGGAACAGACAACCTTCAGAAAAGATCTTTTAGTTTTGTTTATGTTTTGTGTTTGTATGTTTGTGTATTGTGTTTATGGTAAAACTAACAAAATTTGTTTTTTATAAAAAAAAAAGGAAAAAAGAATCAATAAAACCTTGGAGGAATGTTAGACGAGAATAATTTAAACAAGCCAGAAAGAAAAGAATATGATGACTATAAAATGGATAAATATGGAAGAGAAATGAAATTGAATAGGAGTAAAGAGAAAAAATGAGAAATTTGCTAGAAGATATTTGTGTGTCCATATGGAGATGGGATAAATTGGAATTATGCTGTATAAAAATAATGTTTTGTTTGACTTGTAAGGATTTACAATGTTAAGAGGTTTTATGTGTTTATGTATTTAATGGTTAATGATGTGTTGTTTTATCTTTAAAATTAATAAAAATTTGTTTCAAAAAAAAAAAAAAAAAACTCCCAAGGGACATCAATGACGCTCACAGAGCTAATGACCATCCTTCAAAATTGACTTCAAACCAGATGACGGCAAGGAATATAAATCCTTCCATTCCCCAACATTCATTCACTCAGGGCTGAAAGTGCTTCTTGGATATTCAAGAGGGGGGAGAAAATATAGAAAGTCCAGAAAAGCACCTTTAGGGGACAACCATGACCTGAATGATTGAGAATCTCCATAGACATTTGTCTTAAGTAGTAGACCAAACATTTAATAATATTCATCCTTCCACCTCTTCCTTTGCTTTGGGTATATTTATTAGCTTTTTTATACATAGGTTGGCCTTTTTCTTGCTGTTTGCTTTATTTATCATTCCTTTCCCTTCTAGTTACCTGCCGAGGTGACGGACAGGCAGGTGGGCTCTTCAGCTCCTCTTTGCCTTTTCTTACCTTCTCTCACCAAATTACTGACTTTCCAAACAAAGGCACATGCCTCCCACTCCTATAAACGCACACACACACACACACACACACACAATTATCTAAGGCAAATCTTTAATATGATCTTATTTACTTAAAGCATAGCTTAAAAAAAAAAAAATTACATATCATATGTTACTATATATTCACCATCAAAGATGACACCAGCCAGATCATAGAAAAACTCCAAAGAAGTAATGCAAGATTGGATGATGTGGAGAGACCTGGCCCAGAGAATCACCAACAGTCAGATTCGACTCAATGGACATCATCATCATCATTTATTATGTATGTGTGTTTGTATATCTGTATATTTTTACCACCAGTTCGGTGAGTGTGGCTTGGTAGGTGCGTTTTTGCACACGCACATGCCAAATGCACACTTTGTTCAGGCGCTGAGGCTTTCTGACTCACTTCCCGCAAGCCTGCGCTCTCCCTGTCGCTTCAGCAGCTGCCGTGTGGCAAAGCAGCTGTGCTTCAGAAGCAGGACATAAAGGTTAGAATGGGAGCCCAGGCGGGCAGGTGGGCCTAACAGCAGAGTGTTGGAGAGAACCAGTTCAGTCTCCGCTGCTCATCAGCGCTATCGGCTCGGCAGAACCGGGCAGAACCAGTAAAATACCACCACTGATATGCATGCTATTGAATTTATGTGGGTATCTGCCTCATAAAAGAGTATGAGAGGCATTCAATAAAACTATAAAACAGGAATATGTATTAAAATTGTAATCCAGAAAAGTTTAAAATTATGATGAATGAGTAAGAGAAGGAAGCAAATGTCAACAACAACGGAACCACCTCAGTGCCTTGTTCTCTTGGGGCACCCAGGCCTGATAAGAAATGCAGATTTTGAGGGACTTCTGGGAAAACTTCCTGGTAACTCTTCCCTCTGGAAATTTAAGTTGGGGGGGGGGCTATGATTTTCTCTAGTTAGGCCCCCCAAATTCACAAGCAAAGTTTACTTTCAGCCTTTCATAAAATTAGAATCCTTTTTGCCAACCTGGAGTGCTTTTGCTAAGTATGTCAGATAGGTTGGCAGGTTTGTAGCAGAGCTTCTGAAACAGATTGAATATATTAAAATTAAAGCCTTTAATTTTATTCTCAGTTTAATTTTATAGGTTAGATTAACTTTCACACATAATCACCAATCTGTAGAGTTTTTTTTTAGTCCTCCTAAAAAAACAAAACTAAAGTAATCCTTGCTTTATCACTGTTGTGAATTAATAAAAGTGCTTAAATAAAGATTATTAAAACCTTTAGAAAAGTGCAGGGTTCTGGCCCTGCACTTCTGATTGGCCGATAATAGCGACATCTGATTGGTCCGTTCAGGAGAATCTGATTGGCTATTAGTGGGCCTCTTTCATTGGTTAAGGGAACTAACGCTTCCCGTTTCTTATTGGTTATTTGATCAGCAGCTTGCCTATAAAAAGGGTCATTGCTGCCGTAGTTTTTGCTCTGTTCCACAATGTTAAATAAAGAGTTGAAGTTCACTGTTCATCGTCTCGTCTCCATTTCTTGCGCTCATACGCAGAACATAACAATCACCTTCTTTATTTTTATATGTAGCCCTAATTATATTATCAGCACTCTACGTTTCTGCTGCCTTTTACTATATGTCAGCTCTTGTTATTTTATTTTAAGCTGTTATGTTTGGGGAAAGGCTGAGTGGAAAAACAAACACACAAACAAAATTTTAAACATCTTTTGCCATTTTAAAGTGATTTAAATTATGGTGTTAAAACATACTGACCTACACTTGCCAGCCCCTCTGGATTGAAGAAAGCTGATGGACTAGCTATTTGCTATATTTATCTCATGTTAAAATCCACATGCACAATGCTGTGCCTTTATTCTCCTTGCTGATTTTCTTAGGCTGGCTGAGGGAAATATGGAATTCTGCTAAGATGATTTAAACCTTTCTTGACAGTAAATGGGGATACATGTGTACCATTCAGTCAGAGTTGACTTTCAGAAACAATTTGCCATTGCCTGCTTCCTAGGGAAGAGAAGGACTGGCCCAATTGACCCTGGTGGCTTTGTATCCAAGGTAGGATTGGAACTCCCAGTCTCCTGCCTTAACCATTACATCAATCTGACCTTCAAACTGGGACAGCGTTTGTCAAATAAACAAAGTATAAAACTCTAGTTTGGGTAGTCTTGAAGAAGCTCTTCTACTTGAGCTGATCCATTGCACCAGATCTCTTAAAGAAAAGCCAGGATGACACCATACAAACAACATTCAGTTTAGGAAACAGATTAAATACAATTGTGAGAAATTCATACCATATATCAGGGGTGTCAAACTCAAAGCAAAGAACAAAGAAGAACGAAGTGAAGTGGGGGGGATCGAGGACGAAGCAGGGCAGGGAGTGCAGAGCTGCCCCTCACCAGCTTATCTGAGGGCCCTTCAACTAGGCCACCCATGCCAAACACTTACCCTTCCACACCCCTCCCCCCCAGGGCAGCCACATCCCTTCACTATCCTGCTTTCCAGCTTCGTTCACCACTCCGTTCGCATACAGGGCAACAAAAGTAGTCTGTGGGACTATGGTAAAAAAAAGTTCAGAGTTTCCAACTTCTCACGGGAAAAAAAAAATGTTGCAAGATTGGAAAGTCTGAACTATTTTTTTTACTGTAGCCCCACAGACTACTTCTGTTGTCCTGCACATGGCGACAGTGGAGAACTATGCATGTGCTTGTCACCTCCTATGCATACATATGCACGCCAGGATGGTGTAGGCCAGGCCGAAGCCACATAGGCTGGCCCCGTACAGTTTCCAGGATGTTCACGCAGGCTGGATCTGACCTCGGCTCGTGGACCTTGAGTTTGATACTCCTGTACTAAAGGTTAAGCATACCACAATCTCTAGCAACACACCAACAAACTTCCCCATTTTGGAGAAAACAATATAAAATTAGGATACCCCCCCTGATGTCTAACAAATCCTGGGTATCGCAAAACTGAATTATTCCGAAGAAAGCTTGGGATACAGTGCAGTTCTTTTATTACATAATAAAAAAAAACATGTATGCTTGGGAACTATTTATGGCCTAATTCTGCCCATCCTATTAGCCCTCTTGCGAAACATATATTTTGATACGTGCAATAGAGTTTACATTCACTCATGTGGTTTGTTTGCTTGAATTTAAATTTAAACCTATGGAGGGGAAAACCCCACTTTTTTTTTTATTATTCTTTCCAAAACCTAGTCATAAATCTAAGAGAAGTAATTACTGGGAAGAATGGCACATAAAATCAGCAGGGGTTTGTTGTGCTCCAGAAGAGATGAAGTAAAAGAAACAATTCAGTACTTTTTGAGCATTTAAATGCTAGTTCCTAAGACCCAGGTGGGCTTCCCCAGATGGTTAGGGAGCAAACTCAGAGGATTTCAGATTCCAGCCAATTCTAATTTTATTACCAAAGTTTATATAGCTATAAAGGCACAATTGCAAGGGGCTGTCATATATTTTTTTTACAAAGCAGTTTATAAGAGGTGACATCTGGCAAAGAGGCAGATCTATAAAAAAATCAGGCTGGTGGATGTACTGTCATTTTTTCTGTCATCCTCCCAACAAACAGTAATGTTATTTTGACACACACATTCATTCCGACTGTCAGGCTTCTATTTTTATAGTGAGCTTGCCGTTCATATCCCTAAGCAATACAAAACCTTTGGGCTAATGCAAAGAATGACATCTTGGCATTTCTAGGATAACACTTATTTGCAGGCTTGACTTTGCCTGGCAGAATTTCACCTCCCTCTCAGGAACAATGTCATTTCTGGAAAAGAGACATGGTTAGCAAACAGTAATGAAAAAGGCATACCAAGTAGGAAGTGAGAAAGACAATATGCAAAGATAACAATAAGAAAACTGTCTGGGTTGAAGCTTCCGGTGTGGATGTTTCTTGATTATTTCACCACATCTCTCCCTCTTGAACATTGACTTGAACATTGGGTACAATCAAAAAAAATGAAATTCAATGGTGAAAAAAGTAAAGTTCTACATTTAGGCAAGAAAAATCAAATGCACAGGTACAGTATATGTGGTATCTTGCTCAATAGTAGCAACTGTGAGAGGGATCTCGGAGTCCTAGTGGACAACCATTTAAATATGAGCCAGCAGTCTGCTGCAGCTGCCAAAAAAGCCAACACAGTTCTAGGCTGCATAAACAGAGGGATAGAATCAAGATCAGGTAACTATTAATACCACTTTAAAATGCCTTGGTAAGGCCATACTTGGAATAATGCATCCAGTTTTGGTCGCCACAAGGTAAAAAAGATGTTGAGACTCTAGAAAGAGTGCAGAGAAGAGCAACAAAGATGATTAGGGGACTGTAGGCTAAAACATATGAAGAATGGTTGCTGGAATTGGGTATGTCTAGTCTGGTGAAAAGAAGGACTAGGAGGTGACATGATAGCAGTGTTCCGATATCTCAGGGGCTGCCACAAAGAAGAGGGAGTCAAGCTATTCTCCAAGGCACCTGAGGGCAGGACAAGAAGCAATGGGTGGAAACTCATGAAGGGGAGAAGCAACCTAGAACTAAGGAGACATTTCCTGGCAAAACAATTAATCCGTGGAACAATTTGCCTGCAGAAGTTGTGAATGCTCCAACACCGGGAGTTTTTTAAAAGATGTTGGATAACCATTGGTCTGAAGTGGTATAGGGTTTCCTGCCTAGGCAGGGAGTTGGACCTCCAAGGTCCCTTCCAACTCTGTTATACTATTCTATTCTTGTGTGCACGTGCACACAGGAACACCCACAAACTGCTGGAAATAAATCTCCCATTAGACATTACAAGCAGCACAGTCCCCTATCTGTTTATTCTCTCACTTTTGCCTTCTGACTTGGCCTTTCAGATTTCTGTTGCAGCCAGATATCTTTATAGTCTCCTAATAAGAAGTCACTGTGGAACCGTTTTCTAACTTGTGTAGCGCTCTCGATTCCAAAGCAAAAGGGCATTTTGACATGTACAGAGAAGCATCTGCATTTCCGGAGAAGTTGCTGTGCAATCCCAGCGAAAGGCCCCTTTCAGTACATGGGCACCTCGAGGTGCTCAGAAATATCTTTTTGCCTTTGGAGACTAGCTAGGAATTGCATTTTGGCAGTGGTGCTCCTTCATTCTTGCACCTTCAGAATTAGGCGCAAGAATTAGATTGACCTAGTGTTTTGCTCTGTTGATGTTGAACAAGGGATGGAAACTAATCGAAGAGAGAACCAACGTAGAACCAAGGAGAAATTTCCTGACAGTTAGAACAATTAATCAGTGGAACGACTTGCCTCTTGAAGTTGTGGATGATCCCACACCGGAGGTTTTTAAAAAGATGTTGGACAACCATTTGTCTGAAATGGTATCAAACAGTTTAATGGCTTAATTAAAGAGTTGGACTAGAAGACCTCCAAGATCCCTTCCAACTCTGTTATTTTGTTATTCTGATGCCCCGTCGTAAGATGTTGTTACAACTACAACAATGAGAAGTACAACATTTGAAGCAAATGCTTTGCTGTATGTTTTCCTAATCATTTTTGGAACCATGATGGGCAGCTGCTACCTGTGGCATAGATCTAATTAACTCTATTCCAGTTTTCCAAGTTTTATTAGAACTAAAGTCACCTTCACCAGGATATGTGTTCTGGAGCAGGGGTCTCCAACCGTGGCCACTTTAAGACCTGTGGATTTCAACTCCCAGAAAAACTCCTCAAAAAAAGCTGGCTGGGGAATTCTGGGAGTTGAAGTCCACAAATCTTAAAGTTGCCAGGGTTGGAGACTCCTGTTCTGGAGCATAAAGGTAATATGCAAAATACACAACATTTTTATGAACCTACCTCAAACTTGCTCAGCAGAACTATTGGAGAAGTTGAAATTTGACATGACATGGTACCTACAGGTAGTCCTTGACTTACAACAGTTCATTTAAGGACTGTTCAAAGTTGCAATGGCACTGAAAAAGTAACTTATGATCAGTTTTCCCACTTACAAATTGTAGTAGCATCCCCATGGTCATGTGATCAAAATTCAGACGCTTGGCAATTGATTCATAGTTATGATGGTTGCAGAGGATCACATAACCCTCAGGGTTTTTTTGCAACTTTCTGAAAAGCCAATGTGGGGAAAGCCACATTCACTTAATGACATTTAACAATTGCAGTGATTCACTTACCAACTGTGGCAAGAAAGGTTGTAAAATGGAGCTAAAGTCACTCAACAAATGTTTCACTTCATAAGAGATATTTCGGGATCAGTTGTGGTTGTAAATTGAGGACTACCTGTACTTGCCACTAAAAAAGGGTAACAGTTTGAAGGACAACTTCCTAAGATGGATTCCCTTGAATAGATTTTAGCAAATCTGCCATGGGATCCCTGCATTTACAGAAGCTATATGTGCTGAACCGGGAGGGGGGGGGGGATACAAAATAAACACAGTCACAAAAATCCAATGAAACCCCTTTTATTCTTTCATTTTGCTTCCAAGCTCCAAATATCCTTGATGGAAGATAAAAAATGTCCCGCACAAGCAGTTATAAGAAGGAGGGACAAAACAACACAAACAAGACAAAACAACACAGGCAAGATAAGGGCTGGAGGATGTCCACAGATAACAGAACACACACTGGGAAAGACACCAAACTCAGAGAGGAACCATAAACTAGAGATATTTCCATGCTTTGTTTCCAGCGTTCACCTGTATTCATATCCGTCCTCTAATTCAGTTGTCACAGCTGCAGCCCATGAAGAGGACCAAGGCCCTCTCGTCCCAAATAGACCATATCTCTCTCTTACCCTCTTCTTCCTGCGTACCTGAGGATGGAGAGGGGTTCTCCTCTGACTGCCCAGCCAGCCTCAGCCCTTCCCCAGCCTCCTCCACAACCTCCAGAGCCACATTTCCACTCCCTGTCGGCTGTTCCTCCTCTCCCTCAGAGTCAGTCTCCACCAGGGAAATGACATTATGAATCCTGTTGTCAAGTATTGAGCATGGGTGAGAAGGAATGGAGACAAGCCTCTGAACGGTGAACTTCAGCTCTTTATTTACATCGTGACTTCTCAGTATAACAGCAGTAAACTCCGCCTTATATAGGCAACCCTTGTAATGTTTTAACCAATAACAAGCTAGGAACGCTAGCTTTTATAACCAATAGTAACTCTCTGTTAAGGGCCAATCGGATTCCCCGGAAGGGGCCAATCCGGTCCGGCCGCTTAACAGCCAATCAGAAGTACAGGGCCAGAACCCTGCACTTACTCCAAGCTCACACTTTATTACTTATATACAAATACAAAACCCCTTCCCCCTGGTTCCTTAGTTCAAGGCATAGTCCTTTAAATAGGACGGTTGTCTTTTCAGTCTCTTAGATTTCCTTTGTATTGGCTGGTTGCAATCCAGCTGAGGTAGATCGCCGCTTGGTGGTGGGGCTGCCTCTGGTTCAGAGTTCACTTCCACGTCATTGCCCACATTTTCCGTATTTCCCTGAGGCACAAACGTTTCTCCCTCCAGCTCTGCTTCTTGAGTTACATTTAAATCGTCGTTTCCTTCGAGCGGGTTCTCTAGGATTTCCACATCTTCCATACCTCCCCCCCCCTCAGTTTGGTCGTAGGGGAGTTGCGGACTGGCTGCTGCAAGTCGTGACCGTAATTGGTCGATATGCCGTTTCCAATGTTTATCGTCAAGGCATTGCACAAGGTAGGATCTGGGGCCGGTTACAAATACTACTGTCGCTTCCACCCACAACGGGTCACCCGATAGGTTTTTTGCATACACGAGGTTTCCTACCTGGAAAGTGCGACAGCAGCCGCTGGATCCTAGTGGTTTCTCCGGTTCATAAGCAGGGTGCAACCGGTCGAGGTGGGAGCGGAGCCTTTGTCCCATCAGCAGTTCGGCGGGAGTTCTGCCAGTGACGCTATGAGCGGTGATGTGTTGCAAGAAGAGGATTTGATTGACCTTGTCGTCAATGTTGTCGTAGTCTACTTTTTGCAAGGTTCTCTTCACAAATTGGACCATGTGTTCTGCTTGGCCATTGGTCGCAGGATGCACAGGCGAGGTGAGCGCATGGCGGATGCCGCGGTCAGCGAGGTACTGCTCGAACACTAGTGCAGTAAACTGTGGCCCGTTATCGGACACCAGGACGTCTGGTAATCCGTGGGTTGCAAAGAGTCTGTTTAAAACCTTGATGACCGCCTCGGAGGTCATAGTCGTCATGTGATGAATTTCGAGCCAATTTGAGGAGGCATCGACTGTAAGCAGGAAGGTGTGGCCCTTGGTTGGCCCCGCGAAATCTAGGTGAATTCGGGACCAGGGTCCACGTGGTGTCTCCCATTCAGTAGGCATGGCCTTTGGTGGGGCGTTGTTGACTTATTGGCATCGGGGGCAAGCTTTAACCCACTGTTCGATTTGCTTGTCAATGCCTGGCCACCATGCGTAGCTTTGTGCAAGTGCTTTCATTCGCACGATGCCGGGGTGGCCCTTATGCAAGGTTCTCAGCAACGCTTTTCGGAGCCGCTCTGGAATAATGACTCTATCACCCCAGATGATAGAGCCCTTCTGGGAGAAAAGTTCAGTCTGCCTAGACTTGAACGGTGTGAAGTCATCTGATACTTGGTCCAATGGCCATCCGCATTCTACCCAGCCTAGGACTCGTGCTAGGGTGTGGTCGCGCTTGGTTTCTCTCGCGATGTCTCGAGCAGTCAGTGGTGGCGAGTTGAGTGCCTCGATTTTCAACGTAGTTACCGTTGGTGCTGGATCGTCAAGAGTCTCTGGAAGCGGTGCTTGGCTCAATGCGTCGGGTTGGGGAATGGCCTTCCCTGGGCGATATTGCAACCGATAGTTATAAGCAGCTAAGAATTCTGACCATCGGGTCATCCTCGGGGATAATATGTAGGGAGTCGGCTTATCCCCGACTATTATCCTTAGCAATGGTTTGTGGTCAGTCACAATGGTAAAAACCCTCCCAAACATGTATTCGTGAAATCTTTTCACAGCCGAGATGATTGCGAAGGCTTCTTTATCAATTTGTCCATAGTTTCGCTCTGTTTTCAAAAGAGTCTTTGAAAAATATGCAACAGGGGCTTCATTCACATTAGGCAGCACGTGGCTCAAAATGGCGCCCACCCCAAAAGGCGAGGCATCACAAGTTATAACTAACGGCAAAGTCTCGTTATACTGCATGAGTACAGAGTCAGAAGTGAGCAGTTTTTTAACATTTCGGAATGCCTGTTCTTCCCGGTAATCCCATAACCACATTGCTTTTTTATCTAACAATCGGTGTAATGATTCAGCGACGGTTGCTTTGTGCGGCAAAAATACATTATAGAAATTGATGAGGCCTAGGAACACCTGGAGATCGGCCTTGTTTCGTGGCCTGGGAGCATTTTTGATCGCCTTTAATTTACTCTCGGTAGGGTGAATGCCCTGGCTATCAATCAGGTACCCCAGAAACTCAACACTGTCAGTACACAATTTACATTTGTTTTTTTTAACCTAAAGACCGGCTTCTTGGAATTTTTTTAGGACTAATTTTAACCGGTCCTGTAAAATTTTTTCTGTAGGGGCTGTAATTAATACATCGTCAAAATAGGGGACCACGCCCTTAATTCCTTGCAATAACCTTTCCATAAGGCTCTGGAAGATCCCCGGGGCTACACTAACTCTGAATTGCAGCCGGGTACATTTAAAGGCACCGCAGTGCATCACAATAGTTTGGGCCTGTGCCATTTTTTCATCTACTGGTAATTGCTGATATGCTTGAGCTAAATCCAATTTAGCAAAAACTTTCCCGTCCCCCAGGGAATGGAGGAGGTGCTGCACCACCGGAACTGGATACGCGTTCTGCTGCAGGGCGTGGTTCAAGGTGGCCCGGTAGTCCCCACAAATTTGGATTGACCCGTCTGGCTTGATGGGTGTTACAATAGGGGTTTCCCAAGGGGAGTGATCGATGGGCTTCAACACCCCCTGAGCTATCAGTTTGTCGAGTTGTTCATCGATTTTCGGTTTTAAGGCAAACGGAACTCGACGGGGCTTCAAACGAATGGGAGCTATTTTTGGATCTAGGCTAAATGAGACCGGGGTCCCCTTGTACTTGCCTAAGCTGTCCGTGAAGACGTCCCTGAACTCAGAGATAAGGTCTTCCTCCCAATCACAGCCACCGACTCGGTTTACGCTGGCCACTTCAATGCCGAGTGGCACGAACCATTGGAGGCCCAGTAGGCTAGGCCTATCTCTATCGATGACCGTTAAAGGTAAGTACGCTGTCTTGAAGGAGACTCGGACTCGGCAGGACCCGACGACGGGGATTCAATTCCCCTGGTAGTCCTTGAGGATGAGGCGTTGGAAACGGAGGTCTTGGTGCTGAGTGTCTTCCACGACACCATCGAGAGGGATGATCCCGAGTTGACCTCCATGTGGCAAGGCTGGTTTTCGATTGCTACCGTGACTCGGATTTTCTTAGTGTCCAAGGTTGAGGCGTGACCAATAGTGATAGTATGGTAAGCCTCTTCTCTCTGCAAAGCTTGATTTCTGTAGGAGTGGTTTACTGGCATCCGCCTTACAGGACGTTTTCCTGTCGATTGGCGGTAGTTAGCCCCTTTCGAGGCCTGGCTGGGTCTTGGTAAGCTGCGGCAGACCCGTCTGATGTGGCCTCGTTTCCCGCACTCGTGGCAGAATGCGTCGCAGAATTTGCATTCGGACCTGGCATGGTCGGCTCCACAGCCAGCGCAAGGGCGTAAGGGCTTCGGACGATGGTCCCGGTCGGACCGCAACCGGTGGACCCCTTTTTCGTCCCTGTCTGACGACGAAGAGAAGTCCTGGTGGTGGGTCGTTGAAAACTGCCCTTCTGAGTTAGGTGAGGTGTCGCTGGCCGGTGGTGGTACCGGAACGTGGTTTCGGCAAAGTTGTGCAGCCGACTTCCTGGTTGCTTCTGCTGCAGTAGCATCGGCGATGGCATCGGCAAGGCTGATGTTGCCTTTTGCCATCAGCTTGCTTTGCAGCCCTGGTGCATCTAGTCCCAGAACTATTCGATCTCTTAGTGCCTCTTCTAAATTGGTGAATCTGCAGAGGCCTCCCAAATTTTGGAGGTTGGTTTCTCTGATAAAACTCGTGGCGTCTCACGAGTGTAGGCATGGTTGGAGTGTAGTGGCTTCTCAGGATGGGTTCGAGGTCGTCGCAATCCAAGGCCTTCACTTCTCGGGGTTTTACTAGTGCTTTAGCCATCTTAAATACGGTTGGACCGCAATGCGTTAGGAACACTGCCCTTTTTTTCCTGGTGTGGCATCCTTTAAGTTGTTCATCTCTAGGAACATTTGGAAGCAATCCATGTTGGACTCCCAGTTCTCTTGCGTTGGATCGAACAGAGCGGGTGGTACGATGCCGCCGGACATGGTTCCATTGTTGGCGCTGCCTGTCACATGCTCGGTGTTTCTTTTTAGTTCTGCTGGTTCAGACGTCTCCACATCCCATCCTCGTCACCAGTGTCAAGTATTGAGCATGGGTGAGAAGGAATGGAGACAAGCCTCTGAACGGTGAACTTCAGCTCTTTATTTACATCGTGACTTCTCAGTATAACAGCAGTAAACTCCGCCTTATATAGGCAACCCTTGTAATGTTTTAACCAATAACAAGCTAGGAACGCTAGCTTTTATAACCAATAGTAACTCTCTGTTAAGGGCCAATCGGATTCCCCGGAAGGGGCCAATCCGGTCCGGCCGCTTAACCGCCAATCAGAAGTGCAGGGCCAGAACCCTGCACTTACTCCAAGCTCACACTTTATTACTTATATACATACACAACACCTGTGCTATTGAGGTTGTGAGTAGCTCCTCCAGTTCTGCATATTTCTTAGCTAGATTTTTTTCCCCTTGATTTCTCAGCTTCCCTCCTTACTTGTTGGTTTAGTCATCCTCTGGCATGAATTAAAAAATACCTCTTTTATGATTGGTATGCTAGCCCCAGAAAAAGATCAAGAAACATTTGATAGGATTCTGAGTTGAACAAATATGTAATTTATTATGAATGCAAATCCTTTCATAACTAATCAAGGAGCTGCATTTTCTATTACTATATTTACTTGAAAAAGAAGATAAGGATTTTTCCGCAAGTAATTACCTATGAATTACAGAGAGGATTGTCTTGCATTTGCTCAAAAGAATGGAAGACTGTTGAAAGCAACGTCTTGAGCAACACAGGCAGATGACTGCAGATGCTACTGCTAAGAGATTTTTTAAAAGTTTCACCTGTTGATTGATCTCTCTTGTGTAGCCCTCGAGTTATGACCACAATCGGGGCAAGAATTTCCATTATAAGTGAGTCACCATCTGATTTTAAGGCCTTTTTTTGCTATGAATGTTAAGAGAATCACTGCAATTGTTAAGTGAGTCATGCAGTCATTAAGTGAACTCCTGGAAACAGCAAAGGAGTGGCCCGTGATGCCTCTGCCAGTGAAAATGGAGCAGAGGGTTGCAGGAGGCTGTTGCAGACAAAAAAGGAGCTTAGGAGCCCATTTTCGCTGGCAGAGTGCTTGAGCCGCCATAGGTGCCCTGACACGAGTGATGTTGAGCTGGTCACACCCACCCTGGCCACATATCCGCCCCCCCCAAAGGTCAAATACAACTCTGATGCAGCCCTCAATGAAATCAAGTTTGACACCCCTGAACTATATTATATATATTTTATATGTGGTCCAAGATAATTCCTCTTAACTCAGTGCAAGCTAGGCAAACTAAAAGGTTTGCCTTTAAAATTAGATAATGTGAGAGATGGTTTCTCAGGATCCAGTTCCATAATTTGGATGCCATAGAAAAAGATCTTCGTTATGACTAAACTCCTGCTAAATCCACAGGTGGATCTTACCTAAACAAACCATGGTTTAGAAATTGGTTGAATTTGGGACTGGTTTTTTTGTAGGATTTAATGACAGTGAAGGACAGTAAAGAGGAAAGTAAGTTTGAATCCATGAGTTTTACTTGTGGCCATTCTCTTTTTTCAAACCTCCATATTAAAATGTAATCCGGCCTTCTCCAAACTTTATTTTTTAAAAAAATTTGAATCATATCACTGTAATATGGAAACAACAAAGTGAATTTATATTTTTATTTCTACTTTTCTAGTAGAAAGGGAAGCTGAGAAGTAATTATTTATCAAAGACTATCTAATAAAGTAAAGGATTGTGTCATGTTTATTTAAAAAAGTGATTTATTAGAACCACTGGGTGCTGATGAGATGTGGGGAAAAAATCTCAATTATAAATTCATATTATAATTATGATATCAGTTCTTGACATGCTATAAGAATTAGGTTATTATTAACTGTAGCACAGATAACACTGAGAAAAAGGGAAAGTATGAACCATTAAATAACCATCAATTTAGTGTTAGGAAAGGCGAGAATATGAGACAGAAATTCAAAATAATCCCACCTTCATTTTGTTTGGTATAAGAGCGGGACAGAGGGAAATTCTGTTAGCCTTTATTGCTATTCCCCAATACAATAAGATATTTCTTGAAGAATTTGTTTCCTGATTTTAAGTTATAACAATAGATTATAATATATATATATATATATATCTCCCCTCCATCTCTCCCTTTTCCTTTCCCTATATATATATATATATATATATATATATATATATATATATATTTGTTTTCTGAGGTTCTCGCGGGTATTTGTATGTGGATCTTTGGTTATTCGGGTTTTCTCCCGCGTAAGATTGGAAGTATCTAGGCAACGTTTCGATGAAGTCTCATTCATCATCTTCAGGCTTGGTCTTCAGCTCTGTGCTTCTCAGAGTGATGTGAGCTTGCAGCTGCTTCTTCCTTTTAACTGCTCCTGGGGGTGTGACTTGATTGGCTGGGGGCTTGGCTGTGTTCTGATTGGATGGGGGGGTGTTCTCATTGGTTGGGGGTTTGGCTGTGTTCTGATTGGTTGGGGGGTTGGCTGTGTTCTGATTGGCTGGAGGCGTGTTCTGTTCAGGTGGGGGCTTGATTGTGCTCAGGTTAGTCTTAGTTACTGGAGGGTTTGAGCTGGTGAGCTGTGATCTTGCTATTTGGCTTCGAGTTCGTGGTCGTGCTGCATCTTCATGGTGGGGGTCAGTTCGCTTCATGTATGGCTCAGAGGGGTTTGAGGTGGGTAGTGATGCAGCTGCAGTGCGGCTTCTGGTCCGTGGTCGTGTTTCATCTTCTGTGTGGGTGTGAGTCTGCTTTCTACGTGGAAGTGTGGTGGTGGCATCTTGTGTGGCTCTCAGGGGTGTGGGTCTGGTGTCATTCTTCATGTTAGGTATGCGTCTGTTCATGAGGGCGGGTTTCCAAATGGCTGGTAGGCGGGAGGCATCATCTCGTTTATTCATGCTGTGTGGGCGTTTTTCTATCTCTATGGCTTCTCTGATGATTCTGCTGCTGAAGTGTTCAGTTTTGGCGATAGTTCTGGTATTTTTAAAGTCAATCTCATGTCCTGTGGCTTTGAGGTGTTGGACCAGGGAAGAGGTCGGTTCTTCCTTTTTGATTGAGTTCTTATGTTCTTCAATGCGTGCACCTATTCTTCTGTTAGTCTGTCCAATGTATGTGGTGGGGCAGGCAGTGCAAGGGATTTCGTATACTCCTTGATTTTCTAACTCGATTCTGTCCTTAGGGTTTCTTAGGATGGTGGATATCTTTCTGTTTGTGCAGAATGCTGTCTTAATGTTGTGTTTTTGGAGGATCTTGCTGATTTTGTCCGTAGTGCCTTTTATATATGGGAGGAGGGCTTTGCCATTCTCTTGTTCTTTGTCTTGGATTTTGGCTGGGGTTTCTTTTTGGATTAGGTGGGTGATCTTCTTTCTTTGGAATCCATTGGCTGTCAGCACGCCGGTGAGAGTGTGTAGTTCGGTCTCTAGGTGTTGTTCATCGGCTAAGCATTTTGTTCTGGAGATGAGTGTCTCAGCTACGGAATTGATCTGTGCTGGGTGGTGGTGTGAGAGTGCGTGTAGATAGCGGTTTGTATGTGTTTTCTTCTGGTAGATGGTGTGTCCTAGGGAGCCATTGGATTTTTTGTATACCAAGACATCTAGGAAGGGAAGTTGGTTGTTAGCTTCTGTTTCCATGGTGAATTGTATTTTGGGGTGTTGGCTGTTGAGGTGTGTGAGGAAGTTGTTCAGTTTTTCTTTCCCGTGTGGCCAGATTATGAAGGTGTCATCTACGTATCTGAGCCAGAGTTTGGGTTTGTGATCATATTTTTCTAGAGCTTGTGTTTCAAAGTGTTCCATGTAGAGGTTAGCGATGACAGGTGAGAGGGGTGATCCCATGGGTGCTCCTTCTATTTGTTTGTATTTTTGTCCGTTGTAGGTGAAGTATGTATTGGATAGGCAGTGGTTGGTCAGATCTAGGATGTGCTTGGGGGGGTTGTATTTGTTTTGGATGGCTGTCAAGGCTTCTTTTATTGGCACTTGGGTGAAGAGGGATATGACATCGAAGCTCACTAGTAGGTCACTGGGTTGTAAGTTTTGTTTCTTTATGATCTCGATGAACTGGAATGAGTTTCTTACGTGTGAGTTGATGGATTCTGCATAGGGCTGTAGTTGTTTGGCGAGAAATTTGGCTAGGTTTTGCAGAGGTGAGCCTATGGAGCTGACTATTGGTCTAAGTGGGGTTCCTTCTTTGTGTATCTTGGGGAGACCATAAAGTTTAGGGCATCTGGATGATTTCTCTCTGGGTATGATTCTTTGCTGGATTTCTTCACTGATGGGGGAGGCTTTTATTTTGGATCTGGTGGTTTTTTCTAGGTAGGTGGTGGGGTCTGTCTTTAGGGGTTTGTATGTGGGGTCTTGGAGTAGGTTGGTTAACTTGGATTGGTAGTCAGATGTGTTCATAACCACTGTCGCGTTTCCCTTGTCTGCTGGTAGGATTATTATGCTGGTGTCTTCTTTCAGGTTAAGTAGTGCAGTTTGTTCTTCTTTGGATAAGTTGCTTTTGGGTGGTTTGCTAGTGCAGAGGATGTTGGTGATTTCGAGTCTGATTCTATTGGCATCATCAGGGTTGGTTTTGGTCAGGCTGGTTTCAACTCCGCATATGATGGTTTCTGTGGGGATGTGTTTGGGAGCGACAGCAAAGTTGAATCCTTTAGAAAGGACCTTGGTTTCGGCTTCGGTGAGGATCTTGTCTGAGATGTTGTGCACTGTTTGTTTCATGTGTGGCTTTGAGGGGGGAGGAGTTGGTTTCTGGCATTGTTGTAGTTTTCTGAGTTTGTTGGTGTGTGTGTCTGTCTTGAGGGTGGTCTGTGTTTCGGCTCTCCAGACAGCGAGCTGTTTGGATTTGTCCCAAAGTAAGGGGTGAATCTTGTTGCTGAGTCTGAGGTGAAGTGTGAGGAGATCTTTGTTGATTTGGTCTAGGAGAAATCTTTTTGTGTGAAGTTCATTTCTAATTAGGGCCAATTCTGTTCTTTTTAGGATGCGTTTGGTGGCTGCTGTGTTGGTGTGGAATTTCAATTGGAAGCTTGTGGGAATTAAATTTTGATCTCGGCAGTTGCATAGGAATGCGAGGTCACATAAAATGGAAGCTCTTTGGACTTCAAGTTTTTCATAAGTCCTGGTCAGATGGTGGGTTTCCTCCCCGTAGAGGTGCAATATTTGTTTTCTGAGGTTCTCGCGGGTATTTGTATGTGGATCTTTGGTTATTCGGGTTTTCTCCCGCGTAAGATTGGAAGTATCTAGGCAACGTTTCGATGAAGTCTCATTCATCATCTTCAGGCTTGGTCTTCAGCTCTGTGCTTCTCAGAGTGATGTGAGCTTGCAGCTGCTTCTTCCTTTTAACTGCTCCTGGGGGTGTGACTTGATTGGCTGGGGGCTTGGCTGTGTTCTGATTGGATGGGGGGGTGTTCTCATTGGTTGGGGGTTTGGCTGTGTTCTGATTGGTTGGGGGGTTGGCTGTGTTCTGATTGGCTGGAGGCGTGTTCTGTTCAGGTGGGGGCTTGATTGTGCTCAGGTTAGTCTTAGTTACTGGAGGGTTTGAGCTGGTGAGCTGTGATCTTGCTATTTGGCTTCGAGTTCGTGGTCGTGCTGCATCTTCATGGTGGGGGTCAGTTCGCTTCATGTATGGCTCAGAGGGGTTTGAGGTGGGTAGTGATGCAGCTGCAGTGCGGCTTCTGGTCCGTGGTCGTGTTTCATCTTCTGTGTGGGTGTGAGTCTGCTTTCTACGTGGAAGTGTGGTGGTGGCATCTTGTGTGGCTCTCAGGGGTGTGGGTCTGGTGTCATTCTTCATGTTAGGTATGCGTCTGTTCATGAGGGCGGGTTTCCAAATGGCTGGTAGGCGGGAGGCATCATCTCGTTTATTCATGCTGTGTGGGCGTTTTTCTATCTCTATGGCTTCTCTGATGATTCTGCTGCTGAAGTGTTCAGTTTTGGCGATAGTTCTGGTATTTTTAAAGTCAATCTCATGTCCTGTGGCTTTGAGGTGTTGGACCAGGGAAGAGGTCGGTTCTTCCTTTTTGATTGAGTTCTTATGTTCTTCAATGCGTGCACCTATTCTTCTGTTAGTCTGTCCAATGTATGTGGTGGGGCAGGCAGTGCAAGGGATTTCGTATACTCCTTGATTTTCTAACTCGATTCTGTCCTTAGGGTTTCTTAGGATGGTGGATATCTTTCTGTTTGTGCAGAATGCTGTCTTAATGTTGTGTTTTTGGAGGATCTTGCTGATTTTGTCCGTAGTGCCTTTTATATATGGGAGGAGGGCTTTGCCGTTCTCTTGTTCTTTGTCTTGGATTTTGGCTGGGGTTTCTTTTTGGATTAGGTGGGTGATCTTCTTTCTTTGGAATCCATTGGCTGTCAGCACGCCGGTGAGAGTGTGTAGTTCGGTCTCTAGGTGTTGTTCATCGGCTAAGCATTTTGTTCTGGAGATGAGTGTCTCAGCTACGGAATTGATCTGTGCTGGGTGGTGGTGTGAGAGTGCGTGTAGATAGCGGTTTGTATGTGTTTTCTTCTGGTAGATGGTGTGTCCTAGGGAGCCATTGGATTTTTTGTATACCAAGACATCTAGGAAGGGAAGTTGGTTGTTAGCTTCTGTTTCCATGGTGAATTGTATTTTGGGGTGTTGGCTGTTGAGGTGTGTGAGGAAGTTGTTCAGTTTTTCTTTCCCGTGTGGCCAGATTATGAAGGTGTCATCTACGTATCTGAGCCAGAGTTTGGGTTTGTGATCATATTTTTCTAGAGCTTGTGTTTCAAAGTGTTCCATGTAGAGGTTAGCGATGACAGGTGAGAGGGGTGATCCCATGGGTGCTCCTTCTATTTGTTTGTATTTTTGTCCGTTGTAGGTGAAGTATGTATTGGATAGGCAGTGGTTGGTCAGATCTAGGATGTGCTTGGGGGGGTTGTATTTGTTTTGGATGGCTGTCAAGGCTTCTTTTATTGGCACTTGGGTGAAGAGGGATATGACATCGAAGCTCACTAGTAGGTCACTGGGTTGTAAGTTTTGTTTCTTTATGATCTCGATGAACTGGAATGAGTTTCTTACGTGTGAGTTGATGGATTCTGCATAGGGCTGTAGTTGTTTGGCGAGAAATTTGGCTAGGTTTTGCAGAGGTGAGCCTATGGAGCTGACTATTGGTCTAAGTGGGGTTCCTTCTTTGTGTATCTTGGGGAGACCATAAAGTTTAGGGCATCTGGATGATTTCTCTCTGGGTATGATTCTTTGCTGGATTTCTTCACTGATGGGGGAGGCTTTTATTTTGGATCTGGTGGTTTTTTCTAGGTAGGTGGTGGGGTCTGTCTTTAGGGGTTTGTATGTGGGGTCTTGGAGTAGGTTGGTTAACTTGGATTGGTAGTCAGATGTGTTCATAACCACTGTCGCGTTTCCCTTGTCTGCTGGTAGGATTATTATGCTGGTGTCTTCTTTCAGGTTAAGTAGTGCAGTTTGTTCTTCTTTGGATAAGTTGCTTTTGGGTGGTTTGCTAGTGCAGAGGATGTTGGTGATTTCGAGTCTGATTCTATTGGCATCATCAGGGTTGGTTTTGGTCAGGCTGGTTTCAACTCCGCATATGATGGTTTCTGTGGGGATGTGTTTGGGAGCGACAGCAAAGTTGAATCCTTTAGAAAGGACCTTGGTTTCGGCTTCGGTGAGGATCTTGTCTGAGATGTTGTGCACTGTTTGTTTCATGTGTGGCTTTGAGGGGGGAGGAGTTGGTTTCTGGCATTGTTGTAGTTTTCTGAGTTTGTTGGTGTGTGTGTCTGTCTTGAGGGTGGTCTGTGTTTCGGCTCTCCAGACAGCGAGCTGTTTGGATTTGTCCCAAAGTAAGGGGTGAATCTTGTTGCTGAGTCTGAGGTGAAGTGTGAGGAGATCTTTGTTGATTTGGTCTAGGAGAAATCTTTTTGTGTGAAGTTCATTTCTAATTAGGGCCAATTCTGTTCTTTTTAGGATGCGTTTGGTGGCTGCTGTGTTGGTGTGGAATTTCAATTGGAAGCTTGTGGGAATTAAATTTTGATCTCGGCAGTTGCATAGGAATGCGAGGTCACATAAAATGGAAGCTCTTTGGACTTCAAGTTTTTCATAAGTCCTGGTCAGATGGTGGGTTTCCTCCCCGTAGAGGTGCAATATTTGTTTTCTGAGGTTCTCGCGGGTATTTGTATGTGGATCTTTGGTTATTCGGGTTTTCTCCCGCGTAAGATTGGAAGTATCTAGGCAACGTTTCGATGAAGTCTCATTCATCATCTTCAGGCTTGGTCTTCAGCTCTGTGCTTCTCAGAGTGATGTGAGCTTGCAGCTGCTTCTTCCTTTTAACTGCTCCTGGGGGTGTGACTTGATTGGCTGGGGGCTTGGCTGTGTTCTGATTGGATGGGGGGGTGTTCTCATTGGTTGGGGGTTTGGCTGTGTTCTGATTGGTTGGGGGGTTGGCTGTGTTCTGATTGGCTGGAGGCGTGTTCTGTTCAGGTGGGGGCTTGATTGTGCTCAGGTTAGTCTTAGTTACTGGAGGGTTTGAGCTGGTGAGCTGTGATCTTGCTATTTGGCTTCGAGTTCGTGGTCGTGCTGCATCTTCATGGTGGGGGTCAGTTCGCTTCATGTATGGCTCAGAGGGGTTTGAGGTGGGTAGTGATGCAGCTGCAGTGCGGCTTCTGGTCCGTGGTCGTGTTTCATCTTCTGTGTGGGTGTGAGTCTGCTTTCTACGTGGAAGTGTGGTGGTGGCATCTTGTGTGGCTCTCAGGGGTGTGGGTCTGGTGTCATTCTTCATGTTAGGTATGCGTCTGTTCATGAGGGCGGGTTTCCAAATGGCTGGTAGGCGGGAGGCATCATCTCGTTTATTCATGCTGTGTGGGCGTTTTTCTATCTCTATGGCTTCTCTGATGATTCTGCTGCTGAAGTGTTCAGTTTTGGCGATAGTTCTGGTATTTTTAAAGTCAATCTCATGTCCTGTGGCTTTGAGGTGTTGGACCAGGGAAGAGGTCGGTTCTTCCTTTTTGATTGAGTTCTTATGTTCTTCAATGCGTGCACCTATTCTTCTGTTAGTCTGTCCAATGTATGTGGTGGGGCAGGCAGTGCAAGGGATTTCGTATACTCCTTGATTTTCTAACTCGATTCTGTCCTTAGGGTTTCTTAGGATGGTGGATATCTTTCTGTTTGTGCAGAATGCTGTCTTAATGTTGTGTTTTTGGAGGATCTTGCTGATTTTGTCCGTAGTGCCTTTTATATATGGGAGGAGGGCTTTGCCATTCTCTTGTTCTTTGTCTTGGATTTTGGCTGGGGTTTCTTTTTGGATTAGGTGGGTGATCTTCTTTCTTTGGAATCCATTGGCTGTCAGCACGCCGGTGAGAGTGTGTAGTTCGGTCTCTAGGTGTTGTTCATCGGCTAAGCATTTTGTTCTGGAGATGAGTGTCTCAGCTACGGAATTGATCTGTGCTGGGTGGTGGTGTGAGAGTGCGTGTAGATAGCGGTTTGTATGTGTTTTCTTCTGGTAGATGGTGTGTCCTAGGGAGCCATTGGATTTTTTGTATACCAAGACATCTAGGAAGGGAAGTTGGTTGTTAGCTTCTGTTTCCATGGTGAATTGTATTTTGGGGTGTTGGCTGTTGAGGTGTGTGAGGAAGTTGTTCAGTTTTTCTTTCCCGTGTGGCCAGATTATGAAGGTGTCATCTACGTATCTGAGCCAGAGTTTGGGTTTGTGATCATATTTTTCTAGAGCTTGTGTTTCAAAGTGTTCCATGTAGAGGTTAGCGATGACAGGTGAGAGGGGTGATCCCATGGGTGCTCCTTCTATTTGTTTGTATTTTTGTCCGTTGTAGGTGAAGTATGTATTGGATAGGCAGTGGTTGGTCAGATCTAGGATGTGCTTGGGGGGGTTGTATTTGTTTTGGATGGCTGTCAAGGCTTCTTTTATTGGCACTTGGGTGAAGAGGGATATGACATCGAAGCTCACTAGTAGGTCACTGGGTTGTAAGTTTTGTTTCTTTATGATCTCGATGAACTGGAATGAGTTTCTTACGTGTGAGTTGATGGATTCTGCATAGGGCTGTAGTTGTTTGGCGAGAAATTTGGCTAGGTTTTGCAGAGGTGAGCCTATGGAGCTGACTATTGGTCTAAGTGGGGTTCCTTCTTTGTGTATCTTGGGGAGACCATAAAGTTTAGGGCATCTGGATGATTTCTCTCTGGGTATGATTCTTTGCTGGATTTCTTCACTGATGGGGGAGGCTTTTATTTTGGATCTGGTGGTTTTTTCTAGGTAGGTGGTGGGGTCTGTCTTTAGGGGTTTGTATGTGGGGTCTTGGAGTAGGTTGGTTAACTTGGATTGGTAGTCAGATGTGTTCATAACCACTGTCGCGTTTCCCTTGTCTGCTGGTAGGATTATTATGCTGGTGTCTTCTTTCAGGTTAAGTAGTGCAGTTTGTTCTTCTTTGGATAAGTTGCTTTTGGGTGGTTTGCTAGTGCAGAGGATGTTGGTGATTTCGAGTCTGATTCTATTGGCATCATCAGGGTTGGTTTTGGTCAGGCTGGTTTCAACTCCGCATATGATGGTTTCTGTGGGGATGTGTTTGGGAGCGACAGCAAAGTTGAATCCTTTAGAAAGGACCTTGGTTTCGGCTTCGGTGAGGATCTTGTCTGAGATGTTGTGCACTGTTTGTTTCATGTGTGGCTTTGAGGGGGGAGGAGTTGGTTTCTGGCATTGTTGTAGTTTTCTGAGTTTGTTGGTGTGTGTGTCTGTCTTGAGGGTGGTCTGTGTTTCGGCTCTCCAGACAGCGAGCTGTTTGGATTTGTCCCAAAGTAAGGGGTGAATCTTGTTGCTGAGTCTGAGGTGAAGTGTGAGGAGATCTTTGTTGATTTGGTCTAGGAGAAATCTTTTTGTGTGAAGTTCATTTCTAATTAGGGCCAATTCTGTTCTTTTTAGGATGCGTTTGGTGGCTGCTGTGTTGGTGTGGAATTTCAATTGGAAGCTTGTGGGAATTAAATTTTGATCTCGGCAGTTGCATAGGAATGCGAGGTCACATAAAATGGAAGCTCTTTGGACTTCAAGTTTTTCATAAGTCCTGGTCAGATGGTGGGTTTCCTCCCCGTAGAGGTGCAATATTTGTTTTCTGAGGTTCTCGCGGGTATTTGTATGTGGATCTTTGGTTATTCGGGTTTTCTCCCGCGTAAGATTGGAAGTATCTAGGCAACGTTTCGATGAAGTCTCATTCATCATCTTCAGGCTTGGTCTTCAGCTCTGTGCTTCTCAGAGTGATGTGAGCTTGCAGCTGCTTCTTCCTTTTAACTGCTCCTGGGGGTGTGACTTGATTGGCTGGGGGCTTGGCTGTGTTCTGATTGGATGGGGGGGTGTTCTCATTGGTTGGGGGTTTGGCTGTGTTCTGATTGGTTGGGGGGTTGGCTGTGTTCTGATTGGCTGGAGGCGTGTTCTGTTCAGGTGGGGGCTTGATTGTGCTCAGGTTAGTCTTAGTTACTGGAGGGTTTGAGCTGGTGAGCTGTGATCTTGCTATTTGGCTTCGAGTTCGTGGTCGTGCTGCATCTTCATGGTGGGGGTCAGTTCGCTTCATGTATGGCTCAGAGGGGTTTGAGGTGGGTAGTGATGCAGCTGCAGTGCGGCTTCTGGTCCGTGGTCGTGTTTCATCTTCTGTGTGGGTGTGAGTCTGCTTTCTACGTGGAAGTGTGGTGGTGGCATCTTGTGTGGCTCTCAGGGGTGTGGGTCTGGTGTCATTCTTCATGTTAGGTATGCGTCTGTTCATGAGGGCGGGTTTCCAAATGGCTGGTAGGCGGGAGGCATCATCTCGTTTATTCATGCTGTGTGGGCGTTTTTCTATCTCTATGGCTTCTCTGATGATTCTGCTGCTGAAGTGTTCAGTTTTGGCGATAGTTCTGGTATTTTTAAAGTCAATCTCATGTCCTGTGGCTTTGAGGTGTTGGACCAGGGAAGAGGTCGGTTCTTCCTTTTTGATTGAGTTCTTATGTTCTTCAATGCGTGCACCTATTCTTCTGTTAGTCTGTCCAATGTATGTGGTGGGGCAGGCAGTGCAAGGGATTTCGTATACTCCTTGATTTTCTAACTCGATTCTGTCCTTAGGGTTTCTTAGGATGGTGGATATCTTTCTGTTTGTGCAGAATGCTGTCTTAATGTTGTGTTTTTGGAGGATCTTGCTGATTTTGTCCGTAGTGCCTTTTATATATGGGAGGAGGGCTTTGCCATTCTCTTGTTCTTTGTCTTGGATTTTGGCTGGGGTTTCTTTTTGGATTAGGTGGGTGATCTTCTTTCTTTGGAATCCATTGGCTGTCAGCACGCCGGTGAGAGTGTGTAGTTCGGTCTCTAGGTGTTGTTCATCGGCTAAGCATTTTGTTCTGGAGATGAGTGTCTCAGCTACGGAATTGATCTGTGCTGGGTGGTGGTGTGAGAGTGCGTGTAGATAGCGGTTTGTATGTGTTTTCTTCTGGTAGATGGTGTGTCCTAGGGAGCCATTGGATTTTTTGTATACCAAGACATCTAGGAAGGGAAGTTGGTTGTTAGCTTCTGTTTCCATGGTGAATTGTATTTTGGGGTGTTGGCTGTTGAGGTGTGTGAGGAAGTTGTTCAGTTTTTCTTTCCCGTGTGGCCAGATTATGAAGGTGTCATCTACGTATCTGAGCCAGAGTTTGGGTTTGTGATCATATTTTTCTAGAGCTTGTGTTTCAAAGTGTTCCATGTAGAGGTTAGCGATGACAGGTGAGAGGGGTGATCCCATGGGTGCTCCTTCTATTTGTTTGTATTTTTGTCCGTTGTAGGTGAAGTATGTATTGGATAGGCAGTGGTTGGTCAGATCTAGGATGTGCTTGGGGGGGTTGTATTTGTTTTGGATGGCTGTCAAGGCTTCTTTTATTGGCACTTGGGTGAAGAGGGATATGACATCGAAGCTCACTAGTAGGTCACTGGGTTGTAAGTTTTGTTTCTTTATGATCTCGATGAACTGGAATGAGTTTCTTACGTGTGAGTTGATGGATTCTGCATAGGGCTGTAGTTGTTTGGCGAGAAATTTGGCTAGGTTTTGCAGAGGTGAGCCTATGGAGCTGACTATTGGTCTAAGTGGGGTTCCTTCTTTGTGTATCTTGGGGAGACCATAAAGTTTAGGGCATCTGGATGATTTCTCTCTGGGTATGATTCTTTGCTGGATTTCTTCACTGATGGGGGAGGCTTTTATTTTGGATCTGGTGGTTTTTTCTAGGTAGGTGGTGGGGTCTGTCTTTAGGGGTTTGTATGTGGGGTCTTGGAGTAGGTTGGTTAACTTGGATTGGTAGTCAGATGTGTTCATAACCACTGTCGCGTTTCCCTTGTCTGCTGGTAGGATTATTATGCTGGTGTCTTCTTTCAGGTTAAGTAGTGCAGTTTGTTCTTCTTTGGATAAGTTGCTTTTGGGTGGTTTGCTAGTGCAGAGGATGTTGGTGATTTCGAGTCTGATTCTATTGGCATCATCAGGGTTGGTTTTGGTCAGGCTGGTTTCAACTCCGCATATGATGGTTTCTGTGGGGATGTGTTTGGGAGCGACAGCAAAGTTGAATCCTTTAGAAAGGACCTTGGTTTCGGCTTCGGTGAGGATCTTGTCTGAGATGTTGTGCACTGTTTGTTTCATGTGTGGCTTTGAGGGGGGAGGAGTTGGTTTCTGGCATTGTTGTAGTTTTCTGAGTTTGTTGGTGTGTGTGTCTGTCTTGAGGGTGGTCTGTGTTTCGGCTCTCCAGACAGCGAGCTGTTTGGATTTGTCCCAAAGTAAGGGGTGAATCTTGTTGCTGAGTCTGAGGTGAAGTGTGAGGAGATCTTTGTTGATTTGGTCTAGGAGAAATCTTTTTGTGTGAAGTTCATTTCTAATTAGGGCCAATTCTGTTCTTTTTAGGATGCGTTTGGTGGCTGCTGTGTTGGTGTGGAATTTCAATTGGAAGCTTGTGGGAATTAAATTTTGATCTCGGCAGTTGCATAGGAATGCGAGGTCACATAAAATGGAAGCTCTTTGGACTTCAAGTTTTTCATAAGTCCTGGTCAGATGGTGGGTTTCCTCCCCGTAGAGGTGCAATATTTGTTTTCTGAGGTTCTCGCGGGTATTTGTATGTGGATCTTTGGTTATTCGGGTTTTCTCCCGCGTAAGATTGGAAGTATCTAGGCAACGTTTCGATGAAGTCTCATTCATCATCTTCAGGCTTGGTCTTCAGCTCTGTGCTTCTCAGAGTGATGTGAGCTTGCAGCTGCTTCTTCCTTTTAACTGCTCCTGGGGGTGTGACTTGATTGGCTGGGGGCTTGGCTGTGTTCTGATTGGATGGGGGGGTGTTCTCATTGGTTGGGGGTTTGGCTGTGTTCTGATTGGTTGGGGGGTTGGCTGTGTTCTGATTGGCTGGAGGCGTGTTCTGTTCAGGTGGGGGCTTGATTGTGCTCAGGTTAGTCTTAGTTACTGGAGGGTTTGAGCTGGTGAGCTGTGATCTTGCTATTTGGCTTCGAGTTCGTGGTCGTGCTGCATCTTCATGGTGGGGGTCAGTTCGCTTCATGTATGGCTCAGAGGGGTTTGAGGTGGGTAGTGATGCAGCTGCAGTGCGGCTTCTGGTCCGTGGTCGTGTTTCATCTTCTGTGTGGGTGTGAGTCTGCTTTCTACGTGGAAGTGTGGTGGTGGCATCTTGTGTGGCTCTCAGGGGTGTGGGTCTGGTGTCATTCTTCATGTTAGGTATGCGTCTGTTCATGAGGGCGGGTTTCCAAATGGCTGGTAGGCGGGAGGCATCATCTCGTTTATTCATGCTGTGTGGGCGTTTTTCTATCTCTATGGCTTCTCTGATGATTCTGCTGCTGAAGTGTTCAGTTTTGGCGATAGTTCTGGTATTTTTAAAGTCAATCTCATGTCCTGTGGCTTTGAGGTGTTGGACCAGGGAAGAGGTCGGTTCTTCCTTTTTGATTGAGTTCTTATGTTCTTCAATGCGTGCACCTATTCTTCTGTTAGTCTGTCCAATGTATGTGGTGGGGCAGGCAGTGCAAGGGATTTCGTATACTCCTTGATTTTCTAACTCGATTCTGTCCTTAGGGTTTCTTAGGATGGTGGATATCTTTCTGTTTGTGCAGAATGCTGTCTTAATGTTGTGTTTTTGGAGGATCTTGCTGATTTTGTCCGTAGTGCCTTTTATATATGGGAGGAGGGCTTTGCCATTCTCTTGTTCTTTGTCTTGGATTTTGGCTGGGGTTTCTTTTTGGATTAGGTGGGTGATCTTCTTTCTTTGGAATCCATTGGCTGTCAGCACGCCGGTGAGAGTGTGTAGTTCGGTCTCTAGGTGTTGTTCATCGGCTAAGCATTTTGTTCTGGAGATGAGTGTCTCAGCTACGGAATTGATCTGTGCTGGGTGGTGGTGTGAGAGTGCGTGTAGATAGCGGTTTGTATGTGTTTTCTTCTGGTAGATGGTGTGTCCTAGGGAGCCATTGGATTTTTTGTATACCAAGACATCTAGGAAGGGAAGTTGGTTGTTAGCTTCTGTTTCCATGGTGAATTGTATTTTGGGGTGTTGGCTGTTGAGGTGTGTGAGGAAGTTGTTCAGTTTTTCTTTCCCGTGTGGCCAGATTATGAAGGTGTCATCTACGTATCTGAGCCAGAGTTTGGGTTTGTGATCATATTTTTCTAGAGCTTGTGTTTCAAAGTGTTCCATGTAGAGGTTAGCGATGACAGGTGAGAGGGGTGATCCCATGGGTGCTCCTTCTATTTGTTTGTATTTTTGTCCGTTGTAGGTGAAGTATGTATTGGATAGGCAGTGGTTGGTCAGATCTAGGATGTGCTTGGGGGGGTTGTATTTGTTTTGGATGGCTGTCAAGGCTTCTTTTATTGGCACTTGGGTGAAGAGGGATATGACATCGAAGCTCACTAGTAGGTCACTGGGTTGTAAGTTTTGTTTCTTTATGATCTCGATGAACTGGAATGAGTTTCTTACGTGTGAGTTGATGGATTCTGCATAGGGCTGTAGTTGTTTGGCGAGAAATTTGGCTAGGTTTTGCAGAGGTGAGCCTATGGAGCTGACTATTGGTCTAAGTGGGGTTCCTTCTTTGTGTATCTTGGGGAGACCATAAAGTTTAGGGCATCTGGATGATTTCTCTCTGGGTATGATTCTTTGCTGGATTTCTTCACTGATGGGGGAGGCTTTTATTTTGGATCTGGTGGTTTTTTCTAGGTAGGTGGTGGGGTCTGTCTTTAGGGGTTTGTATGTGGGGTCTTGGAGTAGGTTGGTTAACTTGGATTGGTAGTCAGATGTGTTCATAACCACTGTCGCGTTTCCCTTGTCTGCTGGTAGGATTATTATGCTGGTGTCTTCTTTCAGGTTAAGTAGTGCAGTTTGTTCTTCTTTGGATAAGTTGCTTTTGGGTGGTTTGCTAGTGCAGAGGATGTTGGTGATTTCGAGTCTGATTCTATTGGCATCATCAGGGTTGGTTTTGGTCAGGCTGGTTTCAACTCCGCATATGATGGTTTCTGTGGGGATGTGTTTGGGAGCGACAGCAAAGTTGAATCCTTTAGAAAGGACCTTGGTTTCGGCTTCGGTGAGGATCTTGTCTGAGATGTTGTGCACTGTTTGTTTCATGTGTGGCTTTGAGGGGGGAGGAGTTGGTTTCTGGCATTGTTGTAGTTTTCTGAGTTTGTTGGTGTGTGTGTCTGTCTTGAGGGTGGTCTGTGTTTCGGCTCTCCAGACAGCGAGCTGTTTGGATTTGTCCCAAAGTAAGGGGTGAATCTTGTTGCTGAGTCTGAGGTGAAGTGTGAGGAGATCTTTGTTGATTTGGTCTAGGAGAAATCTTTTTGTGTGAAGTTCATTTCTAATTAGGGCCAATTCTGTTCTTTTTAGGATGCGTTTGGTGGCTGCTGTGTTGGTGTGGAATTTCAATTGGAAGCTTGTGGGAATTAAATTTTGATCTCGGCAGTTGCATAGGAATGCGAGGTCACATAAAATGGAAGCTCTTTGGACTTCAAGTTTTTCATAAGTCCTGGTCAGATGGTGGGTTTCCTCCCCGTAGAGGTGCAATATTTGTTTTCTGAGGTTCTCGCGGGTATTTGTATGTGGATCTTTGGTTATTCGGGTTTTCTCCCGCGTAAGATTGGAAGTATCTAGGCAACGTTTCGATGAAGTCTCATTCATCATCTTCAGGCTTGGTCTTCAGCTCTGTGCTTCTCAGAGTGATGTGAGCTTGCAGCTGCTTCTTCCTTTTAACTGCTCCTGGGGGTGTGACTTGATTGGCTGGGGGCTTGGCTGTGTTCTGATTGGATGGGGGGGTGTTCTCATTGGTTGGGGGTTTGGCTGTGTTCTGATTGGTTGGGGGGTTGGCTGTGTTCTGATTGGCTGGAGGCGTGTTCTGTTCAGGTGGGGGCTTGATTGTGCTCAGGTTAGTCTTAGTTACTGGAGGGTTTGAGCTGGTGAGCTGTGATCTTGCTATTTGGCTTCGAGTTCGTGGTCGTGCTGCATCTTCATGGTGGGGGTCAGTTCGCTTCATGTATGGCTCAGAGGGGTTTGAGGTGGGTAGTGATGCAGCTGCAGTGCGGCTTCTGGTCCGTGGTCGTGTTTCATCTTCTGTGTGGGTGTGAGTCTGCTTTCTACGTGGAAGTGTGGTGGTGGCATCTTGTGTGGCTCTCAGGGGTGTGGGTCTGGTGTCATTCTTCATGTTAGGTATGCGTCTGTTCATGAGGGCGGGTTTCCAAATGGCTGGTAGGCGGGAGGCATCATCTCGTTTATTCATGCTGTGTGGGCGTTTTTCTATCTCTATGGCTTCTCTGATGATTCTGCTGCTGAAGTGTTCAGTTTTGGCGATAGTTCTGGTATTTTTAAAGTCAATCTCATGTCCTGTGGCTTTGAGGTGTTGGACCAGGGAAGAGGTCGGTTCTTCCTTTTTGATTGAGTTCTTATGTTCTTCAATGCGTGCACCTATTCTTCTGTTAGTCTGTCCAATGTATGTGGTGGGGCAGGCAGTGCAAGGGATTTCGTATACTCCTTGATTTTCTAACTCGATTCTGTCCTTAGGGTTTCTTAGGATGGTGGATATCTTTCTGTTTGTGCAGAATGCTGTCTTAATGTTGTGTTTTTGGAGGATCTTGCTGATTTTGTCCGTAGTGCCTTTTATATATGGGAGGAGGGCTTTGCCATTCTCTTGTTCTTTGTCTTGGATTTTGGCTGGGGTTTCTTTTTGGATTAGGTGGGTGATCTTCTTTCTTTGGAATCCATTGGCTGTCAGCACGCCGGTGAGAGTGTGTAGTTCGGTCTCTAGGTGTTGTTCATCGGCTAAGCATTTTGTTCTGGAGATGAGTGTCTCAGCTACGGAATTGATCTGTGCTGGGTGGTGGTGTGAGAGTGCGTGTAGATAGCGGTTTGTATGTGTTTTCTTCTGGTAGATGGTGTGTCCTAGGGAGCCATTGGATTTTTTGTATACCAAGACATCTAGGAAGGGAAGTTGGTTGTTAGCTTCTGTTTCCATGGTGAATTGTATTTTGGGGTGTTGGCTGTTGAGGTGTGTGAGGAAGTTGTTCAGTTTTTCTTTCCCGTGTGGCCAGATTATGAAGGTGTCATCTACGTATCTGAGCCAGAGTTTGGGTTTGTGATCATATTTTTCTAGAGCTTGTGTTTCAAAGTGTTCCATGTAGAGGTTAGCGATGACAGGTGAGAGGGGTGATCCCATGGGTGCTCCTTCTATTTGTTTGTATTTTTGTCCGTTGTAGGTGAAGTATGTATTGGATAGGCAGTGGTTGGTCAGATCTAGGATGTGCTTGGGGGGGTTGTATTTGTTTTGGATGGCTGTCAAGGCTTCTTTTATTGGCACTTGGGTGAAGAGGGATATGACATCGAAGCTCACTAGTAGGTCACTGGGTTGTAAGTTTTGTTTCTTTATGATCTCGATGAACTGGAATGAGTTTCTTACGTGTGAGTTGATGGATTCTGCATAGGGCTGTAGTTGTTTGGCGAGAAATTTGGCTAGGTTTTGCAGAGGTGAGCCTATGGAGCTGACTATTGGTCTAAGTGGGGTTCCTTCTTTGTGTATCTTGGGGAGACCATAAAGTTTAGGGCATCTGGATGATTTCTCTCTGGGTATGATTCTTTGCTGGATTTCTTCACTGATGGGGGAGGCTTTTATTTTGGATCTGGTGGTTTTTTCTAGGTAGGTGGTGGGGTCTGTCTTTAGGGGTTTGTATGTGGGGTCTTGGAGTAGGTTGGTTAACTTGGATTGGTAGTCAGATGTGTTCATAACCACTGTCGCGTTTCCCTTGTCTGCTGGTAGGATTATTATGCTGGTGTCTTCTTTCAGGTTAAGTAGTGCAGTTTGTTCTTCTTTGGATAAGTTGCTTTTGGGTGGTTTGCTAGTGCAGAGGATGTTGGTGATTTCGAGTCTGATTCTATTGGCATCATCAGGGTTGGTTTTGGTCAGGCTGGTTTCAACTCCGCATATGATGGTTTCTGTGGGGATGTGTTTGGGAGCGACAGCAAAGTTGAATCCTTTAGAAAGGACCTTGGTTTCGGCTTCGGTGAGGATCTTGTCTGAGATGTTGTGCACTGTTTGTTTCATGTGTGGCTTTGAGGGGGGAGGAGTTGGTTTCTGGCATTGTTGTAGTTTTCTGAGTTTGTTGGTGTGTGTGTCTGTCTTGAGGGTGGTCTGTGTTTCGGCTCTCCAGACAGCGAGCTGTTTGGATTTGTCCCAAAGTAAGGGGTGAATCTTGTTGCTGAGTCTGAGGTGAAGTGTGAGGAGATCTTTGTTGATTTGGTCTAGGAGAAATCTTTTTGTGTGAAGTTCATTTCTAATTAGGGCCAATTCTGTTCTTTTTAGGATGCGTTTGGTGGCTGCTGTGTTGGTGTGGAATTTCAATTGGAAGCTTGTGGGAATTAAAAAAAAAAAAAAAAAAAAAAAAAAAAAAAAAAATACCAGAACTATCGCCAAAACTGAACACTTCAGCAGCAGAATCATCAGAGAAGCCATAGAGATAGAAAAACGCCCACACAGCATGAATAAACGAGATGATGCCTCCCGCCTACCAGCCATTTGGAAACCCGCCCTCATGAACAGACGCATACCTAACATGAAGAATGACACCAGACCCACACCCCTGAGAGCCACACAAGATGCCACCACCACACTTCCACGTAGAAAGCAGACTCACACCCACACAGAAGATGAAACACGACCACGGACCAGAAGCCGCACTGCAGCTGCATCACTACCCACCTCAAACCCCTCTGAGCCATACATGAAGCGAACTGACCCCCACCATGAAGATGCAGCACGACCACGAACTCGAAGCCAAATAGCAAGATCACAGCTCACCAGCTCAAACCCTCCAGTAACTAAGACTAACCTGAGCACAATCAAGCCCCCACCTGAACAGAACACGCCTCCAGCCAATCAGAACACAGCCAACCCCCCAACCAATCAGAACACAGCCAAACCCCCAACCAATGAGAACACCCCCCCATCCAATCAGAACACAGCCAAGCCCCCAGCCAATCAAGTCACACCCCCAGGAGCAGTTAAAAGGAAGAAGCAGCTGCAAGCTCACATCACTCTGAGAAGCACAGAGCTGAAGACCAAGCCTGAAGATGATGAATGAGACTTCATCGAAACGTTGCCTAGATACTTCCAATCTTACGCGGGAGAAAACCCGAATAACCAAAGATCCACATACAAATACCCGCGAGAACCTCAGAAAACAAATATTGCACCTCTACGGGGAGGAAACCCACCATCTGACCAGGACTTATGAAAAACTTGAAGTCCAAAGAGCTTCCATTTTATGTGACCTCGCATTCCTATGCAACTGCCGAGATCAAAATTTAATTCCCACAAGCTTCCAATTGAAATTCCACACCAACACAGCAGCCACCAAACGCATCCTAAAAAGAACAGAATTGGCCCTAATTAGAAATGAACTTCACACAAAAAGATTTCTCCTAGACCAAATCAACAAAGATCTCCTCACACTTCACCTCAGACTCAGCAACAAGATTCACCCCTTACTTTGGGACAAATCCAAACAGCTCGCTGTCTGGAGAGCCGAAACACAGACCACCCTCAAGACAGACACACACACCAACAAACTCAGAAAACTACAACAATGCCAGAAACCAACTCCTCCCCCCTCAAAGCCACACATGAAACAAACAGTGCACAACATCTCAGACAAGATCCTCACCGAAGCCGAAACCAAGGTCCTTTCTAAAGGATTCAACTTTGCTGTCGCTCCCAAACACATCCCCACAGAAACCATCATATGCGGAGTTGAAACCAGCCTGACCAAAACCAACCCTGATGATGCCAATAGAATCAGACTCGAAATCACCAACATCCTCTGCACTAGCAAACCACCCAAAAGCAACTTATCCAAAGAAGAACAAACTGCACTACTTAACCTGAAAGAAGACACCAGCATAATAATCCTACCAGCAGACAAGGGAAACGCGACAGTGGTTATGAACACATCTGACTACCAATCCAAGTTAACCAACCTACTCCAAGACCCCACATACAAACCCCTAAAGACAGACCCCACCACCTACCTAGAAAAAACCACCAGATCCAAAATAAAAGCCTCCCCCATCAGTGAAGAAATCCAGCAAAGAATCATACCCAGAGAGAAATCATCCAGATGCCCTAAACTTTATGGTCTCCCCAAGATACACAAAGAAGGAACCCCACTTAGACCAATAGTCAGCTCCATAGGCTCACCTCTGCAAAACCTAGCCAAATTTCTCGCCAAACAACTACAGCCCTATGCAGAATCCATCAACTCACACGTAAGAAACTCATTCCAGTTCATCGAGATCATAAAGAAACAAAACTTACAACCCAGTGACCTACTAGTGAGCTTCGATGTCATATCCCTCTTCACCCAAGTGCCAATAAAAGAAGCCTTGACAGCCATCCAAAACAAATACAACCCCCCCAAGCACATCCTAGATCTGACCAACCACTGCCTATCCAATACATACTTCACCTACAACGGACAAAAATACAAACAAATAGAAGGAGCACCCATGGGATCACCCCTCTCACCTGTCATCGCTAACCTCTACATGGAACACTTTGAAACACAAGCTCTAGAAAAATATGATCACAAACCCAAACTCTGGCTCAGATACGTAGATGACACCTTCATAATCTGGCCACACGGGAAAGAAAAACTGAACAACTTCCTCACACACCTCAACAGCCAACACCCCAAAATACAATTCACCATGGAAACAGAAGCTAACAACCAACTTCCCTTCCTAGATGTCTTGGTATACAAAAAATCCAATGGCTCCCTAGGACACACCATCTACCAGAAGAAAACACATACAAACCGCTATCTACACGCACTCTCACACCACCACCCAGCACAGATCAATTCCGTAGCTGAGACACTCATCTCCAGAACAAAATGCTTAGCCGATGAACAACACCTAGAGACCGAACTACACACTCTCACCGGCGTGCTGACAGCCAATGGATTCCAAAGAAAGAAGATCACCCACCTAATCCAAAAAGAAACCCCAGCCAAAATCCAAGACAAAGAACAAGAGAATGGCAAAGCCCTCCTCCCATATATAAAAGGCACTACGGACAAAATCAGCAAGATCCTCCAAAAACACAACATTAAGACAGCATTCTGCACAAACAGAAAGATATCCACCATCCTAAGAAACCCTAAGGACAGAATCGAGTTAGAAAATCAAGGAGTATACGAAATCCCTTGCACTGCCTGCCCCACCACATACATTGGACAGACTAACAGAAGAATAGGTGCACGCATTGAAGAACATAAGAACTCAATCAAAAAGGAAGAACCGACCTCTTCCCTGGTCCAACACCTCAAAGCCACAGGACATGAGATTGACTTTAAAAATACCAGAACTATCGCCAAAACTGAACACTTCAGCAGCAGAATCATCAGAGAAGCCATAGAGATAGAAAAACGCCCACACAGCATGAATAAACGAGATGATGCCTCCCGCCTACCAGCCATTTGGAAACCCGCCCTCATGAACAGACGCATACCTAACATGAAGAATGACACCAGACCCACACCCCTGAGAGCCACACAAGATGCCACCACCACACTTCCACGTAGAAAGCAGACTCACACCCACACAGAAGATGAAACACGACCACGGACCAGAAGCCGCACTGCAGCTGCATCACTACCCACCTCAAACCCCTCTGAGCCATACATGAAGCGAACTGACCCCCACCATGAAGATGCAGCACGACCACGAACTCGAAGCCAAATAGCAAGATCACAGCTCACCAGCTCAAACCCTCCAGTAACTAAGACTAACCTGAGCACAATCAAGCCCCCACCTGAACAGAACACGCCTCCAGCCAATCAGAACACAGCCAACCCCCCAACCAATCAGAACACAGCCAAACCCCCAACCAATGAGAACACCCCCCCATCCAATCAGAACACAGCCAAGCCCCCAGCCAATCAAGTCACACCCCCAGGAGCAGTTAAAAGGAAGAAGCAGCTGCAAGCTCACATCACTCTGAGAAGCACAGAGCTGAAGACCAAGCCTGAAGATGATGAATGAGACTTCATCGAAACGTTGCCTAGATACTTCCAATCTTACGCGGGAGAAAACCCGAATAACCAAAGATCCACATACAAATACCCGCGAGAACCTCAGAAAACAAATATTGCACCTCTACGGGGAGGAAACCCACCATCTGACCAGGACTTATGAAAAACTTGAAGTCCAAAGAGCTTCCATTTTATGTGACCTCGCATTCCTATGCAACTGCCGAGATCAAAATTTAATTCCCACAAGCTTCCAATTGAAATTCCACACCAACACAGCAGCCACCAAACGCATCCTAAAAAGAACAGAATTGGCCCTAATTAGAAATGAACTTCACACAAAAAGATTTCTCCTAGACCAAATCAACAAAGATCTCCTCACACTTCACCTCAGACTCAGCAACAAGATTCACCCCTTACTTTGGGACAAATCCAAACAGCTCGCTGTCTGGAGAGCCGAAACACAGACCACCCTCAAGACAGACACACACACCAACAAACTCAGAAAACTACAACAATGCCAGAAACCAACTCCTCCCCCCTCAAAGCCACACATGAAACAAACAGTGCACAACATCTCAGACAAGATCCTCACCGAAGCCGAAACCAAGGTCCTTTCTAAAGGATTCAACTTTGCTGTCGCTCCCAAACACATCCCCACAGAAACCATCATATGCGGAGTTGAAACCAGCCTGACCAAAACCAACCCTGATGATGCCAATAGAATCAGACTCGAAATCACCAACATCCTCTGCACTAGCAAACCACCCAAAAGCAACTTATCCAAAGAAGAACAAACTGCACTACTTAACCTGAAAGAAGACACCAGCATAATAATCCTACCAGCAGACAAGGGAAACGCGACAGTGGTTATGAACACATCTGACTACCAATCCAAGTTAACCAACCTACTCCAAGACCCCACATACAAACCCCTAAAGACAGACCCCACCACCTACCTAGAAAAAACCACCAGATCCAAAATAAAAGCCTCCCCCATCAGTGAAGAAATCCAGCAAAGAATCATACCCAGAGAGAAATCATCCAGATGCCCTAAACTTTATGGTCTCCCCAAGATACACAAAGAAGGAACCCCACTTAGACCAATAGTCAGCTCCATAGGCTCACCTCTGCAAAACCTAGCCAAATTTCTCGCCAAACAACTACAGCCCTATGCAGAATCCATCAACTCACACGTAAGAAACTCATTCCAGTTCATCGAGATCATAAAGAAACAAAACTTACAACCCAGTGACCTACTAGTGAGCTTCGATGTCATATCCCTCTTCACCCAAGTGCCAATAAAAGAAGCCTTGACAGCCATCCAAAACAAATACAACCCCCCCAAGCACATCCTAGATCTGACCAACCACTGCCTATCCAATACATACTTCACCTACAACGGACAAAAATACAAACAAATAGAAGGAGCACCCATGGGATCACCCCTCTCACCTGTCATCGCTAACCTCTACATGGAACACTTTGAAACACAAGCTCTAGAAAAATATGATCACAAACCCAAACTCTGGCTCAGATACGTAGATGACACCTTCATAATCTGGCCACACGGGAAAGAAAAACTGAACAACTTCCTCACACACCTCAACAGCCAACACCCCAAAATACAATTCACCATGGAAACAGAAGCTAACAACCAACTTCCCTTCCTAGATGTCTTGGTATACAAAAAATCCAATGGCTCCCTAGGACACACCATCTACCAGAAGAAAACACATACAAACCGCTATCTACACGCACTCTCACACCACCACCCAGCACAGATCAATTCCGTAGCTGAGACACTCATCTCCAGAACAAAATGCTTAGCCGATGAACAACACCTAGAGACCGAACTACACACTCTCACCGGCGTGCTGACAGCCAATGGATTCCAAAGAAAGAAGATCACCCACCTAATCCAAAAAGAAACCCCAGCCAAAATCCAAGACAAAGAACAAGAGAATGGCAAAGCCCTCCTCCCATATATAAAAGGCACTACGGACAAAATCAGCAAGATCCTCCAAAAACACAACATTAAGACAGCATTCTGCACAAACAGAAAGATATCCACCATCCTAAGAAACCCTAAGGACAGAATCGAGTTAGAAAATCAAGGAGTATACGAAATCCCTTGCACTGCCTGCCCCACCACATACATTGGACAGACTAACAGAAGAATAGGTGCACGCATTGAAGAACATAAGAACTCAATCAAAAAGGAAGAACCGACCTCTTCCCTGGTCCAACACCTCAAAGCCACAGGACATGAGATTGACTTTAAAAATACCAGAACTATCGCCAAAACTGAACACTTCAGCAGCAGAATCATCAGAGAAGCCATAGAGATAGAAAAACGCCCACACAGCATGAATAAACGAGATGATGCCTCCCGCCTACCAGCCATTTGGAAACCCGCCCTCATGAACAGACGCATACCTAACATGAAGAATGACACCAGACCCACACCCCTGAGAGCCACACAAGATGCCACCACCACACTTCCACGTAGAAAGCAGACTCACACCCACACAGAAGATGAAACACGACCACGGACCAGAAGCCGCACTGCAGCTGCATCACTACCCACCTCAAACCCCTCTGAGCCATACATGAAGCGAACTGACCCCCACCATGAAGATGCAGCACGACCACGAACTCGAAGCCAAATAGCAAGATCACAGCTCACCAGCTCAAACCCTCCAGTAACTAAGACTAACCTGAGCACAATCAAGCCCCCACCTGAACAGAACACGCCTCCAGCCAATCAGAACACAGCCAACCCCCCAACCAATCAGAACACAGCCAAACCCCCAACCAATGAGAACACCCCCCCATCCAATCAGAACACAGCCAAGCCCCCAGCCAATCAAGTCACACCCCCAGGAGCAGTTAAAAGGAAGAAGCAGCTGCAAGCTCACATCACTCTGAGAAGCACAGAGCTGAAGACCAAGCCTGAAGATGATGAATGAGACTTCATCGAAACGTTGCCTAGATACTTCCAATCTTACGCGGGAGAAAACCCGAATAACCAAAGATCCACATACAAATACCCGCGAGAACCTCAGAAAACAAATATTGCACCTCTACGGGGAGGAAACCCACCATCTGACCAGGACTTATGAAAAACTTGAAGTCCAAAGAGCTTCCATTTTATGTGACCTCGCATTCCTATGCAACTGCCGAGATCAAAATTTAATTCCCACAAGCTTCCAATTGAAATTCCACACCAACACAGCAGCCACCAAACGCATCCTAAAAAGAACAGAATTGGCCCTAATTAGAAATGAACTTCACACAAAAAGATTTCTCCTAGACCAAATCAACAAAGATCTCCTCACACTTCACCTCAGACTCAGCAACAAGATTCACCCCTTACTTTGGGACAAATCCAAACAGCTCGCTGTCTGGAGAGCCGAAACACAGACCACCCTCAAGACAGACACACACACCAACAAACTCAGAAAACTACAACAATGCCAGAAACCAACTCCTCCCCCCTCAAAGCCACACATGAAACAAACAGTGCACAACATCTCAGACAAGATCCTCACCGAAGCCGAAACCAAGGTCCTTTCTAAAGGATTCAACTTTGCTGTCGCTCCCAAACACATCCCCACAGAAACCATCATATGCGGAGTTGAAACCAGCCTGACCAAAACCAACCCTGATGATGCCAATAGAATCAGACTCGAAATCACCAACATCCTCTGCACTAGCAAACCACCCAAAAGCAACTTATCCAAAGAAGAACAAACTGCACTACTTAACCTGAAAGAAGACACCAGCATAATAATCCTACCAGCAGACAAGGGAAACGCGACAGTGGTTATGAACACATCTGACTACCAATCCAAGTTAACCAACCTACTCCAAGACCCCACATACAAACCCCTAAAGACAGACCCCACCACCTACCTAGAAAAAACCACCAGATCCAAAATAAAAGCCTCCCCCATCAGTGAAGAAATCCAGCAAAGAATCATACCCAGAGAGAAATCATCCAGATGCCCTAAACTTTATGGTCTCCCCAAGATACACAAAGAAGGAACCCCACTTAGACCAATAGTCAGCTCCATAGGCTCACCTCTGCAAAACCTAGCCAAATTTCTCGCCAAACAACTACAGCCCTATGCAGAATCCATCAACTCACACGTAAGAAACTCATTCCAGTTCATCGAGATCATAAAGAAACAAAACTTACAACCCAGTGACCTACTAGTGAGCTTCGATGTCATATCCCTCTTCACCCAAGTGCCAATAAAAGAAGCCTTGACAGCCATCCAAAACAAATACAACCCCCCCAAGCACATCCTAGATCTGACCAACCACTGCCTATCCAATACATACTTCACCTACAACGGACAAAAATACAAACAAATAGAAGGAGCACCCATGGGATCACCCCTCTCACCTGTCATCGCTAACCTCTACATGGAACACTTTGAAACACAAGCTCTAGAAAAATATGATCACAAACCCAAACTCTGGCTCAGATACGTAGATGACACCTTCATAATCTGGCCACACGGGAAAGAAAAACTGAACAACTTCCTCACACACCTCAACAGCCAACACCCCAAAATACAATTCACCATGGAAACAGAAGCTAACAACCAACTTCCCTTCCTAGATGTCTTGGTATACAAAAAATCCAATGGCTCCCTAGGACACACCATCTACCAGAAGAAAACACATACAAACCGCTATCTACACGCACTCTCACACCACCACCCAGCACAGATCAATTCCGTAGCTGAGACACTCATCTCCAGAACAAAATGCTTAGCCGATGAACAACACCTAGAGACCGAACTACACACTCTCACCGGCGTGCTGACAGCCAATGGATTCCAAAGAAAGAAGATCACCCACCTAATCCAAAAAGAAACCCCAGCCAAAATCCAAGACAAAGAACAAGAGAATGGCAAAGCCCTCCTCCCATATATAAAAGGCACTACGGACAAAATCAGCAAGATCCTCCAAAAACACAACATTAAGACAGCATTCTGCACAAACAGAAAGATATCCACCATCCTAAGAAACCCTAAGGACAGAATCGAGTTAGAAAATCAAGGAGTATACGAAATCCCTTGCACTGCCTGCCCCACCACATACATTGGACAGACTAACAGAAGAATAGGTGCACGCATTGAAGAACATAAGAACTCAATCAAAAAGGAAGAACCGACCTCTTCCCTGGTCCAACACCTCAAAGCCACAGGACATGAGATTGACTTTAAAAATACCAGAACTATCGCCAAAACTGAACACTTCAGCAGCAGAATCATCAGAGAAGCCATAGAGATAGAAAAACGCCCACACAGCATGAATAAACGAGATGATGCCTCCCGCCTACCAGCCATTTGGAAACCCGCCCTCATGAACAGACGCATACCTAACATGAAGAATGACACCAGACCCACACCCCTGAGAGCCACACAAGATGCCACCACCACACTTCCACGTAGAAAGCAGACTCACACCCACACAGAAGATGAAACACGACCACGGACCAGAAGCCGCACTGCAGCTGCATCACTACCCACCTCAAACCCCTCTGAGCCATACATGAAGCGAACTGACCCCCACCATGAAGATGCAGCACGACCACGAACTCGAAGCCAAATAGCAAGATCACAGCTCACCAGCTCAAACCCTCCAGTAACTAAGACTAACCTGAGCACAATCAAGCCCCCACCTGAACAGAACACGCCTCCAGCCAATCAGAACACAGCCAACCCCCCAACCAATCAGAACACAGCCAAACCCCCAACCAATGAGAACACCCCCCCATCCAATCAGAACACAGCCAAGCCCCCAGCCAATCAAGTCACACCCCCAGGAGCAGTTAAAAGGAAGAAGCAGCTGCAAGCTCACATCACTCTGAGAAGCACAGAGCTGAAGACCAAGCCTGAAGATGATGAATGAGACTTCATCGAAACGTTGCCTAGATACTTCCAATCTTACGCGGGAGAAAACCCGAATAACCAAAGATCCACATATATATATATATATATATATATATATATATATATATATATATATATATATATATATATATATATATATATATCCCCTCCATCTCTCCCTTTTCCTTTCCCTCTAAGGCAGGAGTCTTAAAACTTGACAGCTTTAAGACTTATGGACTTCAACTCCCAGAATTCCTCCTGCAGTCATGTTAGCTCAGGAATTCTGGGAGTTGAAGTTCACAAGTCTTAAACTTTCCAAGTTTGCAGACCCTTGCTCTAAGGCCTAGGCCAGGAGTGTCAAACTGGCAATCCATGGGCCAAATGCATTACAAGCAAGCCATGCCCACCCAACTCCACCAAGGCAAAAATGTCACAATACATCACATGACATCAACGTGACACGGTGACTTTGACACCTGTGATTTAGGCTATAATCTCAAATATCTGATCGCAGTACAATTTCTAAAGGCAGTTCATGATGGGCTCAGCTGTCTCCACTATCTAGGGCATCAGATCTACAGCTTGGAGAAACTACTAGATTGAACTATTTGCACCATTTCTAAATTATTTATGCACTGAGTGCTCTGATTTCCAGATGTGAATGGAAATTCATTCAAAAAAAGAGATGGCTTTTGAAGTGCTCAGAAAATTTATTTCTGGAAAGGTCTTGTTAAAGCAGAGTGGGATGTTAACTTATTAACTAATAATGTAAATATTATAGATCTGAATTACAGAGAAAAAAAAATCTTGTTTTCTATCATCTGATCACTACACAGTTAATTCACTTTTTTGGCTTCTATCCAAACATAATGGCAGTTTTATTCTCTTTATACTATACATTCGTCAGCATAGTTATAGGTATGAATAAATGGGGACAATAGGACAGGGACGGTAGGCACGATGGTGCACTTATGCACGCTCCTTACAGACCTCTTAGGAATGGGGTGAGGTCAGGTTCAGACAGGTTCGGGTGAATCGGTAGTTCCGGTGATCATTTGGCCCTGCCCACCTGCCCCTGCTCTTTTCCTGTGCTTTATTTCCTTGTTTTGGAGCACAGCTGATTCACACTGCAGAGCAGTTTGCCGCGCATCAGCTGTTTTACTCCCTGGGGCTGCAGCAGAAAGTAGGTATTATAGCTAAAAATGGTCTTTTCTAAGTGCACAAAAGCACATGTGCATGCACTTACCGAACCGGTTGTTACACCAGTTGAATCGCACTACTGGATGTGGTACTGTTTCTTGTTTATTTTCATCATTTTAAATCTGGCTTTCCCCCAGGAGAGAGAATAAGAAAATAGATTAAAGGAATGGCTTTATACTGGGGGTAAGGAAGTAATTTGGTCATATTCCGGGAGTACAGATAGAACCACTCAGTTCTAATGTATTACTTTAAAAAAATCACTTAGTAGTGACTGCTGGAATGACATTCAAAAGAACAAAAAGGCATGTTTGAAAGTCTTCATTAATTCAAATATCTGGACCCTGTACATAAAATATTTAAAGGCAAGAATAAAGGGAAAAATAATTTACTGTGAGTTTTTCCATGAGCTTACCTAGCTCATATCTACTTGGATGCCAAACCCCACTCTGCCATTCCATACTAAGCAATGCATAAAAGTTTCCTTAATGGGGAAAAGTGCAAAAGTATTCAAATTAGGGAAACAGCATTTTAGGAGATATGTACGCAAATACTTGTGAAAGTGAGCTAAAATTAAATCACTGGGTAGGGGAATGAGAATCTTAGTAAAGCTGAATGGGTCAGGTTTATGGATACTTACTTGAAGCATGTGCAGCAACTTTTAATTTAATTTAGCCTGAAAATTAACCAGCAACCAGCAAAGTTCTAACAATATAGTTAATTCCAGAAATTAAACTAGTGGATGAGTTAGTTTTAAACACTCCCATTTGAACCAGTTGGATAACCTCTGAATTGAAATACTGCAAACAGAAGCATACTGGTCAGATCTTGCGTCTCCGTGGAGAATGACAGCAGTGAAATCAGCAGAAGTTGATTAAAAAGGCACTCAGTCATTGCAGTGGAGACATCAACATAACATCAGAATTCCACATTTATTGCCTATGTCTCCATGGCCCGTTGAGAGGTAACATATATATTATTGAATTCTCCCACCTTCCAAAATGCTTCATTTTTTTAATGCTTGCAAGTCTGTCTTGGTTTCTAGTAACTGCCTGGAACTTTCTTGGAAACATTTCCAGAAATGGTTTTTTTTATTGTATTTATTGGTCTTAAAACAGTGGTAAAACTCAACTTATAACTAGTTATTTTGTGACCAAAGTTATGATGGACCTACCAGGGGTATTTACAACACAATTCAGAAGTTCCAACTGCTGTCCCATTCATGGGACCACATGTCAGGCACTTGGCAACTAGGCTGCCTTCTTGTCCATTTGCAGCACCCAGCAATCACACATTTTGTGTATTTTATAATGATTTTGCCCCAAACCAGCATTTACTTCTGCTTTTTGGCAAAACTGGGCCATAGCAAACCATCAATGACCCAATTTATGACTATGACAATTTATGACTGTGATAGGCATTCTCCATTAAGTCAAAGACTCACCTGTAATTTGCTAGAATATTGAGATATATATTGTGGAGATTTTATATATATATAAATGCAATCCATTCGTAGATTTTCATGGTACAGGTATGCAGGTTTTGGCGTCTTTTCCCATGTAAGATTGAGAGTATCTTGGTGATGTTTCGATGAGGTCCCACTCGCCATCCTCAGACAGGTGCTTTTAGCCTCGTGCTTGTGCGAGCAAAGCATGATCGGAGCTGCCTTCTCTCTATAAATACTGGTGGGGAGGTGTGGTGTGCTGGCTCTGTTGTAAGTGGGCTGGTGGGCTGACACACGCCATGAACATATAGCCAGACCTCAAACTCATAGCCAAACCAAAACCCGGAACATTACATCACAGCCATCCACTCAGGATATAACATCATGGAACTCAGGAGGTTACACCACAAAACCTCAGGATGTTGCAACACAGCCAATGACCCAGGAGATTACAGCACAAGACCCAGGATGTCACAATAGAACTCCGAAGGTCATCACACAGCCCATTACCCAGGTCGTTACAACATAGGAGGCTGATAGATACACAGCCAGTACCTCAGCCACACAGGTTCTTATGAAAAAGCCTACCAATCTGCAAACATCAACTCCATCAACCAATCAAGAAATAAAAGCACAGCCAACCAGCCAGCTTACAACAGAGCCAACACACGACAACTTTCCACCAGTATTTATAGAGAGACGGAAGCTGCATATATTTATGTATGTGTGTGTGTGTGTATGTATATACACTGCTCAAAAAAATAAAGGAAACACAAAAATAAGACATCCTAGATCTGAATGAATGAAATATTCTTATTAAATACTTTGTTCAATTATCAATGGAAATCAAATTTAGCAACCCATGGTGGTCTGGATTTGGAGTTACACTCAAAATTAAGGTGGAAAAAAACACTACAGGCTGATCCAACTTTGATGTAATGTCCTTAAAACAAGTCAAAATGAGTCTCAGTAGTGTGTATGGCCTCCACGTGCCTGTATGACCTCTCTACAATGCCTGGGCATGCTCCCGATGAGGTGGCGGATGGTCTCCTGAGGGATCTCCTCCCACAGCTGGACTAAAGCATCCCCCAACTCCTGGACAGTCTGTGGTGCAACATGGCGTTGGTGGATGGAGCAAGACATGATGTCCTAAATGTGCTCAATTGGACTCAGGTCTGGGAAAGGGGCGGGCCAGTCCATAGCATCAATGCCTTCGTCTTGCAGGAACTGCTGACACACTCCAGCCACATGATGTCTAGCATTGTCGTGCATTAGGAGGAACCCAGGGCCAGCCGCACCAGCATATGGTCTCATAAGGGGTCTTAGGATCTCATCTTGGTACCTAATGGCAGTCAGGCTACCTCTGGCGAGCACATGGAGGGCTGTGCAGCTCCCTAAAGAAATGCCACCCCACACCATTACTGACCCATTGCCAAACTGGTCATGCTGGAGGATGTTGCAGGCAGCAGAACATTCTCCATGGCATCTCCAGACCCTGTCACATCTGTTCAGTATGAACCTGCTTTCATCTGTGAAAAGTACAGGTTGCCAGTGGCAAATTTGCCAATCTTGGTGTTCTCTGGCAAATGCCAAATGTCTTGCACAGTGTTGGGCTGTAAGCACAACCCCCACCTGTGGATGTTGGGCCCTCATACCACCCTCATGGAGTCTGTTTCTGACCATTTGAGCAGCCACGTGCACATTTGTGGCCCGCTGGAGGTCATCTTGCAGGGTTCTGGCAATGCTCCTCCTGCCCCTCCTTGCACAAAGGCGGAGGTAGCGGTCCCGAGGCTGGGTTGTTGCCCTCCTACGGCCTCTTCCACATCTCCTGATGGCTCTCCTGGCCTGTCTCCTGGTAGCACCTCCATGCTCTGGACACTAGGCTGACAGACACAGCAAACCTTCTTGCCACAGCTCGCATTGATGTGCCATCCTGGATGAACTATACTACCTGAGCCACTTGTGTGGGTTGTAGACTCCGTCTCATGCTACCACTAGAGTGAAAGCACCACCAGCATTCAAAAGTGACCAAACCATCAGCCAGAAAGCATAGGAACTGAGAAGTGGTCTGTGGTCACCACCTGCAGAACCACTCCTTTATTGGAGATGTCTTGCTTACTGCCTATGCTTTCCACCTCTTGTTTATTCCATTTGCACAACAGCATGTGAAATTGATTGTTAATCAGTGTTGCGACCTAAGTGGCCAGTTTGATTTCACAGAAGTGTGATTGACTTGGAGTTACATTGTGTTGTTTAAGTGTTCCCTTTATTTTTTTGAAATATAATATTTTGAAATATATATATTTCTTAGGTTTTTGCAGGTACTCACATGTATGGTATTCAGCTTTGTTTGGGTATTTTCCCACATCACTGTAGTTGTGCTTTTAAAGTTGCAACGTTTCAGCAGAATCTCATCTGCCATCATCAGGCTTCTGTATAGTGTTCATCTGTGAGTCAGACTTTTACAGTGGTTTCAGATTTGAATTTGGGGCAGCCTATTGCTGTGCCAGAATGGTTTTTTCTTCATCCTGATTGGTTGGGAGTCTTGGTCTGTGTTTATTGGTCTTGGAATTTGCTGTGTTTTGCTTGTTTGATGTTTCTAATATCTTCTGTCTGTTTTGTGGCTTTTTTTTTTTGTCTTGATTGGCTGGCAACATTGTGTTTCCTGTATTGGAGGCTTTTAGTGCGGCTTGGCTCCAAGCAGTGTACCGGTTGGTTTACAATTTTTTTTGTGTGCATCCATTTTGTAGTCTTCAGTTACAGTTACATTGCATAATAGCTCATATTATCAATCGTCCCATTTATTCATGTTATGGGGCTGTTTCTCTATTTCGATGGCTTCCCTGATTATTCTCTTGTTGAAGTATTCAGTATTGAAGATTAATTTGATTCCCTCAAAATTAATTTCATGTCCTGTGGTTTTAAGGTGCTGGAAAAAGGAGGAAGTATTTTCTTCTTTTGCACACACACACACACACACACACACACAAAATATAAAGTTATACCTGAGAAAATGAAGAACAGAAGAGATTTCGTGTTTATCCGATATGTGACCTTTTACAATGATGACTGGACAATTATATAACTGTATCTAACAAACATGTTTTTTAACTTATTGTGTTTTAAGAAGTAAATGTCAGGTTTTTTGGCTGGAATAGGGGGGTTTTCTTGGTTTTAGGATATATGTAGGAGATCATAGTGATCTGAATAGAACTGGTTAATGATCCATTGTTTTTCGATGGACATAACAGGAAGAAGCCATGAGAACACAGGTAATTTCCAAAGACAAGGAAACGGGTGTTACGCTATGGGTGTGGTGTAGGGAGATACGCAGTTGGATAGATTGTGAACCCAGGAAAGGGGCAGAGACTGTATATTTGAACCTGTACATAAACCCTAGCCCTCCTGGGGAAAATGTCTCCAGCCATGAGCAGAATTCCCTTTTGCAAAAGCTTAATAATAAAGCTCTTGTTCACTGTCTCTGGATGTGTTTTGTTATTATTATCACACACAGACACACACAAACACACACACACACACACACACATATAGTCATTATAGTTGTGCTTTTAAAGTTGTAGTGACATTTCAGCAGAATCTCATCTGCCATCATCAGGCTTGTGTATTGTGTTCGTCTGTGAGTCAGGCTTTCATAGAAACAGAAATGGCTGTAAAAGCCTGACTCACAGACAAACACAATACACAAGCCTGATGATGGCAGATGAGATTCTGCCGAAACGTCGCTACAACTTTAAAAGCACAACTATAAAGCTGAATACCACACACACACACACACACACATACAACACACAGAAACCCTTATCCTGCAGTGGACAGGACAGAAAACCAGATATTGTAGAGATAGAAAACAAAATAATAAAGGACTCAGTGTCGGATGATGGATTTCTCAGGTCGAATGGCATTCATTCAGCTACAGAGGAAGCAGAGGTGGTATTCAGCAGGTTCTGACCAGTTCTGGAGAACCGGTAGCGGAAATTTTGAGCAGTTCAGAAAACCGGAAAATCCCACCTCTGATTGGAGATTTTACAGTATCCTTTCCCTGCCATGCCCACCAAGCCACGGCCACAGAACTGGTAGTAAAAAAAACCTGAATCCCACCACTGTGAGGAAGTGCTCAGAATATTTCAAAGTACAAATTGTATTTTTTCACATGAGTAGATTAAAGCTTTGAGGGTGTTTAGTTGCTGACGTTGCCAGTGGCGGATTAACTGGTTCCCTGGTGCCCTAAGCATTGGCAAATCTTGGTGCTCCCTCTCCTTTGTACATACTGTACAAGCGAAGCCAAGCTTAGGCTACATCAAAGTTTTTGTGGTGCCCCCTTTGGGCCTGGTGCCCTAAGCATGTGCTTAGTTTGCCTAATGGTTAATACACCACTGGACGTTGCCATACAAGAAAAGAAAATCCATAACTGCAAAGAAAGAATTAAAGTAGGAACGTGAAATGTAAGAAGCATGAACACGAGAATACTCAACACAGTGAAAGATGAAATGAGACAACTGCAAATTGACATCTTAGGCATCGGGGACTGGGATTGGACACAGTTTACTACTGAAGACATGGAAAACAAAAATGGTGTCACTTTTATTGTTAGGAGTGGTACAGGAAAAACAGTACAAGGCTGCAATGTAACCAATGACCAAACAGTATCAATGAAACTTAATCAGCAAACTCTTTAATATGATGATCATTAAGTTGTGGCTTCTTCTGATGCAGGAAAAGAGGAGGCTGGTGAGTTTTATACAAAGTGCCACTTAAAACTAATAGAACAAGATGTCCTGCTTGTGATTGGAGACAGGAATGCCAAAGTTAGAAATATTAATGTGGAACCAGTAGTTGGATTGAATGATGTAGGAAACCAAAATTAACCTAAGGACCATTTTGTCAGTTTCCGCCAATCTAATGACTTCTTCGTTAGTAACACTGACTTCAAACCAAAATTATGTCTGTAAATATGGACCTGGAGAAAATTGGAATCAAATTGACTACATTGTTGTTAAAACAAGATAGAGTTGCTCAGAGTAGCATCGAACACATGGGTGGGTACCAACCAGTTGTGGGATTCAATTTTTTTTACTACCGGTTCTCTGGGCATGGCTTGGTGGGCATGGCAGGGGAAGGATACTGTACAATCTCCAGTCAGAGGTGGTATTTGCCAGTTCTCCGAACTACTCAAAATTTCCCGCTACTGGTTCTCCAGAACTGGTCAGAACCTGTTGAATATCACCTCTGGTACCAGGTAAGAAGCAGATCACAAAATGTCCATGTGCAAGTTGCATTTTGAGCATATAACCACTGCATTCAAAGGAAGCATTGGGAATTGCTTTGAAGAGAAGCAGTGGATCTATGGGATAAAGGATAAAGGAAATTACTAAGGAAGAATGTGAAAAGAGAATGCCAAAATGAAGAGCAAACTGGATAGCAGAAGAATCAGGACAAATTGTAAAAAAAAAAAAAAAAAAAGGAAACAGAAGAGAAGAGAAGAAAGGAAGACAAAAACCTTAGGAAAGAATTTCAGAGAACTATTAGAAAAGCCAAGAAGTAGTATTGCAACATCAGTAATGACATTAAAGATGAAAATAGTCATAGAAAGTTAAGAAAAATCTTCCCAAAACTGAAATCAGAAGTTTCATCTTTAAATTTCTATGCTAAAAGTGCCAAGGGATAGATAACAACTAATTCAAAGAAAGTCAACAAAGATGGAAGGAGCATATTGAAATATTATATGATAGATCAATATTTTGACTGGTAGGGTGTAGGAAGACAACCTTTTCTGCCATTGCTTCCACCCTATGGAACATCCAGCCTTTCAGAAGAGCCTGAAGACCTGACTCTGCCAGCTGGAATGGGAATCTATGAAGAGTTCACAACCCTGTTGGTGGTTGATTGCTTGAGGTGCTTTGTCAACTTTTTTTTAACTTTTTAACTTTGCTTTTAATTCTCTCTTTAAATATGTCTCTAAGACTGTCTTTGTATATGGATTTATGGCTTTTATTTGTAAACTGCCCACAGTTACGCAGAAAATGAAATGGATGGTAAATTTGATAACTAACTAAAATAAAACAAATAAGATGAACATAGATGAGCCAAGTCAAAAGGTTACAGGAACTAATGGAATATTCACTAACGTATGGGAAGCATCAGAAGAAGAATCAATAAAGTTTCTAACCAAGCCAGCAAATCTCCAGAATTACAAATTTGGAAGAGGTCAATCAGCATTCCAATTCCATAAAAAGGGGGACTTAACAAAAAAAAAAAATTGTTGTAGAATCTTCTTAATTTCACAAAATTATGTTTAAGATCGTCCAACGCAGTTTAGAGCCTTACATAGAAAAGAAAAGAAAAGCCAGAAGTTCAAGCCAGCCCTGGAAAGGTCTGCGAAACACAAGACATTATTGCTGGTGCATGCTGTACAACTGAAAGTGCCAAAGAATACAAAAAAGACAAAACAAAAACAAAAACTTCTTTCTGTGCTTCATTGATTGTAGAAAGGCTTTTAATGGTGTCAGTGGCATCAAGTTGTGGAATGTGCTTACAAAAATAAGGATTCCAGAAACTCATTGTCAAGACGCCAATGTCTGGCTTCAGATTAGTAAAAGAGTGACACAAGGCTGTAAACTCTCCTTTTATTTACTCAAATCTATGGAGAGTGTTAAGCCTGGTTTCCCCAACCAGGGTTAGGGAGACAAGCTAAACAGAATGTGCAGCGTTAGTCAGATAGGCACACAGATAAATGAGTGAGCTAAGCTTGTATGTTTATTAACATACAGTAAAAATAACAGATACGCTTGTGCTATCAAAAATATAGTTTATTCCATTCTGAGTTCATAGCATAGTCAAAATAACAGTCCAATAGTCATGTATCATTTAGTCAGTCCATTCAAGGATATTCAGTTAGCAAAATCGTGCAGAATATCCTATGTCAGTTCACTTACAAATCAGTCCTTTGTTTCTCTCCCGTTCGAGCAATGCAGTCTTGATTCCAAGCAGTAATCAGGGATCATCAAAGCCAGAGAGAGAGCAAGCTGCAGTCTTGCTTCTTTTAAAGTGCTTTCACAACCACTCCCTTAATTACTATCCCACAGTTAAAGTTGCAGACATTTTAACATACAAACTATGATTACATATTTATTATTTTCCCTAAACCAGTTAGGGTAAACAATGTTATCCCTAACAGAGAAGATAAATTGAAGGCAGCTGGATTGAAAGAAGATGAATGTGGCTTTAAAACTGGAGGAAGAATAACCTACCTATGGTGATGATACTATTTTGATGCTAAAATTAAAATGATCTGCAAGCTCCAATACTGAAAGTCAAGGAGTGAAAAAAATAAATAGGACTACAGTTTAATAGAATAAAAATTAATAACCAACATTAGAATTGACAAAGAAGATATCAAAGTGATGCGTAGCTTCGGCTTTTTAGGATCACTCATCAACAAACAGTTCAAGAAATATGTTGCACTAGAGCACTTAGTAACAATGAAGGTCTTGGAAAAGATATTGAGATCCTGGGATGTGTCTATAACTGCACACAACAGAAATGGGCACAAAGTGGTTTCCCCTGTGATTTTCAATACAACTAAAAGTTGGACTTGAAGAAGCAGGTTTGAAAGAATATTGACACTTTTGAACTTCGATGTTGAAGAAGATTCTGGAGAATGCCAATGATAGCCAAGAACACTGACAAATGGATCATTGAACAGTGACTGAGACTGAGTGAGCAAACTTCAATTGTCCTATTTTGGACACATTATGTAAAAACCATTAGGTAAAAAACTAAAGTCTCTTGAGAAATCATTAATTCTGGGGAAAAAAGAAGGTAAGAGAAGAGGAAGATAACCAGCAACAATATGGACACACTCAATTACTGCAGTGATGGGTACACCATTGGAAGAGTTGAAGGACCAAGCTAGGGACAAATTGTCATGGTCAACCTATGGGGTTGATAAGAGTTGATATTGATTGGATGACACATCAATCAATCAATCAAGACTTTTAATTTGTTCAATCATATCCAATCCACCCTCATTCAAATCAAAAGCCGCATCTCAGAGAAAAGTAAATTGATTTATTAGAAGTTGCCATGTTGGCATGTGGCTGGGTGCAGTTGATACTAAATTACACCATAGGTTTCCCCCTTGATCCCCCCATCCCCTGGATGTAACTTCTCCAACGGCATACATCCATCTCCAAGAGTCATCCATCATGCTCTCCAATAAGCTTCTTATGCTCCAACAACTTTGGGCTGCCGGGGTGATTATCTAGGCATTTCAAAAATGCCTTGTTTTCCCCCACTCCCTTTTTCTGGCAGCTAAAAAGACCAAAGGAGAATCTTTTTAGCTGACACCTAGCTTAATTCAACTATTCTACCCCATGTTTTACAAAGGTAGATTTCATTCTGTTTCTGGTCTACAACCTATTACAATCCTATGTTGTGATATGTCAGAATTATGTCTGAAAAGCTAGCTAATTCAAATTCAAATTTTCCAACCTTATTCAACTGATTTTTTTTTCTTATACTCGCTTCTTATTTGTTCATCTTTGAATTTTTACCCTTAGGCTTCTTTTTAATGTTCTCGTGTCTTTGAACCACTTCTGTACTTGTACACCCGACATTTCTATTAGCCTACAACAGTGATGGTTAATCGTTTTGGTGCCCAGTGACAAAGTGCAAATGCATGTGTGTGTGTCCCAATCCCCAAAATGCAATGCTAGTGCCCCCCGCGCATGTTCCCTACCTTGCCCCCTATTTTGGCTTCCAGGCTGGTGCAGGAGGCTTTTCAGGCCCAAAACAGGGCATGGGGGACCTCGCAATCTGTGCAGTTTCTCCCCCCAACGTGTCCTAGCTTTCTCCTGCATTCAGTGATTTCCCTGATCTCCTCAGTTTCTTCCCCCCACCAGCACATCCTAGCTTTGTCCTGCATTTCTGACATCCATGCCTCCCCCAATCACTGCAGGTTCCCCCCCAGCATGCCCTAGCCTTTTCCTGCATTCTTGCCACAGAGAGGCACCTATGGAGGATGGAACCTGCGGAAATCGGGGTTATTTTTATAATGCATGGCTGGCATCATGTCTCAATAAGATCTAAGGAACTGATCTAAAGTACAGATAAATGTTTCTCCTGTTTCTCCTGTCCAGTCATGTTCAACTCTAGGGGGTGGTATTCATCTCTGTATCTTACCTGAGAGAACCAGTATTGTCCAAAAACATTTCCATGGACATGTGGCTAGCATTACTATATGCCCAGGTGCACAGAACACTGTTACCTTCCCACCAAAGTGGTACCCATTGATCTAGTTGCATTGGCATGCTTTCAAACTGCTAGGTGGACAGGACAACCCAGAACCCAATTGATCTTCTCCAATTATATATAATAATTCATCTATTCCGGATTTTTCCACCAATGGTAGCACTTCTCATAACAGAAATGTATCCAAAGACACACACTAAGAATCACATTCAGGAAAGGGAACCATTTCTACGTGCATTTTGCAAGACATGAGATAATTGTTAATAAATTGAAAATACCTCCTTTAGATCCAATCTAATTTTGATTATTTTTGTGGTCTTTGGCTGGGCAATCAGCACACAGTGCATGCCGTGGTAATCAAGAGCTGCATGTATAATTAGCAGGCATCAGCAATAAACGAGCACAGAACCTTTAATTTTAAGTTAAAAGATAACACATTGATTAATACCCATTGGATGATTAGTCAAGTCAAGGTTTTAATGCACAATGGGGAAATTTATCCATTATCTGCTCAGCATAATTCTTCTCTCATCTTGGAGACTTTAAAAACAAGCAAGGAAAATTACTGTCCCTCTGTAAAGGCTTTTGAATTTCATATGCATTTAATTAGATAACTGCCATCCCAAGGACAGAAACCATGACAAATAGTTGTTCTATTCAAATTAGAAGAATAGGCTGCTCAATGAACAATATTGATGTTCTTGCATACTCCTGTAATACAGGCGTTTGGCTAGGTTTTTTTTCTTTAATTTATTCAACCTTTTACCATTTAATGTGTTTTTAAAATGCAGGTTTGGTTCATGTGTGGATGTGTTATTTAGTTCCCTAAACAACAAATTGTTATCAGCTGCAATGCATAACATATACATACATACATACATATACATACATACACACACACACACACACACACATACACATAGGGGACGTGCATAAGCGCACCAATGTGCCTACTGTCCCTGTCCTATTGTTTCTTTTATTTTTCTTATATGTATCCATGTATTCATAACTATGTTTTTACGTATACCTATTATCTTACAAGCAATTGGCAAATCAAATCAAATAAATAAATAATATATACATACACACACACACATACTTTTCTATCCAAGTATAAGATATTTGAATGATTTGTACATAGTCATAGTTCTTCAACTGAAACTAGAAGATAAATATATAGCTCCTTGAACCAGGGAGACATATAATAAACAACTTTCCTTGTTTATTCTTGCCGTTTAGAAGGTTTCATATTAAAGAATTTGGGAGAACACTCATTAGCTCAGTGGAAAAATAATTTACACAACTCAAGTTGGCATAACTACAATGAAAAAAATGTTTGTTACACAACTCAAACAATTTAATTTGCACAACACCTTCATAAAGTCCAAATATCTTTCAGTTACTTTTCAGATTTTGGTTATCTTTTGTAAATGCCAAATCACCATTTTCATTTATTTTACTTATTTATTTGTAAAATGTATTGGCCACCCACCTTACCTTACTACTGGTAAGCCTCTGGGAGGCTTACAATCATAAAAGATATTTCTCATCCAAGAAGCTTCTTCAGTTCTGGCTGAATGTTGGGGAATGGAAGGAGAAAAAGCTAGCTGAAGAAGCTTCTTGGATGAGAAGTGAAAGGTCTTCAAAGAAAATCCAGTTGCCTCTTGAAAAAAGCACCTTTGGGACTGCTCTGAAGTGATTTCTCATATTGTTAGTGGTTTCTTGGACCTGATACCTGGAAGAGCCTGGAAGCTACTGTGGGTCACACTACAGAGATCTTACATGGATCACCTTGTGGCACCCCCAAAAGGCCCCCAAGCTTCCACCCCATCCACTTAATCAGTTATCAGACCCAGACTTTGCAGGCAGGGAAAATAAAGACTCCCTGAATATGTAACAGCTTGACGCTTGGTATGAAATCACCAGTTTAAATCTTCATATAATGTTGATATTTCACAGCATGCATTGCAACACACAGCCAAGCTTTCTCACAAGCAATAGAAGGGATTCAGATCACATCCCACAGACTGACAGGATAGGAATTCTAAGCAATTGGTTTCCTACACATCAAGATAGTGTCGCTTGATCAGGATTCAAGTAGGTCATACACCTTCGTGGATCTCACCTGGGTGGGTGGTAATGTATCCCTGAGGCAAGCTCATCATTTTTGGCAACAGTCAGTGGAGTGCTTGTCATTGCAGACAAAGCCTTCCCTTCTCTCTTTGTCATAGGACAGATTTTAATTGACTCCTGGGCAACAGTGATAAATCTTAGCCCCTGCTTAGATCTTCAAATAGGATCCCACCTGGATTAACAGGGAATAAACCTAAGAAATTCCTCAACCCCTCCTGATAATATTCAGCCAAACTAATGAGCTTTCCAGATCCATGTACTAAATTTAGTCTTTTCCAAGAACTTCACAGCCTGACAACCCACATCTACCTGAGAGCTCCAAAATTGTATTTTGATTAAGCTTACAAATGAGTGAAATTATTCAATGTGTGACTGATGAGTAACCAAGTTAACAAAGATTAATTCTGTGAACATGAAATAATGACATCAAAGTCAGCTTTGTTTCTGACACCACCCACTAATTTGGGAATACAGTTCCCGATATATTCTTATTTGTCTAAGGGCATTTTTTTTTTTGCCTAGAAAGCTTTTATAGTCTGGTTTCTGCAGAATGGTTAGCAATTATTAAGGATAACAAGAGATTATTTTAAGTTAAATGGCTTACTATACGGATAAATATGGAGATGCTGTTTAAAGTGACACTAGAATATATGTTGAGGCTGTGACACACTTTACTCCTTTCAAAGTCTTACTAGATTCACAAACACAGTGGATGAGCTTAGTCAAGCCTTTTAGCTTCCCAAATGACATAGCACTAGCACTGCTTTACAGCCCTCTCTAAGCAGTTTATAGAGTCAGCACCCCCAACAATCTGGGTCCTCATTTTACGGACCTCAGAAGGATGCAAGGCTGAGTCAATTTTGAGCCTAGTGAGATTCAAACTGCCAAATTGCAGTCAGCCAGTAGTCAGCTGAAGTACTGGCTGACTGCACTCTAACCACTGCACCACCAGGACTACATAAATAATATGGACCAACCTTATAGAGCTATCTTAAGTATTCATAAAGCATTATCGACGCCAAGTGAAATATTAGTGCTACTTTTATCTTATAGAAAAAGTATTCTATAGTATGTTTCTGCTGCCCATTTGAGATTCATTTGACCTCTGGTCAGAGGTGGTATTCAGCAGGTTCTGACCAGTTCTGGAGAACCGGTAGTGAAAAATTTGAGTAATTTGGAGAACTGGCAAATGCCACCTCTGACTGGCCCCACCCCCATCTATTCTCTGCCTCCCGAGTTCCAGCTGATCAGCTTGCTTTTCTTTTATTGCCCAGCACAAGAGAAAAGAGCTGGAAAGCAGGTTAGTGGGATGGGGAGGGAATGGAATATTGCACTAACCTTCCCCCCAAGAGTGGGGAGGAAATTGAGATTTTATAGTATCCTTCCCCTGCCATACCCACCAAACCACACCCACAGAACCAGTAGTAAATTATTTTGAATCCTACACCTGCCCTCTTGGCATCTGCAAGGGGTCTTAAGAACTTCACAATGTGCCCACCCTGTAGCACCAAAGTCTCGATCCTTTTACATTTGTACGTGGCCTTTCATGTACATGTAAAATAAAACAGTCTCCATCACACAAAGATGCCTTTTCAAGAAGCAATGGGACTTTCTTTGTTTTTCCTTTGCTTCTCATCCAAAAACTTTCTTCAGTTCTGACTGAATGGTAGGGTAATAGAAGTTATCTGGGAGTTAGTACTTTTTCTGAGAATCGTGAGGCCACTTGGAGGTTTATCTGTGCCCTTAGGGTCACCTGAATAGTGCAAATGGGTGTGGAAACTTTTTTTCCTTCCATTCCTCACCATTCAGTCAGAACTGAAGAAGCTTCTTGGATGAGAAATGAAATGTCCTCAAGGAAAAATTAAGTTTGTTTGTTCCTTTGGGACCTGGATGATGGAGAATCTCCATAGACACTTCTATCACACAACCATGAACACCGTCTAATTTCATAAAAAAATGTTTTATTATATTATTATAAAACATACACTACACAATATTATATGGATCTGGAAATATCTACATTCATATTGTCATAAGATGTTATATTATTTTGATATAGTCATATTTATATAGTACTGACCAAAGATTATTAAAATTCTAATCTTTATATAACTTAGACCTTTAAAGATAGGGGAAAAAAGGTATTATATCAATGTAAACTCTGATTTTGAAATGTTGAAGTTAATAAACATAAGACTTGCTTAGATTTTATGCCTAAAGCTGAATATATAACATTCATAAACAATTTCAAATTATATCAAAATGTTTATTGTAGAATAAAGGCTTCTGTCTTAACCTGATTTTAATAAAGTCTCCACTGTACTGTCTTGTTATTATTGCTTTTGCAGTTGAACAAAAAAGAGAAAGAAGAAAAACAAAAATAGGCAACAACTAAAAGAAAAAATAGAAGGGAGGAAAGGGCTGCTGTTTTCTAACTTCCTCCTCTTTGTGCTCCTACTAATTTGCAATGATTATAAACATTTAGGCCCCCTTGGAAGCCAAATTGTAAATGTTTATATCTGCCATGCTGTGATATATTCTTGTATATTCTTGCTTAAACTTGGTTCACTTTCTGTTGGAGGCTATATAGAGTTAATTTTGCCATTGCTGCATATTTTCCAAGTTTAAGTTCTGATCAAATATTATCAGAAATGTATCTTTCTTCCAATGTGGTTGGGGAAAATTTGTTCTCACTTGTATGAGCATGTATCTCAATAAGCCAACACCCTCTCCTTCCCCCTGCTGTTGACTCAAGCAGTTCTCTGATTCAATTGACTGCTTTATTATCAGTAAGTCATCCTTATCAATAGATGCATTTTATTGTTGTACTTTTCATGACAGTGATTGCATTATTACTGACTTTGCCACAATTTATTATGCAAAGAGGTTGGTCAATTCTCTGGCTGGATCATTTTCTGGGTTTTTCCTTTTATTTTTTTCTCCTTTTCTCCACAATCATTCAATTACAGTCAGAACAAGGGCCATAGGCTCAAAGCCTTGAAGACATACTGTCAACTCATAAGACATTTTGTATACACGTTTTATAGTTGACAACAGAAAGAAGCGGGGAGGGATTTCAAACGGCAGGCAACAGTGTGGAATCGAAAGTACATTCCATTCATATTTTCTTCAAAGACTGATTAGATGACTGAAGCTTCTGCCTCCCAAAACTCTAATTGGAGAGCATGATTGATGACTCTTGGCTATGGACATTTTTCATTCGATAATACACTCAGAGGGGTGAGGGGAAAGCAGGATCAAGGGTGACAGTGAATTACGTATCTCAGAGTTGGCTATGCCCAGGTTAGTGCCAGACATAGAATGTTACCTTCAAATAAACTGTCTTTAGTTTTGGGAGTATGATTCGAGGCTCATGAGTTAATTGGAGTAACTGCCGGAATCCAGAAACATACAACAATGGAGCCCATAATTTCTGCTGCTAAGTGAGATGGTTGTTAAGTGAATTTTGCCCCAATTTATCATCTGTCTTGCCACAGTTGTTAAGTGAATCACTGCAGTTGGTACATTAGTAACACGGTTGTTCAGTGAATCTGGCTTCCCCATTGACTTTGCTTGTCAGAAGGTCGCAAAAGCTGATCATATGACTCCAGGACACTGCAACCATCATAAATATGAACCAAGCATCCAAATTTTGATCACGAGACCATGGGGATGCTGCACTGGTCCCAGGTGTGAAAAATGAACATGTCATTCTTTTTCAGTGCTGTTGTAATTTTGAACAGTCACTAAATGAACTGTTGTAAGTCAAGGATGACTTGTACAAATGTTCCCTATTAAGGAAAATTATCAGAAATTTGTTTAAAAGATAAATATTGGGAATCCTTGAGATTACAAATGCTTCCCTTTTGTTCATCAGTGCAGAGGTGGTATTCAGCAGATTTTGACCAGTTCTGGAGAACCGGTAGCAGAAATTTTGAGTAATTCAGAGAACCGGCAAATACCACCTGTGACTGTCCTCGCCCCCATCTATTCTCTGCCTCCCGAGGCCCAGCTGTTCAGCTGAGCCTTCTTTTGTTGCCCTCATAGGAGAACGGAGCTGGAAAGCAGGTTAGTGGGGTGGGGAGGGAATGGAATTTTGCAGTAACCTTCCTCTTCCATGCCCACCAAGCCATACCCACAGAACCGGTAGTAAAAAAATTTGAATCCCACCACTGCACTAGTGGCTCCATTCTTGCAAAATAATGAATGATATATTCATGACCTGAACTTCAGAGTGTTTGCTGATCTATTATGCTTCTTGGCCAATTAAAATTTGGGTTCAAAACATTGAGTAGGAAAAAATGCGTCGGATAATCATTCAAACTCAGAAACACATACATTTCAAAGCAGATTAAATAAAAAGACTAAGTGGACAAGTGGCATGCATTACCGTGAAAAATACCAGAAGTTTTTCTTCTTTATCAGTCTGGAGAGATTCTCAGTTATCCAGGTCATGGTTGTCCCAAAAAGGTGCTTTTTCAGGAAGCAACTGGGCTTTCTTCTTTTTTCTTTTGAAGACATTTCACTTCTCATCCAATAAGTTTCTTCAGCTCTTCCATTCCCTGCTATCCTGTCAGAGATGAAGAAGTTTCTTGGATGAGAAGCGAAATGTCTTCAAAAGAAAAAAGAAGAAAGTCCAGTTGCCTCTTGAAAAAACACCTTTGGGACTTCTTGTTTATCAGTTTATCACACTCTATTCCAAGGGATAAACAGGGGATGGTGAGAAAAAGTGTACTTTCCATTTGGAACTTGAGAAACAGGGATGCTAATTGTTTTAGCATTAGGATGCTATTGCATTTAGGCTTATATACTGTCCCCGTAGCACTTCATTGCACTCTGTGTTTAGTTTACAATGTAAGCATTATTAGCTAATTGCCTCCCACAATCTGTGTCCTCATTTTACCGACCTCGGAAGGATGGAAGGCTGACTCAATCTTGATCCCTGTCAGGATTGAACTCCAGGCGGTGGGCAGAGTTTGCCCCTAATACAGCATTTTAACCACTGTGCCACCAGTGTTTTGTAGTTGGCACCATAGCTAAATTCCAAAGACACTCCGGTTGGTTTTAAAATAATACTGTATGTTAGATATTCACTAGATGATGGGTTCAACATCATATTAAACCAAGGTCTGTTAAAACAACGTAGCTTACAAATAACATTAAGCCATGAGATCCATAACCATAAACCTCAGAGGCTAGACTTCAATAAAAATAAATTTAGATATTACTAGACTTCATTTTCACAACTCATAGTAGAATACTGAATAAATGAACTCTATGCATTACATACTGTATATAATACCTCAACACAATTTTTGTGATGCATATTTTTGCATTAGGACTTTTAACTAATCTCTTCTCCCTCCTCATTTATCACTTATTTCAATTATAACAACTCATATATCTGCTTAAAAGCAAAAGAGATTAACTTTAAAAAAGAAGAGAAGTCATTCAAAAGTGAATGAGAAAAAAATATATGCAGCACAGTATGTGGAGATTTAGAAAAGAATTTCAAAAATTGTCAATAAATGCAATTTCTCTATAAGGGTTCTCTAAAAGGAAGGAAATTGCTAAGCAAAATGTAATGGCCCACCATATCCTCATAAATCTTTTCTATTTAGATTCCACTTATAAGTATTCACTCAGACTGATATATGAAATATTCATAGCAGAATTGATTAAGCAACCAAGCGGGTGCCAGATTGGGCCCTGTATCTAAGATGAGAATTTGAAAAACTTGAAGATGTGAAGTTTTATCAAGGAACAGAGAAGTAAATATCAAGGATGAGAGGTCTCTTTGACTTGGGCACTTCAAAACGGTAGAGTTTCACCGCAGAAACCTTCCACACCCTTAGATAAAACAGTATGTTCATTAGTAGTACTGGACCAGAAGAATCTTGGTCAAAACAACACTATAGAGCACTACACACCAGAACAACTAGACACAAGGACAGTTTTTTCCCGAACACCATCACTCTGCTAAACAAATAATTCCCTCAACACTGTCCAGCTATTTACAAAGTCTGCACTACTATTACTATTAATCTTCTCACCACTCTTCATCACCCATCCCCTCCCACTTGTGACTGTTTGACTGTAACTTTGTCGCTTGTATCCTTACTATTTATATTGACTGTTTCCTGGTATGATTTGATTGCTTATTGTACCCTATGACTATATGATTCTTGATGAATGTATCTTTTCTTTTATGTTTACTGAAAGTATTTGCACCAAAACAAATCTCTTGTGTGTCCAACCACACTTGGCCAATAAAGAATTATATTCTAGTCTATTCTATCTTGATTGTTGGAATCCAGGATTCTCCACTAATCCAGAAGCATTAATAGGACCTCACTTTGAACTATCCTGTGTTATGAACTTTGGGGATCCAGAAAATGGTTTTGAAGGGATGAACAACCAGAACTGGCTACAAAAACGATCTAGAAAACTAGAGGCTTTTCTATCTCTCTCCCCACACTCTCTCTTAATTAATTAATCAGTGGAACAATTTGTCTCTGAAGATGTGGATGCTCCATCATTGGAGGTTTTTAAGAAGAGATTAGACAACCATTTGTCCAGATTGGTATAGGGTTTCCTGCCTGGACTAGAAAATCTCCAAGGTCCCTTCCAGCTTTATTATTCTATTACTTACAACCGAATTCACATGGCTGCATTGTAAGTACTCAGCATCTGGCTCACATTTATTTATTTAATATTTATTTATCTAAAACATTTGTATATACCATTATTCAGACAACTCTGGCGGCTTCTGATAAAATCACTCTAAAAACACACTCGCACACTCGAAAACATAAAATATTAAAAACAATAAAAACAAACCTGGCACCAATCCATGCAAACATGTCATCTAATCTCTCAAGGTTTGGGACAAAAGCCATTTCAGACCTTTGCAATGTCCCACATTCCTATGACTGCAATTTCTTTGTATTTTTTTCCCTTATAAACTGACATTTGCTTCCTGTTTCTGGCCAAAAAAAAAAAATACTGCAGAAAATGGGTTTGCTTCATGACTGTGGAATTCACTTAATGACCACATATTTGCTTAGCCACCCACTGCCAAATTGTTGTACCGTTGAGTCAGTCACATGATGACCTGCTTAATGACCTGCATGTTTTTACAGCTGTAATCCTAGATTCAGTCGTGGTTGTTAAGTCAAGGAATATCTGTAATGGAGAGATAAAGTTGAAGGAGGGAGGAAAGACTAGGAATCAGAGGCAGGTTCTGACTAGGTCTGGAGAACTGGCAGCGGAAATTTTGAGTAGTTTGGAGAACTGGTAAATACCACCTCTGACTGGCCCCACCCCCATCTATTCTCTGCCTCCCGATTCCCAGCTGATTGGCTGGGTCTTCTTTGGTTGCCCTGCACAGGAGAACTGATCTGGAAATCAGGTTAGTGGGGTGGGGAGGGAATGGAGATTTTGCAGTATCCTTCCCCTAACACGCCCCCCAAGCCAGGCCCACCAAGCTACATCATGCCCACCGAGCCACGCCCACAGAACTGGTAGTAAAAAATTTTGAATCCCACCACTGCTAGGAATGCGAGATAATTGCATAATCAGGATGTGAGGAAGAATGTGACTTGTTAAAATAGAAACATTCATCCAGTTAAATTCAGAGACAAGATGCCAGCAAGTATTAATTGTGGGGAATTGTGGGAATTGAAGTCCCAGCCAATTTGAAGCACACCAGATTGGAAAAGATTGCCACCTTCTGCCACTCACAAAGCAAAATCAATGAAGTGACAAAAGTCTGCAATGTGTTTCTAAAAAAAAAATAAATGAAGGCTTAAAATCCGGAGAAGATGAGTAAATAATAATTGTTTTGTCTTTTCTTTTTGCTTTAAGTCACACTCTTTCATTAAGTACATAATGATTCAAGATTCCCCCCCCTCCCCAAAATACAAAATTGTAATTTTTTTAAATGCTAAATTTCTCATTCAAGACATGTCAGGAGAACTCTATAGCAATTACACCCAACGTGCCCTGACAGATCTGACAGGAAACATGAAAAATGTGGTGCTTTCTATAATAATGATTATTTTTCACATAACACCAGCTGTGCTTCCATTAAACTGAATGACTGCTTTCCTATACAACACCAAAGACCAGCATTTAGTCGTGAAAAAAATATAATTCTCCTTCGGTTTTCCCCACTTGCTTTAAATCGGTGTCAATCTGTGCATCCAAATCCACATCGGAAATATTGAACCCCCCCCCCCCCAAAAAAAAAAAAAGCCCAAACCAAAACAAGTATCACTCCATCCAAAATAAAACCAGGGGTATTTTTTATTTCAGCTTGGAGAAAGCCCCTTGTTATCTTCCCTGACACAGAGTGCCCATGAAGTACAGGAGGAAGTGGTTACAGAAATATTTTACATCAGAGTTAGCTCTGATGAATGACTCCCTTTCGCTCCAAGGCATTTCATTCAACTGCTCTTCAGAGAGTCCTTAGGGCTCCTCCAGGAAGGTCCCTGGTGCCTCCTTGCCTCTTTTATCTGTCACAATGATGGGGAGAAAAGCAACCACCACCAAATAAATACACCCACATTGAAGCTCTTGTCAAGAGGCAGGCAGAAACGTTGCCAATTTCGGAATGTAGGCTGTAGCTACTAAAGGAAATAGCTGCCTAATTCCTCTGGTGTATATTATGCACTCCTTCCCCAATTATTAAGAACAGCAGTCTCTCTCTCTTCCTTTCCCTCCCCCCCCCCCCCCTCTCTCTCTACATGTACTTGACTGTTGATAATCTTAAAGAAGCAGGAAATCCCTCCAGAGAACTCTGGCCTACAACTGAATTATAGGACACTACGTGGTCTGGTTGTGTGAAATGTCAAAAATATATATATATATCAAACACAGTCAGACATTATGCCTAGCCTAGATTCACAAATGGTGGGAGGGGGGAATGATCTTTAGTGAGAAACACAAACTAAGTTGCTAGAGTTGATAACACACCCAGTCTCTAAATTCATTCCTTAGGGATGTGTTATTTTTAACCTCAAGGAAAGGGAAACAACTGTTTAATTTCTCATTGTGGCAAAACCAATACAAACAGAAGATGAAAATAAAATATACAAATACATATAAAAGTACATAATTAAACCAGTAGATTAAACTTTTGTCTTTGATCCACCAACATCTTGAAGCATAGCCTCAATGTTACGATGTTCGAAGGCTGGCTGACTGCACAGCCTATAGTTTCTGAACCTGGGAATAACACACACAAGCCAAAGTTTGACACTTCAGCTACGCTGCTGAATGAAATCCATGGTCAGTGTTCTGCTGAAAGAACCGTTTTTCAGATGAAAATCAGAAAGAATGATTCTTTTCTCCATATGAATACTCAGAGACCATAAAGTACAAAGAGTATCATTAAATAAATATACTGAATGAGCAGGAAATCTGCTGACCACTTTGCCCAAATTCTATTCCGTGCAGAGAGAGATCAAACTACTTCTGTAACAGTTTTGACTCAATCAGTCCATATTTAAAAAGTTCATTTTTCTATCATATTTTCCCCTGTATAAATAATAAAATTGGCAATAATGGACCCAGCAACAGAACACACTGTGGATAAAGATACAAATGGAATAGCGCCTAAGTCAAAATGGCTAGGCTGTGTGCTGAAATGGTACCATGATTGCTCCATCATTCACTTCTTAGTTCATCTGTCATCACAAGCGGTGGTCTGTAGTGGAAATGTTTCAAGTCATCCTATCACGCAGAGATAAGAAAGTGGCTGAGTAGTGCTGGAACTATCACACAAGCGCTCTGCCCTCAAGTCACCTAACCTGAAGGTCGTGGGCCAGTACCGGCCCACGGCCTGTTTGGAACCTGGCCATGCAACCAGTGGGTGAACGCACACACGCAATTTCGTTTGTGTGAATGATGGGTGCATATGCCTGCTGCTTGTGCAAATGGAGCTGCACGTGCAAGCTGTTGTGGTTTGCCAGCAATCAGTGCGGACAGCAGAGATATTGGACAGTGAGGATGAAAGGGAACCAGTCAGGGAGTCTGGCAAGGACTTGGATGAGGGTCCTGCATTCGATGCAGGGATGGGGCCAGGACTATCTGAGAGTGGGGTGCTGCCTTCTGAGCTTTCGGAGTCTGGCAGCAACGAAGCAGAGGAGCCCAGGGGAGCCTGCTCCCAGTGCACGTGTGCGCAGAGCTGCTAGAAGGTGAGAGCAGCTGAAGCAGAAGGGGCAACTAGGGAGTAAATCTGGGAGGTGACTGCCCCTCCCAAAAGGGATAAAAGTCAGTCCTCAATGACGAAGAGCTTTGCAGGAAGCAAAGCAGTTCAGTAATCTCCGAGTCCTTCATGAAGCTACTCTGTACTCATGTACTCTGGTTGGTTTTTTTCTAGGTTTTTGGGTTGGTTTATGTGAGCCTTAATTGGACTTCTGTTTCTTGGCAACATTCTACAGCACTGAAAAGCATGCTCTTATCTGGAGGAACTATGTATAATGAGTTTTGGCTGGGAATTCAAGTAATTCCTAGTGTCACATTAAAAAGGTTTTACTTTTAAATTCAGTTTGTGTTTTATTAAGTTTGACGAAGCCTGGATTGGAACACAAGCATGCTCTCTTTCTGCCTGTGCAGGACCAGCCCCTTTATTCCCCCTGCTGCCACTGCTGATTCACAAAGTCGGAAAGGTTGGGGGTCACTACTCTATGACTTTCTATGGAGTCTTGAGAGGGTCTAGTCCAGGGGTGTCAAACTCATATCATAACAGCGGCAGGGGTGGGATTCTACAGGTTCGCACCTATTTGCTAGAACCAGTTGTTAAATTCTAAGCAGTTTGGAGAACCAGTTGTTAGAAGAAATTACTGGCCTAATCCTGTAAGGAAGGCAGGAAGGAAACATTCTGGTGTTGCTTACAGAAACTGCCTCTCCGTTAACCCTTATTGCATTCTTGGCAGGACTAGACTTCCTGTCTCAGGAACTTCTCTGGAGTTGTTTTCCCCTCCTTTGCTGGTACTTTGCTTGTGTGCAGTGACCATTCAAAGTTAAATGGGACTGAATAAAGTGATTTATGACCATTTTTCACACTTACGACTGTTGCAGCATCCCCACAATCATGAGAGGGCAGGCGAGGAGATGCATGCCTCAATGCGAGTGATGTGGAGTTGACCATGCCCAGCCAGTAACATGACCACCAAGCCACACCCACAGAACTGGTTGTTAAAAAATTTGAATTCCACTCCTTAATATCAACACATGTACTATCCACAGAGAAATGCCACAAATATACAGAATCTGCACATGTTCAAAACTGGTACCAAGAATTATTTGTATTCTTCAAAAGAATTAAAATGTTTACCTTTAGACAGACTGACACCAGCACTCTTTTTTATTGGTTCAACATAAGTTTTTATTTTGATGTCAAGCAAGAAATGAAACCAGTAAAAAGGAACATTAGTACCAATGTAACAAAACCATGAATAAGAAAAAACTGGAACCATAACTCAGAGATTACATTCTTTCTAAAATCAATAACAGGTGAGCTGATAGAATAGTTAAGCAGAACCAAGATAGAAAAGTATTTCTGATACATGTAGAATTTTGAGAAGATGGAATTTTTCAAGTTGGATGCTATGTGAGGAAGAATCCTTCCTTCCTTCCTACTTTTCTCCCTCCCTCCATGCATTCCCTCCTTCCATCCATCCATCCATCCATCCATCCATCCATCAGTGTTTACTCCTGGCAACTGCCTTTACAAATCCCTGCTGTTTTCTTGGAAAATTTCAATAATTTTCAATTGCCACCTTCTTAGGGCCGAGACAGAGGGACTGGCCCAAGCACACTTAGATGGACTGGAACTCACAGTCTCCTGATTTCTAGCCTTATCCCTTAACCACCTTAGTAAACTGACTTTCAAAATAATGAAGTTATTTCATATCAGTACTGCTGACCTCCTACAATGCTTCCAACCACATCTCAGAAGTATGGAAAAACTTACAAAAGAAAACACCACCAGCAGCAAAATTGTAGTCCACAAGAAGTCTGAAAGAATGATCAAGCACCCTGAGAAAAGCAGAAAGCCCTTGCACAACCTTGTGAAAGTTTTTGAGAAAGCCAGAATTTGGCCCAGAATAATGGGAGACCCAGCTGCAGGTTTTTCCGAAAATTCTCTCTCACCCCTTAATTCAAGTCAAAAGAAAACAAAAAGCAAAAACTGATGCCCTCAAGTAAATCTCAGCAGCTGAGATAACAAGGGAAGGACAGCAATTTCTTAGCAGCTGTGGTTCCAAACGTGAATGAAAAATTAACTGTGCCATGCAATGAAGCGACCATGCCTACAAAGGCTTCTTCAGATCTTTGTTTTCATCTGCCATCTAATATTCCTGGGAAGGTCAAAGTGCTCTCCCTTCTTTATTCATTACATTTCTCTTCTTTATTGAAATCATTACAGATCTTAGGGATTTCTAATAACGTGTCTTTTCACAACTGCTGTTCTTGTTTCTTCTTGAAAACAAATGCCATTCAGGCAGTGGATAAGCAGATGGGTATCCAATTCATTTGGGAATGTTTTAAAATGCAAATACTTCATTTCATATGCTGGTACAGTGCTCAAGTTATCAAAACTTTACCTTTTTTTCCTGCCTCTTTTAAGTTCATCTGTATTTAATTATTATTGTTTTACTTTGTAATAAGCAAAGAAGCATCAAAGAATATGTAGCAATCCACTACGAGAGGAGACACCGCAACTTTCGCTCGCAATTTGAGTTTAATTGACATTTGAGGTCGTGATTAATAATGGATTGAGATTCTGAAATACTGAGCAAGACTAGAAAACGAGGACATGAGGGAAGAGAAACCTATGACCCTTTCATTTTTGATGGATTCAAATCTCCATCAGCCCTAGCCAAAATGATGAATAATCACAGAGAGGAGGCATACTGTAGTTCAACAAAAATCTAACACTCAGGGGCCCAGGTCCTCCTGCGCACTGCCTCACCTCCTAATTTGTGATTCCTAAAATGATAGAAGCAGGAAATTATTGAAAATATGAGATGAAACAGTATTGACTCTGAAGCTAAAGATAGTTTCTGTTCTGTCCTTCATTTACATACTCGAAATCCCCGCGCTTTGATTGGCTAAAGCGCGGGGATTTCTAATTGGCCAGGCGAGCCGCGCCAATTGGCCCGTTGAAAGTCTCCCGCGATTGGCTCGCTCCAAGAGCGGGAGACTTGAAACGCTGCCATTGGCCGCGGCCGCGGCGGCGAAAAGAATAAAAGCCGCGGGCTTTTTCCTTTTCGCCGGTTCGGTTCTCAACTTCTAAATAAAGAGCTTTAAACGAAGTCACCGACTCCTGGCGTCTTTCTGCGGACACGACACTGGCGACGAGGATGGGATACAGACCCTGAACCGAACCCCGTGTCCGACGAGAGCCAGACTTAGCACCGAAATGGCGAAAATCGCACCGCCCGCCCCCTTCAAACCCGCCACCGAGGACTGGGAATCGTTCTCAGACCGTTTCCGCATGTACCTCGAGTGCACCGGAATGAAGGATGCCCCGGGCCCGCTAAAACGCGCCGTTTTCCTCACCCATTGCGGAACCGAAGTTTTCCAGATGGCCAAAGCATTGGCCAAGCCGGCCGACGCAACCGCCATGGATTGGGACGTCCTCGAACCTATCCTTCGGCGACATTACGCCCCCGAGGTCCCCATCCTGATCCGGCGCAACGAATTCTACCGGCGGGACCAGAAACCGGGTGAAAAACTGAGCGACTTCGTCGCCGAGCTGCAGCGCCTAGGGGGGCTCTGCGAATTTGACGGCCTGAACAGCCTCCTAAGAGACCGATTCGTGCTCGGCCTATGGGACCCTGCGCTCCAGAGCCGGCTTATGGCTAAGGGCGACATCAGTCTAGCAGACGCCCTCACCGCAGCCACAGCCGCAGAAGCAACCCGCACTTCCGCCGACAGCATGCGCAAACCAGACGCGAAGGGCGGAAACAACAACCCGGCAAGGTTGGCCGACCTAAAAAACGAAACAACCGCACACCACGGCGATTTCCATTCTGCATCCAGCACGTCCAAAGACGAAGAAGACATACATCGAGTGCAGACGGGGCGCGACCAACGGAACCGCAGAGGTCGTAGGTCGAGGACCAACTGTGCCGGTTGCGGCGGCGACCACCCCAGATCAGAATGCCGATTTTTTGACTCCATCTGTCGGCATTGTGAGAAAAAGGGACACATCGCTCGGGTTTGCCGCCAAAAGAAGACTCGCAGTCCACCCAGATGGGACCAACACGATCGAAGAAGGGAAAGCCCACCGCCCCGGACCAGAGATCGCCAATCGGACAGCGGGTGGGACCGGATCCAACGACCCTCGAGAGGCGGCGACAACCGGCGCAAAGAAGAGACCCACCAGACGGTAACCATCGGCCACGCCATCTCCGACGGCGCCAGAAAGGTACATGTAGAGGTCCATATCGAGGGCCAACCATGCAAAATGGAGGTGGACTCCGGGTCCTACCTCTCCATGATTGCATGGCACGAGATAAAACGGTTGGTGCCTACCCTCCATAGGAGGAACATAAACGCCCAAAGACTTATTGTAAAAGACTACCAGGGAAACCGCGTCCCGGTAGTGGGCACCAAGAACTTTAATGTGACATATAAGGGGCGCACCGAACAACTCCCACTCACAATCGTCGATCGCGACCGCCCAAGCCTGCTGGGCCTACAATGGTTCGCCCCGCTCGACATCGCTCTCACGGGAGTCAACCACGTCACCGACGACGGCTGGGAACAGCGGCTAGCCCAGGAGTTCCGGGAGGTCTTCGACGGAAGCCTGGGCAAGTACCAGGGGCCCCTTATCTCATTTGATCTAGACCCTAGCGTCCCCCCCAAGCGACTAAAACCTAGGCGGGTACCATTCGCCCTAAAACCTAAGATTGACGAGCAAATTGACAAGCTCGTCAAACAGGGGGTGTTGCAACCAATAGACCATGCCTGATGGGAGACCCCAATAGTGACCCCGGTCAAGCCAGATGGGTCAGTGATAATTTGTGGGGACTATAAGGCCACCCTAAATGGCGCGCTGCAACAAAGCGCCTACCCCATCCCAATCGTGCAACACCTACTGCACTCACTGGGAGGGGGCAGGGTCTTTGCCAAGCTTGATCTCGCCCAGGCATACCAGCAGTTGCCGGTCGACGAAAAAACGGCGGAAGCCCAGACCATCGTTACCCATCGGGGGGCCTTCAAGTGCAACTGACTCCAATTCGGAGTCAGCGTAGCACCAGGCATCTTTCAGAGCCTGATGGAACGTTTGCTGCAGGGCATCAAGGGGGTGGTGCCCTATTTCGATGACGTGTTAGTGGCGGCGCCAAACGAAGCCGAATTAGAAAACCGACTCAGAGAGGTCTTAACCAAATTTAAAGTAACGGGACTTAAAGTAAAAAGGGAGAAATGCCAACTGTGCACGGAACGAGTGGAATTCTTGGGCTACCTACTAGACCGGCACGGCATTCACCCCACAAGTAAAAAAGTGAAAGCTATCAAAGAGGCCCCCACCCCTAGATCAAAGACTGAATTGCAGGCATTCTTGGGGTTACTGAACTTTTATAATGTTTTCCTACCCCAAAAGGCAATGGCGGCGGAGCCTTTGCATAGGCTCCTGGATAAGGCGGCAACCTGGACTTGGGGGAAATGGGAGCAAGCCGCCTTCCAAAAAACTAAAGACCTCCTCACCTCCGACGCCGTCCTGATCCAATTCAATGAAACCTTGCCCCTGGCCGTCACTTGTGACGCATCACCTTTCGGCGTCGGCGCTGTCCTCAGCCATACCCTTCCTGACAGAAAAGAAGCACCCATCGCGTTCTTTTCCAGGACTCTAACCAAGCCAGAGCGGAACTATAGCCAACTGGACAAAGAAGCTTTGGCTATAGTTGCCGCCGTTAAGCGGTTCCACGAATACCTTTACGGCCGCCCCTTCACCATTGTAACAGACCATAAGCCGTTGCTGGGCATCCTTGCAGGGAATCGAGCCACCCCGAACATTCTGTCTCCCCGGATGACAAGGTGGTCCGAGTTCCTGGCAGCCTACAGCTACGAACTTATACACAAACCGGGTAAGAAGATTTCACACGCGGACGCTTTGAGCCGCTCGCCGTTACCGGACTCCGACCCTGACCCAGCACCAACGACAAACACCCTTAGCATCGAGAACCTACCCAACCTACCCATAACCGCGTCAGACATTGCCCGGGAAACTATTAAAGACAGGCGTCTGGCGCGGATTTTGCATTGGGTGGAAAAAGGTTGGCCAGAAAGGGACAACGACGAGTCCGTTAAGACATTTAGAAACCGCCAAACCGAACTCTCGCTGCTTAAGGGGTGCATCTTATGGGGTGACAGGGTGGTCATCCCGGACAGACTGCAGGGGAAAGTTTTAGAAATGTTGCATGAGGGGCATCCTGGCATCGTAAGAACTAAAGCCCTGGCCAGAAGTTACGCTTGGTGGCCAGGGATGGACAAGCAGATAGAGGCCTGGGTAGCTAGGTGCCAGCGATGCCAGGAGACTAGACCCAGCCCACCCACAGCACCCATCCTGGAGTGGGAAACACCAAGGGGGCCCTGGTCCAGAATCCATTTGGACTTTGCCGGTCCCACGAATGGACATACCTTCCTCATAACAGTTGACGCTTACTCCAACTGGTTGGAGGTAAGCGACAGGAAATCTACAACCACGGAGGCCGTGATCAAAGAACTTTGCAAACTCTTTGCAACACACGGCCTCCCAGACGTCGTCGTCTCCGACAACGGGCCCCAGTTTACTTCCCTCGACTTCGTGAAATTCCTGGCGGAGAGGGGCATCCGCCACGCATGAACAGCACCGGCGCATCCGGCGGCGAACGGTAGGGCGGAACGGATGGTCCAATTTACCAAAAAAACCATCCGGAAAATGGACCACGGGGAGATCCAAGACAAAATTAACAGACTCCTCTTTATACAACACATCACCCCGAACACCACTACCAACAAAAGCCCAGCCGAGTTACTAATGGGTAGGAAGCTGAGGTCCCCACTCGACAGGTTACACCCAACATATAACCCAGAGCGGCCCCCAGACTCAAGTACAAAATACCGAACATTCGCACCCGGGGACCTCGTGTATGCAAAAAACCTGACGGGGGACCCCCTATGGATCCCAGCCGTCATCACCCAAATCACAGGCCCACGCTCATACCGGCTCCAAACCACAGATGGGCGAGCCTGGAAACGACACATTGACCAACTCAGGTCTCGGACAGCAACAGAATCCACCCCCCAAAACACAAACCAAGGGGGGAGGGAATACCCGAATAACCAAACGCAAGAAAAAATAAACCAGCAGTACTTACCAGAACGCAGCCATCACGATCCCCCACCGGAGAAGAACCACCAAGCCAGCTCAACTGACTCGGAAAGACCAAGCGGGAGCGGCGAAACCCGTAGCTCAACCAACCCGGAAGGCCCAGGTGGGAGCCACGGAGAAGGAACCGGCCCGATCATCCAACCGGTTCGCACAGAAGAGGGAGCAGCCAAAAACTCGACTGCTCCGGCCGAAATCCAGCTTGCAACTGAGTTGCGCAGGTCAAGTAGGACTAGACGGAGCCCCGCCTACCTACGTGACTACGCAACGTAAGGACTGTACCAAGAGGGGAGGGGTGTTCTGTCCTTCATTTACATACTCGAAATCCCCGCGCTTTGATTGGCTAAAGCGCGGGGATTTCTAATTGGCCAGGCGAGCCGCGCCGATTGGCCCGTTGAAAGTCTCCCGCGATTGGCTCGCTCCAAGAGCGGGAGATTTGAAATGCTGCCATTGGCCGCGGCCGCCGCGGCGAAAAAAATAAAAGCCGCGGGCTTTTTCCTTTTCGCCGGTTCGGTTCTCAACTTCTAAATAAAGAGCTTTAAACGAAGTCACCGACTCCTGGCATCTTTCTGCGGACACGACAGTTTCTCCTGACCAGTCATGTCCAATTCTAGAGGGTGGTTCTCATCTCCATTTTCTTAGTCATGGGAAATGACTTCATTGCCCAAAGACATTTTTATGGTCATGTGGGGCACAGAACACTGTTGTCTTCCCACAAAAGTGGTATCTATTTAAAGAGAAATTGGATAATCATTTCTTTGAAATAGTATTATCAAGGTTCCAAGTAATATGCCCATAGCAAACAGAACTCCAAGGCAGGTAGGTTCCTCAAAGAATAGTTTTATTGGACATATCATATATTGGCACGATCTGATGAAAATCAGCTCTGAATATTCCCATGATTTTCTGTTCAGAGTATTGCAGTGTAAATTCAGTGCCAGAAAAGTAAACAGATGGCTGAGGCTTCATTTAACTTCTTAATAAACACATGAAGTAGATTTTACAATACCAGTTGTAGATTTCTCCAACATGAAGCAAACAGAAGGAGACATGTTACAGGCTCAGAGCAGAACAGCAACTCAACTTCAGCAGAAACAGATATCAGTTTCAGTTTAATTCAGCAGGCAAGCAAGACACACAGCAGAGGAGAGAAGCAGTTTCATTTTCAATAGACAGACTCAGAGCTTAACATAGCTTCAGAGCTGCTGAGCTTAATATGGAGCCACACCTAAGCTATTTCTAGTTTCAGTTTCCAAACAGTCCTCATTGGCTGACTTAGTTGCTATGCCTATTCATTGGCTGACCTTGTTAGCAAGCTCTATTCCAATTCATGAATGTACTCTGACATTTTCACTTAATTAAAAGTAAAAGTTCCCCCCTTTTCCAAACGATCAGTCCATGGTCCAATCAAGGTGCCATCTGGTTGCCTGGTAACTTCATTCCTCCTTCACTTGCCCACCTGTAGAAATGTCCTTGGTTCTTGTGAGAAAGTATTTTGTTTTGGCTAAAAAAAACCAGCTATCTCAATTCCCCCCTCCCTATCCCTCAGCTCCAGTGTGGCAACACTGAAGCCTCAAAATGGCCTCGGTCAGGTCAGCTTCAGGGTCGACAGGTATAAGGTTTCCTGTTTGTGCCGGGGATTGAATTAGAAGTTGTCCAAGGTTCCTCCCAATTCTGTTATTCTGTTATCTACTCGCATTTGCTTGCTTTCGAACTGCAAAGTGAGCAGGAGCTGGTGCAAATAACAGGAGGTCACCACATCGTGCAGTGCTTTGGTCTTGAACTCATCCAAAATCAGCATCTTTAACCACTGAGCCATTGCATCCCCATATCAACTCTATTTTATCCATTTAATATTAAGTAACAAAATATTTCTATCTTGAGATCTCCCTCTCTCACTCTGTTTATTGGAAACCAATTCTAAGGCCAAATGCAGTCCTCAAACATCATATATCCTTTATCTAGAAGGCCGCAGTCCTTTCTGCTTTATATTGGGTTATCAATACTACCAGCCATTACTTTATGGTAAAGCTATTCTGTTCTGTTTTTCAATGGACACTTTTCTGGCTTCGATACCCGTTTTTATGCCAAATGCAACCCAGGCAAAATCCATACATTCAACTCAGGAAAGGTACCTCATGCTCTGTTTCTGGTGTGGCAAACTGCAGATTTCTCCTTCAAGACAGATTGGGAAGGACAAATGTGTTTTTTTTTTTTTAAGTACATCTTAGTTATTCTTCCCCATTTGGTGCCTGTGTCCAAGTAGCTCCATAGGTTTCCCCCCCCTCTCCTTCTAAGCAATAGCCATAATGCAAAAAACAACCACAAAAAGTCTTTGCTACTTTTGTACAGCTGTCTGCGGTTAAGAGAGTGAACCGCCTTGTCATAAATAAGGCTTTGATGGAATCAAGCACCAACACGGTATGTACCTTGGCTGCAGCCCTAACTGATTGAAAATACAATAAATCATATTTTACTGGGCTGACTCACTGCCACCTTTTGCTCCATAAATCCTGTCCTCAGGAATATTTATGCTACACAGACTTCAACACAAGGGCAAGACCTGAGTTACATTTATGAAATATATTTCAGGTTTTCTACTCCAGCCCATATTGTCTCCCCCCTCACACATAAGCAACCCCAAACACACACATAAGCAACACCATTGCAGTAGTCCATGCAAAACTTTCCCTGCAAATGTTAAGACTAGCAAGGCCTAATTGGTAATATCCCACTCTCCACCCTCATGGGAAAAAAAAGTAGATATGATTTGCAACATTGAGGGGCGCAGCAATTTTTGTTCTTCAGTTCTGCAATTGCAAATGAACCTAGAACAAGCAAATATTATTTTGGAGGCATGCAATGGAGTTGGGAATACCAACAAACACTTTCCTATTTCATAATATTGTAGGATAATTGGAAGTATGACATGCATACTGTTAGCAAGTCATTTTTTTTATGACATACTGCATCACTCCATATTACTGCCCAGCATAAAAGTGTGACATAATTTGACATGACAGCTGAAATTTAGAAGACAACAATCTCAATTCTATTTTCAAACAGGATGACTACAAAAGAAGCCAAGAAAAGCTGGCCGTCAGGAACACAACAGATGGAAAAATGTCTGCTGTCTGCCAACTTTAAATTGCTGTTGAGTAATTTAGTATATCTCTAGAATAAAAGAATAATTAATCATAATTTAGAAAAGGTCTTCAGTGAAGAGTATTTATTCTCTTTTATTTATGCTTAGCAGGTTTTAATGAACCACCAACACTTCGGCTTTGCTCTAATTCTGCTTGGCATAGTTCTTGAAAAATAGCAGTATTTCAGATTCAGAAACCTAGTTTAGGGTAAATTACTTTGTAATTTCTTATTGTTATTGTATAAATATCACCAAATACAGATTCAACAGAATTCAAAACAATGCCAATTCAGAAAATTTGATATTCTGATATTTCTAAACAGAGTTTTCCTCAATCCGGTTTTCCTCCAGATGTGTCAATTTCAATTCCCAAAATTCTCTGTAATGACTCGGGAATTCTGGGTGCTGAAGTCCATCCATTCAACAAGTACCCAAGCTGAGAAAAAAAGCAGATTAAAGGACAAAGTACATAGAGAAATGTGTGTTGTCCCCAAATAATTATGACAGTTTCTGAATGATAAGAAACAACTGTTATGACATTCCTGCGACTTAAAGCCATTATTTTGGTGTCTGTAATGTGAAGGAATGGAGAATAGATCTGGATGTTCTCATGTGTGACATTCTATCCAATATCTGAAAAATCCTGTCAACTTAAATATTCCCACTTCTTTCAATCTTTTCTACACATGATTTCATTATAAGTTCTCTAATCATCTTGAACATCTTCACTGAATGTGTCCCTATTACACTGAATGCTTTCTAGGTATGGGGCCCAGAACTCAAGATGGGGCCTGAGCAATACAGGATAAAGAACTACAACTAAGTATGACGTAGAGACCATAATTACAAAATGTGAGAATTAGAAAGGACTTTGTAGATCATCTAGTCCAGGGCTGTCATACTCCCGGCTCGTGGGCCAGATGCATCACAAGTTGGTCACACCCAGTTTAGCGAAGGGGAATAAAGTTCTGATACATTAATGCCACCATGACAACATGAGTTTGATCCCCCTGATCTGGTCTGAATTCCTGCCCTATCCAGGAACTCATTATAGATCAATGAGAATGTATTATGTTGGCATAATACAAATGAGAAAGGGAGGGAAGATTAATTCTGTCCTTTTCCAGTTCAGCTGCATTTTCCCCCAAAACCTCCTTGACTGATCCACCCAAATAATCAAGTAAATCAAAGCATCCTTGTCCTTACTTTACCTTCCTTCAATTGGGTTTTCCAAATGCTATCAGAGAATTTATATTATTCAAATTTCTTGTCCTAATTTGAACATTATATCTCTTTATTACCTCCCATCCTAGACGTGGTATCTTGCAACAGTAATAGAAAGGAGGGTTTCCAACATGTACTTTTGGAAATGACAGAGGTTGTGATGGCCTCGCTACAAAATGAGCCACTCACCAAATTTCTCCGATTTGCAGGATGCATTTTGAAAGAGGCAAAGCTGGCATTCTAGATTCCATCTAAAAGCCCTTTTAATGGTGTAAGTCAATGGGAAAGCACTTCACCTAGAGGTACAAAAATAGTCAGGTACAACTAATTGATATTTCTAAGACATCATGAATTTTTTATGGTAGAGTTGAAGCATTGTTTCCTACCGACAACAGTCTATTCAGTTTTTTCCTGCTAAAGTCAGAGTGACACAAAAAGTAAAGCAAACACCAAATGGCCAATTCTTTTAAAATACATTCACCTACAAACACACACACACACACACACACACACAAAAAGCAATTCAGTCGGAAAGGTTATAAGATAATGGCAAGGCACTTAGAAAATGAGACAACTTTTGTGAATCTTAAAGTACACAGAAAGGAAATAATGAAGCATTATGTTCCTATCCGCCACTGCATTTTATCTTCTCAGGATCCAGGAAAAATAAAGCAAAACCCACAAAGACTGACATATCCAGAGCAGTGGTGGGATTCATTTTTTTTTTACTACTGGTTCTGTGGGCATGGCTTAGTGGGCATGGCTTGGTGGGTGTGGCAGGGGAAGGATACTGCAAAATCCCCATTCCCTCCCCACCCCACTAACCTGCTTTCCAGCTCTGTTCTCCTGTGCAGGGCAACAAAAGAAGACCCAAACGATCAGCTGGGCCTTGGGAGGCAGAGAATAGATAGGGGCAGGGCCAGTCAGACGTGGTATTGGCCGGTTCTCCAAACTACTCAAAATTTCCACTACTTATTCTCCAGAACTGGTCAGAACCTGCTGAATATCACATCTGTTCCAGAGGCACTTTTTTTGCTGCTTCTCTGATTTCTATTTCTTAAAAGATTCTTTTAATTAAAATAAATAATAAGGTAGAATTTGGCATTCTGCAAAGCAAAGTTTCAGCCTCTGGGAATTAACCTAAAGAAGAAGCAAATCCCTGTTGTTTTGGGAAAAGATTCTTTTTTCATGATGACATCGCTTGTGGATGAACTAAAGACTGAATATTAAAAATATAAAAAGGAAGAACAAGATGGAAAAGATACTTTGGGCACTCTATTTCAATTTTTAGAAATGGCGTTATGCACTTATGAAAAGTTGACTACGCAGCAGAATGACTGGGACAAAGAAGAAGAGGAACAAGAAGCCATCTTTGATGAACAAAGATTTTTTTCCGGGGAGGAGGAGAAAGAGGATAAGAAAAAGGGGATTTTAAGATTTGAAAAAACAACCAAAAATGAGAAAAATGAGAGGAAAGGTGGATGCAAGGTTAGAAAGCAACAGAAAGGGAGTAAGAAAAGGGAGGAGGAGAGACAAAGGGGTAAAAAGGGCAAGGAGAAGAATAAGCAAGAGAGAAAGGGGTGGAAGAGAAGCCTCAATGGTGGGAAGCAAGATTTAAAGAAAAAAAAACTTATTTAGAGACAATGGGTGAATCTAATTGGGAAAAAAAAAAGGGGGGGATTCTGGAAGGTACATAAGATTGTGTTTTCATATGTGTATCTAGAGTAGAATGTTTAAGATATAAATGAGTATTAATATATATGATTAGTGTTTTTTTTCTTTTTAAATGATATGGATAGTGGTTATGTAGGTTTTTTCTTTAGTTATTGACCTTTCTTATAAAATTTATTGTGTAATTTTAGAATGTACTAAACAGAATCCCAAGATAAATTAAGTGTTATATGAAGAACTTTTAAGTTAGGACAACAAGTTAAAGGCGTCACTCTAATTAGTGTATAGGAGAAGTATAGTAAAAGAAAAAAGATGAATGGATTGCTGGAAATAGAACAGACAAAGAATGATATTGAAAATGGTGATAAGATATGGAAGGATATATAAAGTGAATATGATGTGTGAATTTCGTCTGTGTGAAGAGTTTTAACTCGGGATCAAGCAGCCTTCAGAAAAGATGTTTTAGGTTTTGTTTTGTTTTCTATGTTCTGTGTTTTGTATGTTGATAAAAGGCAATAAAATTTTAATTAGCAAGAAATAACTTGGATAATTAGAATGAAAAGGAGAAGTTGGGATAAGATATGAAGTTAAACAGATAACATAAATATTGATATTATAATTTGGAATCATTTTGTATGTTCTATTGGTTTTCTTCTTTAATTATTATTTTTTTTTTAGAAAACAATTTGTAAGCTGTTATGCCTTGATTGTTTGTGCACTGTTTTTGTAAAATTAATAAAATGTGTTTTTTTTTAAAAAATCCTACATAAATTAACCACCCAGAAAGGTTTATTATCTGCAGTCTGGTTCAGTGTTTCTTAAAGTATGGTCTGAGGATTCCTGTGATTCCTGTAGGAACCTCTCAGGGGTTAGCAAAAGCAAAATTATTTATCAAATATTATGCAAAAATGTAAAACAACACCAGTTTGCTATTTTTTATTATAAAAAGTACACAGTAGTGAGTGTTATGAAAAACATTATGTTAATACCTAGTGATTTAATATTCTTATTTTTACATGATTCAATAAATAAATATTCTATGCATACATTGCTTTTAATATAGTAAATATCAATAAATATAACCCACACAACAAAAGAGGCTTCGGGGTTTTAAAATGGGAACAGGTCCTAAAAGCAACAATTTTAAGAAATACTAATTTTGTCAATTGACACAGATAATGAACCTGAAAATTTAAAACCACGAAGAGCTGATGGGCAAATCTTTCTGTTATTTCTTTACCTTTCTTAAATTGTTAAAACCTTCTTAAGCCTTACAGGCACATATATTGGGGGACAGCGATATAGAAAATTGCTGGAGAGAAGTGCACTACCATTACTACTACTATTACTATTAATCTTCTCATCACTCCTTATCACCCATCTCCTCCCAATTGTGGCAGTATGACTGTAACTTTGTCACTTGTATCCTTACGATTTATACTGACTGTTTCCTAGTATGATTTGATTGCTCATTGACTATTATTAAGTGTTGCACCTTGTGATTCTTGACTCTTGACGAATGTATCTTTTCTTTTATGTACACTGAGAGCATATGCACCAAAGACAAATTCCTTGTGTGTCCAATCACACTTGGCCAAAAAAGAATTCTATTCTATTCTATTCCATCAGGTAAATGAAAAAATACCTCAGTTCCAGAGGTGGTATTCAGCAGGTTCAGACCAGTTCTGGAGAACCGGTAGTGGAAATTTTGAATACTTTGGCAAATATCACCTCTGACCATCTATTCTCTGCCTCCCGAGTCCCAGCTGATTGGCTGGGTCTTCTTTTGTTGCTCTGCACAGGAGAATGGAGCTGGAAAACAGGTTGGTGGGGTGGGGAGGAAATGGAGATTTTTGCATTACCCTTCCGCCAGGAGAGGGGAGGGAATGGGGATTTTGCAGTAATCTTCTCCTGCCACACCCACCAAACCATGTCCACCAAGCCACACCCACAGAACCAGTAGTAATTTTTTTTTGACTCTCTAATCAGTTCATGCTGCCTGGTTGAAGACAATGTTAAACATGCCTGTATTTTTACCAAGAAAACCACATGGGTGGAAAATATAAAATGATTGAAATTATAGTGCCACATGAGGGACCCTTAGGAAAGTGGGAACCCAACATGCAACTGAGGAAAAACTGAGGATCTCTGACTACTAAAGGAATTTACTATATGGCTAGAATAAAGTCAGTTTAGTGTCTCTCATGCTTCAATCACTCCCTGACAGCCCTCCTAGGCAATACAGAGAGAAACATGACTAGATAAGCTAAAGTTACATTATTGTAAGGCTCTATTACAAGGATCTTGCAAATCTGAAGGTACAAATTTCCTGTCACTACTTTTAATCCTTTGATCAGGGAAGGGATTCCACTGGTATAACAACTGGTTTAGTGATCACACAAACACACTCCAAACACACACTCTGCATGCGTGCTCCGCATTTTAAAAAAGCTCTAATACTTACCTTCTACTGCAGTCCCTGTGAATAAAACAGCTAAGGCACAGCAAACCACTTTACCACACGAATCAGCTGTACTCTAAAAAAAAACAAATAAAGCACAGGAAAGAGCAGGGATGGGCAGGTAGGCCCACGTGCTCGTCGCAGCGAACCAGTTTGCTGCCAGTTGATCTTTGGAGCATGGGGTTTGCCCAAACCAGTCTGAACCGGTAGAATTCCACCCCTGGTCAATTAGGGTGGGACCATCCTATATTTCTTTCTCTGACCATTTAGTGACTGTGGGCTCCTCCCTCTCTTGTCTGATTGCTCCCTAGGCAGCATTTTTTTTACTTTGTCTCCCCACACATTTAATTACACCACACATCTGGATTATTGCAGTTGCTTCAAAGGGATTCAACTTTGATCATGAGGTCAGGCCATTATTTTGAAGCCTGTGATTGTCACCATAAACACCTCTGCCTAGAGAGGACCTCTTCCGAGGGAAAATGGCCGCTCACCAACCAATACTTCAATTTTCCAAGCAGGCAGTTTCAAGACTGACATTTCCATAATTAAATTTAATTCCAATTCCCCCCCCCCCAAAAAAAAAAAAATTATTTGTTTTTGAGCATCCCTTTTAGACAAAAGAACTGATGCATCAGCATATTTTAAAAAATGCTATAAATATTACCATCCAAGAAAAAAAGAAGAAGAAAAATTCTGGAGGAATATTGCAAGGCTGCAGCTTTAAGTGTTATAACTAGGAAAATGTTAAAATATGAAAGTATTTGTTTAGAGAGGGGCTGTACATGTCTGACAAGATTTCATCTCTGCTTAATAACTGGAAAAATGCTGCTCTTGTTCTTTTATACGAAGAGAAAGGACCTACAAGAGATTCAATTTATTAAGCATGTCTGGGAAAAGGGTTTGGCAGATTTTTGATTTGAAAGGCACATGTGACAATAAGCAAAATTTGGGAAATTTGAATGCAATTTTATGCGAGGCAGGGTATCTGCAATAAGTAATCAAGTATGGACATCCCATTGTAACTGTACTTTGGCACAAATATTGTAATACGCCTGACTTTTCAATCAAGACAAAATGTATACACAGGAAATACAACCCAATAAAGAATGCGTAGAAGCAAAATGAGAAGGTTGCATTCAGCTCTAAATTGTTGGAGGATACGCTTCATTAGAAAACACGTTGTCAGATATTTATTTTTGCAGATTTGCAGAAAAGCCATTTAATGAATCACATCAAATTTTTCCCCCTTTCCAATATGCCCATACAAGGAAGGGCACTGTGTAAATAAAATCTTTCTCATCACTTAAGTTCCTCCTCCTCTTAGTCTCCAATTATCCTTACATTTGAAAGTTACTGAAGCTTTTAAAATCTGTATCCAATTTAATTTATAAGAAGGGAGTGGATGGGATGCTCTTGTATAAAGCATATCAACAACAAGGCGACTTGGCTTATCATTTACATTAAGGACCTACTCATTTTTAGGACTAGATTATCAGCCTCTCTGCCTCTTAGGGCAGCATTGCAAGGCTTATTTGCATGAATTATTAACATGGAAATGGTGTTTGGCCAAATGTAGGGCAGTGATAGCAACAGCAAGAGCACTTAGAGTTATATACTGCTTTACAATGTTTTACAGCCCTCTCTAAGTGGTTTACAAAGTCAGCCTATTGCCCCCAACAACCTGAGTCCTCATTTTATCAACTTCTGAAGGATGAAGGCTGGTTTGAGCCTGGTGAGATTCGAACTGCCAAATTGCAGGCAGCCAGGAGTCATCAGAAGTAGAGTGCAGTACTGCACCCTAACCATCGTGGCTCATATCAGGCTTTATTGATTTATTTTTATTTTGGATCTAGAGACAACAAGCACACCAGTAAGTACAAGCAGTCCTCGCCTTACAACTTTTCATTTAATGACCATTCAAAGTTACAATGGCACTGAAAAAAGTGACTTATGACTGTTTTTCATACGTATTACCTTTGCAGCACCTCTGTGATCAGGGGTGGGATGCTAGCGGTTCGCCCTGGTTTTATAGAACTGGTAGTTCTGAAGAGTAGCAAACACCAAACTGGTTCGGTGCAATGACCTTTTGGTCATCTTATTGGCCCATCCACCTGCCCGGTCACTTGGCTGTCCTGCTTTTTCAACATCAGCTGCTTTGTGCAGCATAGCTGAGGTTGAAAAAGCAGGAAAGAAGGGGATTTTCAAACTTGTCAGCTGTCTGGCTGGCACAGCTGATGTTTTTTGCAATTGTTTTACACACACACACAGTGCACTCTGACCAAATCGGTAGTAATGCTGGTTGAATCCCATCCCTGTCTGTGATCACAGGATCAAAAATTGGGCACTTGGGAACTGGCGTGTATTTATGACAGTTGCATTGTTCCGGGAAGTGGTGGGATTCAAAAAACTTTACTACTGGTTCTGTGAGCGTGGCTTGGTGGTTGTGGCCATGTGACTGGGTGGGTGTGGTTTTTTTTTGCAGCCACCCCTCCCACCCATTTTTCAGGCCTTCTGGGCCTCAGAGGAGCCTCTGGGGGGCATTTTTGCTTCCAGAAGTCTCCTCTGGGACTCAGGAAGAAAAGAAACAGAGCATGGGAGAGGCATGCAGCACCCCTCCATGCTCCATTTTGGGAGCTTCCTGGCCTCTGGGGGTGGTTGTGTTTTTGCTCCTAGAAGGTTCCACTAAGCTCAGGAAGGCCAAAAATGGAGGGGGGCTGAGCCATTTTTTGCCTTCCTGAGCCTCAGCAAGGGGAATCCCAGCACAGCTGATCTATGTACAGCTGATTGTCGGGAGGGGAAAAAAAGAAAGAAATACCCTAGGTGAAGGTCAGGTGGGCAGGGTGAAGTGAGCATCAGGTGGGAGGGCAACTGGGTTGGGGGTGTGGTCAGCCAGAACTTACTACGGATTCGGCGACCCACGCCAAATCCTTGCTACCGGTTCGCCCGATCTGGGGCGAACCGGTTGAACACCACCACTGGTTCCAGGGTCATGTGGCAAGAAAGATCGTAAAATGTGGCAAAACTCACTTAACAACTGTCTCACTTACCAACAGGAATTTTGAGCTCAATTGTGGTTGTAAGTTGAAGACTAGAATGGTATTTATATCTGATTTGTTTGCAATAATGGTATTCTTATGTGTTTTACTGATTTCCTATTGCTTCCATGACTTTTCTTTACTTTACATTTAGGTTACTGGATACTGAAAATGCAGAAGCTGAAATTTATCTCCATAAGAATTTTATCCTAAAAGATTGCTTACATACAGGATACAAATATAAATTTAAATAGGGGAAAAGTGAAAGGAGTGCGGTTTCCCACCATGGCAAAGTGTGAATGTGCTCAAACTAGGTGAGAAATTCTGCTGCAATCCTGAGGCAGAAGCAAAGAAACAATTGTTTAAGATGACAAAACACACTTCGCAAGATGAAATATAATGGAAATAGCCAGAGCTCAGTTGGGAGGTGAACAGAGGTGAATAAAGATGCATACGCATGGAGGCTTCATGGCACTGGGAAGATGTGGTCTGATGCGGCTGGGCAGATAGATGTTGCAGTCAGACAAGCTGAGAGCCTGGGGATGAGGAAGGTTTGGAAACTGCTGGCTGACAATTTTTTCCTTTCCTCTCCCCTGCTGTCCTCTCCCTTTTCCTCTTCTCATTCCCTCCTTTTCCCTCTCCTCCCTCTTCTCCGCTTTTCCCTCCCCTCCTTTTCCCACCTCTTCTCTCCCCTCCCCTCTCTACTTCTCCCCCTTTTTCCCTCTTCTCCCCCTCTCCTCCCCCCCTCTCCTCTCTCTTCTCTCTCCCTTCCCATCCCACTTCATTTTATTATTTCCTTAGCAAGAATTAAACATTGGCATAGTGACAAAACATCACTGGATTCCAGAAGATTATTAATTATACTTAAATTAGTTATTCAATTCATATGCTAAGCCTCTTTAAAAGCCACCTAGGCTGATGATCATTGTTAGATCTGGGGTGGATCGGTTCGAAGGCGACGCGAGACCATCTAGTGAGTTCAGCTCTTCATTTCAGATAAGAATAGTCTGGATAATACGAGCCGCAGCAGCCCTTTAAATAGGGATGGCTAGCGGCTCGGCGGCCAATGGCAGCGCTTTGAATCTCCCGCGATCGGCACAGCCAATTACGGTAGATTCCTAGTGCTCCAATCACGGCCGAGGCTCCAACCAATCGGGTCGCTGTCCGTCCGGACCAATCAGTTGTGAGGGTTTGGAGTATGCTAATATAGCACACCCCTCCCCTCTTGGTTTCGTCTGCCAGTGCGTCATGACGTAGTTGCGTAGGTAGGCGGGGCTTCGTACCTGCCTATTTGACCTGTGCGGTTCAGTTCTATTGTGGTCGTCGACCGGTTCGGATGGCTTCTTCGTCACTCCAGTTCCTTGGGGTGGAACTGCCTGGAAGGTTGAGCTGGGCCTTTCTTGGTAGCTCCCTCCCAGTCTACCTGGGCTGGTTGAGCTGCCGTTCCTGTTGTTCCTGCCGGATCTTTCTGGGCTGGTTGAACTGGTTTGGCTGCTCCTTCCAGGTGAAGATTCCAGGGTTTCGTGTTCCGTTGGTTCTGCGTTTACAGGTGAGTAGTGTTGGTTTATTTGTGGTTTATTTATTCTAGGTGGGAGGTGTTCTGCCTGCGCTAGCTGGTTCTCTTCGTTTGCCATTTCCCCCCCCCCTTCTAGTTTCTTGCTCGGGTGTCTGGTTGTTGGCGATAGTTATTCTTGATCTTAGCTGGTTAATGTGCCGTTTCCAGTTTTTTTCCGTCGCTTGTCTCTAGTCGGTATGATAAGGGGCCGGTTATTTGGGTGATCGATGCTGGTACCCAGAGTGGTTCTCCTGACAGGTTTTTCACATATACCGTGTCTCCTATATTAAATTTCCTGTGTTTGCTGGAGGAACCCAGGGGTTTATCAGGGTTGTATGTGGGATGCATTCTGTCTAGGGTTGACCGTAGTTTTCTGCCCATCATCAGTTCTGCTGGGCTTCTATTGGTGGTTGCGCTAGGTGTGATATGTTGAATGAGGAGCATTTTGTTGATTTTATCCTGTATGTTGGTTGCTTCTATTTTTTGGATGGCTTTCTTTGTGTATTGGACCATGCGTTCCGCCCGTCCGTTCGCCACCAGATTTGCTGGTGCAGTTAGTGCATGGCATATTCCTTGGCCTGCCAGAAATTGTTCAAATGCTAGTGCGGTGACCTGGGGCCCGTTGTCCGACACTATTACGTCTGGCAGGCCGTGTGTGGTGAAGAGTTTGCTCAGTTTCTTTATTACCGCCTCTGTTGTAGTAGACTTCATGGTGCTTACCTCCAACCAGTTGGAGTAAGCATCTACTGTGATAAGGTACATGTGTCCCTTGGTTGGCCCCGCGAAGTCTATGTGAATCCTAGACCACGGGCCCCTTGGTATTTCCCACTCTTGGGTTGGGGCTGTGGGAGGATTAGGTCTGGATTCTTGGCATTGTTTGCATTTGGCTACCCAGGTTTCGATCTGTTTGTCCATTCCCGGCCACCATGCGTAGCTTCTGGCCAGGCTTTTCATTTTGACCATCCCTGGGTGTCCCTCATGCAGCATCCCCAGCACCCTTTCTTGTAACGTTTCCGGAATTACCACTCTGTCCCCCCAAAGTAAGCAGCCCTTTTCGGTAAAGAGTTCAGTTTGTCTGTTTCGGAAGGGTCTGAATAGTTCGTCTTTGTCCCCTTCCGGCCACCCTTTTCCAACCCAGCTCAGGACTCGCGCCAGCCGCTTGTCTTTATTTGTTTCTCTGGCAATGTCTGGCGCGGTCACGAGTGGGTTGGATATTGTCTCTATTTGGAGTACCTCTGTTGTGGGTGCTGGGTTGTCTTCCCGGTCCAGTAGGGGTGAGCGACTCAGGGCATCTGCGTGGGTGATGTCCTTGCCGGGTCAGTGTATCAGCTGGTAACTACATGCTGTTAGGAATTCGGACCACCTTGTCATTCTTGGCGATAGAATGTTCGGTGTGGCCCTGTTTCCCGCCAGGATTCCTAGCAGCGGCTTGTGGTCCATGATGATTGTAAAAGTCGTACCGTAAAGGTACTTGTGAAATTTCTTGACGCCGGCGACGACTGCTAGGGGCTCTTTGTCGAGCTGGCTGTAGTTCCGCTCTGGCTTTGAAAGTGTCCTTGACAAGAAGGCGATGGGTGCTTCCCTCCCATCTGGCAGCTGGTGGCTGAGAATGGCGCTGATCCCAAATGGCGATGCATCGCATGTTACTGTTAATGGCAGGGTCTCGCTGTACTGGATTAGTATCGCGTTGGATGTTAGCAGATTCTTTGTGTTGTTGAAGGCGCTTTCCTCCCATGCTCCCCAGGTCCAGGTGGCTGTTTTGTCTAACAGCCTATGCAGCAGTTCCGCCACGGTCGCCTTTTGAGGTAGGAAGACATTGTAAAAGTTTAACAGTCCCAAGAAAGCCTGTAGTTCCGTTTTGTTTTTGGGCGTGGTGCTTCCCTTATGGCTCTCAGTTTCTTTTCTGTGGGGTAGATCCCTTGTTCGTCTAGGAGGTACCCTAGAAATTCGACCCTCTCGGCCCGTAGTTGGCACTTCCCTTTCTTGACTTTGAGTCCCAAGTCTCTGAATTTCTGCAGTACCTCCCTCAACCTTGCTTCTAGTTGTTTTTCATTTTTCGCGGCCACCAAGACATCGTAAAAATAGGGCACAACCCGTTCTATGCTCTGGAGGAGTCTTTCCATAAGACTTTGGAAGACCCCGGGTGCCACGCTGACTCCAAATTGGAGCCGATTGCAGCGGAAAGCCCCTCGGTGTGTTACGTTGGTTTGGGCTTCTGCTGTTGTGGCGTCGACCGGCAGCTGCTAGTAGGCTTTTGCTTTGCAAAAATTCGGCCTCCCCGCAGTGACTGCAGAAGGTGCTAGACTACTGGGACGGGGTATGCACTTTGTTGGAGCGCATGGTTTCGGGTGGCCTTGTAGTCACCACAAATTCTCACAGACCCATCTGGCTTGATGGGGGTGACAATTGGGATCTCCCACCGGGCGTGATCGATCAGTTCCAGCACCCCTTGCACGATGAGCTTATCTAGCTGCTCATCGATCTTGGGCTTGAGTGCAAATGGCACTCGCCTGGGCTTAAGGCGGATTGGCGCGATGTTGAATGATTGCCGCGATGTTGAATGAGATAGGGGACCCCCGGTACTTGCCTAGGCTGTCATCGAAGACTTCCCGGAAGTCCCTCATGAGCGCCGCTTCCCAGTCTGCTTCTCCGATGTGGTGTATGCCGGTTACTTTGATGGCCAGGGGTGCAAACCATTGTAGTCCCAATAGGCTCGGTCGATCTCAGTCAACGATCGTCAGGGATAGCACTTCTGTGTGGCCCTTGAAGGTGACCTTAAAGTGACCTCTGCCGACTACAGGGATTCAGTTCCCCTGATAGTCTTTGAGAGTTAGTGTTTGGTCTTCCAGTTCGTGGCAGCAGATGGTAGGGACCAGGTGCTTGAGTGTGCACCAAGAGACCATTGAGAGAAAGGACCCAGAGTCCACCTCCATGTCGCATGGCTGATCTTCTATCCCTACCGTCACATATACCTTCCTGGCATCGCTTGTGGAGGAGTGGCCGATGACGATGGTTTGGTGTGTTTCCTCCCTTTGTCTTGTCTCCTGGAGTCACCTGTTCCGACCTTCTTGGCTCCAGCGGTTCTCCGTCTGGTGATCGCGGTTTCTGGTGGGGGTGCTTTCTCTCCGTCAGGGGCTGCCATCTCGTCGTCGCGGGCTGTAGTGTCTTTTATTTTGGCATACCTTGGCGACGCGCCCCCATTTCTCACAATGCTTGCAAATGGTGTCAAGAAAACGGCAGTCCGCCCGGGGGTGATCGCCGCCGCAGCTGGCACACTCGACTTACGACCTCGTGGTTCTCGCCAATCCTGCACTGATTGGAGGCGGTGGATCTCCTCCTCCTCGTCCTCAGTCTCCGAGAAGGAGTCGATGTCGCTGTGGTATGTGGTTGTGTCTTGCTGGTCTGTTTCTGGTCACCTCTCGGGGGTCGACGTTGTCTCTCCGGCCGCCGGTCATGGCATGATGCTCAATTGTCATGTCCGAGCCACTGATTTCTTGGCCATTCAGCTGCAGCGGCCTCAGTGAGAGCATCGGTGAGGGAGATGTCCCCCTTTGCCATGATGTGGCTCTGGAGAACGGGGTCTCGGAGTCCTAGGATTACGCGGTCTCGCAGGGCCTTGTCCAGGTAGGTGAACTCGCACAGACCGCCCAGGTCCCGTAGCGCCGCCATGAAGTCACCCAACCCCTCGCCCTCGTGTTGATCCTGCCTGTAGAAGTCGTGCCGCCGGATAAGGATGGGCAAGACGGGGGTGTAGTGGCTTCGCAGCAGGGGCTCGAGATCGTCCCATTCCATTTCCTTGACGTTCTCTGGTTTGGCCAAGGCTTTGGCCATCTTGAATACTGTGGACTCGCAGTGTGTGAGGAACACGGCTTGTTTCTTATAGCCGTTGCCATCCTTGAGGTTGCTACTCTCAAAGGATATTTGGAACCTATCGGTATAGGATTCCCAGTCCTCAGTAGCAGGGTTGAAGGGTGCAGGTGGCAAGTTGATGCCGGCCATGCTGCCTGTTCCGCGTGTTGCTTCGCCACGTGCTGGGGTCTCCTTGTTCACAATCCCACCCTCGTCGCCAGTGTTAGATCTGGGGTGGATCGGTTCGAAGGAGACACGAGACCATCTAGTGAGTTCAGCTCTTTATTTCAGATAAGAATAGTCTGGAAAATATGAGCCGCGGCAGCCCTTTAAATAGGGCTGGCTAGCGGCTCGGCGGCCAATGGCAGCGCTTTGAATCTCCTGCGATTGGCACAGCCAATCACAGTCGATTCCTAGTGCTCCAATCATGGCTGAGGCTTCGACCAATCGGGTCACTGTTCGTCCAGACCAATCAGTTGTGAGGGTTTGGAGTATGTTAATATAGCACACCCATCATTGGATCTTCTGGTGCTTTGCCACTATGCCATATATGAAGATACTGTGTGAACATCATGCCCTACAAATGCAGTCCAGTAGCCTTATCAAAGTCTTATAAATTAATTAATAAAATGATATATCAGGTTTCCCAAATATTTCCCCAAACCCATTTCTCAGAAAGTCCTTATTTAAATGCTTCTGTTGTGATGAATAATGGGTTCATCAGAAAAATCATTTTCATCCAATTTGGGATAATTTACCCAGGTTTGGGAAGCAATGCCATAGATCAACCGTGGTAATTTTATGATGCATGGACTTCAGTTCGCAGAATTCTCTAGTCACATCCTAACATTAACAGTTATGTTTTGAAACGTTTTGGCTATATGCTACAAATGTAACCAAATCTCAGTTTTATTACAAGTATGTTCATGGTATTCTTTGCAAGCCACAATCTCTACATTAGAAACTGCCTTGATTTGCATACTGTGGCCCGGGGGTGGGCTGCTGGGGGTCCATGGGGGTTCAGGAGAACCCCTAGCTAAGATTCTGCACAGTTTGGAGAACCCCCAAATCCCATTCATGGCTGGCCCTGCCCCTCCCCTCCCCAGAGTCTGCACATGCCCAGTTTTGGATGCAGGGCACACGCAGAGGCTCGGGAAGGGCAAAAAACAGGCCTCCCAGAAGTTCAGGAAGGCTGGAAATGGGCCTGTTTCTGGATTCCAGAGAGCCTCCGGAGCCCAGGGAGGCTGATTTTGCCCTCCTAGAGGCACGAGGAAAGCCTCTGGAGTCTGGGGAGGGCAAAAACACCCCCCTGCCATGGTGCAGGAGGCTGACTAGGCCACACCCACCATGGTCACACCCACCCAGCAACCAGGCTGAGAACCCCTTGCTAAAATTTTTGAAGCCGATCCCTGCTGTGGCTCACTACTTAAGAATGACATAGAGTTCATTAACCCACCCATGATGTCTCTTAATGTAACTTTTTAAATCAAAAAGTGTTGTGTCTGGAAGGATGGGCGCAATAACGGAGACGAGACCTCGGATAGTAACTTCAACTCTTTATTAGTGACTTCTGATTAGAGTGAAAAAGCCTGGCCGCAGCAGCTCCTTTTATAGAGCTGGCTGCGGCTAAACGTCCAATGACAATGATTTAAGCTTGCCACGCTTGGGTTGTCCAATCGCGGCAGCCCATTAACCAGCCAATCGGATTAGCCCGGAGCGACCAATCACGACCCGCTGTTAGCAGACCAATCAGGTTTGCAGGTTTACGAGCCTGCTAGTCCGGAACAAAAAGCATACCGTTTTATTTCAGATTTCTGATGGAAAAGTCAATAGACACAAACAAAAGCTAACCAGATCATTCTGAACAACCTTCATTTGATAGGATCAATAATTGTTTGCAACATCGACTAAAACACTAATCCATACTTATATGCTATAGCAATAAATTTATATCTGCTGTCTCTCTTAATATTTCATCTATTCTAACTTAATAAACAATTAAGAACTATGGAATAATGCTTGGGGAAAATATTGATAAGGAAATGATCCATTTAGGGACACTGAAATTGTTAAAATATTTTTCCTGGTATTTCTGGACTCATTTTCTATATTAGTAGCTTAATAAATTATCTCCTTTTTATGAAATTTCTTAATTTAGGATCTCCATTGTTTAATAAACTAATGATATGTTATTAAACTAAGATTGAATAGATTATAGAAAAATGTGAAGGATTTTAAACCGAGATTTCTTAATTTTTTATAACTAATTATATTAACATTAATTAACATTATAGTATTTGCTAAATGACCCAATAAAAATAAATGAACCTCAGAAAAATTGCTCTTTTCCACAATATTCATCTTATGTTTGAACACTAAATTTTTTAAAGCAGAATAGTAGAATTAATCTTAAATTGGGCATCACCAAGCCCCCCTCATTAATCAATAATCATTCTTCTTGAGCTGTATGTTGTGTTTTGTTTTTCAAATTCTGTTAGTCATTGACTGAATAAATAGTATTTTCTTTTATTTCATTTCTTGAGCTGTGTTTTTTTTTTTACCCACGGTGTTAGGTCTGAAGCATGGGTGCGAATAATGGAGACGAGCCGGTAGAAACAGTGAACTTCAAACTCTTTATTTACATGGTGTGACAGCTCAAACTGGATGGCTGCTATAGCCTCCCTTATTAACTATTCAACCAATAGTAATCCGGGAGCGCTAGCTCTGTTAACCAATGAGAATGGCCTGTTAATGGCCAATCAGATTCTCCTGAACGGACCAATCCAATCTTGCCATTAACAGCCAATCAGAAGTGCAGGGCCAGAACCCTGCACTTGACTTCAAGCTCAAGATAACTTTATTTAACATTTATTCATTCACAACACCCCTTCCCCCGGCTTCTGCTTACGGGCCGCGGTCACGTAATCCTTGAGGTAGGACGGTTGTTTTATTAGTCTTTTGGATTTTCGCTGTGTGCCTGGCATTTGGCTGCACTCTTGTTGAGGTAGGGCGTTGTTTCGCGAAAGGGGTGCCTCTGGTTCAGAGTTCTCGTTTCCGTTGTCACCAATATCTTCGGCAACTCCCTGAGGTGAACTCACTCCCATCCCTGGTTCCTGTTCCCGCGTTTCTGTTCCGCTATCATTCCCTTCAAAAAGATTTTCCTCCAGTTGAAATTCGTCTTCCTCTGTATCTCCCTCCCCCTCAGTTTGGTTATAAGGGAGTTCGGGATTGCCTGACTGCAGCGTTGATCGTAGTTGATCGATATGGCGCTTCCAAAGTCTATCGTCAGGGCACTGTACAAGGTATGATCTTGGGCCGGCTACATGGATTACCGTCGCTTCTACCCACAGCGGATCGCCCGATAAGTTTTTAGTGAATACTAAATCGCCTACCTGGAAGGTACGGCATCGGCCGCTGGATCCGAGTGTTTTTTCCGGTTCATAGGCTGGGTGTAACCGATCGAGGTGAGAGTGGAGCTTCCGTCCCATTAGCAGCTTGGGGGGAGTTTTGTTGGTGACGCTGTGAGGTGTGATGTGCTGTAGAAAAAGGATTCGGTTGATTTTCTCGTCGATGTTGTCGTAGTCTACTTTTTGTAGCGTTTTCTTGACGAATTGTACCATGCGCTCAGCCCTACCGTTGGCTGCAGGGTGTGCAGGTGAAGTGAGCGCATGTCTGATACCGCGGTCAGCCAGGTACTGCTCAAAGGACAGTGCAGTAAATTGGGGCCCGTTGTCGGATACCAGGACGTCTGGTAATCCGTGGGTTGCAAACAGTCTTTCTAGCCTTTTGATGACCGCTTTGGTGGTCGTGTTCCTCATTCGATGGATTTCGAGCCAATTTGAGTAGGTGTCCATGGTGAACAAGAAGGTGTGGCCTTTGATCGGCCCAGCAAAATCTAGATGGAAATGGGATCAGGGTCCCCGCGGTGTCTCCCATTCGGTTGGGATTGCCTTTGGTGGAGCATTGCTTACTTCTTGGCATCTCTGGCAAGTTTTGACCCATGATTCGATTTGTCTGTCGATGCCTGGCCACCACACATAGCTTCATGCAAGGGCCTTCATGCACATGATGCCAGGGTGGCCATCGTGCAAGGTTCTTAGTGGTGCCTGTTGGAGTCGTTCTGGGATAACGACTCTATCGCCCCAGATGATACAGCCCTTTTGAGAAAACAACTCTGTTTGATGACTTTTGAATGGTGCGAAGTCGTCCGGTACTTGGTCCAATGGCCATCCGTGTTCTACCCACGTGAGGACTCGTGCTAAGATGGGTTCGCGTTTTGTTTCTCTCACGATATCATGGGCAGTTAATGGCGGCGTACGAAGTGTATCAATCTGCAACGTTGTCATCATTGGCATGGGGTCGTTGATGGTCTCTGGGAGCAGTGCACGGCTCAACGCGTCGGCGTGGGGAATCGCTTTACCGGGGCAGTATTGTAGCTGATAATTATAGGCAGCCAAGAATTCTGACCAACGGGTCATCCTGGGAGCTAGTATGTAGGGGGTCGGCTTATCCCCAGCGATTATCCCCAGCAAAGGTTTGTGGTCAGTTACTATAGTAAAAGCCCGGCTGTACACGTACTCATGAAATCTTTTAACAGCCAATACAATTGCAAGGGCTTCTTTATCAATCTGGCTATAATTTTGCTGTTTTTGAGAGTGTTTTTGAAAAATAAGCAACAGGGGCTTTGCTACCGTTAGGCAATACATGGCTCAAAATGGCGCCCACTCCAAAAAGCGATGCATCACATGTGATATTTAACGGTAAGGTTTCATTGTACTGCATTAGTACAGCATCAGAAGTCAGTAGCTTTTTTACATTACGGAACGCCTGCTCTTCTCTTTGACCCCATACCCAATTTGCTTTTTTGTCCAGTAGGCGATGTAAAAGTTCAGCAACAGTCGCCTTGTGTGGCAAAAATACGTTATAGAAATTGATGAGGCCTAGAAACGCCTGGAGGTCGGCCTTATTCCGGGGTCTGGGAGCATTTTTTATTGCTCTCAATTTGCTATTGGTAGGGTGAATACCCTGACTGTCAATTAAGTACCCTAAAAATTCAACACGATCTGTATACAGCTTGCACTTATTTTTCTTCACCTTAAGGCCTGCTTCTAGGTTGGCGAAATCACAGAGGCCTCCCAAGTTTCGGAGGTCCGCAACAAAATCAGCAACGCTTTCTCCTTTCCGCTGGTTTCGTTGGTAGAACTTATGCCGTCTTATGAGCATTGGAACGGTCAGTGCATAGTGGGCCCTTAGTAGCGGTTCGAGGACGTTCCAGTCCATGGACTTCACTTCAGCCGGTTTTGCTAGCACCTTGGCCATCTTGAATACGGTTGGCCCACAATGCGTCAGGAATACCGCCCATTTCTTCCCGGTTGTGGCATCCTTCAGATTATTCGTTTCCAAGAACATTTGGAAACAGTCCATGTAGGACTCCCAGTCCTCTTGCACTGGGTTGAACAGAGTGGGTGGTACTACGCCGCCGGACATGGTTCCGCCGTTGTGCTTTTCAGCCACGTGCTCGGTTGTCTTCTTCGTTGTTTAGTCAGTTCTGACGTCTCCACATCCCACCTTTGTTGCCAGTGTTAGGTCTGGAGCATGGGTACGAATAATGGAGACGAGCCGGTAGAAACAGTGAACTTCAAACTCTTTATTTACATGGTGTGACAGCTCAAATTGGATGGCTGCTATAGCCTTCCTTATATAGGCAACTTATTAACTATTCAACCAATAGTAATCCGGGAGCGCTAGCTCCATTAACCAATGAGAATGGCCTATTAATGGCCAATCAGATTCTCCTGAACGGACCAATCCGATCTTGCCATTAACAGCCAATCAGAAGTGCAGGGCCAGAACCCTGCACTTGACTTCAAGCTCAAGATAACTTCATTTAACATTTATTCATTCACAACACACGGTATTGTTAGGGATAACATTGTTTAGGTAAAATAATAAATATGTTATCATGGTTTATTAGTTAAAGTGTCTGCAACTTTAACTGTAGGAATGTAATTAAGGGAGTGGTTGTAAAAGCACCATAAAAGAAGCAAGGTACCACAGCTTGCTCTCTCTGGCTTGATGCTCCCTAATTACTGGATGAAGACTGCGTTTTTCCCCTACTGGAACAGGAGAGAGAAAGGACTGATTTGTAAGTGAACTGACATAGGATATTCTACACGGACTTTGCTAATTGAATATCCTTGAATGGACTGACTGATACGATACATGACTAATGGACTGTTATTTTGACTATGCTATAAACTCTAAATGGAATAAACTATCTTTTGATAGCACAAGCGTGTCTGTTATTTTTACTGTATGTTAACAAACATACAAACATATCTCACTCGCTTATCTGTGTGCCTATCTGACTAACGCTGCACATTCTGTTTAGCTTGTCTCCTTAACCCTGGTTGGGGAACACAGCCTTAACAGGCTTAAATAATTTTGCTTGTTTGCCCATTTCTTCAGATAGTTCCTACAATGCATGAAATAGATATCTGTTTAGAGTGTTCATTTCAAATGCAGTTCCTCCCCCTCCTCCTTTTCTCCTTCTCCTCCTCCTCTTCTCTGCTCCTCCTCTTCTCTTCCTCTTCCTCCTCCTCCTCCTCATTTCCATTTACAGTACCTTTACAGAAGAGAGAACTGCAGGGTAAGCAAATAAGCCAAATTTATACTGCCTGTTTTCAAGTAATTCCCTGACCATTAGCTTTCAATTTTGCTTGCCACTGTTGTAAACATGGATATTAAAGATGAGATTTGGCAAATAGTTCTGGCGCCTCGAGTTACACTTAATAGTCTTGTTACCCAGTCATAAAATTTCATCTTCACATAATTCTGGTCATAATATACAGGTAAATTTATTTCCTATGTGTTATATTGCAGCTGTTTCCTTCATGTATCCCCATGCCAAATGGACAAATCTTCAGTAGATATCAAGTAATAAAAAGCAATGAAGATTTTAGAATGTTGACAGTGCCATATATGGATGCAATATAAATTTATATGTTGTATGTATCAATGACAATAGCAGATTTACATTCACTATATTAAACTTATATAACCTTAATAACTATATTAATACATTTTATTAATTTTAACTGCTTTTATATTTATCTTTTTATCATTTTGTAAGCCACCCAGAGTTGCTCTGAATAGTGGATGGTTGGCATATAAATTTAATACATAAGAATGAATGAATGAATGAATGAATGAATGAATGAATGAATGAATGGATGAATAAATAAATAAATAAATATCTGTAACAGAATGCCGCCTTGATAGGATCTGCTATTTGCCAAGATTTTATAAATTCTGTATAATCTAGGAGTATGTAATATGGGATTATATTTCCAATTCTCCTTGATAGTGAATTGCTAATTTAGGTTTTAGGATCCTGATTTTGTTGTGGGCTGAGCCTATACCAGTTAGCAGATTAACATTCTCCTTTTAAAAGGAGAATGTTAGACTATTGTAACTAATTTCAATAACTAATTCCTATTAAAATGTTATAAAATATTAGCATCATTTCCTGGAGATTTATTATGACTCAGTTGCTTTATTATCTCTTCATATTTCCTCACTAATAGGTTTGTTGAGCTCTTCCCAATGGGAAAGAGATTTAAATATTGGCTTTTAACAACCATTCATGTTCTGTTCTAATCAGGATTATGCAATGAATAAACTTTTTGAAAGTGTGACTCAAACTTGTGTCCAATTTTGCAGTGTTTTCTTTCTCTGTTCTTAATCCTAATATCTGATATGTTTTCTATTACGTACAGTCCCACAATAATATAGTTGATATATTACTAACTTTGTAACATCTTTTATTTGTATATATTTGTATATATTTGTATATATTTGTAAATATCTAAAGGTATACAGGTAACTATAACAAAATTAGTTTCATTCTATTCTGTTAGTCTTTCTTTTTCCTTTCCAGACATTTTACAGATTTAGGATCAAAACAATGATAAAATATCTTTCATATGTACCAAAATATATGTCTAAGTTTTTAAGTATTAAAAAAAAGCATTGTTCAGATAAACATGAAGGCTGGAGAAAATTTTCCATAAGAGAAAAGGCATGAGAATAATAAGATAAATAGAAACAAGCTAAGTTGTTCTTTTGGACACTAGTTCTGAACTAAATTGCATTAAGAAGAAACTTCTGCTAGATGGTCCCTCAACCTCCTTCCAATACTGTGACACTATTATTTAATTGGTTAGGAGGCACCATACTAGAGAATTCTGGCTATTATAAATTTCTTGGAAAAATGAAACACATCTCTAGCTGAAAAAATGGTGGAACCCATTCCATCAGAAAGAGGTGGTGTCCAGGATCTTCATATCCTGGCTTCTTACATGGCATTTATAGCTAAATGTTACAGTTAACATCAACATCAATTACAGGGGATAGCTATGAGGTCCTCCTAGTCTAGCACTGATTATGTTACCTAGTTTGGTAATGAAATGTCTGCAAGAAAACAACCAAGCTCAGAGAATACCAAGGACGCCACAGTTGAGGTACGAAAATTATCTTCTCTCGATAGAAGATAAGGTCAGTTATATGGTTAAATCTAGTATAGTAAGATTAAAGGGCTTTCTAAATACACAGAAATAATAATATGCCATGCTCTCTGGAGTTCTCTGACAGATCTAAATACAAAGATTACCAGTTGGCCTACAAAGGGAATGATTTTGGTCATAAAACATTACCTCCACAGCATGTGATATGCCCATCAGCAGAAAAGTAGTATAAACAAACTGACTAACTTTATTTATTACGTTTGTGTTGCTTACAAAACCATTTAGTTAATGGATGACTATCATTAACAGTCCAGCCACAAAATAAAGAATACAATGATGTGTTTCATAGGTTCATTAAAATAATATTTCAAAGGAATCATTAGAAACAAAAAAACTAGAGATTCAAGACGCAGCAAGTTATCTGCAAATAAATGAGGCAGAACAAACATGCTTTCCACCAACTTAAGGAAAATGTTTACAAATATATTGCAGCCATAAACAAGAAGAAGGCAGAAAGCTCATTTGTTTTTCAGAAAAGGGATGGGTTCAGACAACTATGTCATGGTGTGATTAACTTATCACAGGCTTAATCTTTCTCAGACCGACTGAAATACTAAGAAGGCTGTCATGAGGCATGTTTGGCTTTGATGGAAACCCCAGGTAATTAAGTGATCAAAGAATAGTTTTAATCACTGTGAAGTTCTTGGAACTGACCTACACCTTCAATACAAAAAAAAAGCTATTGCAAAATCACTGTCTATATACTGTTCTTGATATTTTTGACATATATTGATGACAGGGAATCAATCATATTGACATGTTTGACATATTTAGGGGAAAAAAATCTTTAAAACTGCAGATAAATACAATATGGAAAAGATGGGCTATACCCACTCTTTTGCATGCATATATCATAAAGTATTCAATTACTTTGTGCTTATGCTTTAAAAATAAATGAATTTGAAAGCAATAGTCAATAGAAAGAAGAAAGTCCAAAGCCCTGTTTTCTGTCTGGAGACAAAAATCAATACAAACAAGTAATACAGCCTATCACATTCATTTTCCATGTTCAAGAAAGCAAGACCAAATTGTTTGGCTTGTTTTGGAGAGTCCAATGAATTGTTTTAGACTATTCCAGGCAAAGTAAGATGAGTTGCCATTTGACCCCTTCGATTTCTCTATATCCACAAAAGTTGCAATGAAGTTCAGGTATTTTGGCACCACCATTGTGGAGCCCACCTTGCAAAACCCTCACAGCCCCTCCAAAATGCAGCTCCCAGTTGCAAAAAAAGGCCATCCGCTTTTGCTGCAAATGAAGGGTGCTATTTTGGAACTTTCCCATGACAGGAACACCATTTGTGTTACATTAACCATGACATTGGCCCATCCAAAATTGCAGAATAACAGATTTGGAAGGGAACTTGGAGGTCTTTTAGTCCCACCCCCTGCTCTCGCAGGAGACCTATAGAATTTCTGATGAATGGTTGTCCAATTTCTTCTTAAAAGCCACCATTGATGGAGCAACCTCAGCTTCTGTAGGCAAGCCATTCTACTGATTAATTGTACTCACTGTCAGGAAATTCCTCCCTAGTTCTAGGTTGTTTCTCTCCTTGATTAGTTTCCATCCATTGCTTCTTATCCTGCCTTCAGGTGCTTTGGAAAATAGGTTAACCCCCTCTTCTTTGTGGGAGCCCCTCAAATACTAGAATATTGCTATCATGTCCCCAGTAATCCTTCTTTTCTCTAGACCGGCCCTAATCCTAACCCTTATTTTGCTTTCTCTCTGGTACTACTCACATCAGCCAGAAACAGCATGCTACAAACTCTTGTCAGTGAAAGAATTTCAAATGGTGAGGACCAGGAAGACAGCCTTCTCTGCCATCATTCTTGCTCTTTGGAATACTCCCCCCACAGATGTGAGGTGAGCCCCCACTCACCTCTCCTTTCAAAACTGCTTAAAGACCTAGCTCTACCGATTTGCTTGGGTGTCACAGAGAAGCATACAACCATGATGTTGAGTAGTGGCTTGAAGGCTTCCTCCCCCCACCCCGCCCGGGCCCAGCTTTAACCCTAATTATTCTATTCTTGTTTTAACTGCCTCCATATTTATATGCAGAGTTGGTATTCAGCAGGTTCTGACCAGTTCTGGAGAACCGGTAGTGGAAATTTTGAGTAGTTCGGAGAACCGGCAAATCCCACCTCTGACTGGAGATTTGACAGTATCCTTCCTTTGCAACATCCACCAAGCCACGCCCACAGAACCGGTAGTAAAAATTTTTGAATCCCACCACTGTTTATATGGTGTTCATGTTTTTTATCTTTTAATTGTACACTGTGCAAAGGAAAGCAGGGGAGATGGGCAGTCTCCAATTTCAACATATAAATAAATGAATTCAGAAATAAAAGGATGCTAAACAAAATGAAATAAGAGCACTAATTTCTTGCTATAACTCCCCCAAAATACTAGAATTTTGAGGGGGGGAATCTCAATAGAAGAGAATATTTAATTATCTTACCTAGCTTGATGAGGACCCAGATTATTGGGGGCAATATGCTGACTCTGTAAACGACTTAGAGAGGGCTGTAAAAGTACTGTGAATCAGGATATAAGTGCTATTGCTATTGATAATGAAATTTTGCAAGAAACCACCCAAACAGAGAGTACCAAGGACCCCACAAAGAATCATCTTTTTTAGATTCCTGATATTTTTTGTGGTTATGGTTACAATAGATACCAGGTAAACAAATGTTTGTTAATGACTGTGTGGATGAAGCTCAAGATAAAGAAAAGCAACTAAGATGATGAAGGGCCTGGAGACTAAAACATATGAAGAAGAGGTGCAGGAATTAGGAATGGCTAGCTTAAGAGAAAAGAAGGACTAGGAGTGACAAGATAGCAATGTTCCAGTATTTTGAGGGGCTGCCACAAAGAAGAAGGGGTTGACTTCTTTTCCTAAGCACCAGAAAGCAAGATGAGAAACAATGGATGGACACTGACCAAGAGAGAAGCAACCTGGAATTAAGAAGAAACTTCCAAACAATGCAAACAATTAACTAAGGGGACAACTCGCCTATTGGTGGTTCATCACTGGAGGCATTTAAGAAGAAACTGGATAGCCCGTTATTTAAATGGTATAGGATTTCCTGCTTGAGCAGGGGGTTGGACTAGAAGACCTCCAAGGTCCCTTCCAGCTCTGTTCTAATTGATATTGGCTATTAAGAAATCTGACTCAATCCTCTACTATCCCCTCCTGATGTTATAAAATAGTACAAATTGATTTAGAAGAATCAAAGTTATTTTCCATTTGTGAAAGAAATAACTCATTTTCTTCAAAGATGAAACCATCACAGATTGCTCTATACAGTGTATTATATGATATATTATGGATATGGCATGAATTAGGCAGCTTGGTCTTACAAACAGTGGGAATTATGGGGCAAATGAATACTGAAAGATATTCAGAGACAATAGTCATCCCATTTTAACAATGATTCAAGCACTGTATAAATCAGGGGTGGGCAAACTACGGCCCGCGGGCCACATCCAACCTGTTAGCCTGTCCAATCCAGCCCGCCCCTGAAAAAAAATCACTGGGCATGGCGTATTGCCCTCTGCCGCATGGCCCCTAAAGCTGCAAAACAGTGCGGAGCGCTCTCGGGGTAGGAAAGAAAAGAAGAACTTTGCAAAGGCCTCGGCTGGGAGTTCGAAATCACCTTCGAATGCGACCTCTCCAAAGATGAGTCCCCGCCGATCCCCCTTTTTTTTCCGGGGCTTCCAGGCTTAAACTTTGCAAAGGCAATGTTTGCAGGCGGGAGTGTCTTCTGGCCAAGGAGCGGGAAGGGTTCCGCCCAGCGGGCGGGCTGCTTGGAGCGGGCTGCTTGGAGCCACCTAAAGCTAGGCCGCTGCTGATGGAGCCTTGCCCTGCCTTGGTGCCCCATTTCCCGGCTCGGCGGTCCTGCTTGGGCGGCACTTTAAAAGCCTGCTCCCAGCACCTGAGCAACGTCCCAGCAACTTTCGGCTTCCTTTTTCCTCGTGGGCGCTCGCGCCTGGCCCCGAGCCACATGGCGGAGGGGAAACCCAGAGTACTGCCGGTTCGCCTCCTCCAAGCAGCCCGCCCGCCGGGTGGAGCCCTTCCCACTCCTCGGCAGGAAGACGCTCCCACCTGCAAACTTTGCCTGTGCAAAGTTTAAGCCTGGAAGCCCCGGAAACCCGAGCAACTTCCCAGCAACTTTCGGCTTCCTTTTAACTCGTGGGTGCTCGCGCCTCGCCCTGAGCCGTGCGGTGGAGGGGAAGCCCGGCGGACGGGCTGCTCAGAGGAGGTGACCCAGCGGTGCTCCAGCAGCAGCAACAGGCAGTTCCGCCCGGGCTCCACTCAGGTGTCCGGCTGGGGCTGTCAGGAGTTGCTACCGCCGGCGCAGCTCCACGCAGCTCCAGTCCTGCGTTGCCTTGGGAAGGAAAAGGCAAAACCAGGAGCTGCTGAGCCTGAGCCTCCAGTGCCACTGCTACCATTGCAAAGCACCGCTGCGGCTCTTCCTTTTTGCCTTTCCCTTCAATTCAGCCCCCGAGCCAAAAAGTTTGCCCACCCCTGGTATAAATTCTGGGATGTTAAAACTTGCAACTTTTATATTAGATACACACACATTACAATCAGAGAAAGAACTATGCTTATAAGTTGATTGCCTCATTTTTTAGCTATTGCCCATGGTTGCCAAGCAACAGCAACATGCTCATATATCACATTTTTCAAACTTACTTCACTCATAAACAAGGAAATGAATACTTAAGGATATGATTAATCTTCTGATACACAACAAATGAATCTTTTTCCTCCAACCAGTAGCCAACAAGAAATATAAATTTTGCCCATAGCAAAACTGAACTGTGTTATGTCTTCCACAGAGCAAAAACAGCCAATTTCTTCCACAGGATCAGCTTATATTGCACAGATTAAAGCACAAATATTGATGATAATGATGATGATGATGATATATATTCAGTTGTGTCTGACTCTTGGTGATTCTATGGGCCAGATCTCTCCACATGTTCCAATCTTGCACTATTTCTTTGAGTTTTTCTAGGCACGAATATTAAGTGTATGCAATTTTGGTCCCTCTAGACATGATATTCTCAGTGTTTGTAATTCACTTTTTTTTTGACTAACCTCATCCAAGAATTTGGGAAAACTGAGTTCTACCTCTTTCATTTACCATCTCAACATTTACCTTTCAGAATTTTGAAGATCTGTTGTCTACAGAAATATGAATCTGATCAAAGTATTTTATATTAAAATTAATTGAATGCCATATCCAAGCAGTAACTTATCATTTGACCACTGTCTCCTTTTGGAATTGCTTGATGGCAACTGATAAACACATTGCTTGGTGTGTAAGAACATATACACATGTAGACTCACATTTTCACAACTCTGAGAATTGGATTAAAAAGCAAACAATATGTTCTCAAATCAGATTATTTTTCAGGATTAAGAAGCCTAGACCAGTGATGCATGAATTAACCGAAATTCATTTTAAGTCAGGGTGAGCTGCTTTCTTCCTGTTATGTAAAATCTGGCAGAGTTGAATTTCTTTGGATCATGTCAATTAAATAATGCAATGTAGCAAGACCCAGGAGTTAGGCCTTCTATATAGCATCACCTGACCTCTGGAATAGCATCTCTCTCTGGAAATGCTATTATGCACCTCCCACCTTACTGCTTTTGAAAGAATATTAAAAATATGCTCCTTTCATACTCATCCTCTAAGGCCTTAGAGGCTAATCTTTTCATAGTATTTCTTTTCCTTGTATAGTCTATTATCAAGCCTCTAACATATGCCTTCATTGTATCCCATACATTCTGAATTGATGTACCTTCTTTTTTGTTTTCTCTAAAGAAAAAAGCCAATTCTTTCTCCATCCACTGTGTGAAGTCTTTTTCCTTTAAAATAGTATTATTTAACGTCCATCTAGATCTTCTTTTTTGTCCTTTCCATTTAATTGTCATTGGATTGTGATCTGCCCAAGTACTTGTTTCAATATTTATTTCTTGAATATTAGTTAATAATTCTGTTGACATCCATATCATATCTATTCTGGACCATGATAAGTGTCTATTTGAATAGAAGGTGTATTGTTTAGTTTTAGCATTTCTTTCTCTCCATGTATCTTTTAAGTTTATTTCATCTACCATTTAAAAAAAAGATTTAGGGAGAGTCTTTCTGTTTTGCTTTATTGTTTTCTGTGCTGTATAGTCCAATTTATTGTCTACAATTCCATTAAAATCTCCCACCATAACTATATTAGCATAGTCCAGTTCAATTATTTTCATATGTAATTTTTTATAGAATTCTTCTTGTTTGTCATTCGGAGTATAGATTGCAATCAGGAGTGTTTTTTGTATTATTGTCCATTATTATCACCATTAATAGTATTCTTCCATTATCATCGGTATAAATCAATTTTGCTAGGGTGGTCTCTTTAATATATAAAACCACTCCTCTTTTCTTACATTGGGTCAAGGAAGTAAATATTTTCCCTAATTTTGGCTGTATCAACAATTGTTCATATTGTTTTTTAATATGTACTTCTTGTAGACAAATTATATCAAATTTTAATTTCTCTAATTTATGAAAGATTTTCCTTCTATTAATGGCTAAGTCCATTTATATTAATTGTAATCAATTTTTCCTCTTCCATGATTATATTTTGTAGTTAAGTTTAGCAGCTCTCATAGAACTTAGTTCATGTTGTTCTTTGGCTTCCACCTTTCCACCTACTGCATCTTCTTCTTTTTCAGTCACCATTTGGCAGTCCTCTTGGAATTCAATTAGTGAGATCTCTTTTTCTGCCTCTTCCTCTTTCCCTCCAAAAAAATCTGTATAAAATAATTCCACTTTCTCAGTTGAGTCAATTCTATGTTTCTGTTCTTGCCATGTGAACATTAAACCTTCTGGAATCAGCCATCTATAATTCACCTCTTTTTAAAGTAGCATTTTAGTCAGGAATCAGTATTCTCTTCTCATCCCTCTCACTCTTCTGGGTATTTGTTTCAAGACCACAATCTCCTTGTTTTATATTTCAATGTTTTCTCTTTTGCCACTTGCAATATTTGCGTTTTAATGGCTTTCTTTGTAAATTTAATATGAACTTCTCTTGGTAAGCTATTTCTCATCACATATCTTGTGAAAACTCAATAAACCTCATCTATTTCATCCATCATCTTCTCTTGAGTTATTTCCAAAGCTTCGGCCAGTATTTCTATCATTATCTCAGCTAAGTTTTGTCCTTTTTCTTCCTCTACATTTTGGAATCTAAGATAGAATTCTGATCTATCCATCTCCCATCTCAACGTACCACTTTTATCTTGTTCAACCACCATTAATCTATTATTAATATTTCCAATCTTCTTGTCTCTTTTGTTTATCTGCTTCTTCAGTTTTTTGGAATCTCTCATCATACTTCAACATCATTTGTTGGATGTTCTCCACTTTTTCATCGATTTTCCCTGTTCTTTGTTCAATGTTCTCTGTTCTTTGTTCAATGTTCTCTGTTCTTTGTTCAATGTTCTCTATTCTCTTTTCAATATTCTCTGATCTTGCTTGAATATTTTGAATTCCTTGCATAATCATCTGCAGAGTCACTTTTTCTTGTTCTTTTTCTTGCTTTAACATTGTCTGTATTGAACGTTGTCCTCCAGATGGTGGAGAGGAAGAAGTAGAAGTTGAAGAACCAGAAGCTGTAAATTTCCTACTCATTTTAAGCAATTCAAAATCTTCAGGTTCTTTTAAACCTTAATCCAATTTTGAAGTAACCAATTATAGTTCAAAATAAAAATAGTAGAAAAAAGAAGTCCAATAATAATGATTAAAAAAAGAAAAAAAAGGGGAGGACAAAATTTCTTTAGGTTCTTGTATACCTTAATCCAATCAGTAGTTAGATGAAGAAAAAGGCTTGAAAAGAAAAAAGAAAAAAAAAGGAAAAGGAAAAATTCTTCAGGTTCTTCAAAACCTTAATCCAATTGAAAGGTCTCAAATAGAAAAGAGTGCATAAGAATAAACCAGAAAGGTAGATGAAAAAACAAAACTACCAGGAAAGGGAAAAAAAGGATATTCCCTTAAAAAAAAAAACATTAATACTAAAGCTTTCCCTTTAAAATAAAAAGCAAACAGAGATTGGACTTCCAAAGGAAAAAAAATGACAAGCTCTCACAAAGCCAAAAACCCAAATAGTTATTCCAAGAAAAAAAAAAAAGATAAAATGAAATATATAAAGCTGGTGAGGAGGGATAGCACAACTTCGAAAAAGTAAAAAGAGCACATTGCACTTTGTTTAATTATCCAAGGCTCTTATTATAGCTCTCTTCTCAAAAAACTTATCAACTTTTTTTCCCCGAGATTTCAACACCAGACTCCAGCTGTTGATAGAAACCCAGAAGAGCACCTGCAATGATACTCTCCCATGGTCTTCCCTCTACCTTATCAAATAGCAATGTCCTTGAAAAAGAGTCTCAGTTCTTTCTTTCTCAGCTTTGTCTGGTCACAGGGAAATAGAATATTTTCGAGCCTCTAGTTGGCAGTGTTACAAAGTTTCTTTGCTCTCACTTTCCCCCTCCTTTTCAAGCAAGATAAAATAAGAATTAATAAAAAAGAAAAAGAAACAGATATGTTTAAAAAAGAAATAACTAAAAGGGAGCCTCCAGCCTAAATATTACAAAATCAAAAAGGAGAAAAAAAATAGATGTAAAAGAAAAAAACAGTCCAGTTTCAAAATATAAGATCATGTATAGAAAATCCAGAAATGAGAAAAAAAAAAGCATTACTTTGACATTCCTGTTTAAAATCTCTGTTTAAACACTTCTGTCAAAACTTTCACAGATTCTTTCTTTTCCTTAGGGTGTCCTTTCAGATCTTAGAATAAAGAAAAAATTCTCACCAAACCAGCACACTCTCTCTTTTTGTTCTCTTTTGTTTTGGAGCTGTCCCAACTTCAGCAGCTTCAATGGCTGCCTCTTTGCCGCTGGCAAGAAGAGCTTTTCCTGGATCTACCAGGGACTTTGCGGTATCCATGGGATTGACAGGATGTGCTCTTCACTTTCACTGTCTCTTCGGGATGGTTTAGATCTGATAGGACCGTCCAGGAGCAAAGATATCGGCAGCAATATCAGACCTCCAAGATCGCATGCCGTATCGTCGCGACGCCAGCTCTGCCCTCCGGAGTTACAGAAAATACAGAGCTACAGAAAATGCCACAGAAAAAGGACATCAAGCTAAAAATGGATATAATTAAACATAAAATGGGTCAAATGGAAAAACAAAAATTAGCACAGAAAATTAGAGGTGCTAAACAGAACTACTTTGAAGATGCAAACAAACCAGGTAGATGGTTAGCATACAAACCAGGTAGATGGTTAGTATACAAATTGAGAAAGGAGAAAGAATCAAGGAAAATATTGCAATTAATAGATGACCAAGGCCAAGTTTGCTATGGTAGTAAAGAGAAGAAGGAAATCATTCGAGACTTTTATGGGAAATTATATATGCAAGAGAATATTGATGAGGAAATAGTTAAACAGTACTTATAGAATCCTAATTTACCTCAGATACCTAAAGAGACTGAAACAATGTTAGAAAGCAATATAACAATGATGGAGTTAACTGAAGCACTCAAGAAGCAAAATAATGGAAAGGCACCAGGCACAGATGGACTTCCGGCAGAATTTTACAAAACATTACAAGAATCGTTGAATCTTCCATTGCTAGAAGTTATGAATGAAGTCATGTTAAAGAAGAAGATACCTAAATCATGGTCAGAAGCCTATATTACACTTATTCCAAAAGAGGAGGCCGATCCATTACAAATTAAGAACTATAGACCCATTTCTCTACTAAATGCAGATTATAAAATTTTTGCCTCAATATTGGCAGAAAGACTTAAAAAATATTTAAATAATTTTATTCATCCTGATCAAAATGGATTTCTGCCAAAGAGACAAATTAAAGACAATATGAGAGTAATCTTGGACACCTTGGAATACTACAAGGCACATCCTGAAAAACAAATGGCTCTGATATTTCTAGATGCACAAAAGGCATTTGATAATGTGAATTGGTGATTCATGTTATTACTATTGGAACAGATGGGTTTTGCTACAAAATTTATTCAAGCAATAGAAGCTATATACTATAAGCAAACGGCAAAGCTAATGATAGAGGGAGAACTGACAGACTCTATCAATATAAGAAAACGAACAAGACAAGGGTGCCCACTATCACCTTTGTTGTTTGTGTTAACTTTGGAAGTGCTAAACAGAAATATTAGAGATGAAAAGAATATAAAAGGAATGAAAATCAAAAAGGAAGAATTTAAGCTGCAAGCATTTGCAGATGATCTGGTTTTCATCTTAGAAGACCCTTTAGAAACAGCATAAAAATTGATAGAAAAGATAGAGACATATGGAAAGGTGGCTGGTTTGAAAATAAATAAAGATAAGACAAAGATCTTGACAAAGAATATGTTATTAAGACAAAAGGAAGAACTGGCAGACCTATTGAAAATTCAGGTCACGAATAAGATCAAGTACTTGGGGATATATTTGACAGAAAGATGTAGTACATTAAAAGAGAATAATTATATTAAATTTAAACAGCAGATAGCGCTAGATCTAGTGAAATAGGAAAATTTACAACTGTCACTAATAGGGAGAATGTCAACAATCAAGATGAATATATTACCCAGAATTTTATATTTGTTTCAAACAATTCCAATTAGGCTTGGAAAAATTACTTTGAAGATTTAAATAAAATTGTGTTGAAATATATATGGCAAGGTAAGAAAGCGAGAATGAAGTTAAAACTTTTGCAAGATGCTAGAATTAGAGGAGGATTTGTTTTGCCTAATTGGGAGTTGTATTATCAAGCTACAAATCTGATGTGGGTTAAGGAATGGATAACACTAAGAAATACTAGATTGTTGAAATTAGAAGGACATGATCTGTTGTTAGGGTGGCATGCTTTTTTATGGTATAAAGGAACTAAAACACAGGGGTATTTTAGAAGACATTATATATGGGAGTCTCTGTGGTTAAACTGGGAGAAGATTAAAGGACAATGTTATTTGAAAATTCCAGTCTGGCTATCGACTATTGAAGCATTTTCTTATCCTATAATATACAAAAAGGAACAAACAATTAGATATGGTGAAATATTGAATGAAAAGGGTGAACTCAAATCTATACAAAAACTAGAGGAACAAGGTATAAAGATGAATTGGTTTTCATATGCGGAAATACATTCAAGGTATGATAAAGATTCTAAAATGGAAGGTTTCTATGATAAATTGACTGATTTAGATAAGATTTTGACAGGTACTGATGAAAAGGTGATTAAAAAATTGTATGGATATTTATTAGAAATTAAATTAGAAGAAGAACAAGTTAAAGAAACTATGATTGCTTGGGGGAAGAATTTTGGATATGGGATTGATTTAGAGAAATGGCAAAAATTGTGGTCTCAAAATTATAAAATGACAATGTCAACAGCATGTGAAGAAAATTTGTATAAGATGTTTTACAGATGGCATTTTCCCCCAACAAGAATAGCAAGAATGTTCAAGAATAAATCCGAAAAATGTTGGAAATGTCATCAGACACCTGGCTCATGTTACCATATGTGGTGGACTTGTGCGGATGCTAAAAAATACTGGACTAAAATCCACATGTGGTTGGAAAAAATGACAAAAAAAGTATAGACTTGAAACCAGAGATATTTTTATTGGGAATTTTACCTGAAATATATAGTAAAGACTTGAAATACCTGATTGTAAATGTATTAACAGCGGCTAAAAACTGGAAAAAACACCATCACAGGAGGAAATCATTAAGAAAATATTGGAATGTGCTGAAATGAGTAGATTGACATTTGAAATTAGAGAACAAGAGGATAAACAATTTTATGAAGTTTGGGATCTATTCTATCAATGGTTAGACAATAAAATACAGTAATGAAATATGTAGACTTTTAGAAAATAATAAATATATAAAGATGTATTTCTTTCTTATTATATCTACAAAATGATTTTAGGATAGATTTGGGATGGTAATATGAACTGTTATAAAACAAACAAAGTAAATTATGATTATCTTGTAAAACATGAATGAATAAAAGTATAGTCAAATGACCGATTAATAATGATACTAAGGTATTTAAATTTTGATTGAAAATACGAGATTATATGCAATGTACCGTATATACTCGAGTATAAGCCGAGTTTTTCAGCACATTTTTTGTGCTGAAAAAAACCCCCTCGGCTTATACTCGAGTCAGATTCCCCTCTGAAAAAAAAATGGTGTGGAGCTCCGAAGCTGGGCAGCCGCTTCCCTGCTTCCGTGTTTCCTTTGCAACTTTTAAGCATGGGAGGGGGAGGCTTTTCTGAGCTCTAGGCTGAAAAAACAACGCGAGCCGAGGTCGCTCCACTCAGTTTCATTTCCTCAGCTCCAGCTGCTTTCAGTCCACTCGGGAGGAGGGGGAGGAGGGGGAGGCTTTTCTGAGCTCTAGGCTGAGAAAGCAATGCGAGCCAAGGTCGCTCCACTCAGTTTCATTTCCTCAGCTCCAGCTGCTTTCAGTCCACTCGGGAGGAGGGGGAGGAGGGGGAGGCTTTTCTGAGCTCTAGGCTGAGAAAGCAATGCGAGCCGAGGTTGCTCCACTCAGTTTCATTTCCTCAGCTCCAGCTGCTTTCAGTCCACTCAGGAGGAGGGGGAGGAGGGGGAGAGAGAGAGAGAGAGATATCATAAGAACGGCTCTTGGTTTTTTCTTGCAAGGGAGAGAGTGACTCCTGCCTACCACTGTTATCATCATCATCTTTTGGGTTAGTGAATCAATCAAACCTTTCATGATAGTGAGATCGTTTCCCCAATTTCCCTTAAATCAGGGAAGAAATCAGAAACAAACCTTTGGGCTGAGAATAAGCTTGTTCCTATAATGCCATTTTTGTTCACTTCAGTGTGAAAAGTGTGAAAAAACACACTTCTTTTTCTTCATCTTCTTGTTCCCTATTTACTGGTCTCTTTCAAAGAGGAAATTGTGAACATCAAACTTATTCTCAACTGTCCTAGTGAAAGTTTTTATTGGTATCTATTTTTATTTTTGAAATTTACCAGTAGCTGCTGCATTTCCCACCCTCGACTTATACTGGAGTCAATAAGTTTTCCCAGTTTTTTGTGGTTAAATTAGGTGCCTCGGCTTATATTCGGGTCGACTTATACTCGAGTATATACGGTAATTTGTAATTGAAGACTACGAAATGGAAGCACAAAACAATTTGTAAACCAACCGGCACAATGTATGTACGTATATGGAAGATGGTTTGATGTTTTTATGTTTTGTTTGTTTATGTTTGTTTTTAAAAACCAATAAAAACTTTAAAAAATATATGATCCTTTCCCCAGGAATTATATGTAGATCGGTGTGCTTCTTTCTATTTATTTTATTTTATTTTATTTATTTTATTTTTATTTCTAGGGTTTTGTGAGAGAGTTTGCAGTGGTTCACCTTTGGATAATGCCATCATTTAAGATTTTATTTTGATTATCAACCGTTTTTATATGTTAAAAACTCAGAATCATTGGAATTGGGTGACCTGGACATGTTTTAAATAAATAAATATTTAAATATTCACCTATTCAAATACATTTTCATCAAACTATTTATTTACAAGAAGAATGGGTATTTTTGAATTGTTTTTCTAAACTATGTGGTTAACTTGATATAAAATCTCTCTCCTTTCATGCATTTTTCTCTAGCATATTCTGGATGACTTTGGGCCAGTCATTCTCTCAGCCCTCACAGCGTTGTTGTTGTGGGGAAAATTTAGGAGGATGAAAGGATATTAGGTATGTTGGCTACCTTGAGTTATCTATCAAAAATAATAAAGCTGTTATGTCTGTGGAGATTCTCAGTCATCCAGGTCATGGCTGTCTGAAAGGTGTTTTTCAAAAGACAACTAGACTTTCCTTGAAAATATTTTGCTCCTCATCCAAGGAAAAAACCAATTAGGAAATATGTGAATTTATCTATATCTATCTATAATATAAAATTTTACTATGTTTAGTGTGTGTGTGTGTGTGTGTGTGTGTGTGTGAGTGAGTGGGGGGGAAAGCGAGAGTTAAGAAAAACAGTGTTTACTATGCATCTCCCCCCACTCTCTCTCTCTCACACACACATGTATGGGTAGTAAACACTGCTTTCCCTAATTCACATATTTTCTTGCCCATATCTTCACAAAGGTATGCTTTTTGTGGAGGTTTTTGAAATGAGACATTTGTGGGGTGAATGCTAGCAGCTAAAGTACATGTCCAGTTTAGCTGCAAAGATTATGGCGGACCATGTCCCTTTTTTTGAGAAGATGTTTGTGATAGATTGTTTGGATATTCCTATTTTGGGAATTCATATGTGAAATATATCAAAGCATATTTTGAGAGCTCATGTACACAAGAACTTCCGTAGATTAAAATGAACTCTCATAGGCATTTGACAGTTTTCAGTTCTTCCTCTCCATCAGCTGGCAGAAAAGAAGAAATTAGCAACCTATCCATTCTATAAACTTAAGCACTTTTGCAAGAAAACATTTCCTTCTTAATCTTCTAAAAAGCCAACCTCCATTTTCATGAATAATATTCAAATATAACATCAAGGAATCATAAGTTACTGATTCAGTCAGCCAGCAAATGTTTGGAAAATTCAATCCCAATGACATTCATTAATAATACTAAGAGTGCTAAATAGAATACTGCAGTTTGTTTGGCCTTGATTCAGCAACCTTGAGCTGGTGTAACACTAGCTCAGCATAGGTAAAAGGTATGAACACCAAACAGAAGGGGGGAAATGATTGTGTGGCTATGTTGTCTCAATAGTGCAATCACTACATTTGCAAATGCATAATGTACTGTGTATTTCTCAGAGATGCCAGGTGTGTTTGTTCAGTGCTAATCCAATAGATGTTACTGATCATTTACGGCTCAGAGATTTTCTAACAAATCATATAAATAATTTGTAGTCAGAGAAACACGTAAGTATACTCTTTCCTCGTTGCCATTTACAGTTCATACCTTAAATGCCAGGTGTTGAGAAGGCAATAAAAACGAACTCTTTTAAAAACCAATTAAATTAATTCTTGAAAGTGGAAGATACATAAGAAAACATTAAATGCTCTTAGAATCTGTTTTTAAAAACCCAGTGAAGAAAATACCTTACACTGAATTTCTCTAGTAATTCCCAATTTCTGGTCCAGAGACAATACTGATGATGGCCTCTGATGTGGGTGTTAAAATAAATACTAAATGATTTTTTTAAAAAGGTCTCTTGTCATCTGTCTGTAATGTAGCTTACAACCATAGTATTTTCTACAGGATTCCTATCTATCTACTAACCAGACACAATCTGCCTTAACTTTTTCAACATTAGCCAAAGGTGCTGCCAATTGCATGGATATAAGTATGAAATCTTGAAAAACCATAAAACTGCAACAGATTTTAGCATTCTCATTAAAAAAAAAAACCCTCACTACAATATTCTGCAGGCCAGCATTGCAGCTGGCTAACATAGTGCATAAATGAACATAAACAAACAAACAAACAAATAAATAAATGCTCCAAGATTTTGGACAGGGCAGGCTATTTTTGGAATGTGGAAGTCCCATGGACTCTCTCCAGAAAGAGGGGACATAAATTATATGAGTCACACAATATAAACCCAGCTTCTAAATTTTGACTTAGATGTAATGGTCTGGAAATAATTGGAAAGTGTTACATTAGATTATTTGTCTATTTCAACAGGTGTTGCTAATGGCTAGCAACCCCTGAGAGAAACCCAGATTTTACAAGCATTGGATAATGATGTTTTGAAGGACACCATATAAATCTTTGAAGTAAATATTTAATAAACTGAAATGAAGTGTTAATTTAAGTTGTAGAAGAAGGAGTGCAGAACCTAGGGATGGAGTTAAAATAAGGATCAGCCCAGAATCCCTGTGTAGCCACAAGCTGTGTAAGTCCAACCCTCATTGAATTCCATTGACTCTTATCTAACTCCAAGCAATTGCTATTACTTGAAAAAGTTCCTTTGTATAAGGCTTTTTTTTTTTTAACAATAAATTAGTTTAATGGGGCCTTCTCACCTATTCTTTTGTGCTTGACATAAGCCATGTTTACATACACTTCTACTGCAAACCAAATACATTTTTAACCAGTGTCCTAAGAGTTTTAACTTTCAAGCAAATAGTTTGCAGCCTTCTAGAAATGTTGATCAAAGCTGCCATAGTTCTTGAACATTAGGCCACATATTATGGAGATTGTAGGCCAAAACCTGCTTATCTCTGATCTAGATATCCAAAATAAAAGGTCCAACCTTTCAGAAAACAATACTAATTAATCACACTAATACAGTTTCAATAAGGCACCCACAATGAAAATAAGTCCCAGTTGCAAATTTGGGATAGATACTAGAGATGGAGAGTTGAAGTCTATTGATATAAGATCAGAGCAGGCTGAAAATATGATGTTTGATATTATAAGAAAAATGTTGGTGAAAAATGTCTCAGTTACATTTGTTGAATCTTAATGACTCATATTAAGAGTGTCAAAACCTCAACAGAAGTCATGAGCTTGCGCTAATGCAGAAGAAAGAGCTATCAATGCCAGGGAACACTTATGAACTAATAAAGGTGTTTAATAAAGTTTTAACAAACCTTAAGAAAAAGCAGGGTTCTAATCCTGCACTTCTGATTGGCCGATAATAGCGATATCGGATTGGTCCTTTCTGGGGAATCTGATTAGCTGTTAACGGGCCAACTCTCATTGGTTCAAGGGTTTAACACTTCCATGTTTCTCATTGGCTAATAGGTCAGCAGCCTGCCCTATAAAAGGGCTGCTGCTGCCCTAGGTGATTGTTCTGTTCAGCATGATTAATAAAGAGTTGAAGTTCACTGTTCACTGCCTCGTCTCCGTTCCTCGCACCCATGCGCAGAACTTAACACTGGCGACGAGGATGGGATGCGGAGACATCAGAGCTGACTGAACACTACAGAGCACCAAACAGAGCACGTGGCTGAAAGTGCATCGACAACAGAAACCATGTCTGGCAGTTCCATACCATCCGATCCATTTGACCCGGCACAAGAAGACTGGGACTCATAAATAGACCGGTTCCAGATGTTTCTGGAGACCAACAACTTGAAGGATGCCACTACGGGGAAAAAGCGAGCAGTGTTCCTGACGCATTGTGGGCCTGCCGTCTTTAAGATGGCCAAGGCACTAGCGAACCCGGCTGAGGTGAAATCCATGGACTGGGACGTCCTCGTGCCCCTTCTACGGGCTCACTATGCACCCGCCGTACCAACGCTTGTCCGAAGACATGGGTTTTACAAGAGGGACCAACAGAAAGGAGAGAGCGTTGCAGATTTCATCGCGGATCTCTGGAACCTGGGAGGCCTCTGTGGGTTTGCAGACCTCGAAGAAGCTCTGAGAGACCGAATAGTTCTGGGATTAGATGACCAGACAGCACAGAGCAAGATCATGGCCAAAGGGGACATCGATCTTGCTGATGTCATCAAAGACGCTACTGCAGCAGAAGCAACCAGGAAGCCTGGGTAAAGATTTGTCTAAAGTGCCAAGAAGTCAGCAGTGCCCCACCTAGAGCAACTCCAATGGAGTGGGAAACCCCCCGGGGGCCGCGGTCCCGCATCCACATTGACTTTGTGGGACCTACTAAGGGACATACGTTCCTCCTAACAGTGGATGCCTATTCCAACTGGCTCGAGATCCACAAAATGAAGATTACTACAACTGATTCCGTCATCCAAAAATTGAATAGGCTATTTGCAACGCATGGGCTGCCAAACGTTCTGGTCTCTGACAACGGACCCCAGTTCACCGCCCTGGTGTTTGAACAATACTTAGCGGACCGGGGTATCCGCCATGTGCTAAATTCGCCGGCGCACCCTGTGGCTAACAGCAGGGGCAAGCGCATGGTCCAATTTGTTCAAAAAACTCTCCACAAAATGGACTATGGGGACATTGATGACAAACTAAACAGAATACTCTTACTCCAACACATCACCTCGCACAGTGTCACCAACAAGACTCCAGCTGAACTGTTGATGGGATGCAAGCTCCGTTCCCACCTCGATTGGCTCCACCTGTCTTACAAACCAGAGAAACCCTGTGGATCTAGCGGAAAATGCCACGAGTTCATGGTAGGCGACTTAGTTTTCGCTAAAAACCTTTCCAGCAAACCTTTATGGGTCGAAGTAACCGTAACTCAAACCACCGGGCCCAGATTGTACCGTGTGCAAACATGGGACGGAAAAATGTGGAAACGCCATATAGATCAGCTTCGCTCTAGGCTACAACCTAGTTCCCGCGATTCCTGTGACTCTCAAACTGAGGGGGGAGGGGATGTCAAAGAAACCAAATTCGAGATGGTGGAAAGCAGAAGCGAAGGAAGTCAGCAATATGGGGAAATATTGGATGAAAAGGGTGAACTTAAAACGATGCAAAATTTAGAAGAACAAGGTATAAAGATGAATTGGTTTTCATATGCGCAAATACATGCAAGGTATCTTAAAGATTCTAAAACAGAAGGATTTTATGATAAATTGACTGACTTAGATAGGATTTTGACAGGTACTGATGAAAAAATGATTAGAAAACTATATAGTTATTTGTTGGAAATTAAATTAGAGGAAGAACAAGTTAAAGAAACAATGATTGCTTGGGGGAAGAATTTTGCATATGGGATTGATTTAGAGAAATGGCAAAAATTGTGGTCACAAAATTATAAAATGACAATGTCAACAGCATATAAAGAAAATTTGTATAAGATGTTTTACAGGTGGCATTTTCCCCCGACAAGAATAGCAAGAATGTTCAAGAATAAATCTGAAAAGTGCTGGAAATGTCATCATTAGAGGAAGAAATTATTAAGAAAATATTGGAATGTGCTGAAATGAGTAGATTGACATTTGAAATTAGAGAACGAGAAGATACCGTATATACTCGAGTATAAGTCGACCCGAATATAAGTCGAGGCACCCAATTTTACCACAAAAAACTGGGAAAACTTATTGACTCGAGTATAAGTCGAGGGTGGGAAATGCAGCAGCTACTGGTAAATTTCAAAAATAAAAATAGATACCAATAAAATTACATGAATTGAGGCATCAGTAGGTTAAATGTTTTTGAATATTTATTTCAAAGAAAAACAGTAAACTAGCTCTGTAAGTGGAAAAGAGAGCCAACAAAACCAATATGGTATCAACAATAACTTTAAAAGTACAAAAACCTTAGCTCAATCAGCAACCAAGCTAAAACACAAGAGTTAAAATCCTTCAAAACTGGATTCCTCCTCATCATCTGTATGTCCAAACAGAGTCACCCTCTCCCTTGCAAGAAAAAAGCATGTGTATGTGCTGCATGTACATCCTGTTTTGGAGAGCCACCATCTCTTTCATAGCTCTCCCTCATGCCTCCATTGCATGTGCACACATGCCATGGCTCAGTAGTAGGTCAACATACAGATGTCACACTAGGTTCCCTCCTCAAAAGGAACATCCAACCTTTCTTGAGAAGTACAAACTTCATCTGTTCAGGATTGTGGTGACAAAGGTGAAGGAGGATGGGGCTGAGAGAAGGGAAGGGAAGAAAAGATCATTGACAGGGAGAAAGACAGGGAGAAAAACCTGGAAGTGTGAGCCCTCGAGTTTCCTTAGGGAAGACCAGACAATAAGGGGAGAGGAGAGGAGGAGGAGGAGGAGGAGGAGGAGGAGGAGAGTTAAAAAAAAAAGAGTGGGAAGCCAACTCACGCGTGCCATCAAAGCCAGGGGGAAGCGGGGCTTTCTCCGCCTGCTGCCGCCAGAGGAGTGCGGGGGGGGAGTGCGGGGAAAGGGGGTTCGTGCCGAGGCTCCGCAAGCAATTACCAGATTTGCAGCTCCGTTTGTTGGTGAAGCTGGAAGCGCGCAACGCAGGAGCTCGCGGGGGCCCCGGGGGCCCGTTAATGGGGAAGGAGGGGCCGCTTGGGGTCACCAGGCCCAGGCAGCCTCCCCCGCCCCCTCCCCTAGCAGCGAAGAGCTGCTCCGGGGGGCTCCCACCACGGCGCAGCCAGGCACTTTGTCTCGCTGCCCCCGGAGCAGCTCTTTGCTGCTAGGCTAGGGGGTGGGGGAGGCTGCCTGAGCCTGGCGGTTTCTTGGCGAAGCTGGAAGCGTGCAACACAGGAGCTCGTGGGGGCCCCGGGGGCCCGTTAATGGGGAAGGAGAGGCCTCTTGGGGTCGCCAGGCTCAGGCAGCCTCCCCCACCCCCTCCCATAGCAGCGAAGAGCTGCTCCGGGGGGTTCCTGCCACTGCACAGCCAGGTACTTTGTCTCGCTGCCTCCGGAGCAGCTCTTCGCTGCTAGGCTAGGGGGCGGGGGAGGCTGCCTGAACCTGGCGGTTTCTTGGCGAAGCTGGAAGCGCGCAATGCAGGAGCTCGCGGAGGCCCCGGGCGCCCGTTAATGGGGAAGGAGAGGCCGCTTGGGGTCGCCAGGCTCAGGCAGCCTCCCCCACCCCCTCCCATAGCAGCGAAGAGATGCTCTGGGGGGTTCCCGCCATGGCACAGCCAGGTACTTTGTCTCGCTGCCCCCAGAGCAGCTCTTCGCTGCTAGGCTAGGGGGCTGGGGAGGCTGCCTGAGCCTGGCGGTTTCTTGGCGAAGCTGGAAGCGTGCAACGCAGGAGCTTGTGGGGGCCTTGGGGGCCCGTTAATGGGGAAGGAGAGGCCGCTTTTGGTCACCAGGCTCAGGCAGCCTCCCCCTCCCCCTCCCCTAGCAGCAAAGAGCTGCTCTGGGGGGCTCCCGCCACGGCGCAGCCAGGTACTTTGTCTCGCTGCCCCCAGAGCAGCTCTTCGCTGCTAGGCTAGGGGGTGGGGGAGGCTGCCTGAGCCTGGCAGTTTCTTGGTGAAGCTGGAAGCGCGCAACGCAGGAGCTCGCGGAGGCCCTGGGCGCCCGTTAATGGGAAAGGAGAGGCCGCTTGGGGTTGCCAGGCTCAGGCAGCCTCCCCCGCCCCCTCCCCTAGCGGCGAAGAGCTGCTCTGGGGGGCTCCCGCCACGGCGCAGCCAGGCACTTTGTCTCGCTGCCCCCAGAGCAGCTCTTCGCTGCTAGGCTAGGGGGTGGGGGAGGCTGCCTGAGCCTGGCAGTTTCTTGGTGAAGCTGGAAGCGCGCAACGCAGGAGCTCGCGGAAGCCCCGGGTGCCCGTTAATGGGAAAGGAGAGGCCGCTTGGGGTTGCCAGGCTCAGGCAGCCTCCCCCGCCCCCTCCCCTAGCAGCGAAGAGCTGCTCTTGGGGGCTCCCGCCACGGCGCAGCCAAGCTCTTTGTCTCGCTGCCCCCGGAGCAGCTCTTCGCTGCTAGGCTAGGGGGTGGGGGAGGCTGCCTGAGCCTGGCGGTTTCTTGGCGAAGCTGGAAGTGCGCAACGCAGGAGCTCTCGGGGGCCCCAGGTGCCCGTTAATGGGGAAGGAGAGGCTGCTTGGGGTCGCCAGGCTCAGGCAGGCTCCCCCGCCCCCTCCCCTAGCAGCGAAGAGCTGCTCCGGGGGGTTCCCGCCACGGCGCAGCCAGGCACTTTGTCTCGCTGCCCCCGGAGCAGCTCTTTGCTGCTAGGCGAGGGGTCGGGGGAGGCTCCCTGAGCCTGGTGGTTTCTTGGCAAACCTGGAAGCGCGCAACGCAGGAGCTCGCGGAGGCCCCGGGCGCCCATTAATGGGGAAGGAGAGGCCGCTTGGGGTCGCCAGGTTCAGGCAGCCTCCCCCGCCCCCTCCCCTAGCAGCAAAGAGCTGCTCCGGGGGGCTCCCGCCACGGCGCAGCCAGGCACTTTGTCTCGCTGCCCCCGGAGCAGCTCTTTGCTGCTAGGCTAGGGGGCGGGGGAGGCTGCCTGAACCTGGCGGTTTCTTGGCGAAGCTGGAAGCGCGCAACGCAGGAGCTCGCGGGGGCCCCGGGCGCCTGTTAATGGGGAAGGAGAGGCCATTTGGGGTCACCTGTTTGGCCCTCAGCGGGTAGACAGCCGCGGCAGCGATGCTGCCCTGGAGGCGTGATCAGTTGCAGCCACGCCAGCGCAGGCCAGGCATGGTGCCGTAGCGGCTGACTTGAGTATAAGCCGAGGGCGGTTTTTTCAGCACAAAAAATGGGCTGAAAAACTCGGCTTATACTCGAGTATATACGGTAAACAATTTTATGAAGTTTGGGATCTTTTTTATCAATGATTAGATAATACAATATGATAATAGAATATTTAGAAATTTAGGAAATAATGAATATATAATTTTTCTTGGTTTTGATAATTTTTAAGAATATTTTATTCAGATAGATTTAGCATGATTTCATGATTTGTCATAAAATAATTTAACTTAATTATAGTTATCTCGCTAAAGTATGAATTAGTAAAATTATAGTCAAATGATTGTTCAATAATGATATTGGGATATTTTATTGATGATTGATAATGTGAGTTATTATGTAATATAATTATTCTGATGACTATGAAATGGATGCACAAAAGGTAGTGGTAAACCAACCGATACACTGTAAATTTATGAAGAATGTTATAATTTTTTTATTTTTTATTTTTATTTTTTTTATGTCATGTTTTATGTCTTATATGTTTTTTGTCTGTTGTTAAAATCAATAAAACTTTTACCCCCCAAAAAAAAACCTGAGGGGGGAGGGGATGTCGAAGAAACCGAATTCAAGATGGTGGAAAGCAGAAGCGAAGGAAGTCAGCACCCAGGCGCAATACATGAAGAAGAATCAGGGAGAGGGATGGCCTCGCCACAGAGGAATACCTCAACGGAGGCAAGCCCGCAGAGATCAGAGGACAACAACGACTGAATTAGTGGCACCGAGTCATCCAGTGAGGATGCGGAAACGCCTGTACCAGATATATCAAAAAAGTCCCGCCAAAACCGGACTACAGACAGGAACCGGTGGGACAGTGCAAATCTAATAGAGAGTTAAAACAACCTGCATATCTACGGGATTACGTCACCGTAACCCTCAAACGGAACCTGGGGGGAAGGGTTGTTATGAACTAATAAAGGCGTTTAATAAAGTTTTAACAAACCTTAAGGAAAAGCAGGGTTCTAATCCTTCACTTCTGATTGGCTGATAATAGCAATATCGGATTGGTCCTTTCTGGGGAATCTGATTGGCTGTTAATGGTTCAAGGATTTAACTCTTCCATGTTTCTCATTGGCTAATAGGTCAGCAGCCTACCCTATAAAAGGGCTGCTGCTGCCCTAGGGTTTTGCTCTGTTCAGCATGATTAATAAAGAGTTGAAGTTCACTGCCTCATCTCTGTTCCTCCCCATGCACAGAACTTAACAGTTATAGGTACTCAAGTGATTAAAAACAAGCAGAGAGCTCAGAGTCTATATTTAAAATGGCTATTCTACTTTGTGTTCAGAACGTATGAATTAATATTTCTCCTTTTACTAAAATGTAGGAAAAGTTTCCTTTATGTGGACCTTGAATCCTAGTGACCTCATAGACACAGCCCATCCATTTATGTGTTTCTTTAAAACAATACTAGTGTGAAAATAGTTTATTAATGTTGACTTTGCTCTCTTTTATTTTCCCAGACTAACCTACCAGGCCTTGTACCTTAATGTTATAAAGCCATGCACCAGTACTGTGGATTGCTTATTAAGTCTTGACAGCTTTGGTACTAAAAGGTTTTTAAGTGTTAACACTTAGGTGTTGGAAGCTTGCTGAAGAGACTAAAAAGATAAATCTAATTATGAGAGGGTGGAGGAAGAAGTGGGAAAGAAACATGGCAAGCCAATTTTTAAAAAAGCACATAAATAATATTTCTCTGACTTAAAGTGACATTAAGTGGCAACCTATAGTCCCTTCACACCTTTTATTATTTTTTTCTGATGTACACCTCAGATTTTTTTAAAAGTTAAGCAAACACCTAAAGTGTAAATGTGACAAGCAGATGTTTGAAATCATACCCATCAAAGAATTATACCTATCTGAATGGTTAACTGGTTTCAGTTCCCCACTAAGTGGTAAATTTGAGTTTCCTGCTTATGTAAGGATGTGAGAAGTGACCCCTCCCCCCCCATCCAATTCATGACAGAAACAAAAAGACATCCCTCTTTGTCACTCCAAGTGAAAGAAGCTGTGCAGAAACTGAGTGCAGATGGCCCGAAAACAGGAACACAACTGCATCTTTGAATTTGAAGGCAGAAAATGCACTCTTCCAATGGGTCATTTGCTTTTGGTATAGAAGCTTCTGATTAAAAGCTTCATGTGCAATCTTTTTTTTTTTTTTTTAATTTTAAGAGGCTTTCTCCTGGATCAGACCAGCTCAGGTATTTACTCTAGTTCTGCTCTCCTAACTTATTTAATTATGAATGATAAAAATATTCTTGAAATTAGGGCTGTTTAGCTTAGTCTGAAGAAATGTATTTATTTGATTTATTTAGGTTAGAGAATTTATATTGCTGCCTACTCACACATGGCAACTCAAGGTGGCTTACACAGAACACCATATAAAAGAAATAAAAAGAATAAAAAGAAAAAAATAATAAAAACGCTCCCACCCCACCCCAGCGACAACACATATCCGTGCAAGTCATTGAATGGGTTCCATCCTGTCTTATTTCTGGGGTTCCCCAGGTCCGCTGGCAGAACCACGTCTTCAGCGCCTTCTGTGATCTTTGTGTAGGGGTGACTGGGAAGACTAGGATGCACTATATGTGTGTGGCTGCTTTCAATACAATGGCCTCATTTATGTATAGAAACAAATTAAATGAAGCTCATGTATTTCCAACTCATGTCGTATAAAACATCAGGATGCAGCAGTGCTGTATTATAAGAGCTGCATTCCATGTTTTGTTTTTTATTTAGAGATTCCTAAACAGCACAAGACTTGAATCAGCAAAATGGAGGAGCAGGAAAATGTTGTGGTCATTAAGTAGTTATTTACTTTAGTCATACTGCAAGCTGCTCCTGCTGACTGCCGGTTGCCTTCAATTTGGCAGTCCCAATCTCACCAGGCTCAGAGTTGACTCAGCCTTCCCTCCTTCCGAGGTGGATAAAATGAGGACTCAGATCGTTGGGGGCAATATGCTGACTCTGTAAACCACTTAGGGCTGTAAAAGTGATATATAAGTGTAAGTGCTTTTGGTATTTAGGACTGCTTCCTACACTTTCTCAGTTAATTAAAAAAGGGGGGATACTATCTCAAACAGGAGGAGGAGGAAATATTAGCTTTACAATGGTTAAAATAATAAAGAAGGAATAAAATGAATAAATCTATCATCGATGTAACATCTAAAATATTTTACTGTCTAGATCTAGAAGTTCAACATATTTTGGAAAAACCTTTTCTCAAGGGCACTGTGCTTAGTAGATAAACATTTTTATTAGAAGTCAGTAGTTGTTAACAAAGTCCCATGCATCTTGGTGTATAGTCATGCTGGCTACATGACCAGAAATATATTTGGACAATGCTGGTTCCCTCGGCTAAGAAATGGAGATGAGCACCACCTTCTTAGTGTCCTAGGACTGTGATGGCGAACCTATGGCTGCAGGCAAACTTATCTCATTGTGCATGCACACACCTCACCGCTGATTTTCGGCTGGTTTGAGGACTTTTCGGCCTCCCAGAGGCTTGAAAAAAGCCTCTGCAGGCTTTGCAGGATGAATAGGCCCATTTTGTCACTTCCTGTAATACCAGAAGTGACAAAACGGACCTATTACTTGTCCTTCAAAGCCTGCAGAGGCTTTTTTTAAAGCCTCTGGGAGGCTGAAAAAGGCCTCAAACCAGGTAAAAAGCAGTGGGGTGCAGTGCAGGTAAGGGGCAGTGTGGTGGGATTATGTGTGCATCCTCAGGGGGCATTGCTTTCTGGGTGTTGGCACACACAATTTTTGGCACAGGAGCCCAAAGAGGTTAGCCACTACTGTCCTCGGACATGAATGGACAGGGGAAAGCTGTTAAGTAGTTCTTGGAGTAATTATATTGAGCTTAAAGTAGTCTGTGAAGACATCCCATTGCAATGGTTTCCTAGTTCAGCTCTAAACAAAGTAAGGATAGAAAAGCATAATTAGAAAAGTCTCCATCCAAATGTTGATGTTTTTCTAATAATCCTTGTAGCCAAGAGTTAAGGAGTGACATGAGTTCACAGCTGAAGTTGGAAACATTACTATGGTAAAGCATCTGAAAAAGAGATTTAATAGCCTGCCTCAGGCATATGTAAGTCATAAGGAGATTAACGATGTAAATGTAAGTGGACTGTGTGAACCCAATTTTAGTTTACTTCAGTTTACTTTATTGTCATTACACCTCGTACAACAAAATAAAACACCATCTTCAGTGCACATCATGACCATGAAAATAAACACAAACACACATCCTTCACACCCCACACATTGAACCGAAGATCAGTTTTTACAGTTTGGAGTCAGAAAAGCTACAGCATGGAAAATGATAAAGGCAATGCAATCCAGATCCAACCATCCATTCCACTCTCGACACAAATTGTCCAATGGAATACAGTGTCAGGATTGAACTGAATGTTATGTAAAAAAAATAATTTATGCAGAAGGAGAACAGAAAGAGGAATCATGTAGTTTACCAAGCATGACTAATATCTATGGCTGTAAAACAGAACCAATAAGCACCTGCAACAGTGAGTACAGTCACTTGCTCTTTTTTTTTAGAAAGCTTTCCCACAGTTTTTTTTTTCCCTCTTCTGTTACCATCCCCTCTCTCTTTCTCCTCTCTTTCCATTCCCTACTTGTTTCTCCTTTCCTTAAACAAGTTCCCAATACTTGTCATCTGTGACCAAATCACTTTTTGAAAAACATTTAGAATGGCATTTGAACCAATGTCACAGATTATGCATTATCCCCCATGTTACAAAGCTCAGTTTTATGTAAAATTGTTCCTACCCTCTTGGAGTTCCATATCTCCAGCCAAGTAGTAAATCACTGGACTTTTCAGCCAGCTTCAATTTAGAGAAGCCTGCAGCTTCCCTGATTTACAGCCAGGAATCGCACATATAATATGGAACATCACACATATACTGTGGAACATGGCAGCTCATCTTCTGAAGTGACTGAGTTATGTATGTCCTCAACTGGATAGGTTGCCTTATGGTAGCCTTCAGGCAAGTACAAGTCACAGAGAAAGTCTTCATGAAGCATAAATGTCACAATTCCGACTAATCTATCACTGTTGAAGGCGGGTTGATGAACTGAAATTAGCAGTCTCATGAATATTGGAGTCCTGTGTTGAGGCAGATCCCACAAAGGGTAAAATAGGTTTCCAATCTTCCATTGATCCTTCTTGGCCCCTTTGAAGTTAACTTACTGGTCAAAATCTTCCTTACATAGTGAGATCAGACACAGCATTAAAAATGGAACATGCAAAATTTAGAACAAATGGGAAATATTCCCTCTATTTATCCCTCTGTGTTTGTATTGATGCAATCTAAAACAATGTCTTTTTCTTGGTAATATTACCAAGGGAGAATTCTCTGTTTTATACAGTTACGCAGCCAACATCTGAATTATTTTAAAATGTAATGAATTTAAAAATATTTCTCAATTTAGCCTGTAACTCTGGACTTTCTCTCTGGTCTTTTATCTAAATAAAAACCAGGAATGTTCTGCTTAACTTTTTAGTCCAAAAAAGTTGGCTAGGTATAGTAAACATCTGTACTTTAACCTATATGAGCTTTGATGATACAGTGGTTAGAATGCTGACTGCTGGCTGCCTGCAATTTGGCAGTTTGAATCTCACCAGGCTCAAGATTGACTCGGCCTTCTGTCCTTCCAAAGTCAGTAAAATGAGGACCCAGATGTTGGGGGCAATAGGCTGACTCTATGAACTGTTTAAAGAGGGCTGTAAAGCACCGTGAAGCGGTATCTAAGTCTAAGTGCTATTGCTATATACAAAAGCAGATTTATTTTTCTTTTAACCAAGAATAGACAAAATGTTCCATCTCACAAAATTCTTACTACAAAATATACCATTCTTCATGTTCCAGAAGTGAATGAATTCTGAAAAGAGAGCTTTCTAAATATTATGGTGTTATTCTGACCTCAAAATAGGTCCATTCCAAAGCTAGACAATTTTCAACTCTCTTCTTGAATCACTCTATTATGGAATTCTTTGCACATTCCTATAATGAACAAAAGTACAATGAACAAAAGTACAAAATGTACAAGCTTTCAATTGACCTAAGAAGAACATGCATCTGTTGGTGCAATAGTCTGCCCCAGAGCATGTGTCAGTAGTTCTGAAGAAGACACTAAAACAGATTCATGTGAGATGAAATTCCTAGAAAGCATCTGGCTCTTTTAGCTAGCATCAATCCAGCTTAATGTTTCCTACTAAGTTTAAAGGAAGCTGTTATGAACTAATAAATGCGCTTAAATAAAGTTTTATCAAAGCTTAAAGAAAAAGCAGGGTTCTAATCCTGCACTTCTGATTGGCCGATAATAGCGATATCGGATTGGCCCATTCTGGAGAATCTGATTGGCTGTTAACGAGCCACTCTCATTGTTTCAAGGGTTTAATACTTCCATGTTCTCATTGGTTAATAGGTCAGCAGCCTGCCCTATAAAAGGGCTGCTGCTGCCCCCGGTTTTGGCTCTGTTCACGATGGTTAATAAAGAGTTGAAGATCACTGTTCACTGCCTATCTCCGTTCCTTGCACCCATGCGCAGAACTTACCACTGGCGACGGAGGTGGGATGCGGAGACATCAGAGCTGACTGAACACTACAGAGCACCAAACAGAGCACGTGGCTGAAGGCACATCGACAACGGAACCATGTCCGGAGGCGCCATACCACCCGCTCCATTTGACCCAGCACAAGAAGACTGGGACGCATACATAGACCGGTTCCAGATGTTTCTGGAGACCAACAACTTGAAGGATGCCACTACAGGAAAAAAGCGAGCAGTGTTCCTGACCCATTGCGGGCCAGCCGTCTTTAAGATGGCCAAGGCACTAGCGAAACCGGCTGAGGTGAAAACCACGGACTGGGATGTCCTCAAGCCCCTTCTACGGGCCCACTGCACCTGCCGTACCAATGCTTGTCCGAAGACATGAATTTAACCAGAGGGACCAGTGGAAAGAAGAGAGCGTTGCAGATTTCATCATGGATCTCCAGAACCTGGGAGGCCTCTGTGGGTTTACAGATCTCAAGGAAGCTCTGAGAGACCAAATAATTCTGGGATTAGATGACCAGACGGTACAGAACAACATCATGGCAAAAGGGGACATCAACCTTGCTGATGTCATCAAGGATGCTACTGCAGCAGAAGCAACCAGGAAATCGGCCGCCCGAATGCGCCACACTAATGTACCACTCCGTCAACTCGCTAGCGATACCTCACCTCGCCTAGAGAGGCAAACAACAGCGACCCACCTCGAATCGCCATCAGAAAGTGATGAGGAGGAGGTCAACCGGCTCCGGTTAGAATGTGACCAACGCCAGCAGCGGAATCAAAGACTACCGCGTCAATGCGCAGGTTGTGGGGCAAACCACCCGCGATCAGACTGCAAATTCCTCGACGTGCTCTGCCATTTCTGTGGGAAAAGAGGCCACATCAGGAAGGTCTGTAGAAGCAAGCAAGGATCCAGCCCATTTCAGAGGGGAAACAACTACTGCCAGACCACAGAGAATCGCCCTGTGAGTCGGGAACAATTGAACCGCCAATGGAACAACCACTCCTGCAGAAATAAAACACCGGCCACTTTATCGAGAAAAGAAGAGGCACACCAAACCATTACAATCGGTCATGCCTCATCGCTAGACGCAAAGATGATCCGAGTGAAGGTTGCCATCGAAAACCAGCCTTGTGTGATGGAAGTCGATTCAGGATCATCCCTCTGGATGGTTTCCTGGAAGACTCTTAAACAATTAATCCCTGCCGTCCGGTGTCAAGACCTTAGAGCCCAAAGAATCATACTCAAAGATTATCAGGGGAACCGAATTCCGGTCGTTGGATCCAGCCAAGTCCAAGTATCATTCAAAAATCGTACTGCGTCATTACCACTGACCGTCGTCGACCGTGACTGGCCTAGCTTGTTAGCCTTCAATGGTTCGCCCCACTCGGGATCGAGGTAGCTGGCATTCACCAAACCAGAAGCGACAACTGCGAGGAGGCCATCGTCTAGGAATTCCAGGACATCTTTGCAGACAAACTAGGCGAGTACAAGGGGACCCCGATATCATTTAACCTTAACCCTGAAGTAGCCCCCATCCGCCTTAAGCCTCGTCGGGTACCTTTTGCTCTTAAACCAAAAATTGACGAGCAGCTCGATAAATTAATAGCCCAGGGTGTTTTAGAACCAATGGACCACGCTCGTTGGGAAACCCCAATTGTAACACCCATCAAACCAGATGGATTGTTAAGGATTTGTGGGGACTACCGGGCTACCCTTAATCATGCTCTTCAACAGAATGCTTACCTGGTACCGGTGGTACAACATCTTCTCCATTCCCTGGGGGGCGGAAAAATCTTCGCTATACTGGATTTAGCACAGGCCTACTAACAACTGCCTATAGATAAAAAAACCCGCAGAGGCACAGACGATCATTACGCACCGAGGCGCCTTTAAGTGCAACCGACTCCAATTCAGAGTGAGCGTAGTCCCAGGGATTTTTCAAAGTCAGATGGAGAGACTCTTGCAAGGGATCAAGGGGGTCATGCCATACTTTGATGACGTTTTAATTGCTGCCCCGAATAGAAAAATACTAGAAAAGCAGCTTAAATTGGTTCTCCAGAAATTTAAAGACTCTGGCCTTAAGGTTAAAAAAAAAAATGTCAACTTTATACAGACAAAGTAGAGTTCCTGGGGTACCTAATCAATAAACAGGGCATCCACCCCACTAACAGTAAGCTCAAAAATGCCCCAAGACCCAGAAATAGAACTGATCTCCAAGCTTTCCTGGGACTCATTAACTTTTACAACATCTTCTTGCCCCAGAAAGCGACTGTAGCTAAGCCCTTACATAGACTCCTCAACAAAAAAGCAACCTGGGTCTGGACACCGCGAGGAGCACGCATTCCGACAAGTGAAAAATTTACTAACCTCAGATGCTGTTTTAATGCAGTATAACGAGACTCTGCCTTTAACAATTACATGTGACGCGTCACCATTTGGAGTAGGAGCCATTTTGAGTCATGTGTTACCAAATGGTAGTGAGGCCCCTATTGCCTATTTTTCAAGGACTTTATCAAAGGCTGAATGTAATTATAGCCAGATCGACAAAGAGGCTCTTGCTGTTGTATCTGCTATGAAAAGGTTTCATGAATATGTGTATGGACGAGTTTTTACTATTGTTATCGACCACAAACCTTTGTTAGGAATTATAGCAGGAGACAAGCCAACCCCCTATATATTGTCACCTAGAATGACTCACTGGTCAGAGTTTTTAGTTGCGTACAAGTATAAATTACAACACCACCCGGGGAAAGCCATTCCCCACGCTGATGCATTGAGCTGTGCCCCACTTCCGGAAACCGTCGACGACCCAGCTCCAACCCTTACGACACTCCAGATTGAAATGCTACAGGCACCACCGCTAACAGCCAGAGACATTGCAATTGAAACAAAACGAGATCCTGTCTTAGTGCGAGTTCTGAGCTGGGTCGAAACAAAGAGGATGGCCAATAGAACAAACCTCTGATGATTTTACCCCTTTCAGAAACCGGCAAAGAGAACTGTTTTCACAAAAAGGCTGCATCCTATGGGGAGATAGAGTCGTTGTCCCAGAGCAGTTACAACGAGCAGTATTGAAAACATTGCATGACGGTCACCCTGGCATCGTGCATATGAAAGCGCTTGCATGAAGCTACGCATGGTGGCCGGGCATCGACAAACAAATTGAAGCCTGGGTAAAGACTTGCTTAAAGTGCCAAGAAGTCAGCAGTGCCCAACCTAGAGCAACTCCAACAGAATGGGAAACCCCCCAGGGGGCCGTGGTCCCGCATCCATGTTGATTTTGTGGGACCTACTAAGGGACATACGTTCCTCCTAACAGTGGAAGCCTATTCCAACTGGCATGAGATCCACGTAATGAAGAATACTACAACGGAGTCCGTCATCTGAAAATTGAACAGGCTATTCGCAACGCACGGACTGCCAGACGTTCTGGTTTCCGACAATGGACCCCAGTTCACCGCCCTGGCATTTGAACAATACTTAGCGGATCGGTGCATCCACCATGTGCTAACTTCGCCAGCGCACCCTGCAGCTAACGGAAGGGCTGAGTGCATGGTACAATTTGTTGAAAAAACTCTCCATAAAATGGACTATGGGGACATTGATGAAAAAATAAACAGAATACTCCTACTCCAACACATCACTCTGCACAGCGTCACCAACAAAACGTCAGCTGAACTATCGATGGGACGCAAGCTCCGTTTCCGGCTTCACCCTTCCTACGAGCCAGAGAAACCCTGCAGATCTAGCGGAAAATGCCGCGAGTTCAAGGTAGGTGACTTAGTTTTCGCTAAAAACCTCTCCGGCGAACCATTATGGATCGAAGCAAATGTAATTCAAACCACCGGGCCAAGATCGTACTGTGTGCAAACCTGCGATGGAAAAATATGGAAATGCCATATAGATCAGCTTCGCTCTAGGCTACCACCCAGTTCCCGCGACTCCTGGGACTCCCAAACTGAGGGGGGAGGGGATGTTGAAGAAACCAAATTCGAGATGGTGGAGAGCAGAAGCGAAGGGAGTCAGCGATCGGGCGCGAGTAATGAAGAAGAATCAGAGAGGGGTGTGTCCTCACCACAGAGGAATACCTCAATGGAGGCTAGCCCGCTAAGATCGGAGGACAACAACAACGACAGAATTAGTGGCACCGAGTCATCCAGTGAGAACGCGGAACCGCCTGTACCAGATATGTCCAAAAACGTCCCACCAAAGCTGGGCTGCAGACGGGAACTGGTGGGACAGCGCAAAACTAATAGACAGTTAAAACAACCCACATATCTTAGAGATTACATCACCGCACCCCTCAAACGGAACCCGGGGGGAAGGAGTGTTATGAACTAATAAATGCGCTTAAATAAAGTTTTATCAAAGCTTAAAGAAAAAGCGGGGTTCTAATCCTGCACTTCTGATTGGCCGATAATATCGATATCGGATTGGTCCGTTCTGGAGAATCTGATTGGCTGTTAACGAGCCACTCTCATTGGTTCAAGGGTTTAATACTTCCATGTTCTCATTGGTTAATAGGTCAGCAGCCTGTCCTATAAAAGGGCTGCTGCTGCCCCCGGTTTTGGCTCTGTTCACGATGGTTAATAAAGAGTTGAAGTTCACTGTTCACTGCCTCGTCTCCGTTTCTTGCACCCATGCACAGAACTTAACAGAAGCCATTAGCATTGCTGGTGTCACTGACTTTTTCATCCTAGATATCAAATATAGGAACTTTGGCTGGAATTCAAGATAATTTTGATATATAATGATAATACTTGCCAGCTTCCACTTGGATTCATACTAATACACATCTACTCTGTCTGCTACTGCAGACAGTCTATGGGGATTTTGATCGGAATATTAAAACATTATTTAGAAGTGCTGACTTATCTCACCAATATCTCTGGAGAAGCTCAACTCAAGTTCTCGAGTCTGCACATTAGGATCAAGTGAGATATGGGTCAGCCTCTCAGCAAGGAATAAATTATGCAAAACCGTTCTTTTAAAAACTCAATCAGATCCAATGCTTCTCATTGATCCACTACTACCTTTCTTTTATTTTAGCCATTCGTAGATTTTTTTTTGTGTTACACTTATTACTTTAGGAACTATTACAACCATCCTATCCTTCATAAAAAAATATTGAGCTAGATTTAATACAGATGAAAGTTCATCAACTCTTGGAGCCAAAGTTTAGGAGATGTTAGGAATGGCTCTTCCTCAAATATGCTGGCTGGAAACATAGAGTATTTGTTCCAAAACATGCCCCGTTTTCTAACCCTTAATCTAAGCTCCATAGACTGGCAAAGAGACAATACGTTTAGTTTTGGCTGCCAGTAGCAAGCCAAGTTAAGATTTATATTCCCCAGCCAGTGTATTGACAGTATCTGAATATGTCAGAGTTATATGGAAGCAACAAATGTTTATGACAGTTACTTCAACAAATCTCGCTAGCTGGTAAAGCCAAAGAGCAGTCAAAAGCCTATTATTTAATATACTCTGTTAGAATGGATACTACATGAAAACCACTTATGCTATATCTCTCAGAAGCTAAAAATCTTTCCAATAGAGTTCACTACCCAGAAATGTGAAGATGGTTCTTTGGGTGATATAATTCCTTTTGCTTCCCCCCCCCCCCATTTTTACATTTTTAAATTTGAAGACTTCCCTCTTAACATCTGAATCATTTCTATTCTTTACGGCAGAATCTATCCCTATAATACCTTCCTTTTGGTTATTTCTTATATCTATATGCAGTCACATCATTATTTTAAACAGTAAGAAGTCTATGTTTTTTTAAGGAAAACTTTTGGAAACATGCAAACTTAATTTTGTTTCCTTCCAAAGCTTTTTATCTCATGCTAGGTTCATATATGACCATTTACAAATGATAATCCAAGATAACATTTTGAGGAAAGTGGCAGAATTCTAGCATGCTATTGAGGAAAGGAGAAGGAGAAGTCAGTCTCCAAATTAGATAAGGCCACCAAATGGCTAAAGAATCCAGATTTCTCACTTGAGGCACATAATAGTCACATTCACATTATCCTCCTTCAGACCCATTATGTGAAAACCTAGCTCTCTTGAAAAAATCTACAATGCTGAGAAAGGTGGAAGTAAAGAGAAGAAAAGAACAACTTGGATGGATTCAATTACTGTGCCAATGGGTGGACAGTTCAGCTGAGACAACTTGAAGGACCAGGTTGGAGAACAATCAGAATGCAGAAAGTCTACTAAGTCATTAAGAGTTGGACCAACTAGATGATACATGCCCCAAGCCAATTAATCAATAGTTTGATCATACATTCCAATGCTTAGCTGTCCCTCATTGTTATGCTAGCTTAGGTTTATTGGCCTTTTCTGAGCTTCATAAGCTAATGAACATTACCTAACTTGTTAAGACTAGAATAATTACTATGAAGTATTCCAAATTGCTACTCCTAGGGTTTTTGTGCCATTGAAGTTGATGCTATGACCTGTGGCTTCCATGTGTTGGACAAGTGAGGAAGTGTGTCCTAGCTTTTTGACTGCATTTTTGTGTTCATCACACCCCAAAATCAAGTTCACCATGGAAACAGAAACAAACAAACAACTACCATTCCTAGATGTACTAATCTACACAAAAAAAAAAAAAAAAAAAACAGATGGCACACTAGGACACACCGTATACCAGAAGAAAACAAACACTAACCACTACCTCAACGCCCAATCCCACCACCACCCAACACAGATAAACTCCGTGGCTAAAACACTAATTACTAGAACCAAACGCCTGGCAGACAAGACACACATTAAGACTGAACTATGCACCCTGACTAAAGTACTGACAGCCAACAGCTTCCACAAAAGCAAAATCACCAACTTGATCCACAAAAACACACTGAGACATAATAGAGACCCAGAAGATGAACAGACCTATGGAACAGCTGTCCTGCCCTACATACGAGGTACTATAGACAAAATTAGTAAGGTACTACACAGACATCACATCAAGACTGCCTTCAAAACAGACAGAAAAATAGCAGCCATCCTTAGAAACCCCAAAGATAAAATTGACCTGGAAAACCAAGGCATATACGAAGTCCCCTGTGCATCATGCCCGGCCACATACATTGGACAGACCAATAGAAGAATAAGTACCCGCCTGGATGAACACAAAAATGCAGTCAAAAAGCTGGAACACACTTCTTCGCTAGTCCAACACACGAAAGCCACAGGTCATAGCATCGACTTTAATGGCACCAAAACCCTAGCCACTATAGAAAAACCCAGCTACAGAATTACCAGAGAAGCCATAGAGATTGAAAAAAGACCAGAAAGCATGAATAGAAGAGATGATTCCACCAGACTGTCAATTATTTGGAAGCCTGCACTCACAAACAAAAAAATCTCCACACCACAAGCCAGGCAAACACCTGGGCACAAACAGATCCTCCCTGATACCTCCACTCAAACACACCCTAACCAGGCACCCAGATGAAACCTAGCTTCCTAACTAATGATAGCCATCCATTTACCCGGAGCCAAGCTGCAGTAAAGGCCTCCAATAAAGTAACATAATGTTGCCAGCCAATCAAGATACAAAAAGAGCCAAAAAACAGACAGAAGATATTAGAAACACCAATCAAGCAGAACACAGCAAACTCCAAGATCAATAAACACAGACCAAGACTCTCAACCAATCAGGATGAAGAAAAAACCATTCTGGGACATATGTATATGTGTATGTATATATATATAAATAAAACACACATTCCATTCCAATTCAATTCTATCCTTAATATTCATTAAAATCTTAACAACTTTAACATTTCTTTTCAATTAAATATCATGCTTCCTTTGGAACACTTATAAACTTTCCATAGTTAATTCTTTTTTCCCCATATTTCTCACTTATATTTTTATAAATCATTACTAATAATTAAAAATGTTCCCTTTTAATTCTCTCAATCATTTTAATTCATTTATTTATTAACAAACATCCCACTACATTATAGTAAATATTTTATCCATCATCATATTTTCTAAAATTATTTCTATTTGTAATATAACAATGCTATCTTATGTACCTTTGCAGAATCCCTTTTGCAATTAAATTTTCACCCATTATCTCTAAACAAGCTTATGGTTACAATCCTTGTATCTTTTCTCTGTTTCTCCATTTCTTGTTTCTGTTTTTTACAACTTCTTTTCCTTGCCTTCTTCCTCCCCTTTTTACCCCACGTCTCTCTACTTCTAACTCTCTCATATGTAATCCCCTCTTCTGTTGCTTTCTAATATTGTACTTGTCTTTCAAATTGCTCTTCTTTTTGGTTGTTTTTTCTAGTCTTAAACCTTTCACTCTCTTTCCCCCCTTTTCTTTTTTCCCCGCACTTAAAATTATTTGATCATTAAAGATGGCTTCTTCTTTGTCCCAATCTTCTTGTTCTGCAAGCGTTTCTTGTTGCTTCTCATAGTTCCAGATCTCCATTTCTAAGAATTGAAACACGAAGCCAAAAGAACTTCTCCCTTCTTGTGCATCTTCTTTCCATTTTTTAAGGTCCGTTTTCAGTTCTTTTAAGAGTGATACCATTTTAAAAACTTTTAAACAACCACCCAATTTTAGTCATCTAGATGCAAAAACCAAAAATCACCAAATAATCCAAGGCTGTTTCTACTTGCTTCTTTTTTCCACTTTCTCTTCCTAGGGTTCTATTATTTTGTTACCAAATTTCAATTAAAATGTATCTTTGAGGAATCTTGTTAAAATTTCACTCTAAATTCCTTTTAATTACAGTTCCATTCCTTAATTCCAGGCAGTCTCCTCCATTTTTCCAGATCCTGCCCTTTTATTCTTTTTTTCTATCCTTTCCTGCTTTTAAAAACTGTTAAATGTCCAGAAATCTTTATTATCTCTTTGCCTTTTATTTTCAGCTTAGATGCCTATTAATGTCAAAGTGGATTTTTTTTTCAATTTCTTGCTTAAGTCTCTTAGCAATCAGTATAAGGAAGGGAAGAAAAAAAACCTAATCCTTTCCCTTCTCTCTCTCCTTCGCAACTTCAAAATCTTTGGGAACAACGTTGTTAAGTTTAAATTCCAAGGTACCTTATTTGTTGCTTTTTCTGTTTGACCCGGTAAACCAAAGTTTTCTCTTCTTATCTTCCTCCTGCACATTCTTTTCCGGTCGACTTCTTCTTTGTGGTGGCCATTTCTGACCACCGCTACAACCGCCTTCGGGAAAGGGAGTAATGGCCAGCTGGGGAGGAGAGATGCGGCTCTCCTCAATCCTGCTGGCAGTCTCCACCCTCTTCACCACCTCTATGGGGTGGCTTAGCCCCAAAACCAGCCGGCTCAGGGCGCTCCAGCGGCGAGCACGGATCGAAGCTTTGGAGAGACAAGGTTTCAGTCTGTCTCCGAAGAAGCTCAAACCAGAAGTCCAAATGGCTTTTTTAAAATGAAAAAAATCATGTTGGTTTGTTTTTATAAGCTAAAGCAAATCCAAAATCACTGTCAAATTCTTGTAAGATTCCAAGAGAACATTTTTAAATGCTTAATTAGAAAATAGGTATCCCTGTCCCTCTTTGTTGATTTAAGTTCTCTGGGGAAATGATAAGTGGTTGAGTCCCAACCCATGGTGATTGCTTCTCTGTAGCAGGTAGCATTTCCAAAGACTTTGAAAGAGGTGGATGTCCATTTCCTCCTTCAGAGGTTATTACTGGACCCAAAGAACCTGGAAATTTTTTATCCAATCTTTAGTTGTCACTTTTTGGCATATCTGGTCTTACCATAATTCTTTCAGGTATTATCATAGTTCTAAGATAACAGTGTTCATGCTCAGGATGCATCCATCCTGGCTCTCCAGAAGCTCTCAGTAACCTTTAGTATGATTGATCATGGTATCTTCCAAGGCAGATTCAGAGAGATTAGGGGTAAGAGGCACAATGTTTTGGTGGTTCTCCTCCTTTTCTAGGGCTGCTTCCAGTCAATATTGGAGAGTGGGGTGGAAGAAAGATTAAGTCAGAGACCTTCCTTGATGAGGGGTCCAACTTTTATTATCCTTTATATTAAGCCACTGGAAGAAGACATCTGAAAACATGGGATGTGTTACCTCAATAGGCTGTACATTTCTGTCCTGGACAAACTAAGCGATGCCTTTTCCAAGCACCTGGAGGCTATTATATGGGGGAGGTCAGGTTTCAACTTACTCCTGGCAAGAACGAGTGGTTTTGGGTCACTGATTCTGGTAATTTTCCAATCTTAACTTTACCTGAGGGTGCACTTCCCCAGTCATAACTGGTATCCAATTTGGGGAAACCTCTTGAACTCAACCAATCAATCAATTTAATTTATTACAGTCATAGACCAGAGACCAGAACAAATAAAAAACACTCAGTAAATGTACAATTAAAAATTCCAGTATAACATAATAAATAATTAAAATTGATGATAAAACCCAGTCTGTCAATTATACATAGTCTAACTATACTAAAATTACAATCTATAAACTGTGTGTCCCATTGTCAGTTTAATACTAAAAAGGAAAGGAATAAGCAGTGCACATTTGTTATATAGTATAACTATGGTGAATTAGACCTGTGTTTCCGATGAATCCCTAGTGCTGCTGCATAGAATGAAAGAATGTTCTTTCTGCACCAACTCAGAAAGCTCAAACTGCCCAAGGAGCTACTGATAACAGTTCTACAGAGGAATTACTGAGTCTGTCATCTGCACCTCTAAAACGGTCTGGTTTGATTCTGCAACCCAACAAGAGACTTCAAAGAGTAATTAGGACTGCAGAAAAAAACAATGGCTACCAACCTGTCTTCCATCGAGGACTTGTATACTATGAAATATTTACAGACCCCTCATATCCCGGACATAAACTGTTTCAACTCCTACCCTCAAAATGATGCTATAGAGCCCTGCACACCAGAACTAGACAAAAACAAGTTTTTTTTCCCCCCAAACGCCATCACTCTGCTAAACAAATAATTCCCTCAACACTGTCTAATTATTTACTAAGTCTGGATTACTATTACTACTACTATTAATCCTCCCATCCTTCCTTTCACCCATCTCCTCCCATTTGTGACTGTATGACTGTAACTTTGTGGCGTGTATCCTTACGGTTTTTATTGACTGGTATCCTAGTATGATTTGATGGCTTATTGTACCCTATGACTATTGTTAAATGCTGTACCTTATGATTCTTGACTCTTGACGAATGTATCTTGTCTTTTATGTACACTGAGAGCATGTGTCCAACACTTGGCCAATAAAGAATTCTATCTATCTATAGAATCTACACACCTGCACTGTAGTTATGGACTGTTCATCTTTAAGCAGCCACTGGAGATAAATTGTGTTGGAATGGCCAGGATACTTAGCAGTTATTTGGCAGAATATGTTTTTTCTGACTCTGTGTAAAAGGAACATTGAAGGAGTATGTGACCCATAGTCTCCACCTCTCCTGAGCCACAGGAATAGAGTCTTTCAGTCAATGGTATCTTTTTATACTTGCCATTCAGGACAGCTGATGGAAGCGCATGGCACCATGAAAGTGAAATGCATTACAGTGGTTTGCTGACTCCAACTGGCTAAGATCTCTTCAACTCATCAACCTGCTGAAAGAACAGGCAGAACCCATGGCTGGTGGGGTATTTGCACAGATTTGTTTTGTGAACTATTTGCACCCATCCTTGGATTAGGAGGACTTGCTCACAGTAATTGATTGATTAATTGATTCATTCATTCATTCATTCATTTATCTGACTAACTAACTAAATAACTATTATTGGGAAGTTGGGAAGGCAGCTCATCTTTCTGACCATGATTGCTCAAATGAAATGGTCACTGTCGGAAGTATTTTACTGTTCTGAAGGCATAAAAACAGTTAAGGACTCAAAAGCTCTTAGTTTATAGACAGATCACCTAGTGCTGTCAGTGAGATTCCCCAAATCTTTCTCTAGAATGTCAAACCGCTCTAAAACATCTTTGCTAGTAGAGGACATTGGGACTGGAAGAACTGACAGGGAGAGAGAAAAGGCAGTGTTCCCTCTCCTATTTTTCTTGATTTCCTATAAATCAAGGCTAGTGGCATCTCATATATTCTCAAATGAGTCATTTTCGGGAATCACTTAAATGATGACAGATCTACCGGGAAACAATAAATTGCCCTTTTAGATTTGTTCTGTTCCCCATACTGGGAGATTCTTTTTTTGTTTCATGGTTAGATTAAGATAAAAACACCATTCATTGGTTGGACTGGGCCGCCTTCTCCAACTGGATCAGTGGTGGGATTCAGTTTTTTTTACTACCGGATCCGTGGGTGTGGCTTAGTGGGTGTGTCAGGGAAAGGATACTGTAAAATCTCCAGTCAGAGGTGGGATTTGCCAGTTCTCCGAACTACTCAAAATTTCCGCTACCGGTTCTCCAGAACTGGTCAGAACCTGCTGAATACTACCTCTGAACTGGATGCCTGCCAGATGTGCTGGATTCAGCACTCCATTGTCTCAGGTTATCCAAGTAGAAACATTACCTCAGCTCGTTTGGAAAGAAGCGAGCTGAAACTGGCTGCTGCCATAAGAAATGTAGTATTTATAGATTTAGCATTTTCAAATTAATAGGCCTATTTAAAACTGTCTGGGGGAGGGAGGAAAAATTAACCTCCCCTTATTTGGATAATTTTCATGACACTCACTAGTACTTTTTAAATTTATAAATGGCAGTTTTCATCCTCCTTCTCTCCCTCCCTTCCCTGGTTATTTGCATCCCACATGGCTGAAATTAAGAAAATTACTAATCAGGAAAATAACTAGGAAGTGAATGAATGTTATCAAAATGTACACACGCTTGTCACTCCACAGAGTGGGATTCTGGCCATGAGACTTAGCAATGTGGGAAGTAATAAGGTATTCCTCTCCTCCTTTCCTCCCAACTCAATGGAATTTTACATTCTGAATACAGAGTCTAATATAATTGAAGATAATGTTTTTGTAGATGATTAATTAAGATTTAAGCAGCATATATAAGAGGCATAAATTGAAAAAAAATATCAATTTTCCATAGGGATAGGAAGTCTATAAGTTGGCTCCAGAGACTCAAAATCTCTGTTCAAAACTGCAGGGGTCCAGTTCAATAAAAAGGATGGATTCAGGCTATGGACTGTTGGTTGAAGGCATCACGTGTAAAAATCCATAATCTTAACACCAAGTGCAGTGGCTGAACAGTTTGTGCATGCTTCAACTTGCATATGTGTCAACTCTTTTGCAAGAGCTGTAGTGGCTGCCAATCTGCTTCCAGGAACAATATAAGGTGGTGGTTATTGACTTTAAAGTCCTACATGCAGGGGTGGGATTCTACCAGTTTGTACTTATTTGCTAGAACCGGTTGTTAACATTCTAAGCAGTGGCCCACCCCTGATCTACGTGATCTTTAAGAGTTGGATGGCATATTATCAATCACTCAATCAAGATTAGAGAGGGAATACAACATTATCTGTACTCTCCAATCCTATTGAGTAGGAAGAGTTTCCATTGAGTCTACTGGTTCCTATATAATATTGTGAAGGAACTACTGAAGATGCTTTTTCAAGAGACAACTGGACTTTCTGGTTTTTCTTTGAAGACGTTTCGCTTCTCATCTAAAAAGCTTCTTCAGCTCTGACTGGATGGTGGGGAAATTGAAGGATTTATGCTTCTTGCAGACAGCTGGTCATTTGCATCCTTTTAGCGAGTCATGAAGGTCACCTGGAAATTTATCTGTATCCTCAGGGTCACCTGAGTAGCGGAAATGGGTGTGAAGCCTTCTTGGGACTGTGTTGTAGACTGGAGATATATGCTGTCATACCCCTCCCCCTCTTGCTGTTCAGTTTTGACATAGATGGCCTCTTTGACCCCTCTTGAAAAAGCACCTTTGGGACAACCATGACCTGGATGACTAAGAATATCCATAAACATTGTGAATGGAATGCTCTCAAGTCCCTTACATCTGTCCTAGAGCTACAGCCTTCATCAAAAGTACCATAGAATCCAATCAAATACTAATCGCTGATATGATATGAATGTGCCAAGGGCCTCATTTCCTGGCTGTATCACTAACTCGCCAAATGCTTTTATGTATGTTGAATTTGATCTTTTAATGTTTTTATTTGTTTTATTGCTTTGGTGGAAGCAGGAAGAGCCTTGGTGGTGCACTGTTTAGAGTGCAGTACTTCAAAGTACTTCTGCTGACAGCCAGCTGCCTGCAATTTGGCAGATCGAATCCCAGCAGGCTCAAGTTTGACTCCATCCTTCTGAGGTGGGTAAAATGAGGACTCAAATTGTTGGGGGCAATATGCTGACTCTGTAAACTGCTTAGAGAGGGCTGTAAAGCACTATAAAGTGGTATATAAGTCTAAGTGCTATTGCTAAGTGCTATTGCTATTTTATTAAAAAATTGTATATTTTTTAATAAATTATATATATTATATATTTAATAAATTATATATTTTTTGAATTGTAAGCCTCCCTGAGTCATTGACTGAGATGGTTGCTATAGAAATTGAACAAACAAATAAAATATTGTTTCCCAGTTCCACCACAAATCTTCAGACAGTAGTAGCACATCTTTTATATAAAGATACTCTTCTAAAACTTTTCCATGGAAACCCACTTGGGGAAAAAAAAAGATATGAGCAAGGATAACCTTTCAGCATAGGGAAAATAATAACAGTCGGTGTTTCTCACCTCTCTCAAATGTTAAAATGGCTCTTTATTTTAAATATAGAAAAGAACTCTGATGCTCCAAGAACACTACACTCCGGTGTAAAAGCTTTTCAATGGCTTTCTTTGTCACTTTAATAAAAGAAAAATCAGTGGCAAAGTGGTCTGATTGCACTTCATATTCTTTAAAGAGAAAACTACAAATTGCAAGAAATTTCCGCAGGTCAAGAGAACAAAAACCAAGTGCTGCTTCACATGCATTATATTTTCACTCTCTCTTCAAAGATTTGCCTGGTTTCACAGCTAACCAAAATAATTTTCATGTTGGAGGTGGAGCAGAAAATGGCATCCTTCCTGCCCCAAGTTAGGATGAATATTATCCAAGAGATAACTTGGGGGTTAATTTAGGAAAAAAACAACAATCACTTTTTTTTGGTGTAAAAATAAAATAAGAACAAGTTAAACCAGAAGAAATAGGTTTTTTTAATGCCAATGTTGCTGCATTTCCATATTTGGGGAAGCTGCCTCATTCTGACTAATGTAAGACTATCAAGTATAGATGTTAGTGAAAAGGTATGAAACCGTCTAATCCAGGGTGTCACACTAGATTTCCTTGAGGGCCGCATAAGAGTTATTTGACCTCGGGGGGGGGGGCATGGCCAGCTTGACATCACTCATGTTGGGGGTTCCTGTGGGGGCCCGAGCATTCTGCCAGCAAAAACCGGTTCCCAAACTCCATTTTCAGCCATGAAGACCTCCTGCAACCCTCTGCCAATGAAAATGGAGCTCAGGAGGGCCACAGGTGCCCCCCCCCATGCTCTGTTTTTGCTGGCAAAGGCACAGTGGGCCAGTCCTTCGCAATTTCCAGGATGGCTGTATGGGCCTTATCAAAGCACCCCATAGGCTGGATTTGGACCGCAGGCCTTGAGTTTGACACCCCTGGTCTAGTCCTTTGCTATTATCTAGTAGTCATTCCAAGTTTCTCAGTTCTTGGGGACACAGTGATTGTAGAGCCTTGCTTGTATTGTATTGTTTTGGTGTGGTTCTGTTAGGTTTCTCTAAATTTGTGTAATAAATAAACAAACTGAATGATAGATAAAAATATGAATTCTACAAATTAAGTTTGTTTGATAATTTATTCAGTGGTGGGATTCAATTTTTTTTACTACTGGTTCTGTGGGTGTGGCTTGGTGGGCATGGCAGGGTAAGGATACTGCAAAATCTCCATTCCCTCCCCATCCCACTAACCTGCTTTCCCTCCTGTGCAGGGCAACAAAAGAAGACCCAGCCGATCAGCTGGAACTCAGGAGGCAGAGAATAGATGAGGGGCAGGGCCAGTCAGAGGTGATATTTGCTGGTTCTCCAAACTACTCAAAATTTCCATTACGAATTCTCCAGAACCTGTCAGAACCTGCTGAATACCACTTCTGCATTTATTACACAAATTTATACAGCCATCCAAATTATACGTAGGCTTACAAAAATTTTTAAAAATCCATCACATAATAAACAACCATTAAAAAAAATAACCCCATGGCAGTAATAACACTTGATCAGCCCCATTGTGTTTCATGCCCCACATTTTTAGGGCCTTTTGAAAAAGTAATAAGATGGGTCATGAGGAAATGATGTTCCATAAAGAAGAGGTTACCACATAGAAAGGCCATTTTTCATGTTCACCAGATGACAATCCCTAATTGATGGCATCCATAACATGGCCCACTTTCCTATCCTGGTGGGCCAGTTGGATGTAATAGGGGAAAGGCAGTTGTTCAAATAACCTGTGTTCTAAATAACCCGGGATGTCATTCATAGGGATGGTCTTTGAAAAAAAACTAGAACAGATAGTCCTCATCTAAAGATATGGTCAAGATGAGTTGGCCATAACTATTTTGGCCAACTTTCCATGTAAATAACTGAGCCATTATATTGGTAAGGAAGTTTCTAAGCTGGACACAATGATACTTTCTGTTCTTTTTTAAAGATGATGAGGTATGTTAAGGACTAAGCTAACGCATTCATTAACAACCCTAATAGTTTCACGTTAACAGCAGGCTCGTAATCCTGCACTTCTCATTGGCCCGCGAATAGCGAGTCGTGATTGGTCGTTTCTGGCTGTTCTGATTGGCTGATAGCGGGTCATCTCTGATTGGACGCTTGTTAGAGCGGTAAACTCAAATCATTGGTTGTTGTGACAGCAGCCAGCTCTATAAAAGAGCTGCTGCTGCCCAAGTATTTTGCTCTGTTCTGAAGTTACTAATAAAGAGTTGAAGTCACAGTTCGATGCCTCGTCTCCGTTCCTTGTGCCCATGCTCCGTTCCTTGTGCCCATGCTCCAGGTAATTATCCCTCTTTCTCTTTTCTTTGGAAAGAGATATCACATATCAAATAAGCCCCATGTTAGGTGATTTGCAAAAATCAATAAATTGCAATCTCTTCCTCTTTCAGTCAACATTATCCCAGCAGTCCAAAGAAGGAGATGATGCAATTCCCAGTGTGAAGTATGCTTCTTTTCCATGAGAAGATAAGAAAAACAAGGAGGCCAAGTATAATCCCTTCAATGAAAGGGAATTTGCAGAAGCACTTGTGGGCCACTTTCACATAAATCACATTAAACAACAATTGTCTGGTTTGTGTTGTGAGCCGGATTGTATAATACCTGATGGCACATTCACACAACCATTTCATATAGTAGAGATTGCAACTAATGTCATTTGTAGCAGTGGTGGGATTCAAAAGTTCCCACCACCAGTTCTGTGGGTGTAGCTTGGTGGGCGTGGTGGCAGGAGTGGGATTGCGATTGTGCGATTTTGCGCATGCCAAACACATGCTTTGCACACATGATAAAACAGTAAAAACTAAGCTACTGCGCCTCTCAGCTGTTCAGCACAGCAATCAATCCGTTCTGCTGTGCCAAACAGCTGAGAGGTTAAAAAGGACCTGGGAGCAGGGGCAGGTGGGTTGGCTCAACTACAGAATGTCTACAGGTTCTCTGTCAGCTGATCTTCGGTGCTACAGTACTCCAGAACTGGGCCAAACCGGTAGAATACCACCGATTTGTAGGATATGCACAGCATATTTTGCAAATGGGCAACCTATCGCTTTCTACATTTAAAAGTAAATTTTAAATTGCTAGGATGCTTTGCCATAATGCATTCAGCAAGTTTCATTTCTCCAAAACCTTTGTCATCAGTCATAAACAGAAACACTGCCAGCAATCTCCCAAGATTGATTTTTGAACATAGGTAGCATTCTGTTTCTTAAAAAGAACAAAAATAGTTTACTACCCAGTGAAAATAACTTCATGGTTTGTTCCCACCAAGAGTAATGTCAACCCTGCAGCAGTGAGCATTCCCTTAGCAATATGACATCCATACTTGGAAGTCACAGATTAATTGCTGAGCTTTACACATGAGCATTTGTAGGGAATACAAATCAATACTTCATATCTAGGTTATGATGTAACAGGGAGTAAAGTGGAAAGTACCATTAATCATACATTAACTATAGAACATTCCTAGATAATATGCTGTAAATAAAAGCACTAGTGTGTTGAAATGTGCACTGGCCCTAATGGGGAATGTTATTTAAAAAGAAACCCAAGCAATCCTTTAAAATAGGTGACAAGACGGCATATTCTAATACTGCTTTTTAAGGTCAACAGCTTTATGGGATGCCATGCAGGGTTTGTTGTTGTTGTTGTTGTTGTTGTTGTAATCACACTGTAATATTGAATATCTTTACTAAACTCATGTCCCAAGCTGCCATAAGAAAGGTGTTATATCATCATTGTCATCATGATCATGACCACAATCCTAATCGTGATTACGATCATAATCATCAACGTTAAATCAATAACATTTTTAACACTGTTAATTTAAATTTATTATTTGCTATTCTATAGCAGGGCAGCACGGTTAAGGCACTGGGCCTGTCAGTTTTGAGACTCAAGCTCCACATGATGGGGTGAGCTCCCATCCCCCACCACATCCCTGCCCACCTAGCAGTTCAAAAAAATACAAATGCAAATAGATAAATAGAATGGAATAGAATAGAACAGAACAGAATAGAACAACAGAGTTGGAAGGGACCTTGGAGGTCTTCTAGTCCAACCCCCTGCTCAAACAGGATATCCTATATACCATTTCAGACAAATGGTTATCCAATTTCTTCTTAAAACTTCCAGTGTTGGAGCATTTACAACTTCTGAAGGCAAGTTGTTCCACTGATTGCCATGAAATTTCTCCATAGTTCTAGGTTGCTTCTCTCCTTGATTAGTTTCCACCCATTGCTTCTTGTCTTGCCCTCAGCTGCTTTGGAGAATAGCTTGACTTCCTCCTCTTTGTGGCAGCCCCTGAGATATTGGAACATTGCTATCATGTCACCCCCTAGTCCTTCTTTTCACCAAACCAGATATACCCAATTCCAGCAACCATTCTTCATGTGTTTTAGCCTCCAATCCCCTAATCATCTTTGTTGCTCTTCTCTGCACTCTTTCTAGAGTCTCAACATCTTTTTTTATATTGTGGCGACCAAAACTGTATGCAGTATTCCAAATGTGGCCTTACCAAGGCATTATAAAGTGGTATTAACGCTTCACGTGAAATAGGTACCACGTTGGTAAGAAGTTAACATCATGTTGGCTACATGACTGTGGAAATATCTTTGGACAACGTTGACTCAATGACCTTGAAACAGAGATGAGCACCTCCCTTTCTTGTCAACAATTACTAGAGAAGTAAAATCTACAAGGACTCCCTCCCACTGTAGCCAGGGACACTGGAAGTAAAATCTAATGCTTTTACTCACATAAAATATGACTGACATATCGGCATGACTGCTTCAGATATGTATCAATCTATTCCTACACATCACTTGTGACAAACATTTATTCCCTTGTTAACAGAACACATATCTTTTTACCAACATTTGCAAACCCTATACATCTTTACCAAAAATTCTACCAAGATACACAATCTCATCAGTTTTCTCAGAAGCTAACTGAACAAATCCTTTTTCAGAAGTGATTTGCCGTTGCCTCTCTCCTTGGGCTGAGAGAAGTGAGTGGCCCAAGGTTACCCAGCTGGCTTTATGGTCAAGGTGGGAGTAGAACTCTCAATTTCCCAGTTTGTAGCCCAATGCCTTAACCACCAAACCGGCTCTCCAGCTTTCTGTAGTTTTCTGCCATTTATTTGTTCTCAGTCTTCGATATATTAATTTGAAGGATCCATATTCCTCATCATACTGTTCATCCTAACTAATTTTCAGTGCAAACAATTTGGGCTGACAGCAAACAGTACTTCATCTGCACAAAAATACATGCGTGCATGTGTAACGTCACCATAAGCAATAATGAAAAATTTATTGATAAATGCATAAACACAAGGGAATTTCCTCGTGTCCTTATCTCATTCCCTGCTCAATATGGAAACCTTCCCTAAGTACTTTCACTTTTCTGCTTCACTTTATCATATGGTACTCTTACTGCATCCTGTAACTAGAGTTCAGTTCCACATTTATACAAAACGCTTCATGATTCATGCCTGCAGTGTTAATTTTATCAAAACTTTTCTCCAATTAAATGTGATTTTTCAGATCTTTACTCTGGCATAAGTCACAATGCACTTCCGAGACTGAATTCTGAATCAGAATTCTTCCAAAAATTTCCTCTTAGATGCTTAACCAGCTAATCTCACTGAAGATATTCCATTCACTCTTGTTACTTCTTTCCCCTATAACAACATTCTTCCAATTATTAGACACAGATAGCTGACTCCACATTGACATTAAACAAATTGCAGTCACACTATAAGGAAATCATGCCCATATTTTAACATTTTTTCACTTACAGTATCTATACTTACAGCCTAACTATATTTAGATGATCTCATTTAAGTCTTCCTTAAATCTTTTCTGGTATCCTAATTGCATTTTTATTTCACTCTTTGTCATGTAAGTATCATTCTCGTATATGCATTCAACCTAATGATGTCATTTAAAAAATATATTTCCTGATAGCATAATTGTCTACATTTCTATGGCCCTCTATTGCATGCTTTTTCTCTGTTCTATATTCCACGTGATCTTTCCTTATGTCTACATTGATTCTGTTGGGAGATTAATCTATTTTCTAATACTTTTTTATAAAGAATTTGTACTTTGTCCTCCTGAAATCATTCTATTTGTGCCTGGTAATGTTTCATCAAGCCAGATTTAGCCATAGACCCAATTCACCAAAAATCCCAATGGATTAAACATTCAGTTTTAAACATACTTTCAGTTATGGATGCTTTCTAATATATAGGTAGTCCTCGACTTACAATAGTTTATTTAGTGACTGTTTGAAGTTACAACAGAAAAACTGACTTGCAACTTTATATAATACTTACAACCATTGCATCTGAAAAATACACAGTTGGACAAATTGTTATAATAACAATAACAATAACAACAACATCTATTATTATTATTATTATTATTATTATTATTATTATTATTATTATTATTATTATTATTATTATTATTATAAAAATTGTTTAGCTGAATGGAGTGATTGGGAGGGCATACCATATTAAGTCACCACACCTAATAACACATCCAAAGGAATAACCTCCTTGCTTTTTTTTCTCTCTCTCCTTCAGCACATTCAGCCATCAAATCACTTTTATCCCCTTAATGAATAATAAAGCAGATAGAGCCAAACCTAAGGGGAAAACAAAATGCTTGCCCATGCTCTATACCATCATCTAGGCTGGCAAATTGCCAAGTCATCCCTAATGGAGATTAGAAAGTGGCATATTGAGGGAGATATTGTAGCACCATCTGTCTCAAACTCATATAACCTTGAGTATTTCAGTCGTCTGACCAAGTTATTCAACTTGATTGCATGTTTCTTGGTTCTGCAATGGTCTTGAATCACTTTTTTGTGTGGGCTCCCTCTGAATGCAAGATTGCTTGTTAAATTGAATTTATTAACTTTCTATTTTGCCACTAAATACAAAATGGGAAACATACGACCAGAGACATAGTTTGCCAATTATTATCTTGAAAGTAGGGTACTCGTTCATTGAGAGCCACACTGTGTTTACAAAATCAGGCTCTGTCAATCTCCCAAACATGTCTGGAATGACAATGTATAATTAAAATAAAATATTAGCTAGCTAGCTAATAAAAATAAGAAATGCCCTAATATATGTAAAGCTAAAAGCATTCTACGTGCTTTGTACGTCTGAGCTGTTTCTGAAATTGACAGACATAAACAAGGTAGACTGAGCCACAAGTGACCTATCAAACTCATCTATGAGAGAAAGTTAATTAGCCCTTGACACAATTATCATTTAATATGCAGTACATGGTTCATAATGAAGTCTTTACAATGCAGCCATATTTCAAGGAACTGTCATCTTAAGTAAGCACATTTTAATTAGAGCTAGTTTTTCCCATTACACCTCCTCCAGACAGCAATACTTATCAGGAAACATATTTTGCGTTTAACCAAGATGCACCTTTTTTTTTAATTGAGCACCTTAAAAAGAGTTTTTAGAGTTGGTTTTCTCCAGGTCTATGCCAATATGATATTTCCAATAAAGCTATTCTTTGAGGAATTCACCTGCCTTAGAGTTTTGCTTGCTATGGGGTTCTTACTTTGAACTTTGACATGTGGTCCTCCCAAGCTCCGTTTTCACTGGCAGAGAGTTGCAGAATGCTGTCATAGCCAAAAATGGAGCTTGGGAGCGCCGCGGTTGGCCCTGATGTGGCCCTCAATGAAATCAAGTTTTGACACCCCTGCACGAGACCAATTTACTCTGTATTTCAGCAAAAGGTTCCCTTATTTTTAAAAAAGTTCACAAGCAGGCTATCTCAACACTCTTATTAATGGCTCATTAAAGCAGCCGTGTCTTTTTCCAGATTTAAGTATCTACAGAAGATGCAGTTGCTTTAATGAGCCCCTGATAATTGTTGTATTCATACCTCTATGCACTAAGAGTATCTTTTCAGAAGTCAAAGATGGTATAATCTTAATTTCAGGACATAAAAATATAATGGCATTACAGAACCCTCCCTGAAACACAGATTATTTTTTCTAGGACAGTACCTCATCTTACACAACAGAATAAGAACCAGAAATTCATTTTTCATGTTGATTGCTGTAACTGGGTTGAGGTAAAAGATCTCAGAGAAACTATGATAAGAGCAGGAATATGGCTCACAGGTTTTAGTTACTTTTCATCTTCTTGTAGAGAACAATATAATACAATATTCCATACAATATTGTTTAGCTAACGCTGGCAATTACAGCACTGCAAAAGCAAATTGTTGAAAAAGTGACATTTACTACCAGCCCTGTCATACTGAAAAATACCCAAGGAGCAAAATGGAAATCTTCCATTTTATATACATACAATGTGTCAATTGGTTACAAATCTTTTGTGCTATTCTTTTGTAGTCATTTACTCACAATTTATATCAATTTTCACATTGTCGAACTAACATATGCTTGTATATTTATCAGTTATTAATCATGCATGACTAAACTATTTATTCCATCATTTTATAAAAGATGTTCCAAGTTTTATCTTAAAATTTATGTTATACTTTCAACCAATGGTTATATATGTCTATATTATGTCTTATATCAATCTATTAAATTTCTATCACAAAATTATCTAGTCTATTACATTACCATGTCTTTTTGACCAACCATTGATAAAACAAATCCCATATCATATAAAATTGTTTATATCTCCTTGTACTCTAATTTCAAATGTCAATTTACTCATTTCAGCACAGTCCATAATTTTCTTAATAACTTCCTCCTGGATAGGTAATAATTTTTCCAATTCTTAGCAAATACAATCCTAGCCGCTGTTACATTTAGAATCAAATATTTCAACTCTTTGTTGTAGATTTCCAGTATTATTCCCAATAAAATGAACTCTGGTTTAAAATCTATATGTTGTTTTACAATTTTTCCAACCATGTGTGGATTTTAGTTCAATATTTCCAATATTTTTTTATTATTTTCCACCAGTACAAATCTTAGTTACTTTTTCAACAGTACTGACATCCACATATAATATTATCTTATACTTTATCATCTATTCGTACCTATCTTAATCTATATTATCCTTGTTTATCATTAATCATCAATACATATTGCCTTTATATTAGTTATTATTATACATCCTTAATATTGTCTTATTCTTTTAACATCTATTCAGACCTATCCTTAACACATATTACACTTGTTTATCATTAATACATGTTACCTTTATATTACACTTATTATTGTACATCTTTGATCCTTCTGTCTATCTTATTATATCTTGTGTATCACTTTCTTGAGAATTCTTATTTAATCATCTTTTCTAATTCTTATCTCTCTTTTTCTAGCCACTTGTACCTTCTATGCCAAACTGAATAGTATTCTGATTCTTCTTTCTCCCTCATTTTAAGTGTGAGCATGTCCATTTCAGCACAGTCTGCCATTTTTTGTATAATTGACTCTTCAGTTGGGGTCCTCTGCTCTTTCCACATTTGCACATAAGCTATTCTGGCCACTGTCAATATGTGTAAAATTAAATATTTTATATTTTTTGGATATTGTTTTTGAATAATCCCAAGTAGAAAGATTTCTGGTTTGAATTCAATTTAGCATCCAATAATTTATTGTGTCCAATTCAATAGGTCCTGGCCTGAGGGCATAGCCACCACATGTGATAGTAGGTACCATCAACTCATTTGATCATTTGCATTCTTCTTAAAGACTCTCTAAAAGAATGCAAATGACCAGCTGTCTGGCAAGGAATAAATCCTTCCATTCCCCACCATTCAGCCAGAGTTGAAGAAGCTTCTTGGATGAGAAGCGAAACATCTTCAAACAAAAACCAGAAAGTCCAGCTGCCTCTTGAAAAGGCACCTTTGGGACAACCATAATCTGGATGACTGAGAATCTCCATTGACATTGAGTATAGCTATAATTCCAAAACTTCTGAATAAGGAAGAGTCCCCTACAGCTTTAATTTTATTTTTTTAGCATTTTTAGTCAACACTCTTTTGAAAGCAACATATTTCATATTGCAGTGGGATTCTAGTATTTTTAGAAAAAGGGAAGAAACAGTTTTAAATGGCTTGATTTCTAATTAACTGTAACACAGAACAGTGTAACCATTTTTTTTTTTTTTTGCGGGAGGTGTTTTGAAGTAGTTGAATGACTTATCTTCAGGGTTGTAAAAAGAAAAAAAAAAGTTGAATGATTTTTCTTCTTGGTGTTACTGGAAAGGTAGTCCAAGATGTTGTCATGCCAATCTAAATATGCAATAGTCCCATACAGATTTTTAGAGTATATCCATTTTACAGAAGAGCATAAAATGCAATGCAATTGTTATAGCCCATATTATTTCAAGTCTAAGAATCTCAGCTATACCAATGGCTCAAGTTTGTGTCCAAGCAAAAGAACTACCCATCCAGTATAAAAATAGTGTAAAACACTATTTTACATGAAGTTATTTTTATAAAAATGATATACAACATAACCGCATATAAATTTAAAATTATTATCATTGTAGGTGAGCGCTCATAAAGTGAAATTAAGAAATTGTCCTCATTCAGTAACTGATATTTAGCAGAAAGTGCTGTATATGTTTTTCATTTCTAAATTACATAAAAAAGTATTCTATCATTAGAATCATCATTTCTAAGGAGCTGTGTGCTCAAGAAACTGGTGAATCATAAAATGCCTTTCATTTGAAAAGCTTAAAAAGCTTCTATATGTGTGTGTCAATCTTGCCTAAATATATGTTACAAAAGAAGTGAGAAAAAGAAACCATACTTTCCAAAAAATCTAAAATAGCTAAAGGAAATGTAATCCTTCCTTGCAGAAAGATACTTAGCTCTGCATCCCATAGCATCACAAGGGTAACTAAAGTTATTGCTCTGGAAAGAAAAAGAAATTTGGAATTACTCTTTTATTAACCAATGTTCTAAAGACACATTAGAATAATAGTCTGAAAAGGAAGGAAGGATTGATTTAATTAGAAATGAATTAAGAATAAATCAGAAATGAGCTACAGACTGGAAAGACAAGCAGTACAATGATTATTTTGAAATTATTATTTTAATTAAAACAAGGGTGCCACATCCAAGTTTTATTTGCATTAATGCAGGAGTTGTATTTGCTTTGTGCACAGTATACCAATGTTTCCTATTATCTTTTTAAAAATTATATTCAGTTAAGCTTGATATTTTATATTACCTAATTACTCACTCTGGTAGTATCTTGTTCATGACCTATAAATGGTAAACTTGAGCTAGGATGTTTTTCTAGCCTTCAAAATTAGGACAGAGAACTTACTTCCTTGGTTCCCCAAGTATCTTCAGAATATACGAAGAAAGGTCTCCAATTCTGTATGTGCTAATTCCATTGACCATACAATGACATGTTCAATATTAGTTATCACTAATGTATACGTTGAACTGCAATATGTAGATCATTGTTCTGTTCTGAATCCATGTGTAGTCACATTTGATGCATGTTTGTATCTGTATTTCTCTGTTTGGCTGATTTACTTTATTGGATATTTTCACATTTTATAACCATTATTTAAGGACGCAGTGGCTCAGTGGCTAAGACGCTAGCTTGTCGATCAGAAAGGTTGTGTGATGACCTGTAGTCTCTCAAAAGAACCCAAGACCCAAAACATACATTAAAGTCCGGTAAGGCCTTCAACTTAACTTCACTGTTTTATTAGGCACAGTTTAAAGTCACAAAAGTAAATAATGAGGCAAATAGAAAACCAAAACAAACTGCATTGAAGAGAGTTCCAAAGCAAGCCAAGATAATTATTCATAATTCCAAGAAGATAACTGAGGAGAGTCCATGGGAAGAATGCCAGCAAAGATAAACCTCTTTCAAAGAAAACACTAAACTTTGACTCCAGCAATTCTGACTACGCAGGTACAAACTTATATACATAGCTCCCAGCTGCAAGCCACGAGGGGGATCATGGTAATCTCCTCCTGAGTAGGATCAGGATCTCCCTGATCCTCTCCTCTGCCCTTCCCCAGCCTTCTCCACCACCTCTGGAGCCACACTCCCACTCCCTGTTGGCTGTTCCTCCTCTTCCTCAGAGTCAGTCTCCACCAGGGGCATGATAGGTTGGCAGTTTAGCGGTTCAAATCCCTAGTGCTGCATAATGGAGTGAGCTCCTGTTAGCTGTCCCAGTTTCTGTCAAGCTAGCAGTTCAAAAGCATGTAAAAATGCAAGTCAAAAAATAGGGACCACTTTGGTGGGAAAGCAACAGCCTTCCGTGTGCCATTGGCACTTAGTCATGCCAGCCACATGGCCATGGAGACGTCTTCTGACAGCACTGGCTCTTCAGCTTTGTAATGGAGATGAACATTGTCCCCTAGAGCCAGAAATGACTAGCATATATGTACAAGGGGAACCTTTATCTTTTACTAATCATTATTTGATATTCCGAGCTATCTAACAAAAAGTTGCTGAGTGAGGTTCTTTGGGATCTAAGGACTCCCTGGTCTCAGTAATCATACAGTGGTGAAGAGAAACACATCAGACATGTGACATAGGTGACACACTATGTTGAGGTAATTTCCCATTAGGAGAATGAGCGCATACAGGGAGACGTAGTGAGAGAAGTGTTGAATAATACACACACAGCACACAGATACACTGTACAGTAAATGTAGGTTTTTACTTCCAGAAACATTTAAGCATTCCAAAGTCGTTCACAGGTAAAATCAGTCAGTTTTCAGTCCAGGGATAATCCAATAACAAAGTCCAGTGTTAAAAACAGTTCAGTATCAGACTTACATCAAATCCAAGAATATCAGTAAATGAGAAAGAACAGCAAAACTCTCCAACAGAAGGAAAAAAGGGACTCACTGAGACACACTCTCTTCTGAGACCAAGATCAAGACAATCCAGGTTTCTGGCTCCATCTTATGGTCATTTGAGAAACCACACCCAATTACAGTTTTGCATTTTCTTAAAGAGACAGTATTAAAATGTCTATCCTGGTTTATATATTGTTCAACCCAAATAGCTGTTAGGTGACTTACATTCCTAACATACTATGTCATTTTTTTGGTAGCATGCCAGGCATCCAGAGCCCCTGGAAATTACACAAGAGAGTCCTCCTCTTGTTCAGCCTCTAGAACCTCCTGAAATCATACAAAGACAGGGCATGCTTTCCCCCACTTTTTGGATGCTGCAAGACCATGCAAGAGCATTCTCTGAAGGTTGCGTGACCCAGAGCTCCCTCGGATAGACATTTCAAAGATTATTTACAATTATGTAAATATTTATTTATTAAATAATAATTTAATCTATTGCTCTTTGTTATGAATTATTTTTCTTTTGTCCATGTGTGATAATGTATGTAATTGTGTGTTTGTAGGTGTCTCTTTGTGTGAATGTGTTGTCTCTGCATGAGATGTGCTAGCAGAGTCAAGTTAGGGATTTTCTGAATTTTTGCCATGGGATGCCCAAAAGGTTCACTTATCACCGTCCTTATTCTGGCTGTTCTACAATATTTTCTGTATAATCCATCCATTTCTATTTGTACTTTATATATCATAGAAGATAATATTTGTAGCTCAGGATTGAACTGAGGGGTTTTTGATGCTCTCTGAGCTTGGTAACTGTTTTGTTCCATTTGTACTTGTATGTGTAGATGTGACAAAAGAAACAGCATTCTGCATTTTTAAAATTAGCTCTTGCGTTCTAGATTCCTGCTTCTCCCTGTTTGATTCACGTCTTGCATCCAGAAGCAAATGAAAATGGAGCTTACTAAAACACTACATATTCCTCCTGCAACAATCATCCACCTCCTGAACTAATATTGCTTATGTCTGAACCTTTCTCTTATCAATTGGTTTACTGGTTTTTAGCCAAGCCATTAAGAACAAGCAGCAATTTTTGCCTACGTTATTAGATTAATTGTTGCAAGGTACTGAAAAGGAGACTTTAACAATGACCCCAAAAAATCCTTTGCCTGATAACAACTTTTTAAAATTTACTAGGGACATTAAGAAGATTAAAACACATCTTTAAAAGTATTCAACTTGAATATAATTCTTGATATATATGGTCATTTTTAAATTAGCCAGAGCAATCCTAGATTCAGTATTATATAAAATGGCTTCTTTTGCTTGAACTGTAATATTTAACATATATCTTTAGCATGGACTAAATTTAGCAGAATGTTTCTGACCTCAGAAAAAATTCCTACTGATAGGCCCATATGCATTATTATTAGAATTATTTTTAATAAGCCCTTTAGTCCTATGCTCATGTTTAAAAAGATTAGAAGGCATTACTTTAAAACATTACAAAACCTAGCACTGGATAACTTCTACTTTGCAGTTTCTCATGGGGTTAGCATCCATTAGTAAGTAAAAGACCAACCATAAATACAACACTGCAAATCAAAGAAAGTTATAACTTAAAGAATGGTTGGACTGGTACAGCACACTGAACTATTGTGCTTATATGATCATGAGTTGCTAAGTAAGCCGCAGTGTGCAGCGTTCATACACTATGTCAATCCGGGTGAAAAGTTGCAGATGGTAACTACAGAGCCATGGTGGTACAGTGGTTACAATGCAATATTGCAGGTTAACTCTGCCGACTGCCAACAGTTCAATTCTCACTGGCTCAAGGTTGACTCAGCCTTCCATCCTTCTGAGGTGGGTAAAATGAGGCCCTAGACTGTTGTGGGGAATATGCTGACCCTGTAAACTGCTGACAGAGGGCTGTAAACAGTGATGGTATTCTACTGGTTCGGCCTGGTTCTATCAAGCCAGTAGCACCAATAAGCAGTGGAGACCGAACCAGTTCTCTCCGACACCCTGCTGTTGGGCCCACCTGCCCACCCGGGCTCCCATACTAACCTGTATGACCTGCTTTTGAAGCGCAGCTCCTTTGTGCGGCACAGCAGTTTGCCGCACGGCAGCTGCTGAAGCGACAGGGAGAGTGCAGGATTGCAGGATTGCAAATTGGAAAGTCCCTGCACAAAGGGTGCATTTGGTGCACAAAGTTTGTGTGCACATGCGCAAAGCACCCCCACCAAACCACGCCCACCGAACCAGTGGTAAATTTTTTTCAAATGCACCACAGGCTGTAAAGCAGTGTGAAGAGGTATACAAGTCTAAGTGCTGCTGCTAGTGCTTTTGCTGTGCAATTGAAGACCCATTCTTTCCACAAAGAATGTCACACAACACCTTAAAAAACCAGGGCTTTGACCTTATGGCCATGGCCATCATCTTCATGGTTTTGACAGCTCCACCCCTGTGGATACCTGTGCAAGCTACAATGAAATAGATTTTACAAACCAAAACATGCCAAAAGTCAAAACTAACAAATTGTGTTCTGCTTAGCATAATGTGCTAACCTAGTCAACTGACTCATTGAATAAATCATGGATTAGGTAAACCATGGATCAATGTATGAACCCAATTGATGTAATCCATTAATGTGTGTGTGTGTATACACACACACACACACACACCTTATCTTCTATTATACTGGCACACTTACAAGACCATGTCTTTGAAAGTCAAGCTTTGAAATTAGCACCTGTCTATTTTTGTCTCTCAGGGATCATCCACCCAAGGTCACTAGAAGGAAATTTTTTTATTGTTTTTCCTGACTGTAGCCTGATGCCAAGACTATCTCAGTTCCTTTTGTTTAAGTGAGAAGAAACTGAACAAGACAAAGTGTCTTCAATGAATATTTAAGAGAAGGGCAAAACATTTCAAAAGGACATTTTCACCTGTATATCAGGACGCTGTGGGTGAGAGAGAAAAAGCAAAGGAGATGGAAGTAGTGTGTTAAAGTACCATCAGGCACAGTTAGTGCTTTAGCTATTTTGTTCTTCTAAAATCATTATTTCATAAGTTGACTAATGCTGATATGTGGCGAGGAACTAAGGACTGACTGTGCACCTGATTGCCTCCCTATTGTACCAAATACTACATCAGAGACAATAGAGTATTGAGACCGGCAATATTCCTAGCATAAGTAACTGGCTGGTACAAATTTAAAGCAATTTAAAGACTTCTTTCCATCCAGGTATTTAGAGTTTTGATATATGCCCAGTCCCATAAGTATGTAGCTAGCACTTGACAGGGGTCATTGCCAGTGAAAATAAGAGCCCCCAAAAATCAAGTTTTGAAAAAAAAAATATTTAACAAAATTTATATGGCCACCCATTCCCTCTCAGTGACTCTGGGCAGCTTACAAAAATAGAAAGCCAACATATAAACAATAAAAACAATAACCCGTGAAAGTAAGAAAATGGCCACGAGTTCCTCAACACAACGGCTTGATAATCCACTGGGCTTTGCTATATTCTGTATAACTCGGTTCATGTTCATGTTCATAATCTAGATAGCTAGGTTTGTGTTCAAAATATGATAGGATAGGATGGGGTAGGTGGGACGGGACAGGCCAGGCCAGGCCAGGATATGATAGGATATGATAGGATTGGCCAAGTGTGAATGGACAACACACAAGGAATAAATAGGAAAAGTGTACATGCTGATATAGTGAATTAATTGAATCTCTGGTTAGTATTTTGACTTCAATGGATCTCCAAGTTCTCAGAGACCAAAACTCACAGAAAATGTAACTCAGTGGTCACGTCCAGCATATCCTTTACCAAGGAGTGATAGCTCCTCCCAAGTGCATTGATTTACAATATAATTTATTTACTGCCCCAATGAAATAACTTGGGGAGGTCCAGCTGTTTGATCTAATTTCAATGTGTGAAGGGTTCAATGTGTGAAGGGTGAAGGATGTGTGTTTGTGTTTATTTTCACGGTCATGAGGTGCACTGAAGATGGTGTTTGATTTCATGCACTGAAGATGGTGTTTGGTTTCATTGTAGGAGGTGCAATGACAATAAACTAAACTGAACTAATTGACCCAGCCATCTGGATCTGGGACACAGCTGAACAATACAAAGGCAGACAAGACAAAGGAAAATGTGAGGAAGGAAAATAATGTTTAGAAGCAGCAGTGGTAACGTAGCTAAGGCAAAAAAAGGGCAACCGGGTGTCATCGTCAAAACTAGAAAGTGTCCATATTCTCCTGTCCAAAAAGATAGCATGGATTTACTTAAACTCTGTAAATTTAGCACTGTGAAATCAATTGGCTGAAAAGAGTAGAGCAGGGGTCTCCAACCTTGGCAACTTTAAGACTTGTGGACTTCAACTCCCAGAAGTCCTCAGCCAGCTTTGCTGGCTGAGGAATTCTGAGAGTTGAAGTCTACAAGTCTTAAAGTTGCCAAGGTTGGAGACCCCTGGAGTAGAGAATGTCTGAATGAAAGGTTAGGTAAGCATGGAGCAATGTGATCAGAAGGCAAGGGCAAAGGCTGAAATGCTTGGGAAAAAAAATCTGTTGCTCAGCAGGAGAGGACTATTAGAGTCTTAACAATTGGAGGAGATGAAGGGTTTTGTCAGATCATCCCTCAATTGCATAAAGGGAAAAGATGACAAAACCACAAAAATCACATCAAAGACCAAAATGTCAGGGCAATGTACGACAAAGAAACAGAAACTTACATTGAAATGATCAGTTTATTTATCTAGTGTACTTTCTTGTGTCCACAATATTTGTATGGTAGGTGACAGTATAAATGGCCTTCTGGCTAGCTAACTTTTGTAATTTTTTTGCAAGTATTGCAAAGATCTGTGACATTCCTCCTTCAGGGTTTCAGAAAGAATGACAGATCTAGCACGATTCTCCCTTCCCAAGCTTTCAAGACAAACAGTTGTTGATGTTCCTGGTCTATCACTTTGTCAATATTCACACCAGTGAAGTAATCATATGTAATAAGCTTCACATTGAAGTGCCTGTTTTCTTTCCCAACTGTGTTTTTCAAGTTTTTTTTTTTAAATCTATCACAGCTCTCCTATCATGGTGACATTATTCATTACAGGGAAGGGCATTTGTTTGAATGTTTTCTTCACAGGAATGTATCTGATCGGCCATTTTTACCTTCTGCTAGAGTAACAGGCCAATTCAGCATTTAATTTAACTCAATGGCTGCCTTTGACACTGCATAATTTAAACTGATTTTGCAGCACCTATGTGGAGCTTCCCTAGAGGTACATGCTTTTCTCAATAGTCTCCTATGCAGATGAAATATGAAAGTAAAACTCAAATAGCGAAACTTTCTGCTTTATATCAATGACCTATGCGATCATATTAAAGGCAGCTACATCCTCCGCCAATGATGTAAAATTATTTAATGTCACTGACAATGCTTCTGCCCTACAAAGCAATCTTGATTATGTGTCAGAATGGACGCATAATTGGCAACTCCAAATTTCAACTAATAAATGCTCTGTCCTACACATTGGCAATAAAAATCAGAACACCAAATACAAGTTGGGCAGAAACGACCTCGTAGATGACCCTCACTCTGTCAAGGACCTAGGAGTACTCGCCTCAAATGATCTAAGCCCCAGAGTTCACTGTAACAGCATTGCCAAAAAAATTAAAAGTTGTTAAAATTATTTTGCAAAGCTTCTTCTTTGGTAACATTGAATTGCTAACCAGGGCATACAAAACCTTTGCCAGACCAATTCTAGAATACAGCTCATCTGCCTGGAGTCCACACTATATATCAGACATTAACACGATTGAGCAGGTTCAGAGGTATTTCTCGAGAACAGTATTCCACTCCTCTACTCATAATAGTATTCTCTATTCCTCCAGGCTCAAATTTTTGGCCTTGGACAATCTAGACCTGTGCTGCCTGCAGTCCAATCTAAACATAATACACAAAATTGTCTGCTACAAATTGTCTTGCCTGTTAACAAACTTCTTTAGCTTTAACTACAATAAAACTGATACAAACTCAAGGTAAACCATTCAAACTCGATTGCAGAAAATACGACTTCAGCAACAGACTGGTCAACACCCAGAATGCTCTATCAGACTCCATTGTTACAACCTGAAACTCTCACAGCTTCAATCTCAAACTACCTACCATGGACCTCACTCCATTCCTAAGAAGTCCTTAAAAGATCATGCATAAGCACACAAGCGTGCCTACCGTCCCTGACTTACTATCTCCATTTATCTGTATTTACTCCCTTTGTTTTTGTTTATGTTCATACCTATACTTGTTATCTTGTACATGTTTGACAAACAATTAAAATAAAATAAATAAAATATATTACAAATGGTATATACCTTTCTGTGAGGCAACTGGCTAACAAAGGCTCCAAAAAAGCTTTTTTGTTGTTGTTGTTATCAATGCATAATCAAGTAGCCATCAAACAGACTTTTTGGAGGTGGTCAAGATCTTAATGAGAGCTGCTCTAGAAACCCAGGACTGCAGGTCACTGTGACTACCCAGTCACAAATATTATCTTTGTGGCAATGTGTTTGAGGTGTAACTTCAAATTTGTATTTGTATTTTTGAAGGCACAAATCATCTTGCCCTTTTTCATTCAGAATTTGGTTCTGGTAATAATCAGCCATGGTGAATCTTATAGGTGACATTCTGAAGTAGAAAAAGAGGGTAATACAACAGTATTGATTACATTGATTTTTTTTAATTATCATCAATAAAATAATAATAAACAGAATGCAATCTGCCCCCTTCTGGGCAACCACTGCCTAAATTAGGCTGTCACTGTTGTGGCAACTTTGAATGGTGCGCTATCTTGGATGTTGGCATAGGCTTTTAAATTTTATATTTTAATGCTTGTATCTGTACCTACATATACAACTTTAATAATGATGCTTCTGACATGAATAATCCATCAACCATAATTTTCTCCTGGACCATCATTTGCAAGAGAACCATTTTATAATAGTTCCATTCCTACTGCAAAGTTAGGTTCAGAGGAATATTGGATCATTTTGATAGATATGGGTCAGAGTATTTTTTTGCCCAGTGGAATTTGATACCTATATGAAACTTTTAGGCAATTTTCAAGAATGAAGGCAAACATACGTGTCCCAGGATAATGTTGCAGGATCCAACATGAGTGGGTCATCAAAACCGGAGGTTTGGCTCTGCAGAATAAACCTCTGGTTCTGGTGACTGAGAGATTGGATCCTTCAGTTTTCAAGCTAGATTTCTCTGCTTTCTCCCTAATTTTTTCTGAGCATAGATGTGTCTTTAAACACTTGGAAATTTCTCTCTTCACCCAGATTTTCATATATAGATAGATGCTTTACAAATGTTTTTTGTTTTCTTTTCTTTTAACTTTTAATGGAATTGATATATTATAACAAAAGCTTATAATAACAATAACAACAACAATCCATGTAGCTCTTAAAAGCAAGGATTCACCTGTCAGTTTTATGCAAATTATCCTATCATAGTTGAATGGAGAAAATCAAGAAGGCGGAAGAAAGAGAGCCAGTGGTGCAGAAGCATGGCTAAATTTAAATTTCTGATATGATGGATCTGTGCTTCTAGTCCAGAAGTTGAAATAATATGAAAGAACAGAAATTTCCCAGGTGAAAGATTGAGATACGTTTCTTCCCATTTTAAGAGAGTGTCAAAAGGCAAATACACACATGGGGTGCAATCTTTTGACTAGGCTACTGCAATTGGAGCCTGGACCCCACAAAGGTCAGCAGAAGTATTTATGCCAGCAAGCAAGCAGAATAGTGATCTTTATTTATTGATCAAGGGCCTCTGGAATGTCTTCTAGGACAGCATTTGTCAATCTTGGCAGAGAATAGAGAATAGAACAGAGTAGAAGAGAACAGAACAGAACAGAATAGAATATTCTTTATTGGCCAAGTATGTTTGGACACTCAAGGAATTTGTCTCTGTGCATGTATGGACAGAGAATTCTCAGACTTCCCAGAATTCTCTACCCTAGCAATCAAGTCCACACTTCTCAAAGGTGTTATGGTTGAAATGTTTTGCCATAGAATACAAAAAAAAAAAAAATTCATAATTTTCATCTCTAAAGAGAAAGGTGATTGATTTCTCGGTACAAGGTAGTCCTTGAGTTAACCCACCGTAACTGGGACCAGAAATTGTTATTTATTTGTGAATTTATTCTATTTAGGGATTTATTCTGAAACATTTCATTGTGAAGAACCTCTTCAGAATTTATCTTTTCTTAGGAAGATTTGGTCCACCAGTTTCCTTCCTGGAAGTCTTGTGGTGAATTTTGGGATGCATTGTGGACACATGATTTTGTAGCTTTTTCTGTGTTCTCTTATGTTGGATTATTATTATTATTATTATTATTATTATTATTATTATTATTATTATTATTATTATTATTATCATCATCATCATCATCATCATCATCATCATCATCATCTGCTTCACAATGTTTGGGAATGAATACTACTACATTCATATAGGTAGCACACAAACAAATGAGAGACCATGAGACAAAGAAAACTATTTTAGGTTTGGCAAATATCTACCAAACAGATAGGCCTTTTGAAGGCACAACTTTTTTGCTAAATACGTTATCTTCACTTGGCATCAATGTCATAATCTTTTAAGCATTCAATAGCATATAATTTTATATTTCTGTACTTTTAATGGCATTTGATTGCTTTACTTTATAGTTTAGTCTTTTTTAAAAATTGGCTGAGAAGTCTTATAGTTTCATTCATTACTGTTATTACTCAGTTGTTGGATTTTTTGGTTTTGTTTTGTCACTTTGAAAATGTATTAATTTACTGCTTAGCCACCTGCAGGTAAATTGAAAGAAGCAGGAATACCCACTGCCAAAATAAAATGATTATGCTGGATTTGTTGACTTATCACTCACATCTGGTTAGATTTTCCACTTGCTTCTTGAATGTCTGTCGTATCAAAGTGTGACTGTATCATAAACAGTCCCATTTAACAAACTTGAGTTCCAATAAAATTGCAAACATCACATGGTTTAAACTTCAAATTGTCAAGGATCAGACAGAATCTTTAAACAAGCATTTCAAGAGCCAAACCTGAAAGAAGCATACACAAAGAAATTAACAACTCCAGAAGTTTGGTTTGTTCTGCTAAATTTGACATGTCTCTCATGAATTCAATTATAATTCCAGTACACAGAGATTCATACCCAGATTGTAAAGTTCATAGAACTCATTTACCCAATAATGTAACTTAAACTTTTAATTGGAGGAGAGAGGAAACTCAAGTCTATCAAATGGGGTTTCAGTTAGTTCAGTTAGTTTTCCGTATGAGTTTTCTTCCAACACAAACATTTTGTGTCTACCTGTCTTTAGTATTTTTGTAAACCCCTGCATGTTTGAATGTGTCTCATTTGTGCATTTTCTTCTAATTCGTGAATTCTTTGATGAAGTTTGGAACTGGAAGCTATATTGCAATGTTTTAAAAAGTAAAAATATAATTATTTTTGTTATAAATAAATAATAAATGTAAAAACTGATTCTTACTTATTCAAAAACTATAAATTACTTTAATAGATATTAATATTTCATCTAATTTCTTACTCATTCATGCACACATACACGGTATTTGTATGCATTTCTCAAAAATAATCTCATTTGGACAACATTAGTACATCAGTAAAATTGGAACTGCCTTCCTCAAATCAACATGAACCTTATCAAATTAATCATCATAATGGAGCTCACATATCTGAAACTGTAACTCCCAGCTTAGATGTTAAGTTTACTTTTTCAGAACTAGTGAGTTCTGAACACTGAGTGAAGTGAGTGATGACTTTAGAAACAATTATTTGGGCTTAGGAAAAGAAACCCTTGTACTCAAAGAGTAATAATAATATCCTTAGATAAAAAGAAGAGACAAGCTGATTAGTTCTGATATTGCTGATTCTTTGCTGATTCTTTGCTTTATTAGAAGAGTTGGCTCTCTTCTATAACTCTCATAATTCCTGGATAATGCCTGGCTGATGACAGCTAAATAGGATTGTAGCATCAGGTTAAGTAAGTAGCATCAGGTTACATGTCTGCTTTATACATTGGCAGTAAATGACCTTGACCTTAACATATTATCTCGATCACAAAAAAGAGTAGTACAAATATGTGAGTTTGTTAAAAATTGCCTAAATTGAAATGACACTTCAGCTTGACATCCAACAGAGGGGAGTTTATTCCCAAACACAAATGCCACCCATAAACACTAGATGGTTGTTTCTGCAATTGCAGCACATGAATCTAGGAAATCTTAGTTTGGTAACAGTTATGTACAACTTATAACCACAACTGAGTCCAAAATTCCTGTTGCTAAGCAAGACTATTCTTAAGTGAGTTTTGCCCCATTTATGACCTTTCATGTCACAGTTGTTAAGCAAATCATTGCAGTTAAGTAAGTAACACAGTTGCTAAGTGAATCTGGCTTCCCCATTGACCTTGCTAAAGGATCAGCAGCTCATGTTTGAGACTTGGTTGCTGACACAAGATGGGGTGGGTTCCTGTCACACACTCCAGCTCCTCCCGACCCAGCAGTTCGAAAGTGGGCAACCACAAATAGATAAATGGGTACCATTATGGTGGACAATATAACAGTGACATGAAAGGAGCCCTCAACTGGGCGTCCTCCAAGCAATAGTGACATCACCATTCCATTATTTCAACCTTGGAAGCTCTCCAGTGCGACTGACATGAACGTAGTAGTAGTATTGACTTTGCTGGGCAGTAGGTCACAAAAGATGATCACCTGAACTCAGGACATTGCATCATAAATGTATGCCAGTTGCCAAGTGTCCAAATTTTGATCATTTGACCATGAGGATCCTGCAATGGTTGTAAATATGAAAAACAATCACAGCCCACTTTTTTCAGTGCCATTGCAATTTCAAATGAATGGTTGTAAGTTAAAGACTTCCGTGCCATTGCAATTTCAAATGAATGGTTGTAAGTTAAAGACTGTATTATTTTCCGGTGAATGGAAGAATCAGAAATGACTTTGGGGTACAATTACAAAATATTTTGAATGAATGTTACTGGGGAGGGGTGAAGGAAGTGTATTCTATAGTATATTAGATGACAAGAATGGATGAAGGAGAACAGGATGAGCATACAAGAAAAATGACTGGGATGTTTCAAAATAAATATATGGTGTAAACATAAGACTATTTATGCACAGACATCGAAAGGAAATTTAACTGGGAAAACATGATTCATCTGATTGCTTATGATGAAAGGGGAAGACAATTAATATGGTAATGATAAAGGTTCCCCTTGCACATATGTGCTCGTCGTTTCTGGCTCTAGGGGGCTGTGCTCATCTCCATTTCAAAGCCAAAGAGCCAGCGCTGTGCGAAGACTCTCTGTGGTCATGTGGCCAGTATGACTAAATGCCGAAGGCTCACAGAACGCTGTTCCCTTCCTACCAAAGTGGTCCCTATTTTTCTACTTGCATTTTTACATGCTTTCGAACTGCTAGGTTGGCAGAAATTGGGACAACAGGAGCTCACTCTGTTACGTGGCACTAGGGATTCGAACCACCAAACTGCTGACCTTTCTGATCAACAAGCTCAGCGTCTTAGACACTGAGCCAGGATACCAAAGAGGTAAGAATTTCTGAATGTGGAATAAGCCATTATTGGTTACTTTCTAGTGTGGATCTTTGGGGGGGAGGGGGGGGAGAGGCTGCAGGAAGAAAAGGCACGTTCTGCTTATAATCAATGTGTCCCAGTGGTATAGCAAACCACCACAACTCTTCAGTCCAAAGGTCTTAGATCCCAATAGCTGAGAATTGTCTCATATTTACAAGGCAGCATACAGAACCCCTATTTTGGAACCAATGATCAGCGCTTTGATTTTGAAGACTCTAATCTTCAAAGTATGGTTATAGATAGTCCTCAATTTACATCTATAGTTAGGATCAGGATTTCCACTGTTAAGCAAGGTGATAAGTAAGTCACAACAATTTTACTACCATTTTGCCATGGTTGTTAAGCAAATCACTGCAATTATTATGCAGCTGCTAAACAAGCTCAGCTTCCTCCACTGACCCTATTTGTCAGAAGCTGGTTGGGAAGGCTACAAACGATTGCACATGACCTCTGGATGCTACAATCATCACAAAATACATGCTGATTGCCAGCCACCTGAATTTTTATCATGTGACTGTGGGGATGCTGCTAAAATGATCATAATAGCTGTTAAGCCTGTGTTCCCCAACCAGGGTTAAGGAGACAAGTTAAAGAGAATGTGCAGCATTAGTCAGATAGGCACACAGATAAATGAGTGAGCTAAGCTTGTATGTTTATTAACATACAGTAAAAATAACAGATATGTTTGTGCTATCAAAATATATAGTTTATTCCATTTAGAATTATAGCATGGTCAAAATAACAGTCCATTAGTCATGTATCGTTTTTGTCAGTCCATTCAAGGATATTCAATTAGCAAAGTCCGTGTAGAATATCCAATATCAGTTCACTTACAATAAATCAGTCCTTTAACTCTCTCCCGTTCCAGTAGGGAAAAACACAGTCTTCATCCAGTAATTAGGGATCATCAAAGCCAGAGAGAGCAAGCTGATGTTCCTTGCTTCTTTTATGGTGCTTTTTACAACCACTCCCTGAATTACAGTCCTACAGTTAAAGTTGCAGACACTTTAACTAATAAACCATGATTACATATTTATTATTTTACCTAAACCAGTTAGGGTAAACCATGTTATCCCTAACATTCTCCCCTTTTAGGAAATAATAATAAATATAACTATTTACATCTTTAAATCATATTTGTTACAACTCTCTTTAAACTTAATTACTCCTTGAGTTTTGTAAATTGATCTGCAATGTTTTCTTCCGTCATGCAGTATTCCAATTTAATTAGCCCATTCTTTACAGATTCTCTAACATTTAAGTATCTTAAATCAGTATGCTTTGATCTAGTTTTTACAGCAATACTAGTAGCTAACTTTCTGGCTCCTTGGTTGTCCTCGTACACAATAATGGAATCTTTAACAGTTACACCAATGTCTAATAATAACTGTTTGTACAAAATTAAGTCAGTGCATAGTAATGACAGACATGAAAATTCCGCTTCCATTCTGGACAAGCTAATATGCTGTTGTCTGATTGACCTCCATCCTATTAATGTCTTACCAAATAATATAGCCATCCCAGATGTTGATTTTCTAGTGTTTATGTCAGTTGCAAAACTTGCATCTGCATAGGCACTAAGACTCAAATCACCCTTTGGTTCTATATACAATGCATGGTTCATTGTTCCTTTAAGATATCTTAAAATTCTCTTTAATGATTGCCAATGACATTGTTGTGAATCTGAATTAAAATGTGCCAGCTGATTAACACTATAAGCTATTTCTGGCCTTGACCAATTGCTTATATATGATAAGCTACCAATCAAAGATTGATATATGGACTTATCAAATTTGGGACTTTGATCATCAGTTTGGCAAACTTCCTGACTCATTGGAGTCTTTGCCGTTTTACAAAGTTCCATTTTATACATTTTAATTGGCAAATTTTATCTTCTTGAGATTGTTTTGTTAATTGTCAATCCTAGATACCTTTTAATTTCACCTAAATGCTTTAATTTTATCTTTTTAGCTAATAATGATATAATCTCATTAGCTTCATTATTAGTCTTAGTTATCAAAGCAATATCATCTGTAAATAATAACAATAATGACACCGTTCCATTATTTTCTCTTTTAAACACACATGGATCTGCTAAGCCAGATTTAAAACCTATATTGTTTAACTCTTTCACAATATATTGGTTTCACTCAAAGCCAGATTGTTTCAACCCATAAAGACTCTTTTTGAGTTTCCAACAATCATTACTATTTACTTTATTCTCTTTTATAATAACTGGCTTTTTCAAATATATAGTGTGCTGCAATGGTGCATGCAAATAAGCAGTTTCTACATCTAAATGGTTAATGACATAGTTTTTCTTAGCTGCCCACACTAAAGCTGCTCTTAAAGATAGCCTTAAGACTTGGTGCAAAAACTTCATCGTAATCAGATGCAGTTTGATTTAAATCCTTGAGCTACCAACCTAGCCTTATGGGTAACAGTCCCATCATTTCCAGTTTTTACTTTAAATATCCATTTGCACCCAATGGATTTTTCTCCTGGAGGTAATTTAGCATCTTCATATACTTTCATTACCTTTAATGAATTTAGTTCTTTTTCCATTGCCTTTTGCCAATTCTCCTGATCCTTAGCAGGATACATCCTAAGTTCATCTATACTAGTTGGAACTTTAGTTACTTGGTAAACTATACTTGCTTGATCCCTATCAGGTGGTCTAGTTACACGTGTAGTACGTCTAGGTATTACAGGACTTACAGGTGGACTTTCATTTATTAACTCTTCTTGATTATCTAATTCTTCCTGATCAACTATTTCCTCTTGTTCTGGTCCTATTTGTTCTTCATGGACTTCTTCTTTAATTGGACTCTTCTTATAACTAGTCTGATCTTTCTGCCTTTTGTAGGGTTCAATAATTACTTCATTATTTAAATCTTGCTCTAATCTATTCCATCCTACATGTTCTAGGAATTTAGCACTAGCACTGGTGTAAACTCTAGATGTACCTGGTTCCCAGAATCTATAAGATCTATGATTAGATTTATATCCTACAAAAAATAATCTTTTAGCTGTATGCTGTCCTTTTTGATTGAGTTGTGTAGGGATATGCACCCATGCTAGTGCTCCAAATGTGTGCATGTAACTTAAATCAGGTTTTGTACCATGCCACAGTGTGAATGGTAATTCACCTGTTGTTGAATTAACAACATTATTTAATATATGATTACCACACATTATTGCTTCTCCCCACAAATTGAAAGGTAATCCTGAATCAGACATCATAGTACATGCCATTGACTGCAGTGTTTGGCCTCGTCTCTCTATAAAGGCATTATGTTGTGGCCTATATGATGCAGACTTTTTATGTTGAATACCAAACATTCTAAGTCTATTCTGGAATTTATTATTTGTAAATTCCTGTACCATTATCTGTTATAAGAGTTACTAATTTCTTTTTAGTTTTTCTTTCAGCAAATTTTATCCAATTAAAGAGATTTAGATACGTTTCAGTTTTGCTCTTCATCAAATAGCAAAACCCATATCTAGAATAGTGGTCCATTATACTTAGTATGTATCGAGCTCCTCCTACACTTGGTTTTTTTGGACCTATTAATCAGCAAATACTACTTCTAAAGGCTCTTTGGTAGTAAATCCATCAACTCTATTAGCCGGTATGACCCTGCTTTTGCTTTGATTACAAATAAAACATTGCAAATACTTATTACAAGGTTTCAAACTTATTCCTTTAGATAATTGAACAGTTCTCTTAAGCATTTTAAAATTTAAATGCCCTAGCCATTGGTGTAACAAGTGAATACATTCATCATGAGGTTTCTTATTATCATAAACCGTGTTAGCCACCTCTAAACCATTATCATTTAAAACATATTCACCTCTTAAAGATGCAGTAATTTTCTTATCTTCTTTTTCAATTATGCAGTTATCTCCTTTAAAAGTAACTACATATCCTAGTTTAACCAAAATTCTAACTGAAATTAAATTAAACTTAAGTTGTGGTACATATAACATTTTTACATTCTCTTTTATAAAAGAATAATATGCTATACCTTGACCTTTAGCTTTCAGTTTCCAGCCATTGGCTAACGATATCCGCTGTGTACTCTTGGACATTTTAATAAAATTTTTGTTATCATTTGTTATACAGTAGGATGCTCCACTGTCAACCACCCATAAATTATTTTTTACAGCTTCGTTAATATACATGGCTAACTCTAAATTTTTATTTTTATTTTGGTTACTTTTAGTATTTTGGCCAGCGTTCTGGCGCTTTGCTTTTTTACAAAATCTTGCCAAATGTCCTCTTCCTCCACAATTAAAACACTTTTTAATTGCATATGCAGTAGGAGATTCAATATCTTCTTTTTGAGGTTGCTCCCTCCTTAATTCATCTCTTTCAAGTCTTCTTCTGGCCTCTTCAATCAATCTGCCAGTTATATCAGTTAAAGTTAAACTTTCCTTTGGCAATATTTCAAGAGAAGTGACGTAGTTGTCATAACTTTCATCTAGTGAAGATACAATTATGTAGACTTGGTGTAGTTCAGAGAAAATAAGCTCTTTCTCGTGCAGTTCTTGAAAAATGCTTTTTATAGAATTCAAATGACTCAGCATATCACCATTCGTCTGGAGATGCGTCCTGAAAAGCTTTTGTGTAAGATTTATGTGAGCACCAACGTTATCTCGAACATAAATCCTCTTCAGCTTCTGCCAACACCCAACAGCTGTTTGCTCTCCATGGATATGAACAAGTTGCTGGTCAGACAGTGTTAGTCCTACTATGCAAATAGCTTGTTAATTTTTATGCTTAAATTCTTCTATCTTTAGTCTATCTTCCTCAATCTCTGGATCCCATTCCTCTACGTTTGGTGGGTTTTCAATTATGTTCCACAGACCTTCTCTTCATAGAAGTAGACTACATTTCATAGACCATGATACATAGTTTGTTAGTATATCTATCCAGCTTGGATATAAGGGACAAACTTTGTAGATTGACTTGTGCCATGTTTTCTTTATATGGATATAAAACTATAATTAATAAAACACAGCTGTCTGTTTACTGTAACGTTTAACAACACAAAGTCTCACTTTTAACATAAATCTGTTTTATCCTAGTTAAACTGACTTTGCAGCCTCTGGGCCCATAACCAGTGTTAAGTCTGGACCCATAACCAGTGTTAAGCCTGTGTTCCCCAACCAGGGTTAAGGAGACAAGTTAAACAGAATGTGCAGCGTTAGTCAGATAGGCACACAGATAAATGAGTGAGCTAAGCTTGTATGTTTATTAACATACAGTAAAAATAACAGATACGCTTGTGCTATCAAAATATATAGTTTATTCCATTTAGAATTATAGCATAGTCAAAATAACAGTCCATTAGTCATGTATCGTTTTAGTCAGTCCATTCAAGGATATTCAATTAGCAAAGTCCGTGTAGAATATCCAATGTCAGTTCACTTACAATAAATCAGTCCTTTAACTCTCTCCCATTCCAGTAGGGAAAAACGCAGTCTTCATCCAGTAATTAGGGATCATCAAAGCCAGAGAGAGCAAGCTGATGTTCCTTGCTTCTTTTATGGTGCTTTTTACAACCACTCCCTTAATTACAGTCCTACAGTTAAAGTTGCAGACACTTTAACTAATAAACCATGATTACATATTTATTATTTTACCTAAACCAGTTAGGGTAAACCATGTTATCCCTAACAATAGCAATAGCATTTAAACTTATATACTGGCCCACAAAGCTTAACGGTACTTTCTGGGCAGTTTACAACATCAGCATATTGCTTCCAACAATGTGGGTCCTCATTTTACTGACCTTGGAAGGATGGTAGGCTGAGTCAACCTTGACCCAGTGAGAATCGAACTTCTGGCAGTCAGCAGAATTAGCCTGCAGTACTGCATTTTAACCACTGAACCACAAATGCACGGATCAGTCATAACAAACACTTCATAAACGCATGGCACAACATAGGAGAACAAACACATCAGGACTAGATTCAGCAGTCCCTCTGCATTTAAAAGGCAAAGGCCACTCTCTTGAAGACAACAAAATCCATATTTTGGACAGAGAGGATCACTGATTTGAAAGAGGGATTAAAGATGCCATTTTTGTCAGAATTGAACAGCCCTCTCTCAAGAGAGGGAGAGGGATATGGCATCATCTATCTCCAATCTACAAAATAGTCCCTTCAACAGTTTCAAGAAGACTCTACACCCATTTGTACCACTCAGGTGACCCTGATGACACAGATAAACCTCCAGATGACCTTAACAACCCACTAAAAGAATGCAAATTGTGCCCACCAAGCCACGCCACGGAACTGGTGGTAAAATATTTGAACACCATCACTGATCTCTATGCAGCGTGATTTGCTACAGAGACACACACATTCAAGTTAATTACTAGCCTTAATGCTTCACCCTGAGTGGCTGCTTTCAGAATTACCGAGAACATAGGAGATAAGGGTGGGTGGGAGTGAGGATATTGAGGCCAAGATCCTGTTCATTCCTATCCCTCACTCTTATTTCTGCAGTTATGCTTTTCCTTTGCACCTGCACGCACTTATTTTAATTATTTTTATTACACTGTTATAGATTTAAAATAAAAAAAATAATATAATATAATTCAACTGAATTTCCCTGTTGTGATCATACTTGCCTTCTTCCCTGTTTTTTTTTTTTTTAGGAAGATGCCCAAAGTTCTGCATTTATAGACTGAGGCAACCCTAACCCATTTAGACTAAATGTGTTGCATTAATTTCAAGTGTTGATTCCAGTACTGTAGGTTGTGGGCCATAAACTCATGCTCCTATGATTATTATTTTTTCTCCACTTACTACAGATATTTACTGTTGTAATTGTTAACTGCAAGGAGTCTCCAAAGAATTATGACATAATCAGAGGTGGTCTTCAGCAGGTTCTGACCAGTTCTGGAGAACCGGTAGCGGAAATTTTGAATAGTTCGGAGAACCAGCAAATATCACCTCTGACTGGCCCTGCTCCCATCTATTCTCTGCCTCCTGAGTTCCAGCTGATCTTTCGTTGCCCTGTACAGGAGAACAGAGCAGGAAAGTAGGATTAGTGGGGTGGTGATGGAATGGGGAGTTTGCAGTAACCTTCCCCCAGGAGTGGGGAAGGAATGAAGATTTTGCAGTATCTTTCCTCTGCCACGCCCACCAAGTCATGCCCATAGAACCGGTAGTAAAAAATTTTTGAATCCCACCACTGCACAGAATACAAGAGAAATGAATGACTAAATAAATAAATATCAGCAAAATTGCTAACAAAACAGAACTAGACGGGGAAAATGTGGGGTGCCAAAGAATGCAAGCAAACTTCAAAAATTTAAAAATAAAAAAAATAAAAATAGGACAGAGCCCTAAGCCATTTCAAAACGGAAAAATGAAGCCCCCAATGTAGTAGTCACTTGTTTGCCTGTAATTAGAAATGTGATTTGCAGAACGCACTGGCAGATAAAAGAACAGCCGGAGGCATCTGCAGAGGGATCAAAGACATTCAAGATGATAGTTGTGGCACCAACTCTTTTTTTTGCATGCCCTTTCCTACGTTATTTGTTTCAAGCCCTCTCTTATTTCCTGCTATTAATCCCAGGATTTTAAATTAAAACAAGATGCTAACAGAAAGGCAATTAACTGCATGTAGAGGCCAAGCAATCTTCATTTTCCATTCTTATATCCCGAGCAGAATGAAAATGGAAAAAAGATACGTTTATCCTGTTCCGAAATACTGTCTCGTGTTCATGAAAATACTCTCAGGAGCTAAATATCATTGGAGCGAGATTAATCTTATTCTATTTCGCCCACAGACAAATGCAATCAGACAGGGCATGGCTTAAAACCTCTTATATCTCCACTCAGACATCCGGAGACAGGTCTGCCACAACCTCCCCATTATCAGAAAGAAAGTGAAAAAGACAGACAGCACTTCAAATAAATCAATTCTGCCTATTAGCTCTTTTCATTTGTCTATATTTTCAAAAGCAGTGGGAGTGCTGGAGGCAAACCAAAGGTGATTTGTTTGGTAATTATACTGCTTTCTTAACTACTTCAAACTCGGCTTAGATCTACACTGATCAAAGGACTCATGCAACATCCATAACATAGTTTAAAAATCAAGTTCAAGAACATTTACAAACAACTGTTCCAGCCCTGCCTGCCCCCATACACCACTTGCATGAATTGGATAAAAAAAATTCGTTTTACCAAGTAAAAATAGGCCTGTCACTTCAGGCAAATTGCTTGGGTTGGTTAAAAAAAAACAAAAAAAAAACATCACAGTACGAAGACACCAGCTATACACTGTCAGATTAAACTTTTTAAAGAAAAAAATAAATAAAACTGAATGTTTTCCTCCAGGCTTTCACTGTATAACTTTATGCTGCAGTGAATTTATTCTTTATGTTGGCAACTTTTTTTTTCTGTTTTGGGTTTAGTACAGGGGTGGGATTCAAATTTCTTAACAACCAGTTCTGTGGGTTTGGCCTAATTTGTGGATGTAGCTTGGTGATCATGTGACTGGATGGGCATAGCTTGTATGTAAATATTATAAATATTGATGTAAATATTGATTTTTTTTTATAAAAAAGAGCAACTTTTACCCAAAAGCAGGCAAAGCAGGCAGGCAGATTGAGTTGCTCGCAGAATCACAGATTAACTTAGAGATTTATTTATCTGCAATCGGCTACTTGAGTCTGCACTGAAAAGCTTCAGTCCTAAGGAAGATTCAGCTCTGCTTTTAGATTAGCTAGAAAGCAAGAAATCCAAGGATTTCCTGCTTTCTAGCTAATCTAAATTTCCTGGCAGAGCAGAACAGCTAATGGTTGGGGGGAGAAAAGGAAAAATAGCAACTTACCAAAATTGCCCTATTGCTTATTTGGTGATTTTATTTAATCGAGATTGAGTGAGCTGCCCAGTGTCATCTATAGGTAGTCCTTGACTTTTCATTTAATGACCATATGATGGGTTTGAAAAGAGTGACTAAGGACCGGTCCTTGCATTTATGACCATCACAATGGTCATGTGATCAAAATTGCAGCATCCCAGGGTCATGTGACTGCCATTTGAAACCTTCCCAGGGCTCTCCAATGAGCCAAGTCAATTGGGAAGCCAGATTTCCCTCATGATTATGTCATTTGCTTAACAATCTCCATGATTCACTTAACGACTGTGATAAAAGTGGCTGTAAAATCAGGCACAACTCATTTTATGACTTCATTGCTTAATGATGGACGTCACAGTCCCAACTGCGGTTATAAGTTGAGAACTACATCAACTTTATGTGATGGGCAATTATATACGTTTGAACAATAAATACATAGTAAGTATTCTACCTCACAAATACATCTAATTATTTTTTCATACAGCTGGATATGTATGCGGTATCAGAACATATATAGAAAAGGGGAATGTTTTCTGTCACTCCTTTTTACCCCACCATATCACAGACACTGCTGAGTCGAGGGGAGAGGAGGATGAAGAGGAAAGAAATCTTAAGAAAAGGAAAAAAGAAGAGAGAAGATATGGCAGGCAAATAGCTACTGCTAGACAAATTGTCATTTGCCGGTAGTGTTTCAATAGATCAGGATAATAAGAGTTAATGAATAGTCACTGCAGAATGGCAGGTAATTGGTACACTCCCAATTTTCTCATGTTAAGTAAACTAGGACAGTGTACAGGAAAAGAGACAAAAGTAAATGTCTATTTATCTGTCTATGTTACTTTATCTCAGTACTTCTCAACCTTGGCAACTTTAAGAAACATGGACTTCAACTCCCAGAATTCCATAGCCTGGCTGGTTTTATGGAATTATGGGAGTTGAAGTCCACACAATAGATCTATCTATTGACCAGGCTTGGTTACTTATACAAATCACAGTTTAACTTCAATCTGTGAGATTTATCTGCAATTTCCCAACAAGCCTTCGTTGGGCTGGGTTGGCAAGGAAGGCAAATTTATAGTTAGCTCTCACCATCTTCTATATTTCAGATACAGGAAACAATCATAGCAAATTACCCCAATATTAATATTTGAATTATAAATCAGTATGCATAGTAAAAGATTTCCTAAGGAGCTTTATTAGGTGTTTTAATGAGCTTAAATTGATGGGAATAGCTCCCTCTAGACAAACTAATATGTCCTTATAAAAACAAAATCCAAGGAAATTGCTAAAAATATATCCAACCATTTTGCAAGTACGACAATAAATGCAAACTCAACTATTATAACTCGAATGCAACAAAAAGAAAGGCAGGGAAAATGTGTTACCTAAAGGCAATTGCTTAGTTAGCAGTATCAGTAATTTCATTTCATATCTATACTATTTTAACAGATTAACAAAGTGAAAGGGACCTTGTAGGTCATCTAGTCCAACCCCCCCGCCTGCCCAAGCAGGAAACCCTGCACTATTTCTGACAGATGGTAATCCAATCTCTTCTTGAAAGCTTCCAGTCCTGTTGCTATCAAGTAGTTTTCCTAAAGATATAACCTAAAATGACACATAAAATTTTAAAAGAGCAAACAAAGTAAACTTAAAAATATTAAGGGTTGGATCTAGACAAAATTATAAAACTAGGATTCAGTTGATATATATATATATATATATATATATATATATATATATATATATATATATATATATATATATATATACACACACACATACAAACAAACATACATACATATATACATACATACAAACATACATACATACATATATATATGGATCTTTGGTTATTCGGGTTTTCTCCCGCGTAAGATTGGAAGTATCTAGGCAACGTTTCGATGAAGTCTCATTCATCATCTTCAGGCTTGGTCTTCAGCTCTGTGCTTCTCAGAGTGATGTGAGCTTGCAGCTGCTTCTTCCTTTTAACTGCTAGTGGGGGTGTGACTTGATTGGGTGGGGGCTTGGCTGTGTTCTGATTGGATGGGGGTGTGTTCTCATTGGTTGGGGGTTTGGCTGTGTTCTGATTGGTTGGGGGTTGGCTGTGTTCTGATTGGGAAGGGGTGTGTTCTCATTGGTTGGGAGTTTGGCTGTGTTCTGATTGGTTGGGGGTTGGCTGTGTTCTGATTGGGTGGGGGTGTGTTCTCATTGGTTGGGAGTTTGGCTGTGTTCTGATTGGTTGGGGGTTGGCTGTGTTCTGATTGGCTGGAGGCATGTTTTGTTCAGGTGGGGGCTTGGTTGTGCTCAGGTTAGTCTTAGTTGATGGGGGATTTGAGCTGGTGAGCTGTGATCTTGCTGTTTGGCTTCGAGTTCGTGGTCGTGCTGCATCTCCATGGTGGGGGTCAGTTCGCTTCATGTATGGCTCAGAGGGGTTTGAAGTGGGTAGTGATGTAGCTGCAGTGCGGCTTCTGGTCCGTGGTTGTGTCTCATCTTCTGTGTGGGTGTGAGTATGCTTTCTACGTGGAAGGGGTGGTGGCATCTTGTGTGGCTCTCAGGGGTGTGGGTCTGGTGTCATTCTTCATGTTAGGTACTCGTCTGTTCATGAGGGCGGGTTTCCAAATGGCTGGTAGGCGGGAGGTATCATCTCATTTAATCATGCTGTGTGGGCGTTTTTCTATCTCTATGGCTTCTCTGATTATTCTGCTGCTGAAGTGTTCAGTTTTGGCGATAATTCTGGTATTTTTAAAGTCAATCTCATGTCCTGTGGCTTTGAGGTGTTGGACCAGAGAAGAGGTCGGTTCTTCCTTTTTGATTGAGTTCTTATGTTCTTCAATGCGTGCACTTATTCTTCTGTTAGTTTGTCCAGTGTATGTGGTGGGGCAGGCAGTGCAAGGGATTTCGTATACTCCTTGATTTTCAAACTCGATTTTGTCCTTAGGGTTTCTTAGGATGGTGGATATCTTTCTGTTTGTGCAGAATGTTGTGTTTTTGGAGATCTTGCTGATTTTGTCTGTAATGCCTTTTATATATGGGAGGAGGGCTTTGCCATTCTCTTGTTCTCTGTCTTGGATTTTGGTTGGGGTTTCTTTTTGGATTAGGTGGGTGATCTTCTTTCTTTGGAATCCATTGGCTGTCGGCACGCCGGTGAGAGTGTGTAGTTCGGTCTCTAGGTGTTGTTCGTCGGCTAAGCATTTTGTTCTGGAGATGAGTGTCTCGGCTACGGAATTGATCTGTGCTGAGTGGTGGTGTGAGAGTGTGTGTAGATAGCGGTTTGTATGTGTTTTCTTCTGGTAGATGGTGTGTCCTAGGGAGCCATTGGATTTTTTGTATACCAAGACATCTAGGAAGGGAAGTTGGTTGTTAGCTTCTGTTTCCATGGTGAATTGTATTTTGGGGTGTAGGCTGTTGAGGTGTGTGAGGAAGTTGTTCAGTTTTTCTTTCCCGTGTGGCCAGATGATGAAGGTGTCATCTACATATCTGAACCAGAGTTTGGGTTTGTGATCATATTTTTCTAGAACTTGTGTTTCAAAGTGTTCCATGTAGAGGTTAGCGATGACAGGTGAGAGGGGTGATCCCATGGGTGCTCCTTCTATTTGTTTGTATTTTTGTCCGTAGTAGGCGAAGTATGTATTGGATAGGCAGTGGTTGGTCAGATCTAGGATGTGCTGGGGGGGGGGGTTGTGTTTGTTTTGGATGGCTGTCAAGGCTTCTTTTATTGGCACTTGGGTAAAGAGGGATATGACATCAAAGCTCACTAGTAGGTCACTGGGTTGTAAGTTTTGCTTCTTTATGATCTCGATGAACTGGAATGAGTTTCTTACGTGTGAGTTGATGGATTCTGCATAGGGCTGTAGTTGTTTGGCGAGAAATTTGGCTAGGTTTTGTAGAGGTGAGCCTATGGAGCTGACTATTGGTCTAAGTGGGGTTCCTTCTTTGTGTATCTTGGGGAGACCATAAAATTTAGGGCATCTGGATGATTTCTCTCTGGGTATGATTCTTTGCTGGATTTCTTCACTGATGGGGGAGGCATTTATTTTGGATCTGGTGGTTTTTTCTAGGTAGGTGGTGGGGTCTGTCTTTAGGGGTTTGTATGTGGGGTCTTGGAGTAGGTTGGTTAACTTGGATTGGTAGTCAGATGTGTTCATAGCCACTGTCGCGTTGCCCTTGTCTGCTGGTAGGATTATTATGCTGGTGTCTTCTTTCAGGTTAAGTAGTGCAGTTTGTTCTTCTTTGGATAAGTTGCTTTTGGGTGGTTTGCTAGTGCAGAGGATGTTGGTGATTTCGAGTCTGATTCTATTAGCATCATCAGGGATGGTTTTCGTCAGGCTGGTTTCAACTCCGCATATGATGGTTTCTGTGGAGATGTGTTTGGGAGTGACAGCAAAGTTGAATCCTTTAGAAAGGACCTTGGTTTCGGTTTTGGTGAGGATCTTGTCTGAGATGTTGAGCCCTATGCAGAATCCATCAACTCACACGTAAGAAACTCATTCCAGTTCATCGAGATCATAAAGAAACAAAACTTACAACCCAGTGACCTACTAGTGAGCTTCGATGTCACATCCCTCTTCACCCAAGTGGCTTGATGCCAGAAAACATATATATATATATATATATATATATATATATATATATATATATATATATATATATATATATATATATATATATATTTATTATATAATAATAAATAAAAAATAATATAAATATAAATATAAATATAAATATAAATATAAATATAAATATAAATATAAATATAAATATAAATATAAATATAAATATAAATATAAATATAAATATAAATATAAATAAATATGCATAAAGATGGCAGATGAGATTCTGCTGAAACGTTGCTACAACTTTAAAAGTACCACTACTATGACGTGGGAAAATACCCGAACAAAGCTGAATGCCATACATGTAAGTACCCGCGAAAACTTAAGAAAATAAATAAATAAATATATATATATATATATATATATATATATATATATACATACATACATATTTAAATATAAATATATAAATATACATATAAATACACACACACACACACACACACACATATATGTATATGTATGGCATTCAGCTTTGTTCGGGTATTTTCCCACGTCATAGTAGTGGTGCTTTTAAAGTTGTAGCAACGTTTCAGCAGAATCTCATCTGCCATCATCAGGCTTCTGTATAGTGTTCGTCTGTGAGTTAGACTTTTACAGTGGTTTCAGATTTAAATTTGGGGCAGCCTATTGCTGTGTCAGAATGGTTTTTTCTTCATCCTGATTGGTTGAGAGTCTTGGTCTGTGTTTATTGGTCTTGCCATACATGTAAGTACCCGCGAAAACTTAAGAAAATAAATAAATAAATATATATATATATATACATACATACATACATATTTAAATATAAATATATAAATATACATATACATACACACACACACACACACACACATATATGTATATGTATGGCATTTAGCTTTGTTCGGGTATTTTCCCACGTCATAGTAGTGGTGCTTTTAAAGTTGTAGCAACGTTTCAGCAGAATCTCATCTGCCATCATCAGGCTTCTGTATCGTGTTCGTCTGTGAGTTAGACTTTTACAGTGGTTTCAGATTTAAATTTGGGGCAGCCTATTGCTGTGTCAGAATGGTTTTTTCTTCATCCTGATTGGTTGAGAGTCTTGGTCTGTGTTTATTGGTCTTGGAATTTGCTGTGTTCTGCTTCTAATATCTTCTGTCTGTTTTTTTGGCTCTTTTTGTATCTTGATTGGCTGGCAACATTGTGTTACTTTATTGGAGGCCTTTAGTGCAGCTTGGCTTTGGGTAAATGGATGGCTATCATTAGTTAGAAAGCTGGGTTTCATCTGGGTGCCTGGTTGGGATGTGTTTGAGTGGAGGTATCAGGGGGGATCTGTTTGTGCCCAGGTGTTTGCCTGGCTTGTGGTGTGGAGATTTTTTTGTTTGTGAGTGCAGGCTTCCAAATGATTGACAGCCTGGTAGAATCATCTCTTCTGTTCATGCTTTCTGGTCTTTTTTCAATCTCTATGGCTTCTCTAATGATTCTGTAGCTGGGATTTTCTATAGTGGCTAGGGTTTTGGTGCCATTGAAGTTGATGTTATGACCTGTGGCTTCCATGTGTTGGACTAGTGAGGAAGTGTGTTCCAGCTTTTTGACTGCATTTTTGTGTTCATCCAGGCGGGTGCTTATTCTTCTATTGGTCTGTCCAATGTATGTGGCCGGGCATGATGCACAGGGGACTTCGTATATGCCTTGGTTTTCCAGGTCAATTTTGTCTTTGGAGTTTCTGAGGATGGCTGCTATTTTTCTGTCTGTTTTGAAGGCAGTCTTGATGTGGTGTCTGTATAGTATCTTACTAATTTTGTCTGTAGTGCCTCTTATGTCGGGCAGGACAGCTGTTCCATGGGTCTGTTCATCTTCTGGGTCTCTATTATGTCTCAGTGTGTTTTTGTGGATCAAGTTGGTGATTTTGCTTTTGTGGAAGCCATTGGCTGTCAATATTTTAGTCAGGGTGCATAGTTCAGTCTGTGTCTGTGTGTCTTGTCTGCCAGGCATTTGGTTCTAGTAATTAGTGTTTTAGCCACGGAGTTTATCTGTGCTGGGTGGTGGTGGGATTGGGCGTTGAGGTAGCAGTTGGTGTATGTTTTCTTCTGATATATGGTGTGTCCTAGTGTGCCATCTGTTTTTTTGTAGATTAGTACTTCTAGGAATGGTAGTTGTTTGTTTATTTCTGTTTCCATGGTGAACTTGATTTTGGGGTGTGCGCTGTTTAGGTGTGTTAGGAAATTGTTTAGGTTTTCTTGTCCATGGGGCCAAATCACGAATGTGTCATCGATATATCTTAACCATAGTTTGGGTTTGATGATGGCATTGGCCAGGGCTCTGGATTCGAATTCTTCCATGAACAGGTTTGCAATGACAAGTGACAGTGGTGATCCCATGGGGCCTCCTTCAATTTGTTTGTATCTTTGTCCTTTGTATATGAAATATGTGTTGGTTAAGCAGTGTTCTGTTAGTTCCATGAGGTGTTTAGCTGGTTGGTATTTATTTTTGATGATTTCGAGGGTCTCTTTTATCGGGACTTGAGTGAATAATGAAACCGCATCAAAACTTACAAGCAGATCTTCTTGCTCCACATGTAGATCTTTGATCATTTCCAAGAAGTGGTATGAGTTTTGTACATGTGAAGCTGCTGTTTCAGCATGGGGCTGTAGCTCTTTTGCTAGGTGTTTAGCTAGGTTTTGTAGTGGTGCTCCTCTGGAGCTGACTATGGGTCTGAGAGCTATGCCTTCTTTGTGTATTTTTGGGAGGCCGTATAGTTTGGGGCATCTGGAAGATTTCTCTCTGGGTATGATCGTGTGTTGGATCTCTTTGCTCATGTGGCTGGTTATAATTTTCTTCTTGGTTAATTTTTCCAGATATGTGGTTGGGTCTGTGTTTATGGGTTTGTATGTGGAGTCTTAAAGTAGGTCTGTCAATTTTGTTTCATAGTCTTTTCTGTCCATTACTACAGTGGCATTCCCTTTATCTGCTGGGAGGATGATTATGCTGCTGTCTTTTTTCAGGGTTTGTAGCGCTTTAATTTCATTTTGCCATATATATACATATACATATACATATACATATACATATACATATACATATACATATACATATACATATACATATATATATATATATATATATATATATATATATATATATATATATAATTTTCTTAAGTTTTCGCGGGTACTTACATGTATGGCATTCAGCTTTGTTCGGGTATTTTCCCACGTCATAGTAGTTGTGCTTTTAAAGTTGTAGCAACGTTTCAGCAGAATCTCATCTGCCATCATCAGGTTTCTGTATCTTGTTCATCTGTGAGTCAGACTTTTACATTGGTTTCAGATTTAAATTTGGGGCAGCCTATTGCTGTGCCAGAATGGTTTTTTCTTCCTCCTGATTGTTTGGGAGTCTTGGTCTGTGTTTATTGGTCTTGGAGTTTGCTGTGTTCTGCTTGATTGGTGTTTCTGATATCTTCTGTCTTTTTTTTTTTTTTTGGCTCTTTTTGTATCTTGATTGGCTGGCAGCATTGTGTTACTTTATTGAAGGCCTTTAGTGCAGCTTGGCTTCGGGTAAATGGACGGCTATCATTAGTTAAGAAGCTGGGTTTCATCTGGGTGCCTGGTTGGGGTGTGTTTGAGCTGGAGGTATTAGGGGGCATCTGTTTGTGCCCAGGTGTTTGCCTGGCTTGTGGTGTGGAGATTTTTTTGTTTGTGAGTGCAGGCTTCCAAATGATTGACAGCCTGGTGGAATCATCTCTTCTGTTCTTGCTTTCTGGTCTTTTTTCAATCTCTATGGCTTCTCTGATAATTCTGTGGCTAGGGTTTTCTATAGTAGCTAGGGTTTTGGTGCCATTGAAGTTGATGCTATGACCTGTGGCTTCCATGTGTTGGACTAGTGAGGAAGTGTGTTCCAGCTTTTTGACTACATTTTTGTGTTCATCCAGGCGGGTACTTATTCTTCTATTGGTCTGTCCAATGAATGTGGTCGGGATGATGCACAGGAGACTTCGTATATGCCTTAGTTTTCCAGGTCAATTTTATCTTTGGGGTTTCTAAGGATGGCTGCTATTAGTCTATTATCTGGGCAGGCTGCCAAATGGGCTACTCCCTTGTTAGTTCAAGATAGCCTGTTGTTGGACAATTTTCAGGGTTTTCTACAACAAATGAGAGTTATGTTCAAAAACCCAATTAAACTACAAACTGTGGCTAGACGGTTATGGGACATTAATCAGGGGAAACGTTCCCTGCAGGTATACATTGCAGAATTCCATTTGCTGTGTATGGACACTAATTGGAACTCATATGGCTGCGTTCCAGGAAGGCTTGTCTGATGCCATCAAGGATGAGTTAGTCCATGCAGAGTGGGCTTCAACTCTGGATGCATTGGTAATGCAGTGCTTACGTATTGAAGCTCGTTTACAGCAACGTGGAAGTAAACGGCCCGTTGTGGAACCACCTTCCTCTTCTCGTGCACAAACCACGCCACCGAGAGTTTTCCAAACCACGGTTAAGGCTGAGGAGCCGATGGAGTTAGGCACACTCCGCCCTTGCCTAACGGCGCGAGAACATTTGAGAAGGTTCCAGCAAGGCTTGTGCCTTTATTGCGGGGGTCCAGGACATTTTGCAAATTCCTGCACTCGGAGAGGGACTCGCAGACCTGTGCCTGAAACCACTCCTGGCCCGTCGGGAAACGGGGTAGGCCCGACCTCGTGGAAACCCTAGGTCGGGCACGTCCTACAACTCCACCCCAAATTGCCGAAGTAAATCCTGGCCTTCCTCGGCATTTACTTTTGGACACTTGTATCTTTCTGCAGTCCCAGAAGGAGGGAATTCCCGCCGTTGCGCTGGTGGATTCAGGGGCTACAACCAGCTTTATGGACTGGGCTTTTGTTAATCATTTTGGAATTCCTTTGATTCCTGTGAATTCACCCATTAAGGTGGAAACCGTAGATGGGCGTGAACTCAAGTCAGGACCCATTCGCTTCGCCACTCAGCCAGTGCGTATGCTTATTGGAGATCATGAGGAGGCGATAAGTTTTTATGTCACCTCGAACCTCCATCTCCCTTTGGTGCTCGGAGTATTCTGGTTACATTTGCACGATCCGTTGGTGGCTTGGGCGCAGCACGCCATTTCTTTTCCAAGCCTACAACGTGTGGACCACCTGAGGCATGTCTGCACTGGCCAGGATATCGCCACTCCTGCTGTCTGAATTCCTTCGGAGCTGTTGGACTTCTCCGAAGTTTTCAGCGAACAGGAGGCAGACTGATTACCACCACATCATGCTTATGATTGTCCCGTGGACCTGATACCGGATGCTCCATTGCCAAAGGGGCAGTTATAATCCATGTCGGAGCCTGAGTTGGTTGCACTTCGAGAGTTTTTAGATAAAAACTTAGCTCAGGGATTTATTCGACCCTCGTCGTCCCCTCTTTCGGCTCCCATTCTTTTTGTCAAAATGAAGTCGGGAGAACTTCATCTCTGCTGTGATTACCTACGACTAAACGCTATCACTGTGAGGAATAGCTATCCCTTGCCGCTCATTCTGGAATTGATGGAGCGGTTGCGAGAGGCTACAATCTTCACGAAACTTGATCTGTGTGGGGCCTACAACCTGGTTCAGATGAGAAAGGGGGACGAGTGGAAGACGGCGTTTGGCACTCGTTATGGTCATTTCGAGTACATTGTCATGCCATTTGGTCTGACCAATGCTCCTGTTGTATTCCAGTATTTGATGAACCATATTTTACGGGACATGCTGCATAGGTTTGTTGTGGTGTATTTGGACAACATTTTAATTTAATCCCGGTCCAGAGATCACCACCTTCAACAGGTTCGTCAAGTGCTTCAGCGTCTTCGGGAGCATAAACTCTACGCGAAACTGGAGAAGTGTTTCTTTTTCCAGTCGTCGATAGTTTTTGGGGCACATCATTTCTCCTGAAGGCATTGCTATTGACCCTAAAAAGGTTGAGGCATTGTGTAGTTGGGAAGCACCTCGTCGAGTCAAGGACGTACAACGTCTTTTGGGATTCGCCAACTACTATCGGACTTTTATCCCGGACTTTGCTAAAGTAATGGATCCCATAACTCAGCTCCTCCGTAAGAATGTCCCGTTTGTGTGGGGGGCCCCACAACAACAGGCTTTTGAAATTTCAAAGAAAGCGTTTGTGGCCGAGCCGATATTGAGGCATCCTGATCCGAATCGTCCATTTGTGGTCGAGACAGATGCCTCTAATGTCGCTATTGGAGCGGTACTGTTACAAGCTTCGAAGGACGGCGTGCCTCTTTTCCCATGCGCATACTATTCTAGGAAGCTCACAGCTTCAAAGCGCAATTACACCATCTGGGAAAAGGAGTTGTTGGCTATAAAGGCTGCCTTTGAGACCTGGAGACATCATTTAGAGGGGGCTCAGCACAAGGTAGAAGTTCGGATGGATCATCGAAACTTGGAACATTTGTCTACCATTAAGAAGTTGAACCAACGCCAGATTTGGTGGTCGTTGTTTTTCACAAGGTTCAATTTCTTGGTCACTTATGTTCCAAGTGGACAGAATCGGAGGGCAGACGCGTTGTCTTGGAAGCCCGAGTATATCAGTCCCGAGGATCCTCTTCCTCTACGAACGGTGTTACCACCGGAATCCTTGGCCGTCCTTCAAGATCCAGTAGATTTGCGGGCTCGCATACTGGAGGTGCAGCGATTGGACGCGTGGACGCAGCAGAGAAGGGGGGAAGTTGGACCTAATTCCCCATGGTCCTTTGAAGAGGGCTTGCTAAGACATCGGGATTTATTTTACGTGCCCACCAGAACGCTTAGAGCCCTTATCATGATGCAATGTCATGACAACCCTGCTGCTGGCTATTTTGGTTTTCACAAAACTCTGCACTTGGTCACCCGGACTTTTTGGTCGCCTCGGGTTTGCCACGATGTGTCTTCCTATGTCGCTTCTTGCGTACAATGTCAACAAGCGAAAGCGGCATCGGGTGCACCTCCTGGACTTCTTCAACCACTGCCAACTCCAAGCAGACCATGGGGAGCGATCTCCATGGACTTTCTAACGCACTTGCCCCTTTCGTCGAGTTCTACAACGGTGCTCGTGGTGGTTGACATGCTCACTAAAATGCCCATTTCATCCCATGTAGGAGATTACCCTCGGCTTGTGTTACTGCCCAGCTTTTCATACAACACGTGTTCCATTTACATGGCTTACCGGACAGAGTTGTTTCAGATCATAGTGTTCAGTTCACTGCTCAATTCTGGAAAAGTCTAATGAACGCCCTATGAGTACAAGTATATTTAGCATCGGCGCACCATCCGGAAACCAATGGCGGAACTGAGAAGGTAATTGGCATCCTCACCAATTCACGATGGCTGAAGGGACGATTCCAGTACTTCGTGGGAAGACTGGAAAATGAAACGGAGATTCGCTCTTGGCAGGATGTATCCAAGGTGCATGCCCCAGATCTTATTTGTATATATCATGCACAATTCCCTTCAAAACCACATCCTGATCATCAGACTTGGGGGAAGAGCCCTGCGGAGAGGAATAGTGTTGTGACTGACAGGATCGATCCTGCTGTGAGTTTTGACTCTGATGACTCTGAAGATGGAAGGCTGGAGCCTGCTGTGAATGTGGAGTCTGAATTATTAGAGGACATAGATGTGAGCCAGGAGGATGAGAGTTTATCACAGAGACAACCCACCTCAGAGCCTTCGACATCATTGATGATGATCAAAATGAGTCTGAGGCTTCGAGTGGGGAAACTGACAGATCATGGCTTGTTGCCAGAACTAGGAGGAGACTGAAACGTCAAGCTGAGGGGAGGCGTCAAGCCAGACATTGATTAGAGAGACTGACACGCCCATCCAGGTGATTTAAGGAGACGTGATGATTCTCAAACTTTGCTTAGAAGCAAAGTGTTTGATGTATCGAAAGGATATGTGTGGAACTGCTTTTGTAATTTATGGACATTCTGAATTACCAGACAGATTCCGGGAAGTTTGCAAAGGACTGAATATAATTCTGTTAACCCTTTTTTAATCTGGCTCTGTTTTGTTTGAATATTTTGAACTGTGGAACTCCTTGTTCTCACTTGTGAAAATAGGTGAGACATAACATACATACATACATACATACATACATACATATATATATATATATATATATATATATATATATATATATATATATATATATATATATAAATCCCACTTATTTTAAACTTACTAAATACAGTGAAAATTCCAGCACAGGGTTATCAAGTTAATTCCCCAAATGTATATCCTGGAGCCTTTAGGTTGGATTCCCAAAAAATGTTCCCAAAGTAAGGGTGTCCAAACACAGTACCTAATCTACAACTTTTTAACTCAATTTCAAATTTTGCCATGATGACTGGCTGATGTCCACGGTTTAGGAAAAAGTGTCCCCAAAGCAGTGGTGGTATTCAATTTTTTTATTATTATTACTGGTTCTGTGAGCGTGGCTTGGTGGGCTTGGAGTGGCTTGGTGGGTGTGGCAGGGGAAGGATACTGTAAAATCCCCATTCCCTCCCCACCCCACTAACCTGCTTTCCAGCTCCGTTCTACTGTGCAGGGCAACCAAAGAAGACCCAGCCGATCAGCTGGGCCTTGGGAGGCAGCAAATAGATGGGGGCAGGGCCAGTCAGAGGTGGTATTTGCTGGTTCTCCGAACTACTCAAAACTTCTGCTACTGCTTCTCCAGAACCAGTCAGAACTGGCTGAACACCTCCTCTGCCACAAAGCGAAGTGAATGCAAAGCATTGCCTAGCCCTGATATAACCAAACAGATAGGAAGGAAAAATATTGGAGCGTAATCTCCCCGAGGTTGATTAGTATTAATGGCATGGGATTTTCCCAGTCACGTCACCAAAAATGTAAATGTTGATGTATGTTTGGAGTAACTCTTGATCTCTGGACTTTTTAATATTTGAAAAAAAGGGAAAAAGTCACTTAGACCTCTTGATGAGACTCTGCCATCCGAAATTTTGTCAATGTCTATTAAAAGACATTAACATTGCTGTAGATTTTCAAACACTTCGCAAACTTTTTTACACACCTGAGACCAGAATTTTGGTTGCTAAACAATGTGGGTTATTAAGTGAGTTGTGCCAATTTTATAACCTTTTTTTGCCATGCTTGTTAAGTGAATAACTGCAGTTGTAAAGTCAATCATGCAGTCATTAACTGAACCTGACTCCCCTGTGGACTTTGCTTGTTGGAATCCAGTTGGGAAGGCCGCAAATGGCGACTACACAATTGAGCTGCAGTCATCATAAATACATGTCTGTTGCCAAACAACAGACATTTTGATCATGTGACCATGGGGATGCTGCGACGGCCATAAGGACAAGGGTCACTTATAAGTCACTTTTTTCCCCAGCGTTGTTGTAATTTTGAACAATCTGTTAATGAATGGTATACAGTTAATTGAATAGTGAATTGAGATTATAACTAATTGGTACATCTCTTTCAGTGGGATAATCATCCCTTGGAGAATGATTCTTCTTCTTCCTGATTCACAGCATCCAGCTCTGAAGGTCTGCTAGATAGGAGTGGTGTGAAAGGAAGATTTCCGCATTTTTTAAAAAGTGCCACAAGACTATTCAGTGTTGGTTTTCTTGCAAAAGATTTACACAGTTATCACAGTATCTATCAGAATGATAAATTCGGCCTACCTTTCCTTAAGTTCTTTGAGCAGAAGAGGAACAGATGTTATATTTTATCATATCCTTGTGTACCAAGATGTATTCCACCCTGGGTTTTGGCTCAATTTCTCAATTTTTAAACAGTACCAATCCTGGGTTGCATTTTTGCTTCTGTTGACCACCAGAAGGCAGGTAGTACATAACTAGTTTCATCCAGAGGTGGAATTCAGCAGGTTGTCACTAGTTCTGGAGAACCAGTAGCGGAAATTTTGAGTAGTTCAGAGAACCAGCAAATACCATCTCTGACTGGCCCTGCCCCCATCTATTCTCTGCCTCCGAGTCCCAGATGATTGGCTGAATCTTCTTTTGTTGCCCTGCACAGGAGAATGGAGCTGGAAAGCAGGTTAGTGGCATGGGGGAGGGAATATGGATTTTGCAGTAACCTTCCACAGGAGTGGGGAGGGAATGGAGATTTTACAGTATCCTTCCCCCGCCATTCCCACCAAGCCATTCCCACCAAGCCATGCCCACAGAACTGGTAGTAAATTAAAAATTGAATCCCACTACTGGTTTCATCTTGTATTGGATCTTATCTATGGAATAAGATAAGATCTTATCTTATCTACGGCCAGATCTTATCTATGGAATTCAAACATCTACTGAGAATTGAATTCATAGGTCCTTGCTCTTTAGACAATTATATGCAATATATACATTAGCTTGAGGAATTACCCAGGAACTGGCATTCAGTGGTGTTGCAGGAAGTAATATATAGAATCTATCAAAATAGTCTATACAGTCCTCTTTTCCTTAAACTCCTTGAGCAGAGAGATACAGTATTTTCACAGATACCACAGGGGAAATTATACTCTGGATTTCAGGAAAGAGAGATTTCTATCCAATGGCAACAATTCGGTCTATGATGTATATAATCTTCACTTCTTATAAAACTTACTTAATCTCTTCTCCCATAGCAGCTCTTATGAACTGAGAATTTCTTGGAAGGCTACTTTAGTACAGTATAGTAGAAGCACAGAACATTTTTATGTATCACTATAACAGAATTACTCTGTACCATAAAATTTCCGAGGAAATTTTAGAAGCTTCATTTACATAAGTATTAAATTCACAATAGCGTTTGAGAAGATATCAGTTTAGTGTTAGCCCAAACCAACCATTCTTTGCATCCTTGATGTTTTTTGAGCTTGGTGGTTTTCCTGTTTTGTTACCAGAGTAGATAATAACATCATTGCCCTAAGAGCACCAAGAATGCAACAGTTCAGTCCTGACCTACTTATATTCTCCAATATCTCAACCCAGGGGTGTGTTCTCCGAGCTTGCTGTTTAGGTCCCACACGTTTTGTTATCAAACTAGGAAACATCTTCAGCAATTTTGGGGGGGAGGCGGGGGCAGGAAGTGTCTTGTTCATTTATATAGGTCCCAGATGATTGGTTGGTTTTGTGACTGGTTGAATCACAAGGCCGATTCTGGTCTTGTGAGTTTGTGACTCCTGCCTGGTTGCTGTGAGATGCAGAATTCAATGGGTGAGGAGGTGGTCGGTTCTGTTGTTGGTTGGTAATTTGGAGGATCCATTTCCTTCAGTGGTGTGATTCAAAAAAATTTACTACTGGTTCTGTGGGCATGGTTTGGTGGATGTTGCTTGGTGGGTATGGCAGGGGAAGGATACTGTAAAATCTCCATTCCTTCCCCACTCCTGAGGGACGGTTACTGCAAAATCCCATTCCCTCCCCACCACACTAACCTGCTTTCCAGCTCCCTTCTCTTGTGCAGGGCAACAAAAGAAGACACAGCCGATCAGCTGGGATTCTGGAAGCAGAGAATAGATGGGGGCAGAGCCAGTCAGAGGTGATATTTGCCAGTTCTCTGAACTACTCAAAATGTCTGCTACCAGTTCTCCAGAACTGGTCAAATACCATCTCTGAATACCATCTCTGATTTCCTTATTGGTTTATAAGGTGGTTCTATGTTAATGTGTTTTGTTAGAATGCTTTGATAAACTTGACCCCTGCCAAAACCTACAACTCGAGCTACGGATATTCTCAACAATCTTTAATCATTGTATTTACCCAACCAGTAACTTTGAAAAGTGTACATATCCAGACTCACTCTCAGATCATTTGTTTACTTGCACAAAATTTCATCTTTCTGACATTCTGTGTTCCTGAAAATATAAATACTGGCAAGGCAGCAATGATGGCCTTGCTAAATAATTCAGAATCCATGGTCCACCAAAGAAATCGTATTAATTTCTCAGAAGAATCAATTATGTTCTATTTTGGAAGGACGATTGAGGCTGTATATTGTTATTTTGTAATTGGTTACTTAACCATGTTTCAGGATAGACTATCCTTTCAAGGACATTTAGACTATTCAGTAAAAAAAAAAACTAAGAGGATCATACAAGAACATTCATATCAAACATTTTATATCATGTAAACCTGGGTTATTTTCTTTATAAAACTTTTGCTAGGCATTTTAAGAAAGATGAGTAATTATTTTTTTCCCCATGAAACCATAATTGGAAAATATAATGGACATTTAGCCTTCAGCTAAAATAATTGTCAGCCTTATTATTTTAGAACTAGATAGGTTATATTTTTTTTCTTTTTTTCTTTTTGCAGTATTAGCTATATTTGGACACAAGCGGAAATAGAAAAAAAAATCAAGATGAAATACAGGGAATAAAATATAATAACTTTGATATATCTGCCATAAAGTGTAAGCAAATTTTTGCGAGACAAGAACACCAGTGGATACTTATGTCAGTGTCCACACTTTTAGGAAATGGCTATATTGGCCAGGGACCTTGTCTCAAATCCTTTTGTTTAGTTTTATTTTTTCAGATTCCTTTTATTTCAAAGGAATGTGTGTGTGTGTGTGTGTGTGTGTGTGTGTATGTGTTATTCAGCTTTGTTCAGGTATTTTTCCACGTCATTATAGTTGTGCTTTTAAAATTGTAGCAATGTTTCAGCAGAATCTCATCTGCCATCATCAGGCTTCTGTATTGTGTTCGTCTGTGAATCAGACTTTCACAGCCGTTTCTGTTTTAAATTTGGGGCTAGCCTACTGCTGTGACAGAATGGGGTTTTGTTTTTTTTTCATCCTGATTAGTTGGGAGTCTTGGTCTGTGTTTATTGGTCTTGGAGTTTTCTGTGTTCTGCTTGATTGGTGTTTCTAATATCTTCTGTTTTATGGCTTTTTTTGTCTTGATTGGCTGGCAACATTTTATTCCTGTATTGGAGGCTTGGCTCCCAGTAAATGGACGGCTATCATTTATTAGGAAGCTAGGTTTCATCTGGGTGCCTGGTTGGGGTGTGTTTGAGCTGGTGTTCCTCCAATACAGAAATATATATATATATATATTTCCTCCAATGAAAACAACAGACAGGCTCATGTTAACGTCCTGCTTAAGGCAGACACATTTCCTCCCTTTTCGTGTTTGTGCAAAAGATCAAACACAGGCTATTAATTGAAGAGCACAAAGTCACTATATCCACGCACGTTTAAAGTAGTCCTTTAATGAAGAGAGAGAGGTTCCAAGCACTTCTTCCTAATCATTTTTGAAGCCATCATCTAGCTGGTAAGAAAACTCTTTCGGTTCTTCTCAGATGATTTTGACACTACAACGGTAATCTTTATAGTTACATTTCCAAAGTGGAGTAGAAAAAGAAAAACTGGATTTCTTTCCTGTAGTCAGTACCTTTTAGCAAAGCCATTTAAATGGGAAATAGTCAGGGGTGGGCTTCAAAAATTTTAGCAAAGGGTTCTCTGCCCAGTTGCTGGGTGGGAGTGGCTATGATGAGTGTGGCCTAGTCAGCTTCCTGCACCACAGTGGGGGATGGGGGTGTTTTTGCACTCCCTGGGTTCTGGAGGCTTTCCTTGAGCCTCCAGGAGGATGAAAACAGCCTCCCCGGGCCCCGGTGGCTCTCTGGAAGCTGGAAATAGACCCATTTCAGGCTTTCCTGAACTTCCAGGAGGCCCATTTTTCAATCTCCCCACACCACCACGCACACTTACCGGCATCCAAATCAGGCCATGTGGGGACTCCTGGAAGAGGCGGTGGGGAGTGGGGCCACTCAGAAGTGGGATTTGGGGATTCTCTGAACTGAACAGAATCTTAGCTAGGGGCTCTCCCAAACTTCTGAGAACCCCCAGCAGCCCATCCCTGGAAATAGTCTTTTGGGGCTTTCAATTTGTTTTCCCCAGCATCAGAATTGTCAACGCCTACCTACAAGGCCACCTAAGCCAATATCCATAGCAGAAGTTTAGAGAGTGTATTTTACATCTTTGATATTATGTTTAAAAAAAAAAAAAACCAACAACACCATGTTCTGTATAGTAGGGTGATAGATTGCAGAATATGAAACTATTAGAACTTTGGGCAGGTTCCTTATGTGTTCTTGTTGTGAATGTCACCATCCTTCAGTGATCACAAGACTGATGCATCCAGCAGGAAAATAGAAAGTTGGCACAGATTTCAGAGCAATTTGAACTCCAATTGGTGTTCAGTTTCCATAACCAGATTAGAGAAAGAAAGAGAGGATGGTCACAGCAGATGCCCTGTCTTGGTTCATTACTCAACACCTGTTAAACTTGATTAACAGCCCCCACCAATTATCTGTTAAGACTATCTCATACTGTGAAGGATCCCAAAGGATCTGAAATGTTGACTTCATGTACATGTTTGTCTGTTCTCACAAGGTCTCTGTTAAACATCACCCAAGAAACAAGAATTAACCCAGATTTTGCTCACATCCCAGTGCCGTTTATTTTCAAGTACCAGAAGGTATGTCCCAAAGATGTTTTCCCCGGAGGCAACTGGACTTTCTTGTTTTTTTCTTTTGAAGATGTTTTGCTTCTTATCCAAGAAGCTTCTTCAGCTCTGACTGGATAGTGGGGAATGGAAGGATTTTGTATTCCTTGCAGACAGCTGGTTATCTGCAACCTTTCAGAGCAGGTCTGTCAAACTCACAGGCCATGGGCCAGATGAATCACACATTGGCCACACGCCCACCCAATTTAGCGAAAGGGGAGGAAGTCTTGATACGTTATGTGATGCCGCCATGATGCTGTAAGTTTGACATCCTTGTTTTAGAGGCACTTTAGAAGCACTTGGAGGTTTATCTGTGTCCTTAGGGTCACCTGAGTAGAAGGTTCCTGTGGTCTGCAATTTTTTTCCTCTGGAAATCGATTCCTACTCTCACACAATTCAAAGAGTGTTCATCCTAAATTGTATTGCTAAGAGTCCATAGAGATTCTCAGTCATCCAGATCAAGGTTGTCCCAAAGGTGTGTTCTCAGCAGGCAACTGGACTTTCTGGTTTTTTCTTTTGAAAATATTTCACTTCTCATCCAAGAAGCTTCTTCATCTCTATCTTCAAAAGAAAAAGAAAAAATAAGAAAGTCCAATTGCCTCCTTAAAAAGCACCTTTGGGACAACCATGATCTGGGTGACTGACAATCTATAGATTTTCAACCAGTACATATACAAATGTAAAGCTTTCCCCCCAAAAAAACAGATTTTTCCCTGCTTATAGGCATTTCACAACCAAACTAGGTAGCAATACCAGTGTAAGGGAGGTATTTGCTGCATGTGTGTATACCGTAGCTTGCCTTGCCTGTTTTGCTTGGTCATGTGGTTTTCTCCTTGGTAGTTTTTGGTAGTTTTTTCTTCATAAACAGGGAGAAAAACTACCCTCACATTGATGATGTTACTTAGTATGGTAGTAAAATGTCTACAAGCATACAACCAAGCTTAGAAAGCTCCAGAGACTCCACAGTTTAGTCCTGAGCTATCTATATTCTCCTATATTGGAATATTTATTTATCATTTATTTATATGATTTATACAGCCACCCATGCAACACGCATAAATCTGGGTGGTTTACAAGATTAAAACACCGAAAATCCCACAACATCTAACTTTAGACTCCGAAAGATAAACAATAGCCCTTTCACAGAAAAAGCAGCTGAATAACAGAACATCTCATCTCCACCCTGATCCCAAAGCCTGGGGGAACAGCCAAATATCCGGTGCCTTGCAAGGCTGCAGAAAGCTAAGTGGGGCAGAGCCACCTGGATCTTTGGGGACATGCTGCCCCATAGGAAAGGTGCTGCCACTGAGAAGGCACAACTATGGGGTCCAACAAGATGGCATTGTTTGACAGAGGGCATCCAGTGCATACCAACTTTACTAGATCTGGTGAGATGAGCAGAAGCAATGGGAGAAAGGCAGTCCCACAAGTAGCCTGGCCCTATGCAATGTAGGGCTTTCTACTGTAGACAATGCCCAGCCCCTTCCATTCCACCTAGAAATCTACTGAAAGCCAGTGCAGTAGCATCATAACAAAAAACACTAAAATTTGCACCAGACATACATTCTTTGTGTGTCTTGAGCAATAAAGTATTGTATTGTGTTATGTTGTGTTGTGTTATGTTGTGTTGTGTTATGTTGTGTTGTGTTGTGTTGCGTTGCATTGCATTGTATCCCACCCTACCCTACCCTACTCTATTGTCTGCTACTTTCTTGACTAACTGCAACTTCCATGTGCTCCTGAAGGGCAGCTCTAATCGAAGTATGTTACAGGCTGAATTTATATTACAGATTAAAACATAAACCATACTTTGCAAATTACAGTAGTTGAGTTTGTACAAACTCAAGCAAATAAAACCCATTATGGATTAGCGTGATGAGCAAAGCCCATCACACACTTATTCTGTTATGAACTAACAAAAACGCTTAAATAAAGTTTTAACAAAGCTTAAAGAAAAGCAGGGTTCTAATCCTGCACTTCTGATTGGCCGATAATAGCGATATCGGATTGGTCCGTTCTGGAGAATCTGATTGGCTGTTAACGAGCCACTCTCATTGGTTTAAGAGTTTAACACTTCCATGTTCTCACTGGCTAATAGGTCAGCAGCCTGCACTATAAAATGGCTGCTGCTGCCTAGGGTTTTTGCTCTGTTCAGAATGATTAATAAAGAGTTGAAGTTCACTGTTCACTGCCTTGTCTCCGTTCCTTGCACTCATGCGCAGAACTTAACACTGGCGACGAGGATGGGAGCGGAGACATCAGAGCTGACTGAACATTACAGAGCACCAAACAGAGCACATGGCTGAAGGCACATCAACAACGGAAACCATGTCCGGTGGCGCCATACCACCCGCTCCATTTGACCCGGCACAAGAAGACTGGGACTCGTATATAGATCGATTCCAGATGTTTCTGGAGACCAACAACTTGAAGGATGCCACGATGGGAAAAAAGCGAGCAGTGTTCCTGACCCATTGCAGGCCTGCCATCTTTAAGATGGCCAAGGCACTAGCAAAACTGGCTGAAGTAAAGACCATGGACTGGGACATCCTCGCGCCCCTTCTATGGGCCCACTATGCACCCACCGTACCAACGCTTGTCCAACGCTTGTCCAAAGACATAAATTTTACCAGAGGGACCAGCAGAAAGGAGAGAGCGTTGCAGATTTCATCATGGATCTCCGGAACCTGGAAGGCCTCTGTGGGTTTACAGACCTCGAAGAAGCTCTGAGAGACTGAATAATTCTGGGATTAGAGACCCCACAACACAGAGCAAGATCATGGCCAAACGGGACATCGACCTTGCTGATGTCATCAAGGACGCTACTGCATCAGAAGCAACCAGGAAGTCGGCCGCCCAAATGCGCTGCACTAACGCACCACTCCGTCAACTCACCAGCGATACCTCACCTCGCCTAGAGAGGCACACAATGGTGACCCATCACGAGGACCTCGAATCACCATCAGAAAGTGAGGAGGAGGAGGTCAACCGGCTCCAGTCTGAACGTGACCAACGCCATCAGCGGAATCAAAGACTACCACACCAATGTGCGAGTTGTGGGGCAAACCACCCATGATCAGACTGCAAATTCCTCGACACGCTCTGCCATTACTGTGGGAAAAGAGGCCACATCGGGAAAGTCTGTAGAAGCAAGCAAGGATCCAGCCCAATTCAGAGGGGAAATAACTACCGCCAGACCACAGAGAATCGCCCTGTGAGTCGGGAACATTTGAACCGCCAATGGAACAACCATTCCTACAGAAATAAAACACCGGCCATTTTATCGAGAAGAGAAGAGGCACACCAAACCATCACAATCGGTCACGCCTCATCGCTAGATGCAAAGAAGATCCGAGTGAGGGTCGCCATCGAAAACCAGCCCTGTGTGATGGAAGTCGATTCAGGATCGTCCCTCTCGATGATTTCCTGGAAGACTCTTAAACAATTAATCCCTGCCGTCCAGCGTCAAGAGCTCAGAGCCCAAAGAATCATACTCAAAGATTATCAGGGGAATCATATTCCGGTCGTTGGATCCAGCCAAGTCCAAGTATCATTCAAAAATCGTACTGCGTCATTACCCCTGACCGTCGTCGACCGTGACCGGCCTAGCTTGTTAGGCCTTCAATGGTTCGCCCCACTCGGGATCGAGGTAGCCGGCATTCACCAAACCAGAAGCAATGACTGGGAGGAGGCCCTCGTCCAGAAATTGCAGGACGTTTTTGCAGACAAACTAGGCAAGTACAAGGGGACCCCGATATCATTTAACCTTAAGTAAGTAGCCCCCATCCGCCTTAAGCCTTGTCGGGTACCTTTTGCCCTTAAACCAAAAATTGACGAGCAGCTCAATAAATTAATAGCCCAGGGTGTTTTAGAACCAACTGACCACGCTCGTTGGGAAACCCCAATCGTAACACCCATCAAACTGGATGGATCGTTAAGGATTTGTGGGGACTACCGGGCTACCCTTAAACATACCCTTCAACAGAACGCTTACCCGGTGCCAGTGGTACAACACCTTCTCCATTCCCTGGGGGGCGGAAAAGTCTTCGCTAAACTGGATTTAGCACAGGCATACCAACAACTGCCTGTAGATAAAAAAACCGCAGAGGCACAGATGATCATCACGCACCGAGGCACCTTTAAGTGTAACCGACTCTAATTTGGAGTGAGCGTAGCCCCAGGGATTTTTTAAAGTCTGATGGAGAGACTATTGCAAGGGATCAAGGGGGTCGTGCCATACTTTGATGACGTTTTAATTGCTGCCCCGAATAGAGAAATACTAGAAAAGTGTCTTAAAATGGTCCTCCAGAAATTTAAAGACTCAGGCCTTAAGGTTAAAAAAAAAAATGTCAACTGTATACTGATAAAGTAGAGTTCCTGGGGTACCTAATCGATAAACAAGGCATTCACCCCACTAATAGCAAACTAAAAGCAATCAAAAATGCCCCAAGACCCAGAAATAAGACTGACCTCCAAGCTTTCCTGGGGCTCATTAACTTTTACAACATCTTCCTGCCCCAAAAAGCGACCGTAGCTGAGCCCCTACATAGACTTCTCGACAAAAAAGCAACCTGGGTCTGGGGACACCGAGAGGAGCACACATTCCGACAAGTGAAAAATTTACTAACCTCAGATGCTGTTTTAAGCAGTATAACGAGACTCTGCCCTTAACAATTACATGTGACGCGTCACCGTTTGGAGTAGGAACCATTTTGAGTCATGTGTTACCAAATGGTAGTGAGGCCCCTATTGCCTATTTTTCAAGGACCTTATCAAAGGCTGAACGTAACTGTAGCCAGATCGACAAAGGGGCTCTTGCTGTTGTATCTGCTGTGAAACGGTTTCATGAATATGTGTATGGACGAGTTTTTACTATTGTTACCGACCACAAACCTTTGCTAGGGATTATAGCGGGAGACAAGCCAACCCCTTATATATTGTCACCTAGAATGACTTGCTGGTCGGAGTTTTTAGGTGCGTACAACTATAAATTACACCAGCGCCCAGGGAAAGCCATTTCCCACGCTGATGCATTGAGCCGTGCCCCACTTCCGGAAACCGTCAACGACCCAGCTCCAACCCTTACGACACTTCAGATTGAAATGCTACATTCACCACCGCTAACAGCCAGAGACATTGCAATCGAAACAAAACGAGATCCTGTCTTGGCGCGAGTTTTTAGCTGGGTCAAAAGAGGAACAAGCCTCTGATGATTTCACCCCTTTCAGAAACCGGCAGACAGAACTTTTTTTGCAATAAGGTGCATCCTATGGGGAGACAGAGTCGTCGTCCCAGAGCGGTTACATCGAGCAGTGTTGAAAACATTGCATGACAATCACCCCGGCATCGTGCGTATGAAAGTGCTCGCACGAAGCTACACGTGGTGGCCGGGCATTGACAAACAGATCGAAGCCTGGGTAAAGACTTGTCTAAAGTGCCAAGAAGTCAGCAGTGCCCCACCTAGAGCAACTCCAACAGAATGGGAAACATCCCGGGGACCATGGTCCCGCATCTACGTTGATTTTGCGGGACCTACTAAAGGACATACGTTCCTCCTAACAGTGGATGCCTATTCCAACTGACTCGAGATCCATGAAATGAAGAATACTACAACGGAGTCCGTCATCTGGAAATTGAACAGGCTATTCACAACGCACGGGCTGCTAGACGTTCTGGTCTCCGACAACGGACCCCAGTTCACCGCCCTGGCATTTGAACAATACTTAGCGGATCGGGGCATCCGCCATGCACTAACTTCACCAGCGCACGCTGCGGCTAACCGCAAGGCAGAGCGCATGGTACAATTTGTTAAAAAAACTCTCCACAAAATGGACTATGGGGACATTGATGAAAAAATAAACAGAATACTCCTACTCCAACACATCACTCCGCACAGCGTCACCAACAAGACGCCTGCTAAATTGTTGATGGGATGCAAGCTCCGTTCCCACCTTAACCGGCTTCACCCTTCCTATGAGCCAGAGAAACCCTGTGGATCTAGCGGAAAATGCCACGAGTTCAAGGTAGGCAACTTAGTTTTTGCTAAAAACCTCTCCGGCAAACCATTATGGGTCGAAGCAACCGTAATTCAAACCACTGGGCCCAGATCGTACCGTGTGCAAACCTGCGATGGAAAAATATGGAAACGCTATATAGATCAGCTTCGCTCTAGGCTACAACCCAGTTCCCGCGACTTCGGTGACTCCCAAACCGAGGGGGGAGGGGATGTCGAAGAAACCGAATTCAAGATGGTGGAAAGCAGAAGCGAAGGAAGTCAGCAATCGGGTGCGATAAGTGAAGAAGAATCAGGGAGGGGAGTGTCCTCGCCACAGAGGAATACCTCAATGGAGGCTAGCCCGCAAAGATCGGAGGACAACAACAACAACGACAGAATTAGCGGCACCGAATCGTCCAGTGAGAATGTGGAACCGCCTGTACCAGATATGTCCAAAAACATCCCACCGAAGCCGGACTGCAGACGGGAACTGGTAGGACAGCGCAAATCTAATAGACAGTTAAAACAACCTATATATCTTAGGGATTATGTCACCGCACCCCTCAAACAGAACCCGGGGGGAAGGGGTGTTATGAACTTATAAAAACACTTAAATAAAGTTTTAACAAAGCTTAAAGAAAAGCAGGGTTCTAATCCTGCACTTCTGATAGGCCGATTATAGCGATATCGGATTGGTCCGTTCTGGAGAATCTGATTGACTATTAACAAGCCACTCTCATTGGTTCAAGAGTTTAACACTTCCATGTTCTCATTGGCTAACAGGTCAGCAGCCTGCCCTATAAAAGGGCTGCTGCTGCCTAGAGTTTTTGCTCTGTTCAGAATGATTAATAAAGAGTTGAAGTTCACTGTTCACTGCCTCGTCTCCGTTCCTTGCACCCATGCGCAGAACTCAACATATTCCTCACCTGTTGCCTTGGATATTTGTTCTTTATGAGGAATTTCAAAGTGGGACAAAGAGTTTTGATAAGATGAGAGAGTTTCTTGGAAGAACGCAGACATTTTTATCCTATTCCTTGTTATAGCCAAATAAGATCTGACATTTATCTCTTTTGCCATTGTGCATTTCCTTTAATAAATAATAGCAATAGGCAAGCTGCTGTTTTAACAGATAGTGGTTTATAAGCACCAACGCGATGCTTTGAACAAGAGACAAAAGGTTCTGCGGTCAAACTGTCATTCTTAAAGCTTCAGAAACCACAGTCTCCTTTTTATCTTTTTTCACCAAGGATTTAATCTATTCGTCTTCTCCAACATGATGTCTTCAACCACTGTTGCCGTAAGGTGCCACTAGCTTGATGTTAGGCTAATATACATTCACAGATGCACTGTTGAGTATTATCTCTTCACTTTACTCAAAATTTCAACTATCTCAAAATATTTTAGCCTTCCCAATTGAGTCTTGATGATCATATCCTATTTCATTTCCCTTCTAATGCTTCTTACTCATTCCCTCTTCATTGCAATTCAGGATATCCTAAACAGATTGTAGTAAGGTAATCCTTGACTTACAACCATTCTTTTAGTGGCCATTCCAAATTACAACAGCACTAAAAAAAAAAAGGTGAGTTACGACCATTTTTCACACTTACTGTCAGGTGGTGCTCTATTCAAAATCCAAGAATGACTCCATTAATATAGAGAAAAGAACTTTTACTGGAATTCAAGCGGTAGTAACAAGGTAATTCTAGATGTGAGGAATTATACGCGAAAAACACATATACAAAATGATGGCAACGTTCCCACCCACAAAAGTTAAAACTGCTCATTCAATCAAAGATGTGTATAATGTCATGTGAGTGTCAGTGTTCCAAAGATTATCCATTCCAGCCAGTAACTCCAAGACAAACATAATCTCAAAGCACTTTTATTAGAATAGAAACTTGGTGCCTCTGTGGGATTCCCAAACTAAAATTTTCCCCCGAACTTCCCACAAGGACCCAACCATCCCCTTTTTCCCACATCATACATCACGTGAACCAATCCCCCTTCAGTCCCAATTCTTCCTGTGCAATTCACAATGACCTTGAATTACTAAAGAATGTATTTTGTCTACTGAGAGCTACTCAAATAATATCAGCCCCCTCCAAACCTCCGCAGCTGTGTGGCAGCTTTTAATAACAATTCCAAAGCTGACAGTGGGGTATCTTCAGGTAATGATGTAGCCATCTGGCCTATTTTGATAAAGACCCGCAGTTGCACAGTAAGCAAGCAAATCAGCATAAACAATAAAAAATTTTCCCCAAGTTATACATTTCATTCTTCAAACCTCCAGCACATTTCCTACACCCACAAAGTCCAATTATTTTCCCCTCCCCCCATTACTATGGCAGCCGAAAGATGCAAGGGAAAGGAAAAGATCTTGAAGGCTAACATTTACAATCATTGTAGCATCTCCAATAGAACAACTGTTAGGGATAACATTGTTTACCCTAACTGGTTTAGGTAAAATAATAAATATGTAATCATAGTTTATAAGTTAAAGTGTCTGCAACTTTAAATATAGGAATGTAATTAAGGGAGTGGTTGTGAAAGCACTTTAAAAGAAGCAAGACGACAGCTTGCTCTCTCTCTGGCTTTGATGATCCCTAATTACTGCATGGACTCAAGACTGCGTTACTCGAACGGGAGATAGACAAAGGACTGATTTGTAAATGAACTGACATAGGATATTCTACACGGACTTTGCTAATGAATATCCCTGAATGGACTGACTAAATGATACATGACTAATGGACTGTTATTTTGACTATGCTATAAATGGAATAAACTATATTTTTGATAGCACAAGTGTATCTGTTATTTTTACTGTATGTAAATAAACATACAAACTTATCTCACTCATTTATCTGTGTGCCTAACACTGCACATTCTGTTTAGCTTGTCTCCTTAACCCTGGTTGGGGAACCCAGACTTAACAACAACCATCTGGATGCCTGGTGACTGGTTCATATTTATGACAGTTGCAGTGCCCTGGGGTCATGTGATCCCCTTTTGTGACCTTCTAACAAGTAAACTCAATAGGGAGGCCTGATTCACTCACTTAACAACTGCAGTGATTCACTTCACAATCATGACAAGATTGTAAAATGAAGCAAAACCCACTTAAGAAATCTCTCATTTAGCAACAGAAATGTTGGGCTCAACTGTGGTCCTAAGTTGAGGGTTACCTGTACTTGTACTTCTTGATTCAAAGCTGCCTAAAGTTAGGAGAAGGACATTTAAAAAAAACATTTTTTTTCTAATTATTGAAATTTCAGGTAATTCCAGTATAAACAAACATTCAGAGACCAGCTTTGCTGGATGAAAGATTAACTGCTTATCCATCTCAGCCTGACAGGTAACAACCTCTCACTCTACAAGAGGCCAAATGTTTAGTGGCATGGGTCAGCAAACCACCAGGAGAAATCACTTACTAACCAATTGTAAACAATGATTGTTCCAGCTAAAGGTTGCGGCATAAAGTACTGGGAGAGGTGGGCAGCTATCCACCCAATTTGTTGTTTTCCATAGACTGAGAAAAGATAAGATCCATCAACTGCAGATGGTTACAGTAGTGGTTTTACCTGTTCAATCATGTCCGACTCTTGGCGACTTTATAGACTTAACAGATTAACAGAGTTGAAAAGGATCCTGTAGGTTATCTAGTCCAACCCTCGCCCAAACAGGAGACCCTACATCATTTCTGACAAATGGCATCATATGTTTCAGCCTCCAGTCTCCTAATCATCCTGGTTGCTCTTCTCTGCGCTCTTTCTATAGTCTCAACATTTTTTCTATGGTGTATAAAGGCAAGTGCTCTCCATGCTACCTTGTCAAGCACAGCATCTTTGAGATCCTGTTATGTCTAGAGCAAGGGTGCGAATAATAGAGACGAGCCGGTAGAAACAGTGAACTTCAAACTCTTTATTTACATGGTGTGACAGCTCAAACTGGAGGGCTGCTATAGCCTTCCTTATATAGGAAACTTATTAACTATTCAACCAATAGTAAACCTGGAGCGCTAGCTCCGTTAACCAATGGGAATGGCCTGTTAATGGCCAATCAGATGCTCCTGAACGGACCAATCCGATCCTGCCATTAACAGCCAATCAGAAGTGCAGGGCCAGAACCCTGCACTTGACTTCAAGCTCAAGATAACTTTATTGTTATTATTTATTCACAACACCCCTTTCCCCCAGCTTCTGCCCATGGGGCGCGATTATATAGTCCTTAAGGTAGGATGGCTGTTTTGTTAGTCTTTTCGATTTTCGCAAAGTGCCTGGCGGTTGGCTGCACTTCTGCTGAGGTAGATCGTTGTTTATCGGTAGGGGTGCCTCTGGTTCCGAGTTCACGTTCACGTCATCACCAATATCACTGGCCACTCCCTGAGGTGAACTCACTCCGGTCCCTGGTTCCTGTTCCTGCGTTTCAGTCCCATTATCGCTTCCTTCAAAAAGGTTTCCCTCTAATTGCAATTCGCTTTCCTCTGTATCTCCCCCCCCTCAGTTTGGTCATAAGGGAGTTCAGAAGTGCGCAACGGTAGCTGTGATTGTAGTTGATCTATGTGGTGCTTCCAAAGTCTGTTGTCAGGGCACTGAACGAGGTATGATCTTGGGCCGGTGACGCAGATTACGGTCACTTCTACCCACAGCGGATCGCCCGATAAGTTTTTAGCGAATACTAAATCGCCTACCTGAAAGGTACGGCATCGGCCGCTGGATCCGAGTGGCTTTTCCAGTTTGTAGGCTGGGTGTAACCAATCGAGGTGGGAGTGGAGCTTTTGTCCCATTAGCAGCTCGGCGGGAGTTTTGTTGGTGACGCTGTGAGGTGTGATGTGCTGTAGGAAAAGGATCCGGTTGATTTTCTCGTCGATGTTGTCGTAGTCAATCTTTTGGAGAGTCTTTTTGATGAATTTTACCATGCGCTCAGCCCTACCGTTGGCAGCAGGGTGTACAGGTGAAGTGAGCGCATGTTGGATACCGTGGTCAGCCAGGTATTGCTCAAAAGACAGCGCGGTAAACTGGGGCCCATTGTCGGATACCAGAACGTCTGGTAATCCGTGGGTTGCAAAGTCTTTCCAGTCTTTTGATGACCGCGTCAGTGGTGGTGTTGCTCATTCGGTGAATCTCGAGCCAATTAGAGTAGGTGTCGATGGTTAGTAAAAACATGTGGCCTTTGGTCGGCCTGGCAAAGTCCAGATGGATGCGGGACCAGGGTCCCCGCGGCATCTCCCATTCAGTTGGGGTTGTCTTTGGTAGAGCGTTGCTTACTTCTTGGCATCTCCTGCAAGTTTTAACCCACGATTCGATTTGTCTGTTGATGCCTGGCCACCATGCATAGCTTCATGCGAGGCCCTTCATGCGCACAATGCCAGGGTGGCCATCGTGCAAGGTTCTTAGCAATGTCTGTTGGAGTTGTTCTGGGATAACGACTCTATCGCCCCAGATGACACAGCCCTTCTGTGAGAACAACTCTGTTTGATGACTTTTGAATGGTGCAAAGTCGTCTGGTACTTGGTCCAATGGCCATCCGCGTTCCACCCATGTGAGGACTCGTGCTAAGATGGGTCATGTTTTGTTTCTCTCGTGATGTCATGGGCCGTTAATGGTGGCGTGTGAAGTGTCTCGATCTGCAACGCTGTCATCGTTGGTGCAGGATCGTTGATAGTTTCAGGGAGCGGTGTACGGCTCAGCACATCGGCGTGGGGAATGGCTTTACCGGGACGATATTGTAACCGATAATTGTAGGCAGCCAAGAATTCTGACCAGTGGGTCATTCTGGGAGAAAGTATGTGGGGAGTTGGCTTGTCCCCAGCGATGATCCCCAACAATGGTCAGTTACAATGGTGAAAACCCGGCCGTACACGTACTCATGAAATCTTTTAACAGCTGATACGATCGCCAGGGCTTCTTTATCGATTTGGCTGTAATTTTGCTCAGTTTTCGAGAGTGTCTTTGAGAAGTAAGCAACAGGGGCTTCGTTACCGTTAGGTAACACATGGTTCAAAATGGCGCCCACTCCAAAAGGCGATGCATCACATGTAATGTTTATTGGCAAAGTCTCATTGTACTGCATTAGTACGGCATCCGAAATCAGTAGTTTTTTCACATTATGGAACGCCTGCTCTTCTTTGTGACCCCATACCCAAATCGCTTTTTTATCTAATAGCCGATGTAAAGGTTCAGCGACAGTCGCCTTTTGCAGCAACAATACATTATAAAAATTGATGAGGCCTAAGAACGCCTGGAGGTCGGTCTTGTTCTGGGGTCTGGGAGCATTTTTTATTGCTCTTAATTTGCTATCAGTAGGGTGAATATCCTGACTGTCAATTAAGTACCCTAAGAATTCAACACAATCGGTACGCAGTTTGCACTTATTTCTTTTGACCTTCAAGCCTGCTTCCTGGAATTTTTGTAATACCAGTCTTAAACGCTCCCGTAAGATTTTTGGAGTGGGGGCGGTAATGAGCACATCGTCAAAATAGGGGACAATGCCCTTGATTCCCTGCAATAGTCTCTCCATTAGGCTCTGAAAGATCCCCAGGGCCACACTGACTCCGAATTGAAGCCGGGTACACTTAAAGGCACCTCGGTGTGTTACGATAGTCTGTGCCTGTGCCATTTTTTCATCAACCGGCAGTTGCTGAACCGGCAGCCTGAGTTAAGTCTAGTTTAGTGAAGACTTTTCCGCCCCCCAGGGAATGGAGGAGGTGTTGCACCACCGGCATCGGATATGGATTCTGTTGCAGGGCGTGGTTTAGGGTGGCTCGGTAGTCCCCACAAATTCTAATGGAGCCATCCGGCTTAATTGGTGTCACAATCGGCGTTTCCTATGGGGAGTAGTCAGTTGGCTTTAACACTCCCTGGGCAATCAACTTATCAAGCTGCTTGTCGATTTTTAGCTTTAGAGCGAACGGAACTCGACGAGGCTTAAGGCGGATGGGAGCTATCTTTGGATTAAGGCTAAAGGATATCGGGGTCCCCTTGTACTCGCCTAGCTTTTCCTCGAAGACATCCCTGAATTCATGGGCGAGGTCTTCCTCTCAGTCACTGCCGCGATTCGGTTAATGCCAGCCACTTCAATGCCGAGTGGTGCGAACCATTGCAGGCCTGACAGACTAGGCCGATCCTTATCGATCACCATCAGGGGTAAGTACGCCGTGTGGTTCTTGAATGCAACCTGGACTTGACTGGATCCTGCGACTGGAATTCGGTTCCCCTGGTAGTCTTTAATACGAGCCGTTGGAATTGAAGATCTTGGTGCCGGATGGTGGGGATGAGTTGCTTGAGGGTCTTCCATGAGACCATTGAAAGAGACGATCCCGAGTCAACTTCCATTTGGCAGGGCCGATTTTCAATGTTCATGTTGACCCGAATTTTCTTAGCGTCTAGTGAAGAGGCATGGCCAATAGTGAGTGTTTGGTGGGCCTCTTCCTGTCTCGCTAGATGATTCACGGGTCGGTTTCTGTAGGAGTGGTTTACTGGTTCTCGCCTTACAGGGCGATTCCCTGTCGATTGGCGGAGGTTGGTTCCTTTCAAGGTCTAGCTGGGTCCGAGGAGGCTTCTGCAGACCCGTCCCATGTGGCCTCGTTTCCCGCACTCGTGACAGAGCGCATCGCGGAATTTGCAGTCGGAGCGGTAATGGTTGGCCCCGCAGCCAGCGCACGGTTGCTGGGACTTCGGGTAACGGTCCCAATCGACCGCAGGCGATGGACCTCTTCTTCGTAGCTGTCTGACGACTAAGAGAGGTCCTCATGGTGGGCCATCTGCAGCTGCCCTTCTGCGTTAGGTGAAACTTCGCCAGCTGGTGGGTGTGCTGGAGCGCGATTTCGGCGTAGTTGGGCAGCCGACTTCTTGGTCGCCTCTGCTGCCGTAGCTTCAGCTATGGCGTCTTTAAGGGTGATGTCGCCCTTTGCCATTATTTTGCTCTGTACGTTTAGAGCGTCTAGCCTGAGGACTACTCGGTCTCTCAAAGCCTCTTCTAGGTCAGTGAAATTGCAAAGGCCTCCCAAGTTCCGGAGGTCTGCAACGAAATCGGCGACGCTTTATCCTTTCCGCTGGTTTCTTTGATAGAACTCGTGTCGTCTTATGAGTGTAGGAACTGTTGGTGCATAGTGGGCCCTTAGTAGCAGTTCGAGGATGTCCCAGTCCATGGCCTTCGCTTCCGCCAGTTTCGCTAATGCCTTAGCCATTTTGAATACCGTCGGGCCGCAGTGCGTTAGGAATACCGCCCGTTTCTTCCTGGGTGTGGCATCCTTCAGATTATTCGTTTCCAAAAACATTTGAAAACGATCCATGTAGGACTCCCAGTCCTCTTGAGCTGGATCAAATGGAGCGGGTGGTACTATGCCACCAGACATGGTTCCACCATTGTGCGCTTCAGCCACATGCTTAGTTGTCTTAGTTGGCTCTGATGTCATCCAATCCCACCTTCGTCGCCAGTGTTATGTCTGGAGCATGGATACGAATAATGGAGACGAGCCGGTAGAAACAGTGAACTTCAAACTCTTTATTTACATGGTGTGACAGCTCAAACTGGAGGGCTGCTATAGCCTTCCTTATATTGGCAACTTATTAACTATTCAACCAATAGTAATCCTGGAGCGCTAGCTCCGTTAACCAATGGGAATGGCCTGTTAATGGCCAATTAGATGCTCCTGAACGGACCAATCCGATCCTGCCATTAACAGCCAATCAGAAGTGCAGGGCCAGAACCCTGCACTTGACTTCAAGCTCAAGATAACTTTATTGGTATTATTCATTCACAACAGATCCAATGTTCTTTGTATCAGTTTTGATGGTATCCAGTCAGTGAATTATTTGCTTGTCTCTTCTTCCAGATTGATATAGAGCAATATTGAATGGAATTGGAGGAGGACAAAATTAGTAGGTCAGCTGCCTCTTCTACTGTAAAGTCTTTAACCGTTATTTTTTAATTCTTCATGGCTGAGTTTTTAAACAATTATCATTTCCTTCCTCGACTAAGGAAAAGATGTTTCCTTAATTTTTAGACTCCAACATTCCACTAGATTCTTGGCCTTCTGTTCTTCTGACTTACCCAAATCTTCTCCAGAGATTTGAAGGACCCTCTTGAACAAATTAAGGAAATTACATCCATGGGAATATATTTTGAATCATGTTTAAAGTGCTTTACTTTGAGATAACATATATCGTGCTTCTAAACTTTTACAAGTGCCTTACCCGTATAAAAATTGGTTTTGTTTATTTTATTACAACAGCAAGATATGCAGGCTTTCTGGCTACTATTATCCTAAATATCCATTCCAGCTTGTTTAGCTGTCTACTTTTGAGAATATACATAATTTCTCCGCTTGTTTCCTTACTTATTACTACCTCCTGTTTTTAAACAATGTCATGGTTCAATTTCAAGCTTAAAAACCTCAGGATACTTGAGGGATGGTCTCACCCCACTGGGATTGGCCTATTTGCTTTTAATTTATTTATATTTTAATGTATATATGTATGGATGCAATTTTATGATTGTAAGCCATCCTATGGTAAGAGAGACAGCCAATAAATTTTATAAATAATAAATAAAGCTGCAATTTGCTAAGTGAGAGGAGTCTCATTTCTATTTTATCAAGGAAAGCATTGAGATCATTTCTCTCGTTTTCTCTTCAATTTTACTGTACAATCTCTTTCTATAAAACGCTTCTTACTTGCTCCATTTGGCCTTTAATCTAGCCTGAGAATGTTCTTATATTAGGCCAGCTAGAGGATAGAGCAGCTATTCACAAAGTATGAGGGTCAGCTTTTTCTCAACCTGAGCACTTCAAGTTATGTGGACTTCAACTTTCAGGAATCTCAAGAGCAGCCAATGGGGATATTCTAGAAGTTGAATTCTACATAACAACAGAATAACTCTGTGTGTGTGTGTGTGTGTGTGTGTGTGTGTGTGTGTGTACGTGCACACATACATGTATATGTCAGTAGTGGCTAACCTTTTGGGGCTCCTGTGCCAAAAATTGTGCATGCACTCACACGTTCGTGCTCTCATGCCAGCACCCAGAAGGCAATGCACGCCCCCCCATGCCCCCTGCACATGCGCACACAATCCCCCCACTGCCCCCTTACCTGCGCTGCACCTCACAGCTGATTTTCAGCCAGTTTGAGACCTTTTTCGGCCTCCCAGAGGCTTGAGGAAAGCCTCTGCAGGCTTTTCAGGACAAATAATAGGCCCATTTTGTCACTTCCAGTATTTCCGGAAATACAGGAAGTGATGAAATGGGCTCTCCTCAGAGGCTCTCCTCAAACCTCTGGGAGGCCAAAAAAGGCCTCAAACCAGCCGAAAATCAGCTGTGAGGCACATGCATGTGCAGTGAGGTAAGTATGCCTGCGGCTCATGTGCCATAGATATGCCATCATGGGTATATGTTGTATGTATGTATGTCTTAAATATTCCTGGCTCTAATGCTCGGATCCACTGTATGCATCTTATGATAAGGAAGTTCATTAAAAATGAACTTCCTTAAGTAACTTTAAGTAAGTAACCTAAGCAAAAGATTAAGAATGACAATAAACATGCTGAAAAAAATGAAAGAATTGGTTTCAAGTTTTCACAATACAGTACAATCCAGACATGTGTGTTTGTAATCCCTTCCCCTTCTTTCTCCCCATTGGTCTCTTGACCACTTCAAAATGCCAAAGTGCTTTGCCTCCCTGAAACATTACAGGAGGGTTAATCTGCCTTGATCAATACTTGTTTATCTGGCATGACATTTTCCATTTTTCCTTCACACACACACACACGCACACACACACACCCTCGCCCTCATGTTTGCATTTGACTGCTTTGACAGGACACTTTGATGGAACTTTCATCCAATTTAAGTGTTCCTTTGAAGCTGCACACATATAACATATAATGGTATGCAAATATTTGATCCAAATATTCACTTCAGTTTGAAGTTGATTCAAACAAACTCATCTGTCAAATCCATTCAGAATCAAATTGGCAAGTTGACTTGACTTGTTGAATTAAATCATACATCGGTGAGTACTGATAATTTAGATGATTCTTCCTAAATGCACAAGCTATGTCTAAAGTCTGTGATTAGTTTCAGAGATACATCAATTGGATTAAATATTTGTAATGAAATGGTTTGCAGATCCAAATGAAATCAATGATTCAAATAGGGTTTTAGCTCATTCATGTTACTTTTTATCCACCTTTTCAGTGACTAAAGAACTAATGATCATCTGAACACAAAAGGTATTTTGATTTTACATGTCAAAGATAAAAATAGAGATATAAATTATCTTTGATATCTTCCTGTTAAAATAAAGAGATGGATTTGTTTACAAAAATTAAGATAAACTTTACCTTTTAACTTTCTCGGATATAGGTATTCCCTACTTAACATCTCTGCAAGATGTTAAAATCTAACCAGAATTTTGTTAATAGTTTCTAAGACTACAGCATGTAGTGTGGTGCATTAAAGAAAATCACAGAAAAGAGGACGACAGAACACCACCTTTATAAAACTCCCCAATGTATATATGCAAGTTTAGAAATCATTGCTATAATGTAAATATAAACGCAATCCATATGCTTGTTCCATTTTGTATTAAAATGCTAGCTGTTGACGGATGACTGTTACACAGTATGGTTCTTGAAGTTAAAAATGACTTGAACCCCAAAAGACCTTCAAACGAAGGACACCAAGGGACTTTTTAAAACACAATTCCACAACAAGTGACAAAGGAAAAAGATATACCTAGTGAGATCATAATTCTAGATATGATTTTTTTCTGAATCTCGGTCTGTTTGTATTTTCTATTTTTCATTCATTCCCACTTCTTACATTTCTCTATGCCATGTCAATTATACTCCACCACTTCTGCCTTTAATATATTTTCCTGAAAAATGACAAGAGGTAGAAAATGTTGAAGAATTAATGTCTAGCCAGATTTAACCAAGAGCAGTAAAAACAGCCCATTATTTTCAAAATGTTGGGATTAGATTTTTCCCCCATTAGGTTGCCATGCCTTCATGTACTGGATATGCTATATAATTACTTCCAAAATCAATTGCAGAAACAGGGATGAAATATTCACTGTTATGTTGCAGCACAACAAAATTCAAGCAGCATACTATCGCATAAATAAAAAGCAGAAAATATATAGTGTTTTCATTTCAAAGCCTTGTTACCATTTACAAAATCTCACAATAGCCTTTTTCCCCTCACATGGCATTGCCATCTTGTTTAATATATTTCTAAAGAGGTGGTATGTTTGTTTGTTTTTACTCTGTGTGAATGATTGAGCAAATTTCTGTACTTTAACTGAATGGCAATTAATTACAATTTGCCCGAATTCATCAGCAAGTAACTTAAAAATGTCAAAAATTATATTAATAGTCAATCACATATCAAAAAGCACCTGTCCAAAATAATAGGGCAACATTTTGGTAACAGCAATTATATTTTCTATTTGACACAAAATAGCTATATAAGGAAATTGATAGTACCCTTGGCATTTTTTAACAACTGGCGTGCCTAGTTGTCTCTGTCTGACTTTGAAGCAAAAAAGAATCGGGCCTGTTTTTTTTACTTTGAGAAGGGACTCTCATGGAATACCAGGACTACAAGTAAGCTGTGATATCTAAAAACATCTTGGAAGAAGCAAAGGCAAGGTACCTTTGCCATGAAAACATCTCATCTGTCCATGAGGCCTCCAGAATAAAGCTCAGCGTGAAAAAGCTTTCACCTGAACTTATAATGTTTTTAAAATGGATGCCTTTGCATTACTCAAGGAAGGAGAGTCTCCTTCTTTCTTTTTTTTAGCCTTCAGACAATCCTTATTTTCAGATTTCTTTTTTCCTAAACGTATTTCTGCATCCAGAAGAGGGCGCTAAATTATTACAGGCTTCCCATTTTAGTCGGAGTGAACATAAACTTGCATATATTTTTATTATGTACGTATCTATAACTCTAGTCAACATCTTCAAACAAGGCCAATCTCCAGCACATTCTCAACCTTCTTAAGTTCCCCAAAACTGACAAATTCAAAATCTAGATAGGTATAATAGAGGTTTAATAGTTAAATAATCTCCCACAAAAATGGGTGAATCTGGTTATGAGCTTGCCCACCTGAGTAAGTGTTTAATTGGTTATCTATATTGCTGGTCATCTAAGATCCCACAGCTTTTCTTCTTGCAAACTTTTCATTAAGGGTCCTGATCTAACATCATCAGAAAACCTCAAGTCTCCTTAGAAGTGGATCTCTAGAAATAATAAAGTTTTTTTTAAAAAAAAAACCCACATACAATCTGTGTCAAAAGCAAGTTTTGCAGAGACTTCTGCATATCAGTGACATGCTAATTTTGTTACATGTTGGCTATAAGATTCCTTTAGTATTCTCACTTTTTTTTAAAAAAAAAAAATCAAGTTGATTTGTTTCATTACATGTTATTCAGTCAGCTCAAACAGCAAATAAAACATTACGTTTTTGATAGCGCATCAAATGTCTACTCTGGCTGCATTTTTCTTTTAACCGGAATCAACATATGGAGGTATTTAGGTCATTATTGCATCATAGAAACAGATATATGAATCAAAGCTAACATCTGGCATGTGCTGAAGGACAATTGATAGTTGGCAACAGGGAAATATGGATATTGTAACTGGATTGTTGCAGCCCAAGTATTGTATGCTTAATTTTAGAAAGCCTGGGAAATGAGCAATGTACACATTGAAATACACACAATATAGAATTGTTATGGACTAAGCCAATGCAGCAGTAACAACCCTAAATAGCTTTACTTTGCAACAGGCTCGTAATCCTGCACTCCTCATTGGCCCGCGAATAAGCGAGTCGTGATTGGTCGTTTCTGGCCAGTCTGATTGGCTGTTAACGGGCCCCTCTAATTGGATGCTTGTGAAAGCGGTAAACTCAAACCATTGGTTGTTTTGACAGCAGCCAGCTCTATAAAAGAGCTGCTGCTGCCCAAGTATTTGCTCTGTTCTTATTTCACAATAAAGAGTTGAAGTCACCGTTCGATGTCTCATCTCCGTTCCTTGTGCCCATGCTCAGGACTTAACACTATCAACGAGGATGGGATGCAGAGACGATAGAGCTGACTAAGTATGCATCGAACAAGACAGAGCATGTGGCTGAAGAGCGCACGCAACAAACGGCAAGATGACCAGCGGTGCCATACTACCCGCTCCATTCGACCCAGTCCCCGAAGACTGGGACTCGTATAATAGATCGTTTCCAGATGTTCCTAGAGACCAACAATTTAAAAGATGCTACGCCTGGCAAGAAACAAGCAGTGTTCCTGACTCATTACGGCCCCGCCGTTTTCAAAATGGCTGAAGCACTTGCCAAACCGGCGGAAGTGAAGACCATGGATTGGGATAACCTCGCCCCGATCCTCCGGGCCCATTACGCACCCACAGTACCTACACTGATATGAAGACACGAGTTTTACCAGAGGGACCAACATAAGAACGAGAGCGTTGGGGATTTCGTAGCCGACCTCCGGAACCTAGGAGGCCTTTGTGGTTTTGCAAACCTTGAGGAAGCCCTGAGAGACCGCATAGTTCTGGGATTAGATGCACCACACGTGCAGAGTAAACTTATGGTGAAAGAAGACATCAGCCTTGCAGATGTTATCGCCAACGCTACTGCTGCAGAAGCAACCAGGAAGTCAGCCGCTCGAATGCGCTGAGCGAACGCACCGCTTCGCCAACTCACTAACGATAGCCCACTCGTCACTGAGAAGCACGCTACCACTACCCACCATAAAGACCTCGAGTCATCCTCAGACAGTGAAGAAGAGGAGGTCAACCGGCTCCGCTCGGAACGAGAGCAAAGGAACCAGAGACATCTGCGCCAATGTGCTGGTTGCGGGACAAACCACCCGCGATCAGACTGCAAATTCCTCTATGCACTCTGCCGTACCTGCGGGAAAAGAGGCCACATCGCGAAGGTCTGCAGAAGCAAGCGAGAGTCCAGTCCCAGCTGAAGGGAGAACAACCTCCACCGGGAGACAGGTAAACCTCCTGAGAATCGGGACTGCCTGAACCACCAATGGAACAACCACTACTACTACAGAAATCGAGCACCTGCCTCTTCAACGAGACGAGAAGAGGCCCACCAAACCATTATTAGCAGCCATGCTTCATCGTTCGATGCAAGAAAGATCCGCGTAAGGGTTACTATTGAGAATCGACCGTGTGTGATGGAAGTCGATTCGGGATCATCCCTATTGATGGTATCCTGGAAAACCCTCAAACAGCTGATCCCTGACATCTGCCACCAGGACCTCAGCACTCAACGAATCATCCTAAAAGACTACCAGGGAAACAGAATTCCAGTTGTCGGTTCCAGCCAAGTCCAAGTATTCTTGAAGGACCGCACCGCAATGCTTCCTCTGACTGTCGTCGATCGTGACCGACCCAGTTTGTTGGGGTTACAGTGGTTCGCCCCACTCGGGATTGAACTAACCAGCATACACCAAACCAGAAGCGACGACTGGGAAGAGGCCCTCATCCAGGAATTCCAGGACGTGTTCACAGGAACATTAGGCAAGTACAAGGGGACCCCTATATCATTTAATCTCAGCCCTGACGTAGCTCCCATTCGGCTTAAGCCTCGTCGGGTGCCGTTTGGCCTCAAGCCGAAGATCGACGAGCAGCTAGATAAACTGATAGCCCAGGGCATGTTGGAACTGATTGACCATGCCCGCTGGGAAACTCCGATGTTGGAACTGATTGACCATGCCTGCTGGGAAACTCCGATAGTATCGCCCATGAAGCCAGATGGTTCGTTAAGAATTTGTGGGGATTACCGGGCCACCCTAAATCATGCTCTTCAACAGAGCACTTACCCAGTACCGGTAGTCTAACACCTTCTTTCCCTGGGTGGCGGAAAAATATTTGCAAAATTGGACTTAGCTCAGGCGTACCAGCAACTACCTGTAGACGCGACAACTGCAGAAGCCCAGACAATAGTTACACATAGAGGCGCCTTCAAGTGCAATAGACTCCAACTCGGAGTAAGCATGGTGCCTGGCATTTTCCAAAGTTTGATGGAGAGACTATTACAAAGCATAAAAGGCGTTGTGCCTTATTTTGACGACGTCCTAATAGCTGCCCCCACTAAAGAAGTATTAGGACAATGGCTCAGAAAAGTCCTGCAGAAATTCAAAGACACGGGTCTTAAGGTAAAAAGGGACAAGTGTCAACTTTGTATGGAGAGAGTGGAGTTCCTGGGATACCTTCTCGACAGACAGGGAATCCACCCCACCGAAAAAAAACTAACCGCAATCAAAAATGCCCCGAGACCTAGGAATAAGACAGACCTCCAAGTCTTCCTGGAACTCATTAATTTTATAACATCTTCTTGCCCCAGAAGGCGACTGTAGCCGAGCCCCTACATAGACTTCTCGACAAAAGGCTTCCTGGGTCTGGGGACGGCGTGAAGAAAGGGCATTCCAACAAGTAAAAGACCTCTTAACTTCCGATGCTGTATTGATGCAATACAATGAGACTCTACCCTTGACGGTTACCTATGATGCCTCACCATTTGGAGTGGGAGCCATTTTAAGCCATGTCCTACCAAATGGGAATGAGGCACCTGTTGCATTCTTTTCGAGAACCTTGTCGAAGACCGAAAGGAACTATAGTCAACTTGATAAAGAGGCCCTCGCTATTGTATCTGCAATTAAATGTTTCCATGAATATGTGTATGGGAGACCCTTTGCCATAATTACAGACCACAAGCCGCTACTGGGTATTTTGGCGGGAAACAAATCAACTCCCCATATCTTATCACCAAGACTGACATGTTGGTCAGAATTTTTAGCCGCCTACGATTACCGATTGCAACACCGCCCGGGGAAAACCATTCCCCACGCTGATGCTTTGAGCCGCTCTCCACTACCAGACGTCATAGAGGACCCGGCTCCAACCTTAGCCGTATTGCAAATCAAAACCCTCAAATCACCACCGCTGACCTCTCGAGACATCACCTCAGAAACAAAAAAAGACCCTGTTTTGGCATGAATCCTCAGCTGGGTGGAACGGGGTTGGCTGGTCAGCACAACCAATGACACTTTCAAGCCATTCAGGAATAGACAGACAGAACTATTCTCCCAAAAGGGCTGCATCTTGTGGGGAGACAGAGTTGTAATCACGGAGAAATTGCAACATAAGGTCTTAAAAATGTTGCACGATGGACATCCAGGTATCGTGCGGATGAAGGCATTGGCCAGGAGTTACGCATGGTGGCCTGGGTTAGACAAACAGATAGAGACCTGGGTAGCAAAGTGCAGCAAATGCCAGGTGACTCGTTCTACTCCTCCAAAAACTCCAACTCAGTGGGAAACGCCTCGAGGCCCTTGGTCCCGTATCCACATTGATTTGGTGGGACCCACAAGAGGACACACTTTCCTCCTAACAGTGGATGCCAATTCAAACTGGCTCGAGGTCCACAAAATGAAAAGCACCACCACAAAGGCAGTCACTAAAAAACTGAATAAGCTATTCGCTACCCACGGATTGCCAGATGTCCTGGTCTCCGATAATGGCCCCCAATTCACTGCCCTGCCATTCGAACAGTACCTGCCAGATCGGGGCATTCGCCATGCCTTAACATCACCAGCTCACCCTGTGGCCAATGGTAGGGCTGAGTGAATGGTTCAATTTGTAAAAAAGACTTTGCACAAAATGGACCAAGGTGACATTGACGACAAAATAAACCGGATGCTTCTCCTCCAGCACATAACCCCAAACAGTACCATGAACAGAACCCCAGCTGAACTCCTGATGGGCCGGAAACTTCGCTCGCATCTCGATCGCCTCCACCCAAACTACACGCCTGAACAACCCCCAGGATCCAGCAGCAAATGTCGGGCATTCCAGGAAGGTGACCCCATGTTCACAAAAACCTTCTCGGGTGACCCATTGTGGGTCCCCGCTACCATAACGCAACTTATGGGACCCCGATCCTATCACCTACAAACTGCAGATGGTAAGATGTGGAAGTGCCACATAGACCAACTCCATTCCAGACTAGCACCTAGTCCTATCTCAGCCCCTGAATCTCTAACTGGGAGGGGGGGAAGGAACATCGAGGAGGCCGAAAAAGAAATAACAGATGACTTAACAATCGAAACCCAACAGTCTATACAACCAACCAGGGGATACTCACCGTCAGAAGGAGAACCGAGCCAGGGAGTGGCCTCACCGCGTAACAGCACTGCGATGGAAATAGATCCAGGGAACCTGGAAGACAACACTGGCGTAAGCAGGGAAAGCAGCCCAGAGCCATTTGAAGGAACAGCGGGACCGTTTTCACCATCCAGCCCAGCAGCCCACTGGAACCACAGCCAGGACAGAAACTGGTGGAACAGCACAGGTCAAGCAGACAGCTGAAGCGACCTGCCTATTTACAAGAATACGTCACCCCACCCCTCAGACAGAACCTAGGGGGGAGGGGTGTTATGGACCAAGCCAACGCAGCAGTAACAACCCTAAATAGCTTTACTTTGCAGCAGGCTCATAATCCTGCACTACTCATTGGCCCGCGAATAAGCGAGTCGTGATTGGTCATTTCTGGCCAGTCTGATTGGCTGTTAACGGGCCCCTCTAATTGGACGCTTGTGAAAGTGGTAAACTCAAACCATTGGTTGTTTTGACAGCAGCCAGCTCTATAACAGAGCTGCTGCTGCCCAAGTATTTGCTCTGTTCTTATTTCACAATAAAGAGTTGAAGTCACTGTTCAATGTCTCGTCTCCGTTTCTTGCGCCCATGCTCAGGACTTAACAAGAATGATCCAGTTCTACAAGTGGGATATTTGAAGATTATCAGCTTATTGTTTACTTGTAGGGATTTGCAAGTGATTATGGGAACAGATGCCCTCACTATATCACGGATGACATTGACTATGGGAATTGAAGAACCCTTATCAGTAAAGTACAGAATTAATTCCCTTCTATCACCTCATTGATTATAAACCTAATAGAGAGGAAGAAGCAGAGAAGGTGACCTTCATTACACACAATAGGCATCAGAATGAATGTTCCATGTCAACCAGCTTAGCAGCTCAATCAGAATCTACATACCAAAATTTGGTTATTGTCCGTGATGATAAATTTTAATTTAGCAATGTTAAAATCTCCACCAGCAATGTAGTGATAAAGCTATGTAACTAGAACCACAATACCACTGATGGTTTGTATTCACATGAAATTCAACAAAAATTATTAAATTATTTCAAAGTTATTATGACACCTTGGTTTTTGATAGTTTAATAAAATTAATAAGAAAAAAAGAAAGAAAACGTAGAGTGGATGTCATATTTAATTACTTCTGCCATTTATCAATAGCTTCCTCCTCTCGTAATTCTTCAACTGATACCTTTTTCATACCTTTTTACTAACACCGCTTCCTATCTACAGGTGAAATTCGAAAAATTAGAATATCGTGCAAAAGTTCATTTATTTCAGTAATGCAACTTAAAAGGTGAAACTAATATATGAGATAGACTCATTACATGCAAAGCAAGATAGTTCAAGCCGTGATTTGGCATAATTGTGATGATTATGGCTTACAGCTCATGAAAACCCCAAATCCACAATCTCAGAAAATTAGAATATTGTGAAAAGGTTCAATATTCTAGGCTCAAAGTATCCCACTCTAATCAGCTAATTAAGGCATAACACCTGCAAAGGGTTCCTGAGCTTTTAAATGGTCTCTCAGTCTGGTTCAGTAGGAATCACAATCATGGGAAACACTGCTGACCTAACAGTTGTGCAGAAAACCATCATTGACACCCTCCATGAGGGAAAGGCTCAAAAGGTAAATTGCAAATGAAGTTGGATGTTCCCAAAGTGCTGTATCAAAGCACATTAATCGAAAGTTATGTGGAAGGGGAAAGTGTGGAAGAAAAAGGTGCACAAGCAGCAGGGATGACCGCAGCCTGGAGAGGATTCTCAGGAAAAGGGCATTCAAAAGTGTTGGGGACTTTCACAAGGAGTGGACCGAGGCTGGAGACAGTCATCAAGAGCCACCATACATAGACGGATCCTGGACATGGGCTTCAAATGTTGTATTCCTCTTGTCAAGCCGCTCCTGAACAACAAACAATGTCATAAGCGTCTTACCTGGCCAAAGAAAAACAGAAACTGGTCTGTTGCTTAGTGGTCCAAAGTCCTCTTTTCTGATGAGAGCAACTTTTGCATCTCATTTGGAAACCAAGGATCCAGAGTCTGGAGGAAGAATGAAGAGGCACACACTGCAAGAAGCTTGAAGTCCAGTATGAAATTTCCACAGTCTGTGTTGATTTGGGGAGCCATGTCATCTGCTGGGGTTGGTCCACTGTGCTTCATTAAGTCCAGGGTCAACGCAACCGTCTACCAGGAGATTTTGGAGCACTTCATGCTTCCTTCCACAGACGAGCTTTATGGGGATGCTGACTTCATTTTCCAGCAGGACTTGGCACCTGCCCACACAGCAAAAACACCAAAACCTGGTTCAATGACCATGGAATTACTTTGCTTGATTTGCCTGACCTGAACCCCAGAGAGAATCTATGGGGCATTCCCAAGAGAAAGATGAGAGATATGAGACTGAACAATGCAGAAGAGCTGAAGGCCGCTATTGAAGCATCCTGGTCTTCCATAACACCTCAGCAGTGCCACAGGCTGATAGCTTCCATGCCATGCCGCATTGAGGTAGTAATTGCTGCAAAAGGGGCCCAACCCAAATACTGAGTACATATGCATGCTTATACTTTTCAGAGGACCCAATATTGTTCTATGTACAATCCTTGTTTTATTGTTTGCATGTAATATTCTAATTTTCTGAGATTGTGGATTTGGGGTTTTCATGAGCTGTAAGCCATAATCATCACAATTATGACAAATGACGGCTTGAACTATCTTGCTTTGCATGTAATGAGTCTATCTTATATATTAGTTTTGCCTTTTAAGTTGCATTACTGAAATAAATGAACTTTTGCACGATATTCTAATTTTTCGAGTTTCACCTGTAAGTAACAGATTAAAAGAATAACAGAGTTGAAAGGGACTTTGGAGGTCTTCTAGTCCAATCCCCTGCTAAGACAGGAGACCCCTCTACCATTCTGGGCAAATGGCTATCCAATCTCTTCTTGATAATCTCCAGTGATGGAGCACCCACAATTTCTGGAGGCAAGCCGTATTTCAGTATATATTTCTTTCCTTTAAGTTTACTGTAGAATTGGGGAGTTACATTTATTTTGTGAAATTTCATGTGAATTTGCCTAAATGACATTTCCCTACCAAAACCAAATATGTCCCCAACTGAAACAAAAGCAGCAACCACCCAATACATATAGCACAAATAAAAGGGTGTCCCCTTAACAGGCTTCAGATATTACAATTACACGAATGAAAGATAGGTCAACCTTATTGATTAGAACAGGGGTCACCAACCTTTTGGACTTCTGGGACCACCAAACTCATAATTTTAAATCCCAGGGACTACTAACCGTTCTGTGGGCATGGCCTAATTGGTTAGTGTGGCTTGGTGGTCATGTGACTGGCTGGGCATGGCTTGTATGTAAATATTACAAATATTATATAAATATGGAATTTTTTTATCAAAAAGAGCAACTTTTTGTATGTAAATATTATAAATATTGTATAAATATTGATTTTTTTAATAAAAAAGAGCAACTTTTACCCAAAATCAGGCAAACCAGGCAGGCAGATTGAGTTGCTCACAGAATCACAGATTCATTCAGAGATCTATCTATCTGCCATCGGCTAGCTCAGTCTGTCACATAAAATTTGCTTGCAAGAAAACTCACAAAATTAACTCGAAACAAACCATGTATGTAAATATTGATTTTTTTATATAAAAATGAGCAACTTTTACCCAAAATCAGGCAGGCAGATTGAGCTGCTCACAGAATCGTTCAATGATCTATCTATCTGCCATCGGCTAGCTCAGTTTCTCAAATTTGCTTGCCATGAATCTGCACTGAATAATAGAACCTTCAGTCCTAAGACTCACTGAATAATAGAACTTTCAGTCCTAAGGGAGGTTGGGCTGTGCTTAAAAGCAGAGCTGGAGATCTAAATACTAGCTTGAAAGCAAGAAATCCAACCATTTCCTGCTTCCTAACTAATCTAAATCTCCCGGCACAGCAGAACAGATGATGGTCGGAAAAAGGAAAAATGGCAATTTAGCAGGAAAGTTTGCCGGGTAAGGAGTGAGGGGGCGGGGAGGGTTTTCTCGGGCCATGTGGGCTGCATAGCCTGGATTAATTGCTTTTAGGAGGAGTGTTCTGGGGGTGAGATTTCTCTACAGCCTACCAAAATTTTCTCATGGCCCACCGGTTGGCGACTGCTGGATTAGAAGGCATGAGGAAGACTGCTTCTTTGCATTTAAATGCAAAGTTCCTTAATTTTGCAGTTTTATCAACAGGTGAAATTGAAACTCAAGGAGGAAAATTTCTCAGGGCAATTCTCCTTTGCAACTCTCCAAGCCAAAAAAATAAATTAATGTATGTTAGCATGTATATTAGGCAAAGTTATGCAAAGTTATGCAAAGGAAGAGAGAAGCTATTGGGAAATATATTAGGAAAAGGATAAGATATTTGTTACTACGGGAAATGCAAACAAATGTGGAGCTGATTAAATTGAATATTAAGCAGAATTGCCCAGGATAAATATATAGATTTTTAGAAAAATGGGTCCCCAAATGAATAAAACTAAAAAAGATATATATCCCATTCCATCTTTAAGTCTCCATTCTATCATCTCTGCTTCTTCTACTTTTTATTCCTCTCATGACAGTTCTCTTCATCCTTTTCACCTGCTCCTTCTAACCTGCTCATTTGAAATTCAGTTCCACTCTGAATCAAATTTTAGTGGCCTCAATTATCAGGCATTATCTCATTGAAAGACATGGACTGTGTGTATCTGTGTGTTCATTTCTGAAGCTTGCTGAACATGATCTTGCTATAATCATGATGGATGTTCCAGATATCTAAAGCAGGCACTCACTATCTAGGGTCAAATCATCATCTTTATCCTCTTTTTTTTTTCTTCAACTCCAAAATATAAAAGTATGAATTCTTCAGAAAAGAATACAAATGCTGTTTAAGCTGTCTCCTTTTTTCCCCCACGTGCATCACCATTAACTATGTTTCGGAGCTCCTGATATTTTATTTCTAATGATCTCCTATTTAATTGGGTTCCTTTTTAATCCTCCCAACTATCTTTAAATCCAATATCCAATAATGTAACGGGGATTTTCCTTGTAGAACAACATTTCATTGCTTTAATGTCTTTAATTTAATGTAAATTTAATGTAATTTAAATTAAATTAAATAAATGTAAAATTAATGTAAATTATAATTTTATTTTTCCCTTTGAACCTACGGTAGAGTTTATGTGTTTGTAGCTCTTACTGTGTTTGCCTATTCTCACAATTAGAAGGCATATTTCCAAATGTAACTGCCAAACACTTCCTTTAAACCAATATTCTTTTGAAGTTATAGTGTTAGGTGAAAAGTCATTCTGAGGCAAAAATCATTACTATGTTTGTTGAATACAAATTATCATTTTCTATTTTTTTTGCCCAGGGAGCTATCTTAAAACCAGTATGGATTTTTTTTCACTCACCAGAATTCTTATAAAATCTAAATGACAGTGAGAAACATTAATCAGTGGAATGACTTGCCTCCAAAATTTGTGAGTATTTCACCACTTCAGGTTTTCAAGAAGGGATTTGTCCAAAGTGGTATAGGTTCTCCAGATCATGTAGGGGGCTGGACAAGGTCCTTCCAATCCTTCAGTTTTATGTTCTAAATCATCTTCATCCTATATTAATATCAGCTGAAATTCTTACCCACTTGTTTCTATGGTAATTTCAGTTCACTTCAAACAAATAGTTTGGGTCAGCATCTGTGTGAAAATTCTCAAGCATTTGACCTCAAGCATACTACTTCCTAAGCTGAAAATTAATTAGTTGGTTGGTTGGCAAGAACTAAAGACATAGACTTTCAGAAGTCTTCATAAACCGGGGTCCTTCAAAGAGTCCTCCCTTAAAGATAATAAAAGTTTTCAGGGAAGCTACATCAAGTGAACATCAGCTCCATACAAGAAAAGATAAGGTTTTTAGAGTTCCATCTCAATGATTCCATGAAACAGGATTATCAACATTTATTCACCCGTGAACCTTGTGAGATAAATTCTGAAAGACCAAAGCAAGGTCAGAGAGATCTCCTTTAAAAAGCAGAGATTTGGACCCAGATTTGAACAAACACAGTAAGAAGGATCCTAGCTTCATCAGGTGACAAAGCCAAAACTTGCCATTATGCGTCAAATTTATCTTGCTGTTGCCTGCTTTGAAGAAGACAAAAAGAAAAGGTACCATTGTACATTCTCTCACACTCAAAAATATGGCTGAGAGCCAGAAAAAAGCAACATAGGACTATTCTATCTGGACTTATCTATAGAGATAGACAATATTATTCTGTGCAACTGATATGAAAAAGGCAAATTTATTTTTGGGGAAATCATAAGAAAGAGGATTAAAAGTGAAAATGGAAATATCCTAATTCTTTTATAAAAATTTATAAATGGATTGCATAATGGAATTATAATGGAAATCCATTATTAAAAATGAATGCAAGTTTTGGTCATTGCATCTCAGAAAGTGTGCTGGGTTGTAATAGCCCAATTGCCAGAAAAGGGTATAAGAAATTACTTTTTAAGGAAACATCATCATAATATAAACATTTCAGTTTAGGAAAATAATGAATAAACTAGGACATGAAAAATAGTATACACAAAAAGAAAATGACAGGCAATTTTTCTTCTTCACTCATTTTCAAACTTACAAGTGAAACACAACGGTGAAAAGTTTTTGAAATCGAAAAAGAAATACTCTATCACACTGTTACCATTGAACACCAACTGACAAAAGATCAGCATTACAAAAATACAAGTTAAGGCTAATCATAGCTACTGCACACCCTTATGTCATATACTGTATGATATCTAAGACAATTTGCCCATCAATGCCAAGTACCTAGGTCAATAAGCTGACATCCATGTCTTCTGAAGACTTCCTATGAATATCTTGTTGGCAATGGTACCAAAATCAGAGGTGGTATTCAGCAGGTTCTGACCAGTTCTGGAGAACTGGTAGTGGAAATTTTGACTAGTTCAGAGAACCAGCAAATGTCACCTCTATGGCCCCACCACCATCTATTCTCTGCCTCCCAAGTCCCAGCTGATCGGCTGGGTCTTCTTTTGTTGCCCTGCACAGGAGATTGGATCTGGAAAGCAGGTTAGTGGGGTGGGGAGGGAATGGGATTTTGCAGTAACCTTCCCCCAGGAGTGGGGAGGGAATGGGAATTTGCAGTATCCTTCCCCTGCCAAGTCACACCATGCCCACCAAGCCACGCCCATAGAACTGGTAGTAAAAAAAATTGAATCCCACCACTGACCAACTTGATAGAACAGGTAGACTATAAGGCTTTCCTTATCATCTTATGCTTTGATAAGGAGACTGAATGATGACTTCCAGTAAGCCATAATGGCAAACTGACATTCCTCTAAAAGAGTGTAATGTATATCGAGGCTGAAATGGCACCTGATGGCAGGAATTAGGTGTGTAAAATCTCTCTGGAGTTAAAGAGAAAGCATGAGATTACCCACATGTGTCCTGTTCAGTAGCCTTTTTTTTCCAAGTGGACAACAAGAACTATGTTTTTACTGCCGGCTTGTGATTGACTGGAGACACAGAATTCCATCTAACTAATATTGCCTGTATGGAAAAGTGGTTTATTTCTTAATCACTCTGGATTTTTCTTTTTTATTCTTTGGATTACTTTAAAGATTAAGAGCCTTCAGACTGTTAGGGTTTAATGAAATCACTGGACGAGTGTCCTTCAATCCTTAAACAAACAAGACAGTTTAACTATACTCTTAAAGATTTGTATTTTGTGGGATATTCAGCAGGATGGGGATTATTGTTGGCTTTGGAAAGTTTCACAGGGATCAAGGGCTTGATTTGAGATTCTGATGCTGACTGAAAGGATCCTCTCCCATAAGGAAAAAAAAAAAACCTTATGTTTATATTCTGAATTGACAAAAAGACCTTTTAGGTATCAATTTAATGCCCTCCAAAGTCTAATTTTCAAAGATACCTAGACTTATAACAGAGGTATCAAACTCAAAGCCCCCGGGCCAGATCTGGCCCATAGGATGCTAAGATCTGGCCCACGGGGCTACCCTGGAAACAGTGAAGGACCACCCCGCAGTGCCTCTGCCAGCAAGAACTGAGCTCAGGAGGGCCGCGCATATCTTCTGCCCCCCCAAAAAAAATGGAGCTCGGGAGGCCCAAGCTCCGTTTTCACTGGCAGAGCACCCGGGCTACCATAGGCGCCCCCGACACAAGTGACACAACTCTGATGCGTCCCTCAGTGAAATCAAGTTTGACACCCCTGGCTTACAGCAACAATAAGTTTTTGAACTATTTAACTCTTTACTAGCACCTGCTGGTGTAACTGCAGAGAATCAAGCACCATTGACTAAAACTGAAATTGACCTATAGGTAGAATTTAAAAATACAGTTTACAAGAAGGAAATGGAAACAACAAATTTACAAATGAAAGATGATGACTTGAAAATTGAAAAAAAAAATAAAAGTATAAGCCTGATGAGTGGTTTGGATATATTTCCATTTATTGAGTTTACAAGAAGGGTTGCCTGGAATTGTTATGTTGAAAACATGAAGAGGGCTTGATAAATATGAAGAAAAGAATTTCAAGAGAAGAGGGGAGCATGAGAAGACAGATACTAGAACTTTCTTTGAGGGATTTTAAAGACTGTTTATAGAAAGAAGAAAGAATATAACATCGATTTATTTGAACAAGGTTAAAATAATGGGTTGGAATTTGATGGGATATTTAACGGCTCCTTAATTATGACTGGATAACCATCATTATATTTTTTAATTGACTGAATTTTAATGATTTGAAGAGGAAAAAAATGGGATGACCTGTTCAAAGGTGCAAGGAGCCAAACTGGAGGCAATAAACACAATCTGTAATATTTGCATTATTTCTGATAACCCTTACTGTGGTTATTTAATTGGGAAAGATGAGGTTTTATAGATGAGTTTATAGAAAATGGAATTCTTTGAATGAAGAGATGCTTGGTTTTACTTTAAAGGATAGTGATAAGTGATAAGTTCTTATACTTGTGATAGTGATAAGTTCTTATATTTGTTTGGTAGAATTACCCTGCCCTCTTTATTTTTATTTTTTAACGTATTTCTTTATACTATAGTTGTATAAGTTTTACTTGTATAATATAAACTTGAATAAAATTATTGGGGAAAAAGAGACTGAATAGCAACTGGCACAGTTCTTCATATCTTAACATTTAGAAAGAAGTTTTCAGAGAGAAAGCAGACATCAGTTTGCAACCCGATTCTTATTGAAAATTCTTCATTATCTACAGAATGAATGTAGAAGTGTTTCCCTGCCCCATAGGTAGGATAGGTTAATTGACTGTGGGGAGGACGATTTTGTCCCAGAAGTAGACATGAAGATGAAAATTATTCCTTCTCCTCTTCCTCCTCCATTTGACAGCAATAGAAATTAGATAGATAGATGATAGCTAGATAGATAGACAGACAGATAATGATAGATAGATGAGAGAGAGAGAAAGACAGACAGAGAGACAGACAGACAGACTCATTCATTTCAAGGAGCTCTAACTATGCCATTAAACAAGAACTGATGCTTAAACCATTAGGCCTTCTGGAAAAAAAAAATCCTTTGTTATCTGAACGCAGATTACAGCTTTCTTACCCCACAGACTGAATGAAAAGCTTAACTTGCCCAGAATCCTAACAATGCCAAGGGTTTTGTTAGCATCACTTCTCTTCAGATCCCCTTGGCATGCAGAGCTCTGTTGAGGTAGTGCCCCATCTTTTCTTTACCTTCTTCCTCTTTCCTTATTTCTTTGCCCCCTGCGCAGGTGAGCTGGGGAGAGCTGGAAAGAAAGGCATCGCTGACTTTTGTTGTTTGGAGCTGTGGTACCTCCAAGGAGCTGCGTTCTAAAGGCTAATAGCTCTCAAGGAGTCCAGGGAAGACTGGGAAAAGAAGGCTAATCACAGCGAAGTTAAAAAGGTCAAAAGCTGCTGCCTGAAGGGAGGATTTAAAAAAAAAAAAAAAAAAGCGAGTGAGAGATGAGAATAAGGCAGCTGCAAAGTGTACCTGCAGCAGCATAATAAGGCGGTAGATGCTTTTCATTTTTTCTGCAATCTATTTGCAATGGATGGATGTATGGGGAATCCTAGTGGTCTGCCTATTTGTTCTTTTCTTTTTTCCAATTATTTTGCCCATCCCTGTCTTGGTGGGAACCAAAAAGAAAAGTCAAAAAGAAACCTGTTTGAAACTCGGAGGAAGCAAGCTTTATTTTCAAAGTGGGACGAAGCATATCAGTAATAGGACAGCGCCTGTCTGTTGTTGTTTTGTTGGTGTTTTTTCGATATTACTTTCATGGATGATACGAAGCAACTTTGGGGAATACTGTAAGTTCAGAAGCAAAACTGAAATAAACCTTAGATAGTTTTTAAGAAGTTGGAAAGGAGAGAATTGGATGCTTAGAAGATTGGTTCACCGCAGACTACAGCTCCCATAAGTCTATTCAACATATCTTGATCCAATAGGTCTGAAGTGAACACTTTTTGTAGGCCTTAGAACTAGACCGGGGAGGCAAGGAACATTGCGGGTCCAATCCCCTAAGAAGATACACCTGGAAGAACCCAGAAGAAGGGCTTTCTCTGTGGTTGCTCCCTCTCTCTGGAACATCATTCCTCACCAGAGATCAGATTGGCCCCCACACTAACACTCTTTTGGAAGGCCTTTGTTCTGACCCAAACCTTGTTCCAAGGAAACAAATATGAAACAGAGGTAAGAGCAAAACCTTTTAACGATTCTTTATTAATTCCATTCCTTCACGATTAAAAGGCTGTTTCAAACAAATTGCTTCTGATAAGAATGAGCCTTGCCAAGGTTGTGCAAGGCTGCCAAGAACACTAGATAAAGTTGCCAAGAAATATTTCAAACACAAAGAGTTTCCAAACACCAACCAAGATATTCTGAATGTTCACAACGCTTGAGTGCAAAAACTTCTTTGCTTCCTGCAAAGTACTTCGGTTTCTCAGCTGGCTTTTATCTCCTAAGCTAGGGGCCATTACCTTGCAGCCTTACTCCTGAGTCACCCGTGCTGCTGCAGCTGCTCTTTTCTTCGAGCAACCCTGCGCACACATGCACTGGGCACAGGCTCCTCGGGGACCTCTTCATCACTGCTGCCAGCCTCCACAATCTCCGAAGGCAGCATTCTACTCCCTGATGGTCCTGGCCCCATCCTTGCATTACACGCAGGCTCCTCATCTGAGTCCTTGTTCTCCGAGACCTCAGTCGTCTGCACCCGCTGCCGGTAAACCACAACACCCCTTCAGATGTGATCCTGTCAGTGGGCCTGGGGAACGCAAAGCAGGATGGAGCCCATTAAATGACTAGTATGAATGTTTGTTGTTGCTGGGTTGATGGGAGTTATATTGTTTTAATATTATTCTTTTTATTTCTTTTATATGCTGTTTTTATATCCAAGTAAGCCACCTTGTGTCACCATGTGTGAGTAGGCGGCAATTTACATTTTCTACATAAATAAACTAACTTCTACCATGTCAGTGGAGCTGAATTAGACTTGCCTTCCCTGTTGTTCCTATGATAGACATCTCATCTTTAAAACCTACTTGCCTGGCTACTACAAATAGCCCTCAACTTGCAAACCCTCATTCAGTGACCATTCAAAGTTACAATAGCCTTGACAAGTTACTTATGACCATTGTTCACACATATGACCAGTAAGCCAGCAATCAATCAAGTTCTCTTGTTCCCTCTTATGGCGGTTTCACAACTGCACCCAAAATTACATGCTTTGCAATTTAAAGTGACACACACTTACACTCACTATCATAGTTTATATATATTATTTTACCCAAACTACGTTAGGTAACCTTGTTATTCCTAACACATACCATTCACAGAAGAGCTGTTATCCTTTGAACCTGATCAATGCAGATAAGTTTTCAATCAAGGAGAATATTTGTAGCTCAGGGTTGACATGAGTGGTCCTTGGTGCTTGTTTTCTTGAAGTCAGTGTGCCCCAAGGACCCATCAGATAAGTTTTCATCATATATGATTTGGTCCTGGGAAACAGAAATTGGGGAATAAATCCCTGTGTACCACAGTCTGCTCGAAATGTGAGAAGAAGGTAAGCAGGAGAGCAGAGAGTATCCTCTATTCAAAACCACATTCTGATTTTTTTCCCCAGTATGCCATATGCTGTATCCTGCATGAGTCAGTAGGATGGCTGAGAAAATATCTAGAGATCCCTCACATCCTGGCATCAATTGTTTCAACTCGGGATGTTGCTACAGAGCATTGCATGACACAACAATTAGACACAAAGACAAGGTTTTTTTTTCCTTGTGTCATCAATCTGCTGAACACCTAATTCCCACAGTTCTATTGTACGTCTGAGGATATTTACCCATGTAATGTGGCTATATTACTTTTATCCTTCTCATCTCTTCCACAAGTTTCTCTATGGGTATCAATATTGTGGCTATTATCCTTTGTTAGGATGGTGGTTATTACTTTGTTGTGTTGCACTGTTTTTTTGCACAGAGAGCTTGTGTACTGTAGACAAATTCCTCGTGGGTCTAATCACGCTTGACCAAATAAAGTACAGGTAGGCCTTGACTTTGGCCACAATTGAACCCAAAATTTATGTTGCTCATTGAGTCCGTTGTTAAGTGAACTTTGCCCCATTTTACACTCTTTCTTGTTAAGTTGTTAAGTGAACCACTGAAGTGGTCAAGTTACTAACACAGTTGTTCAGTGAATCAGGCTTCCCCGTTGACTTTGCTTGCCAGAAGGCCTCAAAGGATGATCATATGATCCCGTGCAGTGATGGGATTCAAAAAATTTTACGACCGCTTCTGTGGGTGTGGCTTGGTGGGTATGTCGTGGCTTGGTAGGCATGGCAGGGGAAGGACTGTAAAATCCCCATTCCCTCCCCACCCCACTAACCTGCTTTCCAGCTCCGTTCTCCTGTGTAGGGCAACAAAAGAAGACCCAGCCAATCAGCTGGGACTCGGGAGGCAGAGAATAGATGGGGGCAGGGCCAGTCAGAGGTGGTATTTGCTGGTTCTCCGAACTACTAAACATTTCTGCTACTGGTTCTCTAAAACTGGTCAGAACCTGCTGAAAACCACCTCTGACCCCAGGACACAGCACATAAATATGAGTCAGTTGCCAAGCCTCTGAATTTTGATCATGTGACTGTGGGAAATACTAAAATGGTCTTAAGTGTGAAAAACGGCCACAGGGTTTTTTTTACAGTGCCTTCCTTTATCATTTTGAACAGTCACTAAATGAACCGTTGTAAGTCAAGGATTGCCTATATCATCTTCTATTCATAAAGAATGCCTTTGTTTGATTGGAACCTATTTAGTTCTTTAGCATTAAAGATGGTCTCTGTGTTGATATTTACACAAGCATCAAAATAAGATATTTCTGGTTTATAAAATTCTGTTTGTGGGCCAGATGTTTCAAGCTGTTTGAAATTAACGCCTTGGAAGTAGCCTCGAGTGTTTCTGATTTAATACTGTGGCAGGATGGCCGCTTTATCCAAGCCAGGAGGAGAAGAGAGGTGGGCCACATGGAATATGAAATTTTAATTGAGGAAAAAACTGATAAAAGCAAATTTTGATTTGCTAAGCAATCACAAATGCATCCTTTGCTTAAATCCAAGTATCTTGAATGTATACTGTGCAAATCCTTTTTAAACAGAGAAAAGTTGTTTTGTATACAAACATTCTAAAAGCAAAATTGCAGCAGCATAAATAGTAAGCAATATAATAAATATAGTAGAGAATAATATAATAATATGATATATGGTGATATGATATATAATTAATATAATAAAATTTATAAATGCACTAAAGTGCCTATCATCTCCGTCATTTTATTTTTATATTATTCATATTTTTTTTTGTAAAAGTTTTATTGATTTTAACAACAGACAAAAAACATATAAGACATAAAACATGACATAAAAAAAATAAAAAATAAAAAAAATAAAAAAAAAATTTAAACATTCTTCATAAATTTACAGTGTATCGGTTGGTTTACCACTCCCTTTTGTGCATCCATTTCATAGTCATCAGAATAATTATATTACATAATAACTCACATTATCAATCATCAATAAAATATCCCAATAACATTATTGAACAATCATTTGATTATAATTTTACTAATTCATACTTAAGCGAGATAATTATAATTAGGTTAAATTATTTTATGACAAATCATGAAATCATATCAAATCTATCATAATAAAATATTCTTAAGAATTATCAAAACCAAGAAAAATTATATATTCATTTTTTCCTAAATTTCTAAATATTCTATTATCATATTGTTCGTCTGTGAGTTAGACTTTTACAGTGGTTTCAGATTTAAATTTGGGGCAGCCTATTGCTGTGCCAGAATGGTTTTTTCTTCATCCTGATTGGTTGAGAGTCTTGGTCTGTGTTTATTGGTCTTGGAGTTTGCTGTGTTCTGCTTCTAATATCTTCTGTCTGTTTTTTTGGCTCTTTTTGTATCTTGATTGGCTGGCAACATTGTGTTACTTTATTGGAGACCTTTAGTGCAGCTTGGCTTTGGGTAAATGGACGGCTATCATTAGTTAGGAAGCTGGGTTTCATCTGGGTGCCTGGTTGGGGTGTGTTTGAGCTGGAGGTATCAGGGGGGATCTGTTTGTGCCCAGGTGTTTGCCTGGCTAGTGGTGTGGAGATTTTTTTGTTTGTGAGTGCAGGCTTCCAAATGATTGACAGCCTGGTGGAATCATCTCTTCTGTTCATGCTTTCTGGTCTTTTTTCAATCTCTATGGCTTCTCTGATAATTCTGTAGCTGGGATTTTCTATAGTGGCTAGGGTTTTGGTGCCATTGAAGTTGATGTTATGACCTGTGGCTTCCATGTGTTGGACTAGTGAGGAAGTGTGTTCCAGCTTTTTGACTGCATTTTTGTGTTCATCCAGGCGGGTGCTTATTCTTCTATTGGTCTGTCCAATGTATGTGGCCGGGCATGATGCACAGGGGACTTCGTATATGCCTTAGTTTTCCAGGTCAATTTTGTCTTTGGGGTTTCTAAAGATGGCTGCTCTTTTTTTGTCTGTTTTGAAGGCAGTCTTGATGTGGTGTCTGTATAGTATCTTACTAATTTTGTCTGTAGTGCATCTTATGTAGGGCAGGAACAGCTGTCCTGCCCTACATAAGAACAGAATATATATATATATTCATTCTTAAGTTTTCGCGGGTACATACATGTATGGCATTCAGTTTTGTTTGGGTATTTTCCCACATCATTGTAGTTGTGCTTTTAAAGTTGTAGCAACGTTTCGGCAGAATCTCATCTGCCATCATCAGGCTTCTGTATTGTGTTCATCTGTGAGTCAGATTATCACAGCCGTTTCAGTTTTAAATTTGGAGCTAGCCTACTGCTGTGCCAGAATATTTTTTTCTTCATCCTGATTGGTTGGGAGTCTTGGTCTGTGTTGATTGGTCTTGGATTTTGCTGTGTTCTGCTTGATTGGTGTTTCTAATATCTTCTGTCTGTTTTGTGGCTCTTTTTGTGTCTTGATTGGCTGGCAACATTGTGTTCCTTTATTGGAGGCCTTTAGTGCAGCTTGGCTCCAAGTAAATGGATGGCTATCATTTGTTAGGCAGCTAGGTTTCATCTGGGTGCCTGGTTGGGGTGTGTTTGAACTGGAGATATCAGGGTGGATCTGTTTGTGCCCAGGTGTTTGCCTGGCTTGTGCTGTGGAGATTTTTTTGTTTGTGAGTGCAGGCTTCCAAATGATTGACAGTCTGGTGGAATCATTTCTTCTATTCATGCATAATCAATGCAATCTTCTATTCTAGTATTTAAAATATTTTTTTATTTTTATTTTTATTTTTTTTAAAGGGGGCAGAGCCCGAAGGTAACTAAATTGAGGGAAAAAAACTCAACAAGTAATTAGCTAAATAACAGCTGCAAAGGGGAAACCAAATCCAATGCTGAGGCCAGAGAAAGGAAAAATAACCCCTATATATATATAATTGAGATATGCAGAGACAAAAAGGGAGGGGTTGAGCAGGCCTTCTAAGGCAGCCTCCCAATGAACTTGGAAGGTACATGCCTGCGTCCCTGGATAAGTTGCGGGCAATCAAAACGGAACCAACTAGGCACAGGAAGGTAGCGGTGAATAACAGGGCCCAGAGCCACAGTATCCCCAGTAAAATCAGGCTCCACGCGCCCTTTCATGCTGTGGGCCTACCAGCACCATGCAACTTTAAACGAGTAGACAAAATGGCGCCGACCACGAGGCGTGCCTAAAATGGCCGCCCGTAATGGCGCTACTAGGCCAGGGATGCACCAGCCCTTAAACGGGAAAAAGCAAGAAAGGAAGAGCTGGGAGAAGAAGCAGAGCTTCTTCTGATTGCGTTGGTTGGGGGGAAGACGCAACGAAAAAAGAAAGAAAGCTAAACGAAAGGCCGCTCCTGGGAGCACAACTTAAAGGCTGGCAGAGGGAGAGGAAGGGGGGGGCAAAAGGCTCTGACTCCCCCAACTCCCCCCGAATGGCAAAAAACTCGCTTAACAAAAAATTTGGGACTACACCAAAGGCAAGGGATAAGGATTAAAGGAAATTCAAACCTGATACCAGAACACTAAAAGAGCAATCTGCAACGGCCAAGACACGGAAAAATTAGCTGCCTGTCTGTCGAAAGCTGAGCTAAAACTGGGGAATGCCTGCAGGAGTCACATGGAGGAGGAGGGCGTTCCTCCAATTATAGCTCAGCCTGTATGACACGAGACTGGAGCACCTCCCACTCTCTGGATGCTCGCAGCAGTTCGGCAGAGAACATCTCTTCTATTCATGCTTTCAGGTCTTTTTTTCAATCTCTATGGCTTCTCTGATAATTCTGTGGCTAGAGTTTTCTATAGTGGCTAGGGTTTTGGTGCCATTGATGTTGATGCTATGACCTATGGCTTTCATGTGTTGGACTAGGGAGGAAGTGTGTTCCAGCTTATATATATATCTTATATAAGATATATATATATATCCCTGTTCATTTTTACAGCAGAGAAGGTTACCGACTGCAGTTTATCTGACACAGACCGCAGCAAGGTAATCAAGCTTAAAAATACAAAATGCTCTCTTTTTTTCCCTGCAGGGTTCCAGAGGGACATAAAAAAGCAATCTCTGTATGCATATCCTAAATGTAATGTGCAATCTTAATCAATGTTATTTCTTCAGGAGAGAAGGGAAAATGATAATGGGACGCATCACTACTTATCAGTCTGACCACAGGGCAGAGGATATACTCATGCAGGCAAAATGGCATCACAGATCTAATTTGACTTTATTATTAAAAAAAAAAAAATACCTCTTCAGGTTTTATAAGATTTCTACCCAATAAATGTACATCGATGGCTCCATGTCAAGATGGAAAGAGGTTTCAAGGCGTCTACCCTGGCTGGGCCTGGTGCTGTTCAATGTTTTTATAATGACTTGGATGAAAGATTAGGAAATACGATTAACAAATTTGAAAAATACATGAGGTATCAACAAAGTATGAGAATGCACATAAGGTTCTTGATAAACTGGAAAAAAAGGCCAGAAACCTGCAAGATCAATTTCAGCAGAGACAAACAGGAGATGCTATATTTGGGTTGGGAAAACACGTACAGGATGGGATGGGAGGAGAGACAATGTGGTGTGGTGGATGAGAAATTAAGCTAGAAAACAGTGGACCATAAGTTCAAGTCCTACCTCAAGCACTAAGCCAGCTGGGTGACCTTGGGCCAGTCACTTTCTCTCACCTCTGGGAAGGAGGCAATGACAAACCGCTCCTGAAAATCCTTGCTAACAAAATTGCAGGGACTAATCCAAGCCCTCACCAGGAGTCAAAAAATTTACTTGAAGGCTCCCACACACAGAGGATGGGAGGCATTAGATTGAGCCCATCAAAATAATCCGCATGACTTGGTGGATCACCATGAGAGGGATCTTGAAGTCTTAGTGGACAACCAGCTAAATATGAGCCAGCAGTGTGCAGCAGCAGCCAAAAAAGCTAATGCAATCCTAAAGTGCATTAACAACGAGATACAATGGAGATCAAGTGAGGTACTAATAGCGCTCTATAAAGCTTTAGTAAGATCACACCTAGAGTACTGCATCCAGTTTTGGTCATCATACTATAAAAAAGATGTTGAGACTCGAGAAAAAGTACAGAGAAGAGCAACCAGGATGATTAGGGACTGGAGACTAAAATATATGAAGAACAGTTACAGGAACTAGGCTTGGCTAGTCTAGTGAAGAGAAGGACCAGGGGAGACACGATAGCAGTCTTCCAATATTTGAGGGACTGCCAAAGACAGGAAGGGGTCAATCTATTTTCTAAAGCGCCTCTAGGCCAGACAAGTAATAAAATGGATGGAAAGTGAACAAGGAGAGATTTAACCTGGAAACAAGGAGAAACTTTCTGACGGTGAGAACAATCAACCAATGGAACAGCTTGCCCTCGGAAGTTGTGGGAGCGCCATCACGAGGAGGCTTTCAAGACGAGATTGGACTGCCATTTGTCAGAAATGGTGTAAGGTCTCTTGCTTGGGCAGGGGGTTGGACTAGATGACCTACAAAATCCCTTCCAACTCTGATTATCTGTTATCTGTTAATTGTACATTTGCCAGCCATGAGAAAGACAAACACAAAAAAAGCAAATATAAAAGCATATAAATCCTGGAAGTTGCTGAGAATCAGGCAGTATATAAATTATTATCATTATTATTGTTCCTCTCTATTATGATCAGATTATACGAAGAATATTATGTCCAATTCTGGGCAACGCATTTGAGGAAAGATATTGACAAGCAGAAATATGTCCAGAGGAGAACAATCAAGATAAAATGAGACTTCCCAGAGAAAACAAACAAACACAAAAGAGATTGTGGGAGATGTTAGGCCTGTTTGTTGAAGAAGAAAACAAAAATGGAGAAAAGCAAGACAGTGACCTCAAAAACCTGCAACGCTGTAAAAGACATGGTAGACTTGTCTGGTTAACAGACAAGAAACAAAAGGAAGCAGAATTTTATCAGACATCAAAAAGAATTTTGAAATGGTAAGAGCTTTTCGAAAATAGAACAGACTTTGGGAAGGTGGAGAGTTTCATTATTGAAGCATTTAAAGAAAAGCTGGATGGCCATTTGTCAAGTATATTGTTACAGTGGACTTCTTGAAAAATTGGCAAGTTGGACTAAATCTCCAGGGTCCCATTCAACAAATAAACTAACAAACTAGAGCATACAAAACATTTGCTAGACCAATACTCGAATATAGCTCATCAGTCTGGAACCCACGTTATGTATCTGATATTAACACAATTGAGAAAGTCCAGAAATATTTCACAAGAAGAGCTCTCCACTCCTCTATTCGTTGCAGAATACCTTAGGCCACCAGACTAGAAATTCTAGACCTAGAAAATCTAGAACTAGGCTGCCTATAGTCCAATCTATGTATAGTATATAAAATCATACATTGCAATGTCCTACCTGTCAATGAATACTTCAGCTTCAACCATAACAATACAAGAACACACAATAGATACAAACTCAAGGTTAATCTCAACAAACTTGATTGCAGGAAATACGACTTCAGCAACAGAGTGGTCAATGTTTGGAATACTCTACCTGACTCTGTGGTTTCTTCCCCAAACCCCCAAAAATTTAACCTTAGACTGTCTACTATTGACCTCACCCCTTTCCTACGAGGTCTGTAGGGAGCGTGCATAAGCGCACCAACATGCCTACCCATCCCTGTTCTATTGTTTCTTTTATTTTTATTTTTTATTTTTCTTATATGTATCCATGTATTCATAACTATGTTTTTATTTATACCTATTATCTTGTAAGCAATTGACAAAAATAAATAAAATAAAAGTCTTCCTGTATTTCCATAAATACAGCATAAATCCCAGATTAACTCTTCATGGTGGAACAGCATCATCATGTATTTCAGTTTATATGAGGATTCCCTGTTTTGATATAGTCTCTGTGAAACAGTAGCATAACTCGTGTGTGTGTGTGTGCATCTGTGTGTGTTGTTACGGCGACATTATGAAAATATGCTGGGCTGCAGGGGAGAGATTCTATTCCTGGAAAATATTTAGAGGGCCTCTGTACCATAATATTATCTAATGAAAACCATGACCTTCAGTAAACTACCCTGTTTCTCCAACAATACAGCCTCCCTCAATAGGAAGTCCCAGCATGTTTTATAGGCATGAAATGAAATTAAGCCCCTCCCCCCATATTAAGGCCTATATTAAAACATGCAAAATGGGGGGGAATGGGGCGGGCTTGCCATTAGGAAGTACTTTTGTTGCACACCCGGATATGGTGCTGCCTGCGTTGACCCCGATACGAAGTGCCCCACCAAAGCTGAGGTCAACATCCAAGCCGTCGCCGCCCGCTCGAAGATGCAAGGGAGGGGAATTAAGTCACCCCCGAAAAGACGGCCTAGCCATTTTTTCGGGGCTCAAAAGAAAAAAAAAGACCCAGCCTTATTATATGAGAAACACGGTAATCCTTGTAAAAATGTTTCAATCTCCAATGGGAGAAGAGAAAAATAAAACACAGGACGGTTGCAAAATCTTTCTGGATATTCAAAAGACCAAACCTTCTCTGGTCCTTAAATCAAAGTTTGAGAAGCTGTGCACTAAAATGAACTTCTGATCCAATCTCTGGAGCCTTGAGAGGAAAATGAATTTACCAGTATTTGCGCACTGAAAGAGACCTAGCCTTCCTTATGGGAATCCCAAAGTTCATTTGACAGATGTAGTGTTATTTGTTTTATTTATTTACAGTACTGGTATGGCCAATCCATCTCATATAATAATAATGTGAACTAGGTAGGTGACAAGCAGGATCAAAGAAGCCATCTATGTTAAGTTTGAACACAGCCCTCCCTCTACAGAGGGAGAGAAATATGACACTCCCTACAGTATCTCCTGTTTAAAAACAGTTCTTTCAGCAGCTCCAAGAAGGCTCCATACCTATTTGCACTATTCAGGTGACCCTGAGGGCACAAATAAACCTCCAAGTAGCCTCAGCGACTCTCAGAGAGAGTGCTAACAACCAGGTGACTGCAAGGAATATAAATCTGCCCATTCTCCATCATTCTGTCAGAACTGAAGAAGCTTCTTGGATGAGAAGCAAAACGTATTCAGGAAAAAAATAAAGAAAGTTCACTTGCCTTTTGAAAAAGCACCTTTAGGTAGCTCGCAATTATCCATTAAAACATGAAGCCGATAGAGACAGTTCAGAAAGGCAGTTCAGAAGCAATGCCAAATGCAGGATTGGTAGAAATGAATAACAAAGGAGCCCTTAAATAGTTTAGAGATGTGATACTTCAGTAAATACAGATCTATTTCATATCCTGCAAGAGCCAGATGTTGAATCCGATCAAGCAGGCAACCCTTGCCTGATACCCATCACAATCTTTATTTCTAATGTCTTCTCCTTTTTCATCAAAATTCTGAAGTCGTGGTGGTATGCTACCAGTTCAGACAGGCCTGGGCTAACTGGTAGTAAAAAAAAAAAAAAAGGCCTCCAATCAGCTGAGAGAAGGAAAAAAGCCTCAGATCAGCTGAGAGGAGGGGAGGGAGCCTCTGGCCATCAGCTGAGTGGATAAAAGACCGAAAAGTATATGGGAGGGTTGCTCCTAGCTTTTCGTTCCTTCGTCCTCTTAGCTGATTGGCATGTTAGGGGCAATCACCCACCGAACCAGTAGCGACTAAGGTAGGATCCCACTACTGCTCTGAACTAATTTCTCTCTGAATCTTTCTCTCACGCATCTTTTTTTTCCCCAAAACACCACCACTACCGTACCACTGCTTTTGAATTGATTCCTTTTCATCTCACAAAGCTCGAACATATATTTTTTTTAGATGTCTTTTTTAAAATCTGCCCACATTTTTTTGTCAATTAAGCTTACATGAAGAAAAATGTTCTCACACACTCAACTCATCAATGTGAGCCAACATTTTAATTTCCATGAGTCAGAAGGTATGGAGGAAAATACGTTGATTCAAAGAGAGATGTATGATTTTGGTTGCATTGTATATCAATGATGATAAATCAAGAAAAAGAAAATCTTTTGGAACAATATCAGGCTGGTCTGCAGAGGTCTTCCACGCAAAAACAGCTATACTAGTTTTGTTTCTGGATAGCAATAGATTTCCTTCTGATATATGTGTGAATATATTTCATTCTTCCCACATCATATCCATGTTTCTTTCCCCCAATCCACCTTCTGAAAGAGGACCTTACTAAACACAGTGGATAAAAAGCTTTCCATCCAATAAGTTATAGAAAAGTCTTTGATGAATGTACATGCACAAATGCTGAGGCTAATAGATCTCTCTATGTGCCGTGAACCATCTCTCACAAAAGACTAGAAGTGAAAACATGAAAACTATACAATAGAAGCCGAGATCAATTATTTCCTCCTGCCATTCAGAAGACATTAAGGGGAAAAGGAGTTTAAGGGGAAGAAAGGCACCTATAGGTTAGGTGGGCATGTAATGCATGTATGCACACAAACATTCATGCACAGAAATTTATTTGAGCAGTAGGATAAATTGAAAAGATCATCACAAAGCTTAGTGGCAATTTGAACTTAAGACTTGCAAGACTAATACTCCAGTCTGGACCACTTCTGTGAAAAATCAAATGAAATCAACAGGAATTGTATGTCAGTTCCTCTTCTGCTACAGATACAGTTTACTGCTGTTCAACAATAGTTCCATGCACACTTTGAGGGCTGCTGAGTAAAAGAACTGTAATTCAGAGTAGCTTTTTTTTACAAGCATGTACACGCTTATCTTTTAAGTACATAAAAATCCAATTTACCTTGATAGGATTAACCTCTCATTTAAAGTTAACATATCACTAGAGCAAGTGTGCATATACATGCATGTGTGCTTGGGTGCACCTGCACAAAATCAATGTTTCAATCTTTGTCCGCTCCACCTTCTTATGGCATTGAGATAACTTAATGCTAAATTTACTTTATTCTGTCAGCTACTTCCCCTCCAAATCTAAACTGCTACTGCTGAAAGGGCAAAACAGACAGATCACGCATGCTAACTCTCCAATCAAACGTTTTGTTCAACAGCTTCTTGGGCAGAGAACCCACCATAGGAGGAAACTCAAATGGTCTTAGATTGGATTAGGATGTCCCAAAAGTGTCTTTTTTTCAGGAAGCAACTGGACTTTCTTGTTTTTTCTTTGAAGACATTTCGCTTCTCATCCAAGAAGCTTCTTCAGCTCTGACTGGATGATGAGAAATGGAAGGATTTATATTCCTTCCAAACTTCTGTCATTTGCATCCTTTCTGAGGGTCATTGAAGCACTTGGAGGTTTATCTGTGTTAGAATGAAAAATACTAACGCCATCTGGATGCAATTGAGTGGGGAGAAATACTTTGGTTAACTTAGAAACCAGTTGCAGTATGAGGGGATTGTTTTGTTCCAAATGTGTAGAAGTACTTTTAAAATTAGTGTAAAGCTAATTTAATACCCTTTCATAAGTGAGAATGCTAAGCATTTTTTTACACACATGTGTGCTAAATGAGTAGGAAATGATATGTGGGATACAGATGGGGGCATTTGATGCTACAGATGCTTAGGTAATTCAGACTTTCTAAATTCTGATACAAAGTGACCAGACTTCAAAACTCTGGACTTCTCTGATAATTATCAAATACACTCAGCATTCCAACAAATGCAAAAGTTCTTAGATAAAAAGGATCAAAACAAATCAGATGTCATTTTACAAGAGAATACTTTGAGAGATGCATATTTTGAAAAAGTCAGGGCTCCATGTAATAGACATAGTAAGTAGGTTGGCTTCAGAGGTGGTATTCAGCTAATGCTGACAGGTTCTGGAGAACTGGTAGCGGAAATTTTGAATAGAACCGGTAAATACCACCTCTGACTGGCCCCGGCCCATCTATTCTCTGTCTCCCAGTTGATTGGCTGCCCTGCACAGGAGAACGGAGCTGGAAAGCAGGTTAATGGGGTGGGGAGGGAATGGGGATTTTGCAGTAACCTTCCCCAAGGAATGGGGAGGAAATTAACAGAATCTTTCCCCTGCTCCACCCACCAAACCATACCCACAGAACCAGTAGTTAAAAAAAAAAAAATGAATATCACCACTGGTTGGCTTCTTGGGTATGTTTCCAATATGGGCATTTTTTTATTAACTGAGCATATCAGTGACATAAACCAATTTTGTATGCAAGATTCTGCATTAGCAGCATTTTCATGGCAAAAAAGGAAAAGAAAAACAGGTGCATGTTAAGGAGAGGACAGAACCAAACAAATCCGTTTACTTTTGGCCCATCCATTTACTCATCTGCTTTAGCCACGGGGAGCAGCCTGTACTGTTTTTTTCAAGTGGCCCCTTGAGGTGCACAGCAGTTTGACAAATCACATTCTCAAAAGCCAACCATGAAATCAGCTCTGTGCTTCCAGTTGACAGGACCTTAAAAATGCTCCTGGATAAAGACCAGTGTAAAGATATTGCAGGTTATTTTATTTTTTTTAAGTAAAAGTTTTATTGACTTTGACAATAAACAAAAACACATAAAACATAAGACATCAAACATAAAAGCATTCTCCTCCTTCATAAATTTACAGTGTATCGGTTGGTTTGCCACTCCTTTTTGTGCATATTCACCATTGTAATTATGTCACATAATAACTCATATTATCAATCAACAATTATATGTCCTAATATCATTATTAAACAATCATTTGACTATAATTTTATTAATTCATACTTAAGCGAGATAACTATAATTTACTTACTTTATTTTATAACAGATCATAAAATCATACCAAGTCTATCCTAACAACATTTTATAAAGATGTTATCAAGACAAAAGAAAACAAAAAAAAATGTATATTCATTATTTCCTAGGTTTCTAAATATTCTATGATTATATTGTATTATCTAACCATTGATAAAAAAGATCCCAAACTTCATAAAATTGTTTATCTTCTTGTTCTCTAATTTCAAATGTCAATCTACTCATTTTAGCACATTCCAATATTTTCTAAATAATTTCTTCCTCTGATGGTATTTTCTCACTCTTCCAACTTTTAGCAAATACAATCCTAGCTGCTGTTAATACATTTACAATCAAATACTTTAACTTTTTTTTATATGTATCAGGTAAGATTCCCAATAAAAAAATCTCTGGTTTCAAATCTATATGTTTCTTTGTCATTTTTTCCAACCATATGCGAATTCTAGTCCAGTATTTTCTGGCCTCCTCACAAGTCCACCACATATGGTAATATGAGCCAGGTATCTGATGACATTTCCAGCATTTTTCAGATTTATTCTTGAACATTCTTGCTATTCTTGTCGGGGGAAAATGCCACCTGTAAAACATCTTATACAGATTTTCTTTATATGCTGTTGACATTGTCATTTTATAATTTTGAGACCACAATTTTTGCCATTTCTCTAAATCAATCCCATATCCAAAATTCTTCCACCGAGCAATCATTGTTTCTTTAACTCGTTCTTCCTCTAATTTAATTTCCAGCAAATAACTATATAATTTTTTAATCACTTTTTCATCAGTACCTGTCAAAATCCTATCTAAGTCAGTCAATTTATCATAAAATCCGTCTTTCTTAGAATCTTTAAGATACCTTGAATGTATTTGCGCATATGAAAACCAATTCATCTTTATACCTTGTTCTTTTAAATTTTGCTTTGTTTTAAGTTCACCCTTTTCATCCAATATTTCCCCATATCTAACTGTTCGTTCCTTCTTATATGTTATAGGATAAGAAAAGGCTTCAATAGTTGTTAACCTAACTGGAATTTCCAAATAACATTGTCTCTTAATTTTCTCCCAATTCAACCATAACGATTCCTGTATGTAATGCCTTCTAAAATAGCCCTGTGATTTAGTTCCCTTATACCATAGAAAAGCATGCCAGCCCAATCATAAATCATGTCCTTCTAATGTCAACAATCTAGTCTTTCTTAACTTTATCCATTCTTTGGCCCACATTAAATTTGCAGCTTGGTAATACAACTCCCAATTAGGAAGGCCAAATCCTCCTCTAATTCTAGCATCTTGTAAGAGATTTAATTTTATTCTTGCTTTCTTACCTTGCCATATATACTTCAACACAATTTTATTTAATTCTTCAAAGTAATCTTTACCTAACCTAATTGGTATTGTTTGAAACAAATATAAAATTCTGGGTAAAATATTCATCTTGATTGTTGAAATTCTACCTATCAATGACAATTGTAGGTTTTCCCATTTTTTCAGATCAGATGCTATCTGCTGTTTAAGTTTAATATAGTTATTCTCTTTCAATGTAATACATCTTGAAGCCAAATGTATCCCAAATATTTAACTTTGTTCGTAACTTGAATTTTCAATAAGTCTGCCAACTCTTCTCTTTGTCTTAATAGCATGTTCTTTGTCAGAATCTTTGTTTTGTCTTTATTTATTTTCAAACCAGCCATCTCACCGTACATCTCTATCTTTTCCAATAGTTTTAAAGCTGTCTCTAGAGAGTCTTCCAAAATAAAAACCAAGTCATCCGCAAAGGCTTGCAATTTAAATTCCTCCTTTTTAACTTTCATTCCTTTTATATTTTTGTCCTAATATTTCTCTTTAACACTTCCAAGGTCAATACAAATAACAAAGGAGATAATGGGCATCCTTGTCTTGTACCTTTTCTTACATTAATAGAGTCTGTAAATTCTCCCTCTATCATTACTTTTGCCGTTTGCTTATAATATATGGCTTCTATTGCTTGGATGAATTTTCTAGCAAAGCCCATCTGTTCCAATAATAATAGCATAAATCTCCAATTCATATTATCAAATGCCTTTTGGGCATCTAGGAATATCAAAGCCATTTGTTTTTCAGGATGCGCCTCATAATATTCCAAAGTGTCCAGGATTACCCTCATATTGTCTTTAATTTGTCTCTTTGGTAGAAATCCATTCTGATCAGGGTGAATAAAGTTGTTTAAGTATTTTTTAAGCCTTTCTGCCAAAATTGAAGCAAAGATTTTATAGTCTGCATACAATAAAGAAATAGGTCTATAGTTCTTAATTTGTAATGGATCGGCCTCTTCTTTTGGGATAAGTTTAATATAAGCCTCTGACCATGTTTTAGATATTTTCTTATTTAACATAACTTCATTCATGACTTCTAGCAATGGAGTGCTCAACGATTCTTGTAATGTTTTATACAATTCTGCCAGAAGACTGTCTGGACCTGGTGCTTTTCCATTATTCTGTCTGTTGAATGCTTCGGTTAGTTCCATCATTGTTATAGTGCTTTCTAACATTTTTTCCAGTTTCATCAGGTATCTTAGGTAGGTTAGCATTTTGTAAATACTATTTAATTTTTTCCTTATCAAGATCCTCCTGTTTATATAATTGTCCATAAAAGTCTCGAATGATTGTCTTTTTCTCCTTATCACCATAACAGATTTGGCCTTGATCATCTATTAACTGTAATATTTTCCTTGATTCTTTCTCTTTTCTCAGTTTATATGCTAACCATCTACCTGGCCTATTTGCATCTTCAAAATAGTTCTGTTTAGCACTTCTAATTTTTTGTGCCAGTTCTTCTTTCTCTACTTGATCCATTTTATGTTTAATTATGTCCATTTTAAGTTTAATATCTTTTTTCTGTGGCATTTTCTGTAATTCTTTTTCCAGTTTTTTATGGTCATATTCTAGAGCTTTAATCGTTTGCCTCTTCCTAATGTTCTTTTTCTTTATATAGTCTATTATTAATCCTCTCGCCTATGCCTTCATTGTATCCCAAACATTCTGTATTGAAGTATCTTCTTTTTTGTTTTCATTAAAGAAGAAGGCCAATTCTTTTTCCATCCATTGTGTAAAGTCTTTTTCCTTTAAAATAGTATTATTTAATGTCCATCTAGATCTTCTTTTTTGTCCTTTCCACTTAATTGTCATTGGATTATGGTCTGCCCATGTACTTGTTTCAATATTTATTTCTTGAATATTAGATATTAGTTCTGTTGAGATCCAAATCATATCTATTCTGGACCATGCTAAATGTCTATTTGAATAAAAAGTATATTGTTGAGTTTTAGCATTTCTTTCTCTCCATATATCTTTTAAATTTAATTCATCTATCATTTTAAAAAAAGATTTGGGGAGAGTCTTTCTATTTTGTCTTGGTGCTGTCGCTGTATAATCCAGTTTATTATCTACAATTCCATTGAGATCTCCCATCATAACTATGTTAGAGTAGTCCAATCCCATTATTTTCATATGTCATTTTTTATAAAATTCTTCTTGTTTATCATTCGGGGCATAAATTGCAACCAGGAATGTTTTTGTATTATTATCCACTATTTCAACCATTAATACTCTTCCGTCTTCATCAGTATAAATCAGTTTTGCTTTGATGTACAAAACCACTCCTATTTTCTTCAAAGAAGTAAAAATTTTCCCCAATTTTGGTCTTATCAATAATTGTTGATATTGTTTTTTAATATGCACTTCTTGTAAGCAGATTATGTCAAATTTTAGCTTCTCTAATTTATGAAGAATTTTTCTTCTTTTAATAGCTGAATTCAGTCCATTTATATTCATAGAAATCATTTTTTTTTTCCTTCCATGGTTATATTTTGTATTTGGGTCTAACAGCTCTCGTAGATCATACTTCCCGTTGTTCTTTGGTCACCACTTGTCCACTTACTGCACCTTCTTCTTTTCCCCTCCCCATTTGAGCCTCTTGAAGTTCCGTTGAAATGATCTCTTTTTCTGTCTCTCTATCTCTTCTTTCGAAGAATTCATTGTGGAATATTTCTGCTTTCTCAATTGAATCAATTCTATGTCTCTGTTCTTGCCATGTAAACATTAATCCTTCTGGGATCAACCATCTGTAATTCATCTCTTTTTTCAAGCCGGTGATTTTGCTTTTGTGGAAGCTGTTGGCTGTCAGTACTTTACTCAGGGTACAGAGTTCAGTCTGTGTCTGTGTGTCTTGTCTGCCAGGCGTTTGGTTCTAGTAATTAGTGTTTTGGCCACAGAGTTTATCTGTGCTGGGTGGTGGTGGGATTGGGTGTTGAGGTAGTGGTTAGTGTGTATTTTCTTCTGGTATACGGTGTGTCCTAGTATGCCATCTCTTATTTTGTTCTCACTATGAGAAGCACAGAGCTGAAGACCAAGCCTGAAGATGATGAATGAGACTTCATCGAAACATTGCCTAGATACTTCCAATCCTACGCGGGAGAAAACCCGAATAACCAAAGATCCACATACAAATACCTGCGAGAACCTCAGAAAACACACACACACACACATGCACACACACACACACACACATATATATATTCTTAAGTTTTCGCGGGTACTTACATGTATGGAATTCAGCTTTGTTCGGGTATTTTCCCACGTCATAGTAGTGGTGCTTTTAAAGTTGTAGCAACGTTTCAGCAGAATCTCATCTGCCATCATCAGGCTTCTGTATAGTGTTCGTCTGTGAGTTAGACTTTTACAATGGTTTCAGATTTAAATTTGGGGCAGCCTATTGCTGTGCCAGAATAGTTTTTTCTTCATCCTGATTGGTTGAGAGTCTTGGTCTGTGTTTATTGGTCTTGGAGTTTGCTGTGTTCTGCTTCTAATATCTTCTGTTTGTTTTTTTGGCTCTTTTTGTATCTTGATTGGCTGGCAACATTGTGTTACTTTATTGGAGGCCTTTAGTAAACACAGACCAAGACTCTCAACCAATCAGGATGAAGAAAAAACCATTCTGGCACAGCAATAGACTGCCCCAAGTTTAAATCTGAAACCACTGTAAAAGTCTAACTCACAGACGAACACTATACAGAAGCCTGACGATGGCAGATGAGATTCTGCTGAAACGTTGCTACAACTTTAAAAGCACCACTACTATGACGTGGGAAAATACCCGAACAAAGCTGAATGCCATACATGTAAGTACCCGCGAAAACTTAAGAATATATATATGTGTGTGTGTGTGTGTGTGTTTTCTGAGGTTCTCGCGGGTATTTGTATGTGGATCTTTGGTTATTCGGGTTTTCTCCCACGTAAGATTGGAAGTATCTAGGCAACGTTTCGATGAAGTCTCATTCATCATCTTCAGGCTTGGTCTTCAGCTCTGTGCTTCTCAGAGTGATGTGAGCTTGCAGCTGCTTCTTCCTTTTAACTGCTAGTGGGGACTTGATTGGGTGGGGGCTTGGCTGTGTTCTGATTGGTTGGGGGGTTGGCTGTGTTCTGATTGGCTGGAGGCGTGTTCTGTTCAGGTGGGGGCTTGATTGTGCTCAGGTTAGTTGCTGGAGGGTTTGAGCTGTGAGCTGTGATCTTGCTGTTTGGCTTCGAGTTCGTGGTCATGCTGCATCTTCATGGTGGGGGCCAGTTCGCTTCATGAATGGCTCAGAGGGGTTTGAAGTGGGTAGTGATGCAGCTGCAGTGCGGCTTCTGGTCCGTGGTCGTGTTTCATCTTCTATGTGGGTGTGAGTCTGCTTTCTACGTGGAAATGTGGTGGTGGCATCTTGTGTGGCTCTCAGGGGTGTGGGTCTGGTGTCATTCTTCATGTTAGGTACTCGTCTGTTCATGAGGGCGGGTTTCCAAATATATATATAAATATTTGGGTTTCCAAATATATATATATATATATATTTTAAAAAGATACTAAAGGGAGCCTCTATTTTAAAAAATATAAACAGTCAAAAAGGAGAAAAAAGAGCAAGTAAATATAAAAGAAAAAACCAGTCTGATTAACTAGATCGCAATCGAAGTTCAGTGAAGAGGAAAAAAAAAAAGTAAAAGTAAAAAGCCAAGCCTCACTTTGACATTCTTTAAAGAATCGCCGCTAAGTCAAATTTTGTCAAAAATTTGCAGATTTCTTCTCACTCTAGAGTGTCCTTAAGTCCCAAGTATTAAAAAAAAAAGTCCTCACCAGCCAATACACTTTATCTTTCTGTCTCTTCCTTCCGGAGCTGTCCCAGCTTCAGCAGCTTAATGGCTGCCTCTCTGCCGATGGTAAAAGGGCTTCTCCTGGATCCACCAGGGACTTTGTGATGTCCCTGGGATCAACAGAATGCACCCCTTGCTATCACCATCTCTACGGGACGGTTTAGGTCCGTTGGGACCGACCAGGGGCGAAGATATCAGCTGCGATCTCGGAGTCCCGAGATTGCAGCTGTATCGCAGCGACAAAGCTCCGCCTGTATCGCAGCGACGAAGTTCAAGCCATACCATGCCCACCAAGGCATGCCCACAGAACCGGTAGTAAAAAAAAAAAATGAATATCACCACTGGTTGGCTTCTTGGGTATGTTTCCAATATGGGCATTTTTTTGTTAACTGAGCATGTCAGTGACATAAACCAATTTTGTATGCAAGATTCTGCATTAGCAGCATTTTCATGGCAAAAGAGGAAAAGAAAAACAGGTGCATGTTAAAGAGAGGACAGAACCAAACAAATCCGTTTACTTTTGGCCCATCCATTTACTCATCTGCTTTAGCCACGGGGAGCAGCCTGTACTGTTTTTTTCAAGTGGCCCCTTGAGGTGCACAGCAGTTTGACAAATCACATTCTCAAAAGCCAACCGTGAAATCAGCTCTGTGCTTCCAGTTGACAGGACCTTAAAAATGCTCCTGGATAAAGACCAGTGTAAAGATATTGCAGGTTATTTGATCCCCTCCAAACACAAGGCAATTTTATTATTTTGGGGTCCCCACTCAAAGCTCACACAGAAGTGTAATCATACGACCTGGCAGGTTCCTTCTTGCAGCAGCAAACGTTAGAGCTGCAGCATGATTTATATGCACAATTGTAAGAGGAGGTTAAAAAAAAAAATGGGGACTGGAAATTGGTTAGAAATAAACAAAAGATGCGGTTCTCAAAGGCAATTTCATCTAAGCAACAGGGAATACCCTCTTCATTTAAAGATAAAGAGGTAAACAAAATCATTGAAAACTAGCCTTGGAAACCCAGTGCAAATTTTACATGCTAAATTAGTGGAGCTTTATTTCTGGTTTTCCATCACATAAGAATAGCTATGAATTTATTTTAAAAAGCCACATAAAGAAAGGACATGGGACCTTCCCCCCACCTGCCCCCACAGTCTGCTGTGGTTCAGTGGTGGTATGCTACCAGTTCAGACCGGTTCGGCCAAACCAGTAGTAAAAAGACAATCAGCTTAGAGGAAAAAGAAGAGAAAAGCACAGGATTTGCCTTCCTACCTGCCCCTGCGCTTTTCTCTTCTTTATCACCTCAGCTGATTGGCGCTGCAGGTCTCAGCTGGTGTGGGGAAAGCTGCACACTGGCATTAGGCAAAGCACGCCCACCAATCCATGCCCACCAAACCAGTGGTAAAACAATTTGAATCCCGCCACTGCTGTGGTTCTATTTATTCCATTATTGTGCTCATTTCAAGATGGTACAGAAATCCCCACAGCCAAATTCATGTTGTGCTTGAAAGTTTAAATTGTGCTTCCAAAGTTAAGAGAAAAGCTGTAGGAATAGGAAACAATTCTCCTATGTGTAAATTTAAAGAAGGGGAAAAATGGCAAAGAATCTGCTGGGATCATTTAAACAGTCAACAATAGTTTTTTGTTTGTTTTTTTAATGGCAGCTAATAAGTAGTAAGTGGCAGCCAATTTGGGGTCGTGGTTAAAACACCAGACTAAAAACTGGGTGACCCTGCGTTTTAGTCCAGCATAAGGCACAAAGTCAGATGGGTGAAGTTGGGCCAGTCCTTCTCTCTCATTTCTAGGAAGGAGGCAGTAGCAAACTACTTCTGAAAAACTTTGCCAAGAAAACTTCAGGGAAGGAAGGGTGGAAAATCAGTAAATAAGTTTTACAAGCCATAATAGTTGAGTTTGCAAAACATAGTAAGCCATGAATGAGCAACTTACTGTGTCTCGCACGTCTTAGACGTAATTTCCATGTACCATCAAAATGCAGCCACAGGATGATTGGATAGGATTATTTTTACTAAGTTTCATTAGAGAACATAGGTATGATTAACCTCAATATGGTAAATCTACACTTTCCATCCCTTTTGAGATGGAAATCCCTTCCTTTTGGAAGCCCAAAATTCATTCTATTCTTTCTTGAGTAAAAATAATGTTGGCAATATTTCATTTAACCATCAATTAAATCACTATAGTGAAATGGGTGGCCTAAAAATGTATCTTCTCTATCTATCAATCTATCTATCTATCCATCCACTGTGGTCCATGGACCCACAGTGATGAGATTCAAAATTTTGAAACAACAATTCAATCTGACTGGAAAGAGCTTTAGAAGGCACAAGCAAAACTCTTCTTCACACAGCCCATAATTAACCTTTGTAATTCATTAATGCAGGTTTACAACAGTTCGGCTTACAACAGTTCATTTAATGAACATTCAAAGTTACAATGGTTCTGAAAAAAAGTGTCCTGTGATCATTTGCACACTTATGACCGCTGCAACTGTCAACATCGAGCTTGAGAACTCAAAAGTCCAGGATCATTTGCATTTAAGAAGGCAAAACTAACTCTGAATTTCTCTAGCGCCTGTTCACAATATTAAACAAGGAATTTTCCAGCCCAACCCCCAGGATCCCACCTAGAGTATGTAAACAACTTATCTTGTTATGGGAACCATCTACCTTTCTCTTCACACCTGTTGATATGTCCTTGAAAAGTCGGCAGCATCCCCATGGTCATGTGATTTACAGTCAGATGCTTGGCACCTAGTTTCATATTTATGATGGTCGTGGGGTCACGTGATCCCCTTTTGCAATCTTCTGGTAAGCAAAGTCAATGGGGAAGCCAGAGTAACTTAATGTGGCAAGAAAAGTCGTAAAATGGGGCAAAACTCACTTAACAATTTTTTCACTTAACAATATTCATTCTGGGTTCAATTGTGGTCATAAGTTGAGGACTAACTGTGTACGATACAGTGGTGCCCACTCACTCAGGTGGCTTTAAAAAGGAACTCTTGAATTCGTGGAGAAGTTGACTAAGGGATATTTGTTCCAAGAGTCAATGTTTTTGGACAACATGCCTCCATATAATAATGACATGGAACATTGATAGGCAAGAGATATATCTCCACCTCCTGATGATGAGTACCTAGGGATATTTTGTTTGTTTGTTTGTTTGTTTTTATAAATTTTATTGAAAAGTTTTTAAAGAACATAAAATTAATCCAATGTGATGGCTTGGAGTGTAACACAAATATAACAAAATCCAAAACGTAAATAAATGTCCTTTAATGCCTCTAACTTGGCCCCACTGTTCAAAAATTCTCAGTTGGAGATAAAATGTACCCAAAAGAAAGCAATACAGTCCAAACTTAATGAGCAGATAGAGGTGAAATAAAAAAACCAAACAAACTACAATGATGAAATTTCCACAATGAAACAGATAAGTAATTACCAAATTCAAGGAGATAACAAGGCACAGTCTGTTGGAGGGATGCCAACCAAGATAACTTCAGCCCAAAATAAAACATGCTTTGCTTCTGGCAACGTTTGTTGTAATTATCTCCCTTATTACTAGTCTCCCCAGCTGCAACCAATGAGGAGGATCATGGCTGCTTCCTCTCTCATAAGCCAAGTTGTTGCCTTCTCCATTCCTCCCAGCATGTCCTAGGATGCAGAGGGGATGGGCCTGGTTCTTCCTCTGACTACCCAACTGGCCTCTGCCCTTCCCCAGCCTCTTCCACAACCTCCGGAGCCACACCTCCACTCCCTGTCGGCTGGGTCTGGTAAAGTCGGACTCTCCCTCAGAGTCTGACTCTACCATGGGCATGCCATCCAAACTAATACAGAAATAAAAGGGCAAAGAAAAAGAGAGAAGAGAGGAAAGAGAAAGATTCAGAAAGGAAGGATAAAAAGGAATAGAAAGAAGGTTCTGATTTCCTCTGCACCAAGTACAAATATGTTTATAAAGTTATCTCTTACTCGATGATTTTAAAAAGCTGCTTTTGTTTCTATTATCCATTTTTTCCCCTAATTATCAAAACTACAAGTTATAACTGCATTTTTCCCTGATTCATGTAAAAAAGTCTACAGGGGTTTCCAGTCATCCATTGTCTTTTCTGTAATCAAAGAAGTTAATGTAGCCTTTTTTCAGCCAATCAGAACAAAGCTGGAAGGGACCTTGAGATCTTCTAATCCACCCCCATATTCCAGCACGAGACCCTATACCATTTCAAACAAGTGGCTGTCCAGTGTCTTCTTAAAAACCTCCAGTGATGGAGCACCCACAAATTCTGGAGGCAGGCTGTTCCACTGGTTAATTGTCCTTACTGTTAGGAAGTTTCTCCTTAATTCCAGATTGCTTCTAGGTGAGTTCTGACTGTTCCTCCATTGTGGGTAATGCTGAGCATTTCCAATTTTGGGCTTATAATAATTTTGCTGCAAGCACACCAGGGACATTTGCTTAGCAATGTGAGAAAAAATAACTAGATAAAATGATCCTGGTTCTTAATTGCTTTGGAGTTTGTACTAGGTAGACTTTTCAATATTTCCATCATATTTATGACCATTGAGTTTTTAAGTGATTCTTCACTATAGATTTTATTATAATGAATATGAGTGTGTGTTGCAAACAAAATGATAAACAAAATGATATTTTGCCAGAACAGCATCTTTCAGATCAATTGTCTGGAGTTAAAAGAATTCACCAAAGACCAAAAAGAGTAGTTTTTTTTTTTAAAAAAAAAACTTTATTATCAACGTGAATATGTTAGATCTCAAGCAATCCAACAGTGAGAAAATATGTCTGGAATAATAGCGTCTGTTTGTTATTCATCTTTAAAGAGATTACCTTTATGAAGGACATATGCTAAGCTTAGGAAAGTGCAGAATCCCATGAGAAAAGTTTTGCTAATCTGATAAAGAAAATTTTAAAAGGGCCCCTTGATATTCCTTCAGTGTTCACCTAAGCAATCGTCTCTAGCTTTGCTTCAAATTTTGGTTTCATTTAAAGAGAAATTTAGTGGCAACTGAAATTAGATTCCACACTTACAGGAGTGGTATTGCAATAGTCTGTACTATATTACAAGAAAATGATTTATTGCAGCTACTATTATTTCATGAGATAAATCAGTTTAAATCCAAGCATTTGATTGAATTACTTTGTAGATGTTCTTAGGATGGAGTTGAGATGAGATCATTCTAATTTTACAGTCCCTCCTGCTTTCCAAAAGGGAGGGGATCAGTATACATAATGTTTAAATATCTTGGGGAATTCATTGTGGGGAGTAATTTAGGCTTACTATAGGCTTCATACTATTTTTCTAAAGCAAGGGGTGAGAAATACAAAAAGACATTACAGAACATAGAATAATAGGGTTGGAAAGAACCTCGGAGATCTTCTAGTCCAGGAATGTCAAACTCAAGACCTGTGGGCCAGATCCGGTCCATGGGGTGCTTAGATCTGGCCCATGGGACTGCCCTGGAAACAGTGAAGGACTAATCTATGGTGCCTCTGCCAGTGAAGATCTGTTTTCAGATGCAACCATCTCCTGCAGCTCTCTGCTAGTGAAAATGGAGCTCGGAAGGCTGCAGGACATTGAGATGACCCACTACACAACACCATACCCACTCGGCCCCCCAAGGTCAAACACAACCCTGATGTGGCCCTTAATGAAATCAAGTTTGACACCCCTGTTCTAGTCCAACCTCCTGATCAAGCAAGAGACCCGATACCATTCTGAACAAATGGCTGTCCAGTCTCTTCTTGATAACCTCCAGTGATCCAAAGGTAAGCCATTCCATTGATTAATTATCCTCACCATTAGGAAATTTCTCTTTAATGTATTCTCAACCTTACTTCTGTCCTCAGGTGATTTGGAGAGTAGGTTAAGCTACATTATGACTGTAGCTTTACTGAACAATATAGTATCTTTTAGTTTATGGCTGAGCAGAGGATAAATCTGGAAGTTCTATTACATCTCCAGATGATTTGTAGAAGATCATCAAAATTTCCAGATTTGCAAGTATTTAATAGCAGCCATGATATGGCTCTTTCCCTTTTTTCTGAATTATATTTCTGACATAAAGAAAGTTGCATTGGAATAACCCAGAGAATAATTCTATACAAAAGAACCCTGAAGCCCATGTAACCCTGATATTTAAATCAAATGTCTGGGCTCAGCAGGCTCTAGCAATAGCAATAGCAGATTTATTTACCGCTTTATAGTGCTTTACAGCCCTCTCTAAGCAGTTTTACAGAGTCAGCCTATTTCCCCCAACAATCTCAAGGTTGACTCAGCCTTCCATCCTTCCAAGGTGGGTAAAATGAGGATTTCACTCACCTCGGAAGGATGGAAGGCTGAGTCAACCTTGAGACTGGTGGGATTTGAACTGCCAAATTGCAGGCAGCCGGCAGTCAGCAGAAGTGGCCTGCAATACTGCACTCTAACCATTGTGCCACCGAGGCTCAGTCTTACTAGATACATTTCTATTGAGGCAGCTCCTGGCTAACACAGCCCTTGTCCCACAAAAGAATATTGTGCACCATGTTCTAGACACTCAAAATTTGCCATCACTGGTTTAAATCTCTGGATTTCATTCTTAGCCTACAAGAAGATATTGCATTAAAACCATTTCCATACTCCTAAATATTTATCAAAATCTTCATTCTCTCTCTGCTTACTCAGAGCTTCCAGATTCTAATGGGAATGAAGAGCTGTACTGTACAGTTGCTTTGGGTCAATAGTGTCAAGGGGAGAATAAGAGAAGAAAGAGAATGGAAAGAAGTAATAAAAGAGGTTCTGAGCTACTCCAGGTTTGTACTGCTCCAATCAACAAAGCTTAGTGTAATTTGCTCATCAGATGTTGGCTAGAAATTCTGGGAGGGGGTAATCTCAAACATCTGGAGAGCATAAATTAGACTGTGAAGCTTGCAGAGATATATATCATACAGAACTCTTGCTATTAGATAATTAAAAAATAAACTACACTGACAATTGATAGACTATCAATAATAAAAGAACAAATATAACATGCCTGGAACATTCCTCTTCTGTTCCCTAGGGTAAGCTGGGTGGAGAACATAAACCCAACAAAGGCCAATTATGAGGGATGGTAAAGATTATGGCTGCCATACAATGTTATGCATTCTATGGGCACAGAACCTCAATGCTAATTTAAGAAATAGGCCCTATCCTCTTGAAGTAATGAAAGCCAGTCATTTTCAGGAGAGGTTGGGCATTGGTTCTTACCTGATACGCCTCTTCTCGTGGAACTGCATAGAGCATCCAGAGAGTGGGAGGTGCTCCAGTCTTCACTTCTCACAGGCTGAGCTGAAATTGAGGAACGCCCTCCTCCTCCACGTGACTCCTCCATGCGTTCCCCCAGTTTTAACGAAGACGAGAGGACAACAACAACCCTCTAATCTTAAGTATTATACAACTTGAACTACAACACTAGAAATCGTTGGCCGAAAAAGGCTTCCCCCCACACAGATGGACCAATTAGGGCGGGGCTGGATGCTCTACGCAGTTCCACGAGAAGAGGCGTATCAGGTAAGAACCAACGCCCATTCTCCGTAGAACTGCTGTGAGCATCCAGAGAGTGAGACATACCAAAGCAAGTCTGTCCTACGGGTGAGAGTCCGTCTGGATTGGAACTTCCCCAGGATCTCTCACCACTTGCTGCAAGACTCGCCTGCCAAAAGATGCCTCAGCTGAGGCGTAAACATCAATCTTATAATGTCTTATAAAGGGAGATGGGGAAACCCAGGTGGCCGCCCAGCAAATATCAAGAATAGACGCCTGAGTAGCCCAGGCTGCCGAAGTAGCTGCACTTCTGGTGGAGTGAGCAGTAACCCCACTGGGAACTGGAATAGCTTGAACTAAATAGGCCTTGGATATGGTAGCCCTAATCCATCTGCCTACCGTGGACGGAGAGACTTTACAGCCTAGCGTCTTTGGCTGAAAGGACAAAAATAGAGACTCTGTCATCCTGATGGACTGCGTGCGAGAAAAGTAAATACGCAAAGCCCTTCGAACATCAAGGGTGTGCCACTGCCTCTCTTGCTCGCGCAGAGGCTTCGGACAGAAATTAGGCAGGACCAACTCCTGCGCCCTGTGGAACGCTGAATTGATCTTTGGCATAAATGCTGGGTCTGGTCTCAGAACCACCCGATCAGAATGAAAAATACACAGGTCTTTTCTCACGGATAGAGCTGCAGATATCCTTCTAGCCGAAGTCATAGCCACCGGAAATACTGTTTTAAATGTAAGAAATTGAAGTGATGCCTCTCTGAGAGGCTCAAAGGGAGATCTAGTCAAGGCCAGGAGAACTTTATTAAGGTCCCATGTCGGGTACCTGTGCACTACTGACGGGCGCAAATTAGAAGCCCCTTTAAGAAAGGCCTTGATTCGAGGATGGTGGGAAAGAGGACCGAAAGGACCACCAGCAACCACCGTTGAGAGCGCCGCTACCTGCCTCCTTAAGGTGTTAGGTGATAAACCTCCATCTAGGCCATCTTGTAAAAAGGCCAGGATCTGCGCCACTGAAGGAGAGCGCGGATCGATGAATGATTTGTGGCACCAGTTACAGAAACTGTTCCAGGTCGCATCATAAATGCGAGTGGTAGAAGGCCTTCTAGCCGCCAAAATGGTGTTTATGACCTGGGCTGATAAGCCTTCCTCAATCATCCTTTCCCGCTCAACCTCCAAATGGCCAACTGTAGCCACTGTGGCTCTGGATGAAGCAGCGGGCCTTGCGACAGCGAAATCTGATCTAACAAGATCCTCCACGGCGGAGATACCGACAGATTGCGGAGGTCCGCAAACCACGGCCTCCTGGGCCAATATGGTGCCACCATGAGGATTTCTGCTCTCTCGGCGATCAATTTTCGAATCACCCTGGGGATCAGCGGAAGCGGAGGGAAGGCATACAGTAGCCCGGGAGACCACGGGCAATGGAAGGCATCATGATTCTCTGCTCTGCTGGAGGGATAACGGGAGAAGAACCTTGGGGTTTGCGCGTTGAGTGGAGATGCAAAAAGGTCTACTAGGGGCTGACCGAACCTGGCTGCTGCCTCTCTGAACAGGTGTGGGTGCAGATGCCACTCTGCCTGATCCAGTGTTGCTCTGCTGAGCCAGTCTGCTTGGACGTTGGAGGCTCTGGAGATGTGCTCCGCTCTGATGGACGAAAGATGCGCCTTTGCCCATCGACACAGTCGCTCGGCCTCTCTCATGAGAAGGATGGAATGGGTGCCCCCTTGCCGATTGATGTGGGCCTTGGTTGTAGTATTGTCCGTTAGAACCAGGACATGGCGCCCTCTCACTCGATGAAGGAATGTTCGCAGGGCCAGGTACACTGCGCGAAGCTCCAACCAGTTGATGCTCCAACTTCGCTCCGCATGAGTCCAACCTCCCTGTGCCGAGAGAGACTGCAGGTGGGCCCCCCATCCGGAAAGACTTGCGTCTGTCGTGAGAATAACCCTTTGAGGCTCTTTGAATAGCTGTCCTCTGTTGACAGATGGTCACGTCCACCATAGGAGGGAGGCAAGAACCTTCGGCGGGACCTTCACTACAAACCTTGATGTGCTCCTTACTGAATGCTGATACGGCAGGAGGAATCATTGCAAAGATCTGGAATGCAAGCGAGCCCATGGAATAATGGAAATACAAGAAACTAGCTTCCCGAGAAGCTTGGATAAATTGAGCAAAGATGTTTTCCCAGTTCGCCGGATATCCCTGATAGTGGTGCGGATACTAATAAATCTCTCCTGAGAGAGGAAAACCCTCCCTTCAACAGAGTCAATCACAGCCCCCAGATGGGATATACGAGTGGAGGGGGTAAGCTGACTCTTCTCCCAGTTCACTAAGAACCCGTGGGACTGAAGTACCGAGAGGGTAGTGCTAGTATCGCTCTCGGCCTGATGTCGGGAAGGGGATACAACCAGGATATCGTCAAGGTAACAGTGCATCCGGATAGGAATTTGTCTAAGGTGAGCTGCAAGAGCTGCCAATACCTTAGTGAAAGATCTCGGAGCTGAGGCGAGACCAAAGGGAAGGGCTACATACTGGAAATGCTGATTATTATAGCAAAATCTGAGATATTTGGAATACGAGGAATGAATGGGAATATGGAGATAAGCCTCGGAAAGGTCAACTTACATAAGCCAGTCCCCTTCTCTGATGCCCTGTAAAATAAACTGTAGAGTCTGCATTTTAAACTTATGGCGTACGATAAAATGATTTTACCTCTTAAGATCTAAAATGGGTCTCCAACCCCCGGAATGTTTAGGCACCAAAAATAAAAGGGAATAGAAACCCCTTCCCTGTTGGGAGGGGGTACAGGTTGGATGGCCCTAATATCAGATAGATGTTTGATGGCGGAAGCCATAAGGGCCCGCTTAGCAGGATTCCTAGAGATGGGTGAAACCCTGAAAAGCTCAGGGGGGGGGAGTAAGAAACTGCAGGGTCAAGCCAAAGCGCACTGAATTTCTAACCCAAGTGTCTGAGGTGGATTCCTCCCACTTGTCGGCAAAATGCCTGAGGCGGCCGCCTATGGTAGGAAAACCTGCAATGCTACCTGGGTCGGCGGGCCGCCCTACTCCCGGAACCCCTAAAGGGCCTTCTGTAACTGCCCCCTCTCCTGCTTCTGTCTCCCGAGTCACCCCGGTCCTGGTAAGACGACCGGAATGAGGGGGAGCCCTGAAACCTAGGAGTGAATGATGACTGGAAAGGGGGACGAAAGGAGCCCCTCCGAAAGGGCTGGGAACCCTTGGCTTCCTGCCTACGAAAAAGTGAAGGCAGAAACTTTTTCTTATTTCGAGTTTCCAAAAGCAATGGCTCAAGAGCGGGCCCGAACAATTTCCTTTTTGATATGGGGGCTGAAGCCAACTTAGACTTATTTTTAATATCAGCCTGCCAGTGTCGAAGCCAAAGCAATCGTCTGGCAAATACGTGGGAAGATATAGCCCGGGATGAGAACTTAACCGAATGAAAGGTGGCGTTGGCTGCAAATTTCACCGCCGCCGTAATTTTGGCGATATCTTGATGGGCTCTGGTGTCAGCTGGGGGGATGTGTTGCTTCAGCTGCGTGAGCCACCTGATGGAGGACCGGGTGAAGAAGGAAGCAGCCGTGGCCAACCGGATAGCCCAAGCATCAGCGGTGTGAGCCCGCCGGAGCGCCATCTCCACTCGCCTATCCTCCGGCTTCAGTGCCTCCAGCGCATCAGTCGGATTGGAAGAGGAGGCAAGTCTTACAATCGGATCATCTACTTCCGGTGTGTCTAACATAGCGGAGAAATCCAGATCCAGGGTAAACAACCTCTTGTCCTGACTAGAAGGGGCCGGAGAAGGACCCACCGAGGCCAACTGCTTTGTAACCAGATCCGAGAAGATTGGGGGGGGGCGGAATAATGTCCGCTGCCACTGCCGGCTGTCTGAACATAAGGTCATCAGGACCTTCTGGGCTCAATGGAGGGGGTTCAGAGGGAGACTGAGAGGCCAGACCTGAAACGTTTTTTGCCTTAAATAATAAGGACTTAAATAAATGGGATTTAAAAAGACCCACAACAGCAGGTTGCTCGGGGGAAAGACCCTCATCTTCCGACATTTCTCCCTCCATTAGATCTGCCTCCAGAAAAGGTTCAGAATACTGCAAGGAACCTCTATAACAGAGGTGGGCAACTATGGCCCCTTTATGACTTATGGACTTCAACTCCCAAAATTCCTGAGCTAACATGGCTTGCTCAGGAATTCTGGGAGTTGAAGTCCATAATTCATAAAAGGGCCATCTCTGCTCTATAAGAACCTTCGTACTCTCCGAACGGTTCAAGGCCCACTACCTCTTCTTCTTGGGTATACTCCCCTTCTGGGAATGGGGCATCCATGTGAGGAGGTACCTGACCATGTTGAGATGCTGGTGCAGAGAGAGATCTTCCAGATAAGGATTCAGCCTCGGGAGTCCTCCCTCGGGAGTCCGGTCTAAACAGCTGCTGCATTCCTTCGGCTATTCCTTGACGAATGGCAGACTGCATCCATTCCCTAATGTCATCAGGTATAATGTTTGGAGTAGGATCTCCAGAACGTAGGCCTGCAGCGGTCGGCGTAAAGGTCGCCTCTGGCACACTGGAGGGCTGGTGGCCTCAGGTGGAGGTACCGCCCCTGGAGGAAGAGGATTGGCTTGGCGGGGTAGAAGGAAAGGCAGGTATTATAGAGTGTGACTCTTTAGCCCGCTTGCTAAACTCCCTTTCTAGGGCCTTATGACGCCGTAAAGCATCTCTTTGAGAAGCACTGAAAGATTCCTTGTCCCTTTTGCAAAGGTAATGCGTCTTTGATTTGGCCTTCAGAGAAGAGCCAGTAGGATTAGCCTCTGCCATAGTATTGAAAAAGGAAAATGGCGGTTGGCATGCCTAGGAGTTCGGCCTACTTACGTAAACCGGTTTTCCTAAGATTGGGTCATGTCCCCCTTTTTGAAGAAATTTTTATTCTAGAACAGTGATTAATTAAACTAACTATTTATCTATTCAAAGATCTCCTTTTTTAAAAAAAAAACTCTATGCAATAAAAGGGAAAGAAAAAAATCTACCCAAGGTTATAAATAAAAACCCTGAATATATACACTAACAATTATATACAATTGAGGGTTGGGTTCAAGTAAGGAAGACCTAAAACAGACCCAAGAAATTACAGCAAAAAAACCTAAATTCCAAATGGACCAAATGAATGCTGAGGCCAAGCAAATATATAAAAGGCAAGACAAAAGGGGCCTCTGTAGGCAGCCCCCCAACAACAATGGGGAGTACGTGCTGGCGCCTCTGAACTAGCTGCGGGCCAGGGAAGAAAGCCAACAATATCTAACCTAAGAGGGACAACAGGGCTTGGAGCCACAGTGCCCTCCCGGTAAAAACGGAGGCTCCACGTGGCCTTACGGTCCCGCTAAGGGCCTACAAAGGCCTCGCAGCTCACTCGTGATTCCAAAACAATAAGCCTTACTTGATTAGAAAAACAAAATGGCACCGGCCACGAGGCGTGCCCAAAATGGCCGCCTGGCTCAGAGCGCACAGTTCAGAAGCGCACCAGCCCACTGCAACTTCATTCAATAAAAGAAAAGGAGCTGGGAGAGAAAGCGCTGCCTCCTCTGAGGCGTTCTAGGGGGGAAGACGCAATTGCGTGCTACATATATAGCGCAAAGCCAAGCGGCTGAACCCAGCGCGCTTGGAACGGCAGAGGAAGAATGAGGAGGGGGGGAAGGCTCCAAACCCCTTACCTCCCTCCTGAGAGTGAAATCGCTCCGTAAAACTAAATTTGGGGCCGCACTACACTCTGCAGGGAGAAGGAGGAAAAAGGAAATCAAACCTGAAGCAAATACCAACAACACCTGAAACGGCCAAGGAACGGAAGAAAAGCTGCCTGTCTTTCTCGAAGGCTGAGCTAATAAAGGGGGAACGCATGGAGGAGTCACGTGGAGGAGGAGGGCGTTCCTCAATTTCAGCTCAGCCTGTGAGAAGTGAAGACTGGAGCACTTCCCACTCTCTGGATGCTCGCAGCAGTTCTACGGAGAATAAACTGATTACTCACTATACGATTTGCATACATGTTTAGCAGAGCTCAATGCCACTTAAACATGTAGCAGAAAATACTTATGCTTCACAGTTCCATGCCTGTTGTTCAGAAGTGAATATGAATTAATTCAACGGGACTTATTCCCAAGTTTCCTGGAGCACACATTTTAATTGGACACATGGTAACATGGCAGAGGTAAGCAACCTCTGTTTGTTGAGCCCAAAGACATTTATTTATTTGAAAATATACCTGCTTGTCTTGAAAAAATAGACAAATGTTAGTGGTATCTTAAGAATCAATGTAGCCAATGGTATAATGACCACACTTTTGCCTTCTTTTTAGCCTTGTGGCAGAGGTAAATATATGGAGGATGACCCAAATATATCTAGTTGGACAAAACCAAGTTGGTGTAGAGTAACCTCACTAAAGCCAAGTTTCTTCCGGCAGCTACTTTTTAGATGCATCCACAGGTTGCTATTAAATCTGTTTGTCAAACTGAAACGGTATCTGTCTCCAACAAAAAGTTCAATGGTGTGACCCCATGTAGCTGAAGAGGCTTTAATTTTCCATCTCTTTCTCTATGTTTCTCCATGTGTTCGCACAGTTTTCAATTTTATTTGCAAATCAGTTTGACTTGCATTTCTACAGACATTTGCAATCACCCAGAGCAATATTTCTACACTGAATGGGTAGACTATCCTTATTGGTAAATTACTAATTAACTTCATAAATGACCTCATAAATAAATGTATAACTAAATGAACACATGAACTCATAAATTACCATAAATTAATATATAACTAAATGATCTCAGTTCAGGCTTTCTTCAGTGCAAAAGTTTATAAATACTGTGCTTTAGGTGGGTCTTAACATTTCCAGTCCTGCCTTGGGATCTGATGGTGAAGGAAATCCCTCAGTAATGTTCTCCCACCAGACTAGCTTCATAATGGGTTGGATGAAGTGTAAAAATTAGGCTTTGTTGTTTCAATCTCATTTATGTGGAGAGGCACAGCTCTTAAAGAGCTTGGAAGAGAACACACCCCTTCAAAAGTTCCCCAGTTTGAAAAGAAACTCACACAAATCCCTTTAGGATGTGTTAAAATGGAATTAAATATCATTATAGAGACTTTGACACTTTGCCCTCTAGTGATCCAAATTACAGAAAGATGACTGTGTACATAATGATGTAATTACATGCTGTCATGAACAGTTTAATTACTACATGCCTGAATAAGCTAGTTTTTAGGCAGAATTCTTTTAGAACTCTTGGCTGGATTTTTTTCAGTGCATATGGAGGCTAAGTTCCCAACTTGTTTTGTCAAGGTAGAATGGTCTGCGGAAAAAAAAGGGCCACACACATATCTAACAAAGAACAAAAATCAGAGCTGAAAAAGCAACCATTTTCAACTCTTTCTTGTGCTTTTCTTGCTTGAAAATTGAAGCAATTTTGTGCCTAACAAAGAATTTAATACCTTATACTCCTGGCTAGTAGGGACATGGTGGCTCAGTGGCTAAGACACTGAGCTTGTCAATCAGAAAGGTCAGCAGTTTGAATCCCTAGTGCCATGTAATGTAGCGAGCTTCCATTATTTGTCCCAGCTTCTGCCAATCTAGCAGTTCGAAAGCACATAAAAAATGCAAGTAGAAAAATAAGGACCACTTTGGTGGGAAAGTAACTGCGTTCCATGCACCTTTGACATTTAGTCATGCTGGCCAAAGCGCTAGCTCTTTGGCTTTGTAACAGAGATGAGCACAGCCACCTAGAGCCCGAAATGGCTAGCATGTATGTGCAAGGGGAACCTTTACCTTTTACTCCTGACTAAAAGAGGGAAGAGACACAAATAAAAATCTTCAAAATAATTTCTTGAAGTTACAGGTGCAACCAAGGATTTCACTATCTACAAAAAGGTAAATACCAACAGATTGTAACTACAGGGAGTCTTTGACTTATAGCCATTTGTTTGGTGACAGTTCAAAGTTACAATGGCACTGAAAAAAAGTGACTTATGACCATTTTTCACTTATGACTGTTAACCACCCCAAAGATCACATGCTCAAAATTCAGACAATTGGCAACTGGCATGGATCCACTGGGTTGCAATGTCCCAGAGTCATGTGATCTCCTTTTGCAACCATTGACAAGCAAAGTCAATGGGGAAGCCAGAGTCACTTAACAACTGGGTTACTTACTTTACAGCTGCAGTGATCCACTAAGCACCTGTGATTTTAAAAAAAAGGTTGTAAAATTGGCCAAAGCCCACTTAGCAACTTCTTGCTCAGCCATGGGGGGTCAGCTGTGGTCATAAGTCAAAGTTCCCCTCAAATATAAACAATAGTTTACCAGTTTAGTCTAGAACAGAGGTCTCTGAAGTTGGCAACTTTAAGACTTGTGGACTTTAACTCCCAGAATTCTCCAGCCAGAGTTGAAGTCTACAAGTCTTAAAATTGCCAAGTTTGGGGACCCCTGGTCTAGAATAAAAAACTGTATGTGTGCTGCTGTGCCATTTTTTTATTAAATGTTATCACTTTTGATTCCAATCCTAGAAACTGTTTTCTGCTCAGACATGAGAAATACATGCTTACAAAAGGTAAATTTTGAAAAAGGCTCTGGGAACGAGCAGACAAAGTTAATAAGTTTGCAAAGCATCCAGGAAAAAAAAGAAAGAAAAAGAAAGAAAGGCAACATATTTCAGCATCTTTATTCTCTTTTTTTCTTCCAATAGTATACTTTATATACTATATAAATATAAATATATAAATAAAAAGTAAAAATATAGTCCATTACTGTTTTAGGCATCCCTATCTTTCTGAACAGATGATCTTCATGACAAATCACAAACTACTGTCAAAGCCACTTCCTCTTTTAAACCTGGTTTGTCATTTAGACTCAAAGAAAAAAGAGGAGGTTTAGAGACAAAGTCTTCATAGGAAAAAAAAAATGGTTAGAAAAAACAGTGGATGGAAGTAAGAGAAATGGCAAGAGGAAGGCTGCATTGCAAGGAAGAACCAATTTCAATTTTTATTTTTAAAGAACAGGAGACTTTTAGATCCCTTGCAGTGACAGAACCAGAGGGGAAAAAACCTTCACTGCAACCCAACATAGAAGAAGAGCAGAGCGGCTAAATTAAGTCTTAACACCTGATATTCCCCCTGCTTCTTCCTAAGCCAACTCTATCTTCTGCCACAAAAATGATTATGCCTATTTGGAAGCAGCCATCTATGGCAATTACGACCAGTGTGTGGTCAATGACTGTTCACAACAAATTACGGGAATTATTGGAAATGAGATGCTGGCAAACTTCTGGTGTGGATTTTGTACACAAAACATAGGCTGAAAACACTGAAATGATAGCCTCATAAATGATGCATCCTATTTACTGAGAAGTCCCTTTGTGTTTCCAAACTCTGGCAGTTTTCTACATTGTGGGTTTGACTTAAAAAAAAAAAACCACCAGGCATTTATACATTTATAAGAATTTATGAAAACACATAGAATACTTCTGACCTCATTAAAATCACCTGTTTATGAGTCCCTTGTTTGTCAGTCTGTAAAAAGTCACTATGGGAGAAACAGTACTGTCACTTTACTGCTTCTAGATACAGAATTATTTTTTATCACAAGCATGATGGATAGCCTTAATATTATTGAGAGTGCCTTAGGGGAATTCTTTTTAAATCTGGCATTATTCTGCCCTATTTTTTGTTTGTTTGTTTATTTGCTTGTTTTTGTTCCAGTTCTGCTGGGAACTTGTTCAAGGGGAGCGGGAATAAAGCTAGTTAAGGAAGCTTCCCAAATTTACTGAAGCAGAGAGACTACTGCTCGCTGTCACACCTGATCTTCAAATACTGCAGCCTACAATACAGACATTCAGACAAACAAATATTTGTATCCTTTCTGGTGCCTTTTCAGCAGCAGAAGCCAGAAAAGGATGTGAATATACATGGTTTTTGTGTGTGTGTGTGTGTGTATGCAGATGTTGCTGTGTTCTTAGCCGAGAATTCAAATGATGTGTTTTGAATATGAGATAGATTGTATGATGCAGAGCAAGGTATGGTTCTGGATGGAACAAGTGCAGCAGAAAGTAGGGGAAAACAAGGTGGCTGCTAAGAACTGATGTATGCAGAAGACCAAGAAAAACTGTCAAAAGTACATCATTGAAGGAAGAGCAGCAAAGTTGTTGCAGAGGCTAATGACCTCTGAGTTAATCACTACCATGATTTATATGAACAAATGGACACAAAGGAAGTTGAAGGAAAACTTGTATCAACTAGCAAAAATGCACATCAAAAGATAAGATAAGTGTCTTAAGGCTTGGCTCACTGGTCAGTCTCTCCCAGTCTAGTAAGTATTACAGCTCTTGAATTACTAACTTCCTGTTTTAACTTCTTGGACTTCTAATGATGAAATAACACCTCTCCAAAGCAACATGCTCCTTCAGAGAGAGAGCAATTTTTTTTCCAGGCTATTTCCTAATATCATGAACCAGGGATGCCCCCTGCTAACCATTCCTTCATTGCCACAATTGAATTTTAATTAACTGGACCATATCTACCTCCCTGTTGCATCCAAATCCTGCACTGGTTTAATCCGAATCAAATGGAATGCATGACAGAACTAAGTGTCATTTACAATTGCATTATGCTTTTTTTTTTAATCCTTCACATATGGGATTCTTAACTCCTCATGAAAGAGATATCACTTTTTCCCTGCTTTGCAGAGAGTGAAACAATTTCCACTAAAGAACATTCAGAGAGAAGAGGAAGTCAGGATCTATAATATTCTCTAGTCTTAAAAATGAACCCCAGATGTTCCAGGTTGTATGTTCTTCAGAAAATGAATATTGTATCGTAATGATCACCAGATCTCTGTGTAGACATATCATCATTTTCTGAAGAAGGTGGACAAGGAGGCAGCTCTGGTGCTTAAGGAACAGTTACAGAAGCTAACTACATGAAGTCTGCTTCAGGACCTTGTGAATTCCAAAAGGAAGGTTTCTCACCCACATTTCTATGCATCCATCTTTAATGTCTCCCACCCTCTTCACTCATTTTTTTTTTTGGAGGGGGGGGAAGTACACTAAAGCAGAATGACCAGCTTAGCATTGTGCTTAGTATTAAATTGGCAGATTATACCAATGATCTCTATGGCTTAAACATCATGGGAGCAAACACAACCACACTTGTTCTACATTCTAGGAGTGGTCCTGATTAAAGGAGTGAGAGAACCATTCCAAGAAGTCAGCATAATTGATCCTACCAAAAGTGGCAGAAATGCAGGATGTTCAATGAGATTGAATACCTTCCATTTCTTTCCTGATATAAAGTCCCTAGCAGAGCAACCAAGACTGTTTCGGTGGCAAACACAGGGCTGATCCAGATTTTGATGTATCCAGAAAATCCATTTCATATAAAAACATCAGAAATTATCAGCCTTCATCTACTGTATCATCTGTCCTCTACTCCTCCAATCAAAAGGGATATTATCCTCTGGAAAGTTTTTTTTTAACTTATTTTTAAATTGAATTGGAGGTCTCTTAAGTGATGGTGAACTATCACCTCTCTCAAGGCCATCATTACAACTCAGTTCTTTGTTTGTCTAAGTAGAAAAGGAAAAGAAGCTGGCCATTTAAGAAAGCAAACCAACTTCATAAAGTCCTCTTCCACCAGGCATTTGACTGAAATAATTTTAAGACAGATACTTATCTTTCTTTTTTCATTTTGTTCTGTATTTCATTATAGTTGTTGTGTGTCTACTTGAATATTCAGTGAGAAAATGAATGTAAGAAAAAAGATGAATATATTAGTAAATTTTTTTCTTTCAAAATGACTTTTCCATTCTTGTATTTATGTAGGCAAAACCTGCCAGTCGATTCAAATTTGATCAAAGAAAGATACTCCCATGACACAGAAATAGGTAATCCTTCCCATGCTTTATTCAGGATTTATTTTGCCCTTGTACTCTTTTTCTTATTTAATTTTAAACAGCAACCACAGTACAAAAAGTAGCTCCAAATTTCCATTCACGATGCAGCTCTTGTATCTGACCTGTTTGGGAAGCTGGCATCGAGACTTCTCAACCTGGTTGTCGTTGACTATATTGTGTGGGTCTAGGAAAGTAGTGGTGAACCTTTTGGGCTTGGCATGTCAAAACTTCAGAAAATCCCTACCTAGATTCTGCTGGCATCTCTCTCTCTCTCTCTCCCACACACACACACACACACACACGAGAGGCCCCTCTGGGCCTCCTCTTTGGATTCTCCTCTACTTTCCTCTCCTCCAGATGTGAGAGTGGCCTGCTCTCGCAGATACACTGGAACCTCTGAAAATCATGAAAAAATGATTTTGGAGGTCTCAGAGGCTGCACAAAAGCAAGGTCTTCTCATTCAACTTCTAGAGGGCATAGACTTGGCATGTCACATATAAGTTCATAATCACCTCTCTAGGATCAGGATAACTGAGTTTCAAATGGAAATTCAATGAATCATTTCAGACCACTTACCCTGATTCAACTTCACCCTTAAGTTACAGCAATAATGGGGAAAAGAAAGATTATATCAGCTGCCTGTTCTTATCCCAGCCCTCGCAAGAAAGAAAAATAAATATTGAATGAGTAAATAGACATTGTGCTAGTTGGTATTTTTCAATTTCTCTCTCCCTGAGAACATATTGCAACCAATAAGAAAATGGGAAAACATACACACATACACACATACATGTGTGTGTGTGTGTGTGTGTGTGAGTATGGGTGTGTATGTGTGTGTGGATATATATATATTTTCTGAGGTTCTCGCAGGTATTTGTATGTGGATCTTTGGTTATTCGGGTTTTCTCCCGCGTAAGATTGGAAGTATCTAGGCAACGTTTCGATGAAGTCTCATTCATCATCTTCAGGCTTGGTCTTCAGCTCTGTGCTTTTCTGTGCTTCTCAGCTCTGTACTTCCAATCTTACGCGGGAGAAAACCCGAATAACCAAAGATCCATATATATATATATATATATATATATATATATATATATCATTCAGCTTTGTTCGGGTGTTTTCCCACATCATAGTAGTGGTGCTTTTAAAGTTGTAGCAACGTTTCAGCAGAACCTCATCTGCCATCATCAGGCTTCTGTATCATCATCAGGCTGCTGAAACGTTGCTACAACTTTAAAAGCACCACTGCTATGACGTGGGAAAATACCCGAACAAAGTTGAATGCCATACATGTAAGTACCCGCGAAAACTTAAGAAAACATGTATGTATGTATGTATGTATGTACGTATGTATGTATATGCAGGTCTTGGCGTGTTTGGGTCTTTTCCCATGTAAGATTGAGAATATCTTGGCGACATTTCGACAAGGTCCCACTCGCGATACGGGTATTTGTATGTGGATCTTTGGTTATTCGGGTTTTCTCCCGCGTAAGATTGGAAGTATCTAGGCAATGTTTCGATGAAGTCTCATTCATCATCTTCAGGCTTGTGTCTTCAGCTCTGTGCTTCTCAGAGTGAGAACAAAATAACAGATGGCACACTAGGACACACCGTATACCAGAAGAAAACACACACTAACAGCTACCTCAACGCCCAATCCCACCACCACCCAGCACAGATAAATTCTGTGGCCAAAACACTAATAACTAGAACCAAACGCCTGGCAAACAAGACACACAGACACAGACTGAACTATGCACCCTGACTAAAGTACTGACAGCCAACAGCTTCCACAAAAGCAAAATCACCGGCTTGATCCACAAAAACACACTGAGACATAATAGAGACCCAGAAGATGAACAGACCTATGGAACAGCTGTCCTACCCTACATAAGAGGTACTACAGACAATACTACATAGACATCACATCAAGACTGCCTTCAAAACAAACAGAAAAATAGCAGCCATCCTTAGAAACCCCAAAGATAAAATTCACCTGGAAAACCAAGGCATATACAAAGTCCCCTGTGCATCATGCCCGGCCACATACATTGGACAGACCAATAGAAGAATAAGTACCCGCCTGGATGAACACAAAAATGCAGTCAAAAAGCTGGAACACACTTCCTCACTAGTCCAACACATGGAAGCCACAGGTCATAGCATTAACTTCAATGGCACCAACCCTAGCCACTATAGAAAACCCCAGCCACAGAATCATCAGAGAAGCCATAGAGATTGAAAAAAGACCAGAAAGCATGAATAGAAGGGATGATTCCACCAGGCTGTCAATCAAGCCTGCACTCACAAACAAAAAAATCTCCACACCACAAGCCAGGCAAACACCTGGGCACAAACAGATCCCCCCTGATACCTCCAGCTCAAACACACCCCAACCCAGATGAAACCCAGCTTCCTAACTAATGATAGTCATCCATTTACCCGAAGCCAAGCTGCACTAAAGGCCTCCAATAAAGTAACACAATGCTGCCAGCTAATCAAGATACAAAAAGAGCCAAAAAACAGACAGAAGATATTAGAAACACCAATCAAGCAGAACACAGCAAATTCCAAGACCAATAAACACAGACCAAGACTCCCAACCAATCAGGATGAAGAAAAAACCATTCTGGCACAGCAATAGGCTGCCCCAAATTTAAATCTGAAACAACTGTAAAAGTCTGACTCACAGATGAACACTATACAGAAGCCTGATGATGGCAGATGAGATTCTGCCGAAACGTTGCTACAACTTTAAAAGCACAACTACAATGACGTGGGAAAATACCCGAACAAAGCTGAATGCCATACACACACACACACACACACACACACACACACATATATATACATATACATACATATACATACATACATACATATATACATACACACACACACACACACACACACACACACATATTAAGGCACTTTTCCAAACAAAACCGCCACCTTGCTGAAGGTTGCTGAAATGATTAAGTACCTTGAGCATTTCAACATGAGAGGTGGTATTCAGCCAGTTCGGACTGTTTCGGACTGGTTCTGGCATACCGGTAGCAGAAAAATTGAGTAGTTCAGAGAACCAGCAAATACTACCTATGGCTGGCCCCACCCATCCACCCCCACCCTATCCTATCCTATATTCCCTTGCTTTTTTGCTCGGCTGATTCACACCGCAGAGCAGATTGCTGCGCCTCAGTTGAGCTAAAAAACAGCTCACTTCACCAGCACTGACACAGGGTGGTTTTTTTTTTTATTGCTGCATGCTCTCATAGAACTGATAGGAAAAAAATTTGGAATCCCACCACTAAACACTATGATTTCATACTATCTAGACATTTTGTGGATTTTCTTAGATCATGAGGGTGGGAGATTGGTGGTACTATCATAGCCATAGTAATTAGACCATTGAAGCTTAATTTGTAATTTATACAAAACTAAAAAAAAAAAAAAAATAAGTCAGCCACATCCCTTTATATTAAAAGTAAAGTTTGCCTTCAGTGAATCAAAAGAAGCAGCATGCATGACCTTTCAAAAAGGTAAGAACAAGCAATAATATATTGGCTTTCCAGCAGATTTATTTGGGGTATGCGGCAAGAGAGGAATTTAAGAAATGTCACCATTTTTGGATACATATCATAATCTTAGAAACAGCTCCCATCCCATCGTTTATGAGATCAATTCCTAGAAACTCAAAAAGCTGGGACAGACAGACAAACAGATGTCATGGACCACTGGCTGTTTTATTGGAGAAAATGAAGAACCAAATAACCTACTGAGTTGATTGTAAAGAGGAAAAAAATAGGCACTTCTGCTTGTCCAGTGGTCTCACCCACTGAAGCTTCATCTACACCACTGGATCTACACCAATTAACTCTCTTTGATTACAATTTTGGACTCCTTGGAGCTAAAGGATGGCCCTGAGACCTTGATTGATCTACATCCAGAGAGGGTTTACTTTGATTTGTAGTGCATGAATGTAGAACTCTGAGGGTCAAGAGCCAAATTTGAGTTTTGTATGGCATGTGAAGGAGGGACATTCCTTAATTTGTAGAGAATGAAGGGGAGAGAAATACTTTCAGCCTCACAAGATTCTATTAATGTAGCTTTAAAATAAAGTATAATTAGTTCATCTGGTCCTATTTTCTGTCTGGTCTATCTTGTAAGGCTGACAGGATTTCACTCTATGGAAATATACAAAGCTTCCTCTTCTAAACTTTTAGGAAATTTCCCATTTTTTTATCTTCATCTTTTATCAATGGTCATGCTTTTTGAAAATGCAGGATGCCATATGATTTTTTTTAATTTTATTGTTATTTATTATAATTATATATTTGGGATAATTATATAATAATATATACAATATATAATTATAACTCATCCAGAAGGTCTAATGTACACCTCCCAGACTTGTTTTACTGGGGTGATATAAAATGTGGCACAGAAATAAATAAATAATGCATCCATCGTAAAGATAGAGGCAGGGTCAATCCAGACATCTAACAACTTACCATCCACTGAATAAAATATGCAAACACCCAACTTTTGAGACGTGTGAGCTGTGTTTCACTACATATATTCCATTGACTTCAGCTACTAAATCATATTTTTACTTCTAGTGTGTGGGGAGGCTATATTAATCTGAACTTATGCTATGTGAAAAAATATTCTTTGGACTCCCTAATTCCAATTGAATTATTTAACTTTAACCATTTATTTGATACATCAAAACAAATTCCCTTCCAGGATTAATTCTTCAATTAATGTAGTCATTATTGCTACATCTATACACACAACAGGAATCACAAAATTGCATTTTCTTATTTAAAAGAGGAAAGGAGTTCCTTAAATGCATGAGATTAATGGACTGTCATGTCTAAAATCACAATAAAAACACTTAAAGGCATTAAAGTGAATGGCAATGGTGTTTTAATCCTAAACAGCATAATTAACATCTTTAGAAACAACAAGAAAATAGAGCTTTTGAACACACATTATTCACTTCTATAACATCTAGTGTTCACTTCTTTTTAATTTGGCTTTACTGATTTGGTGGTTTCAAAAGTGAAGAAAGGAAAAGAGGCAGTCTCATGTGTGTGTGTGTGTGTGTGTGTGTGTGTGTGTGTGTGTTTATAACTCATATATATTTTTTTAAATTTAAGTTTTAAGTTTCTTAACTTTAAGTTTTTGCGGGTACTTACATGTATGGTATTCAGCTTTGTTCAGGTATTTTCCCACGTCATTATAGTTTTGCTTTTAAAGTTATAGCAACGGTTCAGCAGAATCTCATCTGCCATCAGAAGCCTAACGATGGCAGATGAGATTCTGCCGAAACATTGCTACAACTTTAAAAGCACAACTATAATGACGTGGGAAAATACCTGAACAAAACTGAATACCATATATATATATTTGTAGATTTTCACGGGTACAGGTATGTAGGTCTAGGTGTGTTCGGGTCTTTTCCTGTGTAAGATTAAGAGTATCTTGGCGAAGTTTTGGTGAAGTCCCACTCGCCATCCTCAGGCTGGTGGTGCTCTAGGCCTCGTGCCAGTAATAATAAAAACCCCATATTCCAAAGAACTGACAAGCTGAAACACCAAATTTTAAAGCATAATTATTTGACATATCAAGATTTGTGATTACTTATTTTAAAAGAATCCCAACATGAGGAGTTAAATTGTTTTCAAATCCATTCCATAATGACCAATCTGACATTTGGCCTGGAAATGTACAATCATTGTTTCTGAGTATTCCTGGATCAAGTGAGGGGAAAAATGAGGAATGGCTTGTTCCCAACTCTTGCCCTCTCCCCTTCTCTGTACTTTTCTGAGTTACAAATGTTGCAATTCGTTGTATGCTGGCCAAAAAGATAGGTGAAAGAGATTAGTTGTGTTTTTGAAACCTGTAGGGTCAACGAATGCGGCATAGCATAAGATGATATGGAGGCCTGTTGAATAGCAACAACACGCTTAGACTTATATTCCACTTCACAGTGCTTCACAGTCCTCTATAAATCATTTATAGAGTCAGCAAATTTCCTCCAGCAATCTGGGTCCTCATTTTACCAAAGGGATGGGAGCCTGAATCAATATTGAGCCGGTGAGAATCAATACTGTAGTCTAATCACTGTGTCACACTTATCTTCTGTACAAGATACAAATGCTCACCTCCTTTAGCCCTCAGATGCTCTTCCATATTACAACTGGACTTCCTTTTTTTTTTCCCTGAAAACATTTTGCTTCTCACCTAAGAAGTTTCTTCATTTGTTGGATGAGAAGCAAAATATTATCAAGGGGGAAAAAAACCCAAGAAAGTCCAGTTGCCTTATAAAAGAGCACTTTCAGAATAACCATGACCTAGGTAATTGAAAATGTCCATAGACACCCTCTTTGGGGCCAGGGTTACATTTAGGATAGGAGGAAAGATATTTACTGGCTGATGATTCCTTTTAAGGAGCAAAGCAAAGCACTGGAAAAGATAATCAGGGAAATGATTAGTTTCTTCAGTATTGTTTTTTTTCTTCACTCTAGTTTTCGTAGGATGAGAAGAATTATCCTAAAGGAGAAGATCCCCCAAAATAACGCAGTGCCATGCCACATTGGTAACAACCAGCACTGAAATAATGGTTGCAAATGTATAGGTAGCTTGAATAGCAACCAAGGAATAGATATAAAAATTAGAGGTGACCATCAGCAATCTTGTCTCTGCATTCTATAAAGGGCATTTCCAAGTCATCCCACACACATCAAAAGGACTAATTGCCTAGGAGCTTTTATTTATTATTACCATGTTGAGGCATCTGATTAACCCCTAGATCAGGGGTCTCAAACACAATTTACCTGGGGGCCACTGGAGGCAGAGTCTGGGTGAGCCTGGGCTGCATAATATTATACTTTATATTATACACTAATATTATACTTTCATATCACAGTGGGGGCCACAGGATATCATCCTGCAGGCCACAATTGGCCCGCGGGCTGCGAGAATGAGACCTCTGCCCTAGATTTTGTAAATAATACTGAAATTGCAGTAGTTGTTACTATTTTTTAAACAAATCTTTTCTCCAGTTTTTTGATCGTCCTACATCATAACTAGACTCGTCCATTGAAACAGAAACCTTCCAATATGAATCATATATTTTGCTTTTTTTTTAAATTTAAGACATCTTTTATATCTTTTATACAGTGGTATTTCTGTTCTGTATATATCCTTTCTGATGCATTGCAATTACTGGGTGAAAGACTATTGCAGATTCAAAAGATTGTAGGTGGGCTTTTCCATCAAATGGTTGTTGGAAATCCAGAATGGAAACCCACTGAGAAGAGATCGACACAAAGAATATTCCACTGGGAGGCCTGAAAAACTGGCATTCACCATGACTGCAGGATCTAGAGAACTGATGCATGAAGTAAAACAAGCTGGATGAGAATTATGCCTGGGAAGAATACATGGTCACCTATTATTCAGATAAAGACTCAAGTATAAACAGGAGATTTGTTATGTCAGACACAAACATGAGGTATATGTACAGATACATACAGTAAGATAAAGGTAAAAGTTCCCCTCGCACATACGTACTAGTCATTTTCAGCTCTAGGGGGCGCTGCTCATCTCCGCTATAAAGCCGAAGAGCCAGCACTGTCCGAAGACATCTCCATAGTCATATGGCTGGCATGACTAAACACCGAAGGTGCACGGAACGCTGTTACCTCCCCACCAAAGTGGTCCCTATTTTTCTCCTTGCACTTTTACATGCTTTTGAACTGCTAGGTTGGCAGGAGCTGGGAGCAGTAACGGGAACTCACTCCATTACGTGGTGCTAGGGATTCAAACTGCCAAACTGCTGACCTTTCTGATAGACAAACTCAGTGTCTTAGTCACAACCACGTCCCTTTTATATATACAGTAAACAAATGCAAATATACATCCATAAACCAATTCATCTTTCCAAATATTATTGTCAGGCCCCCAAAGCTAAGAAAGACAGAGTTACTTTTAAGCAGTTTCCCCCATTGTTTCTCACGTATAGTCAGAATTCTTGCTAAGCTAAAGCAATTACCTGCATCATTAAAGACCTAGTCTGAAAACATCTAGGGCAGGTTTGTCTTGATTCTCTTTCTCCCAAGCTTCACTTTCTCTGGTCCTTTGGAATACAGTCCCTCCCTCCTGGAAAGCCACGCAACATTCTACCATAATTACAGAACTACACAAATCTCACACTCTTTCATTATTATTATTTTTTCCCCTACTGGTTTCTTCTAACAGAAATCCAGACGTTTCCTGAACAAATGTTCAAAAGGGAGCTTGACCATATGTCATAAAACATCTCCTGTCTCTTGTAGGTTAACTGGCTCTGGGTTCTGGCCCTCAGCGAAACTGCTAGAGCATTAAGATTGGGAAAAGCTAATATTTCATTGTACAGTCTAAAATGTTTTATAGGATTGCATTTGCAATGCTAAGTGCTGCATCTACTTTATTTATTTGATGTTCTTCTGTACCACAGTCCAGCATATTTCTAACAGTTCTGATATCATACCATTAAAATGCATCATGGAAAGGAAGAGCTGAAACTGAAGAAATCCAAGTAGCAAGCAGCTTATCCAGGAATTATGACATACCTGGCCCAGAATGTTGCTTACTTTTATTTTTGATTGCTTTTGGGGGGGGGGGGTTCAGAAGAGGAAATCTATTTAGGGAACTCAACTGTATATCATAAGACACAGCAGGAATGGTGTAGTTATTTGGCCCACTGCAAGATAGCTGTCATTAACCTAATGAACACACACTGACAACACATCCATTGCGAACAAAATATTCTACTGCATTAAGGTAGCATATGGATGAAGAGGCTCCCTTCAAATCCTTATAACTTTCATCCATCCCTCTTTCATAAAAAGACTGTTTTAAAGGAAAAGCATCCATAGGCTTTTGTTGTCTTAATTAAAACTTCTCAAGCCATCCCTAAACGTGATTATTTTCCTAAGACTCAAAGCTTTCATCTCTTTATGAGGACAAGCACAATCTCTCCAAGTATTTGGCTTTGTGTGGGGATTAACTCCAATTAAATACCAGCTTGTTGCATTAATAGCACTCCTTCACAAATGTCATGATAATCAAGAGACATATTCAATTTAAATACTGTCCTTGGCAGGGATGCCACAAATGGCTCCAACTGTTATTAGTACACTGGAATTTCTCATCATAGTCCCCAAATTACAACTACTGGCTTAGCGACTGTTTGAAGTTACAATGACAATGAGAAAAGTGACACATGACCAGTCCTCACACTTACAACCGTTACAGCATCTCCACAGTCACATGAACAAAATTTGGGCGCTCAGAAACAGGTATGTATTTATGATGATTGTCGTGTCATGTGATTGCCATTTGCAACTTTCCCAGCCAGCTTCTGACAACAAAGTCAACAGGGGAAGCTGGATTCACTTAACAACTGCAGAGATTCACTTAACAACCATGTCAAAACATGTAGTAAAATGGGGCGCAATACACTTAACAACCATTTTGCCTAGCAGTGGAAATTCTGTTCCCAATTGTAAGTCAAGCGCTGCCTGTAAAGTAGATAGTTTTACAGCCTTTACTAATGTGATAAAAACTAAATGTGATGTTATAGCAGAATAGAAGGAGAAAAAAAGGGAATAATAGAGTTTTTTTTTATATTCTAACTCTAAAGCATAATCCTTTGGCTGGCTAGTCAAGGACTTGATATACTGGTTCTAGAGACCATAGTTAGATCCAGTTGGTATTTCTTTCCTTCTGTTTCCCAAGATGATACTCGCAAAAGTTATCAGAAAGAGCAGCGAGGCTGTAAAAATAATGGAAGGGAAAGTAGATATATATATAACACCAAAGGAAACAGAAGGTGAGACTTTTGGGAACTTAGAAACAGCAACTCAGTCCTGGTGGAAAGAAGCTTGGGAATAAAGGTTTCACAGAATTCAGGAAGACTCAGCCTTAATGAACTCACTTTAAATGAGGCCTGGAAATTCCAGTTTCTAATATTAGTAATAAAGATACTTTCAGTGAGTTTATGTAGTTCTTTTTTCCTTGATTTTACCAAGTTGTTAGAGTTTGACAAAAGCCACTTATGTCAGCCTGGGCATTACTAGGTTGAGCCTATTTTGTTCTGGCACCATCAACCCTTGAGTAGAAGTCTTCCAGAATAAATTTGCTTTTTAGGAAGCATCTAACCCAGGGGTGGGCAAACTCTTTGGCTCAGGGGCCGCACTGACTTTTAAAATTTGACAGACGGGCCGGGTCAGCACAAGATTTTTTGGGAATCGCCCCCCCCTTTCCCCCCTTCTTCTCCTCCTTCCCCTCCCCTCGGAGGTCCCCTGAGTCAGAAGTTGCTACCGGCTCCACACGGCTCCAGTCCCGCGTTGCCTCGGGAAGGGAAAGGCAAAAAGGAAGAGCCACGGCGGTGCTTTGCAACGGCAGCAGCGGCACCGGAGGCTCAGGCTCAGCAGCTCCTGGTTTTGCCTTTTCCTTCCCAAGGCAACGAGGGACTGGAGCCATGCAGAACTGCGCCAGCAGTAGCAACTTCTGACAGCCCCAGCCGGACACCTGAGCAGAGCCCGGGTGGAACTGCCTGTTGCTGCTGCCGGAGCACTGCCAGGTCGCCTCCTCCAAGCAGCCCGCCCGCCGGGCTTCCCCTCCACCGTGCGGCTTGGAGCCAGGCACGAGCGCCCACGAGTTAAAACGAAGCCAAAAGCTGCTGGGAAGTTGCTCAGATTTCCGGGGCTTCCAGGGCTTTGCAAAGGCAAAGTTTGCAGGCGGGAGCATCTTCCTGCCGAGGAGTGGGAAGGGTTCCACCTGGCAGGCGGGGCGGGCTACTTGGAGCGGGCTGCCATGCAGCTCGGGGTGAGGCGCGAGCACCCGTGAGTTAAAAGTTGCTGGGAAGTTGCTGTGGTGCTGGGAGCAGGCTTTTAAAGTGCCACCCGAGCAAAGTTTAAGCAGCCCGCCCGCCCACCAGGCGGAACCCTTCTGCTCCTTGGCGGGAAGACACTCCAGCCTGCAAACTTTGTCTTTGCAAAGTTTAAGCCTGAAAGCCCCGGAAATCCGAGCAACTTCCCAGCAACTTTTGGCTTCGTTTTAACTCACGGGTGCCCGCGCCACACCCTGAGCCGCACGGCAGCCCGCTCCAAGCAGCCCACCCCGCCCGCCAGGCGGAACCCTTCCTGCTCCTTGGTGGGAAGACGCTCCAGCCTGCAAACTTTGCCTTTGCAAAGCCCTGGAAGCCCCGGAAACCCGAGCAACTTCCCAGCAACTTTCGGCTTCGTTTTAACTCACGGGCGCTCACACCTTGCCCGAGCCACACAGCGGAGGGGAAGCCCGGAGCGCCGCAGGGTCACCTCCTCCAAGCAGTCTGCTTGCCCGCCCGCCTGCTGGGCTTCCCCTCCGCCGCACAGCTCGGGGCCAGGCGCTCGCACCCGCGAGTTAAAACGAAGCTGAAAGTTGCTGGGAAATTGCTCGGGTGCTGGGAGCAGGTTTTTAAAGTGCCGCCCAAACAGGACTGCCGAGCCAGGAAACGGGGCACCAAGGCAGGGTAAGGCTCCACCAGCAGCGGCCTAGCTTTAGGTGGCTCCAAGCAGCCCGCCCCGCCTGCCGGGCAGAACCCTTCCAGCTCCTTGGCGGGAAGACGCTCCAGCCTGCAAGCTTTGCCTTTGCAAAGTTTAAGCCTGGAAGCCCCGGAAAAAAAGGGGGGATCGGCGGGGACTCACCTTCGGAGAGGTCGCACTCGAAGGTGATTTCGAACTCCCAGATGAGGCCTTTGCAAATTTCTTTTCTTTCCTACCCCTAGATCACTCCACACTGTTTTGCAGCTTTGGGGGCCACGCAGCACAGGGCAATATGCCAGGCCCAGAGATTTTTTTTCAGGGGCGGGCCGGATTGGACAGACCAACGGGCCGGATGTGGCCTGCGGGCCGTAGTTTGCCCACCCCTGATCTAACCCAATGTTTTTCAAACTTGGTGGGGGGGGAGACACAATGACGCAGTGCTTAATGACTCTACTGGCCAGAAATTGTCTGCACTCTGGTGGTTCAAGCCTGGCTCCGTGAAACAGAATGCGCTCCATTTGTTTGATTCCTAGCTCCTGCCCACTCTGCAGTTCGAAGACATGCAATATTGCAAGTAGAGTAGCTTCACTTTAAACAGCTCAGATAAATTTTGTTTCTTCAGAGCTGAGCATGGAGCTAAGCCACGCCCAGACTCCTTTCAATATCAGCCCCCAAGTCAGTTCTCATTGGCTGACCTTGTTAACTATGTCTCTCTGCAAGTTGATGAATATTCTGACACTCCTCCCTTCATGACTGGAAGGGACAGAAATCCAATTAACTTAATATGCTTCCCGTGGTGCATTCCACCCAATGGCTTGGTCATTATGTCAGCCAGATTGTCTTCTAAATGGGTACCACCTTCGGTGGGAAAAACCTAGCTGTGTCCGTGTGTGCAGAGTGTGGGAAGCCAGTGCTGGACCTGACTGGACACAAGCCATCGTGACACGACATGAGGTGAGGCAAAACCATCGAAGGAGCCTGGAAGAGCCAGCAACCTGAGCCCCACAAGCAAATTGGTGTAAAGCTAGTTCATTCCCCACACTGCACTGAGGGGAGACACACAAGTGCCAACCAGAATGAACAAGCAATCTAGATTTTCAAGACTGCATTGTGCCTAGCATGTGTAGATTTCCCCAACATTATCTGCTATATGCTAAATAAATAAATAAAACTTGGCAACTTTAAGATGTATGTCCAAAAGGTGCTTTTTTTTCAGGAGGCATCTGGACTTTTTTGTTTTTGTTTTGAAGATGTTTTGCTTCTCATCCAAGAAGCTTCTTCAGCTCTGACAAGATGGTGGGGAATGGAAGGATTTATATTCCTTGCAGACAGCTGGTCATTTGCATTCTTTTAGAGCATGGCTGTCAAACTCCTGGCCCATGGGCCAGATGTATCACGTGCTGAACATGCCTACGCCCGGTTTAGCAAAGGGGGAAAAAGTTGTGATAGTCACAGGATGCTGTCAGGGCGCCATGCATTTGACACCTGTGTTTTAGAGGGTTGTTGAGGCACTTGGAGGTTTATCTGTGTCCTCAGGGTCATCTGAGTAGTGCTCCTGGCTCCTGTAGCCTGCAATTCTTCCTCTGGAAATCCATTCAAATCCAATCCAAAAATTGCAGACCACAGCAACCAGGAGCACTACTCAGGTGACTCTGAGGACACAGATAAACCTCCAAGTGCTTCAACAACCTTCTAAAACAGGGGTGTCAAACTGAAGGGCCACGAGTCGAATCTGGCCTATGGGGTATCAAAGGACTGGCCTGTGGTGCCTCTGCTGGCATGTGTGCACCCCCACAGGCCATTTTCAGCCTCCACAGCCTCCTGCAGCACTCTGCAGGCCAAAAGCCCCTTTTAATCCTTAGTCTTGCTTTCTTGCTTTTATTTTTCTGGAGGAATTTTCCTCCCTTTCTTCTCTCTCTTTTTAAAAAGATTGTAACCACTAGTCTCTTGACTTTCTGAGTAGAGTTGAAAGCATGACATAAGACAATTGAAAAACTGGAGAAAAGGTTTGTTTAAAAATTGGTAACAACTAATTCAATTTCAGTATTATTTACAAAATCTACTGGTTAATCAGATGCCTCAATATGACAACATCATCATCATCATCATCTCCCAAGCAATTATGTCATGCTTTTGCTTCATCTTAAAATAAATTCACAGCTACAACAATAATAGAAATAAATGCTTAGTAAAATAGCATGCCATGTTATTTTATCAGGGATAATCAGAACTTGTTACAAAAATAATTCACCTGCTAGAAACAATCTAGAAAAACCCCAAGCAACTTTATGATGAGAAATGAATACTTTCATACATATAGGGAGGCTTTTCTAGGAAAACACAGCTTGCGTTGCTGTGTAGGCATGTACATACAATGACAATCCCTGATAAGTATTACATTTTATAATACCTTTTTTATGAATGCATATGGTTTCCAAGAAGAAAATATTAGAAATAAAATACAGCACAGTCATATTATATGAAATTAGAAAAAGGTATATTGCTTGGAAAGAAAGAACAGGAAATGTTGACTTTCTAAGCATTATGATGTTTTGGAACCCTTTAAATACACAAAACACACTTTAAATACACAAGACATCCATGAAATATGGTTGCTGGTATGCACACAATGAACTATTTGATAAGGTAACGTGTAGAAGATTTGAAAAGTTTGCTAAAAAGTTTAAGGAAGCTCAAGAGATAAGAAATATTGTCTCTGAAGTACTGCAATTACTTCATCTATTCAAAATTTATATATGCAAATTAAATTGATGCAAAACCATTAGATGAAATGGAGGTCATCCTTCCATAAACTAATGCCCTCCAGAGGATTAACCTACCCATCCTCCTCCTGGTAACAAGGACAAGTAAGAATGATGGATGATACTATCCAGCATATGTAGAATGTAGTTGATTTATTTATTGGTAAATAGAAAGAATAAATGGATGTTCATCCCCAAGTCCTAGTGTGCTATCTTATCATGGTAGTGGCGGGTTTTCCTGTGAGAGATGAATGAAGAATGGTTGGAGTGTACTGTATATCAAGATATACCCATCAGGATCACCCAAGATGGGAAAGACATCATACTGAGCAGCTAAAAGCCAGGGAAAGCAACGATATAAGAGGAGAACACCACAATGGCCAACAGATTGCAAAAGATCAATCTACATTGCACTATCAACACACACATGATTAACATAGTGTAGGATGGCTGTAACAATATCCATAATTTCACATGCTAGCAAAATAACGCTTAGAATCATCCAATATAGATTAGAGCCCTATGTGGAAAATAAAAAGTGACGAATACAAGACATTTCTACCGTTGGATACTTGGAAAAACCAGAAAGAATATAAGAAGAATAGAATAGAATAGAATAGAATAGAATAGAATAGAATAGAATAGAATAGAATAGAATAGAATAGAATAGAATAGAATAGAATTCTTTATTGACCAAGTATGACTGGACACCCAAGGAATTTGTCTTGGTGCAAATGTTCTCACTGTACATAAAAGAAAAGATACATTCATCAAGAGTCAAGAATCATGAGGTACAATACTTAATAATTGTCATAGGTTACAATAAGCAATCAAATCATACCAGGAAACAGTCAGTAAAAAATCATTAGGATACAAGCAACAAAGTTACAGTCATACAGTCATAAGTGGGAAGAGGTGGGTGAAAGGAAGGATGGGAGGATTAATAGTAATAGTAATGCAGATTTAATAAATAGTTGGACAGTTTTGAAGGAATTATTTATTTAGCAGAGTGATGGCATTCGGGAAAAAACTGTTCTTGTGTCTAGTTATTCTGATGTGCAGTGCTCTATAGCGTTGTTTATAAATATAAGGAAGGCTAAACTAAGGATAACTAATGATAGCAGGTAGAACAACGAGCCTTAGGATCAACAATGAAGATATTGAAGTGGGGGAAGGCTTCTGCCTTTTAGTCTCAACCACCAAAAGTAAAGAAACAAACGGTGAAGTAATACACTGCAGATTAACAATATAGCTGTGAAGGCTGATAGATATGTTATGTTCTGCGCATGGGCGCAAGGAACGGAGACGAGGCAGTGAACAGTGAACTTCAACTCTTTATTAATCATTCTGAACAGAGCAAAAACCTAGGGCAGCAGCAGTCCTTTTATAGGGCAGGCTGCTGATCTAGTAACCAATGAGAAACGTGGAGTGTTAACCCCTTGAACCAATGAGAGTGGCTCGTTAACAGCCAATCAGATTCTCCTGAACGGACCAATCCGATATCGCTATTATCGGCTAATCAGAAGTGCAGGATTAGAACCCTGCTTTTTCTAAAGGTTTGATAAAACTTTATTTAAGCGTTTTATTAGTTCATAACACCCCTTCCCCCCGGGTTCCGTTTAAGGGGTGCGCTGACGTAATCCCTGAGGTATGAAGGTTGTTTTGACTGTCTATTAGATTTACACTGTCTCACCGGTTCCTGTCTGTAATCCGGTTTCGGCGGGACGTTTTTGGGCAAATCAGGTACCGGTGGTTCCGTATCCTCATTGGATGAGTCGGTGCCGCTAATGTTCTCGTTGTTGTCCTCCGATCTTTGCGGGCTTGCTTCTGTTGTGGTGTTCCTCTGTGGCGAGGACACTCCCCTCCCTGATTCTTCTTCATTTGTCACGCCCGATTAGTGACTTCTTTCGCTCCTGCTTTCCACCATCTCGAATTCGGTTTCTTCGACAACCCCTCCCCCCTCAGTTTGGGAGTTACCGGAGTCGCAGAAACTGGGTTGTAGCCTTGAGCGAAGCTGATCTATATGGCGTTTCCATATTTTTCCGTCGCAGGTTTTCACCCGGTATGACCTGGGTCCAGTGGCTTGAATTACGGTTGCCTCGACCCACAACGGTTCACCGGAAAGTTTTCTGGCGAAAACTAAGTCATCTATCTTGAATTCATGGCATTTTCCACTAGATCCACAGGGTTTCTCTGGCTCGTAAGACGGGTGAAGCCGGTTGAGGTGGGAACGGAGCTTGCGTCCCATCAATAGTTCAGCTGGAGTCTTGTTGGTGACGCTGTGTGGAGTGATGTGTCGGAGTAGGAGTATTCTGTTTATTTTATCTTCAATGTCCCTATAGTCCATTTTGTAGAGGGTTTCTTTAACAAATTGTACCAAGCGCTCGGCCCTTCCGTTAGCCACAGGGTGCGCTGGCAAAGTTAGCGCATGGCGAATACCCCGGTCTGCTAAGTATTGTTCAAAGGGTAGAGCGGTAAACTGGGGTCCGTTGTCGGAGACCAGAACGTCTGGCAGTCCATGCATCACGAATAGCCTGTTCAATTTCCAGATGACAGACTCGATTGTAGTACTCTTCATTTCGTGGATCTTGAGCCAGTTGGAATAGGCATCCACTGTTAGGAGGAACGTATGTCCCTTAGTAGGTCCCGCAAAGTCAATGTGGATGCGGGACCACGGTCCCCGGGGTGTTTCCCATTCTGTTGGAGTTGCTTTAGGTGGGGCACTGCTAACTTCTTGGCACTTTAAACAAGTCTTTACCCAGGCTTCGATCTGTTTGTCGATGCCCGGCCACCACGTGTAGCTTCGTGCGAGCGCTTTCATACTCACGATGCCAGAGTGACCCTCATGCAGTGTTTTCAATACTGCTTGTTGTAACTGCTCTGGGACAATGACTCTATCCCCCCATAGAATGCAGCCTTTTTGCGAAAAAAATTCTGTTTGCTGGTTCTTGAAGGGGGTGAAGTCGTCAGGGGTTTGTTCTACTGGCCATCCCCGTTCGACCCAGCTAAGAACTCGCACTAAGACAGGATCATGTTTTGTTTCGATCGCAATGTCTCTGGCTGTTAGTGGCAGTGAATGTAGCATTTCAATCTGGACTGTCGTAAGGGTTGGAGCTGGGTCGTCGACGGTTTCTGGAAGTGGTGCACGGCTCAGTGCGTCAGCATGGGGAATGGCTTTCCCCGGGCAGTGTTGCAGTCTATAGTTGTACGCAACCAAAAACTCCGACCAGCGAATCATTCTAGGTGATAATATATAAGGGGTTGGCTTGTCTCCCGCTATAATCCCTAGCAAAGGTTTGTGGTTGGTAACAATAGTAAAAACTTGTCCATATACATATTAATGAAACCGTTTCACTGCAGATACAACAGCAAGAGCCTCTTTATCGATTTGACTATAGTTACGTTCAGCCTTTGATAGGGTCCTTGAAAAATAGGCAATAGGGGCCTCACTACCGTTTGATAACACATGGCTCAAAATGGCTCCTACTCCAAACGGTGATGTGTCACATGTAATTGTTAAAGGCAAAGTCTCGTTATACTGCATTAAAACAGCATCTGAGGTTAATAAGTTTTTCACTTGTCGGAATGTGTGCTCCTCTCGGTGCCCCCAGACCCAGGTTGCTTTTTTGTGGAGAAGCCGATGTAGGGGCTCAGCTACGGTCGCTTTGTGGGGCAGGAAGATGTTGTAAAAATTAATGAGCCCCAGAAAAGCTTGGAGATCAGTCTTATTTCTGGGTCTTCGGGCGTCCTTGATTGCTTTTAGTTTGCTATTGGTGGGGTGAATGCCTTGTTTATTGATTAGGTACCCCAGGAACTCTACTTTATCTGTATACAGTTGACATTTTTTTTTTTAACCTTAAGGCCGGAGTCTTTAAATTTCTGGAGAACCAATTTAAGACGCTCTTCTAGTATTTCTCTATTCGGGGCAGCAATTAAAACGTCATCAAAGTATAGTACGACCCCTTTGATCCCCTGCAAGAGTCTCTCCATCAAACTTTGAAAAATCCCTGGGGCTACGCTAACTCCGAATTGGAGTCGGTTGCACTTAAAGGCGCCTCGGTGCATAACGATCATTTGTGCCTCTGCTGTTTTTTTATCTACAGGCAGTTGTTGGTACGCCTGTGCTAAATCCAATTTAGTGAAGACTTTTCCGCCCCCCAGGGAATGGAGAAGGTGTTGTACCACCAGCACCGGGTAAGCGTTCTGTTGAAGGGCATGATTCAGGGTGCTCGGTAGTCCCCACAAATCCTTAACGATCCATCCGGTTTGATGGGTGTTACAATTGGGGTTTCCCCAAGGAGTATGGTCGGTTGGTTCTAAAACACCCTGGGCTATTAATTTATCAAGCTGCTCATCAATCTTTGGTTTAAGGGCAAAAGGTACCCGATGAGGCTTAAGGAGGATGGAGGCTACTTCAGGGTTAAGGTTAAATGATATCGGGGTCCCTTTGTACTCGCCTAGTTTGTCTGCAAAGACGTCCTGGAATTCCTGGATGAGGGCCTCCTCCCAGTCGTCGCTTCTGGTTTGGTGAATGCCGGCTACCTCGATCCCGAGTGGGGCGAACCATTAAAGGCCTAACAAGCTAGGCCGATCACGGTCAATGACGGTCAATGTTAAAGATGCAGTACGATTTTTGAATGAGACCTGAACTTGGCTGGATCCAATGACCGGAATTCGGTTTCCCTGATAATCCTTGAGTATGATTCTTTGGGTTCTGAGTTTTTGCCGCCGGACGGCAGGGATTAATTGTTTAAAGGTCTTCCAGGAAACCATCGAGAGGGATGATCCTGAATTGACTTCCATCACGCAGGGCTGGTTTTCGATGGCAATCTTCACTCGGATCTTCTTTGCATCTAGTGATGAGGCGTGACCAATTGTAATGGTTTGGTGTGCCTCTTCTCGTTTCGTTGAATTGGCCAGTGGTTTATTTCTGTAGGAGTGGTTGTCCCATTGGTGGTTCAAATGTTCCCGACTCACAGGACGATTCCCTGTGGTTTGGCGGTAGTTGGTCCCCCTCTGAAGTGGGCTGGATCCTTGCTTGCTTCTACAGACCTTTCCGATGTGGCCTCTTTTCCCACAAACATGGCAGATCACTTCGAGGAATTTGCAGTCTGATCGCGGGTGGTTTGCCCCACAACCTGCGCATTGGTGGTGTAGTCTTTGATTCCACTGGTGGCGTTGGTCACATTCAGACCGGAGCCGGTTGACCTCCTCCTCCTCACTTTCTGATGACGATTCGAGGTCCTCGTGGTGGGTTGCTGTTGTGTGTCCCTCTAGGCGAGGTGAGGTTTCGCTGGCGAGTTGGCGGAGGGGTGCGTTGGTGCGGCGCATTCAGGCAGCCGACTTCCTGGTTGCTTCTGCTGCAGTAGTATCAGCGATGGTATCTGCAAGGCTGATGTCGCCTTTCGCCATCAACTTATTTGCATATGTGGTGCATCTAGTCCCAGAGCTATTCGGTCTCTCAGAGCTTCTTTGAGGTTTGCGAACCCACAGAGGCCTCCCTGGTTCCGGAGATCCGCAATGAAATCTGCAACGCTCTCTCCTTTCCACTGGTCTCTCTGGTAAAATTCATGTCTTCGGACAAGCATTGGTACAGTAAGTGCATAGTGGGCCCGTAGGAGGGGCTCAAGGACATCCCAGTCCATGGATTTCACCTCAGCCGGTTTCGCCAGTGCCTTGGCCATCTTAAAAACGGCAGGTCCGCAGTGAGTCAAGAATACTGCTCGCTTTTTTCCCATAGTGGCATCCTTCAAGTTGTTGGTCTCCAGAAACATCTGGAACCGGTCCATGTATGAGTCCCAGTCTTCTTGTGCTGGGTCAAATGGAGCGGGTGGTATGGCGCCGCCGAACATGGTTTCCGCTGTCAATGTGCCTTCAGCCACGTGCTCTGTTTGGTGCTCTGTAGTGTTCAGTCAGCTCTGGAGTCTCTGTATCCCACCTTCCTCACCAGTGTTCTGTGCATGGGCGCAAGGAACGGAGACGAGACGGTGAACAGTGAACTTCAACTCTTTATTAATTCATTCTGAACAGAGCAAAAACCTAGGGCAGCAGCAGACCTTTTATAGGGCAGGCTGCTGATCTAGTAACCAATGAGAAACGTGGATGTTAACCCCTTGAACCAATGAGAGTAGCTTGTTAACAGCCAATCAGATTCTCCTGAACGGACCAATCCGATATCGCTATTATCGGCCAATCAGAAGTGCAGGATTAGAACCCTGCTTTTTCTAAAGGTTTGATAAGACTTTATTTAAGCGTTTTATTAGTTCATAACAAGATACATGCTGTGATGTGTCTGTAACTAAAAAGATCAGAAAAGTGCCGGGATTCTCTGTAATACTGTACAGAAGCAAAATGGACTCTGAAAATTTTATATAAAGAGTTTTGACACTTTTGAACTTCGTGTTGGAGAAGAAAGGATGACCAGCAGCCAGGTGAAATGATTGAATTACATACAGGCAATAGGTGAAAGGATAGAAAACCTAAAAGACCAAGTTATGGAAAAATCACTGTTGGAAAAAATCTATATATACAGTATGTGGTTGCTAAGAATCAATACTTATTTGATGGCACATAATCAGATATTTATTTTAAAATATCTTTATCTTTTGTTCCACTGGCAAGCATGCTTTAAGACTTTTCTACGTAAAGGTAAGGAAAGGTAAGTTGGGGTAGGACAGGACAGGACAAGACAAAACAAGACAAGACAACCTTGTCATTTTTTTTACTGTGAGCACATTAAAAATGAAATGCTGTTGCACACACACACACACACACACACACACACACACATATATCAGTGGTGAGATTCAGAAATTTTACTACCGGTTCTGTGGCCGTGACTTGGTGGACATGGCTTGGTGGTCGTGGCAGGGGAAGGATACTGCAAAATCTCCATTTCCTCCCAACTCCTGGGGGAAGGTGACTGCAAAATCCCATTCCCTCCCCACCCCACTAACCTGCTTTCCAGCTCCATTCTCCTATGCAGGGCAACAAAAGAAGACACAGCCGATAAGCTGGGACTCGGGAAGCAGAGAATAGATGGGGGCAGGGCCAGTCAGAGGTGGCATTTGCCAGTTCTCCAGACTACTCAAAATTTCTGCTACTGGTTCTCCAGAATTGGTCAGAACCTGCAGAATACCACCTCTGATACACACACACACACACACATCACTGTCCATTTTGAATACAAAATGAAAAGAGGAAATTTGAGAGGTTGATGCTATATGGAACAAAACTGTGATTGAATATGGATATTCTGCTTCGGATACCACAAAGCCTCCTCCCAGAAGTTAACAGGAAAAGCAGATCATGAAGAGGATGTGCTCAAGCATCACTTGTATGCAATGTCCTGGACAGAAGAAAGTGAACTAGCAATGATCTTTTCTTACCATCCTCAACGCTCTCTGCATCGCCTTCCTGTCTGAAGCAATAATGCTTCCAAACCAGACAGTCCTGCAATATGACAGGATGCTCTCGATCGTCCCTCTTTAGAAAGTGGTCAGGACAGGGGAAAGAAGATGTCCTTTTCTCATGTGAGGCAGAAAATGCAGGCTCTAAGCTCCCAAGCCCAGTTAAAGGTTAGCAGAAGAATTTAAAAAAAAACAAAAAACACCATGTATCAAAGGAAGGTTCATAATCAAGCTATGTACAGAGATGTCACAACCTTCCTCCTTCAAAACTTAATCCCCCATGGTAAACACAGGTTTTATTAGTGGGAGAGAGCTATGTAATTTGTGCTGGATAAGATAGGCATGTTATTCTTTGATATTATATGTAAAAGAGGCAATTTAAATTAAAATTCTGTATTACTACATGCAAAGTTCAAGATAAATGAAAGGATTAGTTATAAGACTAATATAAGACAGTTGAACACATCAAAGGTAACTCATGTTGAGCAGAAAGCATTCTAACCAGCAGAATTGAATGAAAAATTAACAATCCTCTCTCCATGAGATTCGTTAACCTTTAGAAGGAAAGTTATTACTGTTGGAAATTGTTCTTTTCACTGCAGTTGCAGAAAATATAATTTATATGCTCATTTATATAATTTTACTTGTGCGGGGCTTCTGGAAATCTGAGAGCTTATCTTGAAAATATAAGTAACTTGATCTTACTTATTTTTGCTCAAAACTGTTCTCTTTTAAATAAATGTAGGAAGCAAGTAGTTTAAGGATGAAAAATACTCATCAAACCGTACACCTAAAAGAAACTGGAATGGTCAGAAATGCTTTTTCTTTATATATCTATCCCATCCTTACCCTGAGGAATTCCAGAAGACCTAATAGACAGGGAGACCATAGTTTCTTCTCATACAACTTCTGGAAGTAAATTAGGATGAATTACAAAAATGTTAGCATATGGGGATTCAGTGAATCCAACAAATTAAGCAGAAATAAAAACTGCTAAGGAACCATGTACACTTATCAAACCATTGTACTTATGTGTACTTATCAAACCACTGGTTCTCTCTAGCAATGTTGCCATTAATGACTTCAGGAAATATTTTTTCCAACCCATCTGAAGATGTTGGTATGAGCTGGGGCGAGGTCAGGAGCTCATCCCATCATGTGGTCCTCGGGTCTCGAACCTGGGCTGCCAGTTTTCCAGATGATAAGCCCAGCATTTTAACTGCTGAGTGACTAAACAGCTCCTGCCAGTGGTAGGATTCAAAAAATTTTACTACCGGTTTTGTGGGTGTAGCTTGTTGGGCATGGCTTGTTGGGCGTGGCAGGGGAAGTTACTGCAAAATCCTTTTTCCCTCTTCACCCCACTAACCTGCTTTCCAGCTCCAGCTCCTGTGTAGGGCAACAAAAGAAGACCCAGCTGATCATCTGGGACTCGGGAGGCAGAGAAAAGACGGGGGCGGGGTCAGTCAGAGGTGATATTTGCTGGTTCTACGAACTATTCAAAATTTCCGCTACCAGTTCTCCAGAGCTGGTCAGAACCTGCTGAATAGCTCTGGCTCCCGCCAACTTAGTAGTTTGAAAGCATGCAAATGCAAGTAGATGAATAGGTATCACTTCAGTGAGAAAGTAATAGTGCTTCGTGACTTCATGCTGGCCACATGACCATGGAAATGTCTTTGGCCATGCAATGTGACAGTATCCAAGGCTCAATGAATGGCCTTGAAAGAGAGATGCGCATTGCCCCCATGTAGCCAGCAATGACTAGCAGAATAAAATCTATAAGGACTCCTTTACTTTATCTGCAGATGTCAAGTCATTTGTATACAAAGCAGGCGCTCTACCACGGAGCTATGGTCTAAATCTCTAAGTAGCTTCTTTTTTCAGTCACAGAGTAGAGGGGGGACTTTTGCTTAACCCTAATTAACTGCAGACCAACAGCTGAAGAGTACTTTGACATTGCTTTTATTATAGTGTGATCTCGAGGTGTTTTCTCACAGGAGAAGACAACCTTTGCAAGCAACTTTTATCAAGTGGGTTAGAGGCTTCATCTTCCTGCATAAGTGACATTGTCTTCTGAAAACTTTAATAGGAACCAACAATGATTAATTATTTGTTAATATGAAGAAGGAACAGGCTTGCCTTTGGCTATCGACAGTTATCACAGGCTTGCTCTTTTCTTGACAGGTCACGCCGACAGCTTGTTTCTATTCCAGTCCCTAAGCAATACAGTCCTTAAGCAAGTCGTAAAGTGACTGGACCTGATTTTGTAACAAATTTTACTGAAGTCATTAAGTGAATTGTATAGTCATTAAGTGAATCCAGCTTCCCCAACTTCTGTGAGGTCGGGAAGGTCACAAGTTGCACATTCATATGATTGCAAGACATTGCAACCATCATAAATGTGAGCAGGTTCCAAGCATCTGAATTGCAATTGTGTGACTTTTTCCAAACCCATCATGGTGGTGCAGTGATCAGAATGCAGTCTTGCAGGCTAACTCTGCATTCCTCTGCCAGGAGTTCAGTCCTGACTGGCTCAAAGTTGGCTCATCCTTCCATGGTCAGTAAAATGAGGACCCAAATTATTGGGGCAATATGCTGACACTGTAGGAATATCATTTAAACTTATATACTGCTTTACAGGGCTTTACAGCCCTCTCTAAGTGGTTTACAGAGCCAGCATGTTGCCCCCAACAATCTCAGTCCTCATTTTACCCACCTTGGAAGGACAAAAAGTTGAGTCAACTTTGAGTCCATCAGGATCAAACTACCAACTACTGGCAAACTGCAGTACTGCATTTTAACCATTGTGCCATCACGGCTCTACTCAGAAAGTGTTGTAAAGCACTGAAGAGCAGAATATAAGTCTAACTCTAAGTGTTATTGGTAGTCCTATCATAACATATCTTCAAGGTTGACTTAGCCTTCCATCCTTCCAAGATCGGTAAAATGAGGACCCAAATTGTTGGGGGCAATATGCTGACTCTGTAAACTGCTCAGAGAGGGCTGTAAAAGCATTATGAAGCAGTAAATAAGTCCAAGTGCTATTGCTAAACTGTGATTAAATGAAGAATTGTAGGTTGAAGAATACCTGTAGTGCTGCTTTCGAATTGGGTGACCATGGTTCACTGAATTGCCAGTAGCTCTAAGGAAGTATGTGGTTGAAACACTGCCTCCTGACTCTAACATGCTTGGTAGTTGAAAAGGGATATGTTCTACTAGATTTATCTATGGATATTCTCAATCATTCAGGTCATGGTTGTCATGCCTTTTTTTTTTCTAAAAGGCAATTGGACTTCCTTGGCTTTTTATTTGAAAACCTTTTGCTTCTCATCCAAGAAGCTTCTTCAGTTCTAACTGAATTCCCATCCCCATCCAATCAATTAGAACCAAAGAAACCTTTTGGATGAGAAGAGAAATATTAAAAAAAAAAAAAAAAACCCAAGAAAGCCTAGTTGCTTTTTGGAAAAAAATAAAGCACCTTTGGATTCTACAAAAGGGGAATATCAACATGGATCTGAGAGCTACTGAGCAGGAAAGGAGAAAAATGGCAGGCTTTCCAATGCTGCCAGATAATATAACTCAGAAGAAGTCACTCTTCTCTTCCCTTTCACTTCAGAAGCTGGAAATGGACAATTCACTGTCTTTTGCACATTTTACAACTTCTTCACATTCAAAACACGTAGTTGGAACAACTGCCTGGAGGTTGCCTACCTCAAACTCACATTGGCCTATAAGATCAGAATCTGCTTCACTCTTCTCTTTGGGCGCTATCTGAACATTGGGCTCTATCTAACAAAATGAAATCCAAATGTAAGGTTCTACATTTAGGGAAGAAAAATCAAATGCACAGGTACAGTATAAGTGGTACCTTGCTCAATAGTAGCAACTGTGAGAGGGATCACGGAGTCCTGGTGGACAACTATTTAAATTTGAGTCAGCAGTGTGCTACAACTGCCCAAAAAAAAAACACCCAACACAATTCTAGGCTGCATGAACAGAGGGATAGAATCAAGATCATGTGAAGTGTTAATACCACTTTATAATGGCTTGATAAGGCCAGACTTGGAATACTGCATCCAGTTTTGGTTGCCACGATGTAAAAAAGATATTGAGCCTCTAGAAAGAGTGCAGAGAAGAGCAACAAAGTTGATTAGGGGACTGGAGGCTAAAACATATGAAGAACGGTTGCTGGAATTAGGTATGTTTAGTTTAATAAAAAGAAGAACTAGGGAGTGACATGATAGCAGGGGTGAGCATGATATCTCAGGGTCTGCCACAAAGAAGAGGGAGTCAAGCTCCAGGGCACCCAAGGGCAGGACAAGAAGCAATGGGTGGAAACTAATCAAGGAGAGAAGCAACTTAGAACTAAGGAGAAATTTCCTGACAGTTGGAGCAATGAATCAGTGGAACAATTTGCCTCCAGAAGTTGTGAATTCTCCAACACTGGAAGTTTTTAAGAAGAGATTGGACAACCATTTGTCTGAAGTGGTATAGGGTTTCCTGCCTAAGACTAGAAGACCTCCAAGGTCCCTTTCAACTCTGCTATTCTATTCTATTCAGTTCTGTTCTCTGACTGAGAATATTCCCTGACTTGACCCATGATATCATCTGGAGCTTCCCTCATTGATATATCTCTTTGTTTTACTATCAGCCATTTGAAAAACAACTCACTTAAAGAGCTACACAGCTTAAAAGATAGTGCAATTGACACATATCATTTTATTTTTCAGGAAAACCAAGTAAGTGAAATACCACAATATTAAGTATTTTAGAGGGTCATTCTGGTCTATATTGGGCTTCATGATAAATGATTACTGGTTCCCAAGTTATTTCAAGAGGTATGACTTGATTAAAACATAAATGCTTTTCAAGGAACTGCTCAAGTTTCATTTCTAAATATGCTCAAGAAAGAAATTTCCTGGATATAAAGAGATGCATTGGGAACAATCGTTTGAGGCAACTATTTGTTTTTCCTTGGCTTTTACAGTTGTTCTGTACAATTCTTATTTTTGCTGTTTGACTTTACAATGGTAGTGAACAGATTACTTCAAAATACCATTTGATGGTTGCTTCAGTGTTGATATTGTTCATTACCTTGAGCAATTTCAGCAGGAAGATAAAATTAAAATGTTTTAAGAAACAAATAAACATAATTAAAATGCATTTGCTTCCAACCTCCAGCTTACTATACAGACAATAAAAGATTCTTGTTATTAGGATACATAAGTTTGGATTGATGATATGAGTTGTTATGTAACGTAATTGTAATTGAGACTACAGAATGAATGCACAAAAATGATGAACCAACTGACACACTTGATGTACATATGAGAGTTGATGTTTTTATGTTTTGTTTGTTTTGTTTGTCTGTAGAAAATTAATAAAATCTTTTTCAAAAAAAAAAAAAGATTCTTGTTTCCTGTACTACATTTAGCCCATAATTTTCTTTGCAAGGTCTGTCAGAGCCACACTTTAAGTGTATTATGGAAATATATATTTTTAAACAGAACTATGTTGGCAGTGAAGAAACAGCGGAGAATGACATTAATTATGCTACATTTTATTTATTAATTTATATGCCATTTTTAATTAGCGTCCTCAATTCCTCTGAGATCTCCAAATATCTAAATCAACAACTTAATTGTACCATATAAAGAACTGAACCCTATGGTAGGCAAATTCATTTATTTTTCTTCAGAGTTTGGGATATAACTTTCATACAAGAATAAAGAATATTATCACCACAGAAGCACTACAGTTCCAGCTGGGAAGTGAAACAATATTTACTTGAACAGACACCATATATGTGTGATTAATGTATTGTGTGGGTATTGGGGCAGGTTAAAGATAGTGTCCTTGGTTTACAAACAGCTCCAGATGCACAGTTGCTGGGACCGTTTCCCTACCTTGCCCCTCACCTCTGAGTCATCATGGCTGGTTCCTAATTAGGTTGTTTGCTTTGCCACAACATACATTTGCACAGCCTGAGCTAATTCTGGTGTGTACAGATCTGTCACATCGCCACCATTTAAAATACTTTTGCCTTCACAAAAGAGTAATACTGAGGCCCACCGATTCTTGCTGTAACTGCCGCATGAAATACAAATTACCTGTCAAACGTACGGACAAAGAGCAATTGTCCTAACCGTTGGCTTTATTATAGCTACTGCTGTGAGCAAACAGGACAGGGAAGTGCCAGAGAGTAATTCTGCAAGTGATATCCCGCTTGTCAGGGCAATTTATGGGGCAGCACAAACCTGCCAATATTTTGGGCCAAAGAGACCACCGCAGCATCCGTAAAGGAGAAGCAAGCAACAGAGAAATGGAATCAAGCAGACAGGGGATATCTCAAGATTCCCTCAGGATACTCAAACAGTGGTGGTATTCAATTTTTTTTTACTACTGGTTCTGCGGCTTGGTAGGCATGGCTTGGTGGGTGTGCAGGGGAAGGATACTGTGAAATCCCTATTTTCACCCCACTCCAGGGGAAGGGTACTGCAAAATCCACATTCCTTCCCCACCCCACTAACCTGCTTTCCAGCTCCGTTCTCCTGTGCAGGGCAACAAAAGAAGACCCAGCCAATCAGCTGGGACTCGGGAGGCAGAGAATAGATGGGGGCGAGGCCAGTCAGAGGTGGAATTTGACAGTTCTCTGAATTACTCAAATTTCCGCTACCAGTTCTCCAGAACCTGTCAGAACTGGCTGAATAACACCTCTGCGTGGGAGACATGCACACTTGTGCACGGGGTGCGGGTTGGGCGAGAGGCACGTGCATGCACAGAGGCACACGGTGCAGGGGGGGTCACATGCACATGTGCAGGGGGTGGGGGGATGGAGCACACATTACATACACTTTCGGCACGTGACAAGGGAAAGGTTAGCCATCACTACCCTACACCATTTCATACAAATGGCTGCCCAATCTTTTCTTAAAATCCTCCAGTGATCCAGCACCCACAACTTCTGGTGGCAAGACATTCCAATGATTAGCTGCTCTCACTGTAGGAAATTTCTCCTTAATTCTAGGTTGGATTTCTCTTTGATAAGGTTCCATCTATTATGTCTTGTCCTGTCTTCAGGTGCTTTGAAGAACAGATTTGAAGAATAGATTGATCCCCTCTCTTCTTAATATTGGAAGACTGTTATCATGTCACCCCTAATCCTTGTCTTTGTTAGACTAGACCAGGACTGTCAAACTCGGGCTGGGCCACGGGCTGAATGCATCATGCACTGGCCACGCCCATGCCCAGTTTAGTGTAGGGGGGAAGTCCCAATATATCACGTGACGCAGTGGTGGGATTCATATTTTTTAAACTACCAGTTCTGTAGGTGTGGCTTGGTGGGCATGGCAGGGGAAGGATACTGCAAAATCTCCAGCTAGAGGTGGTGTTTGCCGGTTCTCCGAACTCCTCAAAATTTCCACTACCGGTTCTCCAGAACTGGTCAGAACTTGCTGAACCTGCCGTGACGATGTGAGTTTGATATTCCTGGACTAAGCATACCCAGTTTCCACAACTGTTCATTGTATGCTTTAGCCACCAGTCCCATAATCATCTTTAGTGCCCTTCAGACCAAATCTGTTCCATCATAGAGAAACTTGGAGGATTTTCAACCCTACCAAGTAGACCAGATCAGGAAATCAACTCCGCAGGAAGGAAAAATTAAGAATGCCTGTAATGGAATCTTGCAAGTCTGATTGTGCTGTATCTCCTCTCCTGTGATGGAATGCAGTCTGCTATTTCCCAGAGGGCAAAGAGACAGCAGAGCTTGAAATGTCTGGTGGGTGGAAAGAGGCAAAAAGAGCCCCCTCCAGCAATTCACAGAGTATATCTACAGAAAGACCTTGCCTTACAACAGTTCATTTAGTGACCATTCAAAGTTACAATGGCATTGAAAAAAGTGACTTTATGATCATTTTTCACAGTTACAATCTTTACAGCATCCCTATGGTCACATGATTAAAATTCAGATGCTTGGAAATGGACTCACATTTACGACGGGTTGCAGTGTCCTGGAGTCATGTGATCCCCTTTAGTGACCTTCTGACAATCAAAGTCAATGGGGAAGCGAGATTCACTTCGCAACGTGGTCACTAATTTATCAACTGCAATGATTCACTTAACAACAGTGCCAAGAAATGTCATAAAATGGGGCAAAACTCACTTAATAAAGGTCTCACTTAAGAACAGAAATGTTGGATTCAATTGTGGTTGTAAGTTAAGGACTACCTGTATTTTGCAGAGAATTGCTTTAGTCTGGCAAGATTCTGTTGGTGGATGAACAACAACAGCATTAACTCCTCGGGTCCTTCTTGATTCTTTGGGCCTGACATCGCCCTTTTTATATTCCTGTTTGTGATGACCCAGAGTGTAACACAAACGTAACAATATCTCTGTCAAGGTCATCCTTGTTATCTCAACAAGGAAATAGAAGGGAGGGACAGACTGAAAGTGACTTAGACTCACATCTGTTCTGCAGCTTCATTCAGAATTCAATGATTTGCCCACAGTCAGGGTGGCATTCTGAAAGCAGGATTCCTAAATTAGAAGTATGAAATTTATGGCACCATGACTGCCATAGCTAAACAATAACCTGAAAGGAGGAGAGGTCGTCTCTTACACTTTCCGTAGCAAATTCTATTTTCGTTAAACTGGCTGTTGAGGGAGAAAGGGAGGGTAGGGGAGAGGCAATCTGAGGAACAAATGAAAATGAATGGATACAGGGCATTCAGAACTACTCTGATATTCATTTCTTAACTAGAATTGAATGAAATGAATAAGCCCATTTATTTCCATTTTTCATTTGTTGTGAAACAAATGCACTCTCCTAGAATCTAATCTCCTGTTCATGCTTCTTTCCGCAAGCTTAGATTGAGAGTGAACAAATAGCATGCAAAATATGGAAGAGCTACCCCATGTGTAGAGTAGCCAATGTGATATGGAAATGAAAAACAATCAACCTGAATTTTCAGTAGTTATCTAGAAGCAGGAGAGGCCTGTAAATTCACCTATTCATCAGATCTTTTGGCAATGTTATCCTCCAACGTAGCCAGGGTTCACAAATTGTATAGAATCTGAACTTTTGGTTTGATTTTGATTTTTGCATGTTGTTTTCAGTTGCCATTGTAATTTGCGGATATGGTTTATGATTACAATCATGAGAGATGACAACAAACTGTAGTCTACTCGGTAAAGAAAAAAATTAAATTAATCGGAGCTCGTAGGAATGCACAAATCCAACTAGCAATGTAGAAGAATCAGGTTTTTAATTAAGGCTTAAGTAAAGTGCATGCATATGGGTTGCAATACACAAACACATTTATGAAGAATTGCCTAATTTCAATCCAGTTATCAGCCTCTTGGATGGTTAGGCAAAACGAGTCAGAATGGAACAAAATGGTGAACCAACCACTATTCTCAAGGCATGGGATATTTTTTTCATTTCCACTGTCTCCAACATTGGTAGACCCCAAACTGGCGCATCCCAGTGTATAATGAAACAGGCAATGCAGTTCCGCATCTATTGGAACCCAAACTCTTCTATTTTGCGGAGAAGTCCACAGTGCCATGACTCCAATAAAGAAAGGAGTGGAGCCGAGACAGCCAAGATGCAATACGACCATAATCTTTTACTTACCTTACATTGAATGTGTTACCACATTGGTGCTATGATGAATATTCTTCAAATGACTGATATTGACTTCCTGACAAGGAGTGGTGCAATAATAATGATTCATGGCTGGATGTCAACGGGATGGTGTTGTAATAATGGTGCGGGGCAAATGGGGGTGCATGGTCTCATTGAGCAGGGGAATGGTGCAGTTACCATGTTTCTTTATATTAAGGATGCTGGATGTTATGCAGCAAAGGCGGCCGGAAGGTAGTTATAGTAATTATCCAAGGTATAACATATATAAATACAGCTCTGGGTTGCAGCGAAACCCAGAGCTGACTTTAAACATAATTTGATCGCTGTTACCTGTTGTTGTGGTGTGGGAGACGAATAAAAACTTCACTGAAGCTACATGAATGAGTTGATATCTTATTGTTCACCCCCTCAATATCGGACGAACAACTGATACACAGCTTCACTTTTTTGTCACTGGAGATCAGATAGACCGGTCCCACCCTAGCCTTCAGGAAATCATATGATAATATTTTTTTAACTATCTTTAACAACTTTCTACAACTCAATGGAGAAGCCAGCAGGGATTTTAAACTGTTCTGATGTACAAAGTACAACATTGTGGTAAATAAATAAAATAAAATATTGTCAGCAATAATTATGGAAACATAAAGGGTGCAATATCTTTGAATCATTGAAGATACATGATGGACTTATCCTTACATCATTCAAAGACATCTGCAGAGAGAGAGGGGATTGTTGCAAGTTGATGATCATTGGCAACAAACTATGGAAGATCCTGAAAATGAATCTCCAGAGCAATGAGAAATTTGTCTTACTAACAAATACTGAAATCAACAATCCAGGGTATTTGTGGAACCAGTTCCAGAATGCAACGACTCAAGATTTTCACCAAGTTCTTCTTTCTTTATTGCCCAACTGTGATTGGACACTCTAGGAATCTGTCTCCACAAGAACCCCATTGTACTAAAGAGAAACATTGGTGGATTCAAAAATGACATTGTCATGATTCTAAGAATTATGCTCAATTCATCAGAAGGTGAAGCTATCTCCCTTCAGCAAACAGTTTCCAATATAGTCAAGCTTTACTCTCACTATACTCTCCAGCAAGGCTAACTAAGTTTCCTTTGAGCCAAAGAAAAAGAAGTCAAAACTTTAGTGCAGGATGTCAAACTCATGGCGTCATGGCAACATCACGTGATGTTTCATGACTTTTCCCCCTTTGCTAACCAGTCACGGGTGTGGCCCGCTCATGATGCATCCGACTCATCCTGCCCTGCATTAGTGTATTTTTAAAAAATGGCAAAGCCACCACAAAAATGTTGTCATCAAGATGTCCTTTGTTAAACAAAAACATCTATATTTCTCTTGCTAACCATCTTTCTTTTTAAAAATAAAATATTTTCTTCTTTATTTTTTTTTAAAATAGTAATCTGCATATGGTCATTCTATTTCTTTGTTTAGGTAAGGAAATATCTCTGAAAGGATGACCCAGCAGGTCCTGGCTTTCATGGTCAAATGATAAGAATTCAGATTTTTTTGCTTGTTCCACTAATGTATCACATATTCTTCATTTGGTGATTTAACAAATGTCGGCATGATCCACTTAGTGGTGGAACACATCATTTTGAGATGTATGCATTCTAGAACATTATGTTTCTAGTCTAATTACAAAATTCACAGGAAATTCTTATATTACAGTGGGCGTTAAAGTCTTGGTTTAATAGAAACGGCCTTTCTATTTATTTTTCAGAGCATGCGAGTCAATAATTAAAGCCTGGAGCTTGCCTACTTCTCTTTGCTCAAGAAATAAGTAAAGAAAAACTCATTTTTTAGGAAAGCTACATGGTGAGATGGAGGTTTTAACAATCAGGTTAGAAAGAGCCGGGCAAAGTGGTCCTGTTTTTCAGCTTCTAATTATTTCTCTTGAAAAAAGGTCAACCCTGGACAGCAGCATGCCAATTATTTAATGAAGCCAACATTTTATTTTTCAACTCTGGACAAAAAAGGTTATTCTTAAAAAAAAAAAGAAGAAGAAGAAGGATGTTCTTTTCTTATGGGCAAAAAAAAAGTTATTCTTTTATGAAGCAGCATAAAAATTTGAAATGATTCTGTTATGTTTGGAGCATGGGCAAGAAAGAATGGAGACAAGCCTCTGAACGGTGAAACTCAGCTCTTTATTTACATAGTGACTTCTAGCTTCTACAGCAGTTTTAACCCGCCTTATATAGGCAAACCCCGTAACTATTAACCAATAACCAACGAGGAGCGCTAGCTCTCATAACCAATAGGAACTCTCTGTTAACGGCCAATTGGATTCCCCGGAGCGGGCCAATCCGATCCGGTCGTTTAACAACCAATCAGAAGTGCAGGGCCAGAACCCTGCACTTTACTCCAAGCTCACGCTTTATTAAAATTTTATACATTCACAACACCCCTTCCCCCGGCTTCTGTTTGCAGGGCGCAGTTACATAGTCCTTTAGGTAGGACGGTTGTTTTATTAGTCTCTTTCATTTTCGCTGTGTAATTTGGCTGCAATCACGCTGAGGTAGATCGTTGTTTGGCAGTGGGACTGCTTCTGGTTCAGAGTTCATTTCCCCGTCATTGCCCATGTTCTCTGTAATTCCCTGAGGTTCAACTGTTTCCCTCTCTGGTTCCACTTCCTGAGTCTCTATTATACCGTCATTCCCTTCGAACGGGTTTTCTTCTTCTTGGAATTCATCTTCTTCCATACCTCCCCCCTCCTCAGTCTGGTCAAAGGGGAGTTCAGGACTGCCCGCCGGAAGCCGCAATCGTAATTGATCAATATGGCATTTCCATAGTCTATCGTCAAGGCATTGTACAAGGTAGGATCTTGGGCCGGTTACACGAACTACTGTCGCCTCCACCCACAATGGGTCGCCCGATAGGTTTTTAGCACATCTCCTACCTGGAAGGCACGACAGCGGCCGCTGGATCCTAGTGGTTTTTCCAATTCATAAGCTGGGTGTAACCGGTCGAGGTGTGAGCGGAGTTTTCATCCCATTAGCAGTTCGGCGGGAGTTTTGTTGGTGACGCTATGTGGTGTGATGTGTTGTAAAAAAAGGATTCGATTGATCTTGTCGTCAATGTTGTCGTAGTCTACCTTCTGTAAGGTTTTCTTCACAAATTGTACCATGCGTTCTGCTTTGCCATTGGTCGCAGGGTGCGCAGGCGAGGTGAGCGAATGTCGAATGCCGCGGTCAGCGAGGTACTGCTCGAACGACAGTGCTGTAAATTGGGGCCCATTATCGGATACCAGGACGTCTGGTAGTCCGTTGGTTTGCAAATAGTCTTTCCAAGGTTTTGATAACCACCTCGGAGGTTGTAGTCGTCATGCGATGAATCTCGAGCCAATTTGAATAGGCGTCGACGGTTAGTAGGAAGGTATGGCCTTTGGTCGGCCCCGCGAAGTCCAAGTGTATTCGGGACCAGGGTCCGCTTGGTGTCTCCCATTCAGTAGGAATGGCTTTAGGTGGGGCGTTGCTCACTTCCTGGCATTTTGGACAAGCTTTAACCCAATGTTTGATTTGCTTGTCAATGCCCGGCCACCATGCGTAGCTTCGCGCAAGGGCTTTCATTCGCACGATGCCGGGGTGACCATCGTGCAAGGTTCTCAGAAGCGCTTTCTGGAGTCATTCTGGGATAACGACTCTATCACCCCAGATGACACAGCCTTTTTGGGAGAACAACTCAGTTTGTCGAGTCTTAAATGGTGTGAAGTCATCTGATAATTGGTCCAATGGCCATCCGCGTTCTACCCAGCTTAGGACTCGCGCTAAGGTGGGGTCATGTTTGGTTTCTCTCACAACATCTCGGGCGGTTAATGGCAGCGAGTTGAGTGCCTCAATTTGCAACGTGGTTACCGTTGGTGCAGGATCGTCGAGAGTCTCTGGAAGCGGTGCTCGGCTCAATGCATCGGCGTGGGGAATGGCTTTCCCCGGGCGGTATTGCAGCCGATAGTTATAAGCAGCTAAGAATTCTGACCATCGGGTCATCCTAGGGAATAATATGTAGGGAGTCGGCTTACCTCCGGCTATTATCCCCAATAATGGTTTGTGGTCAGTCACGATAGTAAAAGCCCGGCCATACACGTACTCGTGGAATATTTTAACGGCTGACACAATTGCGAGGGCTTCTTTATCGACTTGTCCATAATTTCGCTCAGTTTTTTAAAGTGTTTTTGAAAAATATGCAACAGGGGCTTCGTTCCCATTAGGCAGTACATGGCTCAAAATGGCGCCCACTCCGAAAGGCGATGCATCACATGTTATATTTAATGGCAAAGTCTCGTTATACTGCATGAGTACAGAGTCAGAAGTGAGCAGTTTTTTCACGTTGCGGAACGCCTGTTCTTCTCGGTGACCCCATAACCAATTTGCTTTCTTATCTAACAACCGGTGTAATGGTTCAGCGACCGTTGCTTTATGCGGTAAAAATACATTATAAAAGTTGATGAGGCCTAGGAACGCCTGGAGATCGGCCTTGTTTCGTGGCCTGGGAGCGTTTTTTATCACCCTTAGTTTACTTTCAGTAGGGTGAATACCCTGGCTACCCTAAAAACTCAATACTGTCAGTACACAATTTACATTTGTTTTTTTTTTACTTTAAGACCGGCTTCTTGGAATTTTTTTAGGACTAATTTTAACTGGTCCTGTAAGATTTTTTTCGTAGGGGCCACAATTAATACATCGTCAAAATAGGGGACCATGCCCTTAATCCCTTGTAATAACCTCTCCATAAGGCTCTGAAAAATCCCCGGGGCTACACTAACTCCAAATTGAAGCTGGGTACATTTAAAGGCACCTCGGTGCATCACAATCGTTTGTGCCTGTGCCGTCTTTTCATCAACAGGTAGTTGCTGATTTGCCTGAGCTAAATATAATTTAGCGAAGACTTTCCCGCCCCCCAGGGAGTGGAGGAAATGCTGCACCACCGGCACTGGATATGCGTTCCGCTGTAGGGCGTGGTTCAAAGTGGCCTGGTAGTCCCCACAAATTCGGATCGACCCGTCTGGCTTAATGAGTGTTACGATTGGGGTTTCCCAGGGGGAGTGATCGATGGGCTCTAACACCCCCTGAGCTATCAGTTTGTCGAGTTGTTTGTCAATTTTCGACTTTAAGGCAAACGGAACTCGACGGGGCTTAAGTCGGATGGGAGCTATCTTTGGGTCTAGACTGAATGAAATCGGGGTCCCCTTGTACTCGCCTAAGCTGTCCACGAAGACGTCCCTGAACTCATGGATGAGGTCTCCCTCCCAGTCACTTCCGCTGACTTGGTTTATGCCGGCCACTTCAATGCTGAGTGGCGCGAACCATTGGAGGCCTAGTAGGCTAGGCCTGTCTCTATCGATGACAGTTAGTGATAAGTACGCTGTGTGCTTCTTGAAGGAGACTCGGACTCGGCAGGAACCAACGACGGGGATTCAATTCCCTTGGTAGTCCTTGAGGATGAGTCTTTGGAAGCGGAGATCTTGGCGTTGAATTGTGGGGATGAATTGTTTAAGGGTCTTCCAGGACACCATTGAGAGGGACGATCCCGAGTCGACTTCCATGTGGCAAGGCTGGTTCTCGATGGCTACTGTGACTCGTATATTCTTGGTGTCTAAAGCTGAGGCATGACTGATAGTGATAGTATGGTGAGCCTCTTCTCTCTGCAAAACTCGATTTCTGTAGGAGTGGTTTACTGGCTCTCGCCGTACAGGACGGTTTCCTGTCGATTGGCGATAGTTAGTCCCTTTTGAGGCCTGGCCGGGTCCTGGTAAGCTTTGGCAGACCTGTCCGATGTGGCCTCACTTCCCGCACTCATGGTAGAGCGCGTCGCGGAATTTGCATTCGGACCTGGTATGGTTGGCCCCACAGCCAGTGCAAGGGCGTAAAGGCTTCGGGTGGTGGTCCCAGTCGGACCGCAGTTGATGGACCCCTTCTTCGTCGCTGCCTGACGACGAAGAGAGGTCCTTGTGGTGCGTCGTTGCAAGCTGCCCTTCTGACCTGGATAAAATGTCGCTTGTCGGTGGTGGTACCGGAGCGCAGTTTTGGCGTAGTTGTGCAGCCGACTTCCTGGTTGCTTCTGCTGCAGCAGCATCGGCGATGGCGTCGGGAAGGCTGATGTCGCCTTTCGCCATCAGCTTGCTTTGAACGCCTGGTGCATCTAGTCCCAGAACTATGCGATCTCTTAGTGCTTCTTCTAAATCGGTGAATCCGCAGAGGCCTCCCAAATTTCGGAGGTCTGCTATGAAGTCGGCCACGCTTTCTCCCTTTCGCTGGCTCCTCTGATAAAACTCATGCCGTCTCACGAGCGTAGGCATGGTCGGTGCATAGTGATTTCGTAGGAGAGGTTCGAGGTCGTCCCAATCCATCGCCTTCACTTCTCGGGGTTTTGCTAGTGCTTTAGCCATCTTAAATACGGTTGGACCGCAATGCGTTAGGAACACTGCCCGTTTCTTTCCTGGTGTGGAGTCCTTTAAGTTGTTGGTTTCTAAGAACATTTGGTAGCGATCCATGTAGGACTCCCAGTCCTCCTGTACTGGATCGAATGGAGCGGGTGGTACGACGACGGACACGGTTCCGTTGTGTAGCGTCATCTGTCACATGCTCGGTGTTCTTCGAGTTTCGTTGGTTCAGAAGTCTCCACATCCCATCCTCGTCGTCAGTGTTATGTTTGGAGCATGGGCGAGAAAGAATGGAGACAAGCCTCTGAACGGTGAAATTCAGCTCTTTATTTACATAGTGACTTCTAGCTTCTATAGCAGTTTTAACCCGCCTTATATAGGTAAACCCTGTAACTATTAACCAATAACCAACAAGGAGCGCTAGCTCTCATAACCAATAGGAACTCTCTGTTAAGGGCCAATCGGATTCCCCGGAGCGGGCCAATCCGATCTGGCCATTTAACAACCAATCAGAAGTGCAGGGCCAGAACCCTGAACTTTACTCCAAGCTCACGCTTTATTAAAACTTTATACATTCACAGCAGATTCCTTCAATTTCCACAATTCAATTAACATCTAATGTTTTAGATTCCTGAACAATTCATTTCTATTTCCCTTACCTGCAATTTCGGTAAGGAGGAAGCTACCTATTATCTATGTTCCATTTTTTGATATCTGCCTTCATTAATAGGCAGCTGTTCTCTAGAAGTTCAGAGAGATGTTTTTTTCTCCTACCTGCTGGGAATGATAGTGAGGAGCACTGCGCATAGATTAGTGGCCCCCAACCTTTTTTGTGCCACGGCCCGGTACCGGCATCACAAAATGATCTGCGGCCCGGTACCGGCATCAGCAAGCATTACAAGGCAAGGCAAGCCTAGCGACCGGCCAGCGAGCTGTCCCCGCTTCTCCCAGCCACCTTCAACTCCTCCTTTGTACCTTTGTCGATGGGCTTTGCTTCGGGATGGCTTCGGGACGGTCGCTCAGCTCGCCTTGCCTTGGGTGCTGAAAGAATCCTCGTGCCTTAGTTTCATTCCAAGCCCCCCCCTTCGATGAAACTAAGGCGCGAGGATTCCTTCAGGACCCAAGCGCTGCTTTCCAACCGGAAAAGCTCACCTGAAAGCACTTTCTTGTCAAACAAGATGGCGGCGCCCAGCAAACTGGCGGCCTGGTAGGAAATGTTCCACAGACTGGTACCCGTCTGCGGCCCAGTGGTTGGGGATCCCTGCTATAGATGACTGGTTAGAAGTGCCTGTCATTGGAATTGGGCTCTAGGAATAGGTTAGAGCAGGGGAGTCAAATTCACATTGTCATGCTGGCATCATGTGACATATTAGGACTTTTTCCCCCCTTTGCTAAACCAGGTGTGGGCGTGGCCAGTGCATGATGCATCCGGCCCATGGTCCGTGAGTTTGACAGCCTTGGGCTAGGTCATCAACTTCTGACTTTTTAAGAAACTACATTGGACACCCGCCTCCTTGCAAGAAATGGAAACTGAGGCAGGGTACAGCCAGAGCTCTAAAAGTTCTGAGATGGCATCTAGAAGTTGATGAGCAGCCTTTGCTATGGAACTAAGCCAAGGGGTGGGATTCAAATTTATTAACAACTGGTTCTGTGGGCATGATCTAATTTGTGGATGTGGTTTGGTGGTCATGTGACTGGCTGGGTGTGGCTTGTATGTAAATATTGTAAATATATATGTAAAGATTGAATTTTTTTATTTTAAAAAAGAGCAACTTTAACCCAAAATCAGGCAAAGTAGGCAGGCAGATTGAGCTGCTTGCAGACTTCACAGCTTCACTCCCAGATCTACCTTTCTGCAAACTGCTGCCTGAGTCTGCACTGAAAAATAGTAGCTTCAATCCTAAGGAAGTTTCATCTCTGCTCTCAGGTCACTTCTCCCTCCCCCAACCCCCTGAATGCCACCCCTGACTTGGCCTCAGGGAAACCTCCTGGGTGGGGTGAGTAGGGAGGGGAAGGGCCAGCCAGTGGTGTGATTTGCCGGTTCTCTGAACTGTGCAGAATTGTAACAACCAGTTCTATAGAACTGGTCCTGAACTAATAGAACCCCACCCCTGAACTAAGCAGTTCATACACTAGCAATGGCTCTAACATTTATTTATTTTATTTATTTATTTTGCCAAGCAATTATAAAATAACAGTTATAAGTATAAATATAGTTATGGATACATGAAATGGATACATATAAGAAAAATAAAAAAGAAACAATAGGACAGGGATGGTAGGCACGTTGGTGCACTTATGCATGCCCCCTACAGACCTCTTAGGAAAGGGGTGAGGTCAATAATAGACAATCTAAGGTTAAAGTTTTTGGGGTTTGGGGAAGAAACCACAGAGTCAGGTAGAGTATTCCAGACATTGACCACTCTGTTGCTGAAGTCATATTTCCTGCAAACAAATTTGATGCTGTTAACCTTGAGTTTGTATCTATTGTGTGCTCTTGTGTTGTTATGGTTGAAGCTGAAGTATTCATTGGCAGGTAGGACATTGCAATGTATGATTTTATGCACTATACTTAGATCGGACCGCAGGCAGCGTAGTTCTAGGTAGTCTGGGTCTAAAATTTCAAGTCTGGTGGCATAAGGTATTCTGCAACGAGTAGAGGAGTTGAGAACTCTTCTTGTGAAATATTTCTGGACTTTCTCAACTGTATTAGTATCAGATATGTAATGTGGGTTCTAGACTGATGAGCTGTATTCAAGTATTGGTCTAGCAAATGTTTTGTATACACTAGTTAGTAGTGTGATATTACCAGAGCAAAAGCTATGCAGGATTAGGTTAACAACTCTTAATGCCTTTTTGGCTATGTAGTAGCAGTGGGCTCTAGCACTTAGGTGATTAGAGATGAGTACTCCAAGATCCTTGACAGAACTTGGATAATCTACAAGGTCTTGACTATTCAACTTGTATTTTATTTTCTGATTTTTTTACCAATATGTAAGACAGAGCATTTACTTGTGGAGATTTGAAGTTGCCATTTGTTTGACCATTCTGATACATAGTCAAGGTCCTTTTGAAGGGTAGTAGTATTGTCTGTGGTGTTGGATAGCTTTACATCATCAGCGAAGAGAACACAGTTGCTCTTGATATGATCACAGAGATCATTTATGTAGAGTATGAAAAGAGTTGGTCCTAGAACACTGCCCAGGGGGACACCACTGTTGACAGGTACAAAATTTGATAGGAAGCTCCCAAATTTGACTATTTCTTGTCTGTTTGACAGGAATGCTTCTATCCAGTTATGCAGGTGTCCATCATGTGATGCTACCATGATGACGCAAGTTTGACACCTTTGTCCTAACCCATGCACTTGACAAGTAGAGGGGGAGAGCACAATAGCGAAAATCTTTTAGGTTCCTTGCCAAACAAAGAAGCAAACCTAATTAGTAACAACTAACTGCAGTCTATTTAAGAAATAAATCTAACCATGTTCAGATTTATTCAGAACATCTGTCTAATCTCTGGTTCATGAATGTCTTTCGTATGGATTCCTCTGACCCTTGGACTGGCTGATAACTTTAACCCAGCTATTTCAAACCTGGACCTACTTCGGATGACTCTTCTGCAAGCTTCTGCATGTTTCTGTCTCAAAAGAAACCATACAGGGAAGCCTTTGCTTTGTTGACATTCCTTGCTTTTAGTGTTAACCCTGCAGCCTTGAAGGAAAACTTATTATCTCCCAAGAGTCTTTGCCTGTGTGACTGAAACATGAAGCAGGATCAATGCAGTGCAGATATTGGGATAGCCAAACACAGGGCTAGACTTTGGCCATAAACCAGCTGCATAAGAAGTCTGAGGTATTATTAGCCCATCTGTCCTATAACAATTTAATGACATGCAAGGGGTCTATCCTCTCTGAACTTTACAACAAACCTATAAAATAAATAAACTGTGATGGAAAGGGACATATTTGATTCATTGTGTCTTTCCTTTGGCCATATGGTCAGTGCAGATGTCAGACTACCATAGCAGATGATTCCCTAACAAAACAGAGAGATGTGCTGAGAGGTTCCCCATTCAATACTTATTCTAAGTAATGCAATAATTATGTTGCTTTTGTTGTTGTTGCTGTCAGTGATGTCTTGAATGACTCATTCCCGTTTTATGTTGCATCCGTAGCTAACTATTTTTCCTACCTCTAAAGTTCACCATAGTTAGGAAAGTGCCTAACTTACTTCTTCTTAAACTATAGTGTCAATTAACTGTTGTTGTTATGCAGGTCTGTGGTAAAGCTTGTTGTTTAAAAAGCAATGGGGTCATCCTTTGAAGATAAAGAAATTCAGTTTTAACTGGAGAGCACAGGCTAGTTTCTAATGTTGGCTGAGAAATATATCCGGAACTTTGATTCTCTTTTTACTCCCCGAGGAACTCTTGTTGCTCCCCGAGGAAAATGTAAAATGAAGAAATGCTTCATTTTCAGGTTAGGAAACTTTCAAACGCAATGTCAAGACTGAGTATATTTTAATGCTCGATTTATAAATCTTAGCAACAGAGTTTGTAGTGAAAGTGCTGACACAATATTATAAGATCGCTAATACAAGTCCATAATTATATTTCCTGATTTCACACTGGTATTAAAAAAAAAAGATAAGAAGAGACTGAAAGAGTATAATAATAGAATTCTATAGAAAGGCTCATAAAGAAGTATTATCTTAAAGCTACAATCCAAAATATGTCATGGAATCAATTCATATAATGTGCCAGCTTAATAAAATCTACATAGAAAATTTATGAATGCAATTCTATTCCTCTTCATCACAAATTATTAATGGTCAATTTAATGAATATCTACAGTTGGAGAGCTTTGATTTCTGTACAATATTTTTATCCTCTTCAACCACTTACTCAACCTCGATAAAATATCATTTACATTAGTGTTCAGATATTTGAGAGTGTGATTAATTTAGTTCCATCTTTTCCCTCTTTAGAAATTCCTAGGATGACACCAGCACTGTGGTGCCATCATGGTTTAGTCTCCCTGGGGCAGGAACTGGGATGTCTGAAAAGGATGGTCAAGTTTTGTTTGTGGAGGCATTATAAACATTATAGTTCTCCCAATGTTTCTAGAAAAATTCTCTCTCTGTGGAAGACCCCTTTTATTTTAAACCCAAAGATTAAACTATTATCTTTCACAATAATCCTTCATGGCATTTTCAATCTTTCATCTAAGATTTAAAGAAAATAAAATACTTATATATTAAAAAAATCCTTCTTGCCCTTAGATGTGGTATGTGCCTACCTCAACTTTAGATCCTTTGCTGCACAGGTGTCAAACTCACTGCATCATATTGCTGTCATGTGATGTTTCATTCTGTTTTCCCCTTCATGGAGCTTAGGAAGGCCTGGCCTGCACATGATGCATCTGGCCTGCAGGCCACCATTTTGACACCCCTGCTCTACCAGAGGTCTGGGAGGATTCTGTGCAGTATTTTAGCTGCTGTTAGCACTGCATTTTCTGGATGGAGTTGTTCCTGACTTCTGTTAGAAACACTCTCCAACTTAGGAGTCACATCCCTTAGTGCTTCTACCACTACAGGTCCACTTTAGCCTTTCCTTTTCACATTCTCTCTACTTCCTCCTTCAAGCTTCACACACTCCTTCTTCCTGATGTCGATGTCACTTGGTCTAGTTACATCTATCACCACCACGGTCTTCTAGTTCTTACCTATTACCATAGGCTTCAGTTGATTTTAGATTCTTGCCCATATGGAAGAAGAAGAAAAAGAAGCTACCCTGGAGTGTTGCTGAAATGGGATAGAAATGTCATTATCCAGCACAAGATGGCAATTAAGGATTAATGTCTTTAATCTTGATGGGTGGATGCTGAAGTCATTGGTGAAATGCATGAAGTGGGCAACCATTCACCACAATGCCAGTTATGGTGCTGATAGCTACAAATGGATTCTTGGAAACCAGTAAGCTAAATGCTTGCACACACATGTGCAGAGAAGGAGGGTGAGGGAGAGGCAGAGAGAGAAAAATAGAGAGAGAATACACATTATGAGTGCTGTGTTCAAAGACTAGCAGCAGTCCTCCCTCCGGTCCGCCGCCAATGCGGGAGTGCCGATTGCTCCCATTGGCTGATGCCGTTTGACAGCCGGCTATAAAAGGGAGCTGTCAAACAGCATCAGCTGTCACCGCCAGCTGGCTGTCAGATAGCCCCGGCAGCCGCGGTGACCCTTTATTCAGTAAAATAAAGTTGTTAGCCTTTAGCCTGGCTCCGTCTCTCTTTGTAACCGCCACTTCACAACACTGGCGATGAGGGCGGGATACAGCAAAGACGACCAGGCAGGAAATTGAGCCGAAGTCACAACAAGAAAGAGCTGAGGTCACAATAAGAAAGCGCTGAAGCCGCTACGAGCTGATCGAGTCACCGCCACTGATGCTCTCCAAAGAGCGCGAACTTTAAAGCCCTCTCAGCTGAGGAGCCGAACGCCACTGACAGGTGCAGCCAGAAACACTTTTTTAAAAGCAAAAACTCGAACTTTCCTCAGCTGAAGAAACCAACACTGCCACTCTAATGGCCTCAAATCCGACATTCCCGCACTTCCAACCGGGGGCAGAAACATGGGAATCATATATGAATAGATTTGAATGCTTTTTAAATGCCATTGATCTGACTGAAGCTATGGATCTAAGGAAAAGGTCCCATTTTTTAAGTTTCTGTGGGGCTACAGTTTTTGACACAGCCTCTGCGCTAGTGTCCCCACGTTCCATAAAGACTATTCCCTGGGATGAGCTGAGAGAAATCTTGTCAAATCACTACTCCCCCAGACCCTCTCAGATAGCCAGGAGACTGGCTTTTAGAAGGAGAACGCAGGCTGAAGGGGAAACTGTGAGTCAGTACATGGCAGCATTAAGATCAGCTGCCATACACTGCGGTTTTAGGGACTACCTTGAGGACATGCTGCTCAACCAAATTGTGGGAGGAGTAAGGGACCTAAAGCTGCAGAGGTGGTTACTGGCTAAAAAAGACTTAACCCTAGCCTCAGCTATTGAGGAAGCTCAGGCTGCTGAATTGTCAGAATTATCAGCAGCTGAAATTCAGGGGAACACCCCTAAGCAAGGGCAGGCTACAGTCCACTATGATGAGGTCTCCCAAGAAGTGGAAGAAGAACCTCTGGAGGTAAACCACCCCACTCGTCCAAGACACCACCACCCCCCAGGGTCACCTAAGAAATACAACAGTCAGACAACCAAACAGCAAACCCCTTGCGTGAGCTGCGGGGGTAACCACCATAGATCAACCTGCAGGTTCAGAAACGTTATCTGTCTGAACTGCCAGAAGAGAGGGCACATAGCCAGGGTTTGCCAAGCTGAGCAGGCCTCTATACAAAGACCTCAAATTTCTGCCTCCTACCAAAGGCAAGTGGAACATTGTTACACTTGTTACCACACAAACAACACCACCTCTAGGTCTAACAAAATAAACATTTCTATTTTTATAGAAGGTAAACCCTGCCGGATGGAGATAGACACTGGGTCAGCTCTCTCCATCATTTCGTGGGCCTCCCTGAAGAAGTTGCTGCCTTCGCTCTCAAAGAAGAAGCTGACCAACTGCCACCTGACTCTTCGGGACTACCAGGGGAAGACCATTCCAGTCCTGGGTAAGGGAAAATTCCTCATTCAATTCCAAAACTTTTGAGGTCACTTGCCACTGGTGGTTGTAGATGGTGCCCTTCCCAGCTTGCTAGGATTAAATTGGTTTCCTGCCCTAGGCCTCAACGTCACAGGAATTCACTCTGTGGTAAATTCTGAAGTAGATGCCCTTTTTAGGGACTACTCTGATGTTTTCAGCAGTGAACTAGGCTGTTATTCAGGAACCCCCATATCTTTCGATGTGGGTCCACAAGCCACCCCAATTTGTTTGAAACCTCGGAGGGTACCTTTCGCCATTAGGCCTAAATTAGATGCTGAATTAGACAAACTTATCAAACAGGGGGTGCTTGAACAGGTAGACTTCGCCAAGTAGGAGAACCCCATAGTCACCCCTTTAAAAAAAGATGGCAGCGTAAGAATTTGCGCTGACTATAAAACGTCCCTCAACCGTTTCCTACAAATTAGCGCATACCCAGTACCTGTAATCCAACACCTGCTCCACTCTTTTGAGCCAGGCATAATTTTTGCAAAGTTAGACATGTCCCAGGCATACCAGCAATTTCCCGTTGACCAACACACTGCTGACCTACAAACTATAGTTATACACATGGGCGCGTTTAGACATAAACGCTTACAATTTGGAGTTAGCGTAGCCCCTGGCATTTTTCAATCACTCATGGAAAGAATCCTCCAGGGCCTACCAGGGGTGGTTCCATACTTTGATGACATTTTAGTTTCTGCCACCAACAAAAACACAACTATTACTCAGAGTGAGATCTATCCTTGACAGGTTTAGGCAAAACGGGCTTAAATTGAAAAAAGACAAATGCACCATTGCCACCAAACAGGTAGACTTCCTGGGTTATCGAATTGATGCATCTGGAATTCACCCCATAGAGAGTAAAGTTAGAGCTATTCACGAGGCTCTAAAAAAACTGAATTGCAGGCCTTTTTAGGACTCCTTAATTTTTATGCTTCTTTTTTGCCTCACAAGGCCTCTGTAGCTGAACCCCTACATAGGCTCCTAGATAAGAAAGCCCCATGGCAATGGGGACAGAGGGAAGCCAACGCTTTCCAAGCAGTTAAGTCTCTCTTTACTTCAAACTCTGTGTTAGTTCAATTTAACCAAAACCTGCCCCTAGTGTTAGCCTCTGATGCCTCACCCTTTGGTATAGGAGCAGTATTGAGCCATAGGCTCTCAAATGGATCAGAGGCACCCATTGCCTATTTTTCAAGAACTTTCTCTACTGCAGAGAGGAACTATAGTCAGATCGATAAGGAGGCCTTAGCAGCTGTGGCTGCTGTAAAAAAATTCCATGAGTTTCTTTATGGCCATAGTTTTGAACTTGTAATGGATCACAAACCTCTATTAGGACTGTTAGCTGGTGATAAGCAAACCCCACAGGTGTTATCCCCAAGAATGATCAGATGGACGCTGTTTCTGGCCGCCTACTCTTACACACTGGTACATCGCCCGGGGAAGAACCTGTGCCATGCAGATGCCCTCAGCAGATGCCCCCTGCCAACACCAGTCGAGGACCCAGCTCCCATCCACGCAATCTTCGACTGCAATGAACTTAACCTACCAGTCTCAGCTGGGGATATTGCTGCACACTCCAAGAGGGACCGTGTTATTTCCCAAGTCCTGGACTGGGTAGGGAGGGGGTGGCCTGACATTCAGTTCACCCCTGAATTCATGCTATTTAAGACCCGCAGGCAGGCACTTTCTTCATTACAGGGCTGTCTGTTATGGGGGACAAGGGTGGTCATACCACCCACCTTGCAAGAACCAGTTTTAAGGGCACCGCATGAGGGTCATTCTGGCATCGTAAGGATGAAGGCCTTGGCCTGCAGCTACGTCTGGTGGCCAGGATTGGATGCCCGGGTTGCCAACTGAGTTAACACATGCCAGCCCTGCCAGGCAACAAGAGCAGCCCCGCCAACAGCTGCCCCAACCAAATGGGAGGATACAGGGGCCCCTTGGGCCAGGCTGCATATAGACCTGGCTGGTCCCATACAGGGGAGGACATTCCTGGTTGTTGTAGACTCGTTCTCCAAATGGACTGAAGTGGCCTTGTTACCCCCCACCACAACACTGGCTGTCACAAGGGCCTTGACCAGACTGTTTGTTACTCATGGACTTCCTGACACATTAGTTTCAGATAATGGCCCCCAGTTCAGTTCTAACGAGTTTGCCATCTTCGCAGCTAACCTGGGCATCAGACACGCTCTCACAGCCCCCTTTCACCCTGCAAGCAACGGAATGGCAGAAAGAGCTGTCAGGTCTGCCAAGGAAGTTTTGGCCAAGCTGGGTCAGGCAGACTGGCACTCCAAACTGTCAACTTACCTACTTACGCAACATGCCACCCCGTGCCCTTCCACCAACAAGTCCCCTGCTGAACTGTTAATGGGCAGACGCCTCAGGACCACCCTGGACAGGTTGCACCCCCACTACGCTCCCAGCACTGCACTGGCCTCTGACAGCCATGCCAGGGAATTCGCCCTGCAAGACCTGGTGTATGCCAGGAACTATGCAGGGCACCCTTTATGGCTGCCAGGGCAGATAGTCTTTGTTACAGGACCCAGGTCATACAGAGTCCTCCTAGAAGATGGCCGGATCTGGAGAAGGTACATGGACCAGCTAAGGAGGCGTTGGATCAAGCCTGCCACCGAAATCCCAGTCTACCCGCCGCCGGATGACCTGGTTTACTCACCGCCTACCGCAGCCAACCCGCTGAAGGACTCAGTCTACCCACCACCCGACAACGCGACCAACCGACCACCGCGAGAAGACTCACCCGAGCAGCCGCCAGACAGCAGTCCAAGGATGGCCAATGACCCTCTGCAGGTTCCTGTCACCGCCCGGAAGGAACAGGACTCGCCAGCCGCTGACAAGCCTCGGGAACTATGACGATCGGGCCGTGAGCGAAAGCAGCCGTCCTGGCTGCAGGACTATGCATGCTCGTGGCCAGGGGGAAGGAGTGCTGTGTTCAAAGACTAGCAGCAGTCCTCCCTCCGGTCCGCCGCCAATGTGGGAGCGCCGATCGCTCCCATTGGCTGATGCCGTTTGACAGCCGGCTATAAAAGGGAGCTGTCAAACGGCATCAGCTGTCGCCGCCAGCTGGCTGTCAGATAGCCCCAGCAGCTGTGGCAACCCTTTATTCGGTAGAATAAAGTTGTTAGCCTTTAGCCTGGCTCTGGCTCTCTTTGTAACCGCCACTCCACAACAATGAGTATATGTGATACATTGGATTGGATTTTTTTCTTATCCCATAGACATTCTAGCTGCAGAATTATCAAGAGCAAATCCCATTTTTAGCACATACACTGAAAGAGAGATTTCAGACATACTTCTTACTATTTTTGTTCCAGTAGATATAATGCATGAAGACAGTGGGTTGGTTGGGGGAATGTAGAAAAAGGACAAAGCACCAAAAGACAAAATGCAGCTGGATTTGGTCTACAGAGTGTTTGGAGAAATCATTTTCCATTTCAGCTGTGTCCACAGAACAATGTCTCAACATGCCATCCTGTGGAATAATTAGGTTATCTTATTGATCAAAAAAGATAAAGCTATAAATCTGAACAGTGTGCATGCATTTCTGCATTACCACCCAGTATGAACCGAAAATAAACCTTTGGACCCCCTCAAGCCTTCAGAGCTGTTCTTGTAATGGTAATGTCTCCAAAAAAACCCAATTTCTATTCCAAAGATATGTTATGAATAAGTGCAATCATCATTCATTAAAATTCATTTTCTGCTGGTTCAATCTACCTCGATTTTCTCCATCTCATCAAGCAAAATAACACATGCACAAGCTTCTCAGAAAAGGCACTGAAGCAACCTGAGAATGGAATTAGCAAAATCAAATTACCAGAGAAGGGCATTTATATTTATGCTGCTGATTTCCCACAAATTCACCTTTACCCTAACAAACAACATCCACTGTAAGGTTAGACTATATTTGCTCCTAAAAACTTATGACATATAGACAAAACTATAGAAGTATAAAGGAGACTTCTCAGCATGTAACAAATTTAATTTTTAAAGGACTGGTTATTCGTGAGATGCTGCAGAAGAAGAGGAAAAAATAAGGCCTTCCAGAGTAGTCCCAAAGGTGCTTTTTCTGGAGACAACTGGACTTCCTTGTTTTTCTCTTTTGAAGACATTTTGCTTCTCATCCATGAAGATTCTTCAGCTCTGACAGGAGAGTGGGGAATGGAAGGATTTATATCCCTTGCAGACAGCTCATCATTTGCATCCTTTTAAAGGGTCATTGAGGCACTTGGAGGTTTATCTGTGCCATCGGGGTCACCTGAGAAGTGCTCCTGATTCCTTTAGTCTGCAATTGTTCCTCTGGAAATCCATTCCTACTCCCACACCATTCAAAGACTGTTCGTCCTAAATTGTATTGCTCAAAGTCTGTAGAGATACTCAGTCATCCAGGTCATAGTTGTCCCAAAAGTGCTTTTTCTGTTGGCAACTGGACTTTCTTGTTTTGTTTTGTTTTCTTTTGCACTCTTCCAGAGTAGTGTAACAATGTGGATATTTTTTAAGATTTTCAGAAGTAGTCTGTAAATATAAACAGGGACTCGAAGTCCACAAGTCATGATGGGGCCATTGTTCCCCACCTCCAGTCTAGATCTTCAAGATCTACATAGGAAACTTCCTGCTCTATATCTAGAGATAAATATTTATCATTGTCAGAGTATATTCATGAACTAGAATAGAGCTTAGTAACAAGGTCAGCCAATGAGAGCTGAGTTGGAGGCTGAAACATAAACAGAGAATCTGGGCGTGGTTTATCTCTGTTCTGTGCTCAGCTCTAAGGTGAAAGAGAAACGAACTCGCTTGCTGGTCTGCTGAAGTTGAGTTGCGGTTCTGCTCTGAACCTGTAACATGTCTGCTTCTGTTTGAGTTTGCTCCATGTTGCAGAAATCTACAACTGGTATTGTAAAATTTACTTGTGTTTATAAAGAAGTTAAATGAAGCCTCAGCCACCTGTCTTTACTTTTCTGGTGCTGAATTTATGCTGCAATACTCTGAACAATCATGTCAATTAAGGTAAATAGAACTTTTCAGGGCTCACATCTAAACATAACCTACTACATGGATACTATTCTCTAGAATGCTATATAAGTAAGAAAGCCAACTTGATGAGACAACAATCAAGCTCCTTATAGATTATAATGGTAGCCGATCATGAAAATTAATTTCCTGAATATATATGTGGAACATTCAAGCAAATCTGATATTACATGGGAGATTGAAGTGCGTGACTTTTTTTCTTTCTTTCTTTCTTCTAAAGGTGAAATGAAGCAGTGTATTATTTTGATTTATCTGCTCAGCCAACCTTGCAATAGCCAGAAGAGATATTTGCACACATGCAAAAGCTTCCATCAGCTTTTCCAGGTAAGTCTGCAACAAAACTCAAAATCTTGCCCTTAAAAGGTATCTGTGATCTCCATAGTGTGAAACATCACATTGAAGGGAATCAAAGCATCCCTCGGGCCTCAAAAAGAGCTTAAATAACAGACACTAAAGGAAGCTGTGAAAGGCAAAACCCACTTCTCCAGTTTTTCAAAATACAATATACAAGATGAAGTCATTGTCCTCATAAAGAGAAACACGGCACTAAGAAGGAATGGCAACATACTCTAATACAGAGAGAATCTATGGCAAATGTCCACAAATCTCAAATCTTTGTCAAGCGTATAGAAGCCCAACCCCTTTGAATTAGCTGCAAGGTTTGTGAAGAAGCGTTGAACAAACTAGACATGACATCTTACCTTCTAATGCTAGCAGATACCACATGATAGCATTGCTTTAATAGTTTTAATTGTTCAGACCCTCAGAGAAAATTAAATATTTTCCTGGCAGGACGATGATCCGTTGAAACCCTTTTTGTTTTATGACTGTCATTTGTTTAGCATGTAGTGGTAATTGTTCTTTGCAGTCCAATAAATATGTAAGCCGCACAATCTGCATCATCAAGGGACTGGCATTGACAGGGAAAGTCAAATGGCAGCCCACACACACAAATAATAGCTTTCCATTAGATTTGCCATTTCACCTGAATAATTCTTGATAATCATGAGTAATGATGTTATTTGACATTCTAATGATACCATGCTACACAGCTTCAATCCATCAGTCATTGTCAGGAAGGTCAAATATTTGTATTCCCTTGCATTATCCAGAGTTCATTAAACAGTTAAATGACATTATACACTGTACTTATAATTCCCCATGAAAGTGGTACATATAATTTAGATTGCAAGGCCTATATAACATGTCACTGTTTTAAATAAAGATAATTCCCACCCACCCCCTTTTTTTTTTCTCACCAAAACAAAAAGCGGTGTGAAGATGGTTGGCATTCTACTCACAATGGAAACTGCATTGTGTACGGTGCTTTAATGATATGGGCTCACTTTTGAAAGGCTGCTCCACTTCTGAAAATGCTTCAAACAATAACAAGCAATAAGTCTCACTTCTGAAATGGAAAGAAGAAGCAGACCACTGGCTGACCTGGCTGCTAATAGAGTTCCAGGTGCACTTTCAGTGCTGTTTCTTAACCTATAAAGACTTTCTTGGCATGAAGGCAGGATACTTCAAGGATCATCTGTCTCCTGGGCTTCTACCTGTTCTATTAGGTCTAGCAGGAGGTCCATGCTCCAGGTTCTGTCAATCAAAGAATGCCAACTTAAGGATTGCAGGAAGCTTGCTTGGTCCTTTGCATTGCCTGTCCCTCTGGAACATCAGACCATTTGAGGTCAGATAGACCAGTGGTCACCAACCAGTGGGCAGTGGCCCACTGGTGGCCCATGGAAAATTTTTGGTGGGCTGCAGAAAAAATGGCCCCCAAAAGCAATTAATCTGGGCTGCACAGTTCTTGCGCCTCTCGGCCCTCCGAGGGACCCCGGAGTCAGGTCCCTGAGAGGTACGCACCAACCAGCTCCTACACCCAGCAACGGCGGCAACAGCAGTCCCCTCCCCCAGCACCCACTGTCAGCTCTTCCCCATTAGTTCTCTAGCTTTGAATTGCTCCCAGATCTCTCTCTTTCCTCCCCCCCGCGCACATGCAGGCAGGAAAGGGAGATGGAGCCGTGCACAGCTCTCCCCTTTTCCAACCCTTGCTGCCTCCCCCAACATTGAAGCCTCGGAAATGCAGGCAAAGCCACCCAGCAGTAACTTCCTGAGTTGCTTTAGCATGCTCAGTTAGTTAGGAATCGCCCTACCCAGAGAAGGAAGTGGTGCTGGAGGAGGAGAAGGCAATAGTGGAGAAGCAAGCAACTCAGGGTGCTACCGCTGTGGCGGCTTTGCCTGCGTTTCCGAGGCTTCAATGTTGGGAGAGGCAGCAAGGGCTGGAAAAGGGAAGAGCTGTGCATGGCTCCATCTCCCTTTCCTTTCTGCCTAGACGTGGGTGGGGAGGGAGGAAAGAGAGAGAGCTGGGAGCAATTCAAAGCTAGAAAACTAATGGGGAGAGTTGACAGCGGGCACTGGGGAAGGGGACTGTTTTTGTCACCGCTGCCGTGTGTGGGAGCATGCATCTCAGGGACCTGAGCCAGGAGGCATGGAAGAACTCCTGGAACACAGTAAATTGGCGTTTTTTAGTAAATGAGTGAGCTTTGTTTCATCTCCTTTCCTCCCCTGGTAATGTGAAAGATGCTTTCTCTCTCTCTCTCTCTCTCCCCTCCCCCTCCCCCAAATAATCACTGGCTGTGGCTGGGTTTGGACAATCCCCCGGCAACTAAAACTAACCTGAGCACAACCAAACCCCCACTTGAACAGAACACACCCCCAGCCAATCAGAACACAGCCAAACCCCCAACCAATGAGAACACACCCCCACTCAATCAGAACACAGTCAAGCCCCCACCCAATCAAGGCACACCCCCACTAGCAGTTAAAAGGAAGAAGCAGCTGCAAACTCACATTACTCCAAGAAGCACAAAGCCAAAGACACAAGCCTGAAGATGATGAATGAGACTTCATCGAAACGTTGCCTAGATACTTCCAATTTTACGTGGGAGAAAACCCGAATAACCAAAGATCCATACATATACATATATATACATGTATGGCATTCAGCTTTGTTTGGGTATTTTCCCATGTCATTGTAGTTGTGCTTTTAAAGTTGTAGCAACATTTCGGCAGAATCTCAGCTGCCATCATCAGCTGCCATCATCAAAAGCTGAATGCCATACATGTAAGTACCCGCGAAAACTTAAGAGAACAAATATATATACATATATCTACATATCTACATATCTACATATCTACATATACATATACATATATATATATGTATGTATGTATGTATGTATGTATGTATGTATATATATTTGTTTTCTTAAGTTTTCGCAGGTACTTACATGTATGGTATTCAGCTTTGTTTGGGTATTTTCCCATGTCATTATAGTTGTGCTTTTAAAGTTGTAGCAACGTTTCGGCAGAATCTCATCTGCCATCATCAGGCTTCTATATTGTGTTCGTCTGTGAGTCAGACTTTCACAGCTGTTTCTGTTTTAAATTTGGGGCTAGCCAAATTTCTGGCACAGCACTAGGCTAGCCCCAAATTTAAAACAGAAACGGCTGTGAAAGTCTGACTCACAGACGAACACAATACAGAAGCCTGATGATGGCAGATGAGATTCTGCTGAAATGCTGCTACAACTTTAAAAGCACAACTATAATGATGTGGGAAAATACCCGAACAAAGCTGAATACCATGCATATAAATACCTGCAAAAACTCAAGAAAACATATGGACTGTGTGTATATGTATGTGTGTGTGTGTGTGTGTGTGTGTATATATATATATATATATATATATATATATATATATATATATATATATATATATATATATATATATATATGTCTGGCATTCAGCTTTGTTCGGGTATTTTCCCACGTGGTGCTTTTAAAGTTGTAGCAATGTTTCAGCAGAATCTCATCTGCCATCATCAGGCTTCTGTATGGTGTTTGTCAACAAACAAGCTTTGTTCGGGTATTTTCCCACGTGGTGCTTTTAAAGTTGAAACAACGTTTCAGCAGAATCTCATCTGCCATCATCAGGCTTCTGTATGGTGTTTGTTAGACAAACACCATACAGAAGCCTGATGATGGCAGATGAGATTCTGCTGAAACGTTGCTACAACTTTAAAAGCACCACGTGGGAAAATACCCGAACAAAGCTGAATGCCAGACATGTAAGTACCCGCGAAAACTTAAGAAAACATATTTATATATATATAATTTATATTTAACATAAAAAATAATATTAAATATATTAGCTTTTCAAAAAAAATTCATATTAGTGGTCCTTGGGATTTAAAAGTATGAGTTTGGTGGTCCCTGAGATCCAAAAGGTTGGCAACCCCTGAGATAGACCAACTTTACTATTCTTCTACAAGGACCTTAGGATCTGGTTGTGTCCCCCAGGCAGAAGGGTATAGAAATCAGTGAATCAGGGGTGATTGATTGAGGTCTTTTTACTTTCAGCTGCCATTTTAATAATAATAATAATAATAATAATAATAATAATAATAATAATAATTATAATAATAATAATAATAATAATAATAATAATAATAATAATAATAATAATAATAATAATAATAATAATTATTTAATAATAATTATTAATAATTATAATTATTATTATAATTATAATTGTGTTGGAAATATTGTTGTTTTCCATTTGCTCTCTAGAATAATTTTGGTGACCAGGTCAACTATATAACTATAAATGAATAAACATTTTTTCTGAGCATTCAAAGTAGCATACATAGTCCACCATCTCCCACCCCCCAAAATAATGATTAAGGTCTGGCTAAGAGATTAGGACTGGTTTCAGATGTTTTGCTAACCATATTGTAGTTTGTTTTTGGGTTAGTGTAAAGTATAAAGCGAAACTCTGTGAAACATGATTTTTTTTGCTTAGCGTTATGGATGAAACATCAGGGTTAAAATAAGGATGGCTTAGAACAGTGTGTGAATCATTTGACCCAGATTAATAGAGTTTGATATGTGTTGAGGTAATTCCCCGTAAGGAGAATGAGCGCAAACAGGGAGACGTATAGAGAGTAGTGTTGGAATAATACACACAGAGCACACAGATACACTGTACAGTAAATGTAGGTTTTTACATCCAGAAACATTAAGCAAAGTCCAAAATAAGCAATCCAAAATCATTCACAAGTTAAATCAGTCAGATTTCAATCCAGGCATAATCCAAATATCAAAGTCCAGTGTCAAAAAACAGTTCAGTAACTTACATTAAATCTAGAAAATATCAGTCAATTAGGAAAAATGGAGGAACGGCAATACTTTCCAACAAAAGGAAACAGAGATACACTCTCTTCTGAGACTCAGACTAAGACTAAACAACCCAGTTTTCTGGCTCCATCTTATGGCCATTGGAGAAACCACACTCAATTGCATGCTCTTGCATTCCCTAAAAGAGACAGTATTAAAATGTCTATCCTGGTTTATATATTTCTAACCCAAATAGCTGTAATGTGACTCATATTCCTAACAATATGTTCCTTAAAATACACCTACACTGACTAATTCCTCATGTTGATATCCAACACTGATTTTAAAAAAAGACAATTTCTCTGAGTCAATCTATAAGGCTTGGTAATGTTTTTTTTAGTTAATTTATATCCTATCTTTCTGTCCCTGGGCAAATATTATTTGCTTCTCAGAATTTCTCCCACTGAAACTTACTACACACCTCTCTTAGACTCAATTTCTAAATCTGGGGGTGCAGGGAGAAGATTAGAGTCATGGTGGCACAGTGGTTAGAATGCAGTACTGAGGGCTACTTCTGCTGACTACCAGCTGACAGCAGGCGGTTCGAATCTCACCAGGTTCAAGGTTGACTCAGCCTTTCATCCTTCTGAGATTGATAAAATGAGGACCCAGATTGTTGGGGGAAATAGGGTGACTCTGTAAACCAATTAGAGAGGGCTATAAAGCACTGGGAAGCAGTATATAAGTCTAAGTGCTATTACTATTGCTATTTCATCCATTGCTATATTTTAGTGTCTCACTTTTTTATACAATAGTGAGGAGCAACCTCCTGCAGGTTGGATTTGAAGGAAAGTCTTTGGAAATGAGACTGATAATCAGGCTGAAGGAATTGGGCGTTGGTTCTTACCTGATACGCCTCTTCTCATGGAACTGCGTAGAGCATCCAGAGAGTGGGAGGTGCTCCAGTCTTCACTTCTCACAGGCTGAGCTGAAATTGAGGAACGCCCTCCTCCTCCACGTGACTCCTCCATGCGTTCCCCCAGTTTTATCGAAGACGAGAGGACAGCAACAACCCTCTAATCTTAAGTATTAAACAATGTGAACTACAACACTAGAAATCATTGGCCGAAACAGGTTTTCCCCTTTACACACGGACCAATAGGGTGGGGCTGGATGCTCTACGCAGTTCCATAAGAAGAGGCGTATCAGGTAAGAACCAATGCCCATTCTCCATAGAACTGCTGCGAGCATCCAAAGAGTGGGACATACCAAAGCAAGTGTGTCCTACGGGTGGGAGTCCATCTGGATTGGAACTTCCCCAGGATCTCTCACCACTTGCTGCAAAACTCGCCTGCCAAAAGATGCTTCAGCTGAGGCGTAAACATCAATCTTATAATGTCTTATAAAGGGAGATGGGGAAGTCCAGGTGGCCGCCCGGCAAATATCAATAGATGCCTGAGTAGCCCAGGCTGCCGAAGTAGCTGCACTTCTGGTGGAGTGAGCGGTAACCCCACTGGGAACTGGAATAGCTTGAACTAAATAGGCCTTGGATATGGTAGCCCTAATCCATCTGCCTACTGTGGACGGAGAAACCTTACAGCCTAGTGTCTTTGGCTGAAAGGACAAAAATAGAGACTCTGTCTTTCTGATGGACTGCATACGAGAAATGTAAATACGCAAAGCCCTTCGAACATCAAGGGTGTGCCACTGCCTCTCTTGCTCGCACAGAGTCTTCGGACAGAAATTAGGCAGGTTCAACTCCTGTGCCCTGTGGAACGGTGAATTGATCTTTGTCATAAATGCTGGGTCTGGTCTCAGAACCACCCGATCTGAATGAAAAATACACAGGTCTTTTCTCACGCAGGATAGAGCTGCAATTTCAGATATCCTTCTTGCCGAGGTAATAGCCACCAGAAATACTGTTTTAAATGTAAGAAATTGAAGTGACGCCTCTCTGAGAGGCTCAAAAGGAGATCTAGTCAAGGCCAGGAGAACTTTATTAAGGTCCCATGTTGGGTACCTGTGCACTGCTGACGGGCGCAAATTAGAAGCCCCTTTAAGAAAGACCTTGATTCGAGGATGGTGGGAAAGGGGACCGAAAGGGCCGCCAGCAACCACTGTTGAGAGTGCCGCTACCTGCCTCCTTAAGGTGTTAGGTGATAAACCTCCATCTAGGCCATCTTGTAAAAAGGCCAGGATCTGTGCAACTGAAGGAGAGCGTGATCGATGAATGATTTGTGGCACCAGTTACAGAAACTTTTCCAGGTCGCATCATAAATGCAAGTGGTAGAAGGCCTTCTAGCTGCCAAAATGGGCTGATAAGCCTTCCTCAATCATCCTTTCCCGCTCAACCTCCAAATGGCCAATTGTAGCCACTGTGGCTCTGGATGAAGCAGTGGGCCTTGCAACAGCGAAATCTGATCCAACGGAATCCTCCATGGCGGAGATACCGACAGATTGCGGAGGTCCGCAAACCATGGCCTCCTGGGCCAATAACGTGCCACCATGAGGATTTCTGCTTTCTCGGCTATCAATTTTCGAATCACCCTGGGGATTAATGGAAGCGGAGGGAAGGCGTACAGTAGCCCGGGAGGCCACCGGCAATGCAAGGCATCATGATTCTCTGCTCCGCTGGAGGGATAACGGGAGAAGAACCTCGGTATTTGCGCGTTGAGCGGAGATGCAAAAAGGTCTACTCGGGGCTGACCGAACCTGGCTGCTGTTTCTCTGAACAGATGTGGGTGCAGGTGCCACTCTGCCTGATCCAGTGTTGCCCTGCTGAGCCAGTCTGCTTGGACGTTGGAGGCCCCGGAGATGTGCTCCGCTCTGATGGATAAAAGGTGCGCTTCTGCCCATCGACACAGTCGCTCGGACTCTCTCATGAGAAGGATGGAATGGGTGCCCCCTTGCCGATTGATGTGGGCCTTGATTGTAGTATTGTCCGTTAGGACCAGGACATGGCGCCCCCTTAGCCGATGAAGGAATGTTCGCAGAGTCAGGTACACTGCGCGAAGCTCCAACCAGTTGATGCTCCGACTTCGCTCCGCATGAGTCCAAACTCCCTGTGCCGAGAGAGATTGCAGGTGGGCCCCCCATCCGGAAAGACTTGTGTCTGTCATGAGAACAACCCTTTGAGGTTCCTGGAATAGCTGATCTCTGTTGACAGATGGTCGCGTGCACCACAGGAGGGAGGCGAGAACTTTCGGCGGGACCTTCACTATAAACCTTGACGTGCTCATTTCTGAACGCTGATACGGCAGGAGGAACCATTGCAAAGATCTGGAATGCAAGCGAGCCCATGGAATAATGGAAATACAGGAAACTAGCTTCCCTAGCAGTTTGGATAAATCGAGCAACGATGCTTTCCCGGTCCGCCAGATATCCCTGATAGTGGTGCGTATACTAATAAGTCTCTCCTGAGAGAGAAAGACCTTTCCTTCAACAGAGTCAATCACAGCCCCTAGATGGGATATACTAGTGGAGGGGGTAAACTGACTCTTCTCCCAGTTCACTAAGAAACCGTGGGACTGAAGTACCGAGAGGGTAGCGATAGTATCACTCTCGGCTTGATGTCGGGAAGGGGATACAACCAGGATATCGTCAAGGTAAAAGTGGATCCGGATGGAAACTTGTCTAAGGTGAACTGCAAGAGCCGCCAACACCTTAGTGAAAGATCTCGAAGCTGAGACGAGACCAAAGGGAAAGGCTACATGCTGGAAATGCTGATAATTATAGCAAAATCTGAGGTATTTGGAATACGAGGAATGAATGGGAATATGGAGATAAGCCTTGGAAAGGTCCATTGACGTAAGCCAGTCCCCTTCTCTGATGCCCTGTAAAATCGACTGCAGAGTCTGCATTTTAAATTTATGGCGTACAATAAAACGATTTAACCTCTTAAGATCTAAAATGGGTCTCCAACCCCCAGAATGTTTAGGCACCAAGAATAAAAGTGAACAGAAACCCCTTCCCTGTTGGGAGGGGGGTACAGGTTGAATAGCCCTAATATCAGATAGATGTTTGATGGCGGAGGTCATAAGAGCCCGTTTAGCAGGATTCCTAGAGATAGGTGAAACCCTGAAATGTTCGGGGGGGGGGAAGTGAGAAACTGCAGGGTCAAGCCAAAGCGCACTGAATTTGTAACCCAAGTATCTGAGGTGGATTCCTCCCACTTGTCGGCAAAATGCCTGAGGCGGCCGCCTATGATAAGAGAACCTGCAATGCTACCTGGGCCGGCGGGCCGCCCTACTCCCGAAACCCCTGAAGGGCCTTCTGTAGCTGCCCCCTCTCCTGCTTCTGTCTCCCGAGTCACCCCGGTCTTGGTAAGATGGCCGGAATGAGGGGGAGCCCTGAAATCTAGGAGTGAATGATGACTGGAAAGGGGGATGAAAGGAGCCCCTCCAAAAAGACTGGGAACTCTTGGCTTCCTGCCTACGAAAAAGAGAAGGCAGAAACTTTTTCTTATTTCGAGTTTCCAGAAGCAATGGCTCCAAAGCGGGCCCAAATAATTTACCTTTTACTATGGGGGCTGAAGCCAACTTAGACTTATTTTTAATATCAGCTTGCCAGTGTCGAAGCCAAAGCAATCGTCTGGCAGATACATGGGAAGATATAGCTCGGGATTAGAACTTAACCGAATGAAAGGTAGTGTCGGCTGCAAATTCCGCCACTGCCGTGATCTTTGCGATATCTTGATGGGCTCTGGTGTCAGCTGGGGAAATGTGTTGTTTCAGCTGTCTGAGCCACCTGATGGAGGACCGGGTGAAGAAGGAAGTGGCTGTGGCCGACCGGATAGCCCAAGCATCAGCGGTGTGAGCCCACCGGAGCGCCATCTCCGCTCGCCTATCCTCCGGCTTCAGTGCCTCCAGCGCATCGGTTGGATTGGAAGAGGAAGCAAGCCTTATAATCGGATCATCTACTTCCGGGGTGTCTAACATAGCTGAGAAATCCGGGTCCAGGGTAAGCAACCTCTTGTCCTGACTAGAAGGGGCCGGAGAAGGACCCACCGAGCCCAACTGCCACCAGATCTGAGAAGATTGGGGGGGGGGGGGCGGAATAATGTCTGCTGCCACCGTCGGCTGTCTGAACATAAGGTCATCAGGACCTTCTGGACTTGATGGAGGGGGTTCAGAAGGAGGCTGAGAGGCCATACCTGAAATGTTCTTTGCCTTAAATAACAAGGACTTAAATAAATGGGGTTTAAAAAGACCCACAACAGCAGGTTGTTCAGGGGAAAGACCCTCATCTTCTGACATTTCTCCCTCCATTAGGTCCCCCTCCAGAAAGGGTTCAGAATACTGTAAGGAACCTCTATCAGAACCTTCGTACTCTCCGAACGGTTCATGGCCCACTCCCTCTTCTTCTTGGATATCCTCCCCCTCTGGGAATGGGGCATCCATGTGAGGAGGTACCTGACCATGCTGTGACGCTGGTGCAGAATGAGATCTCCCGAATAAAGATTCAGCCTCGGGAGTCTTCCCTCGGAAATCCGGTCTAGCCAGCTGCTGCATTCCCTCAGCTATGCCTTGACGGATGGCAGACTGCATCCATTCCCTGATATTCTCAGGCATAATGTTTGGAGTAGGATCTTCAGAACGTAGGCCTGCAGCGGTCGGCGTAAAGGTCGCCTTTGGTACACGGGAGGGTTGGCGGCCTCGGGTGGAAGTACCACCCCTAGAGGAAGAGGATTGCTTGGCGGGGGGGGGGTAGAAGGAAAGGCAGGAGTTATAGAGTGTGACTCTCTAGCCCGCTTGTTAAACTCCCTTTCTAGGGCCTTATGACGCCATAAGGCATCTCTTTGAGAAGCGCTGGAAGAATCCTTGTCCCTTTTGTGAAGGTAATGCGTCTTAGATTTGGCCTTCAGAGAAGAGCCAGTAGGATTAGCCTCTGCCATGGTATTGAAAAGAAAATGGCGGTTGGCACGCCTAGGAGTTCGGCCTACAAACGTAAACCGGTTTTCCTAAAATTGGGTCACGTCCCCCTTTTTGAAAGAAATTTTATTCTAGAACAATGATTAAATGAACTAAGTAATTATCTATTCAAAAAAATCTACTTTCTCTTTTTTTTTTTTGAACGCTATACAATAAAAAACAGAAAAAAATTCTAATAAGCCAAAATAAAAGCCTGAATATATAAACTAGCAATTATATACAAATGAGGGTCAGGTTCAAGTAAGGAAAACCAAATAGACCCAAGAAAGTACAGCAAAAAAACCTAACTTCCAAATAGACCAAATGAACGCTGAGGCCAAGCAAATCTATAAAAAAGGCAAGACAAAAAAAGAGAGCCTCTGTAGGCAGCCCCCCAACAACAATGGGGAGTACGTGCCTGCGCCTCTGAACTAGCCGTGGGCCAAGGAAGAAAGCCAACAATCTCACATATAAGAGAGACAACAGGGCACGGGGCCACAGTGCTCTCCCAGTAAATCAGAGGCTCCACGCGGCCTGACGGTCCTGCCAAAGGGCCTATAAAGGCCTCGCAGCTCAATGCAAAAAAGGAATGAAGGCCTTACTTGCTTAGTAAACAAAATGGCGCCGGCCACGAGGTGCGCCCAAAATGGCTGCCCAGCTCAAAGCGCACAGCTCAGAAGCACACCAGCCCACCGCAACTTCAAACAGGCGAAGGAAGGAGCTGGGAGAGGAAGCGCTGCCTCCTCTGAGGCGTTCTAGGGGGGAAGACGCAATTGCGCTTTTAAAAATACAGCGCAGGGCCAAGCGGCTGAGTCCAGCGCGCTTTGAACGGCAGAGGATAGATTAGAAAGGGAGGGGCGAAAGGCTCCAAACCCCTTACTTCCCTCCTGGGAGCGAAATTGCTCCGCAAACTAAATTTGGGACCGCACTAGCCTCGCAGGGAGAGGAAAAAACAAATCAAACCTGATCAATTATCAACGATCACCTGAAACGGCCAAGGAACGAGAAAAGCTGCCTGTCTTCTCGAAGGCTGAGCTAAAACTGGGGGAACGCATGGAGGAGTCACGTGGAGGAGGAGGGCGTTCCTCGATTTCAACTCAGCCTGTGAGAAGTGAAGACTGGAGCACCTCCCACTCTCTGGATGCTCGCAGCAGTTCTACGGAGAAGAATGAATATTCTCCATCAAGCTTAATTATAATAGTTGAAAAAAAATGAAAAATAAATTTTAGCACAGCACTTCTTAAAAAAATATAACAGTGATGCTTTTCTCACTGGCTATAGGGTAAGATTAACTCTAATCCATATAGTCATGTAATAATTGTTTATGAGTAATATTACTGATCGTAATATTGTAACACCAGTGATTTGAAAAACAAGAGAACAAATTGCCTTAAACTGTAGCTACCAGATACTGTATAACTGTGCTGCAAAAAAATGCAGATGGCAGAAAAGAGAATTTGAAAATACTAACTCTTGCTGTTATCTTGCAACCCAGATATTACCTAAAGAGCTTGAAATTGAAACTGAGTAAGTAGGAAGAGGAAGGGGAAGAGGAAGAAGAGTGTAAATAAATATTGTTACATGTAGTTAAAAACAATCTGAGGCAGAATCTCTTCAAAATAAGTCCCATGGGATATAAAACTCAGCCTGAGATTTGATTTCACTTAGATGAAGGATCACAGCACACTACTGAGTTTGATATATGTATATTAATTAATTATATATAATTAGATGCTGATTTCTTCAGGCAATGTCCTCTCTGCATTCATTAAAGCATAAGCATCAAGATGTAGTCAAGTAAAAATAAAAAATGGATAGAGAGACACTTGAGACTAGACAGATGCAAGAAAACTATGGCACAGAGAGATGGCCTTGTTCTAATGATGGGCCTGAAAGATGTAGAATTACCAAAGGTTCTACAACTGCAAGGGAAGACACAAGGGAAGACACAAGGTCAAGTCTAGAAGCTAGAAAAGGGAGGAGATAAAAGACTCCTCATAAATGGAGTCTCAAGGGTGCTTTTTTAAGGAAGCAACTGGGCTTTCTTGTTTATTTTGAAGATGCTTCACTTTTCATCCAAGAAGCTTCTTCAGCTCTCACAGGACAGTGGGAAACAGAAGGATTTATATTTTTTGAAGACAGCTGGTCATTTGCATCCTTTTAAAGGGTTTTTGAAACACTTGGAGATTTTGACCAGCTGCCTGCAAGGAATATAAATCCTTCCATTCCCCACTATCCTGTCAGAGCTGAAGAAGCTTCTTGGATGAAAAGTGAAACATCTTCAAAGAAAAAACCAGAAAGTCCAGTGGCCTCCTGAAAAAGCACCTTTGGGACAACAATGACCTGGATGACTGAGAATCTCTATAGAATCACAAATGGAAGAACAGAAGAAAGGGAGGAAGGTCATTTAATGCAACCACAGAAAAGCATTAAGATGCTAGAGGAGCTGTTTTTGAAATTCAAAATCCCAAGTCATATTTCAGCAGTATTGAGCTGTAACTGTGGTCTTTGACAGAAATGTTGATAGGTGGTTCTTAGCAGACATTAAAGCCAGACACGATTATAATCAAAGCAATTCTAAACAACTAAAGAATACAAGTAATGTTGTGGGAGAGATTTCATTGTCCAGTGTAATATTTCCCAACCTGATACCCTCCAGATGAAGAGGGAATGAAATTTTCAGAATTCCAAGCTAGTTGCTAGTTAGAGATGTTAGGAGATTTTAAGTTGTTACATCTGGAGATTGCCAATTGGGGAAAAAATTCTAATCAATATGTGACAACAATGAAATCTCATATGTAGCAACAATACTGAAAACAACATCCTAAGTATTACTATTTGCCAGTCATATATTGATCCATATTAAATCTGAATCCAGACAATTGGAGGGGGAAAGAACATAGTTCCAGGCAAAGTACTCTGCCAAATCCCTATTGTGCTAAGTGAATGTTTCAAAAAACAGAGGCAGAAGCATCATCCCAGAAGATGCAAAAAGCCTCTTTTTATTGACTATGGATATTCAAACACATTAGTTAGATGCTAGCTCATCTGGCTGAATATTTAGGAGCAGACGGCAGTGGCAAATAATTTAATTGTTTTACTTTGCATTAAGTCAGGGATCTTGCAAAGCATCAGAGCATCAAAGCTCATTCCCTTGGGGATGGCGAGAAAGAAAGAGAAATAGAAGGAAGCTATCATGCTGTCATTAGGAGAACGTCAAAAGAAATGCATTGATTTAAGAAGCCAAGCAAAGAAATCACACCCACCACACTTGCATTGAATTACCTTCCCAAAAACTGAGAAATGATGGCATCTTCATACTGAGAAATGATGGCATCATGACAAGAAATGAAGGGAGCTAAAAGCCAAGGAGAAAATGGATTTTAAAAAAGAGCTTTGTATGAAGTAATGGAACAACCATATAATGGGGAGAACAACCAGTTGGAGAAATGAAACACAGGAATAAAACCTGAACAGTATATTGTTGGCTCATATTGATTAAGATTTTTTTTTAATGAAGCTTCCTTCAAAATCAATGTCTGGAAAAACCTCACATAGAAAGTTGGCTGACTTAAAAATCTGAGTAAACACTGAGGGAATGAAAACACTCATTTTACAGAAGGTGCTCAGCAAAAATGAGTATATGACTGCAACATATCAGTCAGGCTTCGGAGACAGATACTATCTTCACTTCCTCTGTAGTAATCCTTACTATTATAGATAATAACTATAACACCTTGCAATATTCCTTTGATCTATTACCATAATTCTTAAAGTTTTAAAGCCTATGTTTTTTTCCCAGGGTTTTACGGCAGTAGGAACAGCATTCCCTCTTTCTATATTTTCCCACTGCAGTAATTCCATAACATGCATAGTTTCTTCCCCAATTAAAAGCAATTTAATATTTGTGGCAATTTAATATTTGTGGTTACCAAACTAGGTAACATCATCACCAGGTGATACTCAGAGAGCATCAATGACCCCCACAGTTCAACCTGGAGCAACAAATATTCTCTTCTATCAATTTAAAAAGGTAAAACTGCCCAGTTATGTCCAACTCTAGGGCATAGTGCTCATCTTCATTTCTCAGCCAAACATTGTCTTGAAGACATTTTCCATGGTCATGTGGCCAGCATGACTATATACCAAGGCTGCATGGAACACTGTTACCTTCCCACCAAAGTGGTACCTAATTATCTATTTGTATTTGCATGCTTTCAAACTGCTAGGTAAGCAGGACCTGGACCTGGGCTGTCAGCTTTCCAGCTGACATTCTCAGGGTCTTTAATTACTGACCTATCATATCCCATTCTATCAATTTAATATATATTAAAAGCATGACTGGGGGAACTTCCGGTTTCGCGTGGCTTCGGGGCAGCAGGAATTCGCGACAGCTCGCGATTCCTGCTGTGCTAGCCGCCGAGATATCCCCGATCCAGATGGGTCAGGGGGATATGGCTGCCCTGTAGGGACAGCTGAAGAGAGAGGGGAGCCGGACAGGGGGTTGAGGGTGTCGCGGACCCCCTCCCCCTCCAGAAAAACCCCTTTTTCCCAAGGCGGTGGAGCGGCGGTCAGCAATGGCCGCCACGAAGAAGCCAGCAACCAGGTAAGATTGCGCTGGAGGAAGTAAGAAGAGTGAAAGTGCTGTCTGAGCCGGGTCAAGTAACATCTTTTAAATTGGTTGGAACTGAGCTGTTTGAATTGCTGGAGGATACATTGTATCCCTAAGAAGATCGAAAGCGGCGGAGAAGCTGTTAAAGGGAACTTTTTTTTTCCTTCACTCTCCCACCCCATGGAAACAGCAGATATGTTTGGACATATTGGACATTGAAAGTGAATTGTTTTGAGAGTTGAAGCTAAGGGACAAAAGGGTTTTTGGACATTGAAAAACTTAAGAAATTGGAAAACCCTTGTTGGAGGTATGGATTTCTGATTATTTAAAATTGATATTGCAAGTGGAAAGGGAGAGGGAAAAAAAATTGGAGCAGAAGCTGAAAAAGGAGGAGATTGCCTAGAATCCCAAAGAAAGGTATATGGTAATTGGACCTCTTTGATTAAACATTAACCCCAGAAAGAGAAAGAGAAGAAGGAAGAAAAGTATTAATTTTTGGAATTTTTTTTTTTTTTGAATTATTCTTGATTAAAAATATTTGTGGTTGTTTTGGGAAAAGTTTCTTTTTTCATGATGGCATTGCTTGTGGATGAATTAAAGACTGTATATCAAAAATATAAAAAAGAAGATACTTTGGGCAGTTTGTTTCAATTCTTAGAAATGGCGTTATGTACTTATGAAAAGCTGACTACGCAGCAGAAGGACTGGGACAAAGAAGAAGAAGAAGCCATCTTTGATGAACAATGGGTTCTTTCCGGGGAGGAGGAGAAAAAGGATAAGAAAAAGGGGATTTTAAGAATTATAAAAACAACCAAAGAATAGAAAAATGAGTGGAAAGGTGGAGGCAAGGTCAGAAAGCAAAGGAAAGGGAGTAAGAAAAGGGAGGAGGAAAGACAAAGGGGTAAAAAGGGCAAGGAGAAGAATAAGCAAGAGAGAAGGGGGGGAGGAGAAGCCTCAATGAGGGGAAGCAAGATCTAAAGAAAGAAAGTTTATTCAGAGACAATGGGTGAATTTAATTTAGGATAAAAGAGGGATTCTGGAGGGTACATAAGATTGTGTTTTTTATATGTGTATTTAGAGTATAAAATTTATTGTGTAATTTTAGAATCTTTTAAACAGAACCCCAAGAAAAATTGTTATATGAAATACTTTTAAGTTAGGGTAATGAGTTAAAGGTGTCACTCCAGTTAGTGTATAGGAGAAGTATAGTAAAAGAAAAAAGATGAATGGATAGTTGGAAATAGAACAGACAAAGAATGTTATTGAAAATGGAAATAAGATATGGAAGGATATATAAAGGTTTTGTTATTTATTTATTTTTTGTATATTGATAAAAGGCAATAACATTTTAATCAATAAGAAATAATTTGGATGAAAAGGAGAAGCTGGAATAAGATATGAAGTTAAATAGATAAAGTAAATATTGATATTATAATTTGGAATCATTATGTTCTATTGGTTTGTTCTTTAATTAAAAGCATGACTGGGAAGCACTGTCCATTCACTAAAATGTCAGAAACTACAAACCAACAGTCCTGTCCTTTGGGTCATTCACATAGTAGGGGGGAAGCAGAAAGGAGAAAAGGGAAAGGGGAAAGGAGAAGAGGAAGAGGAAATGGGCGTTGGTTCTTACCTGACACGCCATTTCTCTTGAGCTGGGAGGATTGTCCAGAGGACGGGTGAAGCTTCAGTCTCTGCTTGTTGTAGGCTGAGCTTAATTTCTGAGGAACACTCCCCCTTCCACCACGTGGCTTGCCATCTCATTCCCCAGTTTATGCGAAGGAGAGAGGAAAAAAACAAGCATTCGTGCTGTCCTTTTGCTAGACTTAAAAGTGCATTGGCCAAAACGAGACCCCTCCAGACGGTGAAAGACAGAAAAGGGAGGGGCTGGACAATCCTCACAGCTCGAAGAGAAATGGCGTGTCAGGTAAGAACCAACGCCCATTCTCCTGAGAGCTGCTCGGATCGTCCAGATAGTGGGACATACCAAAGCTGGGGCCTATCCTACGGGGGGGACACCGTCTGGTCTATAGACTCCTCGGGTTCCCTGATTACCCTCTGGAGGACCCTTCCACCGAAAGACGCCTCCGCAGCGATTCTGTAATGCCTAATAAAGGGCGACGGGGAGATCCACGTTGCTGCCCAGCAAATGTCGAATATAGGGGCCTGTGTAGCCCAGGCAGCTGATGTCGCCGCACTCCTGGTAGAGTGAGCCGTGATACCCCTGGGCACTGGGAGTGCCTGGGCCTGGTATGCCCTAGAAATGGCCGCCCTTATCCAGCGGCCTATTGTAGTTGAGGGTACCCTGAGCCCCTGTGACTTTGGTTGAAAGGAAATGAACAGGGCCTCGGATTTGCAGAAAGTCTGAGTACGTTTGATATATATCCACAAGGCCCGCCTGACGTCTAAGGTGTGCCATAGCTGTTCTTTTTCATGAGTTGGCCTGGGGCAAAAATTGGGGAGGATAAGCTCCTGAGCCCTGTGGAAAATCGAATTAACTTTACATAGAAAGGACGGGTCAAGTCGGAGGACCAGCCGGTCAGAATGGAAGACGCACAGGTCTTTCCTGACTGACAGAGCAGCGATCTCTGAAATCCTTCGGGCTGAAGTAATCACCACCAGGAACACTACTTTGTAGGATAGGAACCGGAGAGAAACTTCTCTAAGGGGTTCAAAGGGTGGCTTAGTGAGGGAGGTCAAGACTTTGTTGAGATCCCATGATGGGTACCGGTGAAGGGATAGAGGTCGTAAGTTTGAGGCCCCTCTCAGAAATGCACGGATACAGGGATAGTGAGAGAGGGAATTTGCACCCTCGCAGGAAATTACGGTGGATAGGGCTGCTACCTGGCGCCTTAGTGTGTTGGGGGACAGACCCTTACCGAGACCCTCCTGGAGAAAGTCGAGGACTTGGGCCACCGATGGGTTTGTTGGGTCAATGCGGAGATTGGCACACCATTTGCGGAAACTGTTCCAAGTGGCATCGTAAATCCTTCTGGTGGAGGGACGCCAAGCTGCTAAGATGGTATTAATAACCTCAGTGGAGAAATTCTCCCTTTTTAGACGTTCCCGCTCAACCTCCAGATGGCTAGCTGTAGCCATTGGGGGTCTGGGTGAAGAAGGGGGCCTTGAGACAGAGAAATCCTGTCTGCTCGAATCCTCCAGGGTGGGGCTACTGATAGGCTGCGGAGGTCCGCAAACCAAGAGCGACGGGGTCAATAAGGAGCTACTAGAAGCAATTCCGCCCTCTCGTGAAGGACCTTCTGTAGTACTCTTGGCACCAGTGCCAGAGGGGGGAAGGCGTAAAGAAGGCCCGAGGGCCACAGGCATCGGAGGGCATTCTGGTTCTCCGCCCCTAGGGACAGAAATCTGGAGATGAACCGTGGAAGTTGGGTATTGCGGGGGGAGGCAAACAGGTCTACCACAGGCAGGCCGAAAATTGCTGTCGCCTGCCTGAACAGGTCTGGGTGGAGGCGCCATTCCGCCTGGTCTATGGGGCCCTGCTCAATCAATCTGCCCGGATTGATTGTCAATGCCTGAAATGTGATCTGCTCTGAGTGAGAGGAGGTGAGACTCTGCCCACCGACAGAGGCGCTCGGTCTCCCTCATTAGACTTGAGGACTGAGTGCCCCCCTGCCTGTTGACATGTGCCTTTGCTGTTATATTGTCGGTGAGAATGAGGACGTGGCGGCCCTGAATATGACGGAGGAATCTGCGGAGGGCCAGGTGGATGGCGTGAAGCTCTAACCAGTTTATGTTGCGCAGCCTCTCTGTCGATGACCATCTTCCCTGAGCTGTAAGGGAGAGAAGGTGGGCGCCCTGTTAAGCCTGGTTTCCCCAACCAGGGTTAGGGAGACAAGCTAAACAGAATGTGCAGCTTAGTCAGATAGGCACACAGATAAATGAGTGAGCTAAGCTTGTATGTTTATTAACATACAGTAAAAATGACAGATACGCTTGTGCTATCAAATATATAGTTTATTCCATTATGAGTTCATAGCATAGTCAAAATAACAGTCCAATAGTCATGTATCATTTAGTCAGTCCATTCAGGGATATTCAATTAGCAAAGTCCGTGTTGAATACCCTATGTCAATACACTTACAAGCCAGTCCTTTGTTTTTTCTCCCGTTCGAGCAATGCAGTGTTGTGTCCTTGCAGTAATCAGGAATCATCAAAGCCAGAGAGATAGCAAGCTGCCGTCTTGCTTCTTTTAAAGTGCTTTCACAACCACTCCCTTAATTACTATCCCACAGTTAAAGTTGCAGACACTTTAACATACAAACTATGATTACATATTATTATTTACCTAAACCAGTTAGGGTAAAACAATGTTATCCCTAACATTCTCCCCTTTTAGGAAATAATAATATAACTATTTACATCTTTAAATCATATTTGTTACAACTTTCTTTAAACTTAGTTACTCCTTGAGCTTTTGTAAATTGGTCTGCAATGTTTTCTTCCGTCATGCAGTATTCCAATTTAATTAGCCCATTCTTTACAGATTCTCTAACATTTAAGTATCTTAAGTCAGTATGCTTTGATCTAGTTTTTACAGCAATACTAGTAGCTAATTTTATAGCTGCTTGATTGTCCTCGAACACAATAATGGAATCTTTTACAGTTATACCCATGTCTAATAATAGCTGTTTGTACAAAATCAAATCAGTGCATAATAATGACAGACATGAAAATTCCGCTTCCATCGTGGACAAGCTAATATGCTGTTGTCTGATTGACCTCCACCCTATTAGTGTCTTACCAAATAATATAGCCATCCCAGATGTTGATTTTTTAGTGTTTATATCAGTTGCAAAACTTGCATCTGCATAGGCACTAAGACTCAAATCACCCTTTGGTTCTATATACAATGCATGGTTCAGTGTTCCTTTAAGATATCTTAAAATTCTCTTTAATGATTGCCAATGATATTGATGTGGATCTGAATTAAAACGTGCCAACTGATTTACACTATAAGCTATATCTGGCCTAGACCAATTGCTTATATATGATAAGCTGCCAATCAAAGATTGATATATAGACTTATCAAATTTGGGACTTTGATCATCAGTTTGGCAAACTTCCTGACTCATTGGAGTCTTTGCCGGTTTACAAAGTTCCATTTTAAACGTTTTAATTAATTGGCAAATTTTATCTTCTTGAGATATCTTAAAACCATTTTTTGTTTTGTTAATTGTCAATCCTAGATACTTTTTAATTTCACCTAAATGCTTTAATTTTATCTTTTTGGCTAATAATGATATAATTTCATTAGCTTCATTATTAGTCTTAGTTATCAAAGCAATATCATCTGTAAATAATAACAATAATGACACCGTTCCATTATTTTCTCTTTTAAACACACATGGATCTGCTAAACCAGATTTAAAACCTATATTGTTTAACTCTTTCACAATATATTGGTTCCACTCAAACCCAGATTGTTTCAACCTGTAAAGACTCTTTTTGAGTTTCCAACAATCATTACTATTTACTTTATTGTCTTTTATACCTACTGGTTTTCTTAAATATATAGTGTGCTGCAATGGTGCATGTAGATAAGCAGTTTCTACATCTAAATGGTTAATTACATAGTTTTTCTTAGCTGCCCACACTAATGCTGCTCTTAAAGATGTTGCTTTAAGACTTGGTGCAAAAACTTCATCATAATCAGATGCAGTTTGATTAAATCCTTGAGCTACTAACCTAGCCTTATGGGTAACAGTCCCATCATTTCCAGTTTTTACTTTAAATATCCATTTGCACCCAATGGATTTTTCTCCTGGAGGTAATTTAGCATCTTCATAAACTTTCATTACCTTTAATGAATTTAGTTCTTTTTCCATTGCCTTTTGCCAATTCTCCTGATCCTTAGCAGGATACATCCTAAGTTCATCTACACTAGTTGGAACTTTAGTTACTTGGCAAACTATACTTGCTTGATTGATACCTATCAGGTGGTCTAGTTACACGTGTAGTACGTCTAGGTATTACAGGACTTACAGGTGGACTTTCATTTATTAACTCTTCTTGATTATCTAACTCTTCCTGATTAACTGTTTCCTCTTGTTCTGGTCCTATTTGCTCTTCGTGGACTTCTTCCTTAATTGGACTCTTCTTATAACTAGTCTGTTCTTTCTGCCTTTTGTAGGGTTCAATAATTACTTCATTATTTAAATCTTGCTCTAATCTATTCCATCCTACATGTTCTAGGAATTTAGCACTAGCACTGGTGTAAACTCTAGATGTACCTGGTTCCCAGAATCTATAAGATCTATGATTAGATGTATATCCTACAAAATATAATCTTTTAGCTCTATGTTGTCCTTTGTGTCTAAGTTGTGTAGGGATATGCACCCATGCTGGTGCTCCAAATGTGTGCATGTAACTTAAATCAGGTTTTGTACCATGCCACAATGTGAATGGTAATTCACCTGTTGTTGAATTAACAACATTATTTAATATATGATTACCACACATTATTGCTTCTCCCCATAAATTGTCAGGTAATCCTGAATCAGACATCATAGTTTGTGCTATTGATTGTAATGTTTGGCCTCTTCTCTCTATAAAGGCATTATGTTGTGGCTTATATGGTGCAGACTTTTTATGTTGAATACCTAACATTCTTAGTTTGTTCTGCAATTTATTATTTGTAAATTCTGTACCATTATCTGTTATAAGAGTTACTAATTTCTTTTTAGTTTTCCTTTCTGCAAATTTAATCCAATTAAAAAGATTTTGATACGTTTCAGTTTTGCTTTTCATTAAATAGCAAAACCCATATCTAGTATAATGGTCCATTATACTTAGTATGTAACGAGCTCCTCCTACACTTGGTTTTTTAGGACCTATTAAATCTGCAAATACTACCTCTAAAGGTTCTTTGGTAGTAAATCCATTAACTCTATTAGCCGGTGTGACCCTGGCCTTACTTTGATTGCAGATATTACATTGCAAATACTTATTACAAGGTTTTAAACTTATTCCCTTAGATAATTCAACAGTTTTTTTAAGCATTTTAAAATTTAAATGCCCTAGCCTTCGATGTAACAAGTGAATACATTCATCATGAGGTTTCTTATTTTCATAAACTGTGTTAGCCACCTTTAAACCATTATCATTTAACACATATAATTCACCTCTTAAAGATGCAGTAATTCTCTTATCTTCTTTCTCAATTATGCAGTTATCTCCTTTAAATGTAACTACATATCCTAGTTTAACCAAAATTCTTACTGAAATTAAATTAAACTTAAGTTGTGGTACATATAACATTTTTACATTCTCTTTTATAAAAGAACAATATGCTATACCTTGACCTTTAGCTTTCAGTTTCCAGCCATTGGCTAACGATATCTGCTGTGTACTCTTGGACATTTTTAAAAAAATTTTCTTATCATTAGTTATACAATGTGATGCTCCACTGTCAACCACCCATAAATTATTTTTTACAGCTCCGTTAGTATACATGGCTAACTCTAAATTTTTATTTTTCTTTTGATGATTTTTTGTATTCTGGCCAGCATTCTGGCGTTTTGCCTTTTTACAAAATCTTGCCAAATGTCCTCTTCCTCCACAATTAAAGCACTTTTTAATTGCGTATGCAGTAGGAGTTTCATTATCTTCTTTTTGAGGTTGCTGCCTCCTTAACTCATCTCTTTCAAGCCTTCTTCTGGCCTCTTCAATCAATCTGCCAGTTATATCAGTTAAAGTTAGGCTTTCCTTTGGCAATATTTCAAGTGAAGTTACATCGTTGTCATAGCTTTTGTCGAGGGAAGATAGAATTATGTAAACTTGGTGTAGTTCAGAGAAAATAAGCTCTTTCTCGTGCAGTTCTTGAAAAATGCTTTGCATAGTTTTTAAATGACTCAGCATATCACCATTCTTATGGAGATGTGTACTGAAAAGTTTCCGTGTTAGATTTATGTGAGCACCAACATTATCTCGAACATAAATCCTCTTCAGCTTCTGCCAACACCCAACAGCTGTCTTTTCTCCATGGATATAAACAAGCTGCATATCAGTTAAGGTTAAAGCAATAATGCAAATTGCTTGTTCATTTTTATGCATAAATTCTTCTATCTTTAATTTATCTTCCTCATCCTCTGGATCCCATTCTTCTACGTTTGGTGGATTTTCAATTATGTTCCACAAACCTTCTCTTCGTAGAAGCAGACTACATTTCATAGACCATGATACATAGTTTGTTCCATCCAACTTGGATATAAGGGACATACTTTGTAAATTGACTTGTGCCATGTTTTCTTATATGGATATAAAACTCTAATTAATAAAACACAGCTGTCTGTTTACTCTAATGTATAACAACACAAACTCTCACTTTTACATAAATCTGTTTTATCCTAGTTAAACTGACTTTGCAGCCTCTGGGCCCATAACCAGTGTTAAGCCTGGTTTCCCCAACCAGGGTTAGGGAGACAAGCTAAACAGAATGTGCAGCTTAGTCAGATAGGCACACAGATAAATGAGTGAGCTAAGCTTGTATGTTTATTAACATACAGTAAAAATGACAGATACGCTTGTGCTATCAAATATATAGTTTATTCCATTATGAGTTCATAGCATAGTCAAAATAACAGTCCAATAGTCATGTATCATTTAGTCAGTCCATTCAGGGATATTCAATTAGCAAAGTCCGTGTTGAATACCCTATGTCAATACACTTACAAGCCAGTCCTTTGTTTTCTCTCCCGTTCGAGCAATGCAGTGTTGTGTCCTTGCAGTAATCAGGAACTTCAAAGCCAGAGAGATAGCAAGCTGCCGTCTTGCTTCTTTTAAAGTGCTTTCACAACCACTCCCTTAATTACTATCCCACAGTTAAAGTTGCAGACACTTTAACATACAAACTATGATTACATATTATTATTTACCTAAACCAGTTAGGGTAAAACAATGTTATCCCTAACACGCCCCATCCGGACAGACTGGCATCTGTGGTGACAATAAGTCTTGGAGGCTCCTTGAGGAAGCAGCCCTTGTTGATTGACACCTTGCTCCACCAGAGGAGGGAGGTGAGAACCCTTGGCAAGACCTTGACCTTGCGCCTTGAGTTGCTTGACCCAGCTCTTTGGTACGGAAGCAGGAACCACTGGAGGGATCTAGAGTGGAAACGGGCCCAGGGAATAACGGGAATACAAGAGATCATTTTACCTAATAACTTGGATAATTCAAGGAGAGAGACCTTCCTGTGTCGTCTGATGAGCCTGACTGATTGTTGGATGCTGAGTATCCTTTCTGGGGAGATGAACACTCTCCCTTTGACTGTGTCAATTATGGTCCCTTGGTGGGGTAGCCTAGTGAAAGGGGCCAGTTGGCTTTTCTTCCAATTTATGAGGAACCCGTGTTCCTGGAGGGAGGTGAGGGTAGCATGGGTATCCCTGATGGCCTGTTCCCTGGAAGGGGAGAGGATGAGAATATCATCCAGGTAACAGTGGAGCCGCACCGGGATGGATCTGAGCCAGCACGGCCAGTACCTTGGTGAAGATCCTGGGGGCCGAGGCTAACCCGAATGGGAGGGACACGTACTGAAAGTGTAGGTTATAGCTGAAACGGAGAAACTTGGAGTGGGAGGGTCGTATTGGGATGTGTAAATATGCCTCAGAGAGGTCGATGGATGACAACCAGTCTCCCTGCCGAACTCCCAAAAGGATGGATTGCAGCGTGTTCATTTTAAATCTGTGGTACACCAGGTGACGGTTTAACCGCTTTAGGTCCAAAATAGCCCTCCATCCCCCCGAGTGTTTGAGCACCACGAATAAGAGTGAGTAGAAGCCCTGTCCCCTTTGGGATGGAGGAACCGGCTGGATAGCCTGAATGTCCAGTAGGTGCTGAATTGCCGCCTCCATTAGGTTACGTTTGGTGAGGTTCTTGGAGAGGGGACATGTAATGTAAAAATCAGGGGGGGAGGGAGAGAAACTCGAGGGCAAGGCCAAACCGGACTGTATCCCTGACCCAAGAGTCCGAAGTGGATGAGTCCCACCGAAGGCGAAGGCTTTGAGTCGCCCGCCAATGGGGATAATGCCAGGAGGCTTACCTGGAGCGCCGGAAGGGCCTGCTGCCGGAGCCACGAAAAGGCCTCTTGAAGTTTCTGCCTCTCCTGTGCCTGTCGAAGGGGTCGGACCTGCCCTGGGACTGTCCCGAACCAAAGGAGGGGGGCCTTTGGTACCTGGGGGGAGGGGGGTTGGGGATAGGGACGAAAGGGAGCCCTCCGAAAGGGCTGCAGAGATCTGGGTTCTGACTTGCGGGAAAGGGAAAGGAAGGAATTTCTTTTTATTCCTTCCCTCGACTAGGAGAGGATCCAGGGAAGTACCAAACAACTCATTTCCCGCTAGGGGGGCGGAAGCTAGTTTCACCTTGTTCTTGAGATCCGCCTGCCAGTGTCTTAGCCAGAGCAGGCAGCGGGCCGAGACGTGGGAGGAAATGGCACAGGAGGAGAATTTTACTGAATGGAAGGTGGCGTCAGCTGAGAACTCAGCTGCGGCCGTTATCTTGGCAATGTGTTGATGGGTGCGGATATTGGAGGTCGGGACATGTTGCTTAAGCTGGCAAAACCAGCGAATGGATGATCTGATGAAAAAGGAAGCGGCCGTAGCCGCCCTGATCGACCATGCATCCGACTGGTGAGCTCGCCTTAATGCGAGCTCCGACCGCTTGTCCTCTGGTCTGAAGGCCTCTAAAGGGTCACTGAGGGCAGAGGAAGAGGTCAGGCCTACGACAGGCTCATCAACCTCTGGGGTGCTCAGCAGAATCGAGAGCTCCGGGTCGAGGCTGAAGAACCTTTTATCATTGGCCGAGGGGGCCGGGGAGGGCAACTGAAGAGGCCAGTTGCTTGGACACCAGATCCAGGAATATGGGGGGGGGGTAGGGATGACCTCGGCCTCCACTACCGATTGTCTAAACATGGAGTCCTCCGGCCCTTCCGGAACCACAGGAATGGGATTAGAGGAGCTCTGGGCTTTTAGGCCCGAGATGTTCCTGGCCTTGTAGAGGAGGGATTTGAATAGCTGGGGCTTAAAGAGCCCTACAAAGGCGGGTTGGTCCGGAGTGAGACCTTCGTCCTCAGACATTTCCGCCTCTGATGGGTCTGAGTCCGGAAGAGGTTCATCGTATGGTAAGGACCCCAGGTCAAATTGTTTCTCCTCCTCCTCCCTGTCTAAATCTAGGTCCCCTTCCGCTTCCTCCTTGTCCTCCCTGACTGAAGGGCAAACCTCCCCTTGGGGGGGCATGAGAGGGAATGATCTTACAGATTCAGTGGCCTGCGGAGGCAACCCCGGTCTGGTCATCTGCTGCATCCCTTCTGCAATTCCCTGTCGAATAGCCATCTCCATCCAGGCTCTGAGCTTCTCCGGAACCGCCTGAATGAGAGGTTCCTCCTGGCGCAGGCCGGCGGCCGTGGGCGTGAAAGTAGCCTCTGGAGTTTGCCTGGCTGGTGTGCCCAGGGCTTGATGCCCTTGAGAGGGCGAGCTGTGCCTGGATAGGGAGGAAAAGGCTGCAGGAGGGGGGGGGAGAGCGGAAGTGGAAGGAGTGGCTGGTGCTGGAGGCACTAGTCCTGTCTGTCTAGTACGTTTGTCTATTTCTCTTTCTAGCACCTTGTGTCGTCTTAAGGCGTCCCTTTGAGAGGCTTTGGTGGGCTCCTTAGCCTGACTGCGCAAGTGGTCAGGCTAAGGAAGGACCCTTTGAAGGATTGCTCTCTGCCATTCCAGGTAGTTAAGAAAAAGGAATTAAATCTGAGGCAGTTGGCGCGCCTAGGGGTCGACCTACAACGAAGGCCGGGAGCCCTGGGATTTCTTTTACACACACACACACCCCATTTGTTATTCACTTGAATTAATAGGTATTCTTTGCTCCGTATATGAATGATTATTCCCCCCTTCTCTATCTCTATTTTCTCTCTCTCTTTTTTTTTTTTTTTGGTAAGTCAAGGCCTAATCGAGCCTCTGAAGTCCTCTGATGTAACGACCTTTCAAGGTCTCTCTATTATTGTATATATATTATTATTATTATTATATTATTATCCTATTTTGAAGGATTACAGGGCCTTAAGGGCAAAGCCGGGCCTAAACCAGACTGCCGATCCAGGCAGAACCAGGCGGTAGTGGTGGAAATAACCGCAGCCGCTACAGCTGGTTGCGGGGAGAGCCAACAAAGGGAGGTGGAAACAGAAAAACCTCCAACTGAAAGAGCACAATTTTAAATCCTCAGCAGGCCTGCCGGTCCTGCTGCTTTAAATGGGCACGCTGCAGAGATCGGAAAAATAGGGAACCAAAATGCCACGAGGCGACTTTCAAAATGGCGGCCGCCACTACCAGAACTTGTGGGGCCCTTGTGCAGCGGCCAGGAGGATCCCCAGGGACAATCCAAGGATCCCAGGGGAAAGACCCCAGAAGAACTAGGCAAAACGTTTAAACGCTATAAAAAAAACGGAGCTCGGGGGGGACAAAAAACGAAACGGAGCCTTTTTAAACGATCTAAAGCGGCAGAAAGGCAATAGGAAAGGGTGGGGGGCAGTTTGAATTTTGCTGGCCTACCCCCTGGCACCCCCTGGGGGGGAGCCCTCCCAGGGAACTATGCCAAACCAAAGGACCAGCTCCGCAGGGCTAAGGAGAGAGGAAGAAATAAAGGGTTGTATACGACCTGAATAGAGGTACTAAAAAATGAATGAGAGGAATCCTGAAACGGCCAAGAGCACACACACACACAGCCTACTCTGCTCGAGGGCTGAGCATAAACTGGGGAACGAGATGGCAAGCCACATGGTGGAAGGGGGAGCGTTCCTCAGAAATTAAGCTCAGCCTACAATAGGCAGAGACTGAAGCTCCACCCGTCCTCTGGACAATCCGAGCAGCTCTAAGGAGAAAGGAAAGGACTTTGGACTCTAATTTCATCAGCTGCTAGCATACTATTCTTCCCTCGTATAGATTGAGAAAAATGGTTGCCACCCTGATTTAGAGAGCCTGAGACAATCCTGTGAATTTCTATATCATGAAACCATATTGTTCCTATCTTCCTTCTTCTTTATGACTTAACTGTTTCCAAAGAGAAAGAATATTCTTGCTTTATTTATGCCCCAATAATATTGCTCATCTTTAAAAAGCAACCAAACTTAATTCATGGTTGCTCTTTGCCACAGCAGATTAATCTGTTCTTTCTTTACAATATTTCTTGTCCAGAGTTTTTATTGGCGATCTAAGACAACTTTTTAAACTTTTTTACTTTTTAAAACAAGTATGGTTAAGCATGGATGTGAACCTCCCTCCCTCCCACCTACCCCCCAGCTAAATAAGGCAATCAGTATGTCAGAATAAAACAGCAACGGATTAGTGATTAATGTGGATATTGGAGATTGAGGATCATGTTTATTTTCATAAATTAATATTTGCTGGGTGATTTTGATAAAATTACTAATTCTCAGCCCAAACTGCCAATGTAGTTGTGAAGATAATACTGGAAGTGGTACTAAATATACTGCCTTGAACACCTACAGACAAGTAGAATATAATATATATATATATAAAAAAAACATCAACAGCTTACATTGTAAAGACATGTGTCTCTGGAATCCAGTTGATATTTACCTTTCTAAACCAGTGGTGGGATTCAAAATTTTTTACTACCGGTTATGTAGGCGTGGCTACAGGTGGGCATGGCAGGGGAAGAATACTGTAAAACCTCCAGTCAGAGGTGGTATTTGCTGGTTTTCCAAACTACTCAAAATTTCCGCTACCGGTTCTCCAGAACTGGTCAGAACCTGCTGAATACCACCTCTATTCTAAACCAAAGATAACTTTCTCCATAGTTTGCTTTTTTTGTCCTCAATGGACAGAAAATCCTTCATCAACAAAACTTTAGAAAGCATTCAGCACTTTACAGATAGAGGATCTCTATGTTTCAGGTACCTTTCCTGTATTCTCATTCACAATTAAAAGGAAATTATAAAAGCCTCTTTTCAAACAGAGGAAACAGGCTGTCGCAAAGTGTAATTAGCAAGTCATGAAGGGAATTAATTATTTAAAGTCTGCACTTTGACAAATGAAGTATTTATGAAGATCAATGGCGTATCTTTTTGGTACCAAATATATTAGGAAATGTGATGACCCGGTGCATGGCACAAAAGCAACACAGTCAGATAATTAATAAGAGTCCCTTTATTAGCTCCAACCTTGCCCCCAATGTCCAGGTTACCTTCTGGCTGGAGAAAAACTCTCCAAGGAACAGCCTTTGGCTGCAGGGAATCAAGTCCAAAACATGGTCAACACAAACTGTAACTATAAATCCAATCAAGCCAAACTGAGGTAATTAGTTTGGCACGGCAGGAGCAAGAATTCCAGATGTGAAGGCACGGCAAAATTCACATGGTTGAGAAGACGCCAGGAGCATAGATAACCATAGATAATATATTATCTTTTTAGGAAATTTGTATAGTGGTCCTCAGGATTTAAAAGTATGAGTTTAGTGGTCCCTGAGGTCAAAAGGTTGGTGACCCCTGCTCCAGAGCATCCACAAATGTACATGTTAAAGTGGCCCTCCAACATACCAGGTCTCCTTGAGCTTATAAATCCATTGTCTCCTGGAAAAACTGTTGGACCAGAAATTTGGAGGAAATGTTAGAACCAGACCTGTTCCACTGCCTCTCTTAGAGCAGTTCAAATCTTCCTGTTTATGTGGTTTGTCCCAACAGAGTTGCTCCCAGAAAACTATCATGATGTAAACCTGTCTGTCTGATTTTTAAAGCACCCATGATAATGTCCATCAATTGGCTTATCCTTGACATGTGACCCAATATCTACTCTTCTCCATTTTCTTCTATTCAAAAAACAAACAAACAAACCCTCACCCCTCAGGAAAAGGGAAAGTACACTCAGGTCCATCCTCATATTAATTGCGTTAGTTTATACTCAGAGTTTTGTCAGGATTGTTTTATTATTAATTTACTATTAATCTTCTCATCACTCCTATCACCCATCCCCTCCCACTTGTAATTATGTGACTGTAACTTGTTGCTTGTATCCTTTTCAATTTATACTGACTGTTTCCTAGTATGATTTGATTGCCTATTTGTACCCTTATAACTATAAGTGTTATATCTTATGATTATTGATGGATGTATCTTTTCTTTTTATGTACCCCGAGAGCAAGACAAATTCCTTGTGTGTCTAATCACACTTAGCCAATAAAGAATTCATTCATTCATTATTCCATAGACGATTCTGACTTGTAATTCAAAGTTTTTCTCCTAGTGTTGCCCATTAGGCCTGGCTTATGACCATTCATTCTGAACCCATTTCAACCCCTGAAGGAAAGTCAGGATATTTAATTATTTTTATTGATTTGTGGTTTTGAGTTATTGTTGACTTTAAGTGACTGCAATTTTCTTGACAAGTTTTTTGAAGTGGTTTGCCACTGCCTCCTTCCTATGGCTAACATAATATGATTGGGTACAAGGTTACCTAGCTTCTTGTCTACAGCAAGACTAGAGCTCATGGTCTCCTGGATTCCAGGCTGATGCTTAAACCACTACACCAAACTGCCTCTCTAAAATGGGCTATAAAGCCATTCTATTTCTCTTACTAACATTGAAAAGAGGTGATTTTCATGCCTATTTGTTTTAACATACTGTCATTTATTGATTTTTTGTTAAGTGTTATAACTCTCTTTTTCTTCAGGATTTCAGGATTATGTAACTGTTTTCTTTTGTTTTTTTCAGGATACGTTCAAGGAGAAAATGGCGGACAATTTCTTGCTTAAAAGAAATCCCAAGCTTGTCAGTAAAATGTCAGTAAAAATGAGGAGTCAGTTACCACCTGATCCAAATGAGATGGTAGCTAACCATTTAACCGTTAAATCTCTCATGAGTTAGAAGATTTGCTTACTGACCACCTATCCCATTTTAAATGCTCCTGTGTTTGTGATAGGCCTGTAAATCTCAGTCACCCAAGACTCCTATTGTTTACAGAAGCGTTTATCTTGAGATGGAAGAGGCACAAATGAGATCCTGAATGACTCTGGCTCACTTGACTTTAACTTCTAGTTCATGCTTTGAATGAATAAGCAAGCCAGAATGAAACAAGTTTAGAGATCACAATGGATGGTTAAACCAGATAACAGATTGTGTAAAACCTGACTCTGCTCTTTTGGTGTACTGTAATGCACATACACACAATGCCTCACATAAAAGTCTCTTGACGAGAAAAATACAAAAGCAAAGTTATGTACTTAAATGCAGACTTTCTGAAATCCTCCAAATCAGGGTAAATTTATGGTGATGTTTGCTTCGCACTTCTTTCAGTTCAAGTACCTCATTTCCCCAATATAAATACTGTACTCAGTCTGTACAAATATTCCATACAGAATTTATGTATCAAAGTGTTTTCATTGGCTTGCAAAGTTTGGCTTAGCAGATGCCACCAAATCAGAGATTGCAAAAATAAATCAGACTGTTTGCACCAAATTGCTTTTGATCAACTTGATGGGAATATCTGCTTGCATCAATTTGGGATTAATTTTCCAAACCAAATCAGTGATTCAAACCAGACTTTTTTTTTCTGATTCATATGGTCCTAAAAGATATTAAAACGTATTCTCCCAACATACAATGCAGCATGGCATGAGTATCCAAATATATAGCACCCATCAGTAAAAAAAATGGGTCTACAAATACTCTCTTTCGTCATCTGACATAAACTCTGGTGCTCTTAATTGCAGGGCTGCCAACCTTGAGTGATAGTTTGGAGTGAGACACTGCGAGGGAGCGGAGTGACCGAGGGGGGGATGGTGTGGAAGGGGGGTGTCCCCCCTTCCACGGTAGGGAGCTTTGACAATTTTACATTTTAAATGGTGCAATCTGATGCATACTTTAGTCATGATTTGGACATATACATACATACATACATGCAAGTAGCATCAATGTACTTGAACCGGATTTGTAAGATATTAATAATGCAGTTCACTGACCATGAATAATTGAAGTTCCTGACTTGTAACTGCAGTATTCTACCTCAACTGACTTTATTAGCTTAGTGATGTACTATAGACCACTATAGGATGAATTCAATGTGCAACAAAAAGACAAAAAACCCGAAACAACTACAGAGATAATGCAAATACATCAATGGGTATTCTTCTTTCTGTATCAAATACCATACTACATGCCAATATCAAATGCTATAGTCTCAGTCTTTAATTATATACTAACTTGTTGACTGAAATAGGGGTTCATAATTTCAGACATGTATAAACTAAACATTTAATCAAATAATGAGTGCTTCATATAAATATACGTATTGTTAACTGTAAAACTCATCTACTGTATTCTGAAGCTTGGCCCTAGCTTTCATCATAGAAGCTATAGAACCAAAACAAAGCCCTGGTAGAGACTAAAAAATACAGCAAGTGCAGCTCTTGATTCACAAGGAAACTCTGGAATAGTAGTTGAATGCCACAGGTTAAATACTACACTTCATCACAGATGAACTGTCAACTCTAATAATTTAGCGGGTTTCTGGTGTGGCGGCCTGCTGTGCGGCCGTACAATATTTATTGGGTAAGTTTAGATTCTGAACTTAATGGTCTTACTGCTCTTTGGATGGTAAATTGTGTTAAGATTAGAATATGTTCTAGTTGAGTCAGGGCTATCCCAATTTGGGGCTGAGAAGCCTACTGGCATCAAAAAAAGTCCTTATTGAGTCCTTATCTAAGGGTTTGAAAATATGATAATAATGTAGTACAGTCCTGTCGATCTGGTGCATGGAGACCTAGGATTTAAACTCAAAGGAGAAAGAGGAAAAAGTGATTCCTTCTTCTGAAACAAAGCCATTACGGAGTGGCTTCCATTTAACCACCAAAGATGTTTCTTTATTTTCTCTGGCTGGATTTCTGACCCAGGGGAGAAAGACCATTTAAAAAAGCAAAAAGGACAGAAAGAACACCAAGAAAGAATGGGACAACCCCTCCCCCCCCCAAAAAAAGAGATCCAACACAACTCTGAATAAAATTATTATTATTTTAAATTTTATTATTATTATTATAATTATTATTACCACCCCTTTACACGCCTTATGCTCTCTTTTAGCTGATCCAAAAGAGTCTTCCCAAACCAGCAAGGCGAGAAGCGCGCCAGGCTGATCTATAAAGGGGCTGGGCAGCTTTTTTGCAAAATAGAAAGGTTGGAGGACTGACAGGATTACATCTCTGGCAGCGGACAATTCAGCTTTGCTTACCAGGGTTATTACTGGCCGAGGCTGTTGCCTGCAAAAGAGGCTTTGCCAGCCCCCTCGTGTCCTTCTTTGAAAAGGGCAGCTGGCTTGTCCCGGAGGACATTGCAGAGAGGGAGAGGGCGGGGCAAAGTGGCTGCGAGCGCCCCGGGCGGGAAGAAGCCTCTTGCTCTTCGCTTTCCTGAAGCGATTTGCTAATGATCAGCATCATGCACAGTTACGGGACGCCGGCAGAAGGATTAAGGCGGGAAAAGAGGCGCGGTGGGGTGGCTGGGCAGGGCGGGGTGGCTGGGCAGGGCGGGGCGGCGCTGGGAGCTCATCCTTCTCCTAAGCTAAGGGGAATATTCGGAATATAATCAGAGAATGTAGGGATATTTTTGTACATTCCATGATTTTGGGGGTTTAGCGTGAGATTTTGTTTATCAGAGTGAGACAGTCAAAATTGGTTGAATTGCGTGAGTCTCACGCTGATTGTGTGAGAGTTGGCAGCCATGAATTGTTTTAACTTTGAAAATGCATGTAAATAAAAAATGAAAGCTGGCATGTTACAAAGAAAAACCACAATTTCCAGCATTGACTTTATTTCCAACAACAGCTCTAAATCTTAAAACAGACATTCTTTAATAAAATGAAAATGTTGGGCAGCTACAACAGAACTTTGTTTGGAAATACTATACCTACTTGCCCAGAAAAATGGTTTAGCTTGCCAGACATAGTACAGAACATTTTGTACAAGGGCAAAGCAGCAACAAAGGAAATTCTGCTAAATGGAGGCATCTTCTCTCTTGTCTGAGTGCAGCCAAGCCAATTCAACACATTTTGTAAGAATAGCAATAGCACTTAGACTTAAAGACTGCTTTATAATGCTTCACAGTCCTCTCTAAGTGGTTTACAGAGTAATCCTATTGCTCCCAATAATTCCGGTCCTCATTTTACCCACCTTGGAAGGATGGAAGGCTGAGTCAACCAGGTGAGATTTGAACTACCAAACTGCAGGCAGCCGGCAGACATCTGAAATAGCCTGCAGGACTGCACTCTAACCACTGCGCCACCACGGCTCAAGAATGCCCCAAATATGTCCTCAGAATTATAAATGTGTCCACCAACTCAGTAAAGTTGGGAACCTGTGTGTGTGTGTGTGTGTGTGTGTGTGTAAGCAAAGTCAATGACTAAGCCAGACTTGCCACCACTTGATTCATTTAACAACTGCAATGTTTTGCTTAACAACCATGACAAAAAGCATAACATTGGGCATGACTTGCTTAATAACCGCCTTGCTTAGCAATGGAAACTCTAGTCCCAATTGTAGTCATAACTCAAGGTTTACCTATATTTTCTCATATAACCAGTCACAATTGTGATACAACTTTTTCCACAACATACATATTGAAAAAATATATAATTGTAACATCATGCAAGTTTATCTATCGAAACCCATCATCTCCACTTGCCATGATAATTAATATGCAGAGTGAGACCTAGCATCAAGACATGGGGAGGCTATCTGGTGCTATCCAGATTGGGTTTGGGGTTTAAATGCACAAAATCCTTCAAGTTTGGCCATGTATCCTGTCTTAAGTCTTTAGCATCATGCTTTCAAACAAAAGTTTAGACAGTTGAAGTTATCCAACTCTCAATAGCACTAATAAAAAAGGGTATCTACAGATGATCCAGAATCCAAGATACACAGACAAATCACAAAATTCTAATAGCTAAGGTTTAAAATGTAATGTGAAAATATTGTCCCAGAAATCAGTTGAATTATTCGTGGCTCAGAAGGTCCAAAGCTATCAAAGCCACACTGGTGCTAGTTATCCTGTATTAGAAAAAAGTCCTTGAAATAGGATGCTCCTTTGTTCCTTTGACATATAACCTGGCTCTTCTACTTCTCCCGCTGATTTTGAGAGTGCAAGTCACAAGTGATGGAAGTTACTTTTTAAAACAAAATATGTATTCATTTAATTTACTATCTCCAACCATAGAGACTCTAGTTCCTTTGTAATGGGAACTGGAACTACACGAGAAACTTCAGCCAGGCCCCCATCTGTTGCTCTACCTCATCTTAAATCAGTGAAAAGCTTTTTTGACCTTTTGATTTGTTCCTCTTCCCAATCTGAACAGAAATATCACTGTGTTTGCAACAAAAGTTCCTTCCTGTGAAATATTCCAGCTGCCTCACAATTCTATCAAAATCACTGTCTTTGCTGTCTTGGAACATTGCTGAATGGGAAGTTACAACTAAGGCCCTGCTTTTACATTTCCAAATTCAAGTTTCCTTTATTTTGTTACTATCTATGATGCAGTGGTGGTATTCAGCTGGTTCGCACCACATCCGGCGAACTGGTAGCAAGAATTTGGTGTTGGTCGCTGAACCAGTAGCAAGTTCTGGGCTCCCACCCCGTTGCCCTCCTGCCCGATGCTCACCTCGCCCACCTGCCTGACATTCGCCTAAGGTATTTCTTTCTTTTTCCCCCCTCCCAATAATCAGCTGTAGATAAGATCAGCTGTGCCGGGATTCCCCTTGCTGAGGCCCAGGAAGGGAAAAAATGGAGGGAGGAGCTCAGCCCCCCTCCCCTCCATTTTTTGCCTTCCAGAGTCCCAGAGGAGCCTTAAGGGAGCAAAAACGCCCCTCCCAGGCTTCTCTGAGGCTAGGAAGCTCCCAAAAATGGGTGGGGGCTGCAAAAAAGCCCACCCAGTCACAAGGCCACGCCCACCAAGCCACACCCACAGAACCAGTAGTAAAAGTTTTTGAAACCCACCACTGCTGTGATGACCCAGGACGTGGCACAAAAGCAACACAGTCAGATAATCAGTAGGACTCCCTTTATTAGCTCCAATTTTGTCCCCAAAGTCCTGGTTATCTTCTGGCTGGAGAAAAACTCTCCCAGAAACAGCCTTTGGCTGCAGAGAATCAAGTCCAAAACATGGTCAACACAAACTGTAACTATAAATCCAATCAAGGCAAAATGAGGTAATTAGTCCGACAGGGCAGGAACAAGATTTCCAGATGTGAAGGCATGGCAATAACTCAACACAGTTGGGAAGATGCCAGGAACACAAATAAGCAAAGCCAACACAAGTAAACTTACTGCTCTCTTCTCTATTCCTCCCTGCGTGCCCTTGGATGAAGAGGGGGTGGACCTGGGTCTTCCTCTGAATTCCCTCTGCCCAGCTGGACCTTGCCCTTCCCGTTTCCTCCACAGCCAACGGAGCCACACTCCCACTCCCTGTCAGCTGTTCATCTTCCTCCTCGGATTCAGACTCTGACAGGGGCATGACACTATCTTTCCTAGAGCTCTGAATGCTCAAAAAATATTGGAACACTGTTTAAATGCACATAGTGCCACCGAAGTGGTACCTATCTATCTACTCACATTGCATGCTTTCAAACTGCCAGGTGGGCAGGAGCTGGAGCAACTATCGGGAGCTCACCTGTTGTGCAGAATTTGGGTCTCGAACTGGGCTGTCAGTGTCTTTAACCACTGAGCCATCACACCCCTCCACAGACTAAATAACCATCATGCAAAACATATCTCGGTCCACAGAAACAGAAGGGTTATGGGGAAGCATTTTAGAAGGGATCCTGCCTAATTTTCCAGAGATTAATAAGAAAGGAGAAAGATAATACTTTTAGATTTAGCAAGATTCTATTAGCTAGTATTCATTGCTGTGTTTCTTGCCTGGACTGTCTCAGAGGGCTAATAATTATGTCCCAAATACAAGCAAATGGCATATAACTCTTAGACTCTCAATCCATTTTAAATCAGAGAAATTTAAAAATTGGGTTGGAAATTTTAGGGGTCTACATATGTGGCCAAATTTTACTAGATCTCCACATCATGAAAGGCACTATCATCACTGACTATCTGGTAGAATTTCTACACTGCATTGACACAAGGCCTCCTCTTATTGATTATATTGCCATATCCCTCTCTCCTAAATGGACACCTAACATCAAAAATTTCATCAAAAAAGCACAAGAGCGCTGTGAATATATTTACAGACACGTCACATCCTGGACATAAACTGTTTCAACTCCTACCCTCAAAACAATGCTTATAGAGCATTGCACACCAGAACAACTAGACACAAGAACAGTTTTTCCCCGAATGCCATCACTCTGCTAAAGAAATAATTCCCTCAATTCTGTCCAACTATTTACAAAGTCTGCATTATTATTTACTATCAATCCTCTCATTATTCCTATCACTCACCCCTCCCACTTGTGACTGTATGACTGTAACTATATTGCTTATATTCCTTATATTTATATTGACTGTTTCCTAGTATGATTTGATTGCTTATTTGTACCTATGACTATCATTAAGTGTTGTACCTTATGATTCTTGATGAATGTATCTTTTCTTTTTATATATACTGAGAGCATATGCACCAAGACAAATGACTTGTGTATCTAATCACACTTGGCCAATAAAAAATTCATTCATTCATTCCTTTCTTAGATTTCATAATTAAAACCGTCTTCACTGTGATCACTGACACAACGTTCTGGTTTCAAAAACTTTTGGTGCCCTCTTCCTGAAAACATACCCCAATCAAGGTTGACTCAGCCGCCCATCCTTCCAAGGTCAGTAAAATGAGGACCCAGATTATTGGGGGCAATGTGTTAACTCTGTATACCACTTAGAGAGGGATGAAGACATCCTCCAATGAGCACAAAATGGACAGCTTGGGTAAAGAATAAATTGACCCAAATGCTCTCCCCCTTTAATTTTGACTGACAGCTTCGAATCTCCTTGGTCTCAGGCATTACATGAAAACTTAAACTCCTATTTTCTTCATCTGGGCATCATCACTGAGATAGGCTGGAAGTATGCATTAGTCAATCTTAAACAATGCACCATTGACGTAGAGATTCAATCATATTTATTGATCTTGCCCAGAAACATTTTTCTGAGTTATTCTGCACATTTACTTCTCCAAGCCAGGTATCTCAGTTGCATTAACTAGCCCTACATTTAGACAGGCTTTGCCTTTGGTTAAGTTCAATGCTCTTTCAACAGTAGATACCAAAACATCTCTTTTGAGTGAAGATCAAAGTGCTGGCACACATTGTATTCTATTTGCGCCCACTATGCTGATTTTTGCCAGGAATTATTCTTTCCACACCTATTTCCTGTGCCTCAAACCAGAATTAATGAGTACTGGATTTATAAGTTGAGAGTGTTTTGGGTTATGACAGATTTAGTGAACCATACATTATTATGTTTTCTTTATATTTACTTTTCATAGATTTTCTTTTTTAAAAAAATGTTTTTATGTATTTTTAGTTTTTAAAATGTTTTTTTTAATTTTGTTTTATATATTTTATATACTTCTATAAAATATATTTTATATATTTTTAGATTTTAAAATTATGAACCGTTTCCATTGTATCCTTCCTTAGTTGGTTTATTACCTTAATAAAGATTTAATTGATAAAAGATTTGATGGATACTATTTCCACTCATCAGTGACTACCCTGGTCACATTAATATCTTCTATCTCAAATTATTACTATCAGTTCATTCCAATTCTATACCAATTACTGTAACTAAATACTGTTCCATAGTTTGTACAGTGTGCCAAAACCTCTCTTCAAATATGTTTTAGATATACTCCATTTGGAAATATTGCAAATGTAATTGTCCTATACTCTATAATAATGCATTATGTCCTTCTGTCAATTGATTCTTACTTCTGCTTTATTTTCATTAATGATTGACAGAGTCATTTCAACAATGTAGATAGTCATTACAATTGAACTCTATTACTTTTAAACCATAGTCACTCCTTATGTATTCTTCTTTTTTTTATACACATCACTGCCTTTTCTCTAGATATAATATTAATTATAGTTTTCCATGAGTTCTGCATTATAATGGTTCTATACTTTAGGTTGGTAATTTTACTATTCTATTATTCTAAATAATTGTTTGATTGCCTTAGTCAAATTATATAATGCCTTACCATATTAATTCTTCAACTTATAATTTTAGTTGTATTGTCATATGATTTTCTAAGAGGATGTGGTGGCCTAGTGGTTAAGAAGTTGGGGTTGTCAGCCCGAGGGAAGGTATTTTGAGACCCAAATACTGCATGAAGGGGTGAACTCTCAGACTTCTCCAGCTTCTGCCAACCTACAAGTTCGAAAGCATGAAAATACAAGTAGATAAATAGGTACAGTAGGGTAACAGCATTCCATGCATCTCGGCATATAATCATGCTGGCAATGTCATTACAGAAGATCTTTGGCCAGCACTAGCTCCCCTGGCTAGGAAGCTGATATGAGTATGACCCCTAGAGTCAGATACAACCAAACAAGGGAAATCTTTACCTTTACTTATGATTTTATAGCTTTAAAAAAAATTCTAATCTGTTTCTGCACTGTATAGACTGCACTGATGATATAGGGCAAATTAAATGGGAACGCTGTTTTTTAACGATCTGTTATGCTGGTCTGAGACCAAAATAAAATGACTCACTGAGTCTTTGAGGGTCATTCTAAAATCTCCATCATTATCTTCTAGCCAAAGTCAAGAGGAGCCAAAAAGCAGACAATGTTGCTTTTTAAAACAAGGACTACAGAGGAATGTCTGAAAGTAATTCAATTGGAAGTGGAGTCTGGTCTGAAAATGAGACAATCATCTAAATAATCAGGTCGAATAGAAATGCTGCCTTTGACTTTTATGAGGTAAAGCCAGTTTTGTCTAGTGGTTAAAGCACAGGGCCAGAAAAGAAGACATTGTGTGTTCAAGTTCTGTCTTAGCCATGAAAACCAGCCGGGTGACCTTGGGCTAGTCACTCTCTCTCAGTTCAACTCATCTCACAGGGTAGCTGTTGTGAAGAAAATAGGAGTAGGAAGGTGTGTTGGATATGTCTGCTGCCTTGAGTTATTTGTAAAATAATAAAATATGCTTTAAATAAATAATTAAAAGCAGGAAAAGTGTGAGGTTGGCTGGTCAACTATGCTCTGGGCATATTAATAAACTCCCCAAAAGACTATTGGAGAAGCATTGTTCTGGAAGAGCAATGAGTAGCTGCTCATAACAATCATTGTTATCTTTTAGAGATGTGCAGATCTGGCTTTAGAAAAAGGAAAAGTTGTAGCTCAGAGTCAAACTGTGCTCTCTGATCTTGGTTTCTTGAACACCCAGATAAGCAAAGATTAACACCAATACTAACACTAGACCAACAATCAAAAATAACCAATATTGCATTCAAGAAACTACCAACTCAAACAAAGAAGCTAACAGTAAACAACAACCGAATCAAGGAACCTCCAAGAACACTCTCACCAACACTGAAAGGGCAAGAGCACGCTCCACTTCTTTCTAGCACTGATAGAATGGAATGGAATAGAACAGAACAGAACAGAACAGAATAGAATAGGAGCTGGAAGGGACCTTGGAGGTCTTCTAGTCCAGTCCCCTGCTCAAGCAGGAGAACCTATACCATTTCAGATAAGTGACTGTCTAGACCAGGGGTCTCCAACCTTGGCTCCTGGAAGCCTGGCGGACTTCAACTCCCAGAGTTCCACAGCCAGCAAAGCTGGCTGTGGAATTCTGGGAGTTGAAGTCCGCCAGGCTTCCAGGAGCCAAGGTTGGAGACCCCTGGTCTAGACTCTTCTTAAAAACCTCCAGTGATGGAGCACCCATGATATCTTTTCCACTTTTCCACTGGTTAATTGTCCTCGTTGTTAGGAAGTTTCTCCTTAATTCCAAGTTGCATCTCTCATTGATTAGTTTCCAATCATTATTTCTTGTCCTGCCCTTTGGGGTTTTGGAGAATAATTTGACACACCTTCCCTTTTTTATGGCAGCCCTTCAAATATTGGAATACTGCTATCATGTCACTCCTAATTTTTCTTTCCTTTAGACTGGCCAGACCCAAAACCTGCAGCCTTTCTTCATATGGTTTAGTCTCCAGGCCTTTGATCATCTTAGTAGCTCTTTTTCCAAAGTCTCAACATATTTTGGTAGTGTGGTGACCCAAATTGGTTGCAGTATTCCAGGTGTGGTCTTACTAGGGTTTTGTAAAGGGGCACTAATACTAACACTGATGGTGTTACCTAGTTGGGTAATGGAATGCCTGCAAAGATCTGGCTTTGAATAGTTTGCTTAACAGTTTGGTTTTGCATCACAGTTTGGGGATGGGAAAAGAGCAGAATCCTAATATTGTAGAATTGTTAGCTCATTTTCAAAACTACAAAAATGGCATCCAGACCAAAGGAGCTCTTGTCATTAAAAACTACTAAACAACCAACCCCAGTTATTGGTACTCAAAGTGTGCCCTTAAGGGTTTAATTTGTATCTGTAGTTCCCATGGAACAAAATTGATTTCGATGGCCTAAGTATTAAAACTCTTAAGACATATGTTGCAATAACAAAAAGCTTCAAGGAACAGAAACTCTATAGGGTTAAAAATACATTGCATTTCAGATATTAACTTCATCTCTTATTCAGTGTAGGCTTCCAGCTACCACATTTTATTAAACTTTTCCTTGGGGAGAAAACATAGATAAATCATCAGGTTATTTTGGACAATATCCCCATTATTCTTAACCACTATTAAATATGCCTTATAGGCATACAGTAATATCTCCAAATTTTGTCATTCAGGATGTTGCCATTTGTAAGGTTAATGTGTATTAAAACTCATGCATTGCTTGACAGCAGTAATCACAAATGAAAGCCGGTAGGGATCTGTTTACATTAGTTTAGTAGAAATCCTGAAGCCAGGTAGGATCCCTGAAAGAGCTGAAATCAAGATAGAGAATATATACAACTTTCCTACTATCAAACTCCAGGCTGAGGACAGAGTTTGCCCGCAATGCTGCATTCAAACCACTCTGCTACCAAACCCCCTCTGACCAGCATAAATAAATAATCAACACCTAACAGCATCAAAGGAGACAAAGTAAAACACGCTAAATGATTTGTTTGCCAAATCATCACAATAACATGTCTTTCTAGATGGCTCCCCTAATAAGCTGAAGGGACAAGGTAGACCAGATTTCCATAAAAAACAGGTTCCAAAACATTGGGGCATCATTTTTTTTAAAAAAAATTCCTTTTTTCTATGTTCAGGAGGGAGTTGTACCTGTTCATTCTAATCAGAGGTGCAATTAAATGTAGCACAAGGCAATCCCACAGATAATCAAATCCAGAGCTATGCATGGCCTTAAAGATGACAACTCCACACCTTGAATTTCATCTGGAAGCCAATGTGAAACCAATACAGCTCCCTGAGTGAAATTTAACTCAAGGGAGATTTTATTTTGTGGGGGTCCTTGGTGCTCTCCGAGCTTGCTTGTTTTCCTGCAAACATTTTATTATCGTAATTAGGTAACATCGTCAGTGCAGTGAAAAGATGGCTTAATGAAGCAGAACCATCAAGCACATGGTCCTGGTGCAGCTGACCCCATGGAGTTGAGAGAGGGTGGCTTTTATACCCTCTCTTGGGCTTTGAACTTGAGCTTCCTGTTCCTGTGCAAGAATATGTATTCTATTGGTTGTTGTAGGGGTCACTTCTAACTTTGTAAGCTGCCTGAGTCCTAGGGTTGGTTGAAGCTTGCTGGATGATGAAATGAAGGGGCTTGTTGTGGCATGTGGTGTGCTCTGCTGCTAGATGGTAGAGGGCTAATCCTATTGTGTCCTGAGGGGTCATGTCTTAATCTCTTCCCCCTGGAGCTGAAGGTCTTTTGTCTTGTAGATAGGCAGGCACAGTCCTGCTGGGGCTATTAAGAAAGGTGGGGGCTGCTTTCCAAGATCATCTTTCTCCTTTAGGGAAATGTAATATTCTGCCCTTTTTAATATTTCCCAAAATATTTCAGTCTTTTAGGAGAAGGGTGGGTGCTAACATTGTACAGTAACTTGGATGTCATCCCATCTGTATAGGGTTGGATTGCCCCCAAAGTAAATATTCACAAGAATAGGATGTAAAACCTTAATATGCTCTTTCTTTAAGGGCTTTACAGCAACCTTCTTAAAGCAACTGTAAATGAAGTCCTTAGTAGACATTTATTGTACAAAATAATTTGATTTAAGAAACTGCTGTGCATTAATGTGATTTATTTTCCCCGGGTTTCCAATACTAACCCAGTCTAACAAAGTAAAAAAAAAATTGTGCCAGGTAAGCAGAGTTACAATCAGGTTTCCATCTGGGAAGTAAAAGTTAAAACTGTATTTATCGTACAAGAATTTTAAGCTCAACTTTTTCTCCGCAAACCTCAGGATATGATTTCTCATGAGGCAACCCTGAATAAATTATTTTATTAATATTAATGGCTTAATACTTGGAAAATAATTAATTGAGCAGCGGTTTCCTTTCCTGCTTCTTACACACACACACACACACACTTTTAATTCTTTAGTTTTAATACTTAAGTGAGCTTTTTCCCTTTTCTTCATATTCATATTTGAGAAATGCCAAGAAAGTCATCATGTCGTCTTTTGCACAATCAAGCTGGAGTTTTTGAATGAATTAAGTAGACTGAGTTAAATAACAAGAAAGGTTATTCATAATATAATTATACAGGTAGTCCTCACTTGAGCACTGGCCACTTAGCAACTGCTCAAAGTTACGATGGACTTTCCCAGAGCTTCTTACGACCCATTATTGAAATTCCTCGTTTCCATACAATCAGGTGATCGAATTTTTGGCACTTGGCAACCAGCTCACATTTACAATTGTTTGCAGCATTCCTGTCACCTGACTGTGATTTGTAGTGTTTCTGCTGCATGTTTACTGCATGTATTTCCAGTTTCCAGCAAAAAGCATCCATAGGGGAAAGCAGATTTGCTTAGCAACCACAACATTCGCTTAACAATTGTAGTCTTCACTTAATGACCATCATGAAAAAGATAGTAGAATCAAGTCAGGTCAGGTTGAAACCCACTTAACAACCATAATGACTTACAACCATAATTTTAGATTCAATTACAATTGTTGGTCAAGAATTACTTGTGGGGTGACAGGTGGAAGTTACTAGTTATATGCTAAAACAAAATATAGGTTAAACAACAGCCATGTCCTTTTTTTGATTATGAAGACCTGGATCATGATATCATTAACTAGAAGATTGCCACATTGTTAAAATGCATTGTGTGTTATTAATTGAGTGCTCAAACTTTGAAGGAAGTAACAGGCAACAGAGAGAAAGCAGAACTGCTTAACTCATTCTTTGCATCCGTCTTCACACAAAAAGAAACTATAGCTCAACCCATAAACATAACTGTAAAAGACAGACCAGAAATAAAAGTTAAAATAACCAAAAAAATAGTAAGAAAACACCTGTTTGATCTTGATGAAAACAAATCACTGGGGCCTGATAGATTACATCCCAGAGTGTTAAAGGAGCTGGCAGAGGTCATCTCAGAAGCACTACACCATATCTTTCAAAAATCCTGGAGCACTGGGGAACTACCAGAGGTCTGGAAAAGAGCTGATGTGGTTCCCATCTTCAAAAAAGGAAAAAAGACAGACCCAGGAAACTATAGACCAATCAGCCTAACATCAATACCTGGGAAGATACTGGAAAAGATAATAAAAAAACAGATCTGCCAACATCTAGAAACAAGTAAAGTAATAATTAGCAGTCAGCACAGATCATGCCAAACCAATCTTATTTCATTCTTCAACACAGTGGCAAAATTAGTAGACCAGCAAATTACTGTGGACGTAATATATTTAGATTTCAGCAAGACATTTGACAAAGTAGACCACAACCTACTTCTTAGTAAGCTAGAAAAAAGTGGAATAGATGGCACCACCACTAGATGGATTCGCAACTGGCTGGCAAACCGAACTCAACAAGTAGTCTTTAATGGGTCTAAGTCTACATAGAGGGAAGTAAGCAGTGGAGTGCCACAAGGTTCTGTCTTAGGCCCAGTACTTTTCAATATCTTCATTAACAACTTAGATGAAGGAATAGAAGGGGAACTTACCAAATTTGCAGATGATACTAAGCTGGCAGGAATAGCTAACACCCAAGAAGATAGGCTCAAGGTCCAGATGGATCTTGCCACACTAGAACACTGGGCCATATCTAACAAAATGAAATTCAATGTAGAGAAAAGTAAAGTCCTACACTTAGGCAAGAAAAACCAAAAGTACACATATACACTGGGTGAAACCAGGCTCAATAGCAGTAACTGTGAGAGAGATCTTGGAGTCTTAGTGGACAACCAGCTAAATATGAGCCACCAGTGTGCAGCAGTAGCCAAAAAAGCTAATGCAATTCTAAGTTGTATTAACAGAGGGATACAATCAAGATCAAGGGAAGTACTAATACCACTCTATAAAGTCTTAGTAAGACCACACCTAGAGTACTGCATCCAGTTTTGGTCACCACATTATAAAAAAGATGTTGAGACTCTAGAAAAAGTACAGAGAAGAGCAACCAGGATGATTAGGGGACTGGAGGCTAAAACATACAACAAACAGTTGCAGGAACTGGGCTTGGCTAGTCTAGTAAAGAGAAGGACCAGGGGAGACATGATAGCGGTCTTCTAATATTTGAGGGGCTGCCACAGGAAGGAGGGGGTCAAGCTATTTTCTAAAACGCCTGTAGGCCAGACAAGGAATAATGGATGGAAACTGAACAAGGAGAGATTTAACCTGGAAATAAGGAGAAACTTTCTGTCAGTGAGAACAATCAACCAATGGAACAGCTTGCCCTCGGAAGTTGTGGGAGCGTCATCACTTGAGACTTTCAAGAAGAGATTGGACTGCTATTTGTCAGAAATGGTGTAGGGTCTCCCGCTTGGGCGGGGGGTTGGACTAGATGACCTACAAGGTCCCTTCCAATTCTGATTATCTGTTTGATCTGTTTGAAGCCATCTCATTGCTAGAGGACATTGGGCAGTTCACAATGAAAAACAACAATAATGGCATATAAAAGAATGCCAGTGACTCGAGCAAAATATCAACCATTATATTTATTTATTTATTTATTTTTAATTATCAAGCATGTATTAGATAATAGGTATAAGTATAAACATGGTTATGAATACATGAAATGGATACAAATCAAAAGATATAAACAATAGGACAGGGATGGTAGGCATGTTGGTGCGCTTATGCACGCCCCCTACAGATCTCTTCGGAAAGGGGTGAGGTCAATAGTAGACAGTCTAAGGTTAAAGTTTTTGGGGTTTGGGGAAGAAACCACAGAGTCAGGTAGAGTATTCCAAACATTGACCACTCTGTTGCTGAAGTTATATTTCCTGCAATCAAGTTTGGTGCGGTTTACCTTGAGTTTGTATCTATTGTGTGCTCTTATACTGTTGTGGTTGAAGCTGAAGTATTCATTGACAGATAGGACATTGCAGTAGATAATTTTATGTACTGTAATTAGATTGGACCGAAGGCAGCATAGTTCTAGGTTGTTTAGGTCTAAAATTTCTAGTCTGGTGGCATAAGGTATTCTGCTACGAGTAGAGGAGTGGAGAACTCTTCTCGTGAAATATTTCTGGACTTTCTTGTCTGTATTAATATCCAATATGTAATGCGGGTTCCAGACTGATGAGCTGTATTCAAGTATTGGTCTAGCAAATGTTTTGTATGCTCTAGTTAGTAGTGTGATATTATCGGAGAAAATGCTATGCAGGAACTTCTTTTAACAACCCCATAATCCCTTGCGGGGTGAAGTCTGGGCAACTGAATGGAGTTGAGTGTTTACTGGCCAGATGCTCTTCATGTCACCAATGTGGAGTTTTGTTTAGTGGATACATTCTCATTGCGTCCAGAGAAAGAAGTTATCCCTCTCTTCCTAGGATAGAACTCACAGCCTCCTGATTGTGAGGTGAGAGCTCCACCTTTAGACCACCACACCAAAATAACATGAACCTATCAAACCAAAATCAAAACAATTCAAAATCAAAACAAAAGGGACACCATAATCAGCCCTTCTCCAAGGCCTAGGATAATGACCAGGTCTTTATTATTTCCTAAAAGACATAAACGTGGGAACCGTACTCATCTCTGCAAGATCATTCCAGGTATAAACATGGCACCACATGTGGCTCATGAGTAAAACATGTTAAATTAACCATGGGAACAGAGTTGCTTGACAATGAGATGGACAGCATATAAATTTAATAAATAAAAATGAATAAATGTGCCATACAAGCAGTAGATATAATCATAAATGACTTGGAAGAATATATTTAACAAAAATAGAATCCACTATAATAGTATCCTAGACAGGAAGTCTAAACTACATTTCACCTCATTCGTATCCATGGAGCTAATTTCAGAAGTATTCAGGAACTTCAAATTTATCTAAAATAGAACCTAATATGTTGGCAAAGCCATGCTAATACCTGGTAATTGTCACATTCTTGTCAAGGTGCTTAACGGTCCATCTCTTCCCAGTCATTTGTATCAGGTTGCTGTCATCTGAAGTCCCTATGAACCTAATTTTTGTTTTCTTTGAAAAAAAATGTTGCCTTTCATCTAACCATTGAAATTTAAAATAAAAGGGTTTCTCCATTTTCAAATTTCAAACCTGTCTTTTCATCCATTTCTTCTCACTCTGTCCTCTCTCAGATGATGGAATCAAAATACTTCTCCTTTTTCTTGTTATTCTGTAATATTTATTATTTATTTATTTATTATTTGTTTATTAAATGTACAGAATATAAATAGATATAAATATATATATAATATAAATATATAATAAATAAATATAAAACTCACAAAATATTTCTATGATCTTTTTAGAGCTGCCAACACATTTAAAACAATAAAAACTAACAAAAAGAATCAAATACATTAATAAAGTACAACATAACAAAATCATCCTCCAACTCCCACCCCCCTCCCCACGATAGCAGATCAGACGAGCCATTTAATGGGCTCCATCCCATTCTGGGTTGCCCAGGCCCGCTGGCAGAACCAGGTCTTCAGTGCCTTCTGGAAGAGTATTAGAGTGGGTGTGGTCTTAATCTCTGGGGGAATGATGTTCCAGAGAGAGGGAACCATCACGGACAAGGCCCTTCTTCTGGCTCCCATCAGGTGTATCTCCCTCGGGGGTGGGACCCTCAGTATTCCCTGCCTCCCCGCTCTGATGGGTCAAGTAGATGTGACCGGCAAGAGACGGTCCCTCAGATAACCTGGTCTCAAGCCATGAAGGGCTTGAAAGGTGACAACCAGCACCTTGAATTGCACCCAGAAGCAAATACAGTATGCTGTGTTCAAAGACTAGCAGCAGTCCTCCCTCCGGTCCGCCGCCAACGTGGGAGCACCGATCGCTCCCATTGGTTGATGCTGTTTGACAGCCGGCTATAAAAGGGAGCTGTCAAATGGCATCAGCTGTCGCCGCCAGCTGGCTGTCAGATAGCCTCGGCAGCCGCGGCGACCCTTTATTCGCTAGAATAAAGTTGTTAGCCTTTAGCCTGGCTCCGTCTCCCTTTGTAACCGCCGCTCCACAACACTGGCGACGAGGGCGGGATACAGCTAAGACAACCAGGCAGGAAATCGAGCCGAAGTCACAACAAGAAAGAGCCGAAGCCGCTACAAGCTGATCAAGTCACCGCCACTGACGCTCTCCAAAGAGTGCGAAATTTAAAAGCCCTCTCAGCTGAGGAGCCGAATGCCGCTGACAGGCGCAGCCAGAAATGCTTTTGTAAAAGCGAAGACTCTATTTTTTCCTCAGCTGAGGAAACCAACACTGCCACTCTAATGGCCTCAAATCCAACATTCCCGCACTTCCAACTGGGGGCAGAAAGATGGGAATCATATATGAATAGGTTTGAATGCTTTTTAAATGCCATTGAGCTAGATGAAGCCACGGATCTAAGGAAAAGCGCCTATTTTTTAAGTTTCTGTGGGGCCATAGTTTTTGACACAGCCTCTGCGCTAGTGTCCCCACGTTCTATAAAGGCTATTCCCTGGGATGAGTTGAGAGAAATCTTGTCAAATCACCACTCTCCCAGACCCTCTAGGATAGCCAGGAGACTGGCTTTTAGAAGAAGAACTCAGGCTGAAGGGGAGACTGTGAGTCAGTACATGGCAGCATTGAGATCTACTGCCATACACTGCGGTTTTAGGGACTACCTTGAGGACATGCTGCTCGATCAAATTGTGGGAGGAGTAAGGGACCTAAAACTGCAAAGGAGGTTACTGGCTAAAAAAGACTTAACCCTAGCCTCAGCTATTGAGGAAGCTCAGGCTGCTGAATTGTCAGAATTATCAGCAGCTGAAATTCAGGGGAACACCTCTAAGCAAGGGCAAGCTACAGTCCACCATGATGAGGTCTCCCAAGAAGTGGAAGAAGAACCTCTGGAGGAAAACCGCCTCACGCGTCCAAGACCCCCCCAGGGCCACCTAGGAAATACAACAATCAGACAGCCAAACAGCAAACCCCTTGTATAAGCTGCGGGGGCAACCACCATAGATCAACCTGCAGATTCAGAAACGTTATCTGTCTGAACTGCCAGAAGAAAGGGCACATAGCCAGGGTTTGCCAAGCTGAGCAGGCCTCCATACAAAGACCTCAAGTTTCTGCCTCCTACCAAAGGCAAGTGGAACATTGTTACACTTGTTACCACGCAAACAACACCACCTCTAGGCCTAACAAATTAAGCATTTTTCTTTTTATAGAAGGTAAACCCTGCCGAATGGAAGTAGACACCGGGTCAGCTCTCTCCATCATTTCGTGGGCCTCCCTGAAGAAGTTGCTGCCTTCGCTCTCAAAAAAGAAACTGACCAACTGCCACCTGACTCTTCGGGATTACCAGGGGAAGACCATTCCAGTCCTGGGTAAGGGAAAATTCCTCATTCAATTCCAAAACTTTAGGGGTCACTTGCCACTGGTGGTTGTAGATGGTGCCCTTCCTAGCTTGCTAGGATTAGATTGGTTTCCTGCCCTAGGCCTCAATGTTACGGGAATTCACTCTGTGAAAAATTCTGATGTAGATGCTCTTTTTAAGGACTACTCTGATGTTTTCAGTAGTGAACTAGGCTGCTATTCAGGCACCCCCATATCTTTTGATGTGGGCCCACAAGCCACCCCAATTCGTTTGAAACCTCGGAGGGTACCTTTCGCCATTAGGCCTAAGTTAGATGCTGAATTAGATAAACTTATCAAACAGGGGGTGCTAGAACAGGTAGACTTCGCCAAGTGGGAAACCCCCATAGTCACCCCTTTAAAAAAAGATGGCAGCGTGAGAATTTGTGCTGACTATAAAACGTCCCTCAACCGTTTCCTACAAATTAGTGCATATCCAGTACCTGTAATCCAACACCTGCTCCACTCTTTTGAGCCAGGCATAATTTTTGCAAAGTTAGACATGTCCCAGGCATACCAGCAATTTCCCGTTGACCAACACACTGCTGACCTACAAACTATAGTTACTCACAGGGGCGCATTTAGATGTAGACGTTTGCAATTTGGAGTTAGCGTAGCCCCTGGCATTTTCCAATCACTCATGGAAAGAATCCTACTGGGCCTACCTGGGGTGGTTCCATACTTCGATGACATTTTAGTTTCTGCCACCAACAAAACACAACTATTACTCAGAGTGAGATCTGTCCTTGAGAGGTTTAGGCAAAACGGGCTTAAATTGAAAAAAGACAAATGCACCATTGCCACCAAAGAGGAAGACTTCCTGGGTTATCGAATTGATGCATCTGGAATTCACCCCATAGAGAGTAAAGTTAGGGCTATTCACGAGGCACCCACTCCCTCTAACAAAACTGAATTGCAGGCCTTTTTGGGACTCCTTAATTTTTATGCTTCCTTTTTGCCTCACAAAGCCTCTGTAGCTGAACCCCTACATAGGCTCCTAGATAAGAAAGCCCCATGGCAATGGGGACAGAGGGAAGCCCACGCCTTCCAAGCAGTGAAGTCTCTCTTAACTTCAAACTCTGTGTTGGTTCAGTTTAACCCAAACCTGCCCCTAGTGTTAGCCTCTGATGCCTCACCCTTTGGTATAGGAGCAGTATTGAGCCATAGGCTCTCAAATGGATCAGAGGCACCCATTGCCTATTTTTCAAGAACTTTCTCCGCTGCAGAGAGGAACTATAGTCAGATCGATAAGGAGGCCTTAGCAGCTGTGGCCGCTGTAAAAAAAATTCCATGAGTTCCTTTATGGCCATAGTTTTGAACTTGTAACAGATCAGAAACCTCTATTAGGACTGCTTGCTGGGGATAAGCAAACCCCACAGGTGTTATCCCCGAGAATGACCAGATGGACTCTATTTCTGGCCGCCTACTCTTACACACTGGTACATCGCCCGGGGAAGACCCTGTGCCATGCTGATACCCTCAGCAGATGCCCCCTGCCATCACCAGTCGAGGACCCAGCTCCCATCCACGCAATCTTCGACTGCAATGAACTTAACCTACCAGTCTCAGCTGGGGATATTGCTGCACACTCCAAGAGGGACCGTGTTATTTCCCAAGTCCTGGACTGGGTAGGGAGTGGGTGGCCTGACATTCAGTTCGCCCCTGAATTCATGCCATTTAAGACCCACAGGCAGGAGCTTTCTTCACTACAGGGCTGCCTGTTATGGGGGACAAGGGTGGTCATACCACCCACCTTGCAAGAACCAGTTTTAAGGGCACTGCACGAGGATCACCCTGGCATCGTAAGGATGAAGGCCTTGGCGCGCAGCTATGTCTTGTGGCCAGGATTAGATGCCCGGATTGCCAGCTGGGTTAACACGTGCCAGCCCTGCCAGGCAACAAGAGCAGCCCCACCAACAGCTGTCCCAACCAAGTGGGAAGATTTGGGGGCCCCTTGGGCCAGGCTGCATGTAGACCTGGCTGGTCCCATACAAGGAGGACATTCCTGGTGGTTGTAGATTCATTCTCCAAATGGACTGAAGTAGCCTTGTTACCCTCCACCACAACGCTGGCTGTCACAAGGGCCTTGACCAGACTGTTTGCTACTCATGGACTTCCTGACACATTAGTTTCAGATAATGGCCCCCAATTCAGTTCTAACGAGTTTGCCAACTTCACAGCTAATCTGGGCATCAGACACGCTCTCACAGCCCCCTTTCACCCTGCAAGTAATGGAATGGCAGAAAGGGCTGTCAGGTCTGCCAAGGAAGTTCTGGCCAAGCTGGGCCAGGCAGACTGGCACGCCAAACTATCAACTTACCTACTCACACAACATGCCACCCCGTGCCCTTCCACCAACAAGTCCCCTGCTGAACTGTTGATGGGCAGGCGCCTCAGGACCACCCTGGACAGGTTGCACCCCCACTACGCTCCCAGCACGCCACTAGCCTCTGACAGCCATGCCAGGGAATTCGCCCTGCAAGACCAGGTGTACGCCAGGAACTATGCGGGGCACCCCTTATGGCTGCCAGGGCAGATAGTTTTTGTTGCATGACCCAGATCATATAGAGTCCTTCTGGAAGATGGCTGGATTTGGAGAAGGCACGTAGACCAGCTGAGGAGGCATTGGAACAAGACTGCCACTGAAATTCCGGTCTACCCGCCGCCGGACGAGCCAGTCTACTCACCGCCAGCCAACCCGCCGAAGGACCCGGTCTACCTGCCGCCCGACAACGCAACCAGCCGACCGCCGCGGGAAGACTCACCCGAGCAGTCGCCAGAAAGCAGTCCAGGGATGGCCAGTGACCCTCTGCAGGTTCCAGTCACCGCTCGGGAGGAACAAGACGCACCAGCCGCCGACAAGCCCCAGGAACTTCGGAGATCAGGCCGCGAGCGAAAGCGGCCATCATGGCTACAGGACTACGCATGCTCGTGGCCAGGGGGAAGGAGTGCTGTGTTCAAAGACTAGCAGCAGTCCTCCCTCCGGTCCGCCGCCAACGCGGGAGCGCCAATCGCTCCCATTGGTTGATGCCGTTTGACAGCCGGCTATAAAAGGGAGCTGTCAAACGGCATCAGCTGTCGCCGCCAGCTGGCTATCAGATAGCCTCGGCAGCCGCGGCGACCCTTTATTCGCTAGAATAAAGCTGTTAGCCTTTAGCCTGGCTCCGTCTCCCTTTGTAACCGCCGCTCCACAACACAGTACTGCCTTTATTAGTTAACTGGCACACTGGTTCTTTTCCTTGCTTTCTATTTTGATCAACCCTAAAGAAGCCTCTTTGTTCTTCTTGAGAGTCCTTCATTATCTCAGTTCATTTTGAGCTTTTGTCATTCTACGCCACCTCTACAATTTACCTGAACATATTCTTTCCTGGTGACCAGTCTCTCTTACCACCAGGCCTGAAGTGCCTGCAACATCTTAAAGGGTTTTGACAATTTTCCTGTCCTGTGAAAACAGCTTTGCAAAGTGAACTATATTAAAGTTTTACTTCATTTTGCTTTTATTTACTCCACCTGAGGCTAAATAAATTTTCACGGAGGAACTAGGTAATTTCATTTTGGAGGTATCAAAGGAGGCCTCTGCACCTAAAGAATTTCAATAAACCACTGAGGCACCATATAAGCAGCTTTAAAGGCCTGAGTTTAAATCACAGCGATACCAAAGTAGCTGCTCTGGGGACGCAAAACTCAAGAAATATCTTAAAATGCACAAAAATACCACTTCCTGAACAAACTTCAGTTGTTCACCTAATTGGCAACAATTCGGCTTTCCCGTTTTTTTTTTTTTTTGAGACCAGCCTGGATAATTTATATAATCAAGAAGGCTTAAAAACATATGATCAATATGCCTGCAGCAAATGGAATGCTTAGCAATGTTAGATACGGATGAACAACAATGGAGTGAAACAAGGTCATATTTACTATTCAAAGAAAAACAGCCAGTTGATAAAATATCCTTAGCTATACTTTAGAATTAGCTATTTCTATCTTAAGAAAAAGCATCTGGATAGTGTGATATATTGTACATATGAAGATGGCTTTTTAACTGCTGGCTGCATTTCACTATTTTTGGTGCTGTCATTGCCATTTAAAGCAGTATGTCATTTTCCAAAAATATTTGGAATGATATTTATAACATAAGATGCAGCCATAGACTTGAATTTGAATTTGATTTATATCTCAAATCCTATTTGGTTTCATTCAGTTAAAATGTTGAATGAAAATTGCTTAATGATCATGGGTTCAATTAACGACCACGGGGATTTGCATAACGCCCATTAGAAAAAAGATAATAAATCAGATCAGTCACGTGATGATCCTTTATGACCCACATGACTAACAAACATAATGTGCATGTTCCTTTAAGGTTGTAAGCCAAAGACTATCTGTATGATTAAAATAAGCTTTACCATCAGCTACTTTCTCTCTCATTTTAACCATATACACGTGTAGATATATGTATGTGTGAGCATATAGCAACAGCAATAGTACTTAGACTTATATACCACTTTACAGTGCTTTTACAGCAGAGGTGATATTCCACAGGTTCTGACCAGTTCTGGAGAACCGGTATGTGATGACCCGGGGCATGACACAAAAATAACCAAAAAATAGAAGAAAGTCCCTTTAATGCCTCCAACTCCTCAGCAGGATATCAAACTCTTAAAGAAAACAGTTTACGGAGGGAGTAAATGCAGCCTGCACCCAAAGTAAAGTTAATTCGAAACAAAAAACCCAACACACCACACTGAAAGAATTACTACAGCAGGCAAGGATGATTAATTGCAGACTTCTACCAGATAACATAGTAACCATAGTTGGGAGGAAGCCAAAACACAGATAAGTTCCAACAAGAATGCATGCTTTGCTTCCAGCAACATTGCAATGCACAGTTTGTTCTTTTAACCAGTCCTCCCAGCTGCAGCCCATGAAGGCGATCAGGGCCCTTTCCTCTCCCGTAGACCACACCACTCATGTTTCTCCCTTATCAGCTCCTCCTTGCATGCTCTAGGATGAAGAGGGAATGGGCCTCTGAATGCACATCCGGCTTGTGCCCTTCCCCAGTTTCCTCCACAAGCACCGGAGCCACACTTCCACTCCTGTCAGCTGTTCCATCTCTCCCTCCAAGTCAGATTCCAACAGGGGCATGACACAGTAGTGGAAATTTTGAGCAGTTCGGAGAACTGGCAAATACCACCTCTGACTGGCCTCCCAAGTCCCAGCTGATCGGCTGGGTCTTCTTTGTTGCCTTGCACAGGAGAACAGAAAGCAGTTCCGTTGCTGGAAAGCAGGTTAGTGCGGTAGAGAGGGAATGGGAGTTTGCAGTATCCTTCCCCCAGGAGTGGGGAGGAAATGGAGATTTTATAGCATCCTTCCCCTGGAGTGGATTGGGAATGGACATTTTACAGTATCTTTCCCCTGCCATGATCACCAAGCCACGCCATTTCTGTGAGTAGTAGAACAGATAGTAAAAAAAAATTGAATCCCACCACTGTTTTATAGCCCTCTCTAAGCGGTTTACAGAGTCAGCTTATTGCCCTCAACAATCTGGGTCCTCATTTTACCCAACTCAGAAGGATGGAAGGCTGAGTCAACCTTGAGCCTGGTGGGATTTGAACTGCCAAATTGCAGTCAGCCAGCAGTCAGCAGAAGTAGCCTGCAGTACTGCACTCTAACCACTGCACCACTGAAACATACAGAAACATTGAGAGAGAGAGAGAGAGAGAGAGAGAGAGAGAGAGAGAGAATAATCCATTATCCATTCCAATAACAGATTACAAGGAAATGTATATAAAAATAAAATTCTAAAACAGTATATCCAACCTTTCCAGCTTGGTGACCCGGCAGTGGGTGGGGGAGGGAAATGGAATGGATCTGTGCGAATGGCAGGTACACACGCTCACAGGTTCAGCTCCATTTGCATAAGCAGCGAGCACACCCATCTGCTACTCACAGAAATGGAGCTTTGCATGTGAGCATGATCACCCACCACGCGCATAAATGGAGCTTTGTGCATAAATGCGAGTACTCACAGCTCATGCAAGTGGAGTTGTGTGTACGCATTCACCTGTCACTTGTGCAGCCTGGTTCTGAACAGGCTCTGACTCAGTAGTGGCCCGCACCTTGGAGGTTGGAGACCCATGTTCTAAAACATTAAAACCAAATGCTGAAAGCTTCAAACATGCAGAGCTTTGGGTGAAAGATGGGCTAAGAATGTCATAGGCATGCTATTAATACTGAGAAAGCAATTAAAAAAAAAGTCTTGAGGATAAGCGGAATAAAAATACTAACCAACAAAGATAGGAATACAACTTTATCAATTGGCTTATTGTTAAGTTTATTGGTCAGGATCTTGCCTGTTGGCTCTATTTCCAACCTTTATATATTCAACTGACCAACAGAATAGCTCTACAGCTTACATTGGATTCCATATCTAACTTATAGTTTGATTTAATCAAAGTATGACAGGCTTCAATCCATATATGCATCTTTATTTTGGGGGAGGGGGAAAGATTTTTCTGCCAGATAAAAACTCTGAGGTCAAAGGATTAACTTCCAATTTCTGAATTAAGTCCAGGTTCACAGCAATATTACTGAATGACCAAATTAAACCCAAAGGCACTTGTTTTTTAAAAAAAATCTGAACAAAACATAGAATACAGCTTCGCTTATTACTTAAAACAAGAATAAAAAGAGTCATGCAAGAAAAGATCAGTAAAAACCATTTTATATTAAAATCACGCTCCCCTTTATTACCTCCTTTTAAAAACGCCAACAATGTAATGTAATATTTTATGCTTTACTTGATCTGGAAATAACTCATTACACCCAAATTGCCATTTTCATCAAAATCCAGAGGTTACTATGATCTGCCAAAGAATTATTAGCAGATGGAGAAATTATTCCCATTCTGAAAAGATTTCCCCCTGCTAGAAATAAATTTGTAAGATGAAAAGTTCTCTTGATAACTATAACCAGCTCCGGTTGCACTAGGAGAAGAGAAAATGAGGCATCAAGGCAAAATTATCCATACCCAGGTAGAGCCATCTCAGTTGCTCATAAATTGCTTAGCACCATAAAAATCAGGGTGCCCGAAGATTCCAAGGGGAGTCATCCTACATATAGTATGTTGGCTGGTGAGGAGGCTGAAGCACAAATAATATTTTATGAGGAAAACAATTTTTTGACAATTATCCCCAAGGCCTAGCAATGCCACAAATCTGCCAACAGAATGACCCCAAACCAGAAAGAGTGTGCAAATGTAACAGGACTAAACAGATATCTACAATGCCAGCATAAAGGTAGGTCAGGCTGAAGATTAGTTTGCCAGCAAAATTCAATTTGCTGGATTCAGTAAGAGTTTTAGAAAACCATATATAAATTCTTTACAACTGAGTGAGGGGAAGTGTTTAGATTAAGACAGCCTAATGCCAGTTTCAGCCAAGTCTTTTGGCTTACTTAGACTGGAGCCACCCAGGTTCATCTTCCATTTAGCCATGTAAACATGTTACACTCCATAGCTTTGGAACAACCATGACCTGGATGACTGAGAATGTCCCTAGACGTTGCTCCATAGAATTTAGAACCTTGTTAATGAGATTTGTAGGGCTTAATCCTACATAATAGGTAATATCCTACAGAAAACATTAAAGATGTTCATCTAATAGATTATGAAGATAATCATGACCAATGAATTTGGAAATTTACAGGCCAGGAACAATAAGCAAGCTTGACTCAATTTGTCCCAGTCTATGAAAACCACTGCATCTACATTCCTCAAAATGGCATCTTCTAAAATTGCTCAGTTACCCATTTTATCCAATTTGGTGTATGAGAAACAACTGTGCTCTAGTGGTTAAGGCTAGAAATCAGATAACTGCTAGTTCTAGTTCCACTTTAGATATGAAACACAGTTGGGTGATTCTAAGCCACCAATTTTCTCTAAGCCCATAACATTAGTTTTGGACAAAAAGCGAGTCAATTCCTGTCACAACCAGTGGATCAACAGCTGGTTGATCTGAAAAAAGCAAATCCTGCACTTGCAGGAAAAGCTAAGAAATTGAATTTAAAACAAAGCCAAATTCTCAAACCCATTGAGTGCTGTTTATTTATTTACAAAAAAACACTCATAGAGTTGAAAAGAATCTAAGAAGAAAACAAATTGAAATCCCTGAACACTACAGGATACCCCAACCATGGTAGAGGAACTATCCATTTTCTGTTTGAAAATCTCCAGTGAAAGGGAAGCAACTACATCATACAGTAATTCTGCCAAGCTAGTAGTTCAAAAGCATGCAAATGTGAGTAGAAAAATAGGTATCACTTCAGTGGGAAAGTAACAATGATCCATGAAGTCATGCTGGCCATATGACCATGGAAATGTCTTTGGATAGCGTTGGCTCAATGGCCTTGTAATGGAGATGAGTACCGCCTCCTAGAGTCAGTAACGACTAGCGGAGTAAAATCTGCAGAGACTCCTTTACCTTGTTTTTACTCTACTAGCCAAATTTTCTCAAAATTTTCCTTCTCCTCCCATCCATTATCTACCCCTTCCAGCTTTGTATCATTATAAGAACTGAATAGAAAAGGAGACCTCTGAAGGTCAGAAGCAAGTAGAAAGAAAGAAAAAATATTAGTAAATTGAAAAAAAGGGTGATGGATGCAGTGAAACAATCTTGAATAATATTAGATTTCACTAGTTGCTGGTTTATCTTCTTTGTTATGTTACAAAAATGGTGACTCATGCCAGTATGCAAACATTTAAGAATGTCAGACCAAACATGCTTACAATTAATTAGAAGCACTTTTCCAGTTATTCTTTCCTAAGGCAATACCATTGGAACACGAGATCTCTCCCCACCATAAACGGAGCAATCTTCTTCTCAGTACTTTTCACAGCATGTCTCTCGATGTTTGCTGTTCCAAAACAGAGAAGCTTGTTTATAAGTTTTTGTTTGCAGAGTCATCAGCTGCCTCTTTAGAAACAATTACAGCAAATCAAGTTCCATCTCTTGTTTGTGCCTCTCTTGTTGACAGACGGATACTGTCTATGGAGCTCCACTGAATGAAAAGCAGAGTTGGAGATGAGAAAATGCCACATCATTATTCCCTGACTTAGAAGTCAAAGGAAGAAAATTCAGACCCTTCTCAAAATAGTCTTTTGGAAGAGAAGGAAACAACACACGTAAGGTGGCCATTTACGCATCAGTAAGAAGAAATGTATGGCCCAAAAAGAGAGGGCAAAAGACAGAATGCTTCTGAATAGCATGCTGATTTCTACATATAAATGACAATTTAGAAATAATGATCATCCTTTCAATAGAAATATGCATTTGGCCCCAGTAGATAAGTCTGCAAGCAGGCCTCTGGTTTTTCTTTTCAGTAGGGTTCTATTTAAATCAGATTGAGATGGAAGAATTTTTCACAAACAACTATCTCGTGGCAATAAATAGCCCTTGTAAATGTGTCTCTGAGTACAGAGACTCCTCCAAATAATCACAGTACATTAGCAAGAATATGAAATTAAATCTTACTCTTTGTAAATTTGCTGGTAAGCAGTCTATAACGCTGCGATCTCAGCATCATGTTCCTACAATGAAAAATTTCTACTGGTTGCATTTGCTTTCCAAGCACATTGTAGGCTGCTGGTATTAGTCTTTATGGCTTTAAACAGCTTAGGATCTGACTAGCTGATGGACTGCTTTTCTGAACAGTAAGGTCTGTAGAGCCACCCTTTCCAAAGGTGCCTCTGCTTTTAGAGCAGTGGTATTTAATTTTTTTTTAATGACCAGTCTGTGGGCATGGCTTCGTGGGTGTGGTGTGGCTTGGTGGGCATGGCAAGGGAAGGATACTTTAAAATCCCATTTCACCCTACTCCTGGGGGAAGGATACTGTAAAATCCCCATTCCCTCCGCTCCCCTCCCCACTAACCTGCTTTCCAGCTCCGTTCTCCTGTGCAGGGCAACAAAAGAAGACCCAGCCAATCAGCTGGGACTTGGGAGGCAGAGAATAGATAGGGGCGGGGCCAACTAGAGGTGGTATTTACCAATTCTCCAGAACCTGCCTGAACTGGCTGAATACCACTTTTAGATGTATGTTTTAGATGTATGTTTATCAGACTGGGAAAAAGGACCTTCTCTTACATTCTTCCAGAATTACTGCATTTGACTTCAAATCCCTTCACCTTCAGAGCACACATTTCTTCATCCAGGCCCTTCAATATTAATAAAGTGCCTATTAGCAGGGTGTCAAACTCAAGGCTTAAATCTGGCCTGTAGGCCAGCCTGGAAATCGGAAATCACCAGGCCGCACTGCCTCTGGCAATCAAAATGGGGCATTGAGGAGCCACACGTGGCCTTCCCGCAACCCATTTTGGCTGGCAGGCTGCTCATCGCAAGAGGCGTTCATCCCATCCTATCCCCCCCGCTGGCCCACAGAGGAAAACTAAAATGCTGATCCGACCCTCGAAGAAATCCTGTTTGACACCCCTGAGCTACTGCTTGAAATATACTCTTATCTTGTTTTTTAATCTCATATAAAACTTCATTGTCCTAAATAAATGAACATGAAATCAACAAGTAACAGTATTTATACAGGATGGTTAAAAAAAAAGAAGAATTGCAAATATAAAACATCTTTACTAGTTTATTCCAAAATTAGATTTGGGAACATGAAGAAGAGTCCATGCTACCACCTGGCTGCTCTAAGAAACACTGCAAAATAACCATCAGCAGTGGTCTCACTGTTGGTATTGTCCATACAGATATACAGATGCTCCAGACATCCATCTGTTATGACAGCCAGAAACTTGCTTTACAACTAAACCCAAAGGATTCAATCTACCCATAAGACCTTAATAGGATTAGAATTCAACATGACTAGCATGCACTAGTCTCCATAAATGGAAAAAGATCTCCTCTTTGGAACGTAGCTGTGTCGCTTCAAAGCAGACAGTGTGACATATTGTGGAACAGTTCCCTCTGAGCCCACAACATGGAAATCCCAGAGACTGTCTGTATATAACGCCATCATGCATTGATTACATAAATAGTCTTCCTTTCAATTTGTCAACAGAGTAAATAGCTTCATATTTGTTCCCTGAGAATGTAAGGTTTTTTTTGCCATATGTTAAATAAAATAAATGTTTTCATTCTAAGGCTTAGTACAATCTCTTCTGGGGTTAGCAGTCAATTGTTAGGAACAAGAATAATGCAAAATATTTTTCCAAGTCCCCCATTATCACAGATACGCTTCAAGTCAGGCAAGAGAAGAATAAAGACATTTCTGGGAACAAATAATATGAGTTAAAATCTTGGTTTGATAAAGGCTGTTCAGTATGGGAAGGCTGTCTTTGGCAGACACAGCAGTTATAAGGATTTGTTTTAAGCATACAATACATGTGGACAATTCATCTATTGACCTCTTTAACTTTGGTGCTGGAGCTGGACTACTGAGGATACCATGGACAATGAAGAAAACAAACCAACAGCTCATCAAACTAATAATTCCAGAGTTCTTCCTTGAGACACAAATGATGAGATTCAAACTATGCTAATTCAGACACATTATGTAAAGACCCATCTCTCTGGAAAAGATTCTAATGCTGGCAGGAAAGAGAAGAAGAGGACAACCAGCATCAAGATGGATGGACTCAGATACAGTGATGATTGAATTTTTTAACAACTTGTTCTGTGGGTGTGGCTTAGTTGGTGGGTGTGACTTGGTGGTCATGTGACTAGTGGACGTGGCTTGGTGGTCATGTTATTGGCTGGGCATGGCCAATTCAATATCACTCACATCAAGGCACGCATCTCCTCGCCTGGCCTTTCATGACTGTGGGAATGCTGCAACAGTCGTAAATGTGAAAAATGGTCATAAGTCACTTTTTTCAGTGCCATTGTAACTTTGAATGGTCACTCCACACAAGCAAAGTACCAGCAAAGGAGGGGGGGGAACTCCAGAGTAGTTCCTGAGACAGGAAGTCTAGTCCTGCCAAGAATGTAATAAGGGTTAACAGAGAGGCAATTTCTGTAAGCAACACCAGAATGCTTCTTTCCTGCCTTCCTTACAGGATTAGGCCAATAATTTCTTCTAACAACCGGTTCTCCAAACTGCTTAGAATGTTAACAACTGGTTCTAGCGAATAGGTGCGAACTGGTAGAATCCCACCCCTGAATACACGGTTGGGAGACTTGAAAGAACAGGTTACAAGAACAGATTGTCATGGAGATATCTAAGTGGTCACTGGGAGTTGAAAACTATTTGATGGCATATAATCAATCATTGAATCATCAATCAATCAATGAATCATCAATCAATCAATGAATCATCAGACAATCAATCACTCAACCAATCACCAATAATAATTTCAGATCTTGCCATCAGGATAATACAAGTAAAGGGAAAAGTTATTATAAAGGTGTTACCATGAGGAATGAGAAAATCATCCCGTGCGTATGACACATATCAAACATTCTGCTATTATTTTAACTCCAAGATACTAAAATAGGGAAGGGAGAGAGTTTCTCCATCCAGTAGTAAAAACATTAAATTGTGGCATGGCTGGGGAAGGGAAAAAGACATCCCCAGCCTGCTGGCAATATTCAAGAATAACATTCAGCTCACTGATTTATTAAAGCAGCCTGTTACATTTGCCAATTTCTTCTTTGTTCTCCTTCATAGTATTCACAGTTACTAAGTTCTTCTCCATGAGATTAAGAATAAAAAGGGGAGAAATCTTTTTTTTTTAAGATACCACATCCATCATAAAGTAACTATTCATTGGGCTTTTAAAGCACTATGAGCCTAAAACTATTCTACATTTATGTTCTTTAAATGTTATGCTTTTTCCTTCAAAGGAAAAGGGCTATGAAGGGCTGTTATTTGTCATGGGGGAAAATAATTTCAGCATAAGAACTACGCCCAGCTGTTCTTACAAAGTTGTGACAATTTTCAGAACAGCCCATTCACAGGAACTGACATCATGAGAAACTGTTGGGAGTTCTCCTTAACTTTGCAAGTTGAGAAGATCTCATCAAACCACAAAGATGAATGGAGCCATTTAAACATCAGCTGCTCATAGGCTTTCCTTTCGTTTAATAGTTGGAGGGGGGGAATATTTCCACATATGCAGTTATTGCCTTGTTTTGGAATATTGTTTGAACTATTTAATCTGGCTAGGTGCCCTGATAGTCCCTGGAGTAATCCCATCCAGATGTGGGAAGGATTTATAAATCTGTATTTGTATTTTTAAGTGGGTTAGACATATTGAGTTGGAACCCCAAATTATTCTTTTTTTAAAAAAAAACAAGTTTTATTGGTTTTTAAAGACAAACAAAAACAAGCAAACATAAAAACATCCAACTTTCTTTCATAAATGTACAAGCAGTGTGTCGGTTGGTTTACAAATTTTTTGTGCAACCATTTCATAGTCTCAATTACAGTTACATTGCATAATAACTCATATTACCAATCAAAAATTGAATACCATGGTATCACCATTAAACAATCATTTGACTATAATTTTATTCATTCATATTCTGCGAGAAAACTATAATTTACTTAGTTTCTTTTATAACAATTCATGTAATCCTCCCAAATCTATCCTAAAAATATTTTATAAATATGATAACAAAAAAAGAAATGCATCTTTATATATTAATTATTTTCTAAAAAATCTCTGGTTTCAAGTTTGTATGTTTCTTTATCATTTTTTCCAACCACGTGTGGATTTTAGTCCAGTATTTTCTAGCATCCTCACAGGTCCACCACATATGGTAATATGAGCCAGGTATCTGATGACATTTCCAACATTTTTCGGATTTATTCTTTTTTTTTTTTTTTAAACAAATTTTATTAATTTTACAAAGAACACAAACAAAACTAAAAGATCTTTTCTGAAGGTTGTCTGATCCCGGGTTGAAACTCTTCGCACAGACACAAATTCAAACATCATATTCACTTTATATATCCTTCCATATCTTATTATCATTTTCTTTTTTATATTATATATATAAACCATTTTTATCAATTTTATATAAACAATGCACAAGGCATAACAGCTTATAAGTTCTTTTCTAAGAAAAAATAATAAAAGAAGAAAACCAATAGAACATAACAATCCCAAATTATAGTATCAATACTTTGTCTATTTAACTTCATATCTTATCCCAACTTCTCCTTTTCATCCAAATTATTTCTTATTAATTAAAAAAAAAATTTTTTTTGTCTTTTTTCAATATACAACATCCAAAAAAAAAAAAAAGCATAACAAAACCTTTATATATCCTTTCATATCTTATTACCATTTTCAATAATATTCTTTGTCTGTTCTATTTCCAACTATCCATTCATCTTTTTTCTTTTATTATATTTCTCCTGTACACCAATTGGAGTAATGTCTATAACTCATTACCCTAACTTAAAAATACTTCATATAACATTTTTTCTTGGGATTCTGTTTAAAAGATTCTAAAATTACACAATGAATTTTATACTCTAAATACACATATAAAAAACACAATCTTATGTACCCTCCAGAATCCCTCTTTTATCCTAAATTAAATTCACCCATTGTCTCTGAATAAACTTTTTTTCTTTAGATCTTGCTTCCCCCCATTGAGGCTTCTCCTCCCCCCCTTTCTCTCTTGCTTATTCTTCTCCTTGCCCTTTTTACCCCTTTGTCTTTCCTCCTCCCTTTTCTTACTCCTTTTCTTTTGCTTTCTAACCTTGCCTCCACCTTTCCGCTCACTTTTCTCTTCTTTGGTTGTTTTTATAATTCTTAAAATCCCCTTTTTCTTATCCTTTTTCTCCTCCTCCCCGGAAAGAACCCATTGTTCATCAAAGATGGCTTCTTCTTCCTCTTCTTCTTTGTCCCAGTCCTTCTGCTGCGTAGTCAACTTTTCATAAGTACATAACGCCATTTCTAAGAATTGAAACAAAGTGCCCAAAGTATCTTCCTTTTTATATTTTTGATATTCAGTCTTTAGTTCATCCACAAGCGATGCCATTATGAAAAGAGAAACTTTTCCCAAAACAACCACAAGTATTTTTAATCAAAAATAATTCAAAAAAAGTTCCAAAAATTAATACTTTTCTTCCTTCTTCTCTTTCTCTTTCTGGGGTTAATGTTTAATCAAAGAGGTCCAATTACCATATACCTTTCTTTGGGATTCTAGGCAATCTCCTCCTTTTTCAGTTTCTGCTCCAATTTTTTTTCCTCTCCCTTCCCACTTGCAATATCAATTTTAAATAATCAGAAATCCATACCTCCAACAAGGGTTTTCCAATTTCTTAAGTTTTTCAATGTCCAGGAACCCTTTTGTCCCTCAGCTTCAACTCTCAAAACAATTCACTTTCAATGTCCAATATGTCCAAACATTTCTGCTGTTTCCATGGGGTGGGAGAGTGAAGAAAAAAAAAAAAGTTCCCTTTAACAGCTTCTCCGCCGCTTTCGATCTTCTTAGGGATACAATGTATCCTCCAGCAATTCAAACAGCTCAATCCCAACCAATTTGAAAGGTGTTACTTGACCCGGCTCAGACAGCACTTTCACTCTTCTTACTTCCTCCAGCGCAATCTTACCCGGTTGCTGGCTTCTTCGTGGCGGCCATTACTGACCGCCGCTCCACCGCCTTGGGAAAAAGGGGTTTTTCCAGAGGAGGAGGGGGTCTGCGACACCCCCAACCCCCTGTCCGACTCCCCTCTCTCTTCAGCTGTCCCTACAGGGCAGCCATATCCCCCTGACCCATCTGGATCGGGGGTACCTCAGCGGCTAGCACAGCAGGAATCGCGAGCTGTCGCGAATTCCTGCTGCCCCGAAGCCACGCGAAACCGGAAACCCCTGGATTTATTCTTGAACATTCTTGCTATTCTTGTCAGGGGAAAATGCCACCTGTAAAACATCCTACACAAATTTTCTTTATATGCTGTTGACATTGTCATTTTATAATTTTGAGTCCACATTTTTTGCCATTTCTCTAGATCAATCCCATATCCAAAATTCTTCCCCCAAGCAATCATAGTTTTTTTTAACTTGTTCTTCCTTTAGTTTAGTTTCCAATAAATAACCATATAAGAAGGAACAATTAGATATGGGGAAATATTGGATGAAAAGGGTGAACTTAAATCGATGCAAAATCTAGAGGAACAAGGTATAAAGATGAATTGGTTTTCATATGCGCAAATACATTCAAGGTATGATGAAGATCTCAAAACAGAAGGATTTTATGACAAATTGACTGACTTAGATAAGATTTTGACAGGTACTGATGAAAAGCCCAAATTACTCTTCTGACACAGATACTAACCAAACCCAACTCTGCTTAGCTTCCAAGCCCAAATAAGTCTGCTAGATGCTATCATCTCTTGAGACTGCCTCCTAAGACTAATTGGAGTTTTCGGTGTGCTTGTTTCTTTGATTTATTACTTCGCTTAACTTTATGCATTGGCATTGAGTAGATAAGAAATAGATTTCAAGAAATAAATCGGTCCTGAATTTGGGACAAAATGTCCCAATCAAGTGGCCTTGGGGAAGTGAGGTAGCCAGTGGTCCACAAGAAAATTTTGGTGGTCTGCAGAGAAATGTCATCCACAAAGCAATTAATCCAGGCTGTGTGGGAACACAAGGCTGTGTCACCCACATTGCCTGTGGGAACACAAGGCTTGCGTCACTTTCATTGTGAACAACATGAGGTAGTGAGGGGAGGGGGAAAAGGGCGGAAGTGGGGAGTTTGCTCCACACACCCCACACATCTGGCTTGGCCACTGGGCTGTTTTTTTCCACTTCTTTCTTCTTCTGCTTTTGGCTACACACAAGGAAAGCAGCAAAGGTCTTTCTTTCTCTCCCCCAAACTCCGCAAGAAATGAATCTTTGGGACCCTGCAAGGCATCTTGCTCCAAGAGGCTGCGCCAGCAAACACTCATTTCTGGTGGAGAGAAAGCAAGACTTCTGTTGCTTCTTCTACTTTCTTTGCATGAAGCCAAAAGTCTCTCCACCCCGAGAATGGAGCTGGAGATCCTGCAATACTGGTATCCTGTGATCCCAGAATGATCGATTGGTAGGAAAATGGAGTGGGGAATTTTTCTGCAGACTTTTTTTGGGATTTTCCCAGGGTCTCTGGTCCACGGGATTTAAAATTATGAGTTTGGTGGTCCCTGAGGTCCAAAAGGTTGGCAAACCCTGAAATAGGCTGTTAGAAATCTTCTACACCAGGGCTGTCAAACTCTCAGCCCACGGGCCGGATGCATCACACACTGGCCACACCCACGTCTGGTTTAGCGAAGGGGAAAAAAGTCCCAATACATCATGTGATGCCCCCATGACGACGTGAATTTGACACCCTTGTTCTATGTAGTTCTTCAGTTAGGTAAAATAAAATAATATATCTTTATTTGTAAATAAAACTACGTGGACCTAAGGGGTCAAAATTGTATTAATATTTTACACACTTCCAAAAGGAACCTGTTATACATTCATCACCTATTTAACAAACTATGCAGATGCAACTGGCTGAACAGAGCAATCCTATTATTTCACATTACTCTAATGAAAACTGCTACAGTCGACAATAAAAAAAAACCCATAATGTTATAGTTGAATAATATGAAAGCAGCATTTCCTTGCTTGGAATACTATTCGATTTTTGACCAGCCCAGGCAGTAAAGTCATTAAATCAATCAAATAAACAGAATGTAATGCAAGAGCAGCCTTCCTTTACTATTCAAAAAGAATATGGTCAACCATTATACTTAACACTCACGTTTTGTGGGGGAAAGGCAGAATAAAAGAAAGCATACAATATAGCACATGCGAAATATTATTTTAAATACCTGTAGAATTGTAAAGGTTGTACAAGGGCTAGGAAGCTAATGTGCATGAACAACAGTAGAATGCTGTCTTTCTGGCACCAAAGTGCAGTACAATAGGAATGGCGGGTAGTCATGAAGCAAACCATGTCAATGGCAATGTATCTCCAACATTTTCCAATACCACATTCTCCCAAGATCTGCTAATGCCACCAGACTCTTTTCGTTTCCTTCCTTTTGGAGAGGGATCTAACAAACGACCATGAAAAATCTTGCCGTATATTATTTCAATATGGCTCTCCTACAGTAATGAGAAATTGCTCCTCCTGTACTTTAGTGCAGCGATCTTAAAAACATATAGAGTTATTCCCACTGTGTTTGAAGTCCAGACATCTGAAAGTTGGCAAGGTTGAGAAACACTGCTCTAGAAGACAATATTCATAGCTCAAGGTTGAATTGTGGTGCTCTATGAGCTTGGTTGTTTCCAGTGGCATGATGATGTTACCTTGTCGGGTAATAAAATGTCTGCAAGAAAACAACTAAGCCCAGAGAGCACCAAGGACCCTACAAACACTACTTTTAAGAGAAGTGTTTCAACTTTTGCAGACTTTTTGTCTCTTTCTCTTCCTGTGGTTCCCCTGTCCTCTTCATGACTAATCACAGCTTTATACGGATTCCAATCTATACAGACTACATCTGCATCAGAGGAATTCCAGTTTCATTCTTTCGAATCTGAATCAATATGTCCTGATCCATATTCAACAGCTAAGACTCCACATGGCAGATTAATTTTGAGAAATCCATTACAGCACACGTAATCTCCTGTGCACATTTCAAATCAGCATTTGTCTGTTTGACTAGCAGAAAATGTGATGGTCCTTTTAAAATCTTTGAAGAAAAAAAAATAAGTCTAAACTGAAGTTGTTGTAGAGCAGCGGTTACAGACAGAGATGGAGCCAGGCTGAAGGCTAACAAGCTTTATTCTCGCGAATAAAGGGTCGCCGCAGCTGCCGGGGCTATCTGACAGCCAGCTGGCGGTGACAGCTGATGCCGTTTGACAGCTCCCGTTTATAGCCAGCTGTCAAACGGCATCAGCCAATGGGAGCAGTCGGCGCTCCCGCGTAGGCGGCGGACCGGAGGGAGGACTGCTGCTAGTCTTTGAACACAGCACTCCTTCCCCCTGGCCATGAGCATGCGTAGTCCTGCAGTCGGGGCGGCCGCCTTCGCTCGCGGCCTGATCGTCGAAGTTCCAGGGGCTTTTTGGCTGCTACCAAGTCCTGTTCTTCCCAGGCGGCGACAGGAGCCTCCATAGGGTCGTCGGCCATCCCAGACCTGCTGTCCGGCTGCTGCTCAGGTGAGTCCTCTTGCGGAGGTTGGTTAGTTGGTTTGTCGGGCGGCTGTTAGACCAGGTCCTTCGGTGGGTTGGCTGTGGCAGGCGGTGAGTAGACCAGGTCATCCGGCAGCGGGTAGACCGGGATTTTGGCAGTAGGCCTGTTCTAGCGTCTCCTTAGCTGATCCACGTGCCTCCTCCAAATTCGACCGTCTTCCAGGAGGACTCTGTAAGACCTGGGCCCTGTAACAGAGACTATCTGCCCTGGCAGCCACAAGAGTTGCCCTGCATAGTTCCTGGCATAAACCAGGTCTTGCAGAGCGAATTCCCTGGCATGGCTGTCAGAAGCCAGTGCTGTGCTAGGGGCGTAGCGGGGGTGCAACCTGTCCAGGGTGGTCCTGAGGCGTCTGCCCATCAAAAGTTCAGCAGGGGACTTGTTGGTGGTGGGGCATGGAGTAGCGTGTTGCGTGAGTAGGTAAGTGGACAGTTTGGAGTGCCAGTCTGCTTGGCCCAGCTTGGCCAGAACTTCCTTGGCAGACCTAACAGCCCTCTCTGCCATCCCGTTACTTGCGGGGTGGGAGGGGGCTGTGAAAACGTGCCTGATGCCCAGGTTGGCTGCGAAGATGGCGAACTCATAAGAACTGAATTGGGGGCCATTATCTGAAACTAGGGTGTCAGGAAGTCCATGTGTAACAAACAGTCTGGTCAAGGCCCTTGTGACAGCCAATGTGGTGGTGGAGGGTAACAAGGCCACTTCAGTCCATTTGGAGAATGAGTCTACAACAACCAGGAATGTCCTCCCCTGTATGGGACCAGCCAGGTCTATATGCAGCCTGGCCCAAGGGGCCCCTGTATCCTCCCATTTGGTTGGGGCAGCTGTTGATGGGGCTGCTCATTGCCTGGCAGGGCTGGCATGTGTTGACCCAGTTGGCAATCCGGGCATCCAATCCTGGCCACCAGACGTAGCTGCGGGCCAAGACTTTCATCCTTACGACGCCTGGATGACCCTCGTGTAGTGCCCTCAAAACTGGTTCTTGCAAGGTGGGGGGTATGACCACTCTTGTCCCCCATAACAGACAGCGCTGTAATGAAGACAACTCCTGCCTGCGGGTCTTAAATGGTATGAAGGGGCAAACTGAATATCAGGCCACCCACTCCCCACCCAGTCCAGGACTTGGGAAATAACATGGTCTCTTTTAGAGTGTGCAGCAATATCCATAGCTGAGACTGGAAGGTCAAGTTCATTGCAGTCGAAGATTGCATGGATGGGAGCAGGGTCCTCAACTGGTGTTGGCAGGGGGCATCTGCTGAGGGCATTAGCATGGCACAGGTTCTTCCCCGGGCGATGTACCAGTGTGTACAAGTAAGCGGCCAGGAACAGTGTCCATCTGGTCATTCTCGGGGATAGCACCTGTGGGGTTTGCTTATCACCAGCTAACAGTCCCAATAGTGGTTTGTGATCCGTCACAAGCTCAAAACAATGGCCATAGAGAAATTCGTGGAATTTTTTTACTGCAGCCACAGCTGCGAAGGCCTCCTTATCGATCTGACTATAGTTCCTCTCTGCAGCAGAGAATGTCCTTGAAAAATAGGCAATGGCTGCCTCTGATCCATTTGGGAGCCTATGGCTCAATACTGCTCCTATGCCAAAGGGTGAGGCATCTGAGGCTAACACCAGGGGCAGGTTTGGGTTAAATTGGATTAACACAGCGTTTGAAGTTAAAAGAGACTTAATTGCTTGGAAAGCATTGGCTTCCCTCTGCCCCCAGTGCCAGGGGGCCTTTTTATCTAATAGCCTATGAAGGGGCTCATTTACAAAGGCCTTGTGAGGCAGGAAAGCTGCATAAAAATTCAGGAGTCCCAAAAAGGCCTGCAACTCAGTTTTGTTAGAGGGTGTGGGTTCCTTGTGAATAGCTCTAACTTTACTTTCTATGGGGTGAATTCCCGAGGCATCAATTCGATAACCCAGGAAGTCAACTTGTTTGGTGGCAATGGTGCATTTGTCTTTTTTCAATTTAAGCCCGTTTTGCCTAAACCTGTCCAGGACAGATCTCACTCTGAGTAACAATTGCGTTTTTCTGGTGCCAGAGACCAAAATGTCATTGAAGTATGGAACTACCCCTGGAGGATTCTTTCCATGAGTGATTGAAAAATGCCTGGGGCTACGCTAAGTCCAAATTGTAAACGTTTACATCTAAAAGCGCCCATGTGTAACTATAGTTTGTAGGTTAACAGTGTGTTGGTCCACGGGAAATTGCTGGTATGCCTGGGACATGTCTAACTTTGCAAAAATTGTGCCTGGCTCAAAAGAGTGGAGCAGGTGTTGGATTATAGGTACTGGATATGCATTAATTTGGAGGAAACGGTTGAGGGACGTTTTATAGTCAGCGCAAATTCTCACACTGCCATCTTTTTTAAAAGGGTGACTATGGGCATTTCCCATTGGCGAAATCTACCTGTTCCAGCACCCCTGTTTAATAAGTTTGTTTAATTCTGCATCCAATTTAGGCCGAATGGTGAAAGGTACCCTCCGAGGTTTTAAACAAATTGGGGTGGCTTGTGGGCCCACATCAAAAGATATGGGGGTGCCTGAATAACAACCCAGGTCACTGCTGAAAACAGTAGTCCTTAAAAAGGGCATCTACTTCAGAATTTACCACAGAGTGAATCCCTGTAATGTTAAGGCCTAGGGCAGGTAACCAATCTAATCCTAGCAAGCTAGGAAGGGCACCATCTACAACCACCAGTGGCAAGTGACCTCTAAAGTTTTGGAATTGAATGAGGAATTTTCCCTTACCCAGGACTGGAATGGTCTTCCCCTGGTAGTCCCGAAGAGTCAGGTGGCAGTTGATTAGCTTCTTTTTTGACAGCAAAGGCAGCAGCTTCTTCAGGGTGGCCCATGAAATGATGGAGGGCTGACCCGGTGTCTACCTCCATTCGGCAGGGCTTACCTTCTATAAAAAGAGAAATGCTTATTTTGTTAGACCCGTGGTTGGTATTGTTTGCGTGGTAACAAGTGTAGCAATTTTTCACTTGCCTTTGGAAAGAGGCAGAAACTTGAGGTCTTTGTGTGGAGGCCTGCTTGGCTTGACAAACCCTGGCTATGTGCCCTCTCTTCTGGCAGTTCAGACAGATAACGTTTCTGAACCTGCAAGTTGATCTATGGTGGTTTCCCCGCAGCTCATACAAGAGGTTTGCTGTTTGTCTTTCTTAGGTGGCCCTGGGGGGGGGAGGGGTCTTGGACGCGTGAGGCAGTTTACCTCAAGAGGTTCTTCTTCTTTTTCTTGGGAGACCTCATCATAGTGGATTGTAGCCTGCCCCTGCTTAGGGGTGTTTCCCTGAATCTCAGCTGCTGATACTTCAGACAATTCAGCAGCCTGAGCTTCCTCAATAGCTAAGGCTAGAGTTAAATCTTTTTTAGCCAGTAACCGCCTCTGTAGCTTTAGGTCCCTAACTCCTCCCACAATTTGGTCCAGCAGCATGTCCTCAAGGTAATCCCTAAATCCACAGTGTATAGCAGCTGAACTCACAGTTTCCCCTTCAGCTTGAACACTCCTCATAAAAGCCAGTCTCCTAGCTATCTGAGAGGGTCTGGGGGAGTAGTGGTTTGACAAGATTTCCCTCAACTCATCCCATGGAATAGCTTTTATAGAACGTGGGGACACTAGTGCAGAGGCTGTGTCAAAGACTGTAGCCCCACAGAAGCTTAAAAAATAGGACCTTTTCCTGAGGTCCGTAGCTTCAGACAAATCAATGGCGTTCAAAAAGCATTCGAATCTGTTCATGTATGATTCCCATGTCTCTGCCCCCGGCTGGAAGTGAGGGAATGCTGGATTAGAGGCCATTGGAGTGGCAACGTTGGTTCCTTCAACTTGAGGAAAAAATTGAGTTTTCGCTTTTAGAAAAGTGTTTCTGGCTGCGCCTGTCAGCGGTGTTCAGCTCCTTAGCTGAGGGAGCTTTAAAATTCACGCTCTCTGGAGAGCGTCAGCGGCGGTGACTTCAATCAGCTCATAGCGGCTTCAGCTCTTTCTTATTGTGACTTCGGCTCAATTGTCCTGCCTGGTTGCCTTTGCTGCATCCCGCCCTCGTCACCAGTGTTGTAGAGCGGTGGTTACAGACAGAGACGGAGCCAGGCTGAAGGCTAACAAGCTTTATTCTTGCAAATAAAGGGTCACCACGGCTGCTGGGGCTATCTGACAGCCAGCTGGCGGTGACAGCTGATGCCGTTTGACAGCTCCCTTTTATAGCCAGCTGTCAAACGGCATCAGCCAATGGGAGCGATCAGCGCTCCCACGTCGGCGGCGGACCGGAGGGAGGACTGCTGCTAGTCCTTGAACACAGCAGAAGTGTGACAGGATCAGGAAGAAAGTTTAGGTCAAAGATGCACTCTCCATTTATTGTTCTCCTTCCTTGACTGAACATCCCCTCCAGGAGATTCACTGTTTTCCTCTAAACTTTTGAAATATAATACCCACTATAGCCTAGAAATTTAACATCTAAGTGAACGTAATTGAGTTCAAATGGCTTCAGCATCCAGGATAATAATCTTGGTTTCTTATAAACATTTTTTTTTCAAATTGGATCCTACTAGATCACTAACGTCTGGGTTCTGCTCAATTCTTGCCCTATCCTAACAGGTTTTATGAGCTTCTCTACCTTTCTTCTAGAAACCCAATTTATAAAACTCATTTTTCTCCTGAAACAATTCACCTACTGCTCTCAAAGTTTATCTTAGGAGCAAAGTTTTCACTGCATTAAAAGTAGACCCGCTCAAAAGGTGTTTTTTTTAAAAAAAATCCATTTTCATTTTGAATGCATATTTTGTAAGGTCACAGTGTTCTCAATGAATCACCAAAAAGCTGTTTGGTCCCAGGAACATCCTGCCCATTGTTCCTGTTCTTTTCAATAACCAGCTCAATAAGCTGTTGAAAAATACTTTGTATAATATAACTGTGCTGTAGAAATAATGTTTGTCTCTGTCGTTATGTTTTACATTCAATCAATTTACAAACGTTGTTCTGTTCCCTTCTTATGCCAGCATTCCTTACAACATCCCTGAGCAGAAACCCAGCGATCAATACTGTGTCTGCTGAAAACAATAGGACATAACAAATGAATAATTTTATTTACAATAAAAGCCCTACTCCGCAAATTGATTCTACTAATGTTCAAATTCATTTTTCATGCATTAACCCAGGACAAAAACAAGGACTTCATACATTTGGAAGTGGTGGGGGAAGCAGTTATGAAACACCACTTTAACAGAAGAAAAAATATTGATTTTTTTTTCTCTCCAACCTTTGTTTTTTTCCCCATGATTGAGCAACGTCTCTTTGGGCTAATGATTGTCTTAATTTTTGCAGCCCCAGATATGCTATGCATAAGATTAATTGATGAAAACTATTACATCCCATCCCATGGTGAAGCTTGATTAAAACAGACCTCAAATTAGGAATTACAACCTTACCACATACCCATTCCCTACCTAGCTGCTACATTAAAAAAAAAAAAACTCTTTCAGGACTTTCCAGCTTGTTAATAATACTGACAAGAGGGGGAAAGGATGTTGTTCCACTCTGAGTTTCACTGGATCAATCGGCAGCAATATAAATCTGATATATAAATTCTACCCGGAGTGTCCCTGTGGATAGACATACTGGAGAGCCAAGTTAAGCCCTGTGTGTGAGCCAAACCAGGAAATAGAACCCAAATGGTCCAAGGGTTTTATAAGCATTTCAAATGCTGAGTGCCAGAGAGCTGACCATCTCCTGTTGATCTCCTGCATGACTATATTTGAGTTATTTTTAAGATCACATGGAAAAGTAAGGGACTTCCATATTATTGCCAAGCAAACTCCATGGTTGTGTCCATGATGTCACCAGGAAGGAATCCAGCTCAGCTCAAGTACATCTGGAGCTTTCTAATGGGAAGAGAGAGAAAATATTCAGATACCCACTTTGACCAGACCATGGTCAGTTTGCTTGTTTTCAGAGAAACCGCATCTATTATAATTATAAGATTGTAATAGATGGGATTTCTCCAAAAACAAGCACACTGGACATCAACAAAAAGCATTGGTGAGAGCTGAGCTGGTACAGTGGCTAGAATGCAATATTGCAGATTAATTCTGCCAACTGTCAGCAGTTCAATTCTTATTGACTCAAGGTTGACTTAACCTTCCATCTTTCTGAGATGGACAAAATGAGGACCCAGATTGTTGGAGGCAATATGCTGACTCTATAGACTGCTTAGAGAGGGCTCTAAAGGACCTGTGAAGCAGTACATAAGTCTAAGTGCTATTGCTTAGTGACAAGTTTCAGAGAAAATGAGAGTCTCCATTGGTTAGAATACAAATAAAAACTATGCGAGAACATGGCACACCTATAATGAAGACCAGGATCTCTTATATTTTTCCAGTTTGTGGAAAAGGCAGGCATTTCAGAGATTTTTCTGTAACATAATTTTTCTATAGAACTCTAATGTAAGGCATGGGTAGCATGAGAGCAGAAACTTTGAGAAATCTTAGATATATAAACAATCCAAATCCCAATTTTCTTCAAGAACTTTTCTTGCTAGGACTAATGGACAGACAATTATAAAAGATGTATGGAGAATTGTTCTTGTACATAGTAGGAGCAGCAAGGTTATTATATGCAGAAAGATAGAAACAGTCTAAAATACAGAAAAGAAAGAAAATAGATAAAGAAAGAAAAGGGGGAAAGAAACAATATAAAGTAATAACTTCCAATCTTTGTATTTTATCCTCTAGGTTGCATCATGTTTCCCTTCTTTCCATATTCTTTCCTAATCATCCAACCCACATATCACAAGTTCATTGATTTCCATGTTCAGCAAAAAGTCTATTTTCAGCCATTGACAATTTTCTATTGTCAACAAGCCATCTATTTATTTTCTCTCTGATCAAACAAATCAATTTTGCCACCTCTCCAAATTCTGACATCTTCATTAACCATTTCTCCGTTCTGATTCTTATTTTCTTATTCCTTTTTTACTTTCTTTTTCCTTTGTTATTGTTTCTGCTTTGCAAAGCACTTCTTTACTAAAAAGTATTTTTTTAAAAAAAAAAATTCAATGTTCTCCAGAGAAACATATTAAGCCATAGCTGTTATTATAAATATTGAATGGAAACTTGTTAAAGTATATCTAAAGTTTAAGAAAAAGGTGGCCATAAAGTAATATATATTTCTTAGGTAAGAAACAGAAATATATATTTTTGAGGTGTGTTGAACATTTAAATCAACCATCTCCATGCTGACTGGGAATTATATAAATTGCAGTTGAAGAAGGATATTTTATTACAAGAAAAAAATGGATTTAAATTATTCTTATCTTTTAAATTAGTCATTATAACTGATTATTTGTTATATTATATATTTATTGCCTTGCTGGTCCAAAACACATGAACACAGATTATGAGAAGGTAATAATAAAACATGCTCTAGATTTCATTCAACACCATTCATCATCAGTCTGGAACCCACATTACGTAACTGATATTAACACAGTTGAGAAAGTCCAGAAATATTTCACAAGAAGAGTTCTCCACTCCTCTAATCATTGTAGAAAACCTTATGCTTCCAGACTTGAAATTCTAGACCTAGAAAACCTTGAATTACGCCATCTTTGGTCTGATCTAAGTATAGTATATAAAATCATACATTGCAATGTCCTACCTATCAATGAATACTTCAGCTTCAACCATAACAACACAAGGGTAAACAATAAACTCAAGGTTAATCGCACCAAACTTGATTGCAGGAAATATGACTTCAGCAACAGAGTGGTCAAGGTCTGTAATACTCTACCTGACTCTGTGGTTTCTTCCCCAAACCCCAAAAACTTTAACCTTAGACTGTCTACTATTGACCTCACCCCTTTCCTAAGAGGTCTGTGGAGGACGTGCATAAGCGCACCAACGTGCCTACCATCCCTGTCCTATTGTTTCTTTTATTTTTCTTATATGTACCCATTTCATGTATTCATAACTATATATATACTTATACCTATTATCTTGTAAGCGATTGACAAATCAAATAAATAAATAAATCTCCCAACTATACAATTTTTAAATCAAATCCATTCTTTTATTGGTCATACTTGAAGCACATACCTTTGGGATACAGCAATCACTCTGTGGTTTCTACAGTTCTGCTTCATTTTATTTATTACAATTCTAGTTCAGTCTTTATTCAACAAGCAAGTTCAAGCATATCTTGAAGTTCAGACACTCAATAAAAGGTGTCTTAAACATCTTCTACCTGTCCACCAAATCCCTCAAGCACACAAAGAAGTTCAGAGTTTCTCTCTAAAATATATTTCAAACAAGCAAGCTTTGGTTTTTGACCTTCTTGGATTAAGGGATTGTTATCACAGGATAAAAGCTGTGTAAACAAGACTACCTTGACTACTGGGGTATCTGAAACTCCACTATTCCCTCAGAGGACCTTCTCAGTCTGTACAGTATTTTCTTGTTTATATAAGTCTTGTCTTTCAGAAACCCTTAAACATGTCTGCGGCTGAGACAACATCAGACAACAAGGAAATAATAAACTATTATTAAATTGGCATGAAGACAAGGAATCAGGCAGTCAAAATTTAGATTTAATGGGCATATATCCAAATTCTGGATTAGTGCAAAGGACTATTGTATTTTGTTCATCTAGGTCTAGATGAACAAAAGATTTGTTCATCTTTCTCACACAGTTGTTGGGATGATTGTATCACAAACAAGATATATAGATAGTTAATATTCAGTTGTGTTTTTTAGAAATAGGCATTCACAAGGCTTGTACTTCCAATTGTGATTAGTTGCCATTGAGTCATCATGGTGAGTGTTTACTCTCTTATCATCCAGTTATTTCTTTCTTCCCATCCTAATAATATCAGATGAACTGGTAATCTGTCCATCCATTCTGGTCCTGTCTGCTTGTCATCTGACACTCAGCTTCCTTCTTTTCTGTTCATTCTTTGAGGGCAGTCAGAAAGGAAAAAACTGAGGGATTCCTGATGTTCTCTGAGCTTGGTTGCTTCCTTGCAGACCCAACTAGCTGACATGATCAATGCCAGTGTAGGATTGATGATGTTACATAGTTCAGAATTGAAACATCTGAAAAAAAAAACACAAACAAACAAACAACCCACCAGGTTCAGAGAGCCTAAAAGACCACATAGTTCAACCCCGAACTATAAAAATTCTCTTCTAACAGAAGAAACTGGATGCAAAGAGAATTATTTTTCTTATGGCTTCCAGCTCCAATCTCGTAGGATTGTAACTAACAAGGGCAATTAATGCATATGCAACAGCCTGTTCTTGTCAATGTTTTTCCCCCCAACACGGAGATAATGAAAGAAATCAACATAATTAACTTTATCTCTCATAGGGACAAAAATCCATGAGCAGGTCTCATTTAGAGCCATGCTGTGGGTTCCAGTTTCAAAAGCCAGCAAAAATGAACCAGTCCACAAAACCAATACAGAGTCACTAGTTCAGGCTAAAATAAAGGCTGTCTAGTTTATAGGTATGGGAGAGAAAGAAATAAAATGAACACCATAAAAGAGAAGAGAAATCAAACCTAGGGATTGGAAAACAGGTGAAACAAGATCATTTATGAATCCAAAATTACACACACTGGCTAGATTGGATTTTCAAGTTATTTGTTTAAATCAAATATACCTAATTGAATTTGGAAATGTATTAACCCCAGTGTTGTTACAAAGGAAATACATGATTGAATGTGCAGGCTTATCAATCGGAGAAAGAGAAAGTCTTAATCAATAAAATGTGTATGCGCATATTAAACATTATGATGACATGAGAGCAATCAAGGGGGACCACTGGTGTATGCTAAATTTTAGTCTCCTTGTCGACGTTTCCAGCACTTCAGGCTAGCTAGGTAGCCTTCCCAGAACATGGCTCACTTTATGAATAATCCCCCAGCCTGAATGTCTGCCCCTCCTCTTTGGAAACTTGAATATTTCAAAACACACAAGTTAATTAACCTGACATCTGAATTGAATCAGCTTTTAAAGCCATTGCTTTTGTCTGCAACTTACAGAAATTCAAATATGTTAATATTTCATTGTCTGCTAGGAAATAGATATATATTAAAATGCATTCTCTTCAGTGAGTCAGAATCAAGTAGATAAAATTACTGCTGTAAAACATAGGAAATATATTCCCTGCCAGGAGAGGCAAATATTCCTTTATGGTTATCTGCTCCTGGCTGGCAAGCACTTTATTTATTTACCGAATTCTGCTTTTATCAGGGTAGTTACCCCAACCAGGCATATCTACTGAACTGTATATACTCATAAAAAGAGGAGGGGATTCAATTGAGTAGGCAAAACCAAAGTCTTGATTATTATTATTTTTACAAACACACACACACACACACACACACACACACACACTGTATAGTCTTTCTTTTCCCCCATCCCTTAATTTGTCTGTCTTAGTTAAATACTGGGAAGGATGCTTCTTCTTTAAACACTTACTCAACAGTGCATAATGCAATACATGCATTATTACAAAATGTAACATGAAGAAACATATTAAACATACACATGTGATTGCACAGTTCAACCAAAAAAAATTCTGCTAAAATAAATTTTGCTTGAACGATTTATGAATGCATTAAACACTAATGTAAAATTCTCCACATTATAGTCTAATTGGGAAGCATGTATCACTCTGCATTGCTTATCGAGGTCCAAAGTTTAGCTTTTAACGCAGATCCCTGCCAGCTATTGTATGATTACATTGACTTATGCATTTGTTTGTTAAATTTTTGTGCTGTCAAATCCACATGGACTTACAGAAGCTTACAATCCATATAAAATATAAAATAGCAATGGTAGCAACACCATAGTAAAGCAAGATAATCATCCAAAATAATAATTTACATCATGACTGCTATAAGGACTTCAAGATTAAACATTAAAATGCACACAATAAGATCAAAAACAGCCAACAACTTGACTAGGTCTATAAGTATCTTATACCATAAATTCATATTATCACTTCCATCCAAGATAACTATCAAGGAACAAAACCCCTCCAGAACCATTCAATCCTTACTGCTTTTCAGAAGCCCTAATTCATGAAGGATAATCAATACTCAATGGAAGGCTATTCCATGAAGCTTGGGTCATTACAGGAAACAACTTTTTTTGGATCACTCCAAAGGTCTAATTATTTTGATTCCATAATGGCCAATCAAGTACATGTGAATAAACCATAGGCAGCAAGCAGAAGCAAAACCCTTTGTAACCATGGTGTTCTCCAGCAATTGGGCCAGAGAGAAAAATGTTTCCAATATAAGAAGTAATAATATACGGTCATCATAATTGGTAGCTTTTGACAGCCATATCAATAGTTTCTAGGCTAATGAAATTCATCACTATTGGAAAGATCACTGTTTTTCAACTTTGTGTTTGATTTCTTTATAAATAGGGGCACTGAGATTCCAGTGCTCTAAAATGAACCACCATCCATTATCCTCAGCATCTATTAGACATAATAATTAAATGCATCCAGATGAAAGGAGACGAGTTCAACAGAAGAGAACGTGCTGCTAGAGTACTCTGGATGTTTATATGGGCCACTGTTTCCAGCTGTGCTATTTTTTCCAGTCGCCAGTTGAAGATCAGTTTAAAACAGTGTTTCACAACCTGGACACTTTGAAGACCTGTGGATTTCAACTCCAAAAATTCCTCGGTCAGCAAAGCAAATGTATAGACTTACTGGAGAGAGAAATCCACACATTTGGAGGGTGTTGTTCTAGTACCTTTAGCTAATCGCTCTGAAGGTTTAATGCTAGCTTTCATACCCAAAAAGCGAGCTTAGATTTAAACCAGGGGAGTCAAACTCAATTTCATTGAGGGCCGCATCAGGGTTGTGTTTGATCTCAGAGGGGCTGCAGCTCACTGTCACTCATCAAGGGTCCAACTTTGGCCGCAACAGCCTCCTGCAGATCTCTGTGAGCAAAAGCAGAGCCTAGGGAAGATGTGCATGGCCCGCTGGGGACCCATTTTTGGCTGGAATGGTCTCCTGCAGCCCTCTGCTAGTGAAAACATAGCTTGGGAGGAGCCCTTTGCAGGAGGCCGTCACAGCTGAAAATGGACCCTGGGCGGGCCTTCCCGAGCTCTCTTTTTGCTGGCAGAGGCACTGCGGACCGGTCTGTCACTGTTTCCAGGTCAGGCCTGTGGACCAGATCTAAGTGCCTTGAGTTTGACACCCCTGATCTAAACAAAGGAACCAACCCACCCGTTAGGTTTGAGCAATATCTCATCTATCTATAGCTATATTTCATGTTATATTTCAGGACCCAAATCTCTCAAAACAATTATTGGTCCGTGTACACCTTTTCTTATCTAGGAAGTTGTATATGCTAGGCTCAGATATTTGTCTGCCAAGACCAACTTTTCTGACCCTGGGAACTTTCTTGGAACTTGAGCAGAGGACTCTTTCATTATATGCTACTAGATTTCTAAGACTGATCCTAGGACTTTCTGGCATAATATGAGCATATGACTTACTGTTGAGTCTTGGTTGTTCCCTCACAAAGCCATTGCTCACCTGGGAAATTAGCCATTCCAGCTGAACTTGTCCCTCATGCACACAGAAACCCACAAAAGTCTAATTTCTGGTCCAATACTGCAACAATTAAAACAGAGAGGATCTTTGAAGCACTTTCAACTCCTTTTTTTAAAAATGCTAAATGCCTGTTTATTTATATATCTCCCTTTGGTAAAAAGGTCAGGAGAAAAATCACCTCTTCGGTCACTGTTGCTAAGCAACCTCTTTCAAAAGTTCTGCAACACTGATCAAGCATATTATGTTCCACTGACTGGCTTCAGAATAAATATGAGTAACATCTTACCTGTTCTACTTCAAGAAGCGAGGAAAGGTGCCCACTTCCAGGCAGATAGCCAGAGATCCAAAGCCATCTGTTACACTTGATACTTCCTAATCAGGAAAAAAAAAAGGATACGGCCTGGGACCACAGGTTTCCTGTTCACAAATGCAAAAGACAGCTCTGTCTTCAGAAACACAAGAGAAGGCTTGATGAGATGTTGTCCAAAACGGAGTGACATGTTCAGCCCTTTTCTGTACAGAATCTGTGGAGGAGAACATTGGAAAAGTTCATTTTATCTCATTTTATCAGGCAAGCAAGATCACCGATAGGATCTTTTCAATTACTGAAACTCAACACTTTTTTGTTGTTGTTCTGTTGTGTTTGGTTTTGGGTTTGTTTGTTTTTTGTTTTTTGCATTTCCCTACTTGAATCTTCTCAAAGAAACATCTGTGTCTTGGGCAAGTGAACATTAGTTTGCAAGTTTTTCATCAGTGTATCTCCATGCCAATTGGACATGTTTGATGTTTGCTAGAGGATAGCTGAGTAAACAATCACAAGCTTCCCTGTAGAAAAGAATATAATTTTAATAATAATAATAATAATAATAATAATAATAATAATAATAATAATAATAATAATAATAATATAATTGTTGATGTCTGCATATTGCCTAGAAATAATTTGTATCCTAAAGGGAAAGATCTAGAAAACTGATAGTTTTGTCCACTGTACCTTATTAGTGTGAAATAATTTATGTAACTAGTCCTTCATTTTTCACATTCTACTTTAACAGGGCCATATCTGGGTTGCCAAAATCCAGAAGGGCCATTAGTAAGCAGCAAAGAAATAGAACATAGAACACAACAGTCAGAAGGGACTTTGGGGGTCTTTTAATCCAACCCCTGCTCAAGCAGGAAACCTTATACAATCCTGGACAAATGGCTGGCCAGCCTCTTCTTGAAAATCTCCAATGATGGAGCACCCACAATTTCCAGAGATAAGCTGTTCTATTGATTAACTGTTCTCACTTTCAAGAAAGATAAAGAATATCTAACAATTTATTGACATCCAATGATCATCAGCACTTCTGCAGCTCCCATTTGGTCATCTTGAACTAGCTGCTCCTTAGAGGATGACATCTTTAGCAGGGTCACCATCAGATCTTACAAAGTAGGCAAATTCACTGTGGAGCAGGGTGTCTTGAAAATGACCAGACCCTGAACCATGCAAGGTGATAATCAGCATCTTGAGATCAACTAGGAATAGCAATCAAAGGATCAGAATAGGTATTAGGAGATCTAGTTTCTACTCTTTTAGGCATGAAAGCCAACTTGGGGATAGTCTTTTTTTTTTTTCAGTCCTAGTCCAGGAAGTCAGAAATCATTCTGGACAAAGAGAAATCAAAGCACTTCTGCAATGCTACAAAAAAACCTGAATGGTCTTGTCCATGAACTCACCAGGAGCTAGCTACTAGAACTAATTTTAACAACTAATTTAACACCTGGAATGCTCTACCCAACTCCATTGTTACAGGCTCAAACCCTCATAGCTTCAACCTCAAATTGTCTACCGTGGACCTCACCCCATTCTTAAGAGGTCCTGAAGCGCACCAGCATGCCTACCATCCCTGTCTTATTGTCCCCTTTTATCTATATTTACTCCCTTTTTTCATGTTTATGTTCATACCTATACTTGTTATCTTGTACAAGTTTGACAAACAAATAAAATAAAATATTTTTTTTAAAAAAATTGCACTTGAATTGCACCTAGAAACTGACTGGCCACCAATGCAGTTCCCAGAGAAGAGGTGTTGTACAAGTCACCTAGGCCACTGCATACTGAACCAATTTGACCTTCTGATGGGAGAAATTACAATTTGTCATCGTTGGGCAGGGTTTCTGTGATAAAAATAAATGTTTTCCAATAATGAAATTTTTGTTTCAAACAATACCTGTTCTGGCAACTGATACACCATTTAAAAAATGAGAGAAAGATGTACCTAACTTTGTATGGCAAGAGGGATAAAAATATCTAACTTTGTATGGCAGGAGGGATAAAAATAAGTATATTCTTTTGAATCACCATTTTTATATCTACATGTATCAACAAGCTGCAAATTATCCATTAATTTAAAAAAAAACCTTTGGTAATCTCCCTTGTATGTTGTTAACATTTTCCCCCAGATGTTCCATCTTTTTGTGGAGAAATACTCCATTCCAATCCCTGAGGAGATATCAATGTTCAAACTTAAAATCCAATAATTTATCCATAAGTCTGTGGAGTTCTTGGTGCTCTCAGCGCTTGGTTGGATTCTTACAGATCTTTCATTACCAGCTAGATAAAAACTTCAGTGCTAGAAGGGACTCTTCACTTTCTTAAATATCTTTCGATTTAATTACTTTACAATCTAAGAAAGATATTCTGAATGGCAATGAAAATTAAAGACTCTTGTGAAGTGCCTTCTTTTTAAAATTAAAAAGGGAACAACATTTTAAAGGATTTTAATTTAAAAGCAAAAAGCTGAACAAGATCATGATCCAAGAAATTTTTAAATGGATAAAGGAAATAGTAATTTTTTTTTTAAAGGAACTTTTTTTTAAGGAAAGTACCTTTGAAAATAACAAAATTAAGTAGATAAACAGACCAGATCTTTGTGGAAATGCTGATTATTTATTTTTAAGGGCAGTAAATAATTGGTGGTTTTTACAAAACAAGAAGATAAGGATAATATGTACTAACTATGAAAATGTAACTATGGAGAACTAATTGAAACTAAAGTGCTGAGCATAGCAAAGCAAAACAGGGGGAAAAAGAGAAACCTTTTACTTTCATTATTACTTTCATCAACATGTTTTCATTTTCTCACAATGGCAAACCCAAGAAAAGCTCCTGAATTAGAAGAAGGACATAAGGGTTCACTAGAATGACTTACAAAAAGGCATTTCACAAGATTCTTTGCAGAAAGTATTGGAAGAATTTGGCAAAGAGATGACTGCAACAGTGTAAAAAGGAAATGGAAGAAGGATTTGCAGGAATTAAAAAGAAGTGAAAAAAGAAACTAAAAAAGTAAAGTATCTGTAGGGCATCTGGCTGTAGACTTGAAACAAATTACTGACAAAGTGAAAGTTTTGGAAAGTATGAGTTATAAATAGAGAGACCAACAAAGATTTGGACAATTTGTCCTTATTGGAACTGAGTGTAAAAGAATCTTGCTTAAGATTTATAGCAATTCCAAGACAACATGAAGAAGATATCTCAGAAAAAAATTGCTATGTCTCTGAGATGACACTTAAGACTCTAAGATCGATAAGTTCCATGAAATTAATACATATTTTTAAAAATTAAGAAATGTTTCAAGGGATGGCCTTCCTATCAGGAGGAAGGCAAGAGATCAAGTTTTACAGCAGCATTTAAATATTAGTCAGAGGACTGACAATGCAGATGTAATTGTACTTAAGGAAATATCAATTAAAATACTATGCAAGAGGAGAAAAAAGTATTTTTTTCTGAAAAACGTAAACAGAAGACAATCGATGGGATACGTTGGAAGGAATATTTTCACTTTTGAACCATAGAGACTCAGATTGCAATCTGTAGAAAGCAAGTTTTTCCCCAAGATTTTAGAATAGAACTAAAGAAAATACAAATGAAAATGACAGTGATAGGTGAGACCAAATAAATATCACAACAGATACAAGACAGTGAAAAGAATTCCATGTTGGGTGCTGCAAGTACATAAATCATGATGTAACTTTACAGAGAGAGGGCAAAATATAAAATGTATCTAAAGCTACTGTCAAAAATATGAAAACACACTTCTTTACAATTTCTCTTTCCCTTTTCTATCATTTATTTTTTACTTCTTCCTCTGTTTTTTTTCCCCACTACTTAATATTTCTATTATCTGTCATGATTTTTAACCATTATTTAATTGAAATTAACTGCAAATTAATAAAATTCAATAAAAATTATTTAAACAATAATAATTTTAGACTTTCTAGTATCAAGATGGTCTTCAAAGGCTGCCACGTAGAACAAATCAGAAAGATGCAACTGTGAAGTGACAAAGACATGAACGTGTGTGACACTACATCGTGGTAAAGTTGCAATTGAAGAGATGTTACAATTGAAGCACAAAATGCAATTGGACAATATCAGCTCCTGATGTTTAAGCAGAAGGTGAGAATCCAGGAGAACTCCCAGAGAACAAAGCAACTCAACAAAGGGAAGTTCAACCTATCCTAAATTAGAAAAAGATGATCTCTGGAGTGAGAAAGCTAATGAAACAACCCATTTCCTCCTGGCACAATCTTGATTTATAACTTGGCTGGTGCTCAGTTAAAATTCAGTTATAATCTATGAAGGAGGAGCACGGTGAGTCGTGTGGTTAGGATGCTGGGGTTGACGATCAGCAAGTCCGTGTTCAAGACCTGAGTGCTGCTGTGTGACGGGGTGAGCTCCCATCATTTGCTCCAGCTCTTGCTGACCAAGCAGTTCAAAAGTGTGCATTCACAATTGGATGGATACATACTACTTTGCTGGGTATGGGGACATGAAAGAACCCACCAATCAGATGTCCCCGGGCAACAGTGTTATCACTGGCTAATCCTTTTAAGTCCCCTGGGGCTTCTGACAAAAAGGCAAGCGAACTATGAAGGGGCAGTTAACATGGAATGTGGAACAGCTACAAAATTAAAAATAGGAAAATAAGGGCACAAAGGCAATTTCCTATGATTTATTTAACTTATATACAGGATAAATCATGACAAATGGTGGAATAGGAGAAATAGAAATTGGAACTAAAATTGCTGGAAGAGACACTTATGACCTTAAAATACCGCATTGACTATTGGAAGCCAAGAAAAAAGTCCCTTACTGAAGGTACAAGAAGATGGCCTGATATTTAATATTATAGAAGAAATCCACACCATGATCATGTCAGCATACCAAGCCAACACAAATAAGAAGCGAAGTTGAAAGTAGTAACAGACTTTATCTCCTTACTTCCCAAAATTCACAGGAATGATGCCTGTAGCCATGAAATAATAAGATGTCTGATACTTGGGAAAAGACTATGAAAGATCTAGACTACATTAGTGCACAGACATCACAATGACAACAAAGGTACATACTGACAAGGCCACTGTTTTCCCAGTTGTAACATATGATTGCAAAAGTTAGAATGTCAGAAAATCTGAACAAAGAGAAAATGATGCCTTTGAACAGTAGTTCTGGAAAAAATGTTCAAAATAACTTGCACGACAGGAACAAAAATTCAATATTAGATTAAATAAAATTTCTCTGCTCACTGGAAGCGAAGAGTGAGGTACCTTGGAATATAATATAAAGGCAAGAGTCATTAAAAAATTGAAGGCAATTGAAAGATGCCAAAGAAGACAAAAGTGGCTAAATGACACTGATGTAGTGTTACTGATGACATAAACAGAAACTTACAAGAATTTAAAGTAGCAGTTAATGACAGACAACACCAGTGAAATTAGAGGATGTGTATGAAATCACAAAGAGCTAGAACCTGAAGTCTAAACACAGAGATGAAAGAGAAAGAAACACCAAAGAGCTCAGTATTTAGAAATAAAAAGTACAAAACTGATTACTCAAATATAAAAAAGAGGCTAAGCAAAAAAAGAATTATTCAGATATATTTTAGTTGTGGTTTCTCCATTCGGCCTTGACACCTCAGGCAAAGTGGAGCAAGAGGAGCCTCGATCAGAAGCATCATGTCAACTTCCCAATACTGAGCTTATCAGCTTATTAGAGGAAAACAACGTCAAGAGTCACAATGGTCTTGGAATGTCTTTCAGTGTTATTTAGATACTGTAGCACACGGGGGTGTCAAACTTGCGGTGTCACATTGCCATCATGTGGCATTTCATTACGTTTTTCGCTTTGTGGAGCTGGAGTGGGTGTGGCCTGGACATGATGCATCTGGCCCGTGGGACGCCATTTTGACACCCTGCTGTAGCAGAATACTGAAAACCTGTCAAAGGCCACCCTACTTTAACTTCTACCTCATCTGGACGTCCAAGGGGGGAGCATGGCAAACTGAAGACATCTTCACTAAAACAGAGTCACCCTCAGGATCTCTATTGGTCCACCAGGGAGGATTAACCTCTGAACCAAGATCATATCTCTATCATCCAGCTTTTTTACTGCATTTTTGTGTTCATCCAGGCGGGTACTTATTCTGATGAACACAAAAATGCAGTCAAAAAGCTGGAACACACTTCCTCACTAGTCAACACATGAAAGCCACAGGTCATAGCATCAACTTCAGTGACACCAAAACCCTAGCCACTATAGAAAACCCCAGCCACAGAATTATCAGAGAAGCCATAGAGATTGAAAAAAGACCTGAACGCATGAATAGAAGAGATGATTCCACCAGACTGTCAATTATTTGGAAGCCTGCACTCACAAACAAAAAAAATCTTCATACCACAAACCAGGCAAACACCTGGGCACAAACAGATCCCCCCTGATACCTCCAGGCCAAACACACCCCAACCAGGCACCCAGATGATACCTAGCTTCCTAATAAATGATCGCCGTCCATTTACCGGGTGTTCGAGACTCAAGTGTTCTATTCTGTGTTCTTGGGTGGGCTGCACCAAGGGAGGCTCATTCAATTTCATTGTATACATTTTGTGCATTGACAATAAAGGCTTGAATTTCGAACTTTGCATCTGGTGCTCTAAAATGCTAGCTAATGGAAAACCTGGGATTAAAGCAGATGTGAAAACTTTATGCAGATGTGCCATGATTCTCAGTCATCCAGGTCATGGTTGTCCCAAAGGTGCTTTTGTTTTTCGAGGAAAGTCCAGTTGTCTGTTGAAAAAAAGCACCTTTGGAACTCTGACTTGATGGTGAGGAATGGAAGGATTTATACTTCTTGCAGACAGCTGGTCATTTGCATTATTTTAGAGAGTCATTGAGGTCACCTGCAGGTTCATCTGTATCCCCAGGGTAACCTGAGTGGTGCAAATAAGTGTGGAGCCTTCTTGGAACTGTTGAAAGGACTGGGTTGTAGATTGGAGATAGATGATGCCGTATCCCTCTCCCTCTGAACAGAGAAGGCTGTTCAGTTTTGACATAGATGGCCCCTTTATGATAAATTACATAGGTTGGCTCTTCCAGAAAGTCCAGTGGCCTCTTGAAAAAAAAAAAGAACCGTTGGGATAGCCATGACCTGGATGATTGAGAATTTCCATAGACATCCAGTCAAAGCTGCAAAAGCTTCTTGGATGAGAAGCAAAACACCCTCAAAGAAAAAAACAAGAAAATCCAGTTGAAAAAATAACCTTTGGGACCACCAGGACCAGGGTGACTGAGAAACTCCATAGACATAATTGTTTGTGGATCTTCTACATCTGACCATCTTCTTCACTTAAAGAATGTGCTCCTCCAATGCTATTTCCCCCTTTTTGACAATAACACTAGTCCTCATGTACCACTTAAACTGTCTTTTTCCCTTGTAAGTAAGGGTCATGTTTGCAATATGTTCCTACCAGCCTTCACAGGCTGCTTCAACAATGCAGCTGCCTTGTAATTTATGGTACAGCTAATTTATGCTCAGATAATGTGTCACAGAAAGATTTCATACATATGTGCACACTCAGGCTGGGATTAAGAAATGGTTGTTGTTGTTGCTTGCAAAAGAGGCTGCCTTAAAATCCAGCAGAAGATACTGATCATCCAGCGAAATCATTCTTGCTGAAATTTGCCATTTCAGGAAGCAAATGGGGAGTCATTCAATGGAATATTATTTTATATCAAACCCTAAGCTTTCAAGACAGTGGATTATGACTTTGCATGAAACAGACTTCAAAGAATTGAGAACTGTAAAGAAATAGCGGAACTAGAATTCTGTGGTTTTTTTCCAGAAGATTCCTAAATGTAAAACCGAAAGCAGAAGTGTCGTCTTAGGTTTGATTGATGAACAACTTAAAAGAAAGTTCAGATTTTTTTATATATATACAGATAGCCCTCAATTTACCACCACAATCCATCAAAATTTCCATCACTAGGCAAGTTGTTAAGTGAGTTTTGCATTGTTTTATGACATTTCTTGCATGAATTACTGCAGTGTTTAAGTAAGTAACATGGTTGTTAAATGAATGTGGCTTCCCCAATGACTTTGTTTGTCTGGGATACTACAGCCATCATAAATACATGCCAATTGCCAAGCATCTGAATTTTGATCACATGATCATGGGGGCGCTGCAACGGTTTAAATGGGAAAAATGGTCATAGCACTTTTTTTCCAATGCTGCTCTAACTTTGCAGTCTCTAAACAAACACACCAACACTTTACTAAGAACTTGATGTCCATGTGGATGTCAACCCTGAAGTGAACTTGGCTGAGGTCATTTTGGAGGCTTCAGGGTTGCCACAAGGGAAAAGAAGGAACAGGGAGGAGGGAAATAGGTAGCAAGGCTTTTGTAGTCAAAACAAATAGTTTTCCTGTGGGAACCAAGGACATTCCAACAGGTGGCTGGAGAAAAGAGGAATGAAGTAACCAAACAACCAGACATGACCTCAATTGGACAATGTGACTGATGACTTGGGGAAAGGGGGAACTTTTACTTTTTAATTTGGTGAAAACCACAGGAACCTTCAGAGTCGGTTTTCACCAGTTGTGCCAATATGATGTATCCAATAAATCATTCCTTGAGGAATCTACCTTCCTCGGACTTCTGCTTTCGCTGGGTGCATTACTTGGAAAACTGACAGTGGATCTTTAACCAGCATGTTAGGGAGCTAGATTAGTAATCCAGCATTGCCTCTGGCTCATGAGCTAAACTAGGATGTGTGTGTGGGGGGTATCTTTTTAGCAAAACTCTGTTATTCAAGTATTGTAATGAGAAAAGCTTGCTGATACTTTTTTGTTGTTGTTGTTCACATTTGTTCTTGACTAGCAAGTAATGATATGCCACTATTTTATATTTTTTTAACAGAAATTTCCAGCACATTATTCTCTCCCTCCTTAATTTAGATGCATTATGTCCCATATTACTCCTTCCTTTACAAGGGGGCAACAAAATGAGCTGTTTTATGCCAGAATATAACTGAACAGAACAACAGCAGTTGTTCCAATTATCCTAGAATATTGTTTAAATGCTTTCTTAGCTTCAGCTTTGACTTCTCCGAATGCCACTTCCAGAGAACACAAGATCACATTCAAGTCTTATTTTACACTAGTGTCAACGTTCAAATCTTTTCAAGACAGCATCACCATTGCCAACATTGGCATTGGCTGAGACATTGCAAAAAATAAACCACCGACTACTTATATGCAAATATGCCCAAGAGACCATTGTGTAAAATCATAACTACACTCAGCTTTAAACTCAGTTGGCTTTTGGTTTCAAGCGTACCACTCAAAAGGAGGTTAGTTTAAGGGGGCGAAAGCTGTGGTTTTACACAATGGTATTTTTAAAAGGTCTAAGATTTGTCATTTAAAACTCCAAAATGTCAGCTTGATTGCTAATTACCACATTCCCTAAACTCCCACCAATCTTATTATTGTCAAATTTTAAAGCTAAGTTCAATTGTTTTTTTGGAGGGAGGGGAGTGGAATTAAGCACACTATAGAACCAATTCATTCATTTAATTAGCTTTGTTATCCTGTTATTTTAAAAGATCACTTTAATGGAGAAATGGATTTAGGGAAAGCAACAAGAAAATCTAGAAATGTAGATTGTCCAACACAGGCTGCCGCAAAATGGAAATTTTACAAATTGTCTTCCGCGATAATGCTATTTATTGTTAAAATCATTTTGCACTTGATATATTCTACAATGCAAAGTACCACCATTTACTCTAGCAAAATTGTTCCTGTAAAACTCATTTCTTGGCATTTTTATAAATTTCCTAAAAGGATTTGATTATATCTGAAAGGTGGCAGTTCTTTGCAAGACCTATGTGCTCATTCGTATTTTGTTCTAATAATGAATGATGAAGGAGAAGCCTCCAGAAAGAGGTTCTTATTATTCTTTTATAAGGTTTCTGCCTCTCTTTTCTCCCTCTGCTGAAACAGAACTACAGCACTAGTGATGCCTTCAATATATAGTTGTTTAATATTTCATCAGATTGTAATGGTCCAATCAGTTGCTTTTATCAAGAATGACAGAAAACATGAACTGAACGTGGCTTAAAACTTTCACCCATCATCACCATCTCATTCTTTGAAATACTTTTGCAGCCAGCTGCATAAAGAAACCCAAATTGGGCCTGCAAAACTCATGGTGAACCTATGTACTTGTCAAAAGTGCAAAATGATTTTAATACACCCAGCGTTCCAACAACACCCCACAACTATTCTTGAAAGTACACCCCATTTTTGAGCGACATTTAGAGGCCTGTGCAAGATTGGGGTGTACTCTTGTGTAGCCACTGGATCCATCCAGAACTCACACAAGAGGGCCATATTCTCATGTGGCATCAGGACCCCCTGAAACTGAATTCGCTTTTCTAATATTTTGTTTTATAATTATTTGACATTTCTTTAAACAATACATAGCATCAGATATGATTGGACTGTATTTTTTAAAAAAATAAATGAATTTGTAAAGAATTGTTTCTCTCTGTTGGGGAGGAGATGGAGCAACATGCAAGCCTCCACACAGGCCCTGCACTTACCTGCATTCAAAACAGGCCACGTGAGGGGACTCCTGGGAGGGGCAGGGTGGGGTGGGCAGAACCAGCCAACAGTGGGATTTGGGGGTTCTCTGAACTGCAAAGAATCGTAGCTAGAGGATCTCCCGAACCCCTAGCAGCTCAGCATTTGGTTACACTAAAGGTCAATTCATGAACCAATTAAGCATGGATAAATCTATCAGGATTTTTTGTTGTTGTTCAGTTTCTCCTTAGGTTTTTACAAGATTCTCAAAATTTACAATTCTACAAACACCTAAAATGATAAATGAGATTGTGCAAACACACACACACACACACACACTAATAAAACTAATGTTTTATTAGAGTTGGACAAGAAATAAAGATATCACTTACCTCAGTAATTACATTTTAATCTATGATATCAAATTAACAAAAAACCAGACCCTTACATCTTTTTTGTATGACTTGTTTCCAAATGGTAGATTAGCTTTCTTTCTTTTGCGCTTTCATCAGAGACCCCCTTTTTTAAATTAAAAACAACACAACAGAAGGTAATTCTTTTCCAATAACAAAACACATGTGAAACCAAACAATATTGTTTTTTTTCCCTTTTAGTTAGGTTTACTTTTATTACTGTTATTGGTAGCTAGGCCATATTTAGCTTCAGTGATGCTACCCACAGTAGGGATTTATTATTGTTTGACTCTTGCTCTAGAGAATTGGCCTGATTAAGAGGAGTAACCTCATGGGACACCAGCCAAGGTCATTATTTCAGAGTAGAATCAGAGTGAGCATGACCAGACTTTTTCAAGTCAGTCACCCCACCTGTCAACCTTATCGGATAGAGCAAATGCCAGCATTCCATTCAACTCCCCAAATCCATTCAGCACTCAGAGTCAAAGTCCATCCAAGTAAGAATTTTTTAAAGAAGTCATGTTGGCACAACTGGGAAAACCCAAATCTGAAATTTCTGAGTTTTCCCTTCCCCAAGTGAAAATCAAAGATCCCTCCCATACACCCATCAGTCCATCACACGATCCCATCAAACATTGTTCTATCTGAAGCCAAACCTTCTCCCACTCCCATCCAAGTGCAGGATGACATGTCCTTGACTTTTTTTTAAAAAAAACAATTTTATTAGTTTTTAAAGACAAACAAAACATAAAAACATCCAGCTTTCTTTCATAAATATACAAACAGTGTGTCGGTTGGTTTAACAGTTTTTGTGAATTCATTTCGTAGTCTCAATTACAGTTACATTACATAATAACTCATATTTTCAATCAAAATTTATATACCCTAATATCACTATTAAACAATCATTTGACTTTGATTTTATTCATTCATACTTTGTGAGATAACTATAATTTACTTAATTTATTTTATAACAAATCATATAATCATATCAAATCTATCCTGAAGACATTTTATAAATGTGATATCAAATAAAAAAGAAAAAAAAATCTCTTTATATATTCATTATTATCTAAAATTCTAAATATTCTATTATTGTATTTTATCATCCAACCATTGATAGAAAAGGTCCCAAATCTTGGTGTCAAGTATAGTATATCCCCAAATACTTGACCTTGTTGGTGACTTGAATTTTCAACAGATAGAACGTAATAGAAGTTAAAAAAAGGAAAGAATATATACATACATACATACACACACACACACACACACACATATATATATATATATATATAACTAAAAGGAGCCTCTAATCTAAAAAATTAAAAAAATCAAAAAAGAGAAGAAAGAATAGATATATATATATGAAAAAAACCAAAGCTAAATCACGATAGAAGTCCAGTAGAAAAAAAAAAGTGAAAAAGTAAAAAGCCAAGCCTCACTTTGACGTTTCCATTTAAAAACCGCCGCTTACTCAGTTCTGTCAAAACTTTTACAGATTTCCCTTTTTCTTAGGGTGTCCTTTAAGTCTCAGAATAGTAAAAAAAAAAGTTCTCACCCAAGCCGACACACTTTCTCTTTCAGTCTCTTCCATTCCGGAGCTGTCCCAACTTCAGCAGCTTAATGGCTGCCTCTCAGCCACTGGCAAAAGGGCTTCTCCTGGATCAACCAGGGACTTTGCGATCTCCCTGGGATCCACAGGATGTGCCCTTCACTATCACCATCTCTACGGGACAGTTTAGGTCTGTTTGGACCGACCAGGGGCTGAGATATCGGCTGCAATCTTGGAGCTCGATTGCAAACCGTACCGTCGTGATGCCAGCTCCGCCCACTCCCTTCAACATGTCCTTGACTTTTGAGAAGAATGTTGTTGAGTCTAATCTACTACTCACTAAGAATTCCCCTCTCCCAAATTCCCAGGCACTAACTGTGGCAGCCTCAAAGCTTCTAAAAATATATATGGCTAATACAAATATGGCTTCCATGGCTGACAGCAAACAAAACACAGCCAGGTAAGCTAATTTCAATTCATTGTAAGGCTACATTAATAGAACTTTGCAAGCCTGAAAACACAATTCTCAGACAGTTAAATTGTCATATTTAACTGTCTGTTAACTTAAAGAGAGTTTCTCCTGACTTTCTTGTTTCACCCACTATACAGCTGTTGGCTATGCTGCCTTTTATCTGACTGGTCCTTGGGTAGCATCTCTTAGCCTGGTCTCCATAGGTCTTTCCCACATACCATTACACCACCTCAATTCTAATTATACACAGAGACAAATACTATCCTATTCCCGTAACTGAAAAAGCTTGTCTCATTTCAGATACTGAAGCATACCTTAAGGAGATCATCTAAGCCAGTGGCCCCCAACCTTTTTTGTGCCACGGCCCGGTACCGGTATCAAAAAATGATCCACGGCTCGGTACCGGCATCGGCACGCATGACAAGGCTAGGTGAGCCAAGCAACTGGCCAGCCAGCTGTCCCCCGCTTCTCCCCGCCACCTTCAACTCCTCCTTTGTAGCTTTTTTGTGCTTTTTTGATCTCCTCCACCATCGGGATGGCTCTTTCTTCAAAGCCGCCCCCCCCTTCGATGAAACTAAGACACGAGGATTCCTTCAGGACCCAAACACCGCTTTCCAACCAGAAAAGCTCACCCAGAAGCACTTTCTCATCAAAACAAGATGGTGGTGCCCAGCAAACCGGCGGCCCAGTAGAAAATGAGCCACGGACCGGTACCGGTCCGGGGCCCAGTGGTTGGGAACCCCTGCTCTAAGCCAAGGGTGTCAAACTCAAGATGGGCCAGATCCGAGCCACAGGGAGCTTAGATCTGGCCTGCGGGGCTGTTCTGGAAATATCAAAGGACCAGCCTGCAGTGCCTCTGCCAGCGAAAATGGAGCTTATAAGGGCTGTGTGTGCCCCCCCCCAGCTCCATTTTTGCTAGCAGAGGGTTGCAGGAGGCTGTCCCAGCTGAAAACGGAGCTCAGGAGCCTCATTTCACTGGCAGAACACTCAGGCCATCACAGGCTCCCCTGACACAAATGATGTCAAGCTGGCCACGCCCATCCCGGCTCCTCCATGGTCAATCACAACTCTGATGCGTCCCTCAATGAAATCGAGTTTGACACTCCTGCTCTAAGCAACAGGCTCCTGGAAATTTTCCATTCTGAAAGTGATCCAAGCCATGCAGATGTTCTCAAGCTTTTTTGTTTCCCTCTCAAAACAGAATTAATTTTGTTGACACCTCCACACCTACAGCGTATCAATATTATCACAATATTACAAGCTTACCAGAAGTCATTAATGAGCATGGCCCTAGTACATTTAAGATGATTCCTCTCAAAACTGGAACAATTAATGGGAAACATATACACACAGAGTCAAGTGTATCTTTCCCAAACGTGACAGTCACAGGGATTTTTTGAAGGTCTATTAAGAAGAAAGGAGAAAAGCTATATGAATTCCAACAATTCAAATACTGTATAGGTAGTCCTTGATTTGCAACACTTCACTTAGTGACCATTCAATGTTACAATAGCATTGGAAAAAAGTGACTTATGACCATTTTTCACACTTATGACTGTTGCAGCATCTCCGTGGTCATGTGATCAAAGTTCAGCCACTTGGCAACTGACTCATATTTATGATGGTGGCAGTGTCCCAAGGTCATGCAATAACCCTTCTGCCACCTTCTCATAAGCAAAGTCAATGGGGAAGCCAGATTCACTTAACAACAATGTTACTAAGTTAACGAGTTTAAAGATTCACTTAACAACTGTGGCAAGAAAGGCCATAAAATGAAGCAAAACCCACTTATCAAATGTCTCACTTAGCAACGTAAATTTTGGGCTCAATTGCAGTTGTATATCAAGGGCTATCTGTATATAAATCCAATAAATAAGTAAACAAATTACAGCATATCCAATTGCAAATGCAAGAGGAAAGAGCCATTTGACTAAGAGCCAAAAAAAAAAATGAAATATATTTTAATCCCAGGCGCAACTAGCTAACCCCTGAGATTTTCTGGTTTTCATCCACAGTTTGGGACCACCTGTTTTCTATGTAATACCCCAACTTGAACTTCACTAAAAAAATCTTTACAAGGCTGTCCAAGAAATTTCCTGGTTTGCTTAAATGAAACTTGTACTGTAGAAACACTTGAAACCCCACAACACAAACCTGTATTTATTTTTCATTCTGGCAAAACACTTTATAAGACTACCTGTCCATTATTGAAAGGTTCATGTGAAGCTTTTCCATTGCTTCCAAGGTGACTGTTTGATGTTTCTGTGCTAAGAGAAACAACAGTCCTGATGTATGAAAGAATCAACTAAAACTTTACATACAAATGAATTCAAAGACAAATGAATTAGTCTTTTAGTGTGGTAATAATTACAGTGATTAACAGAACAATTCAGCTGTTATTAAAAGGGGGAACAATCTATTAGCAACATGTTTAAAGAAAAACATGTTTTTTTTATTAAAGAACAATAATTAATGTCGGTCAAGTTTTTCCAAAATATGCAATAAAAGAAAATGAAGAAAATATATACGGTCTAGAATGACTTGAAATTAAATGACAAAAATAAAACACCCTTTCCCCAGAATCACATACTAGGATAAGGGATACTAAGGGATAAATAAAATATTGTGGCATTTCCCTGGCATTAGAGAGAACAAAGGGTACTTTTTAATTTTGTGAGAGGAAAGGTCTGCAGAAAATAACTGTATGATGAGATGTCTGGATATAAAAGTATTTTCTTCAAACCCATAAAATATAGAATCACCCAAAAGGAGGTAGAAAAGGAAATGCTTTAAATGAAATATGAAGAGAGAAAATATGGAGAATTATATGGTGGTGTTTTCTTTGAACAGTGTGGTGTCATGTTCTTCAAATTGGAACAGCAAATTCTTGTTCAACAAAGGAAAGATTAGTAGCAATCTCTGTCAAATGTCAAATTTAAGGCCTAAGCAAATGCCCAGTTAAACAGTATTGATGACTAGTTCCAGTACTTAATTCTGCTCATTGAGGCAACTGCAGATGGCAGCCAGTCAAATAAAAAAGTCATGCAGTAGACTTGTACAGTAAAGATTAAATTGGAAGAAAATGGTGTAAATTTAAAATACAATTTTAATTACTAGTGCACCTGGGATTGTCTTTGCTAAATCTCCCAAATCCAATGTCCTCAAAATGTGTTCGAATATAACAAACATCATACCCAGGCAATGTGGACATGGTATCTGGAGATGGAGTGCTGCACAGTGGAGTGTGAATTTAGGCAAGGCTGGTATTTTAGAAATGTAGAATGAGAATAGGAAACAGGAGCTAACAGGGGAGTCTAAAAATAAAGGGGGTTCAGATCTATTTTTATTTGCAATGCAATAGGTTTAAGCTTCCTAAGATTAGATAGCTGATGTACAATCACAGAGAATTTCACATACATGTTATGCAGGGGTCTCAAACTCGCGGCCCGCAGGCCAATTGCGACCCGCAGGACGATATCCTGTGGCCCCCACCGTGATATGAAAGTATAATATTAGTGCGGCCCGCAGGGGGAATGGACCTCTGAAGGAAGTCCCACCCGCCGTTCCTCGTCGTGGCTTCTTCTCCACCCTGAACTTTAACAAGTCCAAGTACAGGCCCAGACTTACTGATGATCATCTTCAAGCCATACTAAGGGTCTCAAGTGCCTCCTCTCTCAAGCCAAATGTGGCTCAGATATGTGAGAGGAAGCGTTGTCAAGTCTCTGGCAGCAAGGAGTAAGCTGGAGAAGCCATGTTCTGAGGAACTGTTCATGATCTTCATTCAATGTTCTATTCATGTGTTCAGGACAGTTCATGTATTGGAGAAATCATTAACTGTTGATGACATTTCAGGATATTTTTTTAACAACGTTTTTTGTGGAATCCCTTATGCGGCCCTGCCTCACCTTTACTCTGCCTCCAGCAGCCCCCAGGTAAATTGAGTTTGAGACCCCTGATGTAATGTATTTTTAGCATTCCTCATAATATATCAAACTGTCTTCAGGATCCTTGTTATTTCACTGTGTTAAGAAAATTGCAAGCTGTGAATATTCAGAGGGTGCACGAACTCTTTTTTCCAAAAGAACAACGCAGAAGCCTGCACAGACTATAGAAGTCAGCAAGCACTTTTATTTTTGATTTAACTGTGCACCTATAGAGTTAATAGTTCATCCTTTACATACAGTATCCTTCATCCTTTACATACAGCCTGTGGTTAAAAAAATACACCTGCAAATTCTTCTTTTCCTGTACATCATTTTCTTCATCTTGCCGCTTTTTAAAACATAAAAGCTTTCCGTGGTACTGTATGAGTCAAAATGTATGTCGTTTGCCAAGTAAACAGTTTTTAAATGTATATTTAAAATGTATAAATTTAAATGTATATTTAAAAAAATATTTTAAATGTATAAATGTACAATATGACTGTAACTTTGTCACTTGTATCCTTTATATAATATATAATTTATATTTATAGTGACTGTTTCCTAGTATGATTTGATTGCTTATTGTACCCTATGACTATCATTAAGTGTTGTACCTTATAATTTTTGACTCTTGCATTTGCACCAAAATAAATTCTTTGTGTGTCCAATCACACTTGGCCAATAAAGAATTCTATTCTATTCTATTACTAACATTCTATTCTAAAGTTATAACATTAAATCTATTTTCCACATTACCAAATGTTGGTGTACATATAAACAACTGAATTATTTTTTTCTGATAATCAAAACAAGATAATAGTTACTATAATACTGTATAATTTTGCCGTTCTATGTGTAACACTGTGAAGTGAGTGTGTGGGGACTCTAACAATGCTTCTAGCACTAAGCACATGGCACTTGTAAACAATATCCTGAATAACAGGAAGCAAGCTGCCTGTAATCTTCTCAGCTGTCCTTACCACTCTCTGAATGGCAGCAGTGCCTTAGATAGAAAGTCCATACAGAGAGTGGTAAGTACAGCCGAGAAGATTATGAGAAGCTCACTTCCTGTTATTCAGGATACTGCTTATAAGCACTATGCGCTTAGAGCTTGAAGTACTATTAGAGACTCCACAAATCCACTTCACAGTCTGTTTCTGTTGGTCCCCTCCGGGAGGAGGTTTCGAAGTATCTATAGTAGGACTACTAAATTCAATAACAGTTTCCTTATGTCATCTTCATCTGTCTTGTAAACTCACAAGAATCTTTTTTTTTGCCATGTATATGTATACATTCGAACTAGACTGTGATGTTTCTCTGTGTCGTATACAAATATATGTGTGTATGTGTATGTGGGTATATGTGTAATGATTATCTTTTGAGAATTGAATTCAACAAAATTTTATTTTAATGTATGCTGATTAGTGTACATTTTAAGTGACAATAAAGATTTCTATTCTATTCTATTCTATTCTATTTTATTCCATTCCATTTTATTAACAGTGCCAGAACAATCTGCAAAAAGCTTCTCTGTGTGTAGAATATTATGCTGCTTGCTTGTGCTCATTGAACTGCAGATACTGTCCAAAGTATTGCAGGGCACAATCTACTAATATTGGAGAAGGAAGGAAAGCTAAAAAAAAACAAGCATCCCTGAAATATAGGTAGTCCTCAACTTATGACCACAATTGGGACCAGAACTTCCATTGCTAAGCAAGGCAGTTATTAAATGAGTCACACCCAATTGTACAACCTTTTTTGCCACCTTTTTTTTAAGCAAATCACTGTAGTTGTTAAGTGAATCATATGGTCATTAAGCAAATCTGGTTTCCCCGGTTGACTTTTGCTTGTTGGAAACCAACTGGGAAAGTCCCAAATGGTTACAACTGGTGACAAATGACAAATGGTGACAAACCTAGCTGGGAAGGTCACAAAGGGTGATAATATGAAACACTGCAACCATAGTAAATACAGATCAGTTGTCAGATGTCTGCAATGTTATAAGTGAGAGGACAGGTTATAAGTCACTTTTTTCAGGGCTGTTGTAACTTTGAATGGTCACTAAACCATTGTAAAATGAGGATTACCAGTAGTCAGAGTGTTTATCCACACAGTACAAGGTCTTCCTCTAATTTATTGCAAAGAAAAACCTCAATATTATAAGATAAGAACACAAATATCAGGAAGCCAATTCATATGAAAATGAACAACAAAACAGTGCCACACAGCTGAAAGTATGTCTTGATTTTACAGGCAAGAGAAAGGGATATTGGTGAAATCCAGGTTGGATCAAGGGTTCATTGAAATGGCTGCATAAATTTACATCATATGCATGTCATTATATCATCTGCACATCATGCAGTTTATTATTTATTTATATTTACACCATGCAATTTATGTTACAGTTGTGCAAATGAGATGACTTTATGCAAATAATACAAAACCTGGTTTTAAACATGTATAAAATCCACCATTCCAGTATGCTTCAAATTACCCAGACTTTATTTCATTTTTGAGAAGGGATCCATATTTTGCCTGTTACATCCAAATTCCACCAAATGGGGTTCCATTAAACTGAGAGTTTATTGCGTTGCGTGTCTCTGTGAAACAGTAAGAATTTTATATCAAGCTCAGTTAAAAAAAAAGGTAATAACTTTTTAAAAATTTAATTATTTAAGGTCTTGAAGTTTAAAGAAGCTTAAACTTTAAGGAGTAAAAATTATACATAAGTTTTAATAAAAATAAGGTGGAGAGTTTCTGTTCCAAACTCTAGAGAATAAATGCTATTAGCATTGATATTGATTTTACGTCTTCTATTCATTCAAAATAGACAATGGAATGGAAACTTAGAAATTATTTTTAGCTATCTCGTATTTGCTATGAGTAGGTTACCTGTTTTATTATAGGACTTAATTGATAAATAAGGACTTCTACATGTCACGTTGAATGCTCATCTGTGTGGTTAACCTACTATTGTTAGATTTATATTCCACAAATTTAATTGAATAATTCAATTAATTGAAGAGCTCATCCTTCTTCTATTTCTTTGGATAGGTTTGGTGGGTTACAGAATAACTGGCCCAAAGTCACTCTATGTGCTTCTTCTAGGCAGGACTAGAACTGGTTTTAACTTTTTTGTTCTACCAGTTTTCCATAATATTACATAATTATTCCATCAAGCATTTTGGCCCCAGGATCACTTTACATTCTTAAAATTGATTGACGACCCCAAAGAGTTTGGGGGCACAGTGGTCAAAGTGCAGTATTGCAGCCAAACTCTGTCCATAGCCTGGAGTTGGATCTGACAGGACTCAAGGTTGATTCAACCTTCCATTTTTTCAAAATCATTCAAATGAGGACCTAGATTGTTGAGGGCAATATGCTGACCCTATAAACCACCCAGAAAGTGCTGTAAAGCACTATTGGGCGGTATGTAAATCCAAAATGTTGCTATTGCTATTATTTGGATTATATCTATCAATATTTACTGTATTAGAAATTACAATAAAAAAATATTTACTTATTTAACTTCGTGGACCCTCTAAAACTGTCTCAAGGGCTTCAACGGATCCTCAGGGAACACTTTGAGAACTGGTGCCATAAAGCAATAATAACCCACCTCTAAAACAGTTGGGTTAGTAATTTCAGAATAAGCTTAGAATTTGATGGGTTCAGATGTTGAATATTTGATAATTATGTAACTACGGGACTAAAGCTTGTGAGAGCCAGAGTCCAGAGTACACTCAGCCATAAAGCTCATTCAGACAACACATCTGACACATTTGGCAGCGTTAACCTATTTCACAGCATAGTTGCAACGCTAAATTTGGAAACCATGATTGGAGGGAGGTGGTCAAGAGTTATGAATGCTCCTCTGACGATCTAGAGTTCTGGAAGATATAAACATAGTAAGACCAAAAGAAAACCATAAATTTCAAATGAAATTATCACTTAGGGTACCTACAAAAAAGGAACTATGACTCAGTTCTAAAATTCCTCACTCTATGGTCATGTGACCATACTTTAAGTTGGGGTGTCAACTCGATGCATTATGATGATGTCATGTGACATATAGGGGCTTTTTTCCCCTTAGCTAAACTGGGCAGGTGCAGGGGTAGGGCCAGCATGTGACACATCCGGCCCACTGACCACAAGTTTGACACCCCTGCTTTAAGAAAAGAGTGAGTAACTATGGCTTGTTTATGACCAGTGGACTTCAACTGCCAGAATTCTTGAACCAGCTGGCTCAGGAATTCTGTGGATTGAAGACCACAGGTCATAAAGGGGCTATAACTGCCCATCCCTGCAGCAAGAAGACTGCATTTATGATCATTTGCAGCATCACATGACATTTTAGTATGGTTTCCCCCCAAAATGGAAGTTCCTGTTGGAAGAAATATCTTACTGGGTTCTGTTCCAAGTGGGGGGAAAGACACTGGAAATATGGAGGCTGTATAGAAAGATGGTTTAATGGTGGACAGGATCACATGCCTTGGAGCCCTTGGGCAAAGAAAAGGGAAGAGATGCTGAGAGTCCCTGGGTTTTATACCTTCTCTGGCTTTGAACTTCCTGGGGCACAGAAAGAGTATCCTGATCGGTTGCTGTCAGAGGTGATAGCTAACTTGGTAGGTTGTATCTATACTAAGTTTGGTTGAAACTTGGTGGGTGGTACACTGAAGGGTAATTGAATGGCTCTCCCTGAAGGAGGTAGATCTTTGTTATGTAGAATAGACTGGCCCAGGCTTAATGGCCCATTAATAAAGGGAAGAGACTGAGTTTCTGCCTCTCTGAGTTTCTACTACTCTTTTAGGGGAAATATTCTGCCTTTTTAATATACCCTAAAATATTTCATTTTTCTAGGAGAGAGGTGGGTTTTAACTTCCAACATTCCCTTAACAACCAGGGCATTTGGGCATTTGTAATACAACCACTTGTACAGGTGGAAAGTAACCTTGCAGTGCAGAGCAGCCTACTATTGGTTCCACCGATTAGGAGAGATTGACAAATGAGGAATGATTCTCAAATTTGTGATTACTTCCTCTTCTTCTAAGCTCCTCACATGTTACCATATCTTTAGGGTATTCTTTAGTTTGTAAATCATTTATATTTTCTTTGCTTATGTGAAATTATTTATTGCAGCCAAACTCTGTTTATGTGCTGTGTGTACTCCCCCCCCCGCCCCATTTAATTAGTTTAGTTTCTCTCTATTTTAAATAGGTAGGAAGCTTTTAGGCACTGCAAGGTGCAGGGAGGGAAATGGTAATTTCCCTTTTCTGAACATTTAACTTCTTTTCAAATTCAAATCAATTTGCTCAAAGTAAACGAGGAACATGCAAACTCACACCAATCACTCACTAAGTCTAATGAATAAGATGGTAAGATAGAGATACAAAGTTATATGTCCTTATGACCTGGAAGAGCTTACAAACAACAACAGAATTGTTCCCAGCTTTGCTGCAGTCCAAACTGCCAACATTAAAGTGAAAATAAAAAAGGGACTAAGTTTTATCTTTTAATAAATACAACATTTGCTATAATTTTGACAGCCAAAAACCCTAAAAGCAAGGTCTAGCATAAAAGTAGAAGTCCCAACAGAGCTTCTGGAGGAAAAACCAAACACCATTTAAATCTACTTGCAACAAAATGTCTTCATGTAGGACAAAACAAAAACAGTTCTTCAAGAAAAATATCTCACCTCTGGGAAGCTGGGCTTGGGGTAAATATGGTGAACACATGGCTGTGTCAATGGGTCACAAGACTTCACTCATTAACTCTGCAAGCACAGGAAGACAGAAGGTCCATTTTTTCCATAGATTTGGCTGAGACAATCAACATTATGGAAGCCCTTTTGCCTCTGGTGAGGCCTTACTTTTCTTAACTGATATATGAGACACCGATAAAGCCTTCGCTTTGCCAATGCATCTTCATGATGCTTCACCAGAGAATTGTTGTTGGTTATAAATAAGAAATGGGAAAGAAGTATAGGAAACGCAGGGTAGTTTTAAAGGAAACTAGAGATCCAGAATCTTCACACAGGCATTTTCAGAAGGACAGCCACTTCTGGATTATCTAATTGCCTTTACAGATTAACAGATTAACAGAATTGGAAGGGACATCCAATGGGTCATCTATTCAACCCCCCACCCAAGCAGGAGACCCTATACCATTTCTGACAAATGGCAGTCCAATCTCTTCTTGAAAGTCTCAAGTGATGAAGCTCCCACAACTTCCGAGGGCAAGCTGTTCCCTTGGTTGATTGTTCTCACTGACAGAAAATTTCTCCTTCTTTCCAGGTTAAATCTCTCCTTGTTCAGTTTCCATCCATTATTCCTTGTCTGGTTTTCAGGTGCTTTGAAAAATAGCTTGACCCCCTCCTCTCTGTGGCAGACCCTCAAATATTGGAAGACCACTATCATGTCTCCCCTGGTCCTTCTCTTCACTAGACTAGCCAAGCCCAGTTCCTGTAACCGTTCTTCATATGTTTTAGCCTCCAGTTCCCTAATCATCCTGGTTGCTCTTCTCTGCACTTTTTCTAGAGTCTCAACAGCTTTTTTATAGTGTGGTGATCAAAACTGTCAATGCAGCTTAAGATTGCATTAGCTTTTTTGGCTGCCGCTGCACACCGCTGGCTCATATTTATCCGGTTCTCCACTAAAACTCCAAGATCCCTCTCACAATTACCATATATACTCGAGTATAAGTCGACCCAAATATAAGCCGAGGCACCTAATTTAACCACAAAAAACTGGGAAAACTTATTGACTCGAGTATAAGTCGAGGGTGGGAAATGCAGCAGCTGCTGGTAAATTTCAAAAATAAAAATAGATGCCAATAAAAACTTTCACTAGGACAGTTGAGAATAAGTTTGATGTTCACAATTTCCTCTTTGAAAGAGACCAGTAAATAGGGAACAAGAAGATGAAGAAAAAGAAGTGTGTTTTTTCACACTTTTCACACTGAAGTGAACAAAAATGGCATCATAGGAACAGGCTTATTCTCAGCCCAAAGGTTTGTTTCTGATTTCTTCCCTGATTTAAGGGAAATTTGGGAAACGATCTCACTATCATGAAAGGTTTGATTGATTCACTAACCCAAAAGATGATGATGATGACAGTGGTAGGCAGGAGCCACTCTCTCCCATGCAAGAAAAAAGCAAGAGCCGTTCTTATGATCTCTCCCTCTCTCTCTTTCTCCCCGTAATACAGTAAAGCCCTTTCCAGCACGCGCGCACGATCCGCCCCCGCTGCTTTGCACCTTGCAAATGCAAAAACCCTGGGGTTTTGCATTTGCAAGGTGCAAAGGGGAGGGGGCGGATCGTGTGCGCGTGCTGGAAAGGGCTTGACTTTATTGGAGGGGGGAGAGAGAAAGAGAGATATCATAAGAACGGCTCTTGCTTTTTCCTTGCAAGGGAGAGAGTGACTCCTGCCTACCACTGTCATCAACATCTTCTTCTTTTGGGTTAGTGAATCAATTAATTTGGGAAATGATCTCACTATCAGAAAACAACGCGAGCTGCTGCCACCACCACCTCCTCCCCCTCCTCCCGAGTGGACTGAAAGCAACTGGAGCTGAGGAAATGAAGCTGAGTGGAGCCGAAGCAAACTCGGCTCGCGTTGTTTTCTCAGCCTAGAGAAAGGGGAAGGGGGCTCATCTGGACCAAGGGTGAGTCTCCCCCTCAGTTTCCCCTGAAGGATCTTCTGTCGCTTTTGCCTTCTTCCCTCTGTTAAAATCCCACACACACACACACACTTATTTTCGGTTGGATAGATTTCGTGTCTGAGCATTCTCACATGGCGGTGGGTCTTCCCCCCAAAAAAAAACAGTTAAAAGAAGAAAAAACAATATATCCTCAAGCAAGAACTTTTCTGCTTCCGATTACCCCCATGCTTAAAAGTTGCAAAGGAAACACGGAAGCAGGGAAGCGGCTGCCCAGCTTCGGAGCTCCACACCATTTTTTTTTTCAGAGGGGAATCTGACTCGAGTATAAGCCGAGGGCGGTTTTTTTCAGCACAAAAAATGTGCTGAAAAACTCGGCTTATACTCGAGTATATACAGTATTGCTTTTAAGTCTTGTTTCACCCAGTCTATATGTGTACTTTTGGTTTTTCTTGCCTAAATGCAAGACTTTACTTTTCTCTACATTGAATTTCATTTTGTTAGATAATGAAATTCAATGTAGAGAAAAGTAAAGTCACCTGGTTTAGCGGGGGAGGGGGGAGGATAGTTATGATACACCACATGACAAAGCCACGATGACATGAGTTTGACACCCCTGAGCTAACCCGTATAAAAGGAAAGAGGACAAAAATCTTGCTACTTTAACGTTAAGATGGGTGCCATCTTATGCATCTGCTTGCAAGGCATGTTTTTTACATACACACACACACACACACACACACACGTATTTCATTTGGGTCCAACGGAAGACGGTAAATCAATCAATCAATAATTCTTATTATATTTCCTATGGGATTACAGGGCAAAGTCATCAGGGTACCCAGATACTCTAACCCCCAACATAATAATGTTCAGATTAGACATTCTGTGTTTCATGGAATATATTTTCATGTGCTTTTTCTCCCAGTAGGCACCACAGCACACTCCCCCATGAGAAGCAATATACCAACTGCTTCACCACTGATAAAAATTGCCATCCGGATGTATATCCCTTTGTAAGGCTTTACTTTCCAAAGGAATTACATTCACAGTGTGAACAGCTACCTGATTATTTTGGAAACTGATAATGAAGCAGCTAAGGGAAAGAACCCATTATGAAGGCAAATATCAAACTTGTCTGAGCTTGATGCATCCATTATTACTTTTGCTTCAATAGCTGCAGCATCCGAACCGTTCTGAATGCTGCTTCTATTAACACATTTTCTTCTGGAAAATGTGGGTGTCATACTGTTGGCAAGGCTAAGTTCAAATGCTCTACAAAAATAAAACTCCAAATGCAAGGAAAGAAGACTAATGGCAGCATATGGGGCCGAATGCGTATTTCTTTTATTTATTTATATTTCCTATTTCACTTGCCCTTTGGAACATCTTAGCCCGCCCTCCCAGAGTGAGGTCAGCTCTAACCCTCCTTAACTCCCAAAAGCGGTTAGAGGTTTTTACAGTATTCATATCATTCGGTTTTATACAGTTTTATCTTTAATATTGTAAGCCAGCCAGAGTTACTACGTGGTAAGACAGATGGGTAATGAATTTTATAAATAAATAAATGTCTACACTGCCTATCTTTCCTCAGAGAGGGAGGGGCTCTATTCCTTCTACAAGGGAACCCATTAGCCCTGCTGAACCATTGCTTTCTTCTTGTTCTTTAAGAATTAACACAAGGGTCTTCAAACTTGGCAAGTTTAAGACTTGTGGACTTCAACTCCCAGAATTCCTGAGCTAACATGACTGGAGAAGGAATTCTGGGAGTTGAAATCCAAACGTCTTAAAGCTGTCAAGTTTGAAGACCCCTGAATTAACACATATTTTTCAACCCAGACAGCGTTTAATATTTTTCCAGTAGCACTACCCCAAGGCCAAGCCTGTTTCAAAGTATTCCAATGTCATATGCAATCAGGAAAAAAAATCATTAATATCATTATTTGCAATTAATTAAAAAATAAAATCCCCAAGCTTTTGTTGGGAAAGACTTGACTTTCTGAATATGTCATTGGCAATTTATCCAACAATGCAAATGAATTGCCACAATGAATTTTAATCTTTGACTTCAGAGTTCAGGGAAAACAAAGCACCTGTAGGCCAGACAAGGAATAATGAATGGAAACTGAACAAGGAGAAATTTAACCTAGAAATAAGGAGAAACTTTCCAACAGTGAGAACAATCAACTAAGGAACAGCTTGCTCTTGGAAGTTGTGGGAGTTTCATCACTTGAGACTTTCAAGAAGAGATTGGACCGCCATTTGTCAGAAATGGTGTAGGGTCTCTACCTTTGGCGATGGATTGGACTAGATGACCTATAAGGTCCCTTCCAACTCTGATTATTTGTTATCTGTTAACATCAGCACTTGTACAGGGGTTATGCTCGACATAACAATCACAATTGAAAAACCAGAATTTCTGTTTCTAAACAAGGCAGCTTTTAAGTGACACGTGCCCAATTTTCTTTCTTGCCCACAGTTGTTGGGCTCTTGTTCTGTTGACTCACCTTGATCTACTCATGGCTGGACTGGATTGAGACAGTTTTGAGGGTTTTGGTGAAGGAAATTGCTGGGGAATATTAACTCACTAAACCACAGGTACATGTGTGTGTGAGTGAGGGGGCAGCACAACTCAAGAGCAGGTTATGAGTTCGTTCTCAAGCTCTCCTGAAAGAAGCAATCAGTCTGGAATAGTATATGGTTTCCTGCTGGAAGACCTCCAAGATACCTTCCAATTCTGTTATTCTGAATGAGTTGCTTCCAGAAATTGTGGGTGCTCTAACACTGGAGGCTTTTAAGAAGAGATTGAACAACCATTTGTCTGAAACAGTATAGGATTTCATGCCTAAGCAAAGGGGAGGGGGGGTTGGACTAGATGACCTCCAAGATCCCTTCCAACTTTGTTATTCTGTTCTTCTGATCTACTAGGGTTGGCCTATTACTTCTAAAAGAAGTATTTTCCATTACCCTTAACATTGATAAATACCAAGTAAGTTTGCTGGGGATGTCTGATGTTCTTTGAAACCATTTGAAAAATTCTCAGATCACAGTTAAAAAAACAACAGCACCCTATCATCATTAACACCATAAGCAGCCCGGAACAGATTACAACTGTGGTGGCTAACCTTCTTGGGCTCCCGTGCCAAAAACTGTGCATGCACTCGTGGACGCACTCGCACTTGTATGCCAGCACCCAGCAGGCAATGCGTGTAGGGGGGTCCCATGTCCCCCAAGCATGGACGTGCAACATCCCTGCATGTATCTCTGTGCATGCACGCATGTCTCCCATGCAACCCATCCCCACGCATGTGTGCCAAATACCCGACAATCAGCTGTCGGGTGGGAAGCATGCGCTTACAGGTGACCTATCGTGTGCCGGCAGTAGTGGCTCTGCGTGACACTTCCAGCATGCATGCCGTAGGTTCGCCATCATAGGACTACAGCTTGTGCTACCTTCTGCTTAGAAATGTCTCTGCTTGTTGGTCAGTATCTTGGCATTTAAGAAATGGCCAGAGACAGAGAGACGAATCAGTTGTTGACCAGGTGAGCTTGACAGCAGCACAAGGATGCAGCTTTCACATAGATAACAAACAGATCTGGGAGCAATATCCTCCAGATGCTGATGGGTAATAAAGGCAAGGACCTCTTTGATAGCTCAGCTTTTTGTCAATCCGGCAGGATAAATCCTGTCAAGGTAGCTCATGATTTACTGGTAATGAAAGTTGGGCTGACAATCAAATCACCTTCTTTTTATTCCTAGAATAAAAATACAGATAGCAACTGATTCAAAACAAAGTTCAAATAAAGATGGAAGGAATGTCCTGAAATTCTGTAATGGTGAACATGTCAGCATCCTAGACATCTTGGAAGATATTCTATACTTTCAATAGCCTCTAGTAATAGAATATGAAGTTAGATCAGCATTGAGGTCAATATCAAGTTAGAGAACTCCAGGAATTGATGGTACAGCTACAGAAATATGACAAACACCAGCAGCAAAAGAAAAAATACTTAAGGTTCTTAACAGACTGTGCCACAAACCCTGTACAATAACAGTGAACAATGAATTGGAAAATATCAATTTACATATCAAAGAAAAGAGACGTAATATAATGTGCAAACTGAGGAGTCCTTGGTCTTCTCTGAACTTGGTTGTTTTCTTGCAGATGGTTTGCTACCCAGAGTAGGTAACTTCATTGTTCTGCAAGAAAACAACCAAGCTCACAGAGCACTAGCAAAGATAAAGGTTCCCCACACAACATACATGCTAGACATTCCCAGCTCTAGGGGGCAGTGCTCATCTCTGTTACAAAGCCGAAGAGCCAGTGCTGTCCGAAGACGTCTCCGTGGTCATGTGGCCGGCATGAGTAAATGCCAAAGGCTCACGGAATGCTATTACCTTCCTACCAAAGTGGTCCCTATTTTTCTTCTTGCATTTTTACATGCTTTCGAACTGCTAGGTTGGCAGAAGCTGGGACAAGTAACGGGAGCTCACTCTGTTACACGGCGCTAGGGATTCGAACCACCGAACTGCCAAACTTTCTGATCAACAAGCTCAGCGTCTTAGCCACCGCCCCTCATTTCAACCCTGAGGTATAATATTCTCCTCTATAGTGTGCAAGCTATCATAGGACCTTAATTTCACATGGAAGCAAAACAATGCTTAAGATCACCCAATACAGATTAAGGACTCCAATGGAAAGGCAACACTCCAGATATTTAAAATGGCTTTAGAAAAAGCAGAACAATTAGAGACATTGTTAATGGCCAAAAAGGAAAGTCAATATGTCTCTTACTGATATAGAAAGGCTTTATTCTTTTAACAAACTAACTATAACCAATTTTTAAAGACTAAAGGAAAAATACTACATGTGTAAGTGTAAAAGAATAGAAAAATAGGTAATTCAGATAGAAACTAAAAACCAATAATAATAATAATACATAGATAGATACCAAACTAATCTAACTTATTATAGGGTTAATATATTATTGCAATTCATTATTAAAAGGTTGTAATACTAGAATACATTTAATATTCATTTTTCTAACTTGAACATGTCTCTATTAAACTTTGCACATACTTGGTTAACACTCATATTCTTTTTAATGGAAAAAGATAAAAAGACAAAACCCTTTAATTGTATGTATCATGTCAACCTGTGGAAAGTGCTCAGAAAAGCGTGAAACCCTGCAATGATAAGTACCTCAGAAAATGCATCCAGATGCCATGCTATGTCCATACCTACAAAGAACCATACCAGCAATTTGTTTTTAGAATAACATATAAAGGATTAGAATAACAGAGTTGGAAAGGACCTTAGAGATCATCTAGTCCAACCCCGTTTAGGTAGGAAACCCTATACCATTTCAGAAAAATAGTTATCCAATGTCTTCTTTAAAACTTCCAGTATTGGAGCATTTACTTCTGGAGGCAAGCTGTTCCACTGATTAACTGTTATAACTATTAGGAAATTTATCCTTAGTTCTAGGTTGCTTCTCTCCTTGTTTACTTTCCACTATTGTTTCTTGTCCTGCTCTCAGTGCTTTGGAGAATAGCTTGATGCACAAAGAGAATAGCTTGTGGACAGAAAGAAGAGGGAGTCAAACTCTTCTTTCATGTCACCCCTAGTCCTTCTTTTCATCAAACTAGATATACCCAATTCCAGCAATCTTTCTTTATATATTTTAGCCTCCAGTCCCCTAATCATCTTTGTTGCTCTTCTCTGCACTCCTTCTAGATTCTCAACATCTTTTTTACATTGTGGCAACCAAAACTGGATGCAGTATTCCAAGGGTGTCCTTACCAAGGCATTATAAAGTGGTATTAACACTTCACATGATCTCGATTCTATCCCTTTGTTTATGCAGCCTAGAACTGTGTTGGCTTTTTTGGCAGCTGCAGCACACTGCTGGCTCATATTTAAACTCCAAGATCCCTCCCACAGTTACTACTACATATACCCTATTTGTGCATTTTGTTTTTCTTGCCTAAATGTAGAGTTTTACTTTTTTCACCATTTAATTTCATTTTGTTAGCTAGCACCCAATGTTCAAGTCTGTCAAGATCCTTCTGTATCTTAAGCCTATCTTCCTGCTAGCTTGATGTTGTCTGCAAATTTGATGAGTTCCCCATCTATCCCCTCATCAAAATCATTGATGAAAACGTTAAAGAGTTTTGATATAATACTATGGAACTGGATGCTAGACTTCAAAGAAGACAGAAAGACAGATGATACTTTTGAACTTTGGTGAGGCAAGATTCCTGAGAACAACATAAATTGCCAAGAAAGCAAACAAATGGAAAGAAATTAACCCAAAGTTTTCACATGAGGCACAAATAAATAGCTGCAAATTATCTTGTTCTAATCTAGTACATTAAACAAAGTTGTACTCTTGAGAAATCTATAGTGCTCAGAAAAGAAAATTAGGATGACCAACAGCAAGATGATCACTGCTGGTCTTTACAAGGTGATGGGTGCACCTCTGGAAGGGGACAGGTCATCTGAACAAAATCTACGTAGTCCTTAGGAGTTGACACGAACTTGATGGTTCATAATCAATCAAGAATAGAAATAAGCAAATGGATTGATCTCCGGGAGTTTATTTTGATACACCGTCTGAATTGATGCAATGACTCACTATTGATTGTGTTGTTTCCTTAAAGTGAAACTAATTCATCATTTCATTTAAACTTGGGACTACCATTGACAGTTTTGGGTTTAGAGGTCTCCAACATACCAAGTGTTAGAATTGTAGTATAGTGGATTCAGTAGAGCTTTCACTAAATTAATGGTTCAGATGTCCACATCACATCTAGGCATATGAATCATGAGATCTGTACAATGGCAGGAAAAGATCAATTATATCTATTGCACAACCCTTTTTTCTATTGATACCATTCCTGATCTATTTCTTATCAGGCAAATTGATAGGTATGAAGGAAAAGCTCTTTGAAATCAAGACTGCAAAGGTTTTAGCAGGCTGTTGTATGTGATGTTTCCAATTAATTTTAATGTATCTTTTAGGAACTCTAAATTTTCGAGACTTAAATTGTGTATCAGCAGATAAAGTAAAAATATTGTAGTGTGTAAGCGAAGTTCTTTCCTCAGATGAGACATAGATCCTTGTAACATTATCTAGAATCAGGCCAATGCCTTGTGGCACTTTGTCAATAGAAGTTATATTTTCGTAGCTATTTGTGCACATGCATCATTCTGTGAAAGACTAGACACATGCAAATATTTTTAAAGGACAAGCTTAACTACTTTTTGAATGTTTAATTAAGAGTGAAAGCAACTTTATGGAATATTAATATCACCTTGTCAGCAGGTTATAAAGGTATAAAGCTCCTCGTGCAGTATCAGCACTTAGCAACAATAATCTTCCCAATATTGTTTGCAAATGCCTGAAGAAACTTTCAAGCTATCTCGTACTGCATCTCTCAATAATCTATTTGTTATAACACAGACTAAATTTTACTGTTCTTTCATTGGATGCTTCAGAACAGGTCTCTTTCAAGAAAAGAAGGACTAGGGATGACATGATAGCAGTGTCCCAATATCTCAGGGGCTGTCACAAAGCAGAGGGAGTCAAGCTGTTCTCCAAAACACCAGAGGGCAGGACAAGAAGCAATGGGTGGAAACTCATCAAGGAGGGAAGCAACCTGGAATTGAGGAGAAATTGACAGTTGGAACAAATAATCAGTGGAACAACTTGCCTCCAGAAGTTGTAAATGCTCCAACACTGGAAATTTTTAAGAAGACATTGGACAACCATTTATCTGAAATAGTATAGGGTTTCCTGTCTAAGCAGGGGGTTGGACTAGAATGGGCGTTGGTCCTTACCTGACACGCCGTTTCTCTTTGAGCTGCGAGGAGCATCCAGAGTGTGGGTGGTGCTTCCGTCTCTGCTATTGTAGGCTGAGCTAAATTCCTGAGGAATGCTCCTCCTTCCATCACGTGACTCCATCCCAGAGTTCCCCAGTTTATGCGAAGGCAAGAGAAAACATTACATCGTGCTCTCATCTTACTATACTAGGTTCCTTGGCTGCAAACAAGACCCCACCAGACGGTGAAGGAAAAAGGGAGGGGCTGGATGCTCCTCGCAGCTCGAAGAGAAACGGCGTGTCAGGTAAGGACCAACGCCCATTCTCCTTAGAGCTGCTCGGAGCATCCAGAGTGTGGGACTTACCAAAGCTGGGCCTGTCCTACGGGAGGGGCGCCGTCTGGTCTGGGTCCCCTCGGGTTCCCTGAGAACCCTCTGATGAACCCTTCAACTGCAAGAAACCTCAGCTGAGGCTTACCTGTAGATCTTGTAATGGCTGAAGGGTGACATAGAGACCGCAGTTGTCCGGCAGATGTCGAGTATTGGGTCCTGGGAAAACCGGACCGCTGAATTGCTGCACTCCTAGTGGAGTGAGCCATGAAGCCCCTGAGTACCTGGGGGGCCTGATCCTGGTACGCCTTGGCGAAGGCCTCCCTGGGTGTGTCATAGTCTCTCCCTTTCGTGAGTTGGACCGAAGCCAAAAAAAGGGGGAGGGTAAGGTTCAGGGTCCTGTGGGAAAGCCACTAATCTTGGGCAAGAGGAAGGGATAAGCCTTAGGACCACCGTGTAAGGATGGAATACGCAAAAATCCTTTCTAACTGAGAGCGCAACGCTCTCTGATATCCTAGACGCTGAAGAGATCGCTGAAGTGATCCTACCAAAGGAAATTACTTTGAATTATAGGAACTGAAGAGAGACCTCTCTGAGGGGAGCAGAGAGTGGGTTGTGTGAGGGAAGTAAGAACCCTATTGAGGTCCCAGGATGGGTACCAGTGGAGGGCCGGAGGACGTAAGTTTGTGGTCCCTTTCAGGAAGGCACGAATACCAGGTTGGTGAGAGAGGGAACTAGCCTCTTTAAGCTGATGCCTGTGGATAAGGCTGCTACCTGACATCGTGGTGTATTGGGGGATAGCCCCTTGCTGAAATCCTCCTGGAGAAAGTGAAACCCTGGAGCACTGGAAGAGACCATTGTGAAAACCAGAAGTTTGACACACCCTTTCTCGAAGTCACCCAGATGGCTTTCCTGGAAGAGGCGGGATTGACTCACAGCCTCTGCTTTCTAGCTCAAGGGATTAACCAGTAAACCAAACTGGCTCCCTTGCTGATTGAAGATAGCCTGGCTGCTAAGAAGGTATAAAAGACCTTGCTGGAAGGATTTCCCTCTTCAAGCGTTCCCGATCAACCTCCACACAGCTAGTTGAAGCCATTGGGGGATCAGATGGAGGAGGGGACCTGGAACCAGAGAGATTCTGTCTGCTGGGATCCTCCAGGGAGGGGCTACGGTTAAACTGCGAAGAACGTGAACCAAGGGACTGGGCCAATAAGGAGCTAAGAGGAACAGATCCACTTTCTCATGAAGTACCTCTTGAAGGACTAAGGCACCAGCGCCAGAGGGGGGAAGGCATGGAGGAGACCTGGCGGCCACAGATACCAAAGGGCGTAATGGATCTCCGCCAGTTGGGATGGGAATCTTGAAACTAACCTTGGAAGTTGGGTATGGAAGAGGGAGGCCAACAGGTCTACTAATGGCAGACCGATATGCGTGTAGTCTCCCTGAATAGAGCTGGAGGAGAAGCCTCTCCGACTGATCTATGGTGGCCCTGTACGACCAATCTGCTCAGGTGTTGGAGAAGCCTGAGATGAGGACTGCCCTGAGAGACAGGAGGATAGACTCTGCCCACTGACAGAGGCGCTCGGCCTCCCTCATTAGGCGGGATGACTGAGTACCCTCCTGTTTGTTGATGTGAGATGGCCATGATTTTGCCAGTGAGGAAGAGGACGTGGCGGCCGCGTACCTGGGGGAGGCAACAGCGGAGAGCCAAGGGACTGCGCTAAGCTCCAGCCCGATTGTGTTGCACAGCTTCTCTGTTGCTGACCCTCCGCCCTGAGCTGAAAGGGACTGAAGGAGGGCACCCCATCCGGACAGACTGGCCTCTGTGGAACGGAGAGTCTGGGAGGCTCCTTGAGGGGGAAGCTGTTATTGATAGACACTCTGCTCCACCAGAGAGGGGAGAAGAGCACCCTTGGTTAAACCTTGACCTTCGGGCCCAGGGAATAATGGAAATACAGGATATCCTTAACCTAGTAAACTGGGAGCTCTAAAGGGAAAACCTTTCAAGGCCTCTGTCGAGTCTGACCGATTGTGGAAGCTAAGGAATCTCTCCGGAGAGAGAACACCCTCCCCTTCACAGGGTCTATTACCATCCCCCAGAGGGTTATCCCGGAGGAGGGGGATAATCGGTTTTTGTTGTTGTTGTTGTTGTTTTTAATTGATGAGGACCCAGTGTTCCTGGATAACGGTAGAGAGCTTTGAGGGTCCTTCACTGCGTGTACCCTGCAAGGGGAAAGGATGGGGGAGAATCCAAGTAACAGAGTGGAACCCCGGGAGGGATCTGAGGAGGGCAGGTAGAGCAGCCAAGACCTTGGGAAGGGTTCTGGGGGCAAAGGCCAGCCCAAAAGGGGGGGCGTCATGAATGAAAGTGGAGGTTATGTAGCAGAGGCACAGGAATTTGGAATGAGGGGGCCGGATCGGGATGTGTAAGAATGCCTGCGAAAGGCACTGGAAGACAACCAGTCTCTATGCCCCATCCCTAGGGGGGATGGGTTGCAACATGCTCATTTTGAATTTGCGATATACGAGATGGCGGTTAAGCCGCTATAAACCAGAATCGCTCTCCAACCCCCAGAGAGTTTGGGAATCACGAATAAGTGGGAGTAGAATCCCTGTCCTCTGGTCAATAGAGGAACAGGCTAGCAATGGCTGGCCCCAAGTCACTCAGTAGGCATTCATGGCTCAGGTGGGACTTGAACTTATGGTCTCCTGATTTCTAGCCTGGTACCTTAACCACTAGAACAAACTGGCCCTACTATGTCGAGCAGGGGCTGAATTGCTGAGGCCCGAGGCTGCGCTTGGAGAGGTTCTTGGAGAGGAGACATGTCCTGCAAAACTCAGGGGGGGGGGCAGTTTAGAACTCGAGGGCAGACCAAGCCTGAAGGAGTCCATAGCCCAGGCATCGGAAGAGGAGGAGTCCCACTAGGGCGAAGGCTTCTAGGTGCCCGCCGATGGGAATTAAGTCTAGTGGTTTATCTGGAGCGCCAGAGGAGCTTGATGCCTGAGCCAAGAAGAGGCCTCTTGAAGTTACCGCCTCTTCTGAGTCTATCAGAGGAGAAGGACCTGTCCTGAGGCTGTCCCGAGCCAAAGGAAGGGGACCCTTTGGTACCTGGGAGAGAGAGAGGATTGGAAGAGGGGATGAAAGGGAGCTCTCCAAAGGGGCTGCATGGATCTGGACTCTGACTGCGGATGAGGGATGATCCGAACAGTTTATTTCCCGCGAGGGGAGCAGAGGCTAATTTCACTTTATTCTAGAGATCTGCCTGCTAATGTTTTGGCCAGAGCAGACTGGGTACAGAGACATGGGAGGGAATAGCACGGGAGGAGGCTGGTACATGTTGTTTGAGCTGGCTGGTCAGTGAATAGATGACCTGATGAAGAAGGAAGCGGCCATGGCCGAACTGATTGCCGATGCTACAGACTGATGAGCTCAGCATAGGCCAGCTCCGATCAATTCTCCTCTGGCCTCAGGGCTTCTAGGGAGTCGCTGAGAGTGGAAGAAGAGGCCCGGCTCCAATAGGTTCATCCACCGCCGGGGTGCTCAACGGGTATAAGATAATTATATTAAGCACCTAAGATTTTCTATTCTTTTCATAGAATAACAGAATTGGGAGAACCGCGGATCATCTAGGCCAACCCCCTGCACAAACAGGAGAGTCTATTCCAAAAAACTAGCCTTTACCTATGATCAAACTCACGGCCTCCTGGTTGAGAGGCAGTCACTCCACCTCTAGACCCACTGAACTGCTCCAGGATCTGCCGGAGCGATAGGAGAGGGGTTAGCTGGGTTTTGACTTGTTAGAACCAAGGGAAGCTAGGTTTAGAGCAGGAGGGATTTGATTAGATGGGGCCTGCAAAACTCTACAAAGGAGGGCTGGTCGGGGGTGAGACCCAAGTCCTCTGACACCTCTGCATCTGATGGTTCTATGTCGGAAGGGGGGGTTCATTATAGTGTAAGGACCCCAAGAAAATGCTGCTCCTGCTCCTCCTCCTGGTATTAATCTAAGTCCCCTATCGCCTCCTCCTCGTCCCCCCTTGTGGAGGAAAAAATCTCCCTCTGAAGGGTCGGCTCAGAACTGAAAGGGAATGATCTTACAGATTGGGTGACCAACGGTTGTAAACCAGGCCTGGTTGCCTGTTGGAGACCTTCCACGATTCTACTGCGGATAGCCAACTCCCTCCAGGATCTCAGTTGCTCCAGAACCTCCTGAATGAGAGGTTCCCCTTGGTGTAGGCCGGTAGCTGAGGGTGTGAAGGTGGCCTCTGGTGTTTGTCTGGTCTGTGGTCCAGGAGCCTGGTGGCCTTGAGAAGGCGAGCTGTGCCTGGATAGGAAATAGAAGGAGGAAGAATGGGAGGCACCAAGCCTGCCTGCCAAGTGCATTTATCAATTTCTTTTTCCAGGGCCTTGAGGCGCTTTAATGCGTCCCTCTGGAAGGCTTTGGAATCCTTAGCCTGCCTGCCTGCACAGATGATGTATTTTTGATTTGGCCTTCAGAGAAGGGCCAGTGGAGAGATTGCCTGCTGCCATTTTTATATATAATTGAGGAAGATAAATATCAATAGGAGGTGGTTGGCACGCCTAGGGGTCGACCTACAACAAGGCCGGGAGCCCTGAGAGAATATTTTATGCCCTAGGTTAATTTGCTCCTGCTCCCTGTTATACCCCCCCTTCAATTATTTTATTTATTTTTAATAGTTTTATTGTATATAAATATATATGAATAATTCTCTCTCTCTTAGTTTCTTCTGGTCTGTTGATCTTGCCTCTCTTATTCCTTTTTTTTTTTTTGTATTTGAAAACAGAGGTCCAAACGACCTAGACACGCCAGAGGCCTTAAGGCGAAGGAGCCCCTAGGCCTAGATCCAACTGCCTTCCCAGACAAATACTGGGTGGGAGTGGAGGAGGTAGACCGCACCAGCTACAGCTTGCTACGGGTTAAGCCAACAATACGGAGGCAGGAAAACAAGCCTCTAACGCCACAGAAGGATTTCCTGGTAAATATGTCCGAGCAGGCCTGTGGGTCCTGGTGCTTTAAAACCGCACGCTGCAGATCGGAGATAAGATTCAAAATGGCGCCTGGCCATGAGGTGGCGCTTAAAATGGCGACCGCCTGCTGCGTGGCCTTACAGGGCCCTTAAGCAGCGACGAGGGAAACAGTCTCGAACAATTCAAGGTCCCCAAAAGGAACCCAGGAAGGAAGGAGGCAAAAGAGGCTTCGCACTAAGAAAAAACGCGGCGTGCGGTGGCGGGGGGGGGGGATGGAGCAAAACGGAGCGTCTATTAAAGCAGCAAAAAAAACGTCAGAAGGCAATGAGGAATGGTGAGGGGGGGTAGCTTGTAACATAAGCTATCCTTCCCCTTGAAATCCCCTGGGCCCGAGAGGGCTTCCCAGGGGAATGCAAATTACAAATTGCGAAACCACTGCACAGGGCTAGGGAAGAAAATGAACAGATACAACCTGAGAATGAAGTCAAAGTAAGGCTTGCTGAAAACGGCCAAGAGCACTTGAAAACACTGCCTACTCTGCGAGCGGCTGAGCATAAACTGGGGAACGCTGGGATGGAGTCACGTGATGAAAGGAGGAGCGTTCCTCAGGAATTTAGCTCAGCCTACACTAGCAGAGACGGAAGCACCACCCACACTCTGGATGCTCCGAGCAACTCTAAGGAGAAGACCTCCAAGGTACCTTCCAACTCTGTTATTCTATTCTATTCTATTCTATTCTATTCTATTCTATTCTATTCTATTCTATTCTACGATCTTTTTCTTTCTGGCACATGAGTGAATATTCTTCAAAGAATTGTGTCTATCTTTAGCAAGCCTGCTATTTGAGTTTTACAAGAAAACACAAGCATGTAAAAGAATTACTGTGATCAATAGGCAGAGTTGTGGGGATGGCGATAGGCAAGTAGATGGAATTGGAGGGAGTCCCTGACCTTATTGTGGCTTGCAGATGGGATTTAGCTGAGTAGCTGCTAAATGAATCACAATTCTCAGTTAAAAATCTTAAAGGGGAGTGCAACGATTGCCATCGTAAGTGTGTGTGGTTATGACATCTCACTTTACAACTACACCAACTTACAGTGGCAACCCCAGTCCCAACTGTCCAACTGGTTCAGTTCCAAGTGGGGAGAAAGACACTAGAAACATGCAGGCTGATTGGAAAGATGGTTTATTGATGAACAGGATCACATGGATTTGAGGTCCTGGGCACTTGACCACATGGTGAGTCAGGATTATTTATACCCTCTCTTGGACCTTGCCCTTGAGCTTCTTGTTCCAGCGCAAAAAAATGTATTCTATTGGTTGCTGTAGGACAGGAGTCTTCAAACTTGGCAGCTTTAAGACTTGTGGACTTCTACTCCCAGAATTCCTCCTCCAATCATGTTAGCTCAGGAATTCTGGGAGTTGAATTCCACAAGTCTTAAACTTGTTAAGTTTAAAGACCCTTGCTGTAGGGGTTACTCCTAACTTTGTAGGCTGTCTGAGTCCTAGGCTTGGTTGAAGCTTACTGGGTGATGAAATGAAGGGGCTTGTTGTGGCATGTGGTGAGCTCTGCTGCTAGATGGTAGAGGGCTAATCCTATTAGGTCCTGAGGGGTCATGTCTTAATCCTATCACCCTGGAGCTGAAGGTCTTCTGTCTTTTGTCAGGCTGGCCCAGTCCTGCTGGGGCTATTAAGAAGGTGGGGGCTGCTTTCCAAGAGCATGTTTCTCCTTTAGAGAAATATAATATTCTGCCTTTTTTTTAATATTTCCCAAAACATTTCATTCTTCTAGGGGAGGGGTGGGTGCTAATTTTCTACACAACTATGGCTATAACGTCGATCACTAACCTCTGTACTGCTGCTTTTCTACAAGCAGTCCTGGATTAAGAACAAGTTTTGTTCTTTGTGTCTTTAACACATAAGTTGGTACTTACAAACAGACTGCCTGTAATATGTAATCTTTTCACAAGCTGCTGAAAACAGGCTGTAGACTAAAAACATGTGGCTTTAGGGGTTCATAAAAACATTGTGGGATTTTAGCAGTCTTCTGAACTGGCAGTTTTCTGGAGCAAGGAAGCATAACACTGCCCATCATTTTAGTAATAGGCAGCCCATTTGTAAGTACAGGTTGCCATAAGTCAGATGTTCTTAAACTGTGGATTACCTGTAATTTAATCAGGCACTATCTTAGCGACTTGCTATCAGATCTAAATTAGCATCATCAGAAAAGTCTCCTTTTTCTATCAGAACTCATTCAAGAGATTTTCTTGCAGAATGTTTTGTTTGAAACAATAAGAGCATTTCAGAGAAATTACCATAAGAGGATGGTGAGTTTCTAACACTGAATTAGTCGAAAAGTGGGGTGTTAATATAATCATCCATGTACAATGATTTCTCCAAGTGATAACAGTCTTCCTAACTACACACATTTTTGGTCAATCTGAAATGAAAACATACAGAAGAAACGGCTCCCATGAGAATTTTCTATTGTCACTGACAGGATTGTCCCTTTCAGAAATTGTTCACCCAATTGCTATCTGTCCTCAATTTTGTTGGAATATTTTAAAAGGTTATTTGTGTCTAAACTCTAAATTATAATAAAAGTCTTTGTCTTTCGGTTAATTGTTCAAAAATGTTAGATATTTAAATGCTGATTACAATCTCATCCCCAACGACAGGATTGCTTGAGAGCCCATCATTATAGCTTTAAATCTTTTAAAAATTCTTCAAATGACTCATCCTCCCACTGACAATTTCCTCCTCTCTCCTTTCCTCTTCCCACTTCTTTTTCCAGCTATTAATTCATTTTTCTTTCTTGCAAAATGAAGTTCTTCAAAATGCACCACAGTTTGTCCTCTCAATCTAGTTTGCCAGCATGCTTTTATGCCCAATTCTGTTATGTCCAGGAATACAGCCACTTTTTGCTTCTGTAATCAAAAAAAACTATTGTGAAGAATATAACAAGGACATCTGAAGATATCTAAAAAAAAAAAAGGTCTAAAAGTTCTTAGAAATTGTGTAGAGTCCAAGAAATGAGAGACATAAAGGCAGTACAGTGTCAGCCTTGGAAGCCATTTTTTACTTGGAAGCTTCGAGGCTACCACATTCAGTGCTGGGAATTTGGGAAGAGGGATTTCATAGTGGGGTAGAAGATTAGACACAACAACATTCTTTCTCAGAGAGTCAAGGACAAGTTGCCCTACACCTGAAGGGGAGTGACTGGAAGGATGTCTCCAGTTGGGACGAAGATTTGATTGGGCCATGTGATGGATGCAAGGGATGGATCTTTGATTTCTCTTTTGGGAAGGGAAAACCCAGAACTCTCAGATTCGGGTTTTCCCAGATGTGCCAATATGACAACTCTAATAAAATGAAACTTTGAAGAAATGTTAGTCTTGGAGTTTATTGGTTTGGAGTTGGTTAGTTAGAATGCTGACAAACTGTTCAGTTACAAGGGCACTGAAAAAAAAGTGTCTTAAGACTATTTTTCACACTTATAATCATTGCAGCATCCCCATGATCATGTGATCAAAATTCAGGTGCTTGGCAGCTGACTCATATTTAGAATAGAATTCTTAATGACAATTGCAGTGTTCCACAGTCCTATGATCACCCTTTGAAACTTTCTGACAAGAAAAGTCAATGGGGAAGCCAGATGCAGTTAACAACTATGTTACTAACTGAACAACTGCAGTGATTCACTTAACAACTGTGGCAAGAAAGGCCATAAAATGGGGCAAAATTCTCTTGACAACTGTCTTGCTTAGCAACAGAAGCTTTGAGCTCAATTGTGGTTGTAATTGTATATTCCAGGGGTCTCCAACCTTGGCTCCTGGAAGCCTGGCGGACTTCAACTCCCAGAATTCCACAGCCAGCTTTGCTGGCTGTGGAACTCTGGGAGTTGAAGTCCGCCAGGCTTCCAGGAGCCAAGGTTGGAGACCCCTGGTATATTCCAATGAAAAAGAAGATAAAATAGGAGTACAAATGATCCTTTGGCATTCTAACCATGGCCCTAGATCAGGGCTGTCAAACTCGCGGCCCACAGGATGCGTCATGCACTGGCCATGACCATGCCTAGTTTGGCAAAGGAGAAAAAAAAATCATGATACGTCACGTGACAACTCCACAACAACCCGAGTTTGATACCATCCTAGTTGATCATCTCTTTCACCCAATCAATTAATTGGAGAAATTCCTTACATAAAAGGAAAGTATGCCTCATTTACAAGGTAAATGTCTCATAAGTGAAATAGCCTAGCCTTCTCCTACCTCTGAAAATGCTTCTGAGTAGGAGTGTAAACAAGGGTTCAAGAAAGCCCCGAGCTAAGATTCTATGCAGTTCGGACAACTCCCCAAATCCCACTCCTGGCTGGCCCCGCCCACCACGCCCCCCCCTTCCCAGGAGTCTCCATGTGGTCCATTTTGGATGCAGGTAAATGCAGGGCATGCACGGAGGCTCAGAGAGGATGAAAAATGGGAAGTTTGGGAAGGCCAGAAATGGGCCCATTTCTGGCTTGCAGAGAGCCTCCAGGGAGGCCATTTTTGCCCTCCGGGAAACTTGAGGAAAGCCTTCGAAGCCCAGGGAGGGCAAAAACACCCCCCCCGTCCCATGGTGCAGGAGACTGACTAGGCCACGCCCACCATGGCCACGCCCACACAGCAACTGGGCAGAGAACCTGTTGCCAAAATTTTTAAAGCCCACTCTTGAGCATAAATTGTCCTTCAAACAAAGGAAGTTGATTTCTAACAGCAAACTTAATTTTGTGAAGACAGCAACTCTAAGAGACCAGAAGAAATATATACTTCAGCCTTGATATACATCAAACTGTGTTGTTCATACAGAAGCTCTCTTCTGGAGTTACACTTCTGTGGTGATTGACAACTTAGTAAATCTTCTCATTAAGAATCTGAAGCAGTTGCTTTAGGCAATTGTCCTGGTAGAGCAGCACTGAAATATGAAAGGGAGAATTATGAAGTCTTTGCAGATTACCAAGAATGCTCTGAGCTACTTCACTATCCTTATATGTGCTACATGATAGCTCCCAGCACTGGAATTTACCTTCTGTACTTGGAAGGGGTGTAGAGAGTTGTTGTTTTTTCCTTTTTTGCCTCTGGCAGAAAAATATCTTGAAAAATATCTTGATCGAGTGATGATATATTGACTAACCTTACTGTAATATTGTCTGTCCAGCTAGCTGTCCATCCTCAATACATTGGCATCTGGGGGAAAAAGTCCTTTTGTGTACCGTATTTGGCGGCGTATAAGATGACTTTTTTGCCCTGAAAAACATGCCTCCAAGTGGGGGGGTCGTCTTATACGCTGGCAAATAAGTTGTTGTCACTTGGTGCAAGAGCGACGGGGGTGGAGCTCCGCAACTTGCAAAGCCCCTTCAAGCCCAGCCGGAGTCTCTCTTCCTCCTCCTCCCCCCCACCCTCTGCCTGGCTCGGGGCACTTGTGGAAGCCAATCTGGAGGTAGGGTGGGGGTGGAGCGGGAGGGTCTCTGACAGGGCCGCTTCGCCCAGCCAGCCCCGAGCCGTGTATTGCCCCGGGGAGTGGGGGAGAGAAGGTGTGGGGGTGGACTGTGGCGGCCCTCCTTCTGGGCAGTGGGACGGGGCCTGCAATTTGCTCCTCCCGCTTCTCCCTCCCTCTTTGAAAGACTGGGAGGGCTGTGCTTGGGGCGGGGAGGTGTTCTTGGGAAGTTCCTGATGGGATCCCGCTGGGCAGGGCCACCTGGCTCCCGAGCTGCTTTCCAGGGTCCCCTTGGGAAGAAAAGGGTCCAGTGGGCGGTGGAAGAAGGCGAGGGACCTCCTCCCGCCACCTGTGCCATCCCGTCCCATCCCTCCTCTTGTCCCCTCCTCCCCTCCCCGCTTAAGAGAGAAAGATCCGCCTCCCCAGCACCGAGCTGTCACCCAACGCTGCGTCTCCCGGCCAGCATGCGCTTGTGACTTGGGAACTGGCCAAGTGACTTTAAAACCAAGCGGACACCAGAGATAGCTGGAATTACCCTCCACGCCACACAGAGAGAGAGAGAGAGAGAGAAAGAGAGAGAGTTAGCAGCTGTCCATCCCCCACCCTTGGAAACCCATGGCGCGCATGCGGGGGCTGCTTAAGTGAGGAGGCCTTTCACTTTCCCCGGGGGGGAGGGGGCAGGCGCGTCACTTTCACTTGCAGGCAGCAGCCTCTCCTTTCTCTTCCCACCCACCCACTCACTCCGCTCATGCGAGCGGACCGGCAGGTTCCAGGCTTTGCCCCCATCCCTCACCTCCTTCCACCCCCCTCCACCCCCCCAGTGGCAGAAACTTCACCACATGTGGGGACGAGTGGAGGAGGTAGGAGAGCAGCGACGCCGCTCAAAGCTGAGAAAGCGCCATCCTTGCTTTTTCGCTTCGGGAAGAGTTCGTGTTTTTTGTTTTTCTCCCAGGAATGGGATGCTACTCGTGCAATTTTCTTTGGGAAGTTTTCTCTTCCCGGTTTCAGCCTTTGCTCCAAGTGGGGGGGTCGTCTTATATAGCGAGTATATAACAAACTCTATATTTTGAGTGGAAATGTTGGGGGGTCGTCTTATATGCCCAGTCGTCTTATACACCCAGTCGTCTTATACGCCGGCAAATACGGTATATATTTATTTATTAATCAAATTTATACTATATGTACATGTATCAACATGCAGTCGGAACCAGGAGTAGATGTGACAGGTTAGCCTTGTTTATATATTCAATTGATGTGGGAGCAGGAACAACATATTACAGCCCGTTAAGAGGTTGTGAACATCAGATCTCTATAATGTGCTTCTCGCTGACTTTTCTGTGTCATGTTAGTAACAATAAATTACCAGCCTTGGGAAAAGTCCTTGCTTTTGACCAATCAAGTGAGCTCTGCTGCTACGTTCAGACAACTTGTCAAACTCTTCCATAGAGGCCAGAAGATTGTTCTATTTTCCTTAGGGTGCTGGGCAACAAAAACCACAGGAAGCGTCAATAATTCCCACACAACTTTAATAAAACATAGTCCGGTATAGAAAGGAGGGGAAACACAATCATGGTATATCAAAGGCAATCACCAAGCTTCACACTAGAGTTAACGTGGCATTCACTATGTAGTCCAAAAAACTCTTTAATATAAGCTGATACTTCAGAGGCACGTAAATAAGAATGTATGTGCTATGTGTTCCTTTTTGAAGTTAGAATAGAATTCTTTATTGGCCAAGTGTGATTGGACACACAAGGAAGTTGTCTTAGTGCAAATGCTCTCAGTGTACATAAAAGAAAAGATACATTCGTCAAGAGTCGAGAATCATAATGTACGACACTTAATGATAGTCATAGGGTACAATAAGCAATCAAATCATACTAGGAAACAGTCAATATAAATTGTAAGGATACAAGTGACAAAGTTACAGTCATACAGTCACAAGTGGGAGGAAATGGGTGATAAGGAGTGATGAGAAGATTAATAGTAGTGCAGACTTTGTAAATAGTTGGATAGTGTTGAGGGAATTATTTGTTTAGCAGGGTGATGGTGTTCAGGAAAAAACTGTTCTTGTGTTTAGTTGTGTGCAATGCTCTATAGCATCGTTTTGAGGGAAGGAGTTGAAACAGTTTATGTCTGGGATATGAGGGGTTTGTAAATATTTTCACAGCCCTCTTTTTGATACATGCAGTATACAAATCCTCGATGGAAAGCAGGTTGGTAGTAATTGTTTTTTCTGCAGTGCTAATTATCCTCTGAAGTCTGTGTCTGTCCTGTTGGGTTGCAGAACCAAACCAGACAGTTATAGAGGTGCAGATGTTAGACTCAATAATTCCTCTGTAGAACTGTATCAGCAGCTCCTTGGGCAGTTTGAGCTTTCTGAGTTGGCGCAGAAAGAACATTCTTTGTTGTGCTTTTTTGATTATGTTTTTGATGTTAGGTGTCCATTTTAGATCTTGTGATATGATAGAACCTAGAAATTTGAAGGTTGATAACCTTCTCTACATAGAAAGCTTAAAAATCTCAGAAATAGGTGAAAAAGTAGGTCTTGGTCATACATTATAGCTTCATCTCCCTTCATCTCTTTCTTTGTGAAAAACAGCCCAAAAGACACAACAATGATATACTGTTGGAATATTATTAGACAATATATTGGTTTGTGTATTGTTCTATACAGATAGTCCTTGACCACAATTGACCAAAATTTACGAGCGCAATTGACCAAAATTTATGTTCATAAGCAAGATATTTTTAAGTGAGTTATGCCCCACTTTATGGCCTTCCTTGCTACAGTTATTAAATGAATCACTGCAGTTATGTTAGTAACATGGTAGTTAAATGAATCTGGCTTCCTCATTAGCTTTGTTTATCAGAAGGCCACAAAAGGTGAGCATATGACCCCAGCACACTGTAACCATCATAAATATTAGACAGCTGCCAAGGGCTTGAATTTTGATCAAGTGACCATGGGCATGCTGCAATAGTTGTCAAGTGTGAACAACGGTCACAAGTCACTTTTTCAGCACAGTTGCAACTTTGAACTGTCACTAAACACACTGTTTTAAGTCAAGGGCTACCTGTTTTCAAAACTGTTTCAAAAATTGGTTGGGTTTGAGTTATATTCTAAGCCAGTGGCTCTCCACCTGTGGTCCGTGGACTCCTGAGGGGGGGCACAAAGACTTGAAGAAATGTTATGATTTAAATCTTGAGTTCAGCCTTGGGGGTGGGTGGCCATGGTCGATGGCCACAAAAGGTATTTAAAGGGGAGTTCGTGGTAAAGAAAAGGTTAAGAACGACTGCTGTAAGACACTGTCCATCAATTACAGAAGATTTGTGCAATGCACCACCCCACAGAATAGCTACGGACCTTATTTTCCTTTCTGAATTTGTTCCCCTTGGAGATTTCTGGGAAGTGTGTCTGAACAATGTGGTTATGTCATCAAGTTAGTGACACAGAATGTTTCTAGTGTCTTTTTTTAAGGGAGTTAAAGGGGAGCTAGTAGAGGCAGGGGTGGGATGCTACTGGTTCTGCCCGGCTCTATAGAACTGGTAGCTCTGAAGGCAGCAGACACTGAACTGGTTCTGTGTCTGCTGCTGTTTGGCCCACCCACCTGCCCGGGCTCTTACCTGTCCTTTATTTCCTGCTTTTTCAACCTCAGCTGTTTTGCGCAGCACAGCTGAGGTTGAAAAAGCTGGGGAAAAGAGGCTTTTCAAACCTGCGTGCAGCGCTTTTCAGCTGTCCGGGAGGCACAATTTAAGGTTTTTTTACATATGCGCATAGCATATGTACGCAAAATGTAGTGACTGGACCGGTAGTAACCTCAGTTGAATCCCACCCCTGATTAGAGGGTTTGAGGGTTTGGAAATAGTTTGATTTTAATTGCACTTAAATCTCACAAGATACTTTTGGAGGGGGAAAAAAGGCCCAAAACACAGTCACCGAACCAGTAGTAACACCGATTGAATCCCACCCTTGAGTAGAGGGTTTGAGGATTAAAAGTTTGAAAATAGTTTGATTTTAATTGCACTTCAATCTCACAAGATACTTTTGGAGGGGGGGAAAAGGCGAAGCATTTCTGAGCTAAAAGAGTTTGCCAAAAAATAGTAGGAAAAATTCCAAAAACAAGAATAGAAAGAGACTTTAGATGGCTACAGGAAGCTTTTTCTTCTGCCAAAGGAGGTGTTATAAAGTACTGACTGAAAGACTGCCCCAACTTCTGCACCTGCCATATTCATTGTGTTTTTACTTCGAATCTGCCAATAACTGCACGTAAATAGTAAGCAAGCATTTACATGTGTAGAAATTTTGTTTTTAATTTCATACCATTTAAAGGTTTTGCCAGCTTCTGCTCGCTTAGACATTCAAAGAAGCAGCACTACTTCACCAGAGATGACTAAACTTTTGCATGCAACTGTGTAATTTGTCATACATCTGGAAAAGGTACATCTAAAGTTTGTACCAATTTAATGTCTTTCTTGCGTGAAACTTTATAACTCAATGACAGAGGGCAATTTTGTATGTAAAGCCTCCCATTTTAATATCTGGCATTTCCAAATAGCCTTCAGTATGTATTCAATCTCAGCTCAGGATCCTAATTCAGCCTTCTCCCATCTGTTGCCTTCCAATTACTAAAAATGAAACCTCAAAGTCTTAGCTAGAGGATGTTCAATATCTGATTCAGTGTTGTACAAACGCAGTTCTGATTTGTAAAGTGTGGTTTATAGATTAGTGTGAAGTGCAAATGAGGCCAACGACTTAGGTTCCATATCATACTAAGCTGCAAGAAGCAATTTTGTTAATCTTGACCAAGAGAACAAACCACTGTTGACTAAACCATTTACTATGTTGTACAAACCCAGTTCTGATTTGTAAAGCATGGTTTATACCTTAGTTCGGTCAAATGAGGCCAATGACTTAGATTCCATACTGCACTAAACTGTAAGAAGCAAGTCACGTTAGGATTCAGTGTGATGGATGAACCCTGGAAAACTTCCCATGTTTCTTTTGAGTGGTAGCTTGGCCCGTGATACTTTGCTGAGGTGTAAGAATAACTGTTCTTCTCTTTAATTCAAACCAGCCAAAAAATCAGCTGTGAGGCACAGTGCAGGTAAAGGGGTGGCAAAGGTGGTGGTGGGATTGCACGCGCATGTGCAGGGGGCATGGGGGCACACACATTGCATTCTGAGTGCTGACACACAAGTGCACATGCACTAATGCACAAAGAATTTTTGGCACAGGAGCCCAAAAATGTTAGCCACCACTGATATAGGCCCTGAGCTAAAGAACAGCACTTTTCTAACCTTAGTCTCCCTCATCATCCAGACACACAAAATAAACAACAGCCATCTTTGATAAACTTGACTGAATTGAATCCAGGTGGAGTATTGTTAGTCCTTGATTTAGGACCCTAATGGACCCTTCCCAGTACAAATGAAAATTGTGAAGCTGTAAAGCAGATCATCATGTGACCAGTCACAATTTTCATTTGTACTGGGAAGGATCCATTAGGGTCCTAAATCAAGGACTAACAATACTCCACCTGGATTCAATTCAGTCAAGGTCTTTTTACTGTCTTTTTACTGTCTTTTTGTGGTAATTGCTAAGTAAATCATAATGGTTGTTAAATGAATCTGCAGTCATTATTAACTATGGGGTGGATTTTTGCTAAAAGCCAGAAATAAATACCAGTTTTCAACAAAAATGCTGTAAATCATGGTTATATGACAGACAGTTGGCGGTAAATGTTGCCAATCACTTGGAATGTGGTATCATGACCATGGAAGGGAAAGCCAATGTAACTTCAAAACTGAGTTATACGTACCATTTAGGGAGGCATTACAACTTTAAAAGGTCACTAAGTAAATGGTCATAAGTCAAGCACTACCTGTATGTGGTCTTGTAAATACTTAGGAACCAAATCAATTTAGGATTTTATAAACTAAGACTAGCACTTTGATTTTCATTCTGATAGCTATTGGCAATCTGTCTAGGACAGGATGTCAAACTGGTGGCACAGGGGCCGGATGCGTCACATGTAGGCAGGGGTGAAATAACCAGTTCGCTTCATGTGTGTGTGCACCAAATGCACACATGCATACTACTTACAAATTACCAGGTCTGGCAAGCATTCACCTGCTCCAGTTGCCGAGCTGCACTCAGCTGTGCCACACAAAGCAGCTGAGGAGGAAAAAGCAGAGACTAAAGAACAGCTTAGAGCCTGGGCAGACGAGTGCGCCAAACAGACGACCAGAAGATCATGGTTTGCTGCTCTTCGGAGCTACTGGTTCTATAGAACCAGTTTGGTAGAATCCCCTGCATGTAGGCCACGGCCACCCCAGCTCCACAAAGGAAAAAAACTTCATGATATGTCACATGACGGCAATGTGACACGGCGAGTATGACACTCGTGATCTACGACCAGCAAAAGGTAAAATGTGCTCATAGTGGGGAACACCAGTTAAAACCTTCTCATAACCAACATTCACAAATTAGCTCTGCCTAGCTCACATTGCTCAATATTCAGTTTATCAATTGATTCTTCATTTTAAATAATTTTGAAGCTTACTGCTCTTTACTCTGCCCAAGGATGAAGAAAGACCTTGTAGTTATCCAGCAAGATCCCTCTACAAAGAACCTGCTTAAAAAGATGATGCTTCAGGTCCCTATTCTCTGAGAGATTTCAGGAGCAGTACTCAGATCAGACCTGTTCTATGTCATTGCCACCAAAAGTTTGACTGGCCCCACATTCCTAGCTTTAGAAGACAATTAACACTGTCTGATCTATTTGGAAATTAGTGTTCAGTTTTTAATGGATGTTTATACTGTATATGCGTATTTATCTGTATTCCTGCATTGGTATTAATGACTGTGTTATTTTATGTTTTCCTGCTGAAAAATGTCCTTTCTAGAGATAGATCAGCATACAAATATTTAAACTGAAATTTTTAAAGACTAGGCCTTTTCTTCCTGACCTTCTGAGTTACTAGGTACTTGGCTATTATCTTGATGGTCTTGGGCGGGGAGGCAGCTGTGAAAATTTACCGAACCTTTCCCCCTAGCTTGACAACCATTAACCTCAATCCTCATAGCACCCCACTTGCTCTACCATGGGGGGGGGGGGAGCCTACATAGATATGTCCAAGTAAATCACTAGGAATTTAGCTTAACTCAAACGACAATTTTATTTTTTGAACCTGAACTTCAACACATTTACACCGCAGCTGAATGAAATCAATTATTTTATTTAATATAGACCTATAGATATAGTGGTTAGAATGCAGTACTGCAGGCTGCCTACAGGCTAGCAGTTCAAATCCCACCAGGCTGAAGGTTGACTCAGTCTTCCATCCTTCCGAGGTCGGTAAAATGAGGACCCAGATTGTTGGGGGCAATAGGCTGACTCTGTAAAACCACTTAGAGAAGGCTGTAAAGCAGTGTGAAGCAGAATATAAGTCTAAGTGTTATTGCTATATATGCCATTTGTTTGCACCTCAATTTGTAGGCAATGCACATTTTGACAATTATTCAGAACTGGTAGTACAGATCTTTTATGTGCCTGAAATGAACTGCAGTTGGTTAAAGTTAAGATGCAGAAGCAGCTTTTTTCCCAGTCTCAGATTAAAATTTTGGATATCTTAGACTAGGATAATGAATACAAGAGAGGTGCAAGCTTGTATAATAAGACTAAAGCAGGGATCCCCAACCTCTGGTCCATGGACCAATGCCGGGCCGCAGTGTTCTGTCCTCATTAACATATTGAAATCCCCGCGCTTTGATTGGCCAAAGCGCGGGGCTTTCCGATTGGTCTGGCGAGCCGCGCCGATTGGCTCGTTAAGAATCTCCCGCGATTGGTTCGTTCAGAGCGCGGGAGATTCGAAGTGCTGCCATTGGCCGCGGCCGCGGCGGCGAAAGGAATAAAAGCCGCGGGCTTTTTTCCTTTCGCCGGTTCGGTTCCAGTTTCTCGAATAAAGAAATCACCGACTCCTGGCGTCATTTCGCGGACACGACACTGGCGGCGAGGGTGGGATCAAGACCCTGAACCGAACCCCGTGTCCAACGGAAGCCAGACAAAGCACCGAGATGGCGAAGATCACACCGCCCGCCCCCTTCAACCCCGCCACCGAAGACTGGGAATCGTTCTCCGACCGATTCCGCATGTACCTCGAGTGCACCGGTATGAAGGACGCCTCGGGCCCGCTAAAACGCGCCGTCTTCCTCACCCACTGTGGGACCGAAGTCTTCCAGATGGCCAAAGCGTTGGCCAAGCCCGCCGATGCAACCGCCATCGACTGGGACGTCCTTGAACCCATCCTTCGGCGACACTACGCTCCCGAGGTCCCCATCCTGATCCGGCGCAACGAGTTCTACTGGCGGGACCAGAGATCGGGTGAGAAATTAAGCGACTTCGTCGCCGAGCTGCGGCGCCTAGGGGGGCTCTGCGAATTTGATAACCTAAACAACGCCTTGAGAGACCGAATAGTGCTCGGTCTGTGGGACCCCGCCCTCCAGAGCCGGCTGATGGCTAAGGGCGACATCAGTCTAGCAGACGCCCTCACCGCAGCCGCAGCCGCAGAAGCAACCCGAACTTCCGCCGACAGCATGCGCAGACCTGACACGAGGGACCGCGGCAGAAACAACAACCCGGCGAGGTCGACCGAACAAAAAACCGAGACGACTACACACCAGGGCGATTTCCACTCTACATCCAGCACGTCCGAAGACGAGGAAGACATCCATCGACTTCAGACTGGGCGCGACCAACGGAACCGGAGAGGTCGTAAGTCAAGGACCAACTGTGCCGGTTGCGGCGGCGACCACCCCAGGTCGGAATGCCAGTTTTTCGACTCCATCTGCCGGCATTGCGACAAAAAGGGGCACATCGCCCGGGTTTGCCGCATGAAGAAAAACCGCAGTCCGGCTCGATGGGACCAGAACGACCGGAGGAGGGAGAGCACACCACCCCGGACCAGAGATCGCCACTCGGACAGCCGATGGGACCGGATCGGGCGATCCTCGCGAGGCGGCGACAACCGGCGGAGAGAGGAGACCCACCAGACGGTCACCATCGGCCACGCCATCACCAACGACGCCCGGAAAATCCATGTCGAGGTACGCATCGAGGGCCAGCCGTGCAAAATGGAGATAGACTCCGGGTCCTACCTCTCCATGATTGCATGGCACGAGATAAAGCGGTTGGTGCCTACCCTCCAAAGGAGGAACGTAGACAACCAGAGACTCATTGTGAAGGACTACCAGGGAAACCGCATCCCGGTAGTCGGCACCAAAGACTTTAACATTACGTATAAGGGGCGCACCGAACGACTCCCCCTAACGATCGTCGACGGCGACCGCCCAAGCCTACTGGGACTGCAATGGTTCGCCCCGCTCGACATCGCCCTCACGGGAGTCAACCACGTCACCGACAACGGCTGGGAACAGCGACTAGCCCAGGAGTTCCAAGAGGTCTTCGACGGAAACCTGGGCAAGTACCAAGGGCCCCTTATCTCGTTCGACCTAGACCCTAAGGTCCCCCCCAAACACCTGAAACCTAGGCGGGTGCCATTCGCACTGAAACCCAAAATAGACGAGCAAATTGATAAGCTCGTCAAACAGGGGGTACTGCAGCCCATAGATCACGCCCGGTGGGAGACCCCCATAGTCACCCCGATCAAGCCAGACGGGTCGGTGAGAATCTGTGGGGACTATAAGGCCACCCTAAATGGCGCGCTGCAACAAAGTGCTTACCCCGTCCCAATAGTGCAACACCTACTGCACTCACTGGGAGGGGGCAAGGTTTTCGCCAAGCTCGATCTCGCCCAGGCATACCAACAGTTGCCGGTTGACGAGCAAACGGCAGAAGCTCAGACCATCGTCACCCACCGGGGAGCATTCAAATGCAACCGACTCCAATTCGGAGTCAGCGTGGCACCGGGCATATTTCAGAGCCTGATGGAGAGGTTATTGCAAGGTATCAAGGGGGTGGTACCTTATTTCAACGACGTCCTAGTGTCGGCGCCCAACCAAGCCGAACTAGAAAGTCGACTAAGAGCGGTCCTAACAAAATTTAAAGAGACGGGTCTAAAAGTAAAAAGGGAAAAATGCCAACTGTGCACGGAACGAGTGGAATTCTTGGGCTACCTCCTAGACCGGCACGGCATTCACCCCACAAGCAAAAAAATCAAGGCCATCAAAGAGGCCCCCACCCCTAAATCAAAGACTGAACTACAAGCATTCTTGGGGTTACTGAACTTTTACAATGTTTTCCTACCCCAAAAGGCGACGGCGGCGGAGCCCTTGCATAGGCTCCTGGACAAGGCGGCGACCTGGACTTGGGGGAAACGGGAGCAAGCCGCCTTCCAAAAAACAAAGGACCTCCTCACCTCCGACACCGTCCTCATACAATTCAGCGAAACCCTGCCTCTGGCCGTCACTTGCGACGCATCACCCTTCGGCGTCGCGCCGTCCTCAGCCATACCCTTCCCGACAGAAAAGAAGCACCCATCGCGTTCTTTTCAAGGACCCTCACCAAACCAGAGCGGAACTATAGCCAACTGGACAAAGAGGCTCTGGCTATAGTTGCCGCCATAAAACGGTTCCACGAATACCTCTACGGCCGGCCCTTCACCATTATAACGGACCACAAACCGTTGCTGGGAATCCTTGCAGGGAACCGGGCCACCCCGAACATTCTATCTCCCCGAATGACAAGGTGGTCCAAGTTCCTGGCGGCCTACAACTACAAACTCATACACAGACCGGGTAAGACGATCTCCCATGCAGACGCATTAAGCCGCTCGCCGCTACCGGAACCCGACTCTGACCCAGCACCCACGACGACCACCCTCAGCATCGAGACTCTACCCAACCTGCCCATAACCGCGTCAGACATTGCCCGAGAAACTAATAAAGACAGGCGTCTGGCGCGGGTTTTGCATTGGGTAGAGAAAGGGTGGCCGGAAAGGGACAACGACGAGTCCGTCAAGACGTTTCGAAACCGCCAAACGGAACTCTCGTTGTTAAAAGGGTGCATCCTATGGGGAGACAGGGTGGTCATTCCGGACAAACTACAGGGGAAGGTTTTGGAAATGCTGCACGAGGGGCACCCTGGCATCGTGAGAACTAAAGCCCTGGCCAGAAGTTACGCTTGGTGGCCAGGGATGGACAAACAGATAGAGGCCTGGGTAGCTAGGTGCCAACGATGCCAGGAGACAAGGCCCAGCCCACCCACAGCACCCGTCCTAGAGTGGGAAACCCCAAGGGGACCTTGGTCCAGAATCCATATAGACTTCGCCGGACCCACAAATGGACACACCTTCCTCATAACAGTTGACGCTTACTCCAACTGGCTGGAGGTAAGCAACATGAAGACAACAACCACGGAGGCCGTGACCAAAGAACTCTGCAAACTCTTTGCAACACACGGCCTCCCAGACGTCGTCGTCTCCGACAACGGGCCCCAGTTTACCTCACTGGAATTCGAGAAATTCCTGGCGGAAAGGGGCATCCGCCACGCACTAACAGCACCGGCGCACCCGGCGGCGAACGGTAGGGCGGAACGGATGGTCCAATTCACCAAAAAGACCATCCGGAAAATAGACCACGGGGAGATCCAAGAGAAAATCAACAGACTACTCTTTACCCAACACATAACCCCGAATACCACTACCAACAAAAGCCCAGCCGAACTACTAATGGGTAGAAAGCTAAGGTCCCCACTCGACAGGTTACACCCTACGTATAACCCAGAGCAGCCCCCAGACTCCAGCACAAAAAACCGAACGTTCACATCCGGGGACCCCGGATATGCCAAGAACCTGACGGGAGACCCTCTATGGATCCCAGCCGTCATCACCCAAGCAACAGGCCCACACTCGTACCGGCTACAAACAGCAGACGGACGAGCGTGGAAACGCCACATCGACCAACTTAGGTCGAGGACCACAGGCGAACCCAACCCCCGTAACGCAAACCAAGGGGGGAGGGAATACCCAGGAGACCGAATACAAGGAAAAATAAACCAGCAGTACTCACCGAAACGCAGCCATCACGACCCCTCGTCAGAAAAGAACAGCCAAGCCAGCTCGACCGACCCGGAAAGACCGAGCGGGAGCGGCGAAACCCGTAGCTCAACCAACCCGGAAGGCCCAGGAGGGAGCTACGGAGAAAGAACCGGCCCGATCGACCAGCCGGTTCCCACAGCAGCAAGAGCAACGAAGATCCCGACCGAACCGGCCGAGATCCAGCCTACAACTGAGTTGGGCAGGTCAAGTAGGACCAGACGGAGCCCCGCCTACCTACGTGACTACGCAACGTAAGGACTGAACCAAGAGGGGAGGGGTGTTCTGTCCTCATTAACATACTTGAAATCCCCGCGCTTTGATTGGCCAAAGCGCGGGGCTTTCCGATTGGTCTGGCGAGCCGCGCCGATTGGCTCGTTAAGAATCTCCCGCGATTGGTTCGTTCAGAGCGCGGGAGATTCGAAGTGCTGCCATTGGCCGCGGCCGCCGCGGCGAAAGGAATAAAAGCCACGGGCTTTTTTCCTTTCGCCGGTTCGGTTCCAGTTTCTCGAATAAAGAGCTTTGCACGAAATCACCGACTCCTGGCGTCATTTCGCGGACACGACACGCAGCATACCAGAAAGCAGGGCTGTGAAAACAAGTCAAGCCCCATTTACAGGACACAAGCAGCATGCCAAACCATGCTTCCTCTGGTCTGTGGAAAAACCTTTCTCCATGGAACTGGTCCCTGGTGCCCAAAAGGTTGGAGGCCGCTGGTCTAAAGCATTCTTTCCTAATCATGTTTAAAGCAAGGAAAGCCCATTTATCTATATAGCCATTCATGTATCTACCTATCTACATTGATGCATACATACATGCATACTGGAGGCTAACTAACCCTTTCTTACTTTTGCGTATAACTGAACAGATACACAATAACAGAGGATTTGCACCTTTCATTCTTTGCCTTGCCCACAAACAATGCCTACGTTACCATGGCAACTGGACAGCTTTACCAGGATAACATTTAATGAATGTGTGAAAAAAAACACTGTACAATTGAAATCTAGAGAAATCATCTGAGTTTCCCCTGGTTCTAGAATGTTCTCAGGTTTCAAGAGAAAGGGGTGGAGAGGAACTTAAGACCTGAAAGTGATGCTATTTGAAACGACATCTGCTTGTAAAAGACATCTGCCACATCTTTATGAAGGATTAGATAAAAGCTGCAAAAACAGGGGTTCAACAACTATCTACATTTCTCTGGTCAAATGTCTCCACAAAACTCTTATTTGGTTGAGAGGGACATGTTTCAAAGACTTGCACCTTAAAAATGTTATAAAATGTGGAGCCATTAGGTTACAAAAAGAAAAAGGCTATATGTAATTTGAAAAAAAACTTCAGATAAATCTGCACTTAAAAACATAAATGAAGTAAAATAGAAATATTACATATTCCAAGAAAGTTGTGTACAAAATCTTTATGTGTTACGGAATGTCACAAATGCAAATGGGTGTGATTTTTTAAAAAACAGAGACCAAGCACTGCAAAAACGCCCCATTACTGCAGACAATACAACAGACTAGACTTACACTATTTGTGCATCTGTAGTTGGGACTGAAGCAATAATTATAGTTTTTGGGGCTATGTTAATAAGCACTTTGGAGAACAGAGGAAGTATAGGTTCCAGATGGGGAAAGAAGCCGTGTGGTTAAATGCATGTTTGAAATGAATTACAGAGATTTTAAAAATCAAAACCAGCATCAGTTCAGTGGGAGAAAGTTGTTAATTATCACAGTAAAAACAAAAAAGTGATGAAGAAATCAAAACTTGTTCTTACTTCTGTGTTTGTTTGTTTGTTTTTTAAAGAAATGTAAAATTTATTTATAAGTCAGTTTAACTGTTGTTGACTACCACAGATATTCATGTGGCCTGTTATTGCCTTACCTGTACCGGATTAAATTTTGGCTGTTCAAAAAGATGGGAAAAAAGAAGGTTATTGGTACCCATTTCGATACAGTCTTAGGAACGATGAAATCTTGCCATCACGGCCCTACACCATTATACCTATACCATATGTAGCCTTACTTCCTCCTCCTATTTTCCCCACAACAACCACCCTGTGAGGTGGGTTGGGCTGAGACTATGTGACTAGCCCAAAGTCAGTTACCAAGATTTCATGCCTATGGAGGAATTAGAATTCACAGTCTCCTGGTTTCTACCCTGCTGCCCTCACACACTAGATCAAACTGGATCTTAAAGAGACTCCTTGCTCGCTCATGCTTTTAAAGCTGTCAGTTTTTAAAGCTATCACTTCATAACTAGGATTCAATAAAGATTTGGTGCTAAGAGATCAGGGTGTGCTGTTTTTTGTGCTTCTAGGATTCCACAGATGACTTCATGAATCTGGAATGGAGTTAAGGGAGTTATTAGGAGTGTCCAGTTCCTTCACTCTTGTAGGTTTCCCAAGTGGGACATCCCTTAGATCAGAGGTGGGAACCCAAGTCTCACAAACTGCATTTGGCTCACAAAGCACATTTTTAGTGAGTGGGACCAGACATACGGGCCCTTTCCTACATTTGAAAAGCAGGTTGGGTGCGTGATAGGAAACAAAAGGATGCCTTACTTAAACCTTGCCTTTTACCCCTATATAATACTCTTCAGACTCTTCAAAATTGGGCTATTTTCTCCTATTTTGAAGTGTTGTTAAAGAATGATATTACCAAAGTCTTGCACAGAATAAAGGTATCCTTGTACATTTTTCTCCCATGGGGTTAAGCATCTTAAAAACTCCAAACACCTTCCCAGGAAACCAGTTTAATAAAGAGAAGAATAAAGAGCATTACAGAACAGTAGCACTTTGGGATTTTTTTTTTCAGCAGTGAAAATGTTTTCAAAAGAGCATTATTAACTACTAAGACATATCATCACTTTTGCTTTTCCAGTGCCTTATATATACAAAAATATTTCATATATATATATATGGTATTCAAATTTGTTCAGGTATTTTCCCACATCATTATAATTGTGCTTTTAAAGTTGTAGCAACGTTTCGGCAGGATCTCATCTGCCATCATCAGGCTTCTGTATTGTGTTCGCCTGTGAGTCAGACTTTCACAGCCATTTCTGTTTTAAATTTGGGGCAGCCTATTGCTGTGCCAGAATGGTTTTTTCTTCATCCTGATTGGTTGGGAGTCTTGGTCTGTGTTTATCGGTCTTGGAGTTTGCTCTGTTCTGCTTGATTGGTGTTTCTAATATCTTCTGTCTGTTTTGTGGCTTTTTTTATCTTGATTGGCTGGCAACATTGTGTTTCCTGTATTGGAGGCTTTTAGTGCAGCTTGGCTCCCACTAAACGAACGGCTATCATTTATTAGGAAGATAGATTTCATCTGGGTGTTTGAGCTGGAAGTATAAGGGGGGATCTGTTTGTGCCCAGGTGTTTGCCTGGCTTGTGGTGTGTAGATTTTTTAGTTTTTGAGTGCAGGCTTCCAAATAATTGACAGTCTGGTGAAATCATCTCTTCTATTCATGCTTTCAGGTCTTTTTTCCAATATCTATGGCTTCTCTGATAATTCTGTGGCTGGGGTTTTTTATAGTGGCTAGGGTTTTGGTGCCATTGAAGTCGATGCTATGACCTGTTGCTTTCATGTGCTGGACTAGTGAGGAAGTGTGTTCCAGCTTTTTGACTGCATTTTTGTGTTCATCCAGGTGGGTACTTATTCTTCTATTGGTCTGTCCAATGTATGTGGCAGGGCACGTCGCCAAGATATTCTTAATCTTACTCAGGAAAAGACCCAAACACACCTAGACCTACATACCTGTACCCATTGTTAGGAATATAAGTCACCTAACAGGTATTTGGGTTAGAAATATATAAACCAGGATAAACATTTTAGTACTATATCTTTAAGGGAATGCAAGAGCATGCAATTGGGTGTGGTTTCTCAAACAGCCATAAGATGGAGCCAGAAACCTGGATTGTATTGTCTTAGTCTCAGAAGAGAGTGTATCTCAGTTTCCTTCTGTTGGAAAGTATTGCTGTTGCTCCATTTCTTCTAATTGACTGATATTACTGGATTTAATGTAAGTCTGTTACTGAACTGTTTTTGACACTGGAATTTGATATTTGGATTATCCCTGGATTGAAAAACTGACTGATTTACCTGTGAATGATTTTGGATTGCTTATTTTGGGCTTTGCTTAAGCCTTTCTGGAAGTAAAAACCTACATTTACTATACAGTGTATCTGTGTACTGTGTGTGTATTATTCAAACACTTCTCTCAAATACATCTCCCTGTATGCGCTCATTCTCCTAACGGGGAATTACCTCAACAACCATGAAAATCTACAAATATATATATATATATATATATATAGGTATAGGTATAGGTATAGGTATAGGTATAGGTATAGGTATAGATATAGATATAGATATAGATATAGGTATATAGATATATAGATATATATATACACATACACACACACACACACACCCCTCTTTCCCTCCATTTACGTTTTGAGCACCAAATTTTGGTCACTAAGCAAAACAGTTGTTAAGTGAGTTTTGCCCTATTTTACAACCTTTCTTGCCACAGTTGTTAAATGAATCATTCCAGTTATTAAGTTAGTAACATGGTTGTTAAGTGAATCTGGATTCCCCATTGACTTTGCAGGTCAAAAGGTTGCAGAAGGTGATCACATGGCCCAGGGACCCTGCAACAGTCATAAATATGAGTAAGTTGCCAAACGTCTGAATTTTGATCACGCGACTCCAAGGATCCTGCAATGGTCATAAGGTGTTTTTTTTAATGCCACAGTTGTAACTTTGAACGGTAAATAAAGAAATGGTTGTAAGTTGAGGGCTACCTGTAAAACACTCTGATGTCATACACAAAGAAGAACCAAAGAACCTCCCATAAAATTATTTCAGAAATTATTCCAGAAATTCAAGAAATTCAAATCCATTCGATACCAATTGTGGTATTCTCGTTTGCCTGAATTTCAGCAATGAACATGAAAAAGTGAATGCAGACACACAACCAGAGGTGGGATTCAGCTGATTCGGACCAGTTCGGGCAAACCAGATGTTAAATTTACATCTGGTTCACCAAACTGGTAGTTGAACCGTCTGGGCAGCGAACCAGTTGCTGGGAGTTTTGAATCCCACCCCTTCACACAACTGAACATTTAAACTAGAAATGCATCAGCATTTCAAGGGAGGAAACTTTCTCCTTTAGAAGCTTCTACATATCTGAAATCAAAATGAAGAGAATCCAGATAGATCAAATTACTTGTTCTAAGATAAAAGTCAAATTTGAAAATGGCATGACATGAGAATCATACCATATGAATACTAAACAAAATTCCTACCCCATCTTTGGCACCTTATGGGGGTTTCTTTATCTTTTGCTTTGCATCTTTGAATTTTATTCCTCTTTTAACATTTTCATATCAATACATTTTCCTTCTTGATAATCAGTGAGTATTACCTTCCACAATAAATTTTGACTTCTCCAAGCAACTGTAGAAGGTTAAATTTAAAATGACAAAATATTTATTCTATTAAAAGATTGGTCTCACTTTCTCAGGAGAATAAGAAAACACTTATAAAAATACTTGGAACAGCCTGTGTCATTTCTCTTCCTGAATAGGCAGCGATATCATGTTCCACTTATCACATTAACTACATCCATTGTTAATCCCATTGTAATTCGCTCAAATTAATTGTCTATTTCCTGGCTAATCAACTCCTACTTAGTGCCAAATGTTAAGTGCCATAGTAAAAACATCACCTCCACTCTAGCTCTCCATGTACAACATATGATGGGATTTTCCAGGACAAACTGTTCATAGTGTCAAAACTTTTTTTTCTCATGAAGATGAAAGAACAGAAGCAGAGAGAAATACCTTGGCCATGTTAGCAACAAATGTCAAACTTTGTGTCTGGAATGGCTTATTGTACAGCAAAATTCATTTTGATCTGTTCATGCGACAAGAGAGAACTAAAATATTATGATGAAAACTAACTGAGCCCACTGGTCTGACCACTGTTACACAAATTATATTTTCCCCTCATTTTTTATTCTTTTAGAGAAAACATTTCCATAGCTAACAATTTACAGCATGTTGACAGAAACAGCCTCCTAAGTGAATTGGAAGATATAACAATTACAAAATTCCAGACTAGTCAAAAGAAACAATACATTCCAAGAATCAGGGCACAAAATATGGAAAGTAAATACAAAGGAGATATGTCTATGGAGATTCTCAATCATCCAGGTCATGGTTGTCTTCAAAGGAGCTTTTTCCCAAAGGCAACTGGACTTTCTTGGTTTTTAACCTTGAAAATATTTAGCTTTTCATCCAAGTTTCTTCAGTTCTCTGAACTTTTTTTCAAGGAAAAAAAACCAAGAAGAACACCTTTGGGACCAAGGAGGTATATTTCAGTTTGTGTGGTCATTACAGGTACTTCAATGCTACTTCAATTGAAAGATTCTGACCGCCTTCCAAAATCTATATAAGATAACATGCCAACAAAAATTAAATATCCATATAATGTACAGTCTGATATCAATAGAAACCATAATGATAACAACTGTTGCCTGCACAGATTCCAGATACATTCTCCACTCAGCTCCTTCACCCTTTCTAAATTAGATGGCCAAATATCTTGGCTGCTATGTATACTTAATTTGGATGCTTCCATTGTTTTAAAATGTTTTAAGTATTTTATCTATAATGTTTTTTTTAAATTGTAAGCTGCCCAGAATTATTGACTGAGATGGGCGGCTACAGAAATTTGATGGATGGATGGACGGACAGATCTTATAAGTTTTCTGAATGTTTCCATTGAAGATGAAGATCTTCCAAGGGTAATCGATGCACTATTTCCTGCCTAATCAACAGCTACTTTAATGCCAAGTCTTAAATATCATAATAAAACACCATTTTCACTTTACTTCTATATGTATGGCATATCATGAAACATTCCAGAAACAAACACACACATGGAGAAGCACATAGATGGTATGGATAGAACAGGAATTAGCACTCTTTTTTTCTGCTGAGTGTTGCATTCCCTCAATGGATGCTTAAAGGTAAAAGTAAAGGTTCCCTTCGCACATATGTACTAGTCATTCCCGACTCTAAGGGATGGTGCTCATCTCTGTTTCAAAGCCGAAGAGCTAGCGTTGACCAAAAATGTCTCTGTGGTCATGTGGCTGGCATGACTAAATGCCGAAGGTGCATGGAACACTGTTACCTTCCCACCAAAACGGTCCCTATTTTTTCTACTTGCATTTTTACAAGCTTTTAAACTAAGTTGGCAGAAGCTGGGACAAGTAACGGGAGCTCACACCGTTACATAGCACTAGGGATTTGAACCACTGAACTGTCGACCTTTTGATCGACAAGCTCAGTGTCTTAGCCACTGAGCCGTGTCCCTCCAATGGAAGCTTAGCAAGCTACTAAGAGTTTCAGCTGGATCCCACAGAGATGCTAGTTTCAGCCCTTCAAAGTAGACCAGACTAGAAAACCAAAGTCATGCATGCTAATGCTACTTTTATTAGAAGGTTAGAGTAACAGAACCTTGCAAGTCTGAATGTGCTTCCCCACTCTCCCTTTATCTGCATGAAAATAATGTCTGCATGTCAACCCTGAAGCTGGCCTGGAGAAAGCCATCTTGGAACTTCAGTGCTGCCACACTGGAGCTGAGGGATAGGGAGGGTGGATTAGAGATAGCTGGGGTTGTGTAGTCAAAGTAAAATACTTTATCTTGGGAACCAAGGACTTTCTTTCGCCTGGTTTCTTTCGCCTGGAAGGAGTGATATCACCAGACCCTCAGACAGCACCCTGATTGGATCATGTGACTGATTATTTGTGGTTGTGAGAAAAAGTTTGACTTTTAATTAGGTGAAAAAACGTGGGACTTTTCAGAGTCGGCTTTTATCAGATATGTGCCAATATGATATTTTCAATAAAGCCATTCTTTGAGGAATCTGCTTGCCTTGGAGTTTTGCTTGATATGGATCTATTACTTGGACATAGGGTAGGTCTTTTGAAGAAAAAACAAGAAAGTCCAGTTGCTTCCTGAAAAAGCACCTCTGGGACAACCATGACCTGGATGACTGAGAATCTCTACAGAGTCTTAGCTGAGATGCTTTCTCAAATTTCATTTCTGCTCCAGACTCAAAATTTTATCTGACTCCTGTCTTGGTTGAAGCTCTTCCTCCTACTTCTCCAGAGTATTCCTTCTGCCCATCACAGCTAGTCACCCTAGACATTTCCAATTAACCTTTCTTTTCTATTCTCTTCTTTCCCCTATTCCAAAGACTAGGAAGGAAAAGAACTTTAACCAGGCATATTCTTGCAATTTTCTTGAAATGCAATGAAATTCAGTGGAGTATCAGTCCATGACCGTGGGTTATAGAACGCTCACGCCTATGTTAACAGGAGGTAGGATATAGCTAATTCCTATTCAAAACCACACCTATGCTCATGAAAGTTATGCCTTTATTTTTCAGGGCAGAAAAAAAAAACCCAATTTATTTATATCCTGCCTTTATTATTTTTGCAAATAACTCAAACTTATTCAACACACCTTCCTCTTCCAATTTTTTTCCACAACACCCTGTGAAGCGGGTTGGGCTGAGAGAGAATGACTGGCCCCAAGATGGCTTTCAAGGCTAAGGCATGACTTGAACTCACAGTCTCTCGATTTCTAGCTTGGTGCCTTAACCACTAGACAAAACAGACTCTTGCTATACATTGTTGTACTTTTGGCAGAATTAGAGCAGATATAAGGCTGAGACAGTAGCTCTTTTTCTGTCACACAAAATGAACATCGTTGGGTTTAACGCTCTGAGCTGAAACATGAGTTCCAAAATTCACTGTATTTCCGAACTATTTGGCCAAGTGCAGTTTCTCTGTCAAGGGCTTCCACAACCATGGCAAAGAAACACTGCAACAGCTACATTTCCTATCTCCCAATTTGTGACTTAAAAATAGTGGGTACATCTGGAATAAGAATATGCCACCTGGATTCAGCTCTGGCAGAATAAACAATCCCAAATAACCTTTTGATATCTCACATATATAATCCCATAGTGCTGTGATGGCGAACTTTTGGTACGCAGAGCCATTTGTGCTGGCACGCGAGCTGCAGGCAAACTTACCTTAGTGTGCTTGTGCACGCCTCACAGCTGATTTTTTTCAGTTGGTTTGAGGCCTTTTTTGGCCTCCCAGAGGCTTGGGAAAAGCCCACGCAAGGCTTTTCAGGTCAAATTATAGGCCTGTTTCTTCACTTCTGTAATACCGGAAGTGATGAAATGGGCTTATAATTTGGCCTGAAAAGCCTTGCAGAGGCCAAAAAAGGCCTCAAACCAGCCAAAAAATTCAGCTGTGAGGTGCAGTACAGGAAAGGGGATGGGGGGAATTGCGCACACATGTGCAGGGGGATGGGGAGGGTGCGCGTATTGCATTCTGGGTACTGGCACACAAGTATGTGCGCGCTGGTGCATGTACAATTTTTGGCACAGGAGCTCAAAAAGGTTAGCCACCACTGCCATAGTGTATTTAAGTTAAGAAACGGAGAAATAATTTTAATATGGGAAGATTCCTGTTTGTCTGGGGTGGGGGACAGTAGTTTTACTAATGAAATCTGGGTGGAAGTTGTGGATGAGGAAGTTGGCCTTCTTTCCAGCAGGCTGCAGAGCATCTGCAAGAGGATTGGCTTCAGGATTTTCCATATGACCTTAGCAGCTAGATTACACTGAGGAAAGGGTTCGGCCTTCATTGTAGGCCTGTGGAACATGCTTTATTTACGAGATGATGGAACTATCTTTTTTTTCTGTCTAGCAATAGCACATTTCTTCAGCCGCCTGATTTTCTATTCAACAGGTTGTTCTCCCTTGGAAGCATCTCAGTCTGCTTTCATCCTCCAAAAGCACAAGGGGACTTAAGAAAAGCAATGCCCTGGGACTTCCGGTTTCGCGTGGCTTCGGGGCAGCAGGAATTCGCGACAGCTCGCGATTCCTGCTGTGCTAGCCGTCGAGGTACCCCCGATCCAGATGGGTCAGGGGGATATGGCTGCCCTGTAGGGACAGCTGAAGAGAGAGGGGAGTCGGATAGGGAGGTGGGGGTGTCGCAGACCCCCCCCTTCTCCGGGAAAACCCCTTTTTCCCAAGGCGGTGGAGCGGCGGTCAGCAATGGCCGCCACGAAGAAGCCAGCAACCGGGTAAGAACTGTGCTGGAGGAAGTGTGAAGAGTGAAAGTTCTGTCTGAGCCGGGTCAAGTAACATCTTTTAAATTGCCTGGATTTGAGCTGTTTGAATTGCTGGAGGATACATTGTATCCCTAAGAAGAGCGAAAAGCGGCGGAGAAGCTGTTAAAGGGAACTTTTTTTTTTTTTTACTCTCCCACCCCACGGAAATAGCAGAAATATTTGGATATATTAGACATTGAAAGTGGATTGCTTTGAAAGTTGAAGCTAAGAGATAAAGGGATTTTTGGACATTGAAAAATTTAAGAAATTGGAAAATCTTTGCTGGAGGTATGGATTTTTGATTATTTAAAATTGTCATTGCAAGTGGGAAGGGAGAAAAAAAATTGGAGCAGAAGCTGAAAAAGGAGGAGATTGTCTAGAACGTCTTTGTGGATCCCAAAGGAAGATATATGGTAATTGGACCTCTTTGATTAAAAATTAATCCAGAAAGAGAAAGAGAAGAAGGAAGAAAAGTATTAACTTTTGGAACTTTTTTTTTAATTGCTTTTGATTGTCTTTGATTAAAAATACTTGTGGTTGTTTTGGAAAAAGTTTCCCTTTTCATAATGGCATCGTCTGTGGATGAACTAGAGACTGAATATCAAAAATATAAAAAAGAAGATACTTTGGGCGCTTTGTTTCAATTCTTAGAAATGGCGTTATGTTCTGTTGAAAAGTTGATTACGCAGCAGAAAGACTGGGACAAGGAAGAAGAGGAAGAAGAAGCCATCTTTGATGAACAATGGGTCCCTTCCGGAGAGGAGGAGAAAAAGGATAAGAAAAAGGGGATTTTAAGAATTATAAAAACAACCAAAAGAGAGAAAAATGAGCGAAAAGATGGAGGCAAGGTTAGAAAGCAAAGGAAAAGGAGCAAGAAAAGCGAAGAGAAAAAGCAAAGGGGTAGAAAGGGCAAGGAGAAGAATAAGCAAGAGAGAAAGGGGGTGAGGAGAAGCCTTAATGGGGGGAAGCAAGACCTAAAGAAAAAAAGTTTATTTAGAGACAATGGGTGAATTTAATTTAGATTAAAAGAGGGATTCTGGAGGGTATATAAGAGTGTGTTTTTATATGTGTATTTAGAATATAAAATTTATTATGTTCTTAGAATCTTTTAAACAGAATCCCAAGAAAAATTGCTATATGTAGTATTTTTAAGTTAGGGTAATGAGTTATAGATGTTACTCCAATTGGTGTACAGGAGAAGTATAGTAAAAGAAAAAAAGATGAATGGATAATTGGAAATAGAACAGACAAAGAATGTTGTTGAAAATGGTAATAAGATATGGAAGGATATATATGCTTTTTTTTGGATTTTGTATATTGATAAAAGGCAATAAAATTTTAATTAATAAATAATTTGGAGAAGTAGGGACAAGATACGAAGTTAATATTATATGAAATATTGATATTATAATCTGGAAATGTTATGCCTTATTGGTCTTTTATTATTATTTTTTCCTAGAAAAGAATTTATAAGCTGCTATGCCTTGATTCTTTGTGCATTGTTTTTATGAAACTGATAAAAATGGTTTTTATATATATATATAAAAAATAAAATGATAATAAGATATGGAAGGATATATGGGATGAATATGATGTTTGAATTTGTGTCTGTGTGAAGAGTTTTAACCCGGGAACAGACAACCTTCAGAAAAGATCTTTTAGTTTTGTTTATGTTTTGTGTTTGCATGTTTGTGTATTGTGTTTTTGGTAAAACTAACAAAATTTGGTTTTTATAAAAAAAAAGGAAAAAAGAATCAATAAAACCTTGGAGGAATGTTAGATGAGAATATTTTAAACAAGCCAGAAAGAAATGAATATGATGACTATAAAATGGATAAATATGGAAGAGAAATGAAATTGAATAGGAGTAAAGAGAAATAATGAGAAATTTGTTGAAAGATATTTGTGTGTCCATATGGAGATGGGATAAATTGGAATTACGCTGTATAAAAACAATGTTTTGTTTGACTTGTAAGGATTTATAATGTTAAGAGGTTTTATGTGTTTATGTATTTAATGGTTAATGATGTGTTGTTTTATCTTTAAAATTAATAAAAATTTGTTTCAAAAAAAAAAAAGAAAAGCAATGCCCTAAAGCAAAATTGCCTGGCTTCCTTCAGAAAAATGGCCTCAGTTCACTTCAGCTCAGCTCTCTTCTCCTGGGAACAGCACGCCTCACTTTCTGTCTTGTAGAACGAAGTACACTTCTGCAGAAGACATGAGGCTTTTTTTTAAAAAAAAAAAAAATCTAACAGAATTGTGGATTTACTCAAATTTGGTCTATGGCATGTTGGAGAGAAGCTTTTATCTCATTCTGTCTGTTTGAAATGCAAATATTTATGAGCAGGAGAAGGCTGCTCTATTCACTACTAAGCGTAATCTTTAGTGCAGTCTTAAAGGCCTCTTTTGTGGCCCTCAGAACTCTCTTCCAGTTTCACTTGTTGTGGTCCTGGACTTCCACTGAATCCGTAGATGTGGCCTTCAGCTGCCAAAAAAACTATACAACACTATGCAATGGTGATCCCATATTAATTTATGTTGTTTCTTCATTAGCGCATTTTCAGAATACTTGAAGGAAGAGCGAACTGTTTGGGAAGGAATCCTTAGGGCCAGAAGAGTTATTCTCAGCTATGGTAACTAAACATCCTACAAAAAAAAAGAAAAAGACATGTCCTCCTCATTGTTCTAAAATTCTACAACCGGTAGGCATATGTTATCATAAGCATATGTTCTTGAAAATAAATTTGTTGAAAAAATATTGCAATTGAAAAATCAGTGTTCCTGATTCTGGAAGTAATTTCATATATATGAAGGCTATAGGAAGAGGAGAAGCAGAGGCCAGGGGGACAGAGTCAAGAGAGGAATCAACCTGGAGTCATTACTTTCTCACAAGAGGTCCAAGTTCAGCCCCTCTTGAATTCCATCCCCAGGCTCTGCCTTGCCTTCTCTTACAAAGACCTACGTATATTTTTCACTTTTTGTCAGATGCAAGCAACCAGAGCTACTCATAAATAGCTAAAGCAAGCAACTGTACTATTCTCTACCTAGATTACAAGAATCTCCCCAGACTGCTAGCCTTCCCTTGGGAATGACCAGATAAAGCCTCATAGATCTTGTAGGAGGTCAAACTTACTGTATTCTTCTTGCACAATAACTCTAAGCTAAGCCCACACTTGACTTCACCTTCCAGCCTATCTGACAATTTCCCAACAGTTTTGTTGTTGTTGTTGTTAAAACATGTGTCCTCCTTTGTCTCCATTTAGTCTCCTTTCAAATTGTTTGTGTCCTCCTTTACCTGTTCAGGTGTCTGGCAATCCTATTTTCAAAACAGATTCAATTAATTAGAAGTTTTGTAAATGTTGCGGGTGTATGGCCCAGTGCAAATAAATGAGCTCAGCTATCTAACAATCTACAATCCTGCACTACTCAATATTTCTACTCATATTCCCCAAGGTAAGTTGTGATTAAAGTGAGATTTGAAAGGGCTCTCCCTCTTTTGTTCCAATACAGTAAGTCAAGGCAATCTCAGTTTTTGATCCTGTCTAGAGGAGAAGTGAAAAACAAATCAGCCTAAGAGGAGAAAAGAAAAATGTGGAAGTGACAATGGTCACCAGGATGGATTTGGCAAGCTGAGTCGATGCCCAGTTCATATCTCAGCCCTTTGTGTGCAACCTTCCTGAAGCTGTCAGTAAAAGCAGACAAACTGTTCCAGATAGTAGGAGTGTACTGTTCTTCAGTCAAAGATTAAATTCTCAGAGGAAAATGATTGTTAATTGCCAGATGAGGTGCAAAGTACAAATACACCAGCTTTTTATTTGAAAAAAAAAATGCATACCTTTCTCTGCCTTTTTCCAGTCCACTTAGTATGCAAAATTGTCTGGTACAACGTCCTGTCAATGACTACTTCAGCTTCAACCACAATAACATATAGGCAAACAATAGATACAAACTCAAAGTAAACGGCTCCAAACTCGATTGCAGAAAATACGACTTCAGCAACAGAGTGGTCAATGCCTGGAACTCACTACCTGACTCTGTTGTTACATCCTCAAACCCCCAAAACGTTAACCTTAAACTGTCTAGCGTGGACCTCATTCCATTCCTAAGGGGACATGCATAAGCGTGACTACCGTCCCAGTCCTAATGTTCCCATTTAGTCATACTCATTTATTATGTATACACTTATACCTGTTTATACTTATATGTTTATATGTTATGTTCATATTTCTATTTGTTTTCTCGTACATGCTTTACAAACTAAATAAATAAAATAAACTAGAGTTGCTCACACTCCCTGGAATCATGGGCTTCCACAGGGAGGAGTCAATATCAGCAAGGTGGCAGGGCGAACATGCAATGAAAGCTTCATCCATTTTACATTTCCATGCAATATAGATACATATACAAGAGAGGCAAGGTTCGCTTCATAATATTCCAGCTACTGTCTTGCCAATTTGGAAGACTCTCTTTCCCTAGGGAGCCTCTGCCTGGAATATCCTTGGCAACTAGATGCCAGAATAGGATGTTTTAATGAGTCTTCTAGGAAGGGGGTGGGAGGAAGCAAGAGAGGAAAAACAGATTTTCTTTTAATCTGCTAAAAATAAGGAAGAGAGGCTTTCAGGTTTTCTTCAAACATTACCCAGTTCTTTCATGCATAGGAGGAATTGAAGGCTACCTTCCAAACATCCCCCAATGCAAAAGCAACACTTTTCTTGTTAAAAAAGTTTAAAAAGTTAAATTTTATCTCCTCTCCCCAAAGGGCATTTCTAAGGGAACTCTACAGGCAATTTTCCCAAGCAAGCTAGCTGGCTTATTTACCTATTTAAACAATTTTATGGCTGCCCATCCTGCTACAACAACTCTGGGCAACCAGCAGTGAATTATTTAAAAAAAAATGCAGGAACCAAATACAAAAAGAAGTTACAGTGATATATCATGATTCCAGAGGTCCAAACAGATTCTTCCCTTTTTTAAAATCAATAGAATAGAATTAATAGATTATCAACCTAACACCAATCCAAATGGCTAAAGGATAAATCTGTTGAGATCATTCTGATTTGGGGAAGCTACACCCAGGATGGACACCATGACAGAGAAGGTACCAAGAGCATGTTCACCCTTTTGGAACAAAAGAAATAACCAGAGAGTCCTGCAAATATCATGACCCTGAGCCATGGAGTACCTTATAAGTCAGGGGTGTCAAACTCAAGGCCCGGGGGGCTGGATCCAACCCACGGGGTGCTTAGGTCTGGCCCATGCGACCACTCTGGAAACAGCAAAGGATTGGCCTATGGTGCCTCTGCCATATGCAGCCCTCCTAAGCTCTGTTTTCACTGGCAGAGAGTTGCTGGAGGCTGTCACAGCCGAAAATGGAATTTGGGAACCTGTTTTTGCTGGCAGAGTGTTTGGGCAGCCACAGGCACTCCCAACACAAGTGACATCGAGCTGGCCATGCCGACCCTGGCCACAAAGAATGTGATACGGCATGGGTTACCTTGAGTAGGGCCTTTCAATCCAGAAAATGGGACCTTGAATCTTAAGATGCTTGTAATTGATTAGCACTGATGCTACCTAGTTTGGGTAATGAAATGTCTGCAAAACAACCAAGTTCAGAGAGTATCAAGGACCCCTTCATGCTTGTAATATATTATCCTCTCAGGAAGCTACGAATACCAGGATTAAAATACCTATATCCCTTGACTAACATGCAACTTCATGAAAGTAAGAAATGAAAACATAATTCCTGAAAAACATAGGGGAGAGAGACAGAGACAGAAATGGGTGGTTATGAAGTATGATAATTATATTTTCCTATCCTGTCCACCTCAGTTGTGTTTGGTCAAGATGGTAGGTATGTATGTAGGTAGGTAGGTAGGTAGGTAGGTAGGTAGATAGATAGATAGATAGATAGATAGATAGATAGATAGATAGATAGATAGATAGATAGATAGATAGATAATGTAGGCAGGCAGATAAACAGATAGATTCCCATTAAAATAAATCTTCCCAGATGCAACTTTCTATCCTAACCCATGTGAAATTTATCTTGTCCTAAGAGATTGGGTGTTGGTTCTTACCTGACACGCCATTTCTATGAGAGTTGTGAGGATCATCCAGATAGTGAGTGGAGCTTCAGTCTCTGCTGTTGTAGGCTGAGCTTAATTTCTGAGGAACGCTCCTCCTTCCATCACGTGGCTTGCCACAGCGTTCCCCAGTTTATGCGAAGATGAGAGGAAAAACAGGCATTCGTGCCCTGGTGAGACTCCACTGTTACCTGGATGATATTCTCATCCTATCCTCCTCCAAGGAACAAGCCGTCAGACTTAAGGTGCATTGGCCGAAACAAGACCCCCCCAGACGGTGAAAGACAGAAAAGGGAGGGGCTGGACGATCCTCACAGCTCGAAGAGAAATGGCGTGTCAGGTAAGAACCAATGCCCATTCTCCTGAGAGCTGCTCGGATCGTCCAGATAGTGGGACATACCAAAGCTGGGGCCTGTCCTACGGGGGGGACACCGTCTGGTCTATAGACTCCTCTGGTTCCCTGATTACCCTCTGAAGGACCCTTCTACCAAAGGAAGCCTCCGCTGCGGCATACCTGTCAATTTTGTAATGCCTAATGAAGGGCGATGGGGAGGCTGACGTTGCTGCCCGGCAAATGTCGAGTATTGGGGCCTGGGTAGCCCAAGTGGCTGAAGTTGCCGCACTCCTGGTGGAGTGAGCCGTGATACCCCTGGGTACTTGGAGGGCCTGGGCTTGGTAGGCCTTGGAAATGTCCGCCCTTATCCAACGGCCTATGGTGGTTGAGGGTACCTTGAGCCCTTGTGACTTTGGCTGAAAGGATATAAACAGGGCCTCGGATCTGCAGAAGGTCTGAGTATGTTTAATATAGATCCGCAAGGCACGTCTAAAGTGTGCCATAATCTCTCCCTTTCATGAGTTGGCCTGGGACAAAAATTGGGGAGGATAAGTTCCTGAGCCCTGTGGAAAACCGAGTTAATCTTGGGTAGAAAGGAAGAGTCAAGTTGGAGGACCACCCGGTCGGGATGGAAGATGCACAGATCCTTCCTGACCGACAGAGCAGCAATCTCTGAAATCCTGCGGGCTGATGTGATAGCCACCAAGAACACTACCTTGTAGGATAGCAATTGGAGAGAGACCTCTCTTAGGGGTTCGAAGGGTGGCTTAGTGAGAGAAGTCAGGACTCTGTTGAGGTCCCAGGTCGGATACCGGTGAAGGGACGGTGGCCGTAAGTTTGTGGCCCCTTTCAGAAATGCTTGGATGCGGGGATGATGAGAGAGTGAGCTGACCCCCTCGCAGGCAATGACGGTGGATAAAGCTGCCACCTGACGCCTTAGTGTGTTGGGGGACAGTCCCTTGCTGAGACCCTCTTGAAGAAAGTCGAGAATTTGGGCAATAGATGGGTCGGTTGGGTCAATGAGGAGATTGGTACACCATTTGCGGAAAATGACCCCAAGTGGCATCGTAAATCCTTCTGGTGGAGGGACGCCTGGCTGCTAAAATGGTATCAATGACTTCGGTGGATAAATTTTCCCTCTTCAGACGTTCCCACTCAACCTCCAGATGGCTAGTTGGAGCCATTGGGGGTCCAGGTGAAGGAGGGGGCCCTGTGACAGGGATATCCTGTCTGCTGGGATCCTCCAGGGAGGAGCTACAGATAGGCTGCGGAGATCCGCGAACCAAGGGCGACGGGGCCAATAAGGAGCTATAAGAAGCAATTCCGCCTTCTCAAGGAGTAACTTTTGAAGAACTCTAGACATCAGCGCCAGAGGGGGGAAGGCGTAAAGGAGGCCCGAGGGCCATGGGCATCGGAGGGCATTGTGGTTCTCTGCCCCTAAGGACAGGAATCTTGAAACGAACTTTGGAAGTTGGGTATTGAGGGGGGAGGCAAACAGGTCTACTACTGGCAGACCGAATATTGCTGTCGCCTCCTGAACAGGGCTGGATGGAGGTGCCACTCCGACAGGTATATGCTCAACCAGTCTGTGGTCAGCCCTGAGTGAAAGGAGGTGAGACTCTGCCCACCGACAGAGGCGCTCGGTCTCCCTCATTAGGCTTAATGACCGAGTGCCCCCCTGCCTGTTGACATGAGCTTTGGCTTTGGCTGTTATGTTGTCGGTGAGAATGAGAACGTGGCAGCCCTGTACCTGAGGGAGGAAGCTGCAGAGGGCCAGGTGGATGGCGCGAAGCTCTAACCAGTTTATATTGCGCAGCCTTTCTGATGCTGACCATCTGCCCTGAGCTGTAAGGGACCATAGGTGGGCGCCCCATCCGGACAGTCTGGCATCTGTGGTGACGGTGAGTCATGGGGGCTCCTTGAGGAGGCAGCCCTTGTTGATCGACGCCCTGCTCCACCAAAGGAGAGAGATGAGAACCCTCGGCGAGACCTTGACCTTGCGCCTTGAGTTGCTTGATCCAGCTCTTTGGTCCGGGTGCAGGAATCACTGGAGAGATCTGGAGTGAAAACGGGCCCAGGGAATAACGGAGATACAAGAGATCATTTTACCTAGCAACTTGGATAGTTCGAGGAGGGAAACCCTCTTAAGTCGTCTGACGAGTTTGACTGAGTGTTGGATGCTGAGTATTCTCTCCGGAGAGATGAACACCCTCCCTTTGACCACACCTAGAGTACTGCATCCAGTTTTGGTCCCCATACTATAAAAAAGATGTTGAGACTCTAGAAAAAGTGCAGAGAAGAGCAACCAGGATGATTCGGGGACTGGAGACTAAGGCATATGAAGAACGGTTGCAGGCTTGGCTAGTCTGGTGAAGAGAAGGACCAGGGGAGACATGATAGCAGTCTTCCAATATTTGAGGAGCTGCCACAAAGAGGAAGGATCAAGCTATTTCCAAAACATCCAAAGGCCGGACAAGGAATAATGGATGGAAACTGAACAAGGAGAGGTTCAACCTGGAAGTAAGGATAAATTTTCTAACAGTGAGAACAATCAGAAGTTGCCTTCAGAAGTTGTGGGAGCTTCATCACTGAAAGCTTTCAAGAAGAGACTGGACTGCGGTCTGTCAAAAATGGTATGGGGGTCTGCTTGGGCAGATCACAAGAGACTGAACCTTGGATCACCTCTCCACCCTTACTAAAACCAGAATGTTCCATCACTGACTTCTTAACTGCATCCTGGCTATCCTGCTAATGCTCAGTCAGGAGCAAGTTACAAATACAAGGCCTTACAATAGCTTTTTTTTAATTTAATTTTATTTTCTTCTGAATCAAAGAATCACACCAGAGCATCTCTCTACAAACTAGCCCCCTTCTTTGGAGAAAAAAAAAACTTTAAAAAAGAGTTAATCATCTAATCCTTACTGTGGCCCCACCATTTAACACCCTGGAGTAGTTTCTGATGAGCTACAGATAATCTTTTTTATCATTTGCATAGCGCTCTGAGTGTTTAATAATGTGTCATCAAGAATCTCTTTCATTAACAGAGGCGGAGGTGGCTTTAAAAGCGAAAAGAAGAAGGTAAACAGGCATTCAGGAAAGAAGTCACCATGACAAAAACCAGCTAAAGGGCAAAATAGCACACTGAGAAACAATGCCTCTTTTGGCTTTCTACCATTTATTCCTTAATAACTTTGACTGTAATATTTCTAGGACACATCACAGGACAATAACTGGATGATGTTGATAATCCTTCTCCCTTATAAAAATTTTCATTACTGAGTGTTGCAGCCACAATTCTGGCTCAGAAATGGGAATTGATGGGGGTGGCTCAGCTTCCTCCACACACATACTTCCCCATTCTGGAGAAACATCTAAGCCTTCTACACACACACACACACACACACACACACACACACACACACACGGTGAAGCTAAGCATACATGCCAGAATTTGCTTCTGAAGGCTGCAGATGTGCAATATGATGAAAAATCTCTTTGATAAAGAGCAAGAAAGAACCGGAGAGGCAGGGGAGAATTTGGGAGATCATTTTTTTTTCCCCTGTATCAGGCTCAGAGATTTGCTTCCCATTCTAATTAACTTTAAATGCTTTGTTCCTTTCTTTCTGAAGTTCTCAGGAGCAATTTGGAAGATGTCTTTAAGTTTTTCTTATTTACCATGTGCACGCACACACAAATAGAAGTAGAAAGGGAGACGTTCAAAGAGAACACTTCAATAGTAAATAAATAAAGCACCTCGGCTCAAGGACTATTTAAAACTGGCTAAGTATCACTTTCAATTAAAAATGTTTTCCTTGACATATTTCCCACGGAGTCTTTCAAAAAGCCTAGAAAAGAGGCCATTTTGGTTCCAGTGCAGGGTGAGACCTTGTCTCAAATTCACCACACAAACAGAAGATTGCTGGTGAAATAATACCCATCTTCCTTTTTGAAGGTAGGAATGACGCTCTCAATTGATCATCCACTTGTCAGAGAAGTCCTTTCTTACAGACTGTACTACGCTCTAATAGACTATATTAAAAGAGGAGTACGGCTATTGGTACTATCAGGCATGATGACTATGTACTGTATTAAGAGATGAAAGGTAGTATGTATGTCTCCGAATCGTTGCTAGGGGACGACAGCAGAAATGGCTGTTGCCTTCATTTACTAGTGAGCTACCAAAAAAAAAAAAAAGCTATTTTTGGGTAACCAGTGAGAGATACAGGAATGCTTGACTGGTTAGATGCTTGGAGGATCTGAATTCTTCATAAAATTCTGAAAAACCTTGACTATGAACGGAGCCTAGATGGACTGAATACTATAAAGTGCCATCAAACATTTCTTACATTCATAAAGACACGTACACAGTATAGGAATAGGGAGAAACCATGATACAACCTGCAAGAATCTTTCTAAGCATATGTAAAAACCTGGAGGGTCCAAATGCTTTTTATGGTATAAAAGCTACATTAGAATGTTCTGGCTGCAAAGCTCCGACCTACTCACATCCAATGGATTGTGCTGCTAAGATCTTTAAAATATCCCATAAAAACACTGATACATTGGGAGCTGAGCAGCCATAATAAAGCGGTTTATTTAATGTTTTGTTTTGTTGCAATTTTCTAACAAAAACATAGTCAAAGTACTCACACTTTTTTTTTCTTTTTACAACCCTGTAATCCATTTTATCAGGGAAGAGTAGGCGACTGAATGCATTTATTGGCCAGATACCCTTCCTGATGTCTATGCAGTAGATGCAGCAGATATTTTCTCCTTGCGCCCTGATAGAAAAACATCTGTTTCTACGTAGGATTGAAATCTCAACCTTCCAAGTGGGAGGTGAACCTCTTCACCTGTGGGCCACTGCTTCACCATGCCACTCAGTCAAAGTAGTCACACTATTGCCATGATGGCGAACTTATGGCACTATTGCCATGATGGCGAACTTATGGCCATTTGTGCGGGCACGCGAGCCCCAGCCAAACTTACCTACACCGTGCATGCATGAGCCTCCCAACTGATTTTCAGCCCATTTGAGGCCTTTTTCAGCCTCCCAGAGGCTCGAGGGAAGCCTCTGCAGCCTTTGGAGGCCAAAAAACAGGCCCGTTTCATCACTTCCTGTATTTCCAGAAATGACAAAATGGGCCTATTTTTCAGCCTCCAAAGAGCCTCCGGGAGGCCGAAAACGACCTCAAATGGGCCGAAAATCAGCTGGGAGGCACATAATGCAGGTAAGGGGATGGCAGAGTGGGATGGGGATCATGTGTACATGCGCAGGAGGCATGGGGGGGGCGCATTGCTTTCTAGGTGCTGGCATGCAAGCATGCACAGGCAATTTTTGGCATAGGAGCCCAAAAAGGTTAGCCACCAGTGCACTATTACATCATAAATGGGACTATAAAAACTCTTTCCACAATTATAAGTAAAAGGAACATAATAAAGTAATTAAGATTGAATCCACTTTTCCTCCCCTCATCAGGAGGTATTTCTAAAGAAACAATCACCTTTCTTCTACCTGGTCTTGTACATCTATCTGATGTAAGCATCAATAATGTCTTTCTAGTTCCTGTCCATCAGCTAGTTGAAATTATAGTTAAATTCCTTTGAGGTTGAGTGCCAGAGGCCTTCCCACGACCCAGATATATTATGTGTGCAAAATCTGTCTACTCCACCCACTCAGTGACTATATTGGGAAAGGCTTTCAGGTTTCTTTGACGTGATCTGTATTTTGTAAATCCATGCTGACTGTAACTCAATAAGCCTCTCTACGACATATTTCTTCAGATCGATTCTCTCATTATGGTTTCTAACATTTCAACTTCGATATGAAGCATGATCCAAGACTGAGAAATATTGTGTATGTTCATCCCTCTCTATTGAATAGGTGGAATTATTTTATTTATTACTCCAATTCCAGAGCATTGTTATAGCTGAGAAAGGGAGGGAGGGAGGGAGGGAGGAAGATGAAGGAAGGAAGGAGGGAGGGAAGGAGGGAAGGAGGGAAGGAAGGAAGGAAGGAAAAGCTGAAATATTCTATCTGTTATTTAGTTTGGAAGAAAATATAGTTTAAAAATAAAAGTATTACTGTGGCTTAGCGTTTACATCAAGACATGACAGTGAATCTCAGCTCTCCAAATCCTTAATTCCCTAATCAACAATTTACTGAACTTTGTAGAACAGTCCCAGATACAGATGGACTGGATTAGGATTGTAACTGTAGGGAACAATGTAGCCTTATAGAACAGGTAAACCGTCTTCTGCAGTGCAAGTATTGTAAACCAAAGGCTTTATGCCAGAGGCGGTATTCAGCCAGTTTTGACAGGTTCTGGAGAACTGGTAGCAGAAACTTTGAGTAGTTCGGAGAACTGGTAAATACCACTTCTGGTTGGCCCCTCCTGCACCTATTCGCTGCCTCCCGAGTCCCAGCTGATTGGCTGGGTCTTCTTTTGTTGCCCTGCACAGGAGAAAGGAGCTGGAAAGCTGGTTAGTGGAGTGGGGAGGGAATGGAGATTTTACAGTATCCTTCCCCTGCCACCCCCACCAAGCCACACTACACACACCAAGTCTAACAGAACTAATAGTAAAACAATCTGAATACCACCACTGCATTGTGCCAGAATTTAAATCCCAAGCTTTGTCTTCCTATTCTTCCAGGTTAACAAAATTTGGGCATTCTCTTGATAGCCTTGGGAACTTTATGTACATAACAGCTCTCTGTAGCCTGGGAACCACTGGATGCCATCTCAATAGATTCTCTTCTTACAATAATGATAATAATACAAAAAAGAAGCACATATCTTATATTAGGACATTTGAACCTGGTACTTAAAGGAAATCAGTAAAAACACTTAGACATGGATGAAATCAAAATTACGGAGTAGTGGATGATTGAGAAAGGTAGTCTGAAAGATATTCAGGAACTAAGGTACGTTGAATAACCTGAAGCCTGATTTCTGATCTAACAACAACCAAAATCTGATCTCTAGGGATCTTAGTCTGATTTGCATTTGATTGACAGTTCTTTGAGAATCATATTACATGGAGACCTCTCAATCACCTCTCAGTTGTTTAACTCAAATGTAGACCTCCTTTGGACCTCCTTCTGAATTCCATTCAAGACTAGTACAAATTTGGGGGTCCTCCTTCCTGGACTCACATCTGAATGCAAAGAACAGGCGGCAGGTAGTCAAGAGTGCCTTAGCACATGACCACCTTATGCACTAGTTTCGCTCTTTCCTCAACCAGGAAACCCTTCAGACAACCACATGCTCCTTAATGACCTCTTGATTGGATTGCACACCATGGCCAATTTGCAGCTGCCCTTGAAGACAATCTGGAATGCCTCCCTGTCATCACTTCTTTTGCAAGTTGTATTGGTTACCAGTTGGTTTCCTATATAGTTAAAGGCATCATGAGCATGGCAGAGTCACTTGTTCTGAAACGCATGGCTATAGAAATTGAATGAATGAATGAATGTTGCTGATCATTACCATAAAGCCCTTTGTAGCCCAGGGACCTGGATCCTTGAAGAAGCACCTATGTCCATTTACTTCTGCTTATCCAGCACAATTAGGCAAAGTGTGCTCTGGACCCCTTCCATTAAATGTTGTCATCTTGTGACAATATGTCATACCAAGGAAATGCACTTTCTTCATTGCCCTGTCAACTCATAAAATATTTCTCTGGTCTTTTAGACTTGCCAACAGAAAGGGAGGGGGAGTAGTGTAGCAGCTTGCAAAACCGAAACTGCATTCCATAAATGTTTTCATAGATAGTTTCCAAGCAACCGAAGTTTCTGCCCTGCAAAATTCTAACTGGAGAGTATGATTGATGAATCTTGGCTATGGATGTGTCTACACCCAGGGGGCAGGAGAAAAACCATGACTGATGTGTCTCAGAGTTGGCTACACCCAGGTAGCACCACCATGATTTATTCTCCTAATAAATCTTCTTTGAGCTTTGAAAATCCGGCTAGAGACTCATGATTTAAATGGGGGTAACTACCGGAGCCCTGACATGCTCTACCTGCCATCTGGACCAGCATTTCCCCAGAGACCTGCACATGGTTCCCAACCCTCAAATGTTTCATAAATTGCTTTATACCTGGTTCTGTTTTCTCAGAAATGTTTTCAAGGAAAAACAAAGAAATTCCAGTTGCCTTTTGAAAATGGGCATTGGTCCTTACCTGACACGCCATTTCTCTTCGAGCTGTGAGGAGCATCCAGAGAGTGGGTGGTGCTTCTGTCTCTGCTGTTGTAGGCTGAGCTAATTTCCTGAGGAACGCCCCTCCTTCCATCACGTGACTCCATTCAGGCATTCCCCAGTTTATGCGAAGGCGAGAGAAAAACAGAATTCGTGCTCTCATCTTACTATACTTAAGGTTCCCTGGCCGAAAGAAGACCCCACCAGTCGATGAAAAATAAGAGAGGGGCTGGATGCTCCTCACAGCTTGAAGAGAAATGGCGTGTCAGGTAAGGACCAATGCCCATTCTCCTTAGAGCTGTTCGGAGCATCCAGAGAGTGGGACATACCAAGGCTGGGCCTGTCCTATGGGAGGGTCGCCATCTGATCTGTGGACCCCATGGGTTCTCTGGGAACCCTCTGAAGAGGCCTTCTACTGAAAGAAGCCTCAGCTAAAGCAACCTGTCAAGCTTGTAAAGTATGATGAATGGTGACAGAGGGACCCCCTTAGCTGCCCGGCAAATGTCGAGTATTGGAGCCTGGGTGGCCCAGGCAGCTGAAGTTGCTGCACTCCTAGAGGAGTGAGCCGTGATGCCCCTGGGTACCTGAAGGGCCTGAACCTCGGACACCGTGGCAATGGCCGCCCTTATCCAACGGCCTATGGTGGTTGGGGTTACCTTTAGCCCTTGTGACTTTTTGGTTGGACTTACGGAAAATCTCAGTGCGTTTAATGTAGATCCGTAAGGTACGTCGAACGTCCAGAGTGTGCCACAGTCTTTCCCTTTCGTGAGGTGGTCTGGGGCAAAATTGGGGAGGACAAGGTGCTGGGTCCTGTGGAAAACCGAATTAATCTTGGGCAAGAAGGAAGGATAGAACCGTAAGACCACCCGGTCGGGATGGAATACGCCAGGGTCCTTTGTAACTGACAGCCCAGCGATCTCTAATATCCTACGGGCTGAAGTGATAGCTACCAAAAAAGGAAACTACTTTGAGGAAGTAAAAGCCTTATTGAGGTCCCAGGTTGGGTACCGGTGGAGGGACGGAGGGCGTAGAATTGTGACCCCTTTCGGGAAGGCACGAATACGGGGTTGGAGGAAGAGGGAACTGGCCTCTTTATAGTGGATGACTGTGGATAAGGTTGCTATCTGACGTCTTAGTGTATTGGGGGAGGTCCTTTGCTGAGACCCTCCTGGAGAAATCCAAGCTCTTGAGCAATGGGAGGGGGTCGTTGGGTCAATAAGAAGTTTGACATGCCCTTTACAGAAATGGCCCAGGTGGCGTTGTAAATCCTAGTGGTTAAAGGACGCCTGGCTGCTAAAATGCTATCAATGACCTTGTTAGAGAGGATTTTCCCTCTTCAAATGCTCCCGCTCAATCTCCAACCAGCTAGCTAAAGCCATTGGGGGTTCGGGTGGAAGAGGGGACCTTGAGACAGAGAGATTCTGTCTGCTGGGATCCCCCAGGGAGGGGCTACGGAAAGGTTGCAAGGATCTGCGAACCAAGGGCGATGGGTCAATAAGGAGCTCCAAGGAGCAATCCGCCTTCTCGTTGAGTACCTTTTAAAGGACTATGGGCACCAGCGCCAGAGAGGGGAAGGCATAAAGGAGGCCCGAGGGCCACGGACACCGAAGGGCGTTGTAGTCCTCCGCCCCTGTGGATGGGAATCTCGAAACAAACCTTGGAAGTTCAAGGTCTACTACTGGAAGACTGAATATGGATGTCGCCTCTCTGAATAGGAATGGGTGGAGACGCCACTCCGACTAGTCTATGGTGGCCCTGCTCAACCAGTCTGCTCGGGTGTTGGAGATGCCCGAGATGTGGTCCGCTCTGAGGGAAAAGAGGTGAGACTCCGCCCACCGACAGAGGCGCTGGCCTCTCTCATTAGGCGTGATGAATGAGTATCCCCCTGCTTGCTGATGTGAGCTTTGGCCGCAATGTGTCAGTGTCAGTGAGGATGTGAACGAGGCGGCTGCGCACCTGGGAGAGGAAACTGCGGGGAGCCGAATGGACGGTGCGCAGCTCCAGCCAACTTATATTGCCCAGTTTCTCTGTTGCTGACCAACTGCCCTGAGTTTTAAGGGACTGTAGGTGGGCGCACCATCTGGACAAACTCGCGTCTGTGGTGACGGAGAGTCTTGGGAGCTCCTTGAGGGGGCCGCCCTAGTTGATAGACACTCTGCTCCACCCAAAGGAGGGAGGAGAGCAGCCTTGGTGAGACCTTGACCTTGCGCTTGAGTTGCTTGGTCCGGTTCTCTAGTGCGGGAGCAGGAACCCCTGGAGAGATCTGGAGTGGAAATGGGTCCAGGGAATAATGGAAATACAAGATATCATTTTACCTAGTAACTGGTTAGCTCTAGGAGGGAAACCCCTTTTAGGGCATCTGATGTGTCTGACTGATTGTTGGATGCTAAGGATTCTCTCTGGAGAGAGAGACACCTTCCCTTTCACAGAGTCTAATGCCGTCCCCAGGTGGGTTATCCTGGTGGAGGGGGATAATGGCTTTTCTACCAATTGATGAGGAGCCCATGTTCCTGGAGAGCGGTCAGAGTGATTTGAGTGCCCCTCACTGCTTGTTCCCTGGAAGGGGAGAAGATGAGGATGTCATCCAGGTAACAGTGTAGACGCACTGGGAGGGATCTGAGGAGGGCAGGTAGAGCAGCCAAGACCTTGGTAAAGGTTCTGGGGGCAGAGGCCAGCCCGAAGGCAGCGCCACGTATTGAGGGTGGAGGTTATATTGCAGAAGCACAGGAATTGGAATGAGAAGGCCGGATCAGGGTGTGTAGGTATGCCTCAGAAAGGTTAATGGATGACAACCAGTCTCTCTGTCTCTCTGTCTCCCCCAGGAGGATGGATTGCAATGGGTTCATTTTGAATCTGCGGTATACGAGATGGCGTTAAGCTGTTTTAAATCCAGAACCGCTCTCCATCCCCCGAAGTGTTTGGGAATCCCCGCCCTCTTTGCAATAGAGAAACGGGCTGGATGGTCTGTATGTCAAGCAGGTGCTGAACTGCTCGGTCCATGAGGCTGCGCTTGGAATGGTTCCTGGAGAGGAACATGCCCTGAAAAACTCGGGGGGGGGGGTTGGAATTCAAGGGCAAGGCCAAACCTGATGGAGTCCCTAACCCAGGCGTCAGAGGTGGAGGAGTCCTACAGAATGGCGAAGGCTTTAAGGTGCCCGCCGATGGAAATTACGTCTGGTGGCTTATCTGGAGCTCCGGAAGGGCCTGTTGCCAGAGCCACGAGAGGACCTCTTGAAGTTACCGCCTCTTCTGTGACAATCAGAGGAGTCGGTCCTGTCCTAGGGCTGTCCCGAGCCAAAGGGAGGGGGCCTTTGGTACCTAGGAGAGAGAGGGGATTGGAAAGGGGGACGAAGGGGAGCTCTCCGAAGGGGTTGCCGGGAGCTGAACTTTGACTGCGGAGGAGGAATGGGAGGCATTATTATTATTATTATTATTATTATTATTATTAAATGAGGATCCAAGGATGGTCCGAACAGCTTATTACCCACGAGGGGAGCGGGGGCTGATTTCACTTTATTCTTGAGAACTGCCTGCCAATGTTTTGGCCAGAGCAGACGGCGGGCAGAGACATGGGCCGCTGCAGATCAGAAAGATAAGAAATTCAAAATGGCACCCGGCCACGAGGCAGTGCCTAAAATGGTGGCCGCCTGCGACGTGGACTTATAGGGCCCTTCAGCAGCAGCAAGGAAAACAGTCTAGAGTACTTCGAGGTCCCCAGAGGAATCCAGGAAGGAAGGAGCAAGAGAGGCTTCGAACTTAAGAAAAAAACAGTGTGCGGTGGGGGGGGAAGAACGGAGCGAAACGGAGCGTCTATAAAAGCAATTTCGAGCAACAAGAAATGGCAGAGAAAGCAAAGGGAAAAGGGGGGGGTAGCTTGTAACGTATGCTAGCCTTCCCCCTGAAATCCCCTGGGGCCGGGAAGGCTTCCCAGGGGGATGCCAGATCGCAAATCTCAAAACCATTGCACAGGGCTAAGGGAAGGAAATAAAACAGATACAACCTGATAACGAAGGATAGGAGTCAAAGTAAGGCTTGTTAAGACGGCCAAGAGCACTTTGAAAACACTGCCTACTCTGCAAGCGGCTGAGCATAAACTGGGAACGCCTGAATGGAGTCACGTGATGGAAGGAGGGGCGTTCCTCAGGAAATTAGCTCAGCCTACAACAGCAGAGACGGAAGCACCACCCACTCTCTGGATGCTCCGAACAGCTCTAGGGGAATGTGCCTTCAAAACAACCATAACCTGGATGACTGAGAATCAGAAGAATAGAATAACAGATTTGGAAGGTCTTCTAGTCCAATTCCCTGCTCAGGCAGGAAATCCTATACCTTTTCAGACAAATGTCCAATTTCTCCTTAGAAACTTCAAGTGTTGGAGCATTTACAACTTCTGGAGGCAAGTTGTTTCACTGATTAATTGTTCTAATTGTCAGGAAATTTCTCCTTAGCTCTAGTTTACTTCTCTTCTTGGTTAGTTTCCATCCACTGCTTCTTGTCCTGCCCTTCGGTGCTTTGGAGAATAGCTTGATTTCCTCTTGTTTCTGGCAGCCCCTGAGATATCGAAACACTGCTATCATGTTACCCCAGTCCTTCTTTTCGTCAATCTTATACATACCCAGTTCTAGCAACAGTTCTTTTAGCTTCTAGACATATGTTTTAGCCTCCAGTCAATCTCCATAGATGCTTCTGTTGAATTTTTTTGAATGTTATTCATGTGGCTTTGCCTGGGCAGCCTTCTCCTTCTATATCATTTTTAAACACTGTGAACTGTCTAATCTTTCTGGAGTCAGGCAGCCTTGGAATTAAATAAATATATAAAAATTGGATTACAAATGTTATCTTTAAGCTAAAGATTTTAGTTTTTTTACTTCAAACATTCTTAATTAATTGCATTGTTTTGATCACCTTTTTTAGTGATCTTGGAGTTTTTAAAGTAAATACGAGGACTTGACTGCTGAAGTCATTTCTTTATTGTAAGGACTATATTACCTCCTGTAAACTTTCCAAGTTTATAGCTCATTCTGTAATCTGATTTAAAAAAAAAAAAAGAAGTAACAAAGATATTACAAGGTAATATCTATACCAATTCCAGCCACTTGCCTGTTAAAAAGGGTATAACAAAGTTAAGAAAAATATGGAGAACACATGGAAGTTCTATTGCAACTTCTTAAATTTCTTTCCTTATACATCAGCTTCCATAATGAGCACATTAAATCCATCATCTCCTCTTTTTTTTCACAACAAGAAGGGGCAGTTTTGCTTAACTTGACTTCTGGCTTGGCTGTCTGGTAAATAATGGGAGCAAATGTTATTAAGGCCTCTGTCCTGCGACAGGTTGGAGCCGGCTTCTTACTTTTATTTTTCAGTGGAGAGATTATTGCACAATACCCAACATTAAGACTGCAGGACAGGGTGCATCCATTCTGATTTGTTAAGAGCAGTGACCTAGGTGCTCAAGTTGAGAAGATTATTTCTGTAGAATTAAGAGACATTTTTCCCGCTATTAAGTATACTAGCATGAAGACAACAAATCTAAGCTAGGATCAATCATGGGTAGGGCAACTTAGGACAACAGCATTAACCCTCTTCTGGATACACACAGGCTCAAAAACTACCATCCTATCATTGGGCCCATTGGGGTTACTAAGCTTAGCTTATTGTTCTTCTCCTTTCCTGATAACATGTACAAATCGTTGTTTCATAGTACCTCCTTATTTTTATTTTATATTTATAGCTGTAGGAGGTGACCAGGCTGAAACCGAGAGAGGGGTCTAATATATGAGCAGTATCGAGTCCCTTCATGCCCACAAGAGATGTACCTCCAGCCCACCTTGAATTCCATTGACTTTATCTACCACCAATTTGCTTTGACTATTAGTAGTTCAGATTCTTGTAGACAGCTTTAACATACAATAAACTTATACAGTTATTTGAACTGCCTGGACTCCTGATTTTCGACAATTCCATTTTTATAGCCACCTAATTCAACCAAAGTACTTACAACTAAATTGTCTTCTCTCTAAAGGGCTACTAATAGATGTGATTTGCTCTTCCTACTCTGCTTCTAGTAGAGATTTATACTTGCCTATGTCCAACTATGGACTCTTTCCATAACTACCTAGGCAGTTGACTTATCTTTCTTGGTCCCTGAGCAGCAACCATATTTCCCTTTATAACCTCTCTGGGCCTCAATGACATAGCTCTCTTCTGGTAACACAGCTGGCCATTCCTATCTTTGTCACCCTAAACCAGACAATGGGTAGCCAAATGCATCCCTGAAACTCTTTCTGGGAGATTGCAGATCCTTCCAAATTCATGCTTCTTTAATTTAGTGGCAAACCATCGATTTACAGTAGTATGATTTTCTTTTCTGGGGAAAAAGGAAAGGAAAAGAAGCCTTTTGGATGAGAAGTGAAATGCCTTCAAGGAAAAAGAAAGTCCAAATGCCTTTTGAGAAAGCCCCTTTGGGACAACCATGACTTGGATAATTGAGAATCTCCATAGAGAGAAACAAAAGCTATGTGACGTTTGTGTGTTAAGCCTCTAACAGTTTTACAGCACTATTTAACAGAAAACTAGGCAGCCGGAAATTCAAGTATCTTTTTCTCCACTAACAATTAAAACAAATCTCTTTCAAGTGTTCTAATGATTTCTGTTTTTTTTAAATTCAGATTGGATGGTTGATATACGATTGTAACAAAGGATTGGGAAATTGCCATATTCTCCAGAGGATGGGTGGAGCTTCAGTCTCTGCTTATTGTAGGCTGAGTTTGATTTTTGAGGAACGCTCCTCCCTCCATCACGTGGCTTGCCATCTCGTTATCCCAGTTTATGCTCAGCCTTCGAGCAGAGTAGGCTGTGTGGTTGTGTGCTCTTGGCCGTTGCAGGATTCCCCTCACTCACCCCCTTTTTTCTACCTGTTCAGGTTGTATACACCCTTATTCTTTTCTATCTCCTTAGCCCTGCGCAGCTGGTTCCTTCGTTGGCTTGGTTTCCTGGGAGGGTTTCTCCCCCCAGGGGTTGCCAAGGGGTAGGCTCAAAAGCGTTTCGCTGCCTCCCCCACCCCTTTTTTCTCAGTTTTCTCTGCCTTGTAAAAATTATTTTAAAAGGCTCTGTTTCGTTCCGCCCCCCCCCCCGAGCTCCGTTTGAATTTTTCCTAGCGTTTTAGGCTTGTTTGCCTTTATTCTCTGTGGGCTTCCCTTGGGACCCTCTGTTTTGATACTGGGATCCTTCTGGCCTTGCCAGGTTAATTTCCACAGGATCGGTTAGTGGCGTCGCCATTTTGAAGCTCGCCTCGTGGCCGGGCGCCATTTTGAAGTGCATTTCTTTGCCTTACTGAGTGCCTATTCAATACAGCAGGCCCATAGGCCTGATTAAAAAAAAAAAAAAAAAAAAGATAAATAAAAAAGAATTGTTTTTTTGCTGTTGGAGGTTTTTTTCTCCTCCTCCCCCTGTTGGCTCTCACCGCAACCAGCTGTAGCGGCTGCGGTTCTTTCCACCACTCCCACCCGGTTGTTGCCTGGGTCGGCAGTTGGTTAGGCCTGGTTGCCTTCAAGGCCCTTAATCTGAGACCTTGCAAGGTCGTTTTTCTTCAGTTCTTTCTAGGCAAATCATAGGCCTTGACTCAAAAAAAAAAAAAAAAGTAGAAAGAACAGAGGGGGGGGGAATAATCATACGGAGCAAAGAATCCTATTAATTCAAGTTTATAATATTCGGGGGAAAGTGTGCCAAGGTATAAAGGAACTCCCAGGGCTCCCGGCCTTAGTTGTAGGTCGACCCCTAGGCGCGCCAACCGCCTCAGATTGGACTCCTATTTATCCAAAATGGCAGAGAGCAATCCCTCAAAGGGGCCTTCCTTGAAGGCCAAGGCAAAGACCCACCACCTGCGCAGTCAGGCTGAGGAGCCCACCAAAGCCTCTCAAAAGGACGCCTTAAGACGTCACAAGGCTTTAGAAAGAGAAATAGACAGACGTGCTAGACAGTCAGGCTCAGTGCCTCCAGCACCTGCCACTCCTTCCACCTCTACCCTCCCTCCCCCTCCTGCAGCTTTTTCCTCCCTATCTAGGCACAGCTCGCCCTCTCAAGGGCATCAAGCCCCGGGCACACCAACCAGACGAACTCCTGAGACCACCTTCACGCCCACGGCCGCTGGCCTACGCCAAGAGGAACCTCTCATTCAGGTGGTTCCGGAGCAGTTCAGAGTCTGGATGGAAATGGCAATTCGACAAGGAATTGCAGAAGGGATGCAGCAGATGACCAGACCGGGGTTGCCTCCACAGGCCACCGAATCTGTAAGATCATTCTCTCTTATGCCTCCCCATGGGGAGGTTTGCCCTTCAGTCAGGGAAGACGAGGAGGAAGTGGAAGGGGACCTAGATTTAGACAGGGAGGAGGAGGAACAATATGACCTGGGGTCCTTACCATACGATGAGCCTCTTCCGAACTCACACCCATCAGAGGCGGAAATGTCTGAGGACGAAGGTCTATCTCCGGATGAGCCCGCCTTTGTAGGGCTCTTTAAGCCCCAGCTTTTTAAATCCCTCCTCTACAAGGCTGGGAACATCTCGGGCCTAACAGCCCAGACCTCCTCTGATCCCATCCCCATAGTTTCGGAGGGACAAGAGGACTCCATGTTCAGTCAACCGGTAGTGGAGGCTGAGGTCATCCCTACCCCTCCCATATTCCTGGACCTGGTGTCCAAGCAACTGTCCTCTTCAGTTGCTCCCCCGGCCCCCTCGGCCAATGATAAAAGGTTCTTCAACCTCGACCTGGAGCTCTCGACCTTGCTGAGTACCCCGGAGGTTGATGAGCCCGTCGTAGGGCTGACCTCTTCCTCTGCCCTCAGTGATCCTTTAGAGGCACTCAAACCAGAGGACAAGCGGTCAGAGCTAGCATTAAGGCGAGCTCACCAGTCAGACGCATGGGCAATCAGGTTGGCTACGGCCGCTTCTTTTTTTATCAGATCTTCCATTCGCTGGCTTCGCCAGCTTAAGCAACATGTCCCGACCTCCAATATCCGCGCCCATCAACATATCACCAAAATAACGGCCGCTGCTGAGTTTTCAGCGGATGCCACCTTTCATTCCGTAAAATTCTCCTCCCGCGCCATTTCTTCCCATGTCTCGGCCCGGCGCCTGCTCTGGCTAAAACCCTGGCAGGCGGATCTCAAGCACAAGGTCAAACTAGCTTCCGCACCCATAGCCGGAAGCAAGTTGTTCGGTACTTCCTTGGACCCTCTCCTAGTCGAGGGAAGGAATAAAAAGAAATTCCTCCCTTCTCTTTCCCGCAAGTCTGATTCCAGATCTCTGCAGCCCTTTCGCAGGGCTCCCTTTCGTCCCTATCACCAACCCTTTCCTCCCAGACACCAGGGGTCCTCCTCCTTTGGTTCGGGACAGTCCCAGGACAGGTCCGACCCCTTCAACAGGCACAGAAGAGGCGGGAACTTCAGGAGGCCCTTTCGTGGCTCTGGCAGCAGGCCCTTCCGCCGCTCCAAATAAGCCTCCTGACACTATTCCCATTGGCGGGCGACTTAAAGCCTTCGCCGATCAATGGGATTCATCCACTTCAGATGCTTGGGTCAGGGATACTGTCAGGCTTGCCCTTGCCCTCGAGTTTCTCTCTCCCCCCCCCCCCGATTTTTACATTTCATGTCCCCGCTCCAACAACCCTTCCAAACGCAACCTCATGGAGGAGGCAATTCGATACCTACTGGACATTCAGGCTATCCAGCTTGTTCCTCCATCCCAAAGGGGACAGGGTTTTTATTCATGTTTATTCGTGGTGCCCAAATACTCGGGGGGATGGAGGGCTATTTTGGACCTAAAACGCTTAAACAGTCACTTACATTCAAAACGAACACACTTCAATCCATCCTTTTGGGAGTTCGGCAGGGAGACTGGTTGTCTTCTATAGACCTCTCCGAGGCATATTTACACATCCCAATTCGACCCTCCCACTCAAAATTTCTCCGTTTCAGTTACAACAACCTACACTTTCAGTACGTGGCCCTTCCATTCGGGTTAGCCTCGGCCCCCAGGACCTTCACCAAGGTTCTGGCCGCACTGGCCGCCCACCTCAGATCCATCCCGGTGCGGCTCCACTGTTACCCGGATGATATTCTCATCCTCTCCCCTTCCAGGGGACAGGCTATCAGGGATATCCACACTACACTCTCCTCCCTCCAGGAACATGGGTTCCTCATAAATTGGAAGAAAAGCCAACTGGCCCCCGCCACTAGACTACCCCACCTAGGGACTATAATTGATACAGTCATGGGGAGAGTGTTCATCTCCCCAGAAAGGATCCTCAGCATCCAACAATCAGTCAGGTTCATCAGATGACACAGGAAGGTCTCTCTCCTTGATCTATCCAAGTTATTAGATAAAATGATCTCTTGTATTCCCGTTATTCCCTGGGCCCGTTTCCACTCCAGATCCCTCCAGTGGTTCCTGCTTCCGTATCAAAGAGCTGGGACAAGCAACTCAAGGAGCAAGATCAAGGTCTCGCCAAGGGTTCTCACCTCCCTCCTCTGGTGGAGCAAGGCATCGATCAACAAGGGCTGCGTCCTCAAGGAGCCTCCAAAACTCATCGTCACCACAGACGCCTGGATGGGGCGCCCACCTTCTCTCCCTTACAGCTCAGGGCAGATGGTCACCGTCAGAGAGGCTACGCAACATAAACTGGTTAGAGCTTCACGCCATCCACCTGGCCCTCCGCAGCTTCCTACATCATATTCAGGGCAGCCACGTTCTCATTCTCACCGACAACATAACAGCAAAGGCACATATCAACAGACAGGGGGGCACTCAGTCCTCAAGTCTAATGAGGGAGACCGAGCGCCTCTGTCGGTGGGAAGAGTCTCACCTCCTTTGACTCAGGGCGGACCACATTTCAGGCACCCTCAACACCAGGGCAGATTGGTTGAGAAGGTCCACCATAGACCAGGCGGAATGGCGCCTCCACCCAGACCTGTTCAGGGAGGCGACATCAATATTTGGCTTGCCAGTGGTAGACCTGTTTGCCTCCCCCAGCAATACCCAACTTCCACGGTTCATCTCCAGATTCCTGTCCCTCGGGGCGGAGAACCACAACGCCCTCCGATGTCCCTGGCCCTCGGGCCTTCTTTACGCCTTTCCCCCTCTGGCTCTAGTTCCAAGAGTACTCCAGAAGGTCCTTCAAGAAAGGGCGGAAGTGCTTCTGGTAGCTCCTTATTGGCCCCGTCGCTCCTGGTTTGCGGACCTTCGCAGCCTATCAGTAGCTCCTCCTTGGAGGATCCCAGCAGACAGGATCTCTCTTTCTCAAGGCCCCCTTCTTCACCCAGACCCCCAATGGCTACAGCTAGCCATCTGGAGGTTGAGCGGGAACATCTAAAAAGGGAGAATTTCTCCACGGAGGTCATCAACACCATCTTAGCAGCTAGGCGTCCTTCTACCAGAAGGATTTACGACGCCACTTGGAACAGTTTCCGCAAATGGTGTGCCAATCTCCACATTGACCCTACAAACCCATCGGTAGCAAAAGTCCTCGATTTTCTCCAGGAGGGTCTCGGTAAAGGTCTCTCCCCCAACACTCTAAGGCGTCAGGTTATAGCCCTATCCACCGTAATTTCCTGCGAGGGGGTTAATTCCCTCTCTCACCATCCCTGCATCCGGGCATTTCTAAAAGGTGCCTCAAACTTACGACCTCCGTCCCTTCACAGATTCCCAACATGGGACCTCAACAAGGTCTTGACCTCCTTCACCAAGCCTCCCTTTGAACCCCTTAGAGAAGTTTCCCTCCAGTTCCTATCCTACAAAGTAGTTTTTCTGGTGGCTATTACTTCGGCCCGAAGGATTTCAGAGATCGCTGCTCTGTCAGTCAGGAAAGACCTGTGCGTCTTCCACTCTGACCGAGTAGTACTTAGACTTGATCCTTCCTTTCTCCCAAAAATTAATTCTATTTTCCACAGGGCTCAGGAACTTATCCTCCCCAATTTTTGCCGCAGGCCAATTCATGATAGGGAACAGCTTTGGCACACCTTAGATGTAAGGCAGGCCTTGCGGATTTATATTAAACGTACTCAGTCTTTCCGCAAATCCGAGGCCCTGTTCATTTCCTTTCAACCAAAGTCACAAGGCTCAAGGTTACCTCTACTACTATAGGTCGCTGGATAAGGGCGGCCATTTCTAGGGCATACCAGGCTCAGGCACTCCCAGTGCCCAGAGGTATCATGGCTCACTCTACCAGGAGTGCAGCGACATCGGCTGCCTGGGCTACACAGGCCCCTATATTCGACATTTGCCGGGCAGCAACATGGTCCTCCCCGTTGCCTTTTATTAGGCATTACAGGATTGATAAGTATGCCGCAGCGGAGGCGTCTTTCGGTAGAAGGGTCCTCCAGAGGGTGCTCGGGGATCCCGAGGACTCGACAAGCCAGACGGTGTCCCTCCCGTAGGACAAGCCCCAGCTTTGGTATGTCCCATCCTCTGGACAATCCGAGCAGTTCCAAGGAGAATGGGCGTTGGTTCTTACCTGACACGCCATTTCTCTTGGACTGGGAGGATTGTCCAGTCCCTCCCTTTTTTTCCTTTCACCGTCTGGGGGGGGCTCTCGTTTCGGCCAAGGCACCTTAAGTCTAGCAAAAGGGACAGCACGAATGCCTGTGTCTTTCTTCTCTTCTTCGCATAAACTGGGATAACGAGATGGCAAGCCACGTGATGGAGGGAGGAGCGTTCCTCAGAAATCAAACTCAGCCTACAATAAGCAGAGACTGAAGCTCCACCCATCCTCTGGACAATCCTCCTAGTCCAAGAGAAACGGCGTGTCAGGTAAGAACCAACGCCCAATCTGACTAAACTGTTTGGTTATTATTCTACTTATGTTTACTAAGAGTAATCCAGGTGCTCTATCTAAGGCAGGCAAATCAAACCAATGGAGCCATGCAAATCAAATCAATCAATGGTATTAATGGAGAAAACCAATAATACACGGTAAATCTAAAAATCATAGGGTCAAAGTTCATATATACTGTACACTAGAAGCAGATGAGATCAGTGTAAAAAGCAAAACAACAAAACAGAGTCCAAGAATCAAAACTTAAAAAGTTCAGCAAACATGAGTAAATCAAGAATATATCAGGGCAGGAATTGAGTTACTGATTGCATTTATTTATTCATTCATCATTCCCTTCCATCTCTTGCCAATAAACATACTAAACCAGTGTTTCTCAGCCTTGGCTATTTGAACATGTGTGGACTATAGGTGACTTATATTTATTCAGTAATACAGGGAATGATTGAAAGCATCACACAAAATTATAAACTAGAGAAAATTACCAAGTTCAGTCCCACAAGCACCATGGAGCTTTTTTGTCCAGGAACCAGGTGGGGTTTCCAAACCTTGAATGACAGTCTTGATCATAAGCCTGAGGCAGCAATGAAAACCACTTGCTTCCTCTCTTTCATCACATTTCCTATGGTGGGAAGACAGAGCAATTCCTGCTGATGAAACACACAAGATAGAAGATTCTACTTGAAGCAGATGGTCTGCAGGTAAACTGGATTCAAGCCATGTAGGGCCTACAGGCAATGACTAGATTCAGACATAGAAACACAGAAGAAGCCAGTGCAACTTTTCCTTTTGTAATCTTGTTTAAATGGTTCTCTCCCTTCAGTAGCCATGTTCTGAATTCAGCAGTTAACAGATGAATAACAGAATAACAGTTGGAAGGGATCTTGGAGGTCTCCTAATCCAACCCCTTGCTTAAGCAGAAGACCATTCTAAATGGTCGTCCAATCTCTTCTTGAAAATCTCTAGTGATGGAGCACCCACAACTTTTGAAGGCAAGCCATTGAATTACAACTTGGGCAAGTGAGGTGGGCTGGGCTAGATTGTCCAAGGGGTATTTCCCACTCAAAACCTCAAACAGAGACTTCTCTGCAGGAAGAGCTTCAAGATTGTGACCAGTTGCAACTGCAAAGACAGGCCCATATTTGCAAAGGAATGACAAGACATCCCATGGATGGAATGTGTCACATTAAAGCATTTTTTGAATACTTCAGGTAGACGTGAAGATGCCAGTGGGGATTAAATGTAAAAAATAAACTAAATGAAAGGATGAGCCAAGACGCTGCCTGCATGACTATGCAATGGAGCTGTTTATCTCAGCAAAGTTCACACCTTTCCTTCTCCTCCGAGCTGCACCTGGTAAATTAAGTTGTTCAGGCCTCTGGCTTGTCCACGTGAGGCTGTTGCAACCCCTCAAGAAGAGATTGGACAACTTCCATTTGCTCATCATGGTGACCTCAACCCAAAGCAACAACTGGAGGACAGATTTTTTTCAACTTGAAGATGGGTGGAGTTCAGCTCTCAGAATTCCTTAGCCAGCATGCATAATTCAACTCACAGAATCCCTCAGGCAGCATGCCTGATATCAATTGTCCAGCTGGCGAATCCAGAAAAAGAAACTCCTGGGACATTGTTTTACCAAGCGTCTACACTTTACTGAATAAATCCACATTGGCACAGAAGCAGTGAAACCAGTTCTGAGCTTCCCACACAAACGCACACATAGTCCATTTTCCCTTTCCCCACACGCCACCCACAGTCCATTTACATCCACTAATCACTTCGGTTCATTTCGTTTTGCTGATCACGCTGTGGCATCTGCTCTGGGTGTCCTTGAGGAGACAAGTTATGTTCTTGCGGGAATCAACCGATGCTTAGAGGCCATTCCTCCCACCCTTGCATTCCAATCCACTACCACCACTATTCTTTGTCAAGCTGTGAGAAAAGTGGGATATAGGTGATGGTTCGAGTCAGTCTTGACACCTGGACTTCAAATCTCAGATTTCAGCATATATGGAGTTCCAGATTGACTCTAAAGATGTTTCAGTAATTAATCTGGAGATAAGGACAGTTACTTTTGCCAGGTTCTCTGCTCCAAATCCAATTCCATCTATCGCCTCAAAAGAAACAAGGCAAAATCTCTCAGGCCATAATCTTGATCTGTTAACTTCATATAATATGTGAAGCTCTGATATTTTGCCAGCCACATTGTTGTTTGGAAAGTTTTGGGTCAAATGATGATTAAGGCAGGAGGATGGACTTATTTTAATATCCATTTTTTCTTGCTTTCTTTCCTCTTTTGTAAGGTATTCACGTTCCTGAGAAATTAATAGAATGTATACCTATTGCAGTCACCCCCATATATTACAACTATGTTTACTCCATTAAGGAAAAAATTAGAATAAATCCATTTTTTTTGTATTGCATTTGGTACTTTTTTAGTCTTGAGTGTATTACCTGCTGTGATACTGCCTTCAATTAATTTTAATTGCACATTGATTTTATTTCATGATTGCGGTTATATATTTCTGGTTGCAAGCTAGTCTAAACTGACACTGGAGAGGCCTTATAAATGCTCAAACTTCAAGTGACTGCCTTTTCCAGAGTAAATGGGGATATAATATAAGTAACTTAATGGACTGCAGAAAAATTGAACCAGGTCTGCTTTAATGATCTCAAGGAAATGTCTGGCTCCACCTTCAAAGAAAGAACAAAAGATGAATGACAAGCTAACTCAAGCATCTGGCATGGAATTATTTTACCCTACTTGTTCTGATGTTAATATTGATTTCCAATATACTGAACAATTCTTTTTCTCTATGAAATATTAAAGCAACTCGAAATATGAGGAAGCTGATCACTGAAGAAAACTACAAAAGTTAACTAGGGTAGTAGCTGGGAGAATAAAGATGCACACATCCATTGAAATTCTGATTGTGTATTGACTTAGTTAAGATTTGATACTTGTCCTTGGCTGGACATTTGAGCAACATTTTTTCCCTCTGTTTTTTTTTTAATCTACAAGCATGGATTGTATTTGTATATCCTGCTAAACCATAGTTTGCTTAACTAGTTTATTGAATAAACCAGAATTGGCTGGCTTGCATAGTCATAAACCATTCTTTATATTAACCATAACAAAATGAACTATCTTTTAAATTGCCTTATTTGTAAAATGGGTCCTCAAGTCCTCAGAGACTCTGGGGTGTTAAATTCATGAGATCAGAATCAAAAGGGCCTTTGACTCGGGAGTCTGGTCTTCACTTTTTATAAAATTGTAAAGAAATTTGCATTATATCAGGATCACCTATTTATTCCCTGTGTGTGTGTGTGTGTGTGTGTGTGTGTGTGTGTGAACAGCACATGTATATATGTGTATGAATGTAAATGTATAGGTGCACACACACACACACCTTCTGAGATTTTTCCCTCTCAAACTTTCCCCTATTCCTCTTTTACCTGGGGTTTCTCTTCCCTGGCAATGGGAGTTACATTTTAGCTTTGCTTATTTTTCCCCTGATAAGACCTGCCATGGATTCTGACTGCATTCAGTCTAACATGCCAAAGATATTTCATATATATTTATTTATAATTTCATTCACACAGGCAGAAATTTTCGATGTATATTTAGCCTCTTACATCCCCCTCAAGTGGTAAGGCCCGGGGGGAATGGAGTGAGAGAGTGCAGTTTTGAACTGCTAATGTTGGTTGGTTGGGATTTTTTATTCATTTCCCTTGTAATATTTCAAATTAAGCTGAAGAATTCAGTTACTTTTGCCCTGGTGCATATGCTTGAGTATACAGATTAAAAATTCCTCTCCCCCACTATTTTTTCTTTTTGCTAAGGGGCAGACAAAAAAATCCTGCGGTAGATTTCTTTCTTTCTTTCTTTTTTTAAGAGTCAGGAAGATCAAAGAGAAAGTGAGGGGGAAACCATCACGCTTGTATATGCAGGGAGTGGCATCCAACCCCTGAGAGAATATTGTTTCCTCAAATTTAAGCACTCAGTATAAACACAGGGCCAAAAGCCCCAGCGAAGAGGCTAATTCTCTTTGGGACAAGGAAATGAGTTCAAAGGCAAGGCTGCCCAGGTGGCTCGAATTTCCTGTAAGATAAAACCCAGCAGTCTCTCTGGCATTGAGATGCGAAAGCTTACCTGGCTCCTTGTGAAAAGCAATTTGTTTTAGATTATGGCACAGCGACTATCATTTAAAACACCCAGGATTGTGACTGAATGCAGAAGAACATATTTTCCCCTCAAATACGGCCTACAGTTGCAGGCTTCTTCAGGTTGCTTGACTAGCCCCATTATGATTCAGGGAAAGAGAACTGGGACCTGACCAGTGGTGGGATTAAAAAAAAAATATTACTGGTTCTTTGGCGTGGCTTGGTATACGTGGCATGGCTTAGTGGGCGTGGCTTGGTGGGCATGGCAGGGGAAGGATATTGTAAAATCCCCATTCCCTCCCCACCCCAACCCACTAACCTGCTTTCCAGCTCCATTCTCCTGTGCAGGGCAACAAAAGAAGACCCAACCGATCAGCTGGAACTCGGGAGGCAGAGAATAGATGGGGGAGGGGCCAGTCAGAGATGGCATTTGCCGGTTCTCCGAACTACTCCAAATTTCCGCTACCGGTTCTCCAGAACCAGTCAGAACCTGCTGAATACCACCTCTGCACTGACTAATCTTCATTAATCTATTCTGCATGCTACCCTTACTGTGCTCAATATTTGCCTCCTAATCAGTCTGTCTTTCTGTCCACTCCCCTTCCCTGCAGCCTTAGTCCACTTCACTTTTCCACTGAGGGATTCATCATTGCAGGATGCAGCAGAGAACCCAACACGAAAAATGGTGGAAGGGAGTTTAACAATATTTGGAAAAGACTCTCCTGGTCGAGCAGGGGGTTGGACTAGATGACCTCCAAGGTCCCTTCTAACTCTGTTATTCTATATCTAAATATTGCAGACTAGAGATATTCTGGTGCTTCTTCACGAGAGTCCCGCTTTCTCTTTATTTTTTATTTCTTTGATTGGTTAATTTACAGCCTATCTCCAAGTAGCATTCATGGTATAGGTAGTCCTTGGCTTACAGCCGTCCATTTAGTGACCGTTCAAGGTTACAGCAGTACTGAAAAAAGTAACTTATGATCGATTTTCACCCTTAATGCCTGTTGCAGGATCTTCATGGTCAGATCATCAAAATTCAGACGCTTGGCAACAGACATGTATTTATGACGATTGCAATATCCTGGTGTCAGGTGATCATCTTTTGCAACCTTCTGACCAAGAAAGTAATTCACTTAACAACTGTGTCACTAACTCAACCACTGCAGTGATTCATTTAACAACTGTGGCAAGAAAGGTTGTAAAATGGGGCAAAACTCACTGAATAACTGGCTTCCTTAACAATGGAAATGTTGGGCTCAGTTGTGGTCATGAGAAGAGAATTACTTGTACTCCCTCCTCCTGTTTTTCCCCCCATAGCAACAATTATCTGAAGCAAGTTTATTTATTTAATTCCTGTCTTGATTACTTTATAAGTAATGCAAGATGTCAAATATACTTTCTTTCTTTCTTAATTTTTTTATTTTTTCCAGCCTTTATTGTTTTTAGAAATAACTCAAGGAGATATCCTTGATTCATATCCAATCCATATTCATATCCAACACACATTCCTCCTCCAATTTTCACCACCACCTTTTCCTCATTAGAGCCCAGTGAACTTCTCCAACAGCCGGGAATCATGGCACAAGTATATCATGACAAAATTCTGGCTTGTATTTTTTTATTGTGTTTATAAATAACTCACGGGAGTAAACTTATCCAACACACTTTCCTCCTCCTATTTTCCTTACAACAACCACCTTGTGAGGTGATTTGGGCCAAGAGAGAGTGACTGGCCCAAAGTCACCCAGCTGGCTTTCATGCTTGAGGTGGGACTTATGGTCTCCTGCTTTCTAGTCTGGTGACTTAACCATTAGAACAAACTGGCTTTTTCAAAATACTCTGAGCACATGGTAAATGCAATGGCCAAACTGCATTTTTGCAGCACTTCTGGGGTGATAGTACATCAACTGCCAATTTAATTTGCCTATAACACTCTGAATTATAAAATGCAAATATTTTAATAATGCTACATATTGATAGCATCTTGCAAAAGATAAGAAAATGTTTCTTTGAATAATTCATAATGCTACCAGTACATTATTTGATACCGTGTTTCTCCAACAATAAGGCTTCCACCAATAGGAAGCCCCACCATGTTTTATTGGCAGGAGGTGAAATTAAGCCCCGCCCCCTAAATTAAGGCCTATTAAAAGTATGCATTTCCCCGCCATTTCTCACATCGTTCGTTCGTTAGAACTACACGAGGTGAAGAGAAATGGGGGGGAAGGGGGGGAAGGGCGGGGGGTGAAATGTGCCTTTAGGAGTGCCCTGCAGGTAGCCTAGGCTAGAATACCCCGATAGCCGATAAAAGCTCCCTTGAAGGTAGAATCACCAGCCACTTCGATCGGCCGGTAGAAGCGGCCTGGGGTGAGCGCATACACACACTCCCCTCACCAAGCCGCTTCTATCTGCCCATCGAAAGCTCCCTAAAGGACACAGTTCCCAGCTGCTTTGGGTGAGGCGTGGCTGCCCCTATCCCCTCACCTTTAAGGCAGGCTCTTTTCTGCGAGAGGAGCTCCCCAAGCGCATTCAACAGCCACTTTGATTGGCCGGTAGAAGCGGCCTGGGGCGAGAGCGCACACACACTCCCCTCCCCATGCCGCTTCTATTTGCCCATCGAAAGCTCCCTAAAGGACACAGTCCCCAGCTGCTTTGGGCGAGGCGTGGCTGCCCCTATCCCCTCACCTTTAAGGCAGACTCTTTTCTGCGAGGGGAGCTCCCCAAGCGCATTCAACAGCCACTTCGATTGGCCGGTAGAAGCAGCCTGGGGCGAGCGCGCACACACACTCCCCTCGCCGCTAGGCCGCTTCTATCTGCCCATCGAAAGCTTCCTTGAGGACACAGTCCCCAGCTGCTTTGGGCGAGGTGTGGCTGCCCCTATCCCCTCACCTTTAAGGCAGACTCTTTTCCGCGAGGGGAGCTCCCCAAGCACGTTCAACAGCCACTTCGATCGGCCGGTAGAAGCGGCTTGGGGCGAGCATGCGCACACACTCCCCTTGCCGCCAAGCCGCTTCTATCTGCCCATCGAAAGCTTCCTTGAGGACACAGTCCCCAGCTGCTTTGGGCGAGGCGTGGCTGCCCCTGTCCCCTCGCCTTTAAGGCAGACTCTTTTCCGCGATGGGAGCTCCCCAAGCGCGTTCAACAGCCACTTCGATCGACCGGTAGAAGCGGCTTGGAGCGAGCGCGCACACACACACTCCCCTCTCCAAGCCGCTTCTATCTGCCCATCGAAAGCTCCCTAAAGGACACAGTCCCCAGCTGCTTTGGGCGAGGCGTGGCTGCCCCTATCCCCTCACCTTTAAGGCAAACTCTTTTCTGCGAGGGGAACTCCCCTCGCAGAAAAGAGTCTGCCTTAAAGGCAAGGGAACAGGGGCAGCCACGCCTCACCCGAAGCAGCTGGGGACTGTGTCCTTTAGGGAGCTTTCGATGGGCAAATAGAAGCAGCCTGGCGGCGAGGGGAGTGTGTGTGCACGCTCGCCCCAAGCCGCTTCTACCGGCCGATCGAAGTGGCTGTTGAACGTGCTTGGGGAGCTCCCCTCGCAGAAAAGAGTCTGCCTTAAAAGCAAGGGAACAGGGGCAGCCACGCCTCACCTGAAGCAGCTGGGGACTGTGTCCTCAAGGGAGCTTTCGATGGGCAGATAGAAGCGGCCTCGTAGCACACGGGCCGCTCTAGGTGGGGGAGGAAATTAAGTCACCCCCGAAAAGACGGCCTCGCCGTTTTTTCAGGGGTCAAAAAAAAATGAGGCCCGGCCTTATGATGTGAGAAACACGGTAGGATAACAGGACCTATATAAAAGCTATCTACCCAATCAATTTAATATTAAGATTCTTAAAAAAAAACTTAAAAGTACATTCAAAATTGCTTGAAAGAGCTGAGAAAAAAAGTAATTATTGCAGAGATGGATTTAAGAGCTGCCATATCTCCACCAAATTAAACTCCAGTGAATAAGCTTGAAGGAAATGTGCTTATTATAAAGTCCCAAACTATGTTTTCAAACGATGATATCTGGAAGATTGCTAACTTTTTAAGTGGACCTACCAAACTTTTAATTCCTATACTAAAATTGGTTGGTACTTCCCAAGATACTAGAAGAATCTGATAAAATGAAAAATGTTTTCTATGGCAATTTGACTGTGATTCTTGCTTCCGAATGGGAATAGATCGGCCCCTTCTTGCCTATTTTCTTCTTTCTAAAGTTTTCAAGATTAGAGAATGCTTTAAATTGAAACCAACATTTGGCAGAAAGAAATAAAAAGCAAAAATAGCAACAGAACTTAGACTTTAGCCCCATAGTGCTTTACAGCACTCTCTGGGTGGTTTACAGTGTCAGCATATTGCCCTCGACAATCTGGGTCCTCGTTTTACCAGTCTCAGAAGGATGGAAGGCAGAGTCACCCTTGATCTGGACAGAATCAAACTCCAGGCTATGGGTAGAGTTTGCCTGCAACACTGCATTCTAACCACTGTGCCAGCAGGGCCCATTCATAAATAGTTATACACATGCATAAAATAGTTCCAAGAAGGACAATTAGACATAATATTGTTTCATGAAACAAAACATTCAGGTATAGTATTTAAATAAGTACTGATTTTTATTTTTTTTTAAAAAAAAACCAGTAAATTTAAGCAAACCAGAGTTTTTAATTTATGTAGATAGTATAGTGATAAATTCATTCAAAATCAAATCAAAAATTATTTGGAAGAACTGTTTCAAAACTAGTAGGGTCACCACACTTGTGTTCATTAAAGCAGCCCTTATGATCCTGAGGAAAAAGGATACTGCTTTAAAAGTCAGCTTATTAATGCATCATCATCTTTTCTTCAGGTTCATGCTTGATTTGTAGCACTTCTTCCAAATCATTTTTTGAGCGTACAACAGCCAACATATCCAGAAGAAGGTCGCAAGTATGCCTGCTTTTCTTTTTCATCCTGAACTAAGTAATAGGGGATCTAGTCTAGATTGGACTAGTTTGGATTTCGAAGTGCTTTCCAAAAACTGGATATATATTACCCAAAATTAGGTAAAAGTGGTTTTAGTTTTGGATAGCAATTCACAAACTCATTACTCAACCACAACAAGGACATTTAAATTGACTAAAAGTGTTTTACCAATATTGGGTAAACAGGATTTGCAGGTAGTCCTCGGCTTACAGCCATTCATTTAGTGACCGTTCAAAATTACATCACTGAAAAAAGAGACTTATGACCCTTTTTTACACTTATTACCATTGCACCAAGATCACATGATCAAAATTCAAATGCCTGGCATATTTATGATGGTTGCAGTATCCTGGGGTCATGTGATCGTCTTTTGTGGCCTTCTGACAAGCAAAATCAATGAGGAAGCCAGATTCACTTAACAACTGTGTTATTTGTTAACTCAAAAATATTTGTCTGGTCTTTTAGAGTTGCCAGCAGAAAGGGAGTGGGGAAAGTACTGCATTCCATAACTTCTAGGTGACTGAAGCTTCTGGTGCACAAGATTATTACTGGAGAGCATTGATGACTCTTGGCTATGAATGTGTCCCACTGGAGAATATACATCCAGGGAGTGGTGGAAGACTGGGGTCAAGGGTGAAATGAATGATGTGTCTCAGAGTCAGCTATACCCAGGTAGCACTAGCATGTTCACTCCTAATAAATCTTCTTTAAACTCTGAGAGATGCGGCTAGAGACTCATGATTTGAATGGGGTGGATGCTGGAGCCCTGACATTATTAACTTAACGATTATAAAGATTCACTTGCCACCAGTGTGGCAAGAAAGATCATAAAATGGAAAAAATTGGGGAAATGTCCCACTTAGCAACATAAATTTTGAGGTCATGTCATAAGTCAAGGACTACCTTATTGATATGTGGTTTTGGGTAATGAAGGAAAAAGTTTATGAAGTACTGCTCTACACTATATTTTCGGTAATGGCTGATTCTCTATTTTCGCCATTTATCAAGGCAGGGTGCATTTATTTCTATGGAATAGAAATCTGCTAAACAAATAATTCCCTCAACACTGTCCAACTATTTATTAAGTCTGCATTACTATTACTATTAATCTTCTCATCGTTCCTGTTACCCATCTCCTCCCATTTGTGACTGTATGACTGTAATTTTGTTGCTTGTATCCTTACAATCTTTATTGACTGTTTCCTAATATGATTTGATTGCTTATTTGTACCCTATGACTATCATTAAGTGTTGTACCTTATAATTCTTGACGAATGTATCTTTTCTTTTTATATACACTGAGAGCATATGCACCAAGACAAATTCCTTGTGTGTCTAATCACACTTGGCCAATAAAGAATTCATTCATTCACTCATTCATTCATCATTCATTCAGTGTGAGGCCCAAAGAACAACACAGCTACGTTATCTGTCCCATAACTTTTTAAATGGGGACAGCTTAATATGAGATCTTACAGACTTCAACTTCATCAGGGGTAGCTCTTTCTAGATTTTCTATGTATAATGGCTTTTAAAGCCATATATCTGTGCTGATTCTTTGTGACACAAAGCTATGTTTCACTACTTCTAAAAAAAATATACAATGGGGGTAAAAAACACCCAAGCGCCTTAATTTCTTTGTTTTTATGTTAAGTACCATTTGTGGCTTTTAATTTGCATTTTGCTGAATTTGATTTTTGTGTTTTCTTCATATTCCACAATTTCAAACATATATACAGAGCTTGCCCCTCCAAACAACAAAAAACCTTGAGCAGATGCTTTTGGAATCAGTATGCCAAAGAAAGGATATAAATGAACAAAGCAATAAAATGACACATATACATCTTTTGATTCAAGAATTCCTTGCTAGGATCTAATGCTGTCTTCGTCTGGTCCAAAGGAAAAACACCTGAAAAAACCTCAATCGGCCCATCCTTTCTAAAAGGCTCTCACCACAAGACAACTGTAACAACATTCCAGAAAAAGATTTACCATCCATCGTTCAGTCAGATGAGAACAGGAGGGAGCAAAATATGTCAGGACAGGTAGAAGTTATACATTGAAACTGCTTTGAACCTCTATCTTAGGAACTAAAAAAAAAAAAGATTTCTGTTCCATATACAAGCCACCATCCTATGGCATTGGGTGACAATTTGGCATGACTATTAAAACAAAACCAGAATCATTTCCTTCTATCTGAAATACTATTGTTGTTGTCCAGTGGTGAGTTGATTGTGTGATTAAAAAAAAATTAAATGCTGTGTAGTGTTTTTTTTTTTCTTAATGTCCAGATTTTTTTCATGTAACTTCTATTTTCTTTAAGTCTCTCCAACTTTAATCAGCAAAATGGAAGATGGACAACATGGACAGTCAGGTAGACATAGGGAAAAGGACTTTTTCAAGAAGGACAGACACAGTAGTCCTTCTCCCTAGGGATCAGTAGACCCAAAGCATAAAAATACTGGCATGATCTTACGTTGGGGAGAAATAGATCCCCAGAAAGATTTGAGGGTGGAAGGGCAGAAGGAGGGCATTTCATAAAATCAAAACAGCAGAATCTTCCGTGCAATCAAAGTCCTTTCAGACAAGCAACGCATGGTGACAAAGAGGGGGACTTTACTTGCAGGACTGGGGGTAGAACAATAGAATCAGAAGGGACCTTGGAGGTATTCTAGTTCAACCCACTTCCCATGACAAGAAGATCCAGTGTACCGGGAAGAAGGCAGAGCCTCCTCGCTGACGGACCGTAGAATGTGACTCTCTGCGGCTATGGTCTGTGCTCCTTCGTTGGAGAGCCCCGATTATTACGATTAGGGGCTGAAGCTACCTTGGAGGGGCAGCGGAGTAAGGGGAAGCCGCAAGCCAGGTTGAGGGGAGCTGCATCTCCCCCCCCGGGCTTGGTCTTTTTCCCCCTGAAGACGACTGCAGCGGTGGTTTAAAATGGCCACCCCGAAGAGGAGGACTCAGCTGGATTAAGATTTATGCAGGAGGGAAGAAAGAGGTGGATAACATCTGAACCGGGACAACTGGGCAATACAACTAAACAAAAGTACCCCGGGATTAAGGTAACATGGAATTTTTAAGAAAAGAAAAGTGAGCGGCAAAATTACAAGGGACAGGGGAAAAAAAGGAAAATATTTTTGACAGCTAAGCAGGGCTTCGAACCGGGAAAGGAAGAAGCTAGAACTAAAGATTTAACTAAATTGGACTAAAATATTTTGGGAATAAATAAGCATAAAATAAAGCTGGACTTAAGATTGTCAAAAAAATACTAATAATAAAGTTTACAAATTGGAGACTGGACTGTGCTGGAATATTGAGGTTCGAAAAACCCTAAATAAAAAAATAGGGGGAAAAGGTGAAGACTTTGTATAATGGAGAGTGCCACCTTTTGACAAAAACTTGAGCTCAAACAAGGGAAAGCATCCTGTTTCTGAATGAACTTGTGTGGATATAACATTAAAGAAATATTGAAACAAAGTAAAAATCTTAGAAAGTGAAAGCAGAACTAGAAAAAAGAAAAAAGCAAGGAAAGACTGACTGGGATTAATGGATGTTTTTGGAAAAGACCCTCGGCTGGAATAACTGAGAACTTTAGAAAATTGAAAGAAAAAAGAAGGAAAGTAAAAGTATTTTTTTGTGGACTTTAACAATCATAAAATATAAGAGTGTGTAATGATGATATCTCTTCGGGAATTAAAAATGGAACTTAAAAATATGAGAGAATTACTACAGGAAAGAGGCGAATCACTTTGCTCTGTGTTAGAAAAAAATTAATGGCGATTGAAGAATAAGAAGAAAGAGCTTCAGAGGAAGAGGAGTTGATTCAAGGAGAAAACATTTTCAATAGAAATTAACACAAAGAACACTACAAAGAAGTGGGGAAAGAAGGAAGGTTAAAAAGTTGAGATTTAAGAAGGCAATCAAAAGGGGGAATACCTGTGAAGTCAGGAAAGGCAGAAAGACCCAGCAGAAAAGGGGAAAGGAAGATATTAAGAAAGAGAGGGATATAAACTGGAATGAGAAAAGATATGGGGGGAGGAGAAGCAGTAAGAAACAGGTGCATGAAATAAAGAAATATGGAAATAGTAAAATGTTGAAAAGATATTGTTTTTTCAGAGATTAAAGGGAATTCTGCAGGGTGACAAGGGGTAATAACATTTCTGCAATTAAAAATAGAAAATAGGGTAATATAGATACTGATAACTCTTATTAAAAATCAAGGGGGGGGGAAATATGCTGCGGAATCCAAATGAAAAGATGTAATGATTATTATTGTAACTTCTTAAAAATAATGGTTTATTGGGAATCAAGATGAGGGAATAAAGCTATATTTTAATCATTGAGGTGTCACACTCAAAACAGTAAAAGGGGGAAACCTATACTTTTTTTTTTAGTGTTAAAATTTGTATTAATCTAGAATTCATAAAAAGAATGTGTAATGGAAAGGGAATATGACAGACTAAAGAACCAACTAAATTAATAAGTTAATATAGACTATTAAAAGCAAGGAGAGACATTGGTAACTTTTTTTTAATTATTATTATTATTAGGCAAACACACATTGTTTATCTTCATTTTTAAAATGAATATTAAAGGATTATATTTGAAATAATTGAAATGAAGCAAAAAGATGTTTCGATTGAGATTAATGAAAGAGGCTAGAATTAATGTGTTTGTTTCTCTCCTTACTGAAAATTTGGAATGGAAAAGGTAATAATAGAATTAAGTATGCATATATGAATGTGTAATTGCTGTCATATTTGTATGTAAAGGTGATGACCCGGAAATATGTTGTCCACTAAAAAGAGATTTTTGTTTTTAATGTGAAAAACTGAATAAAATTTGTTTAAAAAAAAAAAAAGAAGAAGATCCAATGTACCATTCCGGACTTCCTTGCCTTTTGGGGGGGGGATTGGGGTCACTGCAGATGCCCCTGCATGATACAGGGGAAAGAAAATGAATTGCACTCCATGCTTTACCACTGCAGAAGTAGAACTGCCTAAACTAGAATAACTTGCTTTTTTTTTTTTAGGAAGAGAGCAAAGATACACTAGAGCTGGGGTCGCCAACCTAATTTTAAATCCCGCGGACCAGAGATCCTGGGAAAATCCTCCAAAAAAGTCTGCAGGAAAATTCCCCACCCTGTTTTCCTACCGATGGATCATTCTTTATTTGGGATTGCAGGATACCGTCTCCAACTCCAATCTGGGGGGGGGGGAGAGAGAGAGAGAGAGAGAGAGAGAGACTGACTTTTGGCTTAATGCAAGGAAAGCAGCAGAAGCAGCAGAAGTCTTTTTTTCTCTCCCCCAAACTCCACCAGAAATGAGTCTTTGTGAGACTTGTTGCGCTGGTGCAGCCTTTTGGAGCAGAAGGCCTTGCAGGGTCCCAAAAATTCCTTTCTGGTGGAGTTTGGGGGAGAGCAAGAAAGACTTTTGCTTTCTTTGTGTACAGCCAAAAGCAGAAGAAAGAAGAGGAAAGAAACAGCCCGGTGGTCAGGTGGGGCATGTGGGGCAAGTTTCCCCCCCCTCCGCCCTTTCCCCCCTCCCCGCACTACCTGTTGTTCGCAATGCAAGCAACACAAGCCTTGTGTTTCCGCACAGCCTGGATTAATTGCTTTGCGGGTGACATTTCTCTGCGGACCACCAACGTTTTCTTGCTGACCACCAGTGGTCCCTGGCCCACTGGTTGGCAACCACTGCACTAGAGGACATCGCTAGGGCTTGCTGCTTTAGAAGAGTGAGGAAAGTCCGCAGGGACTCACACCCTGGTCAGCACTTCTTTATTCTCCTACCATCGGATAGGAGATAAAGGCATAGCCAGTCGCACCAATAGGCTGAAGAATAGTTTTTATCCGTGGGCTGTCAGACTCCAGGATGCGAAATAATCTCATAACAACAAAGTATGATTGACTTGCAGGGCCGGTGCAACGTGCAATATGTTCACATTGGTGCAACAGGATTGTGTGTTTGTTAGTAGGATTCACTGGGTATGGGATTTTTCTATCTTTCCCTGTGAGTTGCATTGAATTTGGGGGTGGGGTGCACTAAGGGAGGCTCAGCCAATCTCATTGCACACATGGAGTACACCGACAATAAAAGTTTGAACTGAGTTTGGGTACACTTAGGTTTTGGCCCCGCCCACCTCGCATCCCGGCCCCTCCCGCCGCCCTTTGATCCCTTCAAAGCCCGCGCAAGAGTTTCCGGGTCTTTTTGCAAAAGCACCTTGCTCCATCTCCCCGCCTAAAACACGCTTTCTTGCATTGCTTTCCTGACACAACGGCACCTGTTTCTGAAGCAACCGGACGGGAAATCATTTGCTAAACGGGCCGAATAAACGGGTGAGAAAGCAAGAGTCGGTCGTGCCGGGAGAAACGTCTAAGTGCATTGATCGAGCCTACCTTTTGCTGCGCTTTTAGCTCCTGGGCTGATGGCCAAGTAAAGGAGAACCCGGAGGCTTTGGGCCGAGGGTAACCGGAAGTCTCTGTTAACAACGAGCAAGAAAAGAGCTGCTGACGTAACGAGGGAAAAGTTTGTTCTGGGTTGCCTTTGCAGCTGCGGGATGGATCAAAGAGGCAAAGCGTTTTGCAGCGCTGCCGAAGACTGGTGCCCCGGAAAACGTAGTGACGCAGTAGCTCCACGCTTTATATGGGACTCCCAGCCCCACTACAATTCAGAGGGTTTCGTTTCTGAACAGTAACCGGGTTTATTCGGCATTTCTGGGCTTCAAGTCATAGGCGGTTTTTTCTTCTTCAAAAGATCAGACGCTAAGGGGTGTAGCTTGAAATCCCTTTATAATGATTTATTTCAATATGGGCCTTAAGTGTTTATGCATAAAGCAATGGGGATCATGTATGATTGAGCCCACGTGCATTGGTGCTTTTCTGAGTTTGACAGAAAACAAATTTTATCCGGGTTTAAAAAAAAAAAACATCTCGCTCTCTATTTCACTCGTAGGTAAAATACCCCTCGGTTAAGTTGGCTTGGCTGTTTGAGAAGTTCTTTCTTAGGCGATATAATGTTGGTTTTTAAGGCAAGGCAAATCCAGTTTACTTCTGAAAGTTGGTTTTGCACAAAAGGTCTCTTTGTTTTAGGGAGATAGCTGTGTTTTTATTTTTCAAATAGCCGAAGAGGACAACCAAAGAACATTTATAACCACAGCAAGTCTATTTGGGGGACAAAAAACAACAACCCTGAGTTAGGACACAGTCTGCTAAACACAATCTTCTCTGCAAGATTATGTTGATCCCTTAATAAAACCCAGTGACTGAAATCTTTAAACTGTAGATGCCAATGTTAAAGCCAATGAGGTTTATCTGAAATGTGATTATTGCTAATTGAAATCTGGAAAGCATATGAAACTCATATGCGTTTAGGACTTTGTGGCAGCACTCAGAGTTCACTTGAATGGAGCTCATAAATCTTTCAGAAAATCATATCCATATTCAGGAAGTTGCTAATAACAGAAACTTCAAGATATACTTTGTTGTAGGAAGAAGGACTTTAAGCATCTTTGGATCTTTCATGTGACTAATCTGATTCTCTTTCCATCCGAAGATATTCCTTGTTAAAAAAGCACATTAAAAAGCCATTTCCTTTTTAAAATGGTTTATCTAAATTATTATGAATGCTTTGAAAGTTTGGTACCAAAAAACACAGTTATATTAAAATAATAAAAGGGTTACATCAGGGAACTTCAGATATAAAAAGTCTACAATGAGAACATTTGCCCAATCAGGAATGGCATTATGGAAATTGCTTGAGGAATTTACATTAACAGTTATGTACTAAGGGGGAAGTTGTGTTCAAAAGCTCCATATGTTAGGGAAAGTTGTGAATGAAAACAGATGCAGATTTTTCACAGTTTTTTTTTTTAACCAAATCATAGACTGGAATGTTTCTCTACTAGTATAGATTATCAAACAGAAAAAAAAATTGTATCAATTTGCACTTCTACCTGTTATTGTGAATTTTCCTCCCCAAATCAAGCAATAATATATCAGCCCTTCAGCTTTCTGTTATTACTGTCTCGAGATCCAAAGTAAAAAACTGAAGTAAAACCAGAGAATATGAAAGCTGCCACGGATGCAGCTTTCTGCAAATCTTTTGCCCTTAGGCATTAGTCATCAGTCCATTAATCCATTTAGTGCAGTAATGTTAGTTGGCTCTCCTGATAGCACTTCTGTAGGGTATGAAATGAAGCTCTCTCGTGGCTCTCTCGTAGTGTTTTTGGAATGCAGAAAGAGAAGAATTAGAAGAATTAGAATGAGAAGAACTTTATTGTCATTGTACAAGTACCATGAAACTGTGGATGCACCCCAGCAACTGTTTGCAATACAATAAAAGCAAAGCACTTAAAAATGAAGATAAGAAAAATAGAGTACCCACGTTTCCATTTTCAATTAGAGAGTACAATATCTACGAATATACACAAAATATACATCCAGCACTGACTGTAACGCTTAGCCGAGTATAATACACAAGAGATGGATTGTACTGTAATATGTTGTTATACATCTGAATGGGGTATTGAGATTTCACATATTTCCCTCTCTTAATAAGATTGTGTTTATTTGCAGTTCGGATGGCCCAGGGAAAGAAACGATTTGTTAGTCTGGTGGTATGGGATTTTATTGACATAATTACCAGGGTGCGAGGGGTCTTCTATGATGGCCTTGATTCTGCTTTGGGAGCAGGACCTGGCTAAGGTTTCCAGGGAGGGCAGAGGGCAACCAGTGATCTTTTGAGCTGTGTTTATCACCCTCTGTACAGTTTTCCTGTCCCCAACTGTGGAGCTTGCATACCACACACCCAGACAATATGTCAGAGTGCTCTCCACAGAGGCTTTATAGAAAGCCAGCAACAGCTTCTTATCCAGATTGTTCTTCCCGAGAACCCACAGGAAGTGCAGCAGCTGATGAGCCTTCTTCACTATGGCCTTGATATTAGGAGACCAGGAGATATCAGCTGAACTGAAAAGAAAAGCTATGAAAGCCATAAAAATATTAAAAGATATTGATGATGTTCATAGTTACTGATCGTTCAGTGAACATTGGTTCATTCTGGACTCCAAGATGGGAGATTTTCATTGTATTGGGGCAAAAGTCTTTTGACCATTTACAGATAGGACTTGACATATATCCACAATTGAGCCCAAAATTTCTGTTGCTAAGTGAGACTCTTTGTTAAGTGAGTTTTGTCCCATTTTACAACTTCTCCTGCCACAGTTGTTAAGTGAATCACTACAGTTGTCAAGTTAGTAAAACAGTTGTTAAGCGACTAGCTTCCCCATTTACTTTGCTTATCAAAAGGTCTCAAAAGGGCATCACAAGACCTTGGGACACTGCAACTGTCATAAATATGCACCAGTTGGCAAGCATCCGAGTTTCGATAATACGTTGCAACAGTCAGAAGTATGGAAAAAAGGTCACAAGTCACTTGTTTCAAAGCTTGCTGTAACTTCAAACGGTCACTAAATGTGTCAGCATTCCAAGTAACAAACTCCAACCCAAAAGACTCCAAGACAAACATCTCAAAATTCAATTTTATTAGATTCGTATTGGCACATCTGGGAAAACAGGAATCGGTCAGATTCGGGTTTTCCCTTAGTAATTGAAAATGAAAACCCCATCCCCTGCACCCATCAGTCCATCACATGGTCCAATCACCATCTGCCCCAACTGGAGACATTCCTCTAAGTACTCCTTTTCCAGGTGCAGGATGACATGTCCTTGACCTGAGAATAAGAACATTCTTATAACTAATTACTTCCACACTATGAGATTCCCCCCTACCAATTTCCCAAGCACTGAAATGTGATAGTGTGGAAGCTTCTGAGGCTAAAATGGCTTCCAAAGCTGACAAAACTACTTGTACTTTCTAATAATCCCACTAAAAATATCCAGCATGAATTAGTTTTTAAGGTTTCTTTTAAAAAAAAAATAGGTCCAATTTCAAGTCCTGCATTTTTAAAAAGCACCAGGATTCTTAGTATTATATGTTAGAAAAGCATGTGAACACATTTATAAAATGAGTGCAAAAACAATGGTCCAAACATTAAACAACAGTAACTCTATAACAGAGAGCCAATTTAATGTAGTGGTTAGAAACTTGGAGACTGTGAAGTCCAGTCCCATTTTGGGCACAAAATCAGCAGGTGACCTTGGCTAGTCCCATTCTCTCAGCCCTATGACGAAGTCCAGAGCAAACCACTTGTGAAAAATTTGCCAGGAAAATTGCAAGAGTCAAAAACTGACTTGAAGGCAGATACCCACAGGTATGCAACTTCATAACAAGTATTAAGAAAATGAAAAAGTCAAGTTTGAGGTAGGGCTTAGCCAAAGTATGAGTATAATTAATTTATGTATCTATTTGTAAATCTGGATTTTGTCCAGAAATATTTTGCCCTCCTGTTCTTTATGAAAGTACTCTTAAGATTATCACTTTTGTGAAAACAAAATTGTTGGTAAAAGAAATGCTTCAAATCCATTTGAACATTTGGTATCGGACGTGGAAGAAAAAGCCTTGCAGAGTTTACCACAAGTTCTTTTTTTCCAATAATTTTTCTCCACATTTTCAGTCCAGGGAGGTTCACTCTTAGCAACTTTTAAGACCTGTGGACTTCATCTCCCAGAATTTCCCAGCCAGCCATTCTGGAGTTGATGTCTACAGATCTTAAAGGGGTGCAGCAGTTGCCAATGGGGTGGATACCCCTGTTTCAGACCAACTGGAGACTGAAGACTCCACCTTTTCCACTGCTATTTTGAAGAAGAATAGATGCTACAAGGAGTCATAAGGCAACTGAGTTCAGTATGTCTGGATAGAGCTTGAAGCAGTGTGCAGCAGCTGCCAAAAAAGCCAACACAGTTCTAGGCTGCATAAACAGAGGGATAGAATTATGATTATGTGAAGAGTTAATACCACTTTATAATGCCTTGGTAAGGCCACCCTTGGAATACTGCATCCAGTTTTGGTCATCACGATGTAAAAAAAAGGTTGACACTCTAGAAAGGGTGCAGAGGAGAGCAACAAAGATGATTAAGGGACTGGAGGCTAAACATATGAAGAACGGTTGCAGGAACTGGGTATGTCTAGTTTAATGAAAGGAAGGACTAGGGGTGATTTGATAGCAGTGTTCCAGTATCTCAGGGGCTGCCACAAAGAAGAGGGAGTCACACTAATCTCCAAAGCACCTGTAGGCAGGACAAGCAATGGATGGAAACTAAACAAGGAGAGAAACAATTAAAATTAATTAAAATCAAGGACAAATTTCCTGAGTTCAAACAATTAATCAGTGGAAGAACTTTCCTCCAGAAGTTGTAAATGCTCCAACACTGGAAGTTTTTTAAAAGATGTTGGATAACCATTAGTCTAAAGTGGTGTAGGGTTTCTTGCCTAGGCAGGGGGTTATTCGATTCTAAGTCCAAGAAGATTCTGGAACCAGTCAATGCCTATGATTCAGTGACTAGTAAACAGCAATCAAAAACATCCCTTGATGTCTTCCCAGAGGGTCAAGCTATCAAAGGGTGGCTAAGCCCTCATAATTAACATAGGTGGCGATAATTAAAAAACTGTCAAAGAATCCCCATAAAACCTTGAAGATTTATAGAAAGGCAGCCTAGAAATATATAGAAGTAGAAGCAATGCTCAAGTAAAACACTTGGAAGATGTCAGAATAAAATGTAGAGAAATAAAGCATAGAAATACATAACTTCAGACATTAAAAAAAAAAAAAACAAGTCATAAGTAGGAGAAAATACAGAGAAGAAGGCTTGATGTATGTGGAAATAAAAATGTATATCTAGAAACAGATAGATATCAAAATGAAAGCCATAAATCATAGAAGTACAAAAAAATAAAATCCTAAATTTTGTGGAACAAGAGACACTTGTTTTCTTATAAAATAATTCTCCCTTAAACCAAAAGAAGATAAAATTAATTCATTCTCTCTCTCTCTCTCTCAAACACACACACACATAGAGAGAGATTCTTCCTTGCTTTCTTAAATGTATTTTCCAATCTAATACTCTAGTGATATTGTACTGATGACAATGCTGGCTAGAAATTATCACATTTAGCCACAGGAAAATGATTGCAAATGCCATGTACTGCCTATAGCTGTGGTGGCAACCAACTGGTCTGCTTTTAAAAGAGGACTGGACAAGCTATCAGAAACTACTAGTTGATAGCTAGCTCCTGGATTATAGGCAACATGTTTAAATCCTGTTTCATGGAAATGACAGTGCAAGAGACATTCATGTAGGCTCATGACTTTATCAAATGCATTCAGTTGGCCGCTTTATGGTACAGAATGCAGAATGGGCCCTTCTCTGGTCTCTGAGCTCTTACATTGTTATTATTCACATATTTGTTTACCCCGAAAGTAAACAAAACCTACTTGGCTTGGTGCAATGTGTAAAACCAGACATTCTTTCATTCTCTTGAGGTAAAAGGGGAACAAGAGATGGCTGAAACAGAACAATTTGCTTCTAATTTATTAAAACTATTACCATTAATCCAGTTTAGGAAAGATGAGAGATGGAGGGCCGGCTCGAACAAAGTACCAAATGTAGAGAGAAGAAAGGTCTGCCTTTAAAGAGCTCGAACAAAAGAAAATATATATATATATATTGTTGAAAAATGTGTAACTGCCTTATAGCTCTTGTCCTTACCAGACAATGGAGCTCATTTAACTTCCTTAGAAATCAGAAAATATTGTAATTAGACAAAAGCTATATAACACCAGCTAACTAAGGCTTTGTACTGAGGGGCCAGGCTAGTGATGTGAAGAACCTCAAGCAACGTTTGTCAAGATGCAGTGAATCTAATCACCATCACACAATAGCAATGACAAAAGCTAAACAATTGTGCAGAAGGGTTTTTCCTCCCTTATCTGAAACAATACGAAATAATGAGCTGTACTCTGATCTGTATTTTCTGTGGCTGTTGCAGGGCAGATAGATAGTCAGACCATTGAATCCATTTTCTCTCAGCCAATCAGGCGAGGGAGGGGGAATGGAAATTAAGGGAGAAGTTGCTGAGTTTGTAAAATTAAAAAATATCGTCTGTATAGTCCTTGAACTTCTGCAAACAACGCTCACAGAATTGTCCCACAACAAACTTTCAAAACAAGCCTGAACATCTGGTTTCTTTCAAAACCCAGCACCCTATTTTCACACTTCAGAATCATATTGTAGGAAGTTAGCACACACACACACCTTTCCTAGAAAAATGAAATTTTTAGGAAATATTAAAAGGGCAGATTATTTCTCCTAAAAGGGAGGCAGAAACTCAGCCCTGCCCCACCTTTGTTAATGGGCCATTAAGGTTTGGGCCAGTCTGTTCTATATAACAAAGATCTACCTCCTTCCAACAGAGCTATTTCATTGCCCTTCATTGCACCACCCACCAAGTTTCAACCAAATTTAGCACACAGACAATCTATAAAGCTAGCTTTGACCTCTGACAGCAACCAATCTGGATAATCTTCCTGTGCCTCAAGAAGTTCAAAGCCCAGAGAGGGCATAAAACCCAGGCACTAAATATCTCCTCCCTTTTCGCCTAGGATCTCCAAGCCATGTGGTCATGGTCATCAATAAGCCATCTTTCCAAGCAGCTTCAATGTTTCCAGTGTTTTTTTCCCTACTTGGAACAGAACCCAGAAGGATATTGCTTCCAACAATATCATACTTTCTTACAGTACGAATATATTTTACCTACAGATAACACTGTCATATGGTAGATCAAATGAGAGTCACTTTTACTGTAGTGATCAAAGTACCAGTAAATCCTTCCACAAAAATTGTGCAGGTTACGTTTGCAATTTCTTTTTTTTTTAGTATATGTTTTTTTATTCATAAACATTTTGAATACAGTGTATTGTCAGGGCATATCATTTACAGAAAAGTAAAGAAAACAAAAAGAAATATGAACAAATACTTATAATAATAAGAGTTAACACAATAGTTTTAACTAGATTTCCCTTTGTATTAGCTTATTTGCAATTCTGTTAATTACTGTATATTAGCATACTTACATCATTTCCTTTATTATATTCTCCTTTCAGCCTCTATTTGAAGTTGATATGTAGAAAGCACCAGCCTGAGGATGGCGAGTGGGACTGAGCTTTGTTCGTGTATTTTCCCACGTCATTGTAGTTGTGCTTTTAAAGTTGTAGCAATGTTTCAGCAGAATCTCATCTGCCATCATCAGGCTTCTGTATTGTGTTCGTCTGTGAGTCAGACTTTCACAGCCATTTCTGTTTTAAATTTGGTGTTAGCCTACTGCTGTGCCAGAATGGTTTTTTCTTCATCCTGATTGGTTGGGAGTCTTGGTCTGTGTTTATTGTTCTTGGAGTTTGCTGTGTTCTGCTTGATTGGTGTTTCCAATATCTTCTGTCTGTTTTGTAGCTTTTTTTTTTTTCTTGATTGGCTGGCAACATTGTGTTTCCTGTATTGGAGGCTTTTAGTGCAGCTTGGTTCCCAGTAAACGGATGGCTGTCATTTATTAGGAAGATAGATTTCATCTGAGTGCCTGTTTGGGGTGTGTTTGAGCTGGAGGTATCAGGGGGGATCTGTTTGTGCCCAGGTGTTTGCCTGGCTTATGGTGTGGATATTTTTTGTTTGAGAGTGCAGGCTTCCAGATAATTGACAGTCTGGTGGAATCATCTCTTCTATTCATGCTTTCAGGTCTTTTTTCAATCTCTATGGCTTCTCTGATAATTCTGTAGCTGGGGTTTTCTATAGTGGCTAGGATTTTGGTGCCATTGAAGTTGATGCTATGACTTGTAGCTTTCATGTGTTGGACTGGTGAGGAAGTGTGTTCCAGCTTTTTTACTGCATATTTGTGTTCATCCAGGCGGGTACTTATTCTTCTATTGGTCTGTCCAATGTATGTGGCAGGGCATGATGCTCAGGGGACTTCATATATGCCTTGGTTTTCCAGGTCAATTTTATCTTTGAGGTTTCTTAGGATGGCTGCTATTTTTCTGTCTGTTCTGAAGGCAGTCTTGATGTGATGCCTGTGTAGTACCTTACTGATTTTGTCTGTAGTGCCTCTTATGTAGTGCAGGACAGCTGTTCCATGGGTCTGTTCATCTTCTGGGTCTCTATTATGTCTCAGTGTGTTTTTGTGGATCAGACCAGTGATTTTGCTTTTGTGGAAGCTGTTGGCTGTCAGTACTTTAGTCAGGGTGCATAGTTCAGTCTTTATGTGTTTGACCAAATGACTCTGAAAAGAACAAATTTACTCATTTGTACTCTGAGAAACACCTACTCTGAGGTGCTCTTGCCCAAACTGCATGGATGGTGACAGAGGGAATTCAAAAAAGTAACGTCTGATCATCCCATTAAGCATTAAAAGACAGGTGGGGCTTCAATGGAATGGTCACAACCATTCTCTTGACCTTTTTTCACCACCTCCAAGAAAGCAAGTGGACCTTCCTTGGCAGGAAGAACCATGAGAACAGTGGACCTTTTTCCAAAATAACAAATGCATCCCTTTAGAGGGCACAGAGTTGAGAGAATGTCAGTTTTGGAATAGTAATCTCGATTCCAAATTTTTGCTTTTTTTTTTTTTTTCATAACAATTGCTACTTTTTGTCAGCCCCCAACTATCAATTGGTCTTTCTGATCATCTACAGAAGAAGAAAACACCCACCTGTGTTCATAACGTCATGTGGTTCTTTGAATTGGTTAAAATGGCTATAGAATTTGTAAGCACCTTTTCAGAATTTAACCATTTCAAAGGAGAGATTTGTTTAGGTATGAATCTCTACCCCATCTTACCACCAAGTCAAAGTAATACTCCCATCTTCCCTGTATTTTCACAATAGAATTGGAAACATTATAATTGGGTCATGGCTTGGGAGAATGGACAATTGAATACAAAATCCCCATAGCTGTAGCCTGATGTTGGAGGTAAACCAAAGCCTGTGTCTACATGTAGCCCTTAGCTTTCTTTTTCTTTCTTTTTCTTTTGCAGCTCACAAAGCTCCTTCCAACACAATGTTCAAAAAAAAAAAACCCAGCACAGTGGTTTCCCATCCTTTTAAAATATGAAGTTATTTGAAGTGTGAATGTTACAAAAGGATTAACAATAGACCTCTTTTGATCCCTCAGACAGCAGAAATGCTCATCACATTAGCAATCAGATCTAAATTTTATAATAGTATACTTCTAATACTTCCTTGGAATGGAGCTGGTTTTGGTAGTCCTTGACATAAAACCACCACGGAGGCCAAAATTTCCATTCCTAGGCAAGGCAGTTATTAAGGGAGTTATGCCCCATTTTATGCACTTTTTGGGCATGGTTGTTAAGTGAATCACTACAGTTTAATTGAAACGTGGTTGTTAAATCTTGCTTTCCCTGTTGACTTTGCTTGTCAGAAGCTGCCTAGGAAGGTTGCAGGTAACAATCTATAGAATACTGCATCCAGTTTTGGTCACCACACTTAAAAAAAGATGTTGAGACTCTAGAAAGAGTGCAGAGATTAGGGGACTGGAGGCTAAAGCATACAATGAATGGTTACAGTGAAGAGAAGGACCAGGGGAGACATGATAGCAGTGTTCCAATATTTGAGGAGCTGCCACAGAGAGGAGGGGTCAAGCTGTTTTCCAAGACACCTGTAGGTCAGACAAGGAATAATGGATGGGAACTGATCAAGGAGAGATTCGACCTGGAAATAAAGAGGAATTTTCTGACAATGAAAACAATCAACTAATGGAACAGCTTGTCTTCAGAAGTTGTGGGAGCTTCATTACTGGAAGCTTTCAAGAAGAAACTGGACAATCATTTGTCAGAAATGGTGTAGGGTCTTCTGCTTGGTCAGGGGGTTGGACTAGAAGACCTACAATGTCCCTTTCAACTCTGTTAATCTGTCAATCTGTTAAACTCAGGACCCCAGGATTGTGGAACTATTATAAACACATGCCAATTGCCAAGCACGTGAAATCTGATCACGTTTGTGGGGATGTTACCACAGCCATAAGTCACTTTTTTCAGTGACTTTGAACGGTCATTAAACGAATGCTTATAAATTAAGGATTACCTGTATATTATGGGAAATAGTAATAGGGGATAGCTTACCTATTGCTCTGATGTGGTCAGCACTCAGGTTACCTGAATGTATTTATGGAGCTGTAGTTGAAATATACACTGCTCAAAAAAATAAAGGGAACACTTAAATAACACAATGTAACTCCCAAGTCAATCACACTTCTGTGAAATCAAACTGTCCACTTAGGTAAAACACTGATTGACAAATCAATTTCACATGCTGTTGTGCAAATGGAATAGACAACATTCCATTTGGATGTGGAATGTGGAAAGCATAGGCAGTTAGCAAGACATCTCCAATAAAGGAGTGGTTCTGCAGGTACTGACCACAGACCACTTCTCAGTTCCTATGTTTTCTGGCTGATGGTTTGGTCACTTTTGAATGTTGGCGGTGCTTTCACTCTAGTGGTAGCATGAGACGGAGTCTACAACCCACACAAGTGGCTCAGGTAGTACAGTTCATCCAGGCTGGCACATCAGTGCGAGCTGTGGCAAGAAGGTTTGCTGTGTCTGTCAGCGTAGTGTCCAGAACATGGAAGCGCTACCAGGAGACAGGCCAGTACATCAGGAGATGTGGAGGAGGCCGTAGGAGGGCAACAACCCATCATCAGGACCACTACCTCTGCCTTTGTGGAAGGAGGGACAGGAGGAGCACTGCCAGAGCCCTGCAAAATGATCTCCAACGGGCCACAAATGTGCATGTGGTTGCTCAAATGGTCAGAAACAGTCTCCATGAGGTTGGTATGAGGGCCTGACATCCACAGGTGGGGGGTTGTACTTGTTAGGGATAACATTGTTTACCCTAACTGGTTTAGGTAAAATAATAAATATGTTATCATGGTTTGTTAGTTAAAGTATCTGTAACTTAACTGTAAGACTGTAATTAAGGGAGTGGTTGTAAAAAGCACCATAAAAGAAGCAAGGCACTGCAGCTTGCTCTCTCTGGCTTGATGATCCCTAATAGACTGAAGACTGCGTTTTTCCCTACTGGAACAGGAGAGAGAAAGAGGAGCGTTGATCTTATCAACTGTAAGAAAAGACTGATTTATTGTAAGTGAACTGACATTGGATATTCTACACGGATTTTGCTAACTGAATATCCTTGAATGGACTGACTAAAATGATACATGACTAATGGACTGTTATTTTGACTATGCTATAAACTCTAAATGGAATAAACTATATTTTGATAGCACAAGCGTATCTGTTATTTTTATTGTATGTTAACAAACTTACAAACTTATCTCACTCATTTATCTGTGTGCCTATCTGACTAATGCTGCACATTCTGTTTAGCTTGTCTCCTTAACCCTGGTTGGGGAACACAGGCTTAACAGTACTTACAGCCCAACACCATGTAGGACGTTTAGCATTTGCCAGAGAACACCAAGATTGGCAAATTTGCCACTGGGACCCTGTGCTCTTCACAGATGAAAGCAGGTTCACACTGAGAACATGTGACAAATGTGACAGTGTCTGGAGATGCCGTGGAGAACATTTTGTTGCCTGCAACATCCTCCAGTATGACCGGTTTGGCAATGGTGTGGGGTGGCATTTCTTTAGGGGGACGCACAGCCCTCCATGTGCTCGCCAGAGGTAGCCTGACTGCCATTAGGTACCAAGATGAGATCCTCAGACCCCTTGTGATACCATATGTTGCTGAGATTGGCCCTGGGTTCCTCCTAATGCATGACAATGCTACACCTCATGTGACTGGAGTGTGTCAGCAGTTCCTGCAAGATGAAGGCATTGATGCTATGGATTGGCCCGCCTGTTCCCCAGATCTGAATCCAACTGAGCACATCTGGGATATCATGTCTCACTCCATCCATCAACACCATGTTGCACCAGAGACTGTCCAGGAGTTGGGAGATGCTTTAGTCCAGATGTGGGAGGAGATCCCTCAGGAGACCATCCGCCACCTCATCAGGAGCATGCCCAGGCATTGTAGGGAGGTCAAACAGGCACATGGAGGCCACACACACTACTGAGCCTCATTTTGACTTGTTTTAAGGACTTACATCAAAGTTGAATCAGCCTGTAGTGTTTTTTTCCACTTTAATTTTGAGTGTAACTCCAAATCCAGACCTCCATGGGTTGCTAAATTTGATTTCCATTGATAATTTTTGTGTGATTTTGTTGTAAGCACATTCAACTATGTAATGAACAAAGTATTTAATAAGAATATTTCATTCATTCAGATCTAGGATGTCTTATTTTTTTGTTCCCTTTATTTTTTTGAGCAGTGTAAATAAAATGCAATGAGAAACTCACGAGATTCCTAGCCCTGATCAGTTGCATGTGGGCAATGTGAGTCTATCTGCATGGCCTCATTACTTTGTCACTGTAGCCCATAATCTGAAAAATGTTAGGTGCTTGTAGAAAGTTAGCACCCACCCCTCTCCTAGAAGAATGGACTATTTTGAGAAATATTAAAAAGGCAGAATATTATATTTCCCTGGATGAGAAATGGAGAAACATTCTCTTGGAAAGCAGCCCCACCTTTCTTAATAGCCCTCAACAGATGTCAACATTTAAAGAGATAGATAGCTCTATTCATAAGCAAATTCCCTGCAGCAAGGTCTGAAGAAAGGTAGGGTTAGCCCTCAGCCACAGTAGGAATTGTCCAGCAAGCCCCTTCATTGCATCAGCCTAAACTTCAACCAAACTTAGCTCAAACTCCTAGGATTTGTACATAGTACCATGGGAGTCTGACAATAGCCAATAGAATACATGTTCTTGCACAGGAACAGGAATCTCAAGTTCAAAATCCAAGAGAAGGTATACATACTCCCCCACACACTCTCAACTCCATCTGGTCAGCCGCACCAGAACCACAAACAAGTGCTTCTGTTCATCAATAAATGGACCCTTTTCCCAATCAGCCTCCAGCCTCCATTTTGTCCCCATTACCTTTCTCCCGGGTTGGAATAGACCTGGCTATTTCTTCCAATGTGCTGCTGTCAGTCACCAAAAGTATGTCTGTCCTGGTTCAATTTGAACATAGAGTTTAATTCAGCTAGCACAAAATTCACTTGGGGTCATTTCAGTTAAGAAAAGACCTCAGAATGCCTCAGTCAAGTGAGACAGTCGATGAAGTATACATCTATTTACTCTTTCGTCATGATGGGGGGGAGGGGGGAGAAGAGGCTCTGATTGTTTTGACTGCCATTCCCAGTCCCCTAACATCACTTGCCATCATTTTCCTTTCATAAACCAGACTTGAACACAGATAATACCATTCATTAGGAGGACCAGGTAGACATGGTGGAGCCCATTTGCAATCTTTTTTTTTTTTTATGTTGATGCCTGAGGTTCTTGCTGTGAAGAATTTTTTTTAAAAAAAGAAGTAGAAGTGAGGTCTGGATGAACTCATCAGTGCTCATTAGTAGCATTACATTGCAGGATGCTATTTGAAAAGCTATTAAAGTTGATTGGTAAGGCTGTGATTGCTTGTGCTGTTTTATTTCCTTTTCGTTGTTATTGTTGGCATAAGTGTCAAATTAAAGATATACCCATAGAACAGCACTATGCATATTCATTGTAAAGTAAGTCCCCACTGTGTTCCATCAAGCTTTATTCCCAGGGAAGAGCACTTAAAACTTCGACCTAATTATTATAACTTTTTCTGGCTCTGCAGCCCTGAACTTTATTCAATTTATATCTTGGCACAGGCTTTAGGAAGCCTCAGAATATTTAAAAGTCTCCTGGTAGTTAATTTCCCCTTGGGAAAACAACAAATAAAAACCTAGAGGAATGCATATCAATAAATAAAGGGTTTTTCAAAAAGTGGTCCATGCAATCTGGTAATTGTTATTTTACAGTGTGACATAGAGGTTAAAAGTGTTGGTTATGACAGAATAACTTTGAACTGGACACTCTTTTTCAAGCAAACCATGTCCTGGAATGGCTGTTATGGAGGTAAAATGAAAGGAGGCCATCATTTTAATTGCCTTGAACTCTGGAAGAAAATTGGGGTATATAAGATAGTCCTTGACTTACGGGCCATAATTCTGCCCCAAATTTCCATTGCCAAGCAAAACAGTTGTCAAGTGAGTTGTGTTCTGTCCCTAATTTACATACTCGAAATCCCCGCGCTTTGATTGGCTAAAGCGCGGGGATTTCTAATTGGCCAGGCGAGCCGCGCCGATTGGCCCGTTGAAAGTCTCCCGTGATTGGCTCACTCCAAGAGCGGGAGACTTGAAATGCTGCCATTGGCCGCGGCCGCCGCGGCGAAAAGGATAAAAGCCGCGGGCTTTTTCCTTTTCGCCGGTTCGGTTCTCAACTTTAAAATAAAGAGCTTTAAATTAAGTCACCGACTCCTGGCGTCTTTTGCGGACACGACACTGGTGACAAAGGTGGGATCCAGACCCTGAACCGAACCCCGTGTCCGACAAGAGCCAGACTTAGCACCGACATGGCGAAAATCGCACCGCCCGCCCCCTTCAACCCCGCCACCGAGGACTGGGAATCATTCTCAGATCGATTCCGCATGTACCTCAAGTGCACCGGAATGAAGGACGCCCCGGGCCCGCTAAAACGCACCGTTTTCCTTACGCATTGCGGAACCGAAGTATTCCAGATGGCCAAAGCATTGGCCAAGCCGGCCGACGCAACCGCCATGGATTGGGACATCCTCGAACCTATCCTTCGGCGACATTACGCCCCCGAGGTCCCAATCCTGATCCGGCGCAACGAATTCTACCGGCGGGACCAGAAACCAGGCGAAAAACTGAGCGACTTCGTCGCCGAGCTGTGGCGCATAGGAGGGCTCTGCGAATTTGACGGCCTAAATAGCCTTCTAAGAGACCGATTCGTACTCGGCCTATGGGACCCTGCACTCCAGAGCCGGCTTATGGCTAAGGGCGACATCAGCCTAGCAGACGCCCTCACCGCAGCCGCAGCCGCAGAAGCGACCCGCACTTCCGCTGACAGCATGCGAAAACCAGACACAAAGGTCGGAAACAACAACCCGGCGAGGTCGGCCGACCCAAAAAACGAAACGACCGCACACTACGGCGATTTCCATTCTACATCCAGCACGTCTGAAGATGAAGAAGACATACATCGAGTCCAGACGGGGCGCGGCGACCAACGGAACCAGAGAGGTCGTAGGTCGAGGACCAACTGTGCCGGCTGCGGCGGCGACCACCCCAGATCAGAATGCCGATTTTTTGACTCTATCTGTCGGCATTGTGATAAAAGGGGACACATCGCCCGGGTTTGCTGCCAAAAGAAGACTCGCAGTCCACCCAGATGGGACCAACACGATCGTAAGAGAGAAAGCCCACCGCCCAGGACCAGAGATCGCCAATCGGACAGCCGGTGGGACCGAATCCAGCGACCATCGAGAGGCGGCGACAACCGGCACAAGGAAGAAACCCACCAGACGGTAACCATCGGCCACGCCATCTCCGACGGCGTGTACACGTAGAGGTCCATATTGAAGGACGACCATGCAAAATGGAGGTGGACTCCGGGTCCTACCTCTCCATGATTGCATGGCAAGAGATAAAACGGTTAGTGCCCACCCTCCATAGGAGAAACATAAACGCCCAAAGACTTATTATAAAAGACTACCAGGGAAACCGCGTCCCGGTAGTGGGCACCAAGAACTTTAATGTGACATACAAGGGCCGCACCGAACAACTCCCACTCACAATCGTCGATCGCGACCGCCCAAGCCTGCTGGGCTTACAATGGTTCGCCCCGCTCGACATCGCCCTCACGGGAGTCAACCACGTCACCGACGACGGCTGGGAACAGCGGCTAGCCCAGGAGTTCCGGGAGGTCTTCGACGGAAGCCTGGGCAAGTACCAGGGGCCCCTTATCTCTTTTGATCTAGAACCTAGCGTCCCCCCCAAGCGACTAAAACCTAGGCGGGTACCATTCGCCCTAAAACCTAGGATTGACGAGCAGATTGACAAGCTCGTCAAACAGGGGGTGTTACAACCTATAGACCATGCCAGATGGGAGACCCCAATAGTGACCCCAGTCAAGCCAGACGGGTCAGTAAGAATTTGTGGGGACTATAAGGCCACCCTAAATAGCGCGCTACAACAAAGCGCTTACCCCGTCCCAATCGTGCAACACCTACTGCACTCACTGGGAGGGGGCAAGGTCTTTGCCAAGCTCGATCTCGCCCAGGCATACCAACAGTTGCCGGTCGACGAAAAAACAGCGGAAGCCCAGACCATCGTTACACATCGGGGGGCTTTCAAGTGCAACCGACTCCAATTCGGAGTCAGTGTGGCACCAGGCATCTTTCAGAGCCTGATGGAACGTTTGCTGCAGGCCATCAAGGGGGTGGTGCCCTATTTCGATGACGTATTAGTAGCGGCGCCAAACGAAGCCGAATTAGAAAACCGACTCAGAGAGGTCTTAACCAAATTTAAAGAAACGGGACTTAAAGTAAAAAGGGAGAAATGCCAACTGTGCACGGAGCGAGTGGAATTCTTGGGCTACCTTCTAGACCGGCACGGCATTCACCCCACAAGTAAAAAAGTAAAAGCTATCAAAGAGGCCCCCACCCCTAGGTCTAAGACTGAACTACAGGCTTTCTTGGGGTTGCTGAACTTTTATAATGTTTTCCTACCCCAAAAGGCAACGGCGGCGGAGCCTTTGCATAGGCTCCTGGATAAGGCGGCAACCTGGACTTGGGGGAAACGGGAGCAAGCCGCCTTCCAAAAACCAAAGACCTCCTCACCTCCGACGCCGTCCTGATCCAATTCAGCGAAACCTTGCCCCTGGCCGTCACTTGCGACGCATCACCTTTCGGCGTCGGCGCTGTCCTCAGCCATACCCTTCCGGACGGAAAAGAAGCACCCATCGCATTCTTTTCCAGGACCCTAACCAAGCCAGAGCGGAACTATAGCCAGCTGGACAAAGAAGCCTTGGCTATAGTTGCCGCCGTTAAGCGGTTCCACGAATACCTTTACGGCCGCCCTTTTACCATTGTGACAGACCATAAGCCGTTGCTGGGCATCCTTGCAGGAAATCGAGCCACCTCGAACATTCTGTCTCCCCGGATGACAAGGTGGTCCGAGTTCCTGGCAGCCTACAGTTACGAACTAATACACAAGCCGGGTAAGAAGATTTCGCACGCGGACGCTTTAAGCCGCTCGCCATTACCAGACTCCGACCCTGACCCAGCACCAACGACAAACACCCTGAACATCGAAAACCTGCCCAACCTGCCCATAACCGCGTCAGACATTGCCCGGGAGACTATTAAAGACAGGCGTCTGGCGCGGGTTTTGCATTGGGTGGAAAAAGGTTGGCCAGAAAGGGACAATGACGAATCCATTAAGACATTTAAAAACCGCCAAACCGAACTCTCGCTACTTAAGGGGTGTATCTTATGGGGTGACAGGGTGGTCATCCCGGACAGGCTACAAAGGAGGGTCTTAGAATTGTTGCATGAGGGGCATCCTGGCATCGTCAGAACTAAAGCCCTGGCCAGAAGTTACGCTTGGTGGCCAGGGATGGACAAACAGATAGAGGCCTGGGTAGCTAGGTGCCAGCGATGCCAGGAGACTAGACCCAGCCCACCCGCAGCACCCATCCTAGAGTGGGAAACACCGAGGGGGCCCTGGTCCAGAATCCATTTGGACTTTGCCGGTCCCACAAATGGGCATACCTTTCTAATAACAGTTGACGCTTACTCCAACTGGTTGGAGGTAAGCGACATGAAATCTACCACCACGGAGGCCGTAATCAAAGAACTTTGCAAACTCTTTGCAACACACGGCCTCCCAGACGTCGTCGTTTCCGACAACGGGCCCCAGTTTACTTCCCTCGACTTCGAGAGATTCCTGGCGGAGAGGGGCATCCGCCACGCATTAACAGCACTGGCGCATCCGGCGGCAAACGGTAGGGCGGAACGGATGGTACAATTTACCAAAAAAACCATCCGGAAAATGGACCACGGGGAGATCCAAGACAAAATTAACAGACTCCTCTTTATACAACATATCACCCCGAACACCACTACCAACAAAAGCCCAGCCGAATTACTAATGGGTAGGAAGCTGAGGTCCCCACTCGACAGGTTACACCCAACATATAACCCGGAGTGGCCCCCAGACTCAAGTTCAAAATACCGAACATTCGCACCCGGAGACCTCGTGTATGCGAAAAACCTGACGGGGGACCCTCTATGGATCCCAGCCGTCATCACCCAAATCACAGGCCCGCGCTCATACCGGCTCCAAACCACAGATGGGCAAGCCTGGAAACGACACATTGACCAACTCAGGTCACGGTCAGCAACAGAATCCACCCCCCAAGAAACAAACCAAGGGGGGAGGGAATACCCGAATAAACAAACGCAAGAAAAAATAAACCAGCAGTACTTACCGGAACGCAGCCATCGCGATCCCCCACCGGAGAAGAAACACCAAGCCAGCTCAACCGACTCGGAAAGACCAAGCGGGAGCGGCGAGACCCGTAGCTCAACCAACCCGGAAGGCCCAGGTGGGAGCCACGGAGAAAGAACCGGCCCGATCATCCAATCGGTTCGCACAGAAGAGGGAGCGGCCAAAAACTCGACCGCTCCGGTCGAAATCCAGCTTGCAACTGAGTTGCGCAGGTCAAGTAGGACTAGACGGAGCCCCGCCTACCTACGTGACTACGCAACGTAAAGACTGTACCAAGAGGGGAGGGGTGTTCTGTCCCTAATTTACATACTCGAAATCCCCGCGCTTTGATTGGCTAAAGCGCGGGGATTTCTAATTGGCCAGGCGAGCCGCGCCGATTGGCCCGTTGAAAGTCTCCCGTGATTGGCTCACTCCAAGAGTGGGAGACTTGAAACGCTGCCATTGGCCGCGGCCGCCGCGGCGAAAAGGATAAAAGCCGCAGGCTTTTTCCTTTTCGCCGGTTCGGTTCTCAACTTTAAAATAAAGAGCTTTAAACTAAGTCACCGACTCCTGGCGTCTTTTGCGGACACGACAAGTTGTGCCCCATTTTATGACCTTTTTGCCACTGTTAAGCAGATCACTGTTGTTAAATGAATCATGCAGTTGCTTAGCGAACCTGGCTTTACCCAATTGACTTTGCTTGTTGGAAGTCGGGTGGAAAGATTACGAATAGCGATCACATGACTCCAGGACAGCACAATCATCATACACGCCAGTTGCCAAGTGCCTGAATTTGGATAATGTGGAAGTTGCAACAGTCATAAGTGGGAAAATGAGTCACAAGTTACTTTTTTCAGTACCTATGTAACTTTGAATGATCACTAAACAAATCGGTTAGTCAAAGAGTACTGATAAACTCAACAAAAGAATAAAAACTGAAATAAGAGTTGTCAAACTAAAAGAAATGCAAAATAAATGGGCTGCTAATGCTATCACCCCACATCAATAATAAATTAACTCCTGCCCCCTGCAAAAGTCATTTAAACTCCATGTATCTCAAGACAGGGAAAATGTTTAAAATGTCAGAAAATTAAGAACATGATTCTACTTATTACTGAAAATAAGAGCATCTGTGAATTTGAGGGAATCAGGAAAACTATATAGAATAAAAAGTTATAAATGCCAGGTAGACATTGCATCCCTTCTCAATGAGAGCTGGCAGCTCTCACTAAAAGCAACCTTGCAGGTTTTGTTTCTCTTAACAAATGTGTGTGTGTGAGACTCACTTGGACATGGATTTGTGTATGCCTGTGTTTGTGAACAAGGCTGTTGGCCAGAGATGAAAAAAATAATAAAAAGGCAATATTTCCAGGGCAATAAGTTCAAATTAATATTAAGTCTTAAATCAGCAACATAAGACACCCTTTTGTACTATGAATTCTTCCCCCATCACATCTATATACACAAAAAATTAACTCACACGTAAACTGTTCAGCTGCACACAAAGATCTGACAGAAATCTGGACTCAGCTAGCATCATCACTCTATGCATTCTTACTATGCAGTCAGTTGCTAGATACAATAAATACTCACAGATTACTCTTGTGCTGGGGGGGGGAATAGTTTTAAAAAGCATTTAACAGAGGCTACAGCTATAACTAAAAGCATGCTTTCATATAATAATTATCAATTACTCAACATCTATTCTACCATAATCTCAAGACTCCAGACAGCTCTTATGGCTAGCAGTGATTCTTATTTGCCTGTAGGCCAGACAAGGAATAGTGGATGGAAACTGAACAAGGAGAGATTTAACCTGGAAATAAGGAGAAACTGTCTGACAGTGAGAACAATAAACCAATGGAACAGCTTGCCTTCAGAAGTTGTGGGAGCTTCATCACTTGAGACTTTCAAGAAGAGATTGGACTGCCATTTGTCAGAAATGGTGTAGGGTCTCCCGTTTGAGCAGGGGGTTGGACTAGATGACCTACAAGATCCCTTCCAACTCTGGTTATCTGTTACCTTGTAAACTTGCTTAGAGTTTCTAGCCATGCTCAGCCAGTGTGCTAGCCTTGTCCTCTTTATTTATTATATCATTTAAGAAGAATATGTATATGGCCTGCACATTTAGTGAATCCGAGCAAGTTAAAGAAGTAAAACTCCAAATACCCCAACAGTTCTGGTGAGGACCACCAAAAAACCACTTATTGTATTTTTTGCACTATAAGATGTACTCCCACTCCCCAAAAAAGTGGATGGAAATGTTGTGCTTCTTATAGAGTTAATGTTGCTGAAGCCCTGCCCACGTGCTGGCCCCCACCCTTTGGCCGTTTTCGGCTTCTGCACAACCATTTTTGGCCTCCATGTGCCCCATTTTCAGCCTTCGTATGCCCCGTTTTCAGCCCATTGCAACCTTCAAAGTCCACATTTGCACTGAGGAGTCCAGAGATAGAAGAGATACTCCAGCTTTTGAAAGAATTTCTGAGTAAAGTTGGAGAAAGTGTTTGCGTTTTGAACAAAAAAAGTGGAGTTCTTCCCTTCCCTTCCTGCCTCATTTTGGAACTGTTTCTGTTTCTATTTATTTATTTGCCATAACAGCAGTTTAGTTGCAAATCCATTTGAAAATCTCCCAGCAATTCTGGACATATTATGTGGTCTCAGTGTACTTCCTTTTAAGGGACTTTCATTGAGTTTATACCTTGTTCCTAGGCAATTGGACATAAGATTGCAATTTTATGCACCCAGTGTACTTTTCAGTAAAAGAAATGCCACATTCATAACATGATGATGAAATGAATATTTCCTGCACCAGACAAACCCTTTCAAATTTATTAATCTTAATGTAAAGCTTTTTAAGGTTTATAGCTTGTGAATCTAAGCATATATTTACCAAATTAAGTAAACTATGAACTGTATTTTTTTTTTTAAAATGATATTAAATGTTTGGTAAAATAAGATTACTGCAAATAATCTGTAATAATAGTACTTATCCTATTAGGTGTTTTCTGCCATCCTCTAGCTTTGATCTCTTTTTCATTATATTCCCACCAGGACTCAAAAGAAGAGAAAATGCTCTTCTGGTTTGAAGGGCTTCGGCGATAGATAGGAATCCGCGATCGTGTGTGGTTACTGTCTGGGCTCACCGCTGGAGCGCCCCGAGCCAGCTGGTTTCGGGGCTAAGCCACCCCGTAGAGGTGGTGAAAAGGGGGGAGACCGCCAGCAGGGTCAAGGAGAGCCACAACTCTCCTCCTCAGCTGGCCATTATTCCCTTTCCCGAAGGCGGTAGGAGCAGTGGTCAGAAATGGCCACCTTAAAGAAGAACTCAACTGGAAAAGAACGTGCAGCAGGAAGATAAGAAGTGAAAGTTTTGGCTGACCGGGTTAAGTTGAAAAAGCAACAACTAAGGTACCCTGGAATTTAAATTTTACAAAAGATAACATCGCTCCCAAAGAAGAGTCGGAAGCAGTGAAAGAAAGTGAAAAGGGAAAGGTTTGGCTTTTTTTTCTTCTCTCTCCTTCCTTACATTGAGAACTAAGAGACCTAAATAAGAAATCGGAAAAATCCGCTTTGGCATCATAGGCAATTGAGCTGAAAATATAACTAAATGCCAAAAGGACAATAAAGATTTCTGGACATTAAAAACTTTTTCTTCTATAAGCAGGAAGGAAGAGAAAAAGAATAAGGGCAGGATCTGAAAGAGGGAGGAGACTGCCTGGACTTCAAAAGAATCTAAAGTAAAAGTTCAATAAGACTTCTAAAAGATACATTTTACCTGAAACTTTGCAACTAAATAGTAACCCCAGGAAGAGAAAGTGAAAAAAGAAAAGAAAGTGAAAAAAGAAACAGCCTGCGTGTATTTGGATTACTTGGTGACTTTTGGATTTTGGGTTATTATATTTGAATGACTAAAACCAATTGGGTGGTTGTTTAAAATTTTTACAATGGCATCACCTTTTGGATGAATTGCAAATGGAACTTAAAAAATACAAAGAAGATGCACAAGAAGGGAAGGGCTCTTTTGGCTTCGTTTTTCAATTCTTAGAAATGGAGATTTGGAACTATGAGAAACAACAAGAAAAGACTGCAAAACAAGAAGATTGGGACAAAGAAGAAGCCATCTTTAATGAACAAGTAAATATGTGGGGAAGAAAAAGGAAAGGGGGGAAAGGGAATGGAGAATTTAAGATTTAAAAAAACAACCAAAGAAAAGAAAAATAATTTGAAAAATAAGTATAATGTTGGAAAGCAACAGAAAAGGGGAATACAAAAGAGGGAAATAGAGGTAGAGAGACAAAGGGGTAAAAAGGGGAGAGAGAAGAAGAGAGGGAAGAAAGAAAGGAAAGGAAGTTACAAAGGACCGGAGCAAGATATAGAGAAACAGGACCTATTTAGAGATAATGGGTGAAAATTTAACTGAAAAAGGGATTCTGTAAAAGGTACATAAGATTGTATTGTTATATTTATAATAGAAATAACTTTAGAAAATTGGAAACAACATATGATTAAAAAGAGGGATAAAATGGTTAGTGTAATTTAGTGAAATGTTTGTGAATAAAATAAATGAAATAAAATAAATGAGAAAATTGAATTAGGAAGGAACAGGAACATTTTAATTAGTCAATGTTTTATAAAATATAAGTGAAGAGTAGGGGGAATTAACTATGGAAAGTTTATAATTGTTCTCATAAAAGTATGATATTTATTTGAAAAGTAAAGTGAAAAATGTTAAAATTTTAATGAACATTAATATTAATGATAGAATTGAATTGCAATGGATTGTTGTTTTAATTATACATTTATATTTTTTTTCTTTTTTCAAGAATACAGTGTGTAGTTTAAGAATGTACCAAGCAGAATCCGAATGGAAGTTATGTATTATATTGAGTGTTATAATTTTAGGGGAAAGATATAAAGGCGTCATACTCCAATCAGTAACTACAGGAGAAATTTTGTTTAATGAGAAAAGATAATAGACAATTGAAACAGGACAGACAAAAAATATATATATAATGATTTGAATTGAGATGAAATAAATAAAATAAAACTGAGAAAATTAAAAGAGGGGAGAAGCTATGTAGAAAATGTAAAATACTAATAAGATATGGAATAGAATATAAAAATGAGCATGAACTTGAATTTGCGTCTGTACGAAGAAATGTAACTCGGGATTATGCTGCTTTCAAAAAATATGTTTTACTTGTATTTCTTTTCTTTTTGTGAAAACCCAAATAAAACTTACAAAAAAAAAAAAAAGAAGAGAAGAGAAATGCTATAAATTGCTCTAATTTTTTTCTTGGTATATCAGATTTAAAAACGGTAATTTTTGTTGCATACCTAGCCTTCCTAATTACTTCATAACAGAAAACTCACTTTAGCAAGGGATGAGTAGGGCTGCACTGAAGAGGAAGTATTGTTTAGATCTGGAATCTGAAATGACTGATGTACGTACAGATAACTGAATGTAATAGATACTTGAGTGATAAAAAGGAAGGTTAATGATTCTGTCCTCAGGGAAACATTAGTATTTTTTTTGCTAACTAGTGATTACGTCAAAAGACCAACATCAAAAGTGTCAAAAGATCTACCGATAGCAAAAATCTAAGAGAACCTTGATTTCCATTGTTATTGCAGAGTTTGGGACTTAAAAAAGATCCTTCCCTATAGATTTCATTGTTTCTGATTTCTTTCCTTGTTTGTGTAATAGTACACCCCATCACACCAGGCTAGGAAATAATCTTGAATGCTGTCAGAAGAATAATTTAGGATTCCAACTGGAGCTGGGGTTGTACAAGAATAAATAAGGCTGAGATCCAGACAGTTATGAGGAGCTTGGGGGCAACTGCCAGAGAAATGGGATACAGCGGCAAACTTTTCGAGGGGGAGTATGTCTGGGGTGTGGAAGTGCCTACGTGCTGATTCTAGGGTGACACTTGAGGGATGTGTGCATGTGTATTCTTGTGAACATGCAATTCTGCTGGGAGATTTAACTCTATTTGTGTTTGCAGACCTTATCTTTTGACATATGGATTAGGTCAGGGTCCAGAGTACCAACCCAGAGGATGCTTAAATTAGCTTATGGAGTAGCATGTTCAAAGCTAGTTTAGTCTCCCACCTATAAATGGCCTGAACATTTGTGGGAGAAGGGAAAGGAAGACCAGAATGCTCTATGAATTCAAGACAAGATAACTCAAGACGTGAAATTGTTTCCACGTTTGCCAGAAGTTGTGTGGCCTGAGCTGTCATCATACCATCATTTCTGTTGTGGCCTGCTGGCGGAACTAGCAGCACAGTTAGATAGGAGTGAGGACGTTGGGGAGGAACCTGGATCATTCCTGGAGGCTGAGGAAGGCTCGTTTGAGGGCTCTGTGTCAGAGGCAGAGATAGGGCCAGGACAGGCTAGCAGTCATCAGCTGCATTTGGGCTCGGACAGCAGTGAGGCGGGGAAGCTTCTGGAACCAGTTCCCAGCCTACACGTGTGCAGAGCTGCCAAAAGGAAGGCACAATTAAGAACTCAGGGTCGACGTGGGAGTAATGAATGGCCCCTCCCATCAGGATTAAAGGATAAGTAAAAAGGGAGGGGCCTTTTGCAGGAAACAACTCGCTCGTTTGTTAGTTAGTTTGTTCCAACCTCTTGAAGATTGGTCTGTATAACCCAGCCCTTTCCTGTCAGACTGAGTGGAATTTTACCAGGGAGCGTTCCAGGATTGATAAAGGTCTGAGCTAATTAGTCTACCTTCGCAAGACTGTTTGCAAGCTATTGGCTTACAGTGAATGAAATAAATTCACATTAATGTAATAAAAGAGGTTTTTGCCGGGACTCAGAATTGACTTAGTGCTGATAATTTCCTTTGTTTGGTGGGAATAGGATTTCAAAAAGAATAAGACTGCTATCCAGTTATCCTTCAGTCTGCAGAAGTCCGTTCCTTTATTTTTAAAAATTTGCCCAAGTTTCTAACCAGTAGTATTGTTTTGTCTCTTAACGCCTTTCATAAAAGCAGTGATAGCAACAAAGTTTTAAAGTTATTCTAACATTGGACTTCTTTTGGCTCTACTTTACTTTACAATAAATTTCAGCTTCAGTGCTTTCTTTCTTTCCATAGTTTCTTTCATTTTGGCACATGGAATGCTTTCTGAGTCAACTCTTCTCTTTCTTTAATGATTTGCTGTAAATCCTCCTCCATAAAAACACGAAGATGCAACAGGGTCAATTTCAGGGTTGAAAAGTTTCCCCTTGGGTGGTTGTCTTTCAAATATTTTTAGGAGAGTGGCTGGTCTCCACTGGAGAATGGGACATTTGTGGCCTTCCAGATGTTTCTGAGTTAGAATTCCCAGCAACTTTCATCATTGCTCATGCCACATTAAGCTACTGGGAGTTGTGAGTTAAACATTAGAAATAAATCTTGAAGGGAAAAAAAACTGTTTAGCAATAGAAATGACTGCTTCAGGAGCCAGCTGAATTTCCTTCCCTGGAGGTATTAAAATGTTGGCTAGACAATTAAGCAGTGAAAATGCTGTTGAAACAGCCTGCATTTAGATCTTGTACGTAGAAGGGACTTAGATACTCAATCAATCTTTCAGCTCTGATTTTCACAAGCAAGTGCTATTTAAACTGCTATGATCTAGGGTTGGTGTTCAGCCAGCTCTGACAGGTTCTGGAGAACCGGTAGCGGAAATTTTGAGTAATTTGGAAAACAGGCAAATACCATCTCTGACTGGCCCTGACCCCATCTATTCTCTGCCCCCTGAATCCCAGCTGATTGGCAGGGTCTTCTTTTGTTGCCCTGCACAGGAAAACAGAGCTGGAAAGCAAGTTAGTAGGATGGGGAGGGAATGGGGATTTTACAGTATCTTTTCCCTGGAGTGGGGTAGAAATGAAGATTTTGCAGTATATCCTTCCCCTGCCATGCCCACCAAGCCATGCCCACAGAACCGTTCGTAAAAAAAATTGAATACAACCACTGCTATGATCCCAATCATATTCCCCCACTCATATCCCAATGCTTGGTCAGTAGCCTGATGAAAAAGCAACCCTACTATGACCACATAACATAGTGCTGGGGCTGTGAACCACTCATCATTAGATAAACTTCAGAGGCATCTGATAAGGTTAAAAAAAGAATGAACTGTTTCTGTTCATTAAAGCTGCGCATTGAATACATCTTTCATCAAGGCCTAGAACGTAGGAAGGAATCTAATCTAAGAGGCAAGTTGTTCCACTGATTGATTGTTCTAACTGTCAGGAAATTTCTCCTTAGTTGTAAGTTGCTTCTCTCCTTGATTAATTTCTATCTGTTGTTGAAAATCCTGAAGTATTTCTGAATGTTTTATTAATGGAAAAAGTTGATCTTATGTATTTCTGGATTTCTCTACATTAATCAGATAATTAACCTTCCTTCCTGTTTTTTTCTACTTATGAATTTCCATATAAACAGTGATGGGAGTTTTGTCCCACTGTATGCATGTTAATTAAGGCATTAGGAAATATAAACTTTCAATTGCATGTTTACAAATAAGAACACTTTTTTGCAAATCAAGTGGGCTGCAGTGGAATACGAAGGCAAGGAAGAATACAAGGACATGTCAAATAAAGATTTTCAATCTATTGCAAAAAAATAATAATTATTATTATTAAGTTCTGCGCATGGGTGCAAGGAACGGAGACGAGGCAGTGAACAGTGAACTTCAACTCTTTATTAATCATCGTGAACAGAGCAAAAACCTGGGGCAGCAGCAGCCCTTTTATAGGGCAGGCTGCTGACCTATTAACCAATGAGAACATGGAAGTATTAAACCCTTGAACCAATGAGAGTGGCTCGTTAACAGCCAATCAGATTCTCCAGAACGGACCAATCCGATATCGCTATTATTGGCCAATCAGAAGAGCAGGATTAGAACCCTGCTTATTCTTTAAGCTTTGATAAAACTTTATTTAAGCGCTTTTATTAGTTCATAACAATTATTCTACGCTCAAGTTGTCTCTATTTAAGCAGCTTATATTCCCATAAATGGAAAGTCATTCACTGTAAGGTTTAAATGCACTATGCAATGTATGCAACACACGTATCACATTTCTCTGGTTATCTAATTTTTTTTCCTAATACTGGTGTTTTCATACTCACTTTTCCTTGTGTACAATTTTCTAAAACAATTTTCCTGAATAATAATGTCTGTCTGCAAGTTAATTTCAGTAGGGTATGAATACTTATTTGCAACAATGATCACACAGCATGTAAAATAGCACCATCAGCTTGGATAGGGTTGAGTAAAACAACACACTGTATCCAACCATGACTTTCGAGCTGTGATTTTACAACTCCATTTGTTCAATGGACTAGTCGTTAGGGTAAGGATTGTAACTTACTTGGTAAGTGAATGTAGCGATTTTAAGTGTGAATCTATTATTCACTATGGGAAACCGTTTTGCTGAAAACCGGAAGTAAATGCCAGTTTTCAGTAAATGCCAGTTTTCAGCAAAATCAACATAAAACATGATTACATAGCATGTTACATTGCAAAAGGCTGTAAACCAGTCATAAATCAAAGACTACCTATGGAGAAAGTATTGAGATCCAAGCTACATGGTCATATTGAAAGCAGCTTTCCTTTCATAAGCATCCCAAGTCAGATAAAACATCTCTTTCAGTTGATTTCTTCACTTGCTTGAAAACGTCTCTCTCTCTCCCTCCCTCTCTTTTAAAAAATGGAAGGGAGTAAAGGAGAACAATGTAATCAAACTACTGACCTATCAGGATAGAAATATACCCTGTTTCTCCAACAATACGGCCTCCCCCAATAGGAAGTCCCAGCATATTTTATAGGCATGAAATGAAATTAAGCCCCTCTCCCCAAATTAAGGCCTATATTAAAACATGCAAAATGGGGGAATGTGGAGGGGCTTGCCATTAGGAAGTACTTTTGTTGCACACCCGGATGTAGTGCTGCCTGTGTTGACCCCGATACGAAGTGCCCCACCAACACCGAGGTCAACATCCAAGCCATCGCTGCCCGCCCACCCAAAGATGCAAGGGGGGGGGAAATTAAGTCACCCCCAAAAAGACAGCCTAGCCATTTTTTCAGGGCTCAAAAAAAAATAAGACCCAGCCTTATTATATGAGAAACACGGTACTTCTGAAGATGTGTAAAGAATTATCTTTGACAGTTTTGGAAGAAATATCCATCTGGTTCAGTTCCAAGCTGGAACTGAAGAACATGTATTTTATTGGCTGTTGTAGAGGTTATGTAGGGGTCATAACTGGCTCTACAGGTTGTCTGAACTCCCAAGTTTGGTTGAAGTTTGCTGAGATGATGCAATGAAGAGGCTTGTGTTCTGAAAGGATGTCAGGCAATTCCTATTATACCTTATTGGCTTTTTCCTGTGTTGGATCTTGAGTATTTGCTTATGAATAGAGCTATCTATCTCTTTATCTCTGAAGTCTTGGCATCTGCTGAAGGCTATTAAGAAAGGTGGAAGCTGCCCTCTCCCTCCAAAAAAAATGTTTCTCCATTTCTCATCCAGAAAAATGTAATATTCTGCCTTTTTAATATTCCTCAAAATATTTCATTCTTCTAGGAGGGGTGGGTGCTAACTTTCTACAATGGGTTTTCAGACAGCTTGGTATCAGTATTCTTAGTATTAGAAGTTCTTGAGTGGAACAGCATCAAACAAAGCAAATACAAAGAATAAAACAAAAATCAACTCATCATATTTTCTCCTACATGGGCATCAAATTGACTTTGGAGAAGGAAAAACAGGATTACAGCTAGTTCATAACCTAGGAAATGGCAAGAACTAGAGAGTGGTCCTTCCTGTAAAATTTATCCACAAGAATTCTGAAGAGGCCTCCAACGTACCGTTGCTGCTTCAAAAGAAAAGTTACATCCACTCTAATTAAGTACATCAAATTATACTGTCATGCCAAGTATTGTTACTAGAATTTTGCTCCCTAAATTCATTATTCTTACATTAAAACAAGGAGATTATTGCTGTTAACAAGCAGTATTCCAGGCTGCCAGTAGCAATATAGCACCCTTAAAAAACAAACTCAAGGGTGTTCTAGGAAAAAAAAGGCTTAGCAGCTCTAATATTCTACTTTGTATATTCACCAACATTTTGTAATAAAAGTCTTAATTGGTAAACAAGAGCTGGGAACCTGACCATTTGCTCCCTTCTCAGTTATGATGGTAAACAATGAAAAAGGTGTTGTTGATTCCATTTCCAAAATCTAAATACAGGATAAAGGATGCAATGACAGTCTGAAAGGAAGACCACAGGAAACTGTGCTGATAATGGGCTTTATCTGAATGCCAACAAGAGTAAGCCATTAACATCTGGGACACAAAAGATGCTCTCGGCATGATAATGGGAATATTGTGATTTAGCAGAATTATGCTAAGCCATTGTGTCACATGCCGCTTGTGTTTAATGGACAGAAAATCAGCAGGGATCCATCCCTTTGTACAAAACAGATATTTGGATTAATTCCTAAACTCTGCTAAGACAAGAAAGTCAAATGCTCTACACACACACACACCAGCACTGAAAATGAGGAATCTTTTTGGTAATGAACTTTCTAAAAAAGAGCAAATATGGATTTAGTTTCAAATCAAGTTCTGAATCTTGGAAAAGATATGTTTTAGCTTGCAATTACTCTCACCTAATACGTCCACCTAGCCCACCAGGCAGGAGGCAGGGCATGTAATGGGTTCTATCCATTAGGGATGTATTTGTGGTGGAACCATGAAAAAGGGCCTTCCCAATGGTGGCTCCTTCTCTATGGAATATTGCTCCTGAGATACCATTGGCCCCTATCCTGTTGCATTTCTGAAAGCCTCCAGCAGGTGTGAGGACCACAAATGATGAGTGAGCTGATCACATGACTGCTTGGATTATGTTATTACTGTCATGGAGAGTAGGGGTGGTTTTTTTTTAAAGAGTTTATATCAGAGGTGGTATTCAGCCAGTTCTGACAGGTTCTGGAGAACCGATAGCGGAAATTTTGAGTTGTTCGGAGAACCGGTAAATACCACCTCTGATTGGCCCTGTCCCCATCTATTTGCTGCCTTCTGAGTCCCAGCTGATCAGAGTCCCAGTTGATCGGCTGGGTCTTCTTTTGTTGCCCTGGACAGGAGAACAGAGCTGGAAAGCAGGTTAGTGGGGTGGGGAGGGAATAGGGATTTTACAGTATCCTTCTCCTGACATACCCACCAAGCCATGCCTACCTATCCACACCCACAGAACCAATAGCAAAAGAATTTGAATACCACCACTGGTTTGTATTATGTGATTTTTTTTTTGTAATATTGTAAGCAGTCCATATGTAAGTTGGGCATCTATATAAATGTGTTTAAAACAAAATAATGCAATGCAATGCAATAATAAATAAAATAATGTAAATAAAATAAAAGAATAAAATAAAAATGTTATTAACAACTTCTTAATAAATAAAGTAATAAAATAAAAATATTGTTAACAACATAACTTTGTCATTACTTCATGGTGCATTCTACACAAAGTACAATTGATAATGGTCATTTCATAATGCATATTCATTTTACGATCCTTTTTGGTTCAATTTTTAAGTGAATCACTGCAGTCAATAAGTAACATACACAGTTGTTGGCTTCCCCAATTAATTTTTGCTTGTTGGAAGTTGGTTGGGAAGGTCACAAATGGTGATCACATGACCCAGGATGCATCAATTTTGATCATGTAACCATGGGGATGCCGCAATGGTCATTGGTGTGAGGATTGGTCATAAGTCACATTTTTTCCAGTGCCGCTGTAATTAAACATATGGTTGTAAGTTGTAAGTTGAGGACTATCAAACTTCCCTTTATAGATAGATAGATAGGTAGGTAGGTAGATAGATAGACAGACAGACAGACAGACAGACAGACAGACAGACAGATAGATCGATCGATCGATAGATCGATAGATCGATCGATCTTTGGTTAGTTTTCTCCCGTGTAAAATTGGAAGTATCTGGGCGACGTTTTGATGAAGTCTCATTCATCATCTTCAGGCTTGTGTCTTCGGCTTTGTGCTTCTTGGAGTAATGTGAGCTTGCAGCTGCTTCTGCCTTTTAACTGCTAGTGGGGGTGTGACTTGAATTGGGTGGGGGCTTGGCTGTGTTCTGATTGGCTGGGGGTGTGCTCTCATTGGTTGGGGGTTTGGCTGTGTTCTGATTGGTGGGGGGGTTGGCTGTGTTATGATTGGCTGAGGGTGTATTCTGTTCAGGTGGGGGCTTGGTTATGCTCAGGTTAGTCTTAGTTGCTGGGGGATTAGTTGCTTAGTTGCTGGGGGATTTGAGCTGGTGAGCTGTGATCCTGTTGTTTGGCTTCGCATTCGTGGTCGTGCCACATCTTCATGGTGGGCATCAGAAGATGAAACATGACCACGGACCAGAAGCCATACCCCAGCTGCATCACTACCCGCTTCAAACCCCTCCGACCCATAGATGAAGTGAACTGATGCCCACCAGGAAGATGTGGTATGACCATGAATGCAAAGCCAAACAAATTGGACAGCTATCATTTGTTAGGAAGCTAGGTTTCATCTGAGTGCCTGGTTGGGGGGTGTTTGAGCTGGAGGTATCGGGGGGATCTGTTTGTGCCCAGGTGTTTGCCTGGCTAGTGGTGTGGAGATTTTTTTTGTTTGTGGGCACAAACAGATCCCCCCTGATACCTCCAGCTCAAACACACCCCAACCAGGCACCCAGATGAAACCCAGCTTCCTAACTAATGATAGCCATCCATTTACTCGGAGCCAAGCTGCACTAAAAGCCTCCAATACAGGAACACAATGTTGCCAGCCAATCAAGACACACAAAAAAAGCCACAAAACAGACAGAAGATATTAGAAACACCAATCAAGCAGAACACAGCAAACTCCAAGACCAATAAACACAGACCAAGATTCCCAACCAATCAGGATGAAGAAAAAACCATTCTGGCACAGCAGTAGGCTAGCCCCAAATTTAAAACTGAAACAACTGTAAAAGTCTGACTTACAGACGAACACAATACAGAAGCCTGATGATGGCAGATGAGATTCTGCCAAAATGTTGCTACAACTTTAAAAGCACAACTATAATGATGTGGGAAAATACCCAAACAAAGCTGAATGCCATACATATAAGTACCCGCGAAAACGTAAGAAATACACACACACACACACACAGATAGATATAGGTATAGATATAGATATATAGATATAAAACCCTGCATTGAATAGTTTTTGTTAGGGATAACATTGTTTTACCCTAACTGGTTTAGGTAAATAATAATATGTAATCATAGTTTGTAAGTTAAAGTGTCTGCAACTTTAACTGTGGGATAGTAATTAAGGGAGTGGTTGTGAAAGCACTTTAAAAGAAGCAAGGCTGCAGCTTGCTCTCTCTCTGGCTTTGATGATCCCTGATTACTGCAAGGAAACAAGTCTGCATTGCTCAAACGGGAGAGAAAACAAAGGACTGGCTTGTAAGTGAATTGACATAGGATATATTCTAACACGGACTTTGCTAACTGAATATCCCTGAATGGACTGACTAAATGATACATGACTATTGGACTGTTATTTTGACTATGCTATGAACTCATAATGGAATAAACTATATATTTGATAGCACAAGCGTATCTGTCATTTTTACTGTATGATAATAAACATACAAGCTTAGCTCACTCATTTATCTGTGTGCCTATCTGACTAAGCTGCACATTCTGTTTAGCTTGTCTCCCTAACCCTGGTTGGGGAAACCAGGCTTAACAGTTTTGGTCTGCAAAGAAACTCTATTTGCATTCATTTGATCCAGAATAGGGCTCTCTAGGAAAGTCCCTGATCTCAAGGCTTCAATGGAAATTTTAGTAATAACAATAGCACTTAGCCTTATACACCACTTCAGGGTGCTTTACAGCCATCTCTAAGCTGTTTACAGGGTTAACATATTGCCCCCAACAATCTGGGTCCTCATTTTACCAACCTCGGAAGGATGGGAAGGATGAGTCAACCTTGAGCCAGTGAGAATCAAACTGCAAAACTGCTGGCACTCAGCAGAAGTAGCCTGCAGTACTGCACTCTAACCACTGCGCCACCACAGCTTTTAATGTTGCTATTCCCCTTCAATCTTTCCCTTTCCCTTTATATTAGTTTGTATTTTAATATTTCTCTTTAAAATTTAATAAATATATATATAAAGTAATTGAACATGGCTTGGCACCAGGGGTAGGTTTCTACCGGTTCTGTCCACCTCTAGAACTGGTAGCTCTGAAGAGCAGGAGACATAGAACTGGTTCTATGTCTGCTGATGCTTTTGTTTGCCCGCCCACCTGATCTTTATTTCCTGCTTTTTCAACTTCAGCTGCCGAATGAACGAACGAGCCACAGCCGCAGTTTAAAAAACAAGAAAAGAGGGCTGTTTCAAAGGCTGCTTCTCGGCAGGCAGCGTGCTAATGACGATTTATGACGATTTACAGGCGAGTGGCTCACAGCAGGCAGGGAAGCTCGTAAATCCCGAACTGGTAGTTAACCCTTTCGTATCCCACCCCTGCTTGGCACCAAGGTATTTCTGGCACCATCACCTCCAACTTTGTTTTGATCTGCCCTACTTGAGCATTTCAAGAGAAATTTTTAGTGGTTCCCTCCAATTTTATGATGAACATAAAAGTTTTGTTTACTTTTATGGTGAACAAAATCAGTGTCTTTTTTATTTGTTGGGCTGTCTGTTCTTGAGAATATTTCCCCCTGGAAATTAAATCAGCTAACATTTTGTTGACTTTATATAAGCCATTGAAGAATGAACTATATTGGATAAACTTTCAGATATGAATTGATGCTGTTGGTTTATTGACTGAGGTGGTGGTGATCGTGGTAGTTCTGTTTTATCTTTTTTCTTTTGATTTATTATAAAATCGATTTTCATATTATTATATGAAAATTGTATTGTGTGATTTCATAGATTTATTGTAAACTAATGCCAGTCTTTTCTATTATAATGGGTATAAATCCTTTTTTTTTTTTTAAAAAAAAAGCAAAATAGCAAAAATATGTAGACCTTCACTGCTGATTTTTTAACTGAGGTTTCTACAATTTTAAATCTGTTTTTAGAAGTTGCACTGAATTATGTATTTTAAACTGTTTGTGCAAAACCAAACACTTCTGCTTTAAATTATTCTTAATTGAATTGTATTCCTAGTTGCTTGTTAAAAACAATGAAAACATGGAATGTAAAAGCAACAAATACATTAAGGAATTGTGTAATTAATACCTGGGAAACTTTTTAAACATTTTCAAGTATAATCCATTCAGCCTTTCACTTTAGGCAAGCTGGATTATTGCCTTTAGTGGCTCTTTTTGGATATTTTAAAGCAGTGGTGAAATGCTACCGATTCAGCCTGGTTGAACTAGTAGTAAAAAAAAAAAAGGTTCAATGTTCAGCTGAGAGGATAAAGAAGAGAAAAGCACAGGAGTGGCCCTCCCACTCACCCCTGCGCTTTTCTCTTCTTTATCCTCCCAGTTGATTGGCACTGCAGAGCCTCAGCTGATATTTGGAAAGCTGCACACAAGCGCACTGCTGCCAATCAATGAACCGGCAGGGAAACTGGTAGAATCCCACCACTGTTTTAAGGGTGCTCCTATGTGTCTATGGAGATTCTCAGTCATCCAGGCCATGGTTGTCCAGAGGCAACTGGACTTTCTGGGGGGTTTTTGTGGCGGGGGGGGGGATGTTTTGCTTTTCATCCAAGAAGCTTCTTCATGTTACTCCTATGTCTTTCTAGTTACATTCATGTGGCACAGGTACAGTTATTCCTTGATTTATGATCACAGTTGGGACTAGAATTTAGTTATGAAGCAAGGCAATTGAGTCACATCCAATTTTGAAACCTTTTTGCCACAATTATTAAGCAAACAACTTGCAGTTAACTGAACCATGTCGTTGTTCAGTAACTCTGGCTTCCCCCATTGATTTTGCTTCTGGGAAACTGGCTGGGAAGGTCACAAATGGTGATCACTTGTCCCCAGGACCATGCAGCCATCATAAATGCATGCCAGTTGCCAAGCGTCCAGATTTTTTTTTTAATTTTTATTGGTTTTTAAAACAAACATAAACAAACAAAACATAAGAACATCAAGCCATCTTCCATATATATACATACAGTGTGCCGGTTAGTTTACAAATTGTTTTGTGCTTCCATTTCATAGTCTTCAATTACAATTACATTGTATATATTCTTGTATTTTCAATCAAGTATTAAATATCTTAATATCATTATTAATCAATCATTTGACTATATTTTTATTCATTCATGTTTTACAAAATAATCATATTTTACTTAATTTGTTTTATGACAGTTCATATTATTATCTCAAATCTATCCTAGAATCATTCTGTAGATATAATAAGAAAAGAATACATCTTTATATATTTAATATTTTCTAAAAATCTACATAATTCATTACTATGTTTTAATGTCTAACCATTGACAGAATAGATCCCAGAGTTTATAAAATTGTTTATCATCTTGTTCTCTGATTTCAAAGGTCAATCTACTCATTTCAGCACACTCCAATATTTTCTTAATGATTTCCTCCTGTGATGGTATTTTCTCATTTTTTCAATTTTTAACAAATACAATCCTAGCTGCTGTTAATACAATCAAGTATTTCAGTTCTTTACTATATATTTCAGGTAAAATTCCCAATAAAAATATCTCTGGTTTCAAATCTATATGCTTTTTTGTCATTTTTTCCAACTATGTGTAGATTTTAGTCGAATATTTTTTAGCCTCCGTACATGTCCACCAAATACGGTAATATGAGCCAGGTGTCTGATGACATTTCCAACATTTTTCAGATTTATTCTTGAACATTCTTGCTATTCTTGTCAGGGGAAAATGCCACCTGTAAAACATCTTATATAAATTTTCTTTATATGCTGTTGACATTGTCATTTTATAATTTTGAGACCATAATTTTTGCCATTTCTCTAGATCAATCCCATATCCAAAATTCTTCCCCCAAGCAATCATAGTTTCTTTAACTTGTTCTTCTTCTAGTTTAATTTCTAATAGATATCCATACAATTTTTTAATCACCTTTTCATCAGTACCTGTCAAAATCTTATCTAAGTCAGTCAGTTTATCATAAAAACCTTCTGTTTTAGAGTCTTTATCATACCTTGAATGTATTTGTGCATATGAAAACCAATTCATCTTTATACCTCGTTCCTCTAATTTTTGTATAGATTTAAGTTCACCCTTTTCATTCAATATTTCACCATATCTAACTGTTTGTTCCTTTTTATATATTATAGGATAAGAAAATGCTTCAATAGTCGATAGCCATACTGGAATTTTCAAATAACATTGCCTTTTAGTCTTCTCCCAGTTTAACCACAGAGACTCCTGTATATAATATCTTCTAAAATACCCCTGTGTTTTAGTTCCTTTATACCATAGAAAAACATGCCACCCCAACAACAGATCATGTCCTAATGTCAACAATCTAGTATTTCTTAATGTTATCCATTCCTTAACCCACATCAAATTTTTAGCTTGGTAATACAACTCCCAATTAGGCAAAACAAATCCTCCTCTTATTCTAGCATCTTGCAAGAGTTTTAACTTTATTCTTGTTTTCTTACCTTGCCATATATATTTCAACACAATTTTATTTAAATCTTCAAAGTAATCTTTTCCAAGCCTTATTGGAATTGTTTGGAACAAATATAAAATTCTGGGTAATATATTCATCTTGATAGTTGATATTTTCCCTATTAATGATAGTTGTAAATTTTCCCATTTTGCCAAATCTAGCGCTATCTGCTGCTTAAGTTTGATATAATTATTCTCTTTTAGTGTACTGCATCTAGGTGTCAAGTGTATCCCCAAATACTTGATCTTATTCGTGACCTGGATTTTCAATAGGTCTGCCAGTTCTTCCTTTTATCTTGATAGCATATTCTTTGTCAAGATCTTTGCCTTATCTTTATTTATTTTCAAACCAGCCACCTTTCCATATGTCTCTATCTTTTCTATCAATTTTGATGTTGTTTCTAGTGGGTCTTCTAGAATGCAAACCAGATCATCTGCAAATGCTTGCAATTTAAATTCTTCCTTTTTAATTTTCATCCCTTTTATATTCTTTTCGTCTCTAATATTTCTGTTTAGCACTTCCAAGGTTAACACAAACAACAATAGTGGGCACCCTTGTCTTGTTCCTTTTCTTATATCGATAGAATCTGTCCATTCTCCCTCTATCATTACCTTTGCCGTCTGCTTATGATATATAGCTTCTATTGCTTGAATAAATTTTTTTGCAAAGCCCATCTGTTCCAGCTGTAATAACATGAATCACCAATTCACATTATCAAATGCCTTCTGTGCATCTAGAAATATCAAAGCCATTGTTTTTCAGGATATGCCTCATAGTATTCCAAAGTGTTCAAGATTACTCTCATATAGTCTTTAATTTGTCTCTTTGGCAGAAATCCATTTTGATCAGAATGGATAAAATTATTTAAGTATTTTTTAAGTCTTTCTGCCAATATTGAAGCAAAAAATTTTATAATCTGCGTTTAGTAAGGAAATAGGTCTATAGTTCTTGATTTGTAATGGGTCGGCCTTCTCTTTTGGAATAAGTGTAATATAGGCTTCTGACCATGATTTAGGTATCTTCTTCTTTAACATAACTTCATTCATAACTTCTAGCAATGGAAGGTTCAACGATTCTTGTAATATTTTATAAAATTTTGCTGGAAGTCCATCTGGCCTGGTGCCTTTCCATTATTTTGCTTCTTGAGTGCTTCAGTTAACTCCATCATTATATTGCTTTCTAACATTGTTTCAATCTCTTTAGGTATCTGGGGTAGATTAGCATTCTGTAAATACTGTTTAACTCTTTCCTCATCAATATCCCCTTGTGTGTATAGTTTCCTATAATAGTCTCATATGATTTCCTTCTTCTCTTTACTACCATAGCAAACTTGGCCTTGGTGATCTATTAATTGCAATATTTTCCTTGATTCTTTCTCCTTTCTCAATTTATATGCTAACCATCTATCTGGTTTATTTGCATCTTCAAAGTAGTACTGTTTAGCACCTCTAATTTTCTGTGCTAGTTCTTCTTTTTCTATTAGACCCATTTTATGTTTAATTATATCCATTTTTAACTTAATGTCCTTTTTCTGTGGCATTTTCTGCAGCTCTTTTTCAAGTCTTTTATACTTTTCCTGTAATGCCTTAGAGGCTCATCTTTTCATAGTATTTCTTTTCCTTATATAGTCTATTATCAAGCCTCTGGCTTATGCCTTCATTGCATCCCGTATGTTCTGAATTGATGTATCTTCTTTTTTGTTTTCTCTAAAGAAGAAAGCCAGTTCTTTCTCCATCCACTGTGTGAAGTCTTCTTCCTTTAATATAGTATTATTTAACATCCATCTAGATCTTCTTCTTTGTCCTTTCCATTTAATTGTCATTGGATTGTGATCTGCCCAAGTACTTGTTTCAATATTTATTTCTTGAATATTAGTTAACAATTCTGTTAACATCCATATCATATCTATTCTGAACCATGATAAATGTCTATTTGAGTAGAAGATGTATTGTTTAGTTTTAGCATTTCTTTCTCTCCATATATCTTTTAAGTTTATTTCATCTACCATTTTAAAAAAAGATTTAGGGAGAATCTTTCTGTTTTGCTTTATTGTTTTCTGTGCTGCATAGTCCAGTTTATTGTCTACAATTCCATTAAAATCTCCCATCATAACTATATTAGCATAGTCCAGTTCAATTATTTTCATATGTAATTTTTTATAAAATTCTTCTTGATTGTCATTCGGGGCATAAATTGCAATCAGGAGTGTTTTCATATTATTGTCCATAATTTCCACCATTAGTATTATTCCATTGTCATCAGTATAAATCAATTTCACTGGGATAATATCTTTAATATAAAGAACCACTCCTCTTTTCTTGCATTGTGCCAAAGAAGTAAATATTTTCCCTAATTTTGGCTGTATCAACAATTGTTCATATTGTTTTTTGATATGTACTTCTTGTAGGCACATTATATCAAATTTTAATTTCTCTAATTTATGGAAGGTTTTCCTTCTTTTAACAACTGAGTTAAGTCCATTTATATTAATTGTAATCAGTTTTTTCTCTTCCATGGTTATATTTTGTAGTTAGGTTTAGCAGCTCTCGTAGATCTTGGTTCACGTTGTTCTTTGGCTTCCACCTTTCCACCTACTGCACCTTCTTCTTTTTCAGTCGTCATTTGGCAGTCCTCTTGGAATTCAATTAGTGAAATTTCTTTTTCTGCCTCTTCCTCTTTCCCTCCAAAAAATTCTGTGTAAAATGATTCAGCTTGCTCAATTGAGTCAATTCTATGTCTCTGTTCTTGCTATGTGAACATTAAACCTTCTGGAATCAGCCATCTATAATTCACCTCTTTTTAAAGTAGCATTTTGGTCAGGAATCGGTATTCTCTTCTCTTCTCATCTCTCTCACTCTTCTAGGTACTTGTTTCAAGACCACAATCTTCTTGTCTTTATATTTCAATGTTTTCTCTTTTGCCAGGGGCTGTTAGTTTCCTACTCATTTCAAGCAATTCAAAATCCTCAGGTTCTTGTATACCTTAATCCAATCGATTGGTTGAATAACAGTAAAAAACTCAAAAATGAAGGAGAAGGCCATAAACACATACAAAAAGGAGCAAGTTGTTAAATCCTAAAAAAGGCGGAAAAGTGAAAAATAAAAAAATTAAAAAGAGAAAAGAAAAATTATTCAGGCTCTTCAACACCTTGATCCAATTAAGAAGTCTCAGATATGAAAGGATGCATAAGAGAAAAAAAAGGCCAGAAAAAAAAAAAACCAATATGGAAGGTAAATGGAAAGAAAAAAAAAATACCAGGGAAGGAGAGAGAAAAAAGAAAAAAGACTACTCCCTTAAAAAGAAAAGAAAGGAAATCATTAATACTAAAGCTTTTCCTTTAAAATAAAAAGCAAACGTAGAAATTTAACTTCAAAAGACAAGAAAAAAAACAAAACAAAGACAAATTCCAAAGGGCCAAAAATCCAAATAGCTATTACAAAAATTAAACTGATGAGGAGAGGTAGCGCAGCTTAGAAAAAATAAAAAGAGCACACTGCACTTTGTTTAATTATACAAGGCTCTTGTTATAACTCTCTTCTCCAGAGACTTATCACCGTTTCTTTTCCTATAAGCTTCAACACCAGACTCCAGCTGTTGATAGAAACCCAGAAGAGCACCTGCAATAATACTCTCCCATGCTCTTCCCTCTATCTTATCAAAGAGCAATGTCCTTGAAAAGAAGTCTTAGTTCTTTCTCAGCTTTGCTGGTCAAGAAAAAAAAAAATAGAATATTTCCAAGCCTCTAGTTGGCAGTGTTACAAAGTTTCTTTTGCTTTTACTTTCCCCCTCTTTTTCCAAGCAAAATATAATAAAAATTAATTAAAAAAAGAAAAAGATATTAAAAAAACAACTAAAAGGGAGTCTCTAGCCTAGAATATTATAAAGTCAAAAAGGAGAGAAAGAGTAGATGAAAAAAGGGGAAAAAAAACAGTCCAGTTTCAAAATGTAAAATCATGTGTAGAAAATCCAGCAATGAGAAAAAAAAAAATATATTACTTTGACATTCCTGTTTAAAATCGCTGCTTAATCACTTCTGTCAAAACTTTTACAGATTCTTTCTTTTCCTTAGGGTGTCCTTTCAAATCTTAAAATAAAGAAAAAATTCTCACCAAACCAGCATACTCTCTCTTTCCGTTCTCTTTCATTTCGGAGCTGTCCCAACTTCAGCAGCTTTAATGACTGCCTCTTTGCTACTGGCAAGAAGAGCTTCTCCTGGATCTACCAGGGACTTTGTGGTATCCCTGGGATTGACAGGATGTGCTCTTTACTTTCACTATCTCTTCGGGATGGTTTAGATCCGATTGGACTGTCCAGGAGCAAAGATATCGGCAGCGATCTCAGACCTCCAAGATCGCATGCCGTATCGTCGCGATGCCAGCTCCGCCCTCATCAAGTGTCCAGATTTTGATCACATGACTGTGAGGATGCTGCAACAATCATAAGTAAATCACTTTTTTCAGTTCCGCTGTAACTTCGAACATTCACTAGGTGAATGGTTTTAAGTTGAGGACTACCTGTAATGGCTAGGTGGAAACTGTAAGCCATGTGCTACTATACTATACTAAGTTTGGATCCTTATTTATTCACCACTTACGGCCTAACTTGCCACAGTTGTTAAGTGAATCACTACAGTTGTGACATTAATAATGTGATTGGTAAGTGAAGAAGAATGAAGATTATAACTTTATTATGGTCATAGACCAACAATAGACATCACTATTTGCAATATATTAAAAAATATATAGCACGATTGGTAAGTGAATCTGACTTTCCCATTGACTGCTTGTCAGAAGGTCACAAAAGGGGATCACGTGACCACAGAATACGACTGTCATAAATGTGAGTCAATTACCAAGCATCTGAATTTTGAACATGTGACTATGGGGATGCTGCAATGCTTATATGTGTGAAAAATGGTCATTTTTTTCAGCGCCCTTGTAACTTTGAGCCACACTGGGGCAGTTGTTAGAAAACAGTACTGCAGGCTACTTCTGCTGACTGCTGGCTGCCTGCAATTTGGCAGTTTGAATCTCATCAGGCTTCCATCCTTCCAAGGTTGGTAAAATGAGGACCCGGATTGTTGGTGTTCTGACCCAAGCCTTTTTCCAAGGAAACAAACACCAGATGGAGGTAACCATGATTTAATGATTCTTTACGAATTCCGTTCCTTCACAGTTAAAAGGCTGTTTCAAACAAATTGTCTCTGATAAGAATGAGTCTTAGCAAGATTGTGCAAGGCTGCCAAGAACACTAGATAAAGTTGCCAAAAAATATTTCAAACACAAAGAGTCTCCAAACACCAACCAAGATATTCTGAATGTTCACAACATGAATGCAAAAACTTCTTTGCTTCCTGCAAAGTACTTCAGTTTCTCAGCTGGCTTTTATCTCTTAAGGGAGGGGCCATTCCCTTGCAGCCTTACTCCCAAGTCGTCCATGCTGCTGCAGCTGCTCTTTCCTTCGAGAAGCCCTCTGCACACACACACTGGGCACAGGCTCATTGGGGACCTCTTCATCACTGCTGCCAGCCTCCACAATCTCCGAAGGCAGCATTCCACTCCCTGATGATCCTGGCCTCCATCACACGCTGGCCCCACATCTGAGTCCTCGCTCTCCGAGACCTCAGCCATCCGCACATGCTGCTGGTGAACCACAACAGTTGGGGACAATAGGCTGATTCTGTAAACTATTTAGAGAGGGCTGTAAAGCACTGTGAAGCAGTATATAAGTCTAATTTCTATGGCTACTGCTATTAGAACAGTCAGTAAATGAACAGTTGTAAGTCGAGGATTATGTATATAGGTTCGTAGCACTGAATTTGATTGCCTTACAACCTTTAGATTAAAAACAAGGATATGACATTGCAAGTTGCTCTCTCAATCCTTCTACAAATGGGATTTAATATCCCTGCTTAACAACGCAGGCACTCAAATACTGACCTGCCATATCCATCCTCACAGCATCCTGCGGTGCAGTTATCATAAGCCACTCTTTGCTAAATATAGCTTCTTTCAATGGAGCGCATTGGGTTTTCACTGCTTTAGAATATCACTCCTGGTGCTAAAAAAAAGCAAAACTTTTTTTGTAATGCCTGCCATTGAGGGGAGAGGGGTGCCCAATCACAGCAGCTTTTAAATCTTTATTGATTGATTTATCCTTGTGCAGACATTCAAAAATAGATTTGCAATGTGAGCCGGAGGATTGCCTATTCCAACAAAGAATGGTTGCCTGCCTTTTTCCCAGCTACTCTCCTCTTTTCTGCCTTCCTTGCTGGTTTTGCAGAGCGAAAGATAACAGAGTTATTAGTTAGGCAGGGAAATGTGACTGTCCACCTTTCATTCTCTCCTTTCCTCTACTTCTGTGCTTCTCCATTCCTGCCAGGTAATCTACACATTTCTGCAAGGCAGGCACACTCCATTCTTCAGGAAATAGTATCAACTGGCCAGCATGGTCCTTTTCTATGATTCCTTTTCTAAATATCCAGCTGATTTTAATTTACTGAGTCAGTAGGATTTCACCAAAACCTTCCATAAATTCAAGCTATTGCAAAAACAGAGTAATTATTCTGTTGGCAGTTTATTCTGGAAATCATTGATTTTTTTTTCTAAAGTGAGGGCAGCACTTGTAGATCAGTATCACCATTCAGAACCAAGGCTAATTTTACCTTTGTTCTGACATCAGATCTCAATACTGTAAATACTGTATAGAGCAGAGGTGTCAAACTCGGGTCGTCACAGCATCGTCACATGACGTATCATGGCATGGGCATGGCCAGGGCGTGACGCATCTGGTTCATAGGCCATGAGTTTGACACCCTTGGTATAGAGGGACAGAAGAAAAAAATGAAGGCCAGACATGTTATTTCTTACTCCCATTTTGAACAAGGAAAGTGAGCAACCTTGATCGTAGTTGCAGGAATTGGGTATATCTAGTCTGATGAAAAAAAAAATGACTGGGATGTCACAAAGAAGAGGGGATCAACCTATTCTGCAAAGCACTTGAAGGCAGGACAAGAAGCAATGGATGGAAACTAATCAAGGAGAAAGCCATCCATCCTAAAACCAAGGAGAAATTTCCTGAATGAGAACAATTAATCAGTGGAATGGCTCATCTTCACACATTGTGGGTGCTCCATCACCGGAGGCTTTTAAGTAGAGACCGGACAACCATTTGTCTGAAATAGTATAGGGCAGGGGTCTCCAACCTTGGCTCCTGGAAGCCTGGCGGACTTCAACTCCCAGAATTCCACAGCCAGCTGGCTGTGGAACTCTGGGAGTTGAAGTCCGCCAGGCTTCCAGGAGCCAAGGTTGGAGACCCCTGGTATAGGGTCTCCTGCTTCAACAGGATGTTAGACCAGAACACCACCAGAGTCCTTCCAACTCTGTTATTCTGTTAAATAAAGATTGATCTTGGTTTATGGAGGCTTCTGCTTGAGTCCAACTCAATGTGAATCACTCCTAAATGCCTTCCAACTTTATGAAAAGTGGAAACTTAAGCATGTGACCTAGGAGTTGGAAAGATGCACATACAGCAGATATCAATCTCTTGCAGATCACTTACATGTATTACTGGAGAGGCTACACCATTGGTGGCTTTTTGTTCTTGTTTTGACCATTCAGTCATGTCCAACTTCGTGACTTTATAAGCAAGTGCTCTCCATTCTACCCTGTCATGCACCACTTATTTCAGTTGTTGGATGTTCATCTTAGTATCAGTTTGATGTTATCAAACCACTGTGTTCTTTTCTTGCCCCTCCTTCTTGTTCCACTAACCATTCCTAGCATCATTGACTTCTCCAACGAATTTGCATGCATGACCAATGAATTTGCATGCATGATGCCAAAGTGAATCAGATTTAGTCTTTTGTGGCTTCCAGAGATATGATTCAGACCCATTGTGGCTTAGCAAACAACAAAAAACAACCAATGATTTATCTATGCGCTTACATACAGCAATTCTTTGGTTTTGTGGCCAGAATACTTAGGTTCTGTCAGCAAAAGTTCAAACCTCCACTAACCAGGGAAATTACAGTTAGTGTAATAGTATGTGAGAATGACCTTGGTGCATGAGAGAACATCCGCAGGCAGAGCAACGGTAGGATAAGAGGTAGCTCAGCCTTCAACAGGAATGTGTGCATGGCAAGCATCTCAGAAGAGAAGAATCTACATACAGCAATTCTATTGTCTCATGACCAGAATATTCAGGTCTGGTTCTGGCAGCAAAAATTAAAGCGCCACTAGCCAGGGATGGTTCCATGAGTGTAATGTGATGTGGGAATGACCTCAGGAGACAGAGGAGAAGAGGAAGCTCAGTCCACAACAGGAATGTGAGCAAATCTTTCAGAAGGAACTTTCCCAGGTTTCTGGGTGTGTAAAACTGATGGAGGAGAAATGTACTTGCAAGATTATGTTAATGAGCCATGGTGGTGCGGTGGTTAGAATGCAGTACTACAGGCTAATTCTGCTGACTGTCGGTGGCTTTATTTTATTTTTAAGGTTTTATTTTATTATATAAAATACAAAGAAGAGAAGAAAAAAACAGGAAATGAAGGGAAGGAAGGGGAGTGGGGAAAAGCAAAAATTTGAGATTACAGTGTGTTTATCTTGTACTGTGCTAAGGAGATTGGAGTGTATTTATCTTGTACTATGCTAAGAAGAGTTGGAAGTCAATATCCTTTTTCCTTTTTTTCTCTCATTCCCCTTGTATCTCACACCGCATCCTTCCACCGTTCTGAAGTCAGTAAAATGAGAGCCCAAGTTGTTGGGGACAATAGGCTGACTCTGTAAACTGCTTAGAGAGGAGTGTAAGCACTGGCAAGTGGTATATAAGTCTAAGTGCTATTGCTGTTGCTAATTTAGCCTTACCATAAAGTAAAGTTGTTCTGGGTGTGCCTCTTTGGATTACCTTGCAAGAGGTAAAGTTGCTATAGGTAGCCATTTATGAAGGAGCAATTGATGGTGCCCTTCTGAATCTTGGTTCAATGAGAGTCTAAAGCCCAGTGGAATTGATGCTGTGGCTCTACAACTTTTCCATTTTTCCTTAAAAAAAAATAATCCAGTGGTGCTAAGTGGACCTGCACGAATTGCATGAAGTTACAATTGTAAATAATTTTTATTTCAGAAGACATTGTTTAGTGCAAGATAAATGCACTGAATATCTCCACCCCCAAACCAAGCATTGTTTTCAACTTACAGCCCATGATTTGTTGACTGCACATTCTCAGAGGGCCAGCATGACATCCTGTTATAATGCACCAGTTGTACAACTGAGACAGTTGTAAAAGCCAAGGAATGGTAATGAGGAGAAGAAAAAAGATGAATTCGAGATGCTGCAGTAAGTTATTCAAATATCTATCTAAAGGGGACCATTAGACCATTAAACTCTGGTTCTAAAATGATATTGTTGCATGACAGGTGTTTGTCCAAGCAAATATTAGCCTCTCTATTAAATCCACAGCATCAATGACACCTATGTTTTATTTCACTTTGCTTTCGTGATCACTTGTAATGGAGAGGGAAAGTAGAATCCTGGATGCCAATTACTAACGCCGATAACAGAGTAGAAATTCATCTCCTTTCCAGAAATGACATAGGACTACTCTGATAAAACGTACAGCGGAGTATTTGGTTGGAATGCACAATTAGGCATGGAGATGTTACAACACACTCCTTCCTCGAATTTAGAGACAGAGAGAGAAAGAGAAAGAGAGATGAACACAAGGTGGAATGGACAGCTGTGGAGGTGGCTGGAATCCCATGCACCTGGTTCATTTGATCATCTGGCTCAAATGCAAATTATAATTGCACTGCTAAAGCCCAAGTAACACACTCTGGGGGTGAAGCCCAAGTAACACACTCTGTGGGGAGAATCAAGGTTTTTGGAATGTAGCAAAAAATTGACAAAGCAGAAATTCGGATACTCTTTCCAGCAACAGTGGGCTATTTCTCCTACTTGTTTCTTTTCTTTTCTTTTTTTTTGACTGGGAAGGCTGACTTCCTTTACTGGCTTCCAGCCCATGGATTACAAATTAACTACAGAGGAAAAAGGCAAGCTCATTTTACTCATTCCCTCGTATTACTTGACCTAACCTTAACCCTTGATAGCTTGTGAAGGCAGGGGCCAGTCAAGTGTTACCCTTCCCGATAAAAAGTATCATAAACAACTACCTAATTCTGATATTAAGCTACAATCGGAGATGAGGGTGGACCTCAAATTTTATTTATTTATTTATTTGATTTGTCAATCGCTTGCAAGATAATAGGTATAAGGATAAACATAATTATGAATACAAGAAATGAGTACATATAAGAAAAATAAAAGAAACAATAGGAGAGGGACAGTAGGTATTTTGGTGTGCTTATGCACACACCCCCTACAATGATTATACAATGCTTGTTGAATGACAAGTGCTGCAAAGAATTGTCATTCTAAAAGCAGTGAGAAGTTCCTACTCCGGTCTACATGTAAGAAATTCATTACCTGGGTTTTTTTTGGGGGGAGTGTTATAATTATTTACTCAATTTTGAGGCTGCCCCAAATTCCTCAATAATTCTGGGCAGCATAGAGCTTTTTTAAAAAATGGGGGTAGGGAGAAGTAGACCATAGAGAAGACCCTATTCCTGAACCCTACAAGAGGACATTGTTTAGTTGACAGGATGCACAGTGCCAGTCCTTATCAGAGAGACAAAAATGTTCAGAGACAAGTGATCCCTCTATTAAACAGATCCTAGGCCCCAAAGGGCTTCCTAGGTAATAACCAACCTAGAAGCCAACTGATACATTGCACTGCAAATCTTATTATGTTTTTCTCAACTTTTATCAGGCCCAAGCCCAGAGATGAGACAGCAAGATCCAATTTGTTCTGTCCCTAATTTACATACTCGAAATCCCCGCGCTTTGATTGGCTAAAGCGCGGGGATTTCTAATTGGCTAGGCGAGCCGCGCCGATTGGCCCGTTGAAAGTCTCCCGTGATTGGCTCACTCCAAGAGCGGGAGACTTGAAATGCTGCCATTGGCCGCGGCCGCCGCGGCGAAAAGGATAAAAGCCGCGGGCTTTTTCCTTTTCGCCGGTTCGGTTCTCAACTTTAAAATAAAGAGCTTTAAACTAAGTCACCGACTCCTGGCGTCTTTTGCGGACACGACACTGGCGACGAAGGTGGGATCCGGACCCTGAACCGAACCCCGTGTCCGACAAGAGCCAGACTTAGCACCGACATGGCGAAAATCGCACTGCCCGCCCCCTTCAACCCCGCCACCAAGGACTGGGAATCATTCTCAGACTGATTCCGCATGTACCTCGAGTGCACTGGAATGAAGGACGCCCCGGGCCCGCTAAAACGCGCCGTTTTCCTTACGCATTGCGGAACCGAAGTATTCCAGATGGCCAAAGCATTGGCCAAGCCGGCCGATGCAACCGCCATGGATTGGGACGTCCTCGAACCTATCCTTCGGCGACATTATGCCCCCGAGGTCCCAATCCTGATGCGGCGCAATGAATTCTACCGGCGGGACCAGAAACCAGGCGAAAAACTGAGCGACTTCGTTGCCGAGCTGCGGCGCCTGGGAGGACTCTGAGAATTTGACGGCCTGAATAGCCTTCTAAGAGACCGATTCGTACTCGGCCTATGGGACCCTGCACTCCAGAGCCGGCTTATGGCTAAGGGCGACATCAGCCTAGCAGACGCCCTCACCGCAGCCGCAGCCGCAGAAGCGACCAGCACTTCTGCTGACAGCATGCGAAAACCAGACGCAAAGGGCGGAAACAACAACCCGACGAGGTCGGCCGACCCAAAAAACAAAACGACTGCACACTACGGAGATTTCCATTCTACATCCAGCACGTCCGAAGACGAAGAAGACATACATTGAGTCCAGATGGGGCGCGGCGACCAACGGAACCGGAGAGGTCGTAGGTCGAGGACCAACTGTGCTGGCTGCGGCGGCGACCACCCCAGATCAGAATGCCGATTTTTTGACTCTATCTGTCGGCATTGTGATAAAAGGGGACACATCGCCCGAGTTTGCCGCCAAAAGAAGACTCGCAGTCCACCCAGATGGGACCAATACGATCGTAAGAGAGAAAGCCCACCGCCCAGGACCAGAGATCGCCAATCGGACAGCCGGTGGGACCGAATCCAGCGACCATCGAGAGGCGGCGACAACCGGCCCAAGGAAGAAACCCACCAGACGGTAACCATCGGCCACGCCATCTCCGACGGCGCCAGAAAGGTACACGTAGAGGTCCATATTGAAGGACAACCATGCAAAATGGAGGTAGACTCCGGGTCCTACCTCTCCATGATTGCATGGCACGAGATAAAACGGTTAGTGCCCACCCTCCATAGGAGAAACATAAACGCCCAAAGACTTATTATAAAAGACTACCAGGGAAACCGCGTCCCGGTAGTGGGCACCAAGAACTTTAATGTAACTTACAAGGGCCGCACCGAACAACTCCCACTCACAATCGTCGATCGCGACCGCCCAAGCCTGCTGGGCTTACAATGGTTCGCCCCGCTCGACATCGCCCTCACGGGAGTCAACCACGTCACCGACGACGGCTGGGAACAGCGGCTAGCCCAGGAGTTCCGGGAGGTCTTCGACGGAAGCCTGGGCAAGTACCAGGGGCCCCTTATCTCTTTTGATCTAGACCCTAGCGTCCCCCCCAAGCGACTAAAACCTAGGCGGGTACCATTCGCCCTAAAACCTAGGATTGACGAGCAGATTGACAAGCTCGTCAAACAGGGGGTGTTACAACCTATAGACCATGCCAGATGGGAGACCCCAATAGTGACCCCGGTCAAGCCAGACGGGTCAGTGAGAATTTGTGGGGACTATAAGGCCACCCTAAATGGCGCGCTGCAACAAAGCGCTTACCCCGTCCCAATCGTGCAACACCTACTGCACTCACTGGGAGGGGGCAAGGTCTTTGCCAAGCTCGATCTCGCCCAGGCATACCAACAGTTGCCGGTCGACGAAAAAACAGCAGAAGCCCAGACCATCGTTACACATCGGGGGGCTTTCAAGTGCAACCGACTCCAATTTGGAGTCAGCGTGGCACCAGGCATCTTTCAGAGCCTGATGGAACGTTTGCTGCAGGGCATCAAGGAGGTGGTGCCCTATTTCGATGACGTATTAGTAGCGGCGCCAAACGAAGCCGAATTAGAAAACCGACTCAGAGAGGTCTTAACCAAATTTAAAGAAACGGGACTTAAAGTAAAAAGGGAGAAATGCCAACTGTGCATGGAGCGAGTGGAATTCTTGGGCTACCTTCTAGACCGGCACAGCATTCACCCCACAAGTAAAAAAGTAAAAGCTATCAAAGAAGCCCCCACCCCTAGGTCTAAGACGGAACTACAGGCTTTCTTGGGGTTGCTGAACTTTTATAATGTTTTCCTACCCCAAAAGGCAACGGCGGCGGAGCCTTTGCATAGGCTCCTGGATAAGGCGGCAACCTGGACTTGGGGGAAACGGGAGCAAGCCGCCTTCCAAAAAACCAAAGACCTCCTCACCTCCGACGCCGTCCTGATCCAATTCAGCAAAACATTGCCCCTGGCCGTCACTTGCGACGCATCACCTTTCGGCGTCGGCGCTGTCCTCAGCCATACTCTTCCGGACGGAAAAGAAGCACCCATCGCATTCTTTTCCAGGACCCTAACCAAGCCAGAGCGGAACTATAGCCAGCTGGACAAAGAAGCCTTGGCTATAGTTGCCGCCGTTAAGCGGTTCCACGAATACCTTTACGGCCGCCTTTTTACCATTGTGACAGACCATAAGCCGTTGCTGGGCATCCTTACAGGAAATCGAGCCACCCCGAACATTCTGTCTCCCCGGATGACAAGGTGGTCCGAGTTCCTGGCAGCCTACAGCTACGAACTAATACACAAGCCGGGTAAGAAGATTTCGCACGCGGACGCTTTAAGCCGCTCACCGTTACCAGACTCCGACCCTGACCCAGCACCAACGACAAACACCCTGAACATCGAAAACCTGCCCAACCTGCCCATAACCGCGTCAGACATTGCCCGGGAGACTATTAAAGACAGGCGTCTGGCGCGGGTTTTGCATTGGGTGGAAAAAGGTTGGCCAGAAAGGGACAATGACGAATCCATTAAGACATTTAAAAACCGCCAAACCGAACTCTCGCTACTTAAGGGGTGTATCTTATGGGGTGACAGGGTGGTCATCCCGGACAGGCTGCAAAGGAGGGTCTTAGAATTGTTGCATGAGGGGCATCCTGGCATCGTCAGAACTAAAGCCCTGGCCAGAAGTTACGCTTGGTGGCCAGGGATGGACAAACAGATAGAGGCCTGGGTAGCTAGGTGCCAGCGATGCCAGGAGACTAGACCCAGCCCACCCGCAGCACCCATCCTAGAGTGGGAAACACCGAGGGGGCCCTGGTCCAGAATCCATTTGGACTTTGCCGGTCCCACAAATGGGCATACCTTTCTAATAACAGTTGACGCTTACTCCAACTGGTTGGAGGTAAGCGACATGAAATCTACCACCACGGAGGCCGTAATCAAAGAACTTTGCAAACTCTTTGCAACACACGGCCTCCCAGACGTCGTTGTTTCCGACAACGGGCCCCAGTTTACTTCCCTCGACTTCGAGAGATTCCTGGCGGAGAGGGGCATCCGCCACGCATTAACAGCACCGGCGCATCCGGCGGCGAACGGTAGGGCGGAACGGATGATCCAATTTACCAAAAAAACCATCCGGAAAATGGACCACGGGGAGATCCAAAACAAAATTAATAGACTCCTCTTTATACAACACATCACCCCAACACCACTACCAACAAAAGCCCAGCCGAGTTACTAATGGGTAGGAAGCTGAGGTCCCCACTCGACAGGTTACACCCAACATATAACCCGGAGCGGCCCCCAGACTCAAGTTCAAAATACCGAACATTCGCACCCGGAGACCTCGTGTATGCGAAAAACCTGACGGGGGACCCTCTATGGATCCCAGCCGTCATCACCCAAATCACAGGCCCGCGCTCATACCGGCTCCAAACCACAGATGGGCGAGCCTGGAAACGACACATTGACCAACTCAGGTCACGGTCGGCAACAGAATCCACCCCCCAAGAAACGAACCAAGGGGGGAGGGAATACCCGAATAAACAAACGCAAGAAAAAATAAACCAGCAGTACTTACCGGAACGCAGCCATCGCGATCCCCCACCGGAGAAGAAACACCAAGCCAGCTCAACCGACTCGGAAAGACCAAGCGGGAGCGGCGAGACCCGTAGCTCAACCAACCCGGAAGGCCCAGGTGGGAGCCACGGAGAAAGAACCGGCCCGATCATCCAACCGGTTCGCACAGAAGAGGGAGCGGCCAAAAACTCGACCGCTCCGGTCGAAATCCAGCTTGCAACTGAGTTGCGCAGGTCAAGTAGGACTAGACGGAGCCCCGCCTACCTACGTGACTACGCAACGTAAAGACTGTACCAAGAGGGGAGGGGTGTTCTGTCCCTAATTTACATACTCGAAATCCCCGCGCTTTGATTGGCTAAAGCGCGGGGATTTCTAATTGGCCAGGCGAGCCGCGCCGATTGGCCCGTTGAAAGTCTCCCGTGATTGGCTCACTCCAAGAGCGGGAGACTTGAAATGCTGCCATTGGCCGCGGCCACCGCGGCGAAAAGGATAAAAGCCGCGGGCTTTTTCCTTTTCGCCGGTTCGGTTCTCAACTTTAAAATAAAGAGCTTTAAACTAAGTCACCGACTCCTGGCGTCTTTTGCGGACACGACACAATTGAATCCAACCCTTTAGTTGCTTGCACTTAAGGGATAGAATCTTGCCAAATTAAAGCTTCCAATTTGCTAAATATATCCTGAGATATTCTAGGTTGGGTCTACCCTGAATCTCTCCCCTCCTCCCCATCCAGCTCAGGACTGTGCAGTCTCTTAATCTGGGCCTCTTTCTGAGAAAGCTCTATGTTGCCAAAAGTCTCCTCCACGGCTTCTGCAGTTCACAGTCCATCACACTTGTGGAGACACGTGCATAGCATGAAACACCAACGGCTTCCCCTCTGAAATAGAGATAGCCTTCTCGCTCTTATCCATGGCCTCATCTAGCTTGTTATCTACTGTTATGCATGTTAGGAATGTCCCCTTCAACTTATGTAAACTTTGTATGTAACTTAACAACATAAAGAACACATTTGGGCACATGATCCCTTAATCCCATTTTCACAGAACATGATTTCACACATCACTTAATCATCACATCACTTAGTCATAAGAGGCACCCAATATATTATACATTTCAGCTTCTCATAACAGGGGTTGGTTTACTTTTATTTTATTTTATTTGTTTATCAAACATGTATAGGTATGAACATAAACATGAAGGAAGGAAGTAGATACAGATAAATGGGGACAGTAATATAGGGACGGTAGGCACGCTGGTGCGCTGATGCACGCCCCCTTTAAGGACCTCTTAGGAATGGGGTGACATCCACGGTAGATAGTTTGAGATTGAAGCTGCAAGGGTTTGAGGCTGTAACAAGAGTCGGATAGAGCATTCCAGGCATTGACCACTCTGTTGCTAAAGTCATGTTTTCTGCAATTGAGTTTGAAGTGGTGGGACAAATGTAATGGGACAAAGTAATTTCTGTCCCATTGATATCTTCCTACAATATAAAATTGACCAACCCCATGCAAGACACTTAAAAACACTGTCTAGAAAGACCATTCTCAACCTGATGCTTTCTAGATGTATTTGGACAAGGACACCTACAATGTGTGAAGGGATAGTGCAAAGGTATCTGAAGAACACTAGACTGAGTAGTCTACTCTGAAGCTTCCTGAAAGCCCGATTGGCAAATTAATGTAACAAAGCTCTCATGTTATTATTTTGTCCCAAACCAGTTTCATATATATATATAATTACCATCCATATACATCCAGAGATATTTCACAAGAAGAGTCCTCCACTCCTCGACTTGCAACAGAATACCTTATGCCACCAGACTTGAAATTTTAGGCTTAGGCAACTTAGAACTACGCTGCCTTCAGTCCGATCTAATTATAGTACATAAAATTATACATTACAATGTCCTACCTGTCAATGAATATTTCAGCTTCAACCACAACAATATAAGAGCACACAATAGATAAAAACTCAAGGTAAACCGCACCAAACTTGATTGCAGGAAATACGACTTCAGCAACAGAGTGGTCAGTGTCTGGAATACTCTACCTCAGGGGTCCCCAACCATTGGGCCCCGGACTGGTCCCGGTCTATGGATCACTTTGTACCGGGCCACAAAGAAATAAAAATAAAATAAAAATGGCGACTTTCTTCGCCTTCGGTGAATGCTGCTAGGATCAGGGATCAAGAACACAAAGGAGAGAAGGGAGGGAGGAAGCAACCGAAGCCTGTCCTGCTCTCCGGCTCAGTGGCTTCTGTTTCCTCCCACCTTGTTCCTCTCTCAGTCGCTCTCTCGCTCCTCCACCAGCCCAGGAAGGAACTGTTTCAAAGAAGCCGGCAGGGTGGCTTTTCCTGTCGCCGCAGCTCCTCCGAAGTGCCCGTTCACCCCTATTCAGCCACCCATGGTTTAATCCAGTGCTCCGTTCTGCCTGCCTGCCTGCCTGCCTGCCTGCCTGCCTTCGTTTCTGGTTGATTTGGAGCAGCTTTGGCTGAGAATAATAACTATTTGCCTCCTAATAATAACTATTCGAGAGAGCGACTGAGAGAGGAACGAGGCAGACACCTGAGGGATGAGGCTGAGGAAGGCAGGGCCGAGAGGCGGGGCTTCTCAGCCATCCTACAGGGACTTGTCCTGAGCCGCGGAGACAGCCATGGGCCACCACCGCCCAGCGCTCAGTTTTGAAGACGCTCCTCAGCCAGGCGCAGTTCCTAAATCTGCAGCTGAAACCCTCTGTTTTAAATGTCCCAATAGAAGAGAATATCTGTCGCTCAGGGTTGCAATGAGGAGGCATTGGTGCTCCCTGAACTTGGTGGTTTGCTGGCAGATGTTTTATTACCCGACTAGGTAACATCAGATGTTACCTAGTCAGGTAATGAAACGTCTGGAAGCAAACCACCAAACTTGGACTCCCCCCCCCCCCGGTCCTTGAAAAGGTGTTTCTGCATGAAACTGGTCCCTGGTACAAAAAAGGTTGGGGACCACTGCTCTACCTGACTCTGTGGTTTCTTCCCCAAACTCCAAAAACATTAACCTTAGACTGTCTACTGTTGATCTCATCCCATTCCTAAGAGATCTGTAAGGAGTGTGGATAAGTGCACTGTCTCTGTCCTAATTTTCCCTTTTATTTGTATCTATTTTATGTATTCATAATCATGTTTATACTTATACCTGTTATCTAATACATGCTTGACAAAATAAATAAACAAATAAATAAAATTATTATCTTGGGAGAAACAATTAGAACTTGGCCATACATTGTATAGAATAACCAAGTAGCAAAATCCAGTACAATGGTTTTTCTTCCCCAATTTTTTCCTAGTTGGATCCATTTTAATCCGCTTGCGACTGGACAACTATAAGAGTTTCAGCAAATATCTATCACCATTTTTTTTAATTCCTACTTTTTACAACACAAAGTTCCTGCTACACTATGACTCAGAGAAAGTTCTTCTTACCTTTCTGCATACATAAATTCATTGGTAAAAAAGAGAAACGTCCATTGCGATTATATTCCCACCTCCCAGTTTCACAATAATATGTACTTCTTTTCATTTCCTCTCCCTGATTAGACAGACTTCCCTGCTGCCGAAGCCATTACCCACTACTTATGAATTCATCGGATGAAGAAGGAGAACAGTGTAGCATTGCACAGGGGGTTGGGGGCTGGGAAAGCAAAGGTTTTGTTCTTTCACAGAAAGTATATATATATATATAACCTCAGAATATATATATATATATATATATATATATATATATATATATATATATATATATATATATATATATTTCTCAAGTTTTCGTGGGAACTTACATGTCTGGCATTCAGCTTTGTTCAGGTATTTTCCCACGTCATTGTAGTTGTTCTTTTAAAGTTATAGCAATGTTTCAGCAGAATCTCATCTGCCATCATCAGGCTTCTGTATAGTGTTCGTCTGTGAGTTAGACTTTTACAGTGGTTTCAGATTTAAATTTGGGGCAACCTATTGTTGTGACAGAATAGTTTTTTCTTCATCCTGCTTGGTTGAGAGTCTTGGTCTGTGTTTATTGGTCTTGGAGTTTGCTGTGTTCTGCTTCTAATACCTTCTGTCTGGTTTTTTTGGCTCTTTTTGTATCTTGATTAGCTGGCAACATTGTGTTACTTTATTGGAGGCCTTTAGTGCAGCTTGGCTTCGGGTAAGTGGATGGCTATTATTAGTTAGGAAGCTGGGTTTCATCTGGGTGCCTGGTTGGGGTGTGTTTGAGCTGGAGGTATTAGGGGGGATCTGTTTGTGCCCAGGTGTTTGCCTGGCTTGTGGTGTGGAGATTTTTTTGTTTGTGAGTGCAGGCTTCCAAATGATTGACAGCCTGGTGGAATCATCTCTTCTGTTCATGCTTTCTGGTCTTTTTTCAATCTCTATGGCTTCTCTGATGATTCTGTGGCTGGGATTTTCTATAGTGGCTAGGGTTTTGGTGCCATTGAAATTGATGCTGTGGCCTGTAGCTTCCATGTGTTGGACTAGTGAGGAAGTGTGTTCCAGCTTTTTGACTGCATTTTTGTGTTCATCCAGGCGGGTACTTATTCTTCTATTGGTCTGTCCAATGTATGTGGCCGGGCATGATGCACAGGGGACTTCGTATATGCCTTGGTTTTCCAGGTCAATTTTATCTTTGAGGTTTCTAAGGATGGCTGCTATTTTTCTGTCTGTTTTGAAGGCAGTCTTGATGTGATGTCTGTGTAGTACCTTACTAATTTTGTTTGTAGTACCTCTTATGTAGGGCAGGACAGCTGTTCCATAGGTCTGTTCATCTTCTGGGTCTCTATTATGTCTCAGTGTGTTTTTGTGGATCAAGTTGGTGATTTTGCTTCTGTGGAAGCCGTTGGCTGTCAGTACTTTAGTCAGGGTGCATAGTTCAGTCTCAATGTGTGTCTTGTCTGCCAGGCGTTTGGTTCTAGTAATTAGTGTTTTAGCCACGGAGTTTATCTGTGCTGGGTGGTGGTGGGATTGGGCGTTGAGATAGCGGTTAGTGTGTGTTTTCTTCTGGTATACAGTGTGTCCTAGTGTGCCATCTGTTTTTTTTGTAGATTAGTACATCTAGGAATGGTAGTTCTTTGTTTGTTTCCATTTCCATGGTGAACTTGATTTTGGGGGGTGTGCTGTTTAGGTGTGTTAGGAAATTGTTTAGGTTTTCTTTTCCATGGGGCCAAATCACAAATGTGCCATCGATGTATCTTAACCATAGTTTGGGTTTGTGGATGGCATGGGCCAGGGCTCTGGATTCGAATTCTTCCATGAACAGGTTTGCAATGACGGGTGACAGTGGTGATCCCATAGGGGCTCCTTCAATTTGTTTGTATCTTTGTCCTTTGTATATGAAATATGTGTTGGTTAAGCAGTGTTCTGTTAGTTCCATGAGGTGTTTAGCTGGTTTGTATTTATTTTTGATGATTTCAAGGGTCTCTTTTATTGGGACTTGAGTGAATAGTGAAACCACGTTGAAACTTACAAGCAGATCTTCATGCTCCACATGTAGATCTTTGATCATTTCCAAGAAGTGGTATGAGTTTTGTACATGTGAAGCTGCTGTTTCAGCATGGGGCTGTAGCTGTTTTGCTAAGTGTTTAGCTAGGTTTTGTAGTGGTGCTCCTCTGGAGCTGACTATGGGTCTGAGAGGTATGCCTTCTTTGTGTATTTTTGGGAGGCCATATAGTTTGGGGCATCTGGAAAATTTTTCTCTTGGGATGATCATCTGTTGGATCTCTTTGCTCATGTGGCTGGTTATAATTTTCTTCTTGGTTAATTTTTCCAGATATGTGGTTGGGTCTGTGTTTATGGGTTTGTATGTGGAGTCTTGGAGTAGGTCTGTCAATTTTGTTTCATAGTCTTAACTTAAGAAGTTAAGTGCTTTTGCTGGGCAGATTTTTGCTCATTCTCAAGTCATTAAAAAAACAAGAATATGAAAAAAGGTGGTTTTATGTCCATCGATTTAGAGGATACACGCGATAAACTAGAATGTTTACTCTAGTTTAGAATAAACATTCTCTAATGTGTTTAATATGTTTAATGTTTAATATGCTCATTGTTCAATGTTACATTAATGTTTAATGCTTAGAACAAACATTCTCTAATATAAATAAATATTCTCTAATAATAAACATACTCTTAAATTCCTAACAATATCTAATCATGTTGTAGTAAGGCTTTACTGCTATTATCTTTTCTACTTAGTCCTATTGGTATTGAATGACTATCACTTGTTGGTTGTATCTTCTGATTTATGATTATATCTTCTAATTTATGATTTATCACTTTGTTGATCACTTTATTGCTTGTATGTATACTGAGAGCATATGCACCAGAGATAAATTCCTTGTTTGTCCAATCACACTTGGCCAATAAATAATATTCTATTCTATTCTATTCTATTCTATTCTATTCTATTCTATTCTATTCTATTCTATTCTATTCTATTCTAATTTTATTCATTTGGTGCAAGTATAAATTTGAAAGTTGGATACTGAACACAATAATAGCAGTAAATTATAGATGAAAACATATATGATCACCATAAACTGTTTTAGCAAATGGTTCAGATTGAGCAGAGGACAAGACAAGACCATACAATTCCCCCTTAATTGCCTAATGAACTTAATGAATAAATTGTCAAACATACTTGTAGTAGTTGACATGTATTAAGAACATGTATAAAGAACATGAGCATACACACACACACACACATATATATATTCCTATGCAGATGATGCAAAAAAAATTGGCTGAGAGCCCAAATGATTTCCATTGAATGTTAGAATGCCTAATAAGATAAGAAGAATGAAATTAGTTTATCGAAAAAGCGATACTTGTGTTTGTAGAGAAAAATAGATGAATTTGTGTATCTTAGTTGATTGTTTACTAAGGACAGAGAAACACAAAATTTTAAAGCATGCAAATGCTGGTCAAAAGGCAAATGCAGTCTCTTGTCAGGAATGAATGTTGTGTGCATGAATATTTAAACATCTTGACTTGCTCAATATAAAATCTATTGATTTTGAAATTGCTGTATATCCAGGCTCTTGGTGAGCATTTTTGTTTTAGAATAGTTAGTTCTCTTCCTCTTTGCTTCTTTAGTTATTATGAGTGCTTTGCATTATTTCAGACATTTCTAATTACTAGTAAGACTGCAAATGTATTGCCATAGTTATTTAAAAAATTATTTTAAAAAAATCAATCCATCAAAAATAAACAGAATAAATTGCTATAGTAATAATAAAGTGCTGTATGACATGAAACAACAGTTCATCACTTTTTCAGGTACCTCTATCTATGCTTACCTTAGATCCCAAATATCCCTTGAAAAACTGACTGACCGCTTCTCCTCCTATAAACACCACTGCATACTTAGGAAGGAACCAAACAATCTACAAATGATAACCTTGGTTCCCAACCCTTGTATCTAGTCCAGAAGGATATTATTGTTTATAACATGAGAGGCCACAGGAAGAGCCCACAGGAAAGAGTCAGCAATAAAATCTAATAGTCTCATACTCACCCCACCCACATCCTGCCATAACTCATCCACAAGAAAAACCAAGCTTGACATCAGGACTTTTTTAAAAAAAGGATCAAGTAGTACCAGAGTTGAGAAAGTCCAGAAATATTTCACAAGAAGAGTTCTCCACTCCACTACTCATTGCAGAATACCTTATGCCACCAGACTTGAAATTTTAGACTCAGACAACCTAGAACTACGCCGCCTTCGGTCTGATCTAAGTATAGTACATAAAATCATACATTGCGATGTCCTATCTTTCAATGAATACTTCAGCTTCAACCGTAACAATGCAAGAGTACACAATAGATACAAATTCAAGGCTAACCGCACCACATACGACTTCAGCAACAGAGTGGTCAATGTCTGGACTCTGTGGTTTCTTCCCCAAACCCTAAAAATCTTTAACCTTAGACTGTCTACTATTGACCTCACCCCTTTCCTAAGAGGTCTGTAGGGGGCGTGCATAAGCGCACCAACGTGCCTGCTGTCCCTGTTCTACTGTTTCTTTTTTCTTATATGTATGCATTTCAAATATTCATAACCATGTTTATACTTATACCTGTTATCTTATAATTGCTTGACAAACAAACAAACAAACAAACAAACAAATAAATAAATAAATAATGGAGTATTTCAAGCTCTTAAGACACCCACAGCAAGACTCAAAATGGCCTTAGGAGCACTTCAACAGCACCATTGAGTATTGTTGAACTCAAACATTTTCAGACTGTCTCGGAGTTCAACAAACCCTAGCGGTTTTCAACATATTTCAATGACTAATTGATAGGGTACTTGCAATCTGTTTTACAGGTAACCTGCAGCTGCATAACCAATTTCATTTCCTTTCCTCCCCTTGTCAGTCATTATTTTGCCAAGAAAAACACAGGAATACTCAAGATAAAGTCATTGATATGATCTGGATGATGACCCTCTGAAGTTAGGTAGTACTGTACACATTGTGGAGTTGAAGTTCTTTTGGAGTATTAAAGTATTTATGATGTGATTAATTAAAACTGTTCAGGTCCTGAAGATCCTATGCAAAAAAAGAAATTCCAAAGCTGCCAAGAAAGAATTGTAGTGAGAACATGGAACATCGAAAGAACAAACATGGAATATCTCAATAGGGTGAAAGATGAAATTAACAAACCACACTTTGACATTTAAGGCACCAGCAAATTAAAATGGATTGGACACTGTGGGATAGAAGATTACAAAACAAAGAAGTAATAGTATTGATTTCTTAAACAGGTATCGCAAAGACAATACTTTAAGTATAATGCTCTCAAGGATGAGATGTAGAGGAGATGACCAGAATAAGCCTGAGAGGAGAGGTCAAATGCATCATCAGTCATTAGTCCCTTTGTGCCCACAAGAGATCTAAATCCAGTCCACCTTGAATTCCATTGGCTCTCACCTACCACTAATTTGCTTTGACTGTTAGTAGTTCAGATTCTTGCAGAGAGCTTAAGCTTACAATAAACCTATACATCCCTTTCAACATCCTAAACTCCTGATTTCCCATACTTGACAGTTATTACCAATTAGAATAATAGCAATAGCACTTAGACTTATGTACTGCTTCACAGTGCTTTACAACCCTTTCTAAGCGATTTACAGAGTTAGCAGATTGCCCCCAACAATCTGGGCCCTCATTTTATCGACCTTGGAAGGATAGAAGGCTGAGTCAACCTTGAACTGGTGAATTGCCAAACTGCTGGCAGCCAGTGATCAGCAGAAGTAGCCTGCAGTGCTGCATTCTAACCACTGTGCCAAGTCTAATGTCAAATAGAATTCACAAACAACTCTTTCATATGGTGGCTATTCAGGTTTACATTCCAACTACTGATGCAGGAAAAAAAAAGTCCACAAATTTTATGATCAACTTCAACTTAAAATTGAAAAACATGCAAGCAAGATAAACTGCATGTGTGTTAAAGACTAGAATGCCAGTCTTCAGTATAAAATGTACTTGAAGTGTATTGTCTAAGAAACATAAATGAAATGGGATAATGATATCCTGCTAATCTAGTGATCTCCTCATTCTTAACAGAGTTTTCAAATAAGTAAAGCAATGTTTATATGCATGGACATGACCATAGTATACAGAAATCAAATTAATTTTATTATTGATAGAAGGAGATGGAAGAAGTAAGTTATAATAGTAAAGATGTGCTGGGGTCTGGTTCAATGATCTTCAAGTAATGAAAGTTACAGTAAAATGAGTTTGATTAAATTTTAAAAAAATGATAGGTATAGCAACAAGGTTGAGAATTGACATTGAAGGCACTGAAGTTTCTGCATTTTAGGATTGATTGCCAACAGTAAAAAAAACCCCAACAATCAAGGAATATGATGACACAGACTAGTACTTGGTACACTAGCAATGAGGGCTGGGAAAAGATATTCAGATGTATGTAATGTCTATACTTTCAGAGATCAGAATAACACAGGGAAATTTTCAAGGAGAACATCAGGAATTGTTTTGAAGTCCAGAACATACTATGATTAATAAGGAACCAGAACAGAATTCTCAGTGAAATCAAAATTGCTAAAGATCAAAGATCAAAAAGAGACTGATAAAGATCAAGAAAAAAATGATGAAAATTGCCATGAAAGAAAGAGAAGCCAAAGTCAACAAAGGGTAACGTTAAGTTCATTCTAGGGGACAATATGTTTGGTGTTGGTTTGTTTCCTGCTATGATGCCTAGGAGTGGTTTGTGGTCTGTGACGAGTTCAAATTGTCTCCCATAAAGATATTCGTGAAAATGCTTAATGCCTGCTACAACAGCCAGTGCTTCCTTATCTAGCTGGTTGTAATTCCGTTCAGCTTTGGATAAAGTTTTTGAGTAGAAAGCAATGGGTGCTTCTCTGCCATTTGGGAATTTATGGCTGAGAATGGCCTCTACCCCAAAAGTGAAAGTGAAAGAGGTAATGTTTCATTATATTGTACTAGAACACTGTTAAAAATTAGGAGTCCTTTTGTGGGCTCAAATGCAGTTGCTTCTCTGTGCCCCCAAGTCCATTCTGCATTTTTATCAAGAAGTCTGTGAAGTGGTTCAACAACTGTTGCTTTCTGTGGTAGAAAAATACTGTAAAAGTTTAAAAGTCCCAGGAAAGCTTGTAATACTGTTTTGTTTGTTGGAGTGGGAGCTTCCTTAATTGCTTTTATTTTACTATCGGTGGGGTGTATACCTGTTTCATCAATTAGATATCCCAGAAATTCAACACTTGGTTCTGCTATGTGACATTTCTCTGTTTTGTGTTTAAGGCCAGCTTCTTGAAATCTGCTCAAGACTAGACTTAGTCTTTGTTTAAGTTGTTCTTTGTCCTCTGCTGCCACGAGGACATCATCAAAATAAGGTGCCATCCCCACAATGCCCTGTAGTAGGCGTTCCATTAAGCTAGTCCAGAGGCTATGCTGACTCCAAATTGCAGTCTTTTGCATTTGAAAGCACCCCTGTGTGTTACAATGGTCTGAGCTTCTGCTGTTTCTTCATTCACAGGTAACTGCTGATAGGCTTGAGCCAAGTCTAATTTGGCAAAAAATTTCCCCCTTCCTATCGAATGCAATAGATGTTGTACAACTGGCACTGGGTAGGCGGTCTGTTGCAATGCAGTATTAATTGAAAATTTATAATTAGCACAGATTCTGATTGACCCATCTGGCTTAACTAGAATGACTATAGGGGTTTCCCACTTTTCGTGATCAACTGGCTCTAGTTCTCCCTGGGCTATGAGTTTATCTAATTTTTCATCCACTTTGGGTCTCAAGGAGAAAGGGACTCACCTTGGTTTTATTTGGACAGGGGGAACTTTGGATCAAGGTTGAGGGAAATAGGGGTCCCCTTATACTTGCCTAGGGTTCCATCAAACATATCCTTGAATTCAGTCTGCAGGCCCTCTCTCACAATCATTTGATTGTGCTCCTCCGCTTGCGTGGTGTGGATGGTCACCTCCACTCCTATGGCTCTAAACCATTCTATTTTGAGGAGGCTTGGTACTTCTTTGTCCACAATGGTTAAAGGCAATTCACCGATGAAGTTTCTGAATTTTACTGGAAAAATTCCTCTTCCTAACACGGGAATTCTGTTCCCTTGGAAATCTTTTAGTATTAAATGTTGTGGTTTTAGTTGTTGTCGAGTTATGCCAGGGATTGCTTCTTTTATAGTTGCCCAGGACACCATAGATATGTAAGATCCAGAGTCAATTTCCATATCACAAGGTTTTTCTATTATCACTGTGATGTTGAATTTCTTTGATTTGTGGTGATCAGGAATGCCTCACTATTGTATGTTCATAGTCTCTGTCCTTCTCCATTCTATTCTCTTCCCTTCTGTAATTTAAATGAGAAGGTCTCTGGAATCCCCTTTGTTGTGGGCCAGGTGGATGATTAGGGAACCCTGCTTGTCTTTGACTGGGGTACGCTGGCAGATTTGGTCTGCATGCTTCGGCAATATGCCCCGTTTTCTCGCATTGGCGGCAGATTGTATCCCTGAATTTGCAAACTGCCCGGGGGTGGTTCCCTTTACAGCCTACACACCATAGAGGTCTCTGGCTTGTCCCTTGGGGCCCTGATCTTCTATCAGGTTTCACTCTGTGTATTTCTTCCTCCTCTTCTTCTGAGAGTTCTCCAATCTCCCCCTCTCCCTGATATTTGCTGGTCGTCCCCCATGCTGAGTGAACGCTCTCAGATTTCTCAATTTTAGCTGCTGGTTTTTCCGAGATTTCTGCTGCTGGGGCTCCCTCTATTACTTCTTTTAAATAGATGCTCTTTTGAGTTATCAGCTTCCTTTGCAATCTTAGGTCCCTCATTCCAACTACAATTCTATCTCTTAAAGTTATTTCCATTTTCAAACTCACAGCCTGCAGCAATATCTCGTAGGTTTGTAAGGTAATCATTTATGATCTCATCTGGTTTCTGTTCTCTGCGGTAAAAGTCAAGTCGGTGAGCCAGTGACGATGCAGCGGGAGCATAATGTTCTTCTAACATCTTCTGTAATTCTTTCCATTCCATTGTTTCCACATCTTTGGGAGCAGCTAGGGTTCTAGCCATTTTGTAGAGGCAATTTCCACCATATCCCAGGAATAGAACTCCCTTCCTCTGTTCTGTTGCATCCTGCAGTAAATTTGCTTCTAAAAACATTCGAAATTGTTCCATGTACATGACCCAGTCATGCTTTTTTGGATCAAAAGGTTCTGGTTGAGCGTGGGTGGACATTCTGATGATCAGCATGGTGATAGCAGCATTCTGTTGTTAGAATTTTCCATCTTCACCTCGTTTCCTTTGTTCTCTTCTAGCATCCCACCTTTGTCGCCAGTGTTAAGTATGGGCTAGATTGAAGAGGCAAGACAATGGTAGAAGGAAAGGATTTCTTTATTTAGCTCTGAACAAAAGACTGCCACCCGGTATGCCTGCTGTTCTTTTTACAGGTTGCTATCCACAATTTCAGCCATTGACAGCTGTTCATTTTCCCACTTGGAAAATGAACCAATGGGGGAAGTCTGACATCACTGACTTTTCCCCATTGAATATCTAACAGGTAAGATCTCAGAAAGGAAATTCTTTATTTCAAAGAGATGCTAGAAGAGATAATAAAGAGCGTTACAACAGCATCTGTTCCATCTGAAGACTGGAAACAAGACACACACAAACAAGAGAAGATTCCAAAAGCTGTCTGAATTCAGAAGGAGATTCCAACTTTATTTTGGTAGGCTAACAGACAAAAAGTAACAAATTCAAAGATAAAATAAAAGTGGAAGAAGTATACTGAAGCTCTGGACAGCAGAAACCTCAGCATACCAGATAACTTAACTTAGAAGATAGTACATATATACATTCTCTAATACCACAAGAGTAAGTTACTTCAACATCCCAGTCATTAACAAATCAAATGGCTGCAAAAATGGTGGAAGCAACAGAAGGAAATTGAATAAAAATTCTAATCAAACCATGCTAGCAAATCTGGAAAATGTCACAGTGGCCAACAGACTCAAATAAATCAACCTATATTTCAATACTAAAGGGGGGGAGGGAATTAACAAATTGCACAAACTATCACAGAATATGAAGAAAATGGAAGGAAAAGAAAGCGAATGGAGTCAAGTTACTGAACAGTAACCAGATATTGCAAATCTAATGATATTATCATTATAAGTACAATTTTACCTCTAAAATGTTTTTTAAAAAAACAGCAGACCAAAAAAAAAATGGTTTTGCCATTTAAGAAAAATAAGCCCTGGCCAAGGAGGTGAGTAAAACAACTTGTGTCATTCATCATTGGACGTAGTGAACTATCAAATTAGGTATAGAACAGGAATGTCCAACCTTGTCAACTTTAAGACTTGTGGACTTCAACTCCCAGAATTCTCCAGCCAGCAGTTCTGGGAATTGAAGTCCTCAGATCTTAAAGTTGCCAGAGTTGGATGGACACTCCTAGAGGTGGTATTCAGCAGGTTCTGACCAGTTCTAGAGAACTGGTAGTGGAAATTTTGAGTCGTTTGAAAACCAGCAAATACCACCTCTGACTGGAGATTTTACAGTATCCTTCCCCTGCCACACCCACCAAGCCACGCCCACAGTACCAGCAGTAAAAAAAAAATTGAATCCTACCACTGGACACTCCTGATGTAGAATAATCATTTGAAGAAAGTTCCTAGACAGGGTAATAGATCCGAGATAACTCTATTCCCGTATTTTATATTTCACCATTTCTCCTCTTGAAGTCAAACTTAGCCTTCAACTGCCTTTGCAACTCTAACCCACCCAAATTGAACATCAAACACAAATCAAATGTAGGCTACTTCAGCTTCTGAAGCATTTTCATCCTCAAATAAATGTGTGCATAATTGAACCGTGGAGCTGCACATGAGCCCAATGCTTGGCCCCTTGGCTGCCAGATGACTACATCTGCCTAATGCATTGCCAGTTAAATTGGTACCAATTGCAAGTGCGGTTTGTCCTTGTCATTTAAATTACTTGACAAATGGAAGGCTGACAATGACCTATTTTATATGCAGTCTTGAACAAATCTTGTGTAGCAGGTAAGTTTTGAATATGCATCAGATTCTATTGAGGAAACTCACAATATTGTATGTTCTTTGAAGCAAGATAAATTTTATATACCAGAGAATGTATAAAAGACAACATCTATATGGATAGGGGTGCACAACTGGGGGGAGTGGTAAGTGGGGAGGCCATTTTTCTAAAGAAAAATAGAATGGCAAATCCTTGCATGTCACTTTTGGTCCAATACGTATGTGATGGTGACATTTACTGTCATATCTGGCTAATGAAAAATGCAGTCCCTGCTAGCCTATTTGGCCCACACCAATTTAGAAATAGAAGTCCCTGCGGCCAATAATTTTTACATGCCTTCAGCCAGATTCATCTCAGCACACATGAGAGTAAACGATAAAAGACCAATTTATGCAAGTAGCGCCAAGAGTGAGTCATAAAGAGATAATCAATTATTCACAGGGCTTCCCAACAGCTTACAATTCCAAGTAAAGAGCCCTTGATAAATAGGTTATTACTGGGAACCCAGCTGAAGCAATTCCTGGTGAAGGGAAGAAAAAGAGCAAGAGAAGAGTGGCCTCCATTGAAGAGCAGAAAGCAGACGCATCAAATATGTCAACCCCTCACTCCTGCCTTCCTACGGACAGCTGCCAGTACAGAGTGAGTCATAAACCATAGCAAGCTGCCTTCTGTCAAACCGCAGGCCACCTACAATGACTTTGATCTTGCAACCAAATGGCTTTCCTAACATCAACAATCCCAAAGGTGCTTTTTCAACTGGACTTTCTTGTTTTTCTTTGAAGATGTTTCGCTTCTCATCCAAGAAGCTTCTACAGTTCTGGAGCACTCTGGAGCTGAAGAAGCTTCTTGGATGGGAAGTGAAATGTCTTCAAAGAAAAACAAGGAAGTCCACTTGCCTCCTGAAAAAGCACCTTTGGGACAACCATGACTTGGAAGACTGAGAATCCCCATAGATATCATCAATAATATGATCTGTCTTAAATTAAAGATGCCTGAGATTGAACCTAGGGACTTGTTTTACCATAAAGAAGATGCTTTGTTTCTGTGTTGTGGTTCCACTGATGAACACCTGATGCAACAAGAGCTCTTAGCTTCAACTCAGCACACTGACTGGAACTATAGATAGTCCCCAACTTACTGCTGTTCACTTAGTGACTGTTTAAAATTATGATGGACTTCCCTGGGGGTGGTTACAAAAACCCAGATTCGATGTTCTGACAGTCATACCACCATGGTCACATTGGGCATTGGGCAACCAGGTTGCATGTGCACCCATCTCCAGTGTCAAACAATCATGTGATCATGTTTTACAATATTGCATTTATTTCCAGTTTTTGGCAAAACCGCAGCCATGGTGAACCATTGGTTTGCTTAATGATCCTGGAATTCCCTTAACGACCACTGTCCAAAGGTCATAAAATCAAGCTGGTCCCGTGGTTGACCTAATGTATAAGCATCACTACTTACAACTGTGATGGGCAGGCTCCATTATGGTTATAACTCAAGGACTACCTGTAGTTGAATAGAATAGCACCACTTTGCATGAGCTGTGCTGGTTGCCAATAGACTTCCACATCCAGTTGAAGCAGTTCGGACCAGTTTGAGCAAACCAGTACTTCCGTCAATCAGTTGGTCTCTCCACTGCCCTAGTCTAGCCTTTATTTCCTTGTTTTGAAGCCCAGCTGATCAGTGGTGGGATTCAATTTTTTTTACTACCAGTTCTGTGGGTGTGGCTTGGTGGGCATGGCAAGGGAAGGATACTGTAAAATCTCCAGTCAGAGGTGGTATTTGCTGGTTCTCTGAACTATTCAAAATTTCTGCTACCAGTTCTCCAGAACTGATCAGAACCTACTGAATACTATCTCTGCAACTGATTCACATGGCACAGCAGATTGTCACATTTCAGGCTTCAGCTGTTTTACTCACCAGGACTATTGAGGTAATTCCCCGTTAGGAGAATGAGCGCATACAGGGAGACATATTTGAGAGAAATGTTTGAATAATACACACTCAGAACACAGATACACTGTACAGTAAATGTAGGTTTTTACTTCCAGAAAGGTTTAAGCAAAGTCCAAACACAGTCCAAAGTCATTCATAGATAAATCAGTTTTTCAATCCAGGGATAATCCAATAACAAATTCCAGTGTCAAAAACAGTTCAGTATCAGACTTGCATCAAATCAATGAATATCAGTCAATTAGGAAAAATGGAGGAACGGCAATACTTTCCAACAGAAGGAAAAAACAGAGGCTCACTCACTTCACTGAGACTCTTCTGAGACTAAGGCTAAACAAGCCAGGTTTCTGACTCCAACATATGGCCGTTTGAGTAACCACACCCAATTGCAGTTTTTAGCATGCTCTTAAAGAGACAGTATTAAGATGTCTATCCTGGTTTATATATTTCTAACCCAAATACCTGTTAGGTGACTTACATTTCTAACAAGGGCTGCAGAATAAGGTAAGTTTTAGAGCGGAAAATGGCTGTTTTTAAAATGCTGCGCATGTGCTCACCAAACCAGTTGTTACACCAGTCGAATCCCACCACTGAGTTCAAGGTGCTGGTTATGACTTATAAATTACCTGTTCAGTCCTTTGGGGTCAAGAGAGCCTCCTATAGACCCTCTCTCTTTGAGAAGAACAAAAGATAAAGCTCTGGAAACAGGTTTTCTCAGCCATAGCCTTCTTGCTCTGAAATAGTCTTCTCCTTGAGATCAGAATGGTCCCTTATCTTGGAAGGTTAAAGAGCTTTCAGTGTAGAATTGTCCATTTGTCAGCTTGTTTCAGTGGCAGTGATATCAGGCTTTTGTGTTTTCCATTTGTGTATCATGACACTGATTGCAAACTGCCTACAATCTAGAATTAATTGGGTAGAAAACAAGGCAATTCAGTAAAATAAATTATTAAATGGGCAAATGTTTAAAAACCAAAAGAGAAGGAAAACCCATGTGAAACTGAAAAGGAGGGAGGGAGGAAAAGGGAAATTTAAATTTAAATACCGTATATACTCGAGTATAAGTCGACCCGAATATAAGCCGAGGCACCTAATTTAACCACAAAAAACTGGGAAAACTTATTGACTCAAGTATAAGCCGAGGGTGGGAAATGCAGCAGCTACTGGTAAATTTCAAAAATAAAAATAGATACCAATAAAAACTTTCACTAGGACAGTTGAGAATAAGTTTGATGTTCACAATTTCCTCTTTGAAAGAGACCAGTAAATAGGGAACAAGAAGATGAAGAAAAAGAAGTGTGTTTTCTCACACTTTTCACACTGCAGTGAACAAAAATGGCATCATAGGAACAGGCTTATTCTCAGCCCAAAGGTTTGTTTCTGATTTCTTCCCTGATTTAAGAGAAATTTGGGAAACGATCTCACTATCATGAAAGGTTTAATTGATTCACTAACGCAAAAGATGATGATGATGACAGTGGTAGGCAAGAGTCACTCTCTCCCTTGCAAGAAAAAACCAAGAGCCGTTCTTACGATATCTCTCTCTCTCTCTCTCTCTTTTCCCCCGAATAAAGTCAAGCCCTTTCCAGCACGCGTGCGCAATCCGCCACCACCCCTTTGCACCTTACAAATGCAAAACCCCAGGGTTTTTGCTTTTGCAAGGTGCAAAGCGGCGGGGGCGGATCGCGCGTGCGTGTTGGAAAGGGCTTGACTGTATTATGGGGAGAAAGAGAGAGAGGGAGAGATCATAAGAACGGCTCTTGCTTTTTTCTTGCAAGGGAGAGAGTGACTCCTGCCTCCCACTGTCATCAACATCTTCTTCTTTTGGGTTTATGAATCAATTAATTTGGGAAATGATCTCACTATCAGAAAACAACGCGAGCTGCCACCACCACCTCCTCCTCCCCCTCCTCCCGAGTGGACTGAAAGCAGCTGGAGCTGAGGAAATGAAGCTGAGTGGAGCGACCTCGGCTCGCGTTGTTTTCTCAGCCTAGAGCTCAGAAAACAACGCAAGCTGCCACCACCTCCTCCTCCCCCTCCTCCCGAGTGGACTGAAAGCAGCTGGAGCTGAGGAAATGAAGCTGAGTGGAGCTGAAGCAACCTCGGCTCACGTTGTTTTCTCAGCCTAGAGAAAGGGGAAGGGGGCTCATCTGGACCAAGGGTGAGTCTCCCCCTCAGTTTCCCCTGAAGGATCTTCCGTCACTTTTGCCTTCTCCCTACATCTTCCCTCTGTTAAAATCCCCCCCCCCCACACACTTATTTTCGATTGGATAGATTTCGTGTCTGAGCATTCTCACATAGCGGTGGGTCTTCCCCCCAAAAAAAACAGTTAAAAAAAGAAAAAACAATATATCCTCAAGCAAGAACTTTTCTGCTTCTGATTACCCCCATGCTTAAAAGTTGCAAAGGAAACACGGAAGTAGGGAAGCGGCTGCCCAGCTTCGGAGCTCCACACCATTTTTTTTCAGAGGGGAATCTGACTCGAGTATAAGCCGAGGGGGTTTTTTTCAGCACAAAAAATGTGCTGAAAAACTCGGCTTATACTCGAGTATCTACGGTAAGTAAGTTCTTCATGGTCTAGTTGGGAGCCGATGAGAACTCTGTGTAGGTAATTTCACAACAATATATTTTTCTCTCTCACTTTTCTGTGAAGCTTCTGCAAAGCTGTGGTGGTTATGATGCTAGTGGCTCAACAAAGAAGACACGTTGAGTTGGAATCCTTTAATTATAGCATACTTGTGCTTGTACAAAACATGGATTTTGTTACCCAATTCTTAGGCAAAACATGCATCAGGCATAGGAAGAGGAACCCTGGCACAACTTTAGAAATTATGGATTCTTAACATATCAGCTCTGGACTCATTATTTTTCAAGCCATGTTTCCTTGCTCAGGGCTTTGTTTCACTGTTCCCATGTGGTCTGCTTCAGCTTTGTCTGAAGTCTGACAGTCTGGTTTGCCTGTGTTCTCTCTGCTCTCCATCTTCTAATCCTTGATTAGGTCCCTTGTGTTCTGGTTTCTGTCCAAGCTCCATCACTCATGTTCTCTGCCTTCCTACAGAGTAGCTGGTTGGAAGATTGTGGGCTTTGTTTCCCTGATCTTGTAGATTGTACATTTATTCTCACCTGCTACCTAGCAAACCTGATGTCTGCTTACTGGGGGAGCAGACTGTAATTACTAAATTGTGGATTGAAAGCTTTAGCTGGCGCACAATAAGCAACAGTGTTATCAGATCCCCTGCAGAGCTTTGTGGGTTTGCGGCAATTTGGACGTCTTAGCAAATGGAAATTTAGGAGGATGACTCAGATCCGGTTATGAAGCATCATTAAATGGGGTGGGTTTTTTTTCCAGAATGGCATCAAAATTATCATCAGTACATATAATTGCATTTAATGAATTATTAGAGGAATAAAGAGGCATTCAGATCCAAGGGTCAGCACAAGTTCCAGATTTTGGGAATCCTATCAGCAGAATGTTCTTAGTGAGTCTCAAGATAAGTTTTCTTGTGTTATTGTTGCTGGTTAAATTGTTATGTCCCCCCATGCTCCAGTATGTACACTGAGCATAGAGAAAATAGACAGTAAATGGAGGGCATTGTTTTTCTTTCTTTGCAATGACAGTATCAAAAGACAGGATTCAAAAGAGTATCTTCCAGGGGCTGTCAATGGGCCCCCACAGAGAAGAGACCCCAGCAACTGCATGGAATAATGAACTTAAACTATAGGAAGACAAATCAAGTTCAATATTAGAAAAAAAAATTCTAACAGACTCCCTGGATAGCAGAATCAATTACTGTGGAAGAAGTTTGATGGATGCAGTCAAGCAGAGTCTGGACAATTATTGGTTAGGAAAGTTTTATTTCGATTCCTATACTGAACAGGGGGTGGGTAGACTGAGAGGAATAAACTCAAGAGCCTATAAATGCTCCCTAATTCTGTGATTTAAGCCTCACTGAAGTCCACAAATCCTATTGAATAGAAACCTGAGAGGTCGGGAAGTCTAAGTGACTAAACCAGTCTTTCTAAATAAAGAAAGGTCAAAGTCAGAGAAAAAAGCAAGATATTCCAGACAGCAGGTTGCAATTGATCAAATAATGGTTTGCTTCAGCAGTGGGATCCTACCTTTCCACTACCGGTTTGGTGACCATGCGTCCACACAGTTTTCCACACACCAGCTGAGGCCTGCAGTGCCAATCAGCTGAGCGGATAAAGAAGAGAAAAGCACAGGGGCGAGTGGGAGGGTTGATCCTGCACTTCTCTCTCTTCCTCCTCTCAGCTGATCATTGGAGGCTTTTTTTAACTACCGGTTCAGATGAACCGGTAGGAATTTTTGCTACTGATTCAGCCAAATCGGGCCGAAACAGTAGCATACCACCACTGGTCTGCTTTCAGTTCAGGTCCAGTTTCCCAGGTCTGAAAGATTTGATTTATGTATAGAGGAAAAGGTTTACTTTCCAGGATAAAAGTGAACATGCATATGAAGTACCAGATATTGAGGAGCTGGTACAAGTCAGGGTTTCTTGTCTTTAATTCTTGGTGTTGTTGTTGTTCGGTTAATTTATTTTCTATTTTTAAATGTTACTGTTATATTTTAATTACTGTTAACCATCAAAGTGCTTGATAGTATTTCATGATATTCTGTTTAGCAAGTGGATTAAGCATGACCCAAATAACTCTGATGTAGAAGATGACCAGGCTGAGCCTGAGAGAGTGGCCAAATGCACCACCAGTCACCAATCTCCAGTTCCATCATGCCCATAAGAGATTTAAGTCCAGCCCACCTTGAATTCCATTGACTTTTATATACTGTCAATCTAGAATAGAATGGAATGGAGAGTGGCATGGAGTGGCCTGGCTTGGCGTGAGAAATGGGCTGCTGCTGGTTTGGACTGGTTCACCCATAACGGTAGTTCCCACCACCAGCTGGGTCCGCCCACCTCCCCCGGTGCTATCCCATCCTATATATCTCATTCTCTGGCTCACTCGCCCTGCCCATGCAGCCCAGCTGATTTCTATGCCTTGCCTGTTCTACTCACCATGGCTTCCCGAGAAGGTGTGCTGGAAGTCACACCCATGAAATCACTGTGTGTTTGAAGCTGTGCACAAGCTCACTCACATTTTCCATTCTGCACTAGGTGAACCAGTTGTTAAATGAGTGAAGTCCACCTCTATGTGGAGTGGCATAGGGTGGGATAGAACAGAACAGAACAGAATAGAATAACAGAGTTGGAAGGGACCTTGGAGGTCTTCTAATCCAAGTACTTTAACTGTTAGTAGTTCAGACTCTTGAAGAGAGCATTAGCAGACATTAAACCTAAATTCATTTGAACTGCCTGAACTCCTGATTTCCTGTGCTAATGTCAGCCTCAAGATACCTTCCCCTCCTACCTTTCTGCTATTGTTTCATTATTTCTCTCGGCTGTCATGGCAACGGTGGGAGGGGGGATTTTATATGGGAAGAAAGCTGGAGGTGTTTGCATTCCTTGCTGGGCTAGCAAGGGGAGGGGGGATTCTTGTCTTTAACTTTCCGTTTCTTGGCTATCTTTTTCCTCTTTTGCGCAACTGCGAACTTTTATCAAAATATGTCAAGGTCATTTGACAAGACGCCTCATCACCATCTGGAGATGACCACATGAGCTGTTTCAAAAGTTTTAATTGGAAGAATCATTTGAACTTTGGGGGGTGGGAGCAAACCTATTTCTTTGTATGTGCATTCTACCCGCCAATTTCTCAGTTTCGGAATTGCTTTGTAGCTACCACTTTATTTCCCAGTAAAAGGATAACTTTGCTCTACACCATGGAGTCTGAGTATTTCTTTCTTGGGATCTAGAAGGAGCGCAGCCTGACAGCTACTATTGAAAGGATCCACCACTGAACGCAAAACCATTCACAACAATGGAGTCTCCTCGAGATGAACGTATTGAATAGGCTGCTACAGGGCCGTTCTTGTCCTTATGTAATCCAAAACTGATAATAATTCAGGCAGATGTTCTTATTTAATATGAAAACATATTTGGGAAAATCTGATAGGACAAAGTAGATCTCATCTATGGATCATAGATGGTTCATAAATATCCACAGCTTGAGGTGGGATAGCTGCCACTTGAAATGGCATTATCATAGTCTTCTTACCTTTCATTCCCGGTATTTTGCTACCAGGAAATCCTCAGAGGAAGGCATAATATGGTAGTCACAGCAACTGCCTGTTATCATCTTTGACTGCCTTGTTCAGGTTAGGAAGACAAAGCCTTAATAAAACCACACCTAGAGTATTGCATCCAGTTTTGGTCACCACACTATAAAAAAGATGTTGAGACTCGAGAAAAAGTGCAGAGAAGAGCAACCAGGATGATTAGGGGACTGGAGGCTAAAACACGAAGAACGGTTGCAGGAACTGGGCATGGCTAGTCTAGTGAAGGGAAGGACCAGGGGAGACATGATAGCAGTCTTTCAATATTTGAGGGGCTGCCACAGAGAGGAAAGTTTGAGTTATTTTTTAAAGCACCCGAAGGCCAGATAAGGAATAATGGATGGAAACTGAACAAGGAGAGATTTAACCTGGAAATAAGGAGAAATTTTCTGGCAGTGAGAACAATCAACCAATGGAACAGCTTGCCTTTGGAAGTTGTGGGAGCTTCATCACTTGAGATTGGAATGCCATTTGTTAGAAATGGTGTAGGGTCTCCTACTTGGGCAGGGGGTTGGACTAGATGACCTATAAGGTCCCTTCCTACTCTGATTATCTGTTATGTGGGAAGAGATACAAAAATACTCTAATTCATTTTAAAGATGAATTGGCTGCTGAATAACCCAAATGTCCTAAAAGGGACAAGACTTGGAGGCAACATTGAACTGGGACTTGGATCCTTTCTGATGTCAAAAGGAGCCATGTGGAAAGCCCATTCTAGTTCTAGTGGGTTTATTGCACTTCTAACATTTTGATTTGTGATCCTGAGCAGACAAACAATAATCACAATGGAAGAATTAGAGCTTCATCTAAGTCATATGAAGGCAGATGCCAGAGGTCTTCTTTGTATTTTGACTTCAGACTGATAACCTGCACCTGCCAAAGGCAATTCACATTGGCATCTGTAATTTAATCACCTTGCGTGTCACGTCTGAAGAATATTAGAAATATAGGCCTGTGCTTTATAACTAAATTAACTCTGGAATTCTGCTACACAAAGTAATATTAATATCTCTAATCTAATGCTTATCTTCTTTGGAAGGAAATTAATTGCTGTTCCTCCCCCTCCCTTGGCATTAAAGTTATGTTTTCATATTTTTGCATAATATTCAACTGAGCCATATGTCTCATGATTGGTAGCAAGCTCCTCCACCTATTTCCTGGCCTAGTCCCACAAGTCAGAAGAGGATCACGTGGAATTAAGTATCTGAGGTTTCTAAGAATGTGATTAAACAGATTATTAAAAGAACACTGAATTCATGTAGCATTAAATGTGTTAATAAGGAAACAATGTGTTTCCACAAATTCAAGTTCTAAGTTAGCTCTGGTGGAATATGGTCAGGAATTGCAGGAGGTAGGGACTGTTTCCCAGAGGGCAAAAGGATCTTGGAGCCTGAAATGTCTGTTAGCCAGGAAGAGGGCTCTCCCTCACAATTCACAGAGTAACAGAGCAACAAAATAACAGAGTTGGAAGGGACCTTGGAGGTCTTCTATTCCAACTCTCCGCTCAGGCAGAAACACATATACCATTTCAGACAAATGATTGTCCAGCCTCTTCTTAAAAACTTCCAGTGATGGAACACCCAAAATCTCTGCAAGCTGTTCCACTGACTAATTGTTCTAACTATTAAGAAATTTCTCCTTAGTTCTAGGTTGCTTCTCTCCTTGATTTATTTATTTATTTAGTTTCCATCCATTCCTTCTTGTCTTGCCTTCTGGTGCTTTGGAGAATTAGGTTGACTCACTTTTCTTTGTGGCAACCCCAGAAATATTGGAACATTGCTATCATGTCACCCCTAATCTGTCTTTTCATGAAACTAGACATACCCAATTCCAACAACTGTTTTTTATATGTTTTAGCCTCCAGTCCCCTAATCATTGTTGATCATTATTGCTCTTCTCTGCACTCTTCTCTGCATTCTTTCTAGAATCTCAACTTCTTTTTTTACATCATCACGGCCAAAACTGGATGAGTATTCTAAGGGTGGTTTTACCAAAGCATTATAGAGTGGTATTAAGAGGAATTCTGGACTGGAGGAGGAATTCTGGGAGTTGAAGTCCACAAGTCTTAAAGCTGTCAAGTTTGAAGACCCCTATCTTAAATGGATGGATGGTTGATGGATTGAGAGATGAGGGAGAAAGAGAGAGAGAGAAGGAGGGAGGGAGGGAGAGAGAGAGAGAGAGAGAGAGAGAGAGACTGTAGCTTAGATAGACAGGTAGATATTATTGATTTATTTAAAACATTTATATAGCCGTCCATCTTCTAACCACCTCTGGCAACTTCCAATCAAATTAAATGGATGGATGGATAGTGGATGGATGGATGGCAGATGGATGGATGGCAGATGGATGGATGGTTGGAAATGGATAGATAGATGATAGATTAAAGACAGACAGACAGACAGGCAGGCAGGCAGGCAGGCAGACATGTAGCTAGATAGACAGGTAGATATTATTCATTTATTTAGAACATTTATATATCTGTCCATCTTCTAACCAACTCTGGGTAGCTTCCAATCAAATTAGATCGATAATAGACCCTAGATCTAATGAGAGAGAGAGAGAGAGACCTTAACTATGACCCCAAAGGAGCAGCACTTCCAGTGCATTGGGCTGAGAAAGTATGACTGTCCTGTGGACATCCAGTAAGTTCCCATGGCTGCAGTGGTTTTGCTGTTCAGTCACTCTGGTGGCATTCAATCATTTTAATTGCTATAGCCCAGTGTAGCTCTAGATGCCTTCAGTTCTGAACATGATTTTCTGACGATCTCTTTTCTGACACTCCAAGATGAGTTACAAGCACTCACTGCTTTTGTTGAAGAAATATAAATGACTAGTCACAGAGATATGATATGTAGAAAAGACTACAGTATAAAAATCAGTTTTCTGAAGTCTTCCAAATTCCCCAAGTAGCAAGTGAATCTTATCATTGTTGGAGGAACAATTTTAAAATCCATTAGGTTGTCCGCTGGACATTTCCTTTGTAACCAGTGCAGTAGTGTATTCCACTAAATTACGTGTTCTGAAGAACAATCAAAGTGAGAATATGCAAGTCTAGCTAAGTTGTGTGAAAGGCTTTGCATATTGTTATTCTGTGAGCACCATTTGCATAAGAGCTATTCAAATCATTTCCATCTATAAAGATGGGAATAATGTGCAATTTCCCTTTCCCTTTCATACAGTGTTTTTTAAAAAAATCAAAATCAAAATCAAAATCTTCATTTTAGTTGGTTTTTGCATTGCTTAGAGCATGGCAATTAAAGCCATACAATGTGATTCTTTTGCTGTTAGAGTGTTCATGAAAAGAACCAGGTCACTGTTAGTGATCTGCATAACAAATTGAAAAAAAATATTTTAAAGTGGCTAAGAGAATGGTAGGAACAATAGAGACTGTATTAATCAGTGTAGAAAAATAAAATTAATAACATAAAATAATAATAAAATAAAATAATAAAATAAACTATGAAATGTCTTCATACTGTTTTTATGCCCTTTCCTGAATCATATTCTCCCTCAAAGGGAAAAAAACCCTAATCCTATTTAATGCCTTTAGAATCTTTTTGAAGTTCTTTTTACCAACATTAACATTAACAAGAGTAACCTGTATACTCAGCTTTGCTTAACATAAATGTATCATTCGTATCTTGCATGCAGCTCCAAGCACTTAAATAGAACATTCTGGAAGTTTTAAGATATCTGAACTATTGTCTGCTACTGTGATTTTTGCGTGGCTGAATGGCAATTTCCCCCAGCTTATAGTTTGCCATTTGAAATCCAACATATTGGTTTGGTACTAGGGTAAGAAATGTCACTTCCTTATAGAATAAATGCCAGTTTCAAATCAGACTTAAAGCAGGCAGCAGGTAGTATGTTGACAAATATGTTCGCATACTATAGCTCTGAGAATTTTGACAAATATTGAAATGTAACATTTGAATAAGGTAGTCTTCAACTTACTACTGTTGGAAGAAATATCCATTTGGTTCAGTTCCAAGCTGGGAGAAAGACACTGGAAACATGGAGGCTGATTGGAAAGAGGGTTTAATGGCAAATAGAACCACCAAGCACATGGTCTTGGTGCAGCTGACCACATGGAGTTGAGAAGGAGGGGTTTTTTATGCCTCCTCTTGGGCTTTGAACTTGAGCTTCCTGTTCCTGTGCAAGAACACGTATTCTATTCACTGCTGTCAGACTCTCATGGGGCTATGCAGGGATCATACCTGAGGTTGTCTGAGTTCCCCAGTTTGGCTGAAGCTTGGCTGATGCAGTGTCCTTAGGAGATTATGCCATGTGATAAGTTCTGCTGCTATATGGGATAATCCTGTTATGTTTTGGAGGGTCATGTCTTAATCCCATCACCCTGGAGCTGGAGGTCTTGTCTTGTAGTCTTGTCTTGTCTTGTCCAGTCTTTCTTAATGAGCACTAAATATCTATCGGGAGCAGGAAGCTGGAGCCCTGCGTTTCTTTCTCCCTTAGGATTTTTATTTCTCTTCTAGGGGAAATATTTTATCCTGCCTTTTTAATGTTTCTCAAAATATTTCATTCTTCTAGGAGAGGGGTGGGTGCTAACTTTCTACACTACAGTCCGTTTAGTCCTCGACTTAATACAGGTTGTCCTCATCTCATGACTGTTCAAAGTTACAAAGACACTGAAAGAAGTGACCTATAGCGTTTTTCACCCTTAGGAACCATTGCAGAATCCCCATGGTCATGGGATCAAAATCCAGATGCACGGCAACTGACTCATACATATGACAGTTGCAGTGTCCTGGGGTCATGTGATCAATTTTTTGTGACCTTCTAACAGGCAAAGTCAATGGGGAAGCCAGTTTCACTTAACAACTGTGTGGAGAACTTAACAATTGCCGTGATTCATTTAACAACTGTGGCAAGAAAGGTTGCAAAATGGGATAAAACTCAGTTAACAGCTGCCTTGCTTAGTGACATGAATTTTGGGCTCAGTTGTGGTTATAAGTTGAGGACTACCTGTGTTAACTGATACAGTATTGTAAGTTTCTTCAGATGTTCTGTATAACTTTGGAATTTGATGGTTCTCTTCTACAATAGGTGAAAAATATTAATCAACCTCCACACTCTATAGGTCTTCTAACAGTTCAGAGGAGGAAAAAATGTAATGTTAACGTAGCTACAGTAGTACTTGCAAGCAGTGACTGAATTGGCATCTTTATCCCAAGTCATGTTTTATGTTATTGTTTATTAAGGCAAAATTCCTGAGTTCCTACACCACAAAAAGCCATGTATCCTGGTTATGGTAACTATGTTCACAAATGATGCTAAAAACAATCGACAAACATAACATGATAAGGGATTCTGCTCCCTAAAGAGGGAAAAATGGAAAAGAGTAGGCTTTGATATATTTCCAAAGCAATGCTTTCTGAAATACAACCTGTATCTATCACCGAGAAAGTCATTCCCTGGTAAACATTATTATTGTTAATAAATAAGCTAGAAAGAATACTTTTAATATGATTCTTTCATCCATAAGTTACTTAACATATAATTTAGCTGGAAATCAAATGTGTTTTTATTTTGAACAAAAGAGGGGAGAAACCTAATGCTAAGCATTCCTTTGCAAAATTCTTTACAAATTTAGCTAAGCAAGTTTTTGCATGTTTGTTTGTTTTCATTTTCAAAAGCTTTCAAGCAATTTCCCTGGTGATTTTATTGTTCATAAAAAGGTGCATTTCTTTAAAAGAAATGAGTTTGTTGAAGCCTCAGCTTTAAGTAGCGAAGGAAAGCAAATTTTAATAAGTGTTAATTTCAATGACACTTTGAGACAGATACTATGATAGCAGCAGTAAAAATGTATAAAAGAGTGACTAATTTTTTTCTCTGTTTTAATTGGTGAGTTGTCTTTGTTTTATGGCAGAATAAAGGAAATGAAAAAATTAATCTCTGGGTGGATTTCTCTCCTGTATTTTCCTTTCTCTGTAGACATTGTATGTTTCAGATATAACAACAAAAATGATTAATGATCCCTGACATTAGAATTTAAAAAGTCCTTCATGCAATATCCTAGTTCTTCAAGCCTTTTGTAATACAATGGGCAGGCTGGAATTAGAATTGCAAAAAAGCAGAAGGAGCTACTTGGAAATTACTCTATGCAGGAGTTCCATTGTGATATTGAGAGAGCAAAATGAAATGAATATATGATAACACAGATATGAAAGTCTTGCTAGCTTTTTCTCTGAAACGACCCACTCATTTAGAGTTGGCCTCCTTCAAGAAGAGAAAGAAATACTGGAGATGGTACTACATGATTTGATCTTCTTACAAGGGCTCTAAATACCCAGAAAATGTGATTACTTTTAACTAAGAAAAAAGTGAAATTCTTAAAGGGATGCTATCCAATGAATATCAACTCAAATTTACAGCACCTAAATACATCCAGTTTAACTTAGCATTAAACTGGATGTATTAATTGGATTTATGGAGATCCATCAAGGGCTACTAATCTTGGAAGTCAAAGTTTCCTCTAGATTGGTGAAAATCATACTTCCAAATATCAAGGAAAGTATGTCTCTGTTTCTTGCATCCAAGAGAAATTTTATAAAGATACTATAGTATTTTGGAAAGTGTTGGGAAACTTCCAGCCAGGCTGGAAAGAGGGGTCAAGTGGGGACATAGCCTTGAGTTCTCACATAGCCATAAGAGTGTACAAAGTTAGCACCCAACCCTTTCCTAGAAGAATGAAATATTTTGAGAAATATTAAAAAGACAGAATATTATATTTCCCTAAAGGAGAAACATGCTCTTGGAGAGCACTCCCCATCTTTCTTAATAGCCCCAGCAGGACTGGGCCAGTCTATCTGCAAGACAAGATCCAAACCAGGACAAAGCTATTAAGACACAATAGGAATTGCCCAAAACCCTTTCAGAATACAAGCTTCTTCGTTACAGTGCTTCAACCAAACCTGGAAGCTCAGACAACCTCAGCTATGACCCCTACGTAGCCCCATGGGAGTCTGACAGCAGCCAATAGAATACATATTCTTGCACAGGAACAGAAAGCTCAAGTTCAGAGCCATCTAGTGGTATAAAAGCCACCTGCTCTCAACTCCATGTGGTCAGCTGCCCAGAGCCACCCATGTGCTTCTGCTTCATCAATAAATAAACCATCTTTCCAATCAGCCTTCATGTTTTCACTGTCTTTCTCCCCGCTTGGAACTGAACCAGATGGATATTTCTTCCAACAAGAAACATAAGCTTATTCCCGCATATTAAATTTTTCAACTTTCAATTTCCAAACATTAGAGGTGCTCAAAAGATGTGACATGCCTTGGGGATTGTAAAGATATTTTGGTTACTTTATTTTTTTTTTAAACAAAGTCTATTAATTTTTTCAGTTAAAACAAGACAAACAATACAAAACAGATTAAAAATCTTCAACAGCGACAAATTATGATTCCTCATTTGTAACATTATTTTGTGCTATAATTACAACTACTACATTATATGTAAATGTATTTGCTACTATTTGTGCTCATCTTCTTTACTATTTACTAAACACTCTGTTTTCGCTCAATCCATTCATACCAATATTCCCAAATCCTATAATACTCTGATAGCTCTTTATCTTTTAAGGCTAAAGTTAATTTATCCATTTCCGCACAACTCATTATCTTTTGAATTACCATTTCATCTGGGGGAATATATTGTTGTTTCCAGCATTGGGCATATGCCAATTTGGCTGCAGTCAAGATGTATAATATTATATATTTTACATTTGTAGCATATTTTCCTTAAATATTCCTTATAAAAACAATTCTGGTTTTAATTCAGTTTGTTCCTTCGTGATTTCTTCCAGCCATTTTTTTTAATTCTCAACCAATATTTTTGGGCTTCTGTATTTTGGTTACTTTAATGTAATTTAGATGTGCTTGGTAAGTAACTACATAAATATGGTCTGTTTCTCATTGGTGCAAATTGCCATTTCTAAGAATTGAAAAAAAGTGCCAAGAGAGTCTTTCCTTTCTTTTTCTTCTTTATATTTTTTGTATTCAATTTTCAATTCATCCACAAGTGATGCCATTGTAGAAAGAAAACGTTTTTCCAAAACAACCACCCAAGTGTTTTTAGTTAAAGATAATTTCCAAAAGTCCCAAAATCACCAAACAGTCCAAATAAGCTGTTTCTTTTAGCACTTTCTTCTTTCTTCACTTTCTCTTTCTGCGGTTACTGTTTAGTTGCAAAGTTCCAGTTAAAATGTATCTTTTAGAAGTCTTGTTAGTATTTAGTAATTCTTTAAAATTCTCGGCAATCTCCTCCTTACTTCCAAATCCTGCTCCAATTCTTTTCCTCTCCCTTCCCACTTACAGCAAAAAAAAATTTTTTTTAGATATTCAGAAATCCTTGTTATCCCTTTAGCATTTAATTACCTATTAGTGCCAATGCAGGTTTTTCCAATTTCTCATGCATTTCTATTCGTTGTCAACGTTAGGAAGGAGAGTGAAAAAAAAAACCACTTTCCTTTTTAACTTCCACTTGCCGCTTGTAGATCTCTAGGAACAATGTATCTTTTGCAAATTTTAGGTTCTAGGGTACTTTCATTGTTGCTTTGTCCCAGTCAGCAAAAAAACTTTAACTTCTTCTCAACTCCTCCTGCACTTTCTTTTCTGGCTGAGCGCTTCTTTGTAGCAGCCATTTCTGACTGCCGCTCAACTGCCTTCAGAAAAGGAGGTTTAGCTGACTAGAGAAGAGAGGTGCAATATCTCTCGACCCTGCCAGATCCCCCCTATCTTTGCCACCTTCTACAGAGGTGGCTAGCCCTGAAGCCGGGTAGCTCAGGGCACTCCAGCAGCAAGCGCAGGCAGAAACCGCGCACTGTCGCGGATTCCTGCCTGCATCAAAGCGCTGCAGACCGGAACTCCAGGGTTGAATGGCACTCTTGGATCCCCATGCTAGTTGAGAGAACCAAGTCTTAATGTTCTTCTGGAAGGCCAGAAAAATGTGGAACTAGCCTCACAACTGGGGACAAGATATCTATGTGTAATAGCAATAGCAATAGCAATAGCACTTAGACTTATATACCGCATCACAGTGCATTACAGCCCTCTCTAAGATGTTTACAGAGTCAGCCTATTGCCCCCAACAATCTGGGTCCTCATTTTACCCACCCCAGAAGGATGGAAGGCTGAGTCAACCTTGAGCCTGGTGAGATTCGAACTGCCAAATTGAAGGCAGCTAGCGGTCTGCAGAAGTCTAACCACTGCACCACCATGGCTCTTTTAATCCTGGTCTAATATTGATGAAGTACACAGAGCCCCAAAATAATCTACTCCTACAATGCAACATTTAAGAATCTAAAAGCAGATTACTTACTATATTTTAAGAAAAATATGTTAGCTTTGTAAGAAGTGAGCATTGATCTTTTCATGTGTGATGGGGGGTGATTTCATTGGGGGTGATTTTACTATATTCATTTGTTTGATTTTTATGAGTTTTGTTGTTTTAAATTATGGTTTTATATGTTGTAAGCCACCTTGAGTTGCCATGGCAAATAGAAGGAAATACAAATCAAATCAAATCAATCGATCAATCAATAAAAGAAACACTGGGTAGTTGAAGAAGGATCCTGCATCTAGGCAAAATATAATTTTATTTTTCCCACTTGATTTTCCCACTGTTTTTAAAAAACAAGAATGCCATTAAAATTTACTGAATTCCTCCAGCCAAATCTTCTATCTTCTAACACCTATCTATTATTGCCAACACACCAAGTCACTCCAACACATTCCCTCTTAGACAGTAAAAAGAAGTAGAGAGATCTAAATCAATTTTGTAATGAAATCTGTTGCTACAAGTTTGTGCATCATTATAATGAATTTGTAGTCACTCTGACACCCAAGTAAACTATTGTCATTCAGCGATTGAATTAAAGTCACTGCTTTTCTATGTCAGCGGATGACCAAATCTGTTACATATTTATGGTAGATTTACCATATATAATCGAGGATAAACTCATCCAAGGATAAGCCAACCCTTGACATTTCAACCTGAAAAATGTGTCACCTACAGATAAGCCAACACTCAAATTTTTAACTGCTACAACAGGTAGGAAACTGAAAACTGTCACACCATGATTTATAAAAATGTCTGATTTTTTTAGGACTGGGATAGGCTTTAAAAATATTTGAGCTCTCATCCACAGATAAGCTGAACTTCATTTTGGGGGAGTATTTTTAAAGTTCTCAACCTATCCAAGAGAGTATGTACAATGTGATTGCTTCTATTTACAACAATCCAAATTAAAGCTGCAATCATAAAATTAAAGCAACATAGCTGAGAACCTCAAAGAAATCTACATCAGGCAACCTTAGAGCTTTGTTGAACTAGCAGCCTAATGGTTCTCAACCTTTTCTTCACAATGGACCCCTTTAAATACCTTTTGTGGCCATGGACTACCAAAACAACTCAAGATTTAAATCATAACGTTTCTTCAACCCTTCATGAGTCTCCTGTGATAACATTGCAGACCTCCCCCCCCAGTGGACCACAGGTTGAGAACCACTGATGTAGCCTAAAGCAGGGCTGTCAATTTCGTGGCCCATGGGCCGGATGCATCACACGCTGGCCACGCCCATGCCTGGCATGATGATGCCACTGTGATGCCATGAGTTTGACACCCCTGGCCTGAGGAGTGAGGAAACAGTTAAAGTGTCAAAGTTTTCTAGAACACCAATAAGTTGAGGGGCCATCTGAACCTCAGGTGAGGTTTTATAAGACAGGTGCTGTGATAGAGATGGCATACCTTCTGGATCCCATTCGACAACAAGAATGGATCCTGTTAACACTCCACCACATTCAAACTAAAATAAGGAGGGAATGGTAGCTCTGTATTTCACCTCTGAAAATGTTACCAGCATTTTCTGCTTATCTGAAAAAAAAAAATTAAACCCCATTGCTTTTTTAAATAAAAAAATAAAAGTCTTTTTGCTGCAGTAACCATAATTTCTAAGTTGGTCTTCGGAAGAACAATCTATACAGCTCCCATGGCCTGCCTTCTCTACAAAGAACACTGCAATTTATTTCCGATGAAGGCATCTTCTCTTTTGCCAAAGTATTAAAAAGGAGCCTTCTCTCTAAACAGAAAAAGAACCCCAGGCTAATTAATTGCCAGGTTTCAAAGACTGACAAAATATTTATTTTCTTGCATCTAAAGAATAATGAAAAGAACGAATCATTTTTGAAGAAAGTGGGAATGAGGAAATGTACCACCAACCTGAGATCATACGTGTCATGCTTTAGCCCAAAGCAACATTAGCAGGTGAAACAGAAAATCCTCATGAATGCTAAATGGTTTTTCATCTCTTAATCATTGCAGTCTTTGGCAAAGGGAACCAATTTTGCAGCTTGATACAAAAAGCTACTTGTATTAGCGATACTCAGGGGTGGGCTTCAAAATTTTTAGCAAAGGCTTCTCTCCTTGGTTGCTGGGTAGGAATTGCCAGCAACTATTGACCTAGTCAGCCTCGTGCACTAAGGGGTGGGGGGCATTTTTGCCCTCCCCAGGCTCCGGAGGCTTTCTTCAAGCCTCCAGGAGGGCAAAAATGGCCTCCCTGGGCTCTTGAGGCTCTCTGGAAGCCAGAGATGGGTCCATTTCTTGCCTTCCCAAACTTCTGGGAGGCCCATTTTTCACCCTCCCTAAGCCTCTGTATGTGCCCTGCACTTATCTGCATTCAAAACGGGCCATGAGAGGACTCCAGGGTGGGGGGGGGGGGGGCAGGAGTCGGATTTGAGGGTTCTCTGAACTGCACAAAATCTTAGTTAGGGGCTCTCCTGAATCCCTGTGAATCCTCAGCAGCCCACCCTTGGTGATACTTGAGAAAACAACTTTGTACAAACTCTGAATGGAACACAAAATAATGAATTAGACCTATGGCTGGGTTCTTCTCCTGCCTTCATATTTGGTCTTCAGCTGATAAAATAGAGCAGAACAAGAAATAATTTCTTTGGACAAGGTTTGTAAGTTTCATGAAATACAATACTCCTGAGTGCTCTTATTGGAACCCAAAGAATTCACTAATTGTACTTGGCGTTAGTTTTACTGAATAAAGTTCAGTTGGGTGGGTTTAAACAAGATGGTAAGGATTTATATATCAACACAGCTGGGTTCATACAGCACGCGAAGACAATATCAAGCATTGGAGTCTGTCAAACTACTGTAGTTGTACTGTACTGTACTGTAATATTAATATAGGATTAACTGTATTGTAATATCACAAGAACAGGCTGGACTCATGACCTAACGTTTCAAATACCTATAACAGTAGCTGCAATTTGTTGGTCTATAATTCCAAAAAATTCAGAAACCGTGGTCAATAGTTACTAACAAAAAGAAGCAGCCATGTGTCTACATTTTCATATGTATATGACAGGACGCCTGTTCCACCACAGGGAGCAAGAAGTAAGCACATCCATATTTAGACTTAAAATAATTATGTTTGGAATTAAACTAACTTTCTCTATCTCATGCAAACTAATTCAGACCATAAATTGCACGGGGTCATCTCTTCTTGTCGCTATTAAACAATGGAGAAAACAGAAGATCAAGAAGTATGCTTCAAAGTAGAGAAAAAGAGTTCCAAACATTTATTTGATAAGAGTTTATGGCATAGTAGTTGTAATTTTAGAAAGAGCAAAATGTTGTATCCAGTATTCTTTCAAGACAAACGCTTATAGATAAATAGAATAGAATTGAATAGAATAGAATTTTTTATTGGCCAAGTGTGATTGGACACACAAGGAATTTGTCTTGGAGCAAATGCTCTCAGTGTACATAAAAGAAAAGATATATTTTTCTCATCAGGTACAACACTTAATAATAGTCATAGGCTACGATAAGCAATCAAATCATACTAGGAAACAGTCAATATAAGTCGTAAGGGTACAAGCGACAAGGTTAACGTCATACAGTCATAAGTGGGAGGAGATGGGTGAAAGGAAGGATGGAAGGATTAATAGTAATGCCAAACTGATTTATTAAACTGATGTCAAACTAATTTGTTAAACAAACTGATTTTATATTCACCTACTTCCTCATCACTATCTCCCAATATTGTTTCATTTTTTAACACAGATTTTCTTCCATGGTGTATCCAAAGGTTGCTTGTACTCTGATAAAGCTTCCTATCAATTACTTTCAGATCCACAAAATGTCTTGGATTGACCATTCTCAACAATTTGAACTGGTTTTGATATAGGCAACATTACCTTGCCAGTAATTTTTGACAGTTGCGTTTATTCTTTAAAAGATTTGATTATCTTAATTTATAACAAAAATCATATAAATGATAATAGGTAAAAATGAACAGTCTCGTCTAGTTCTCTTCTACTTGCATGCAAAAAAATAAAAAAAAATCCAAATATTTGCTTAGCAACCTTAGCTCACTAACGTCCCTCATGAGAATCTGCCAGCTGAAATATTAGTTGAAACAAGTTTTTGAGGACAAATTCTTATCTCAGTTCACCGTGGCTAAAAAAAAATAGCCTCTTCTTGAAGAAGTGAATAGTACTGATTTGGCTTATTGTGGACTCTCAACTCATGCCTTATTTAAACTGACTTTTAAAAGAACCACGGTTAAAGGAAAGGTATATGATTTGGGTTTATGAAATGATAAGAGAAGAGCATTATTTCACTTCTGTGTTGCCTTAAAAAGATGAAAACTGCTAAGCTGCAAAAAGAAAAAATGATTGGTGGTTCCTTTGTGAATAGTCAGGAAGGAAATCCTGGAACCTCATCACCTGGGGTTTTAATTTCAGTGGCAACTCTGGAGTGGGTCTGACTAAGGCCATTTTGAGGCTCCATGGTTGCCGCAATGAAGGTGAGCAGTGGTGGGATTCAAATTTTTTGACGACCAGTTCTGTGGGCATGGCTTGACTTGGTGAGCAAGGCAGGGGAAGGATATTGTAAAATCTCCATTCCTTCCCCACCCTACTAACCTGCTTTCCAGCTCCGTTCTCTTGTGCAGAGCAACAAATTTCCATTACCGGTTCTCCAGAACTGGTCAGAACCTGATGAAGATGAGGGTGAGGGAGGAGGGAATAGTGGTGGTAGCCAAAACTGGTTTGGTAGCCAAAACAAAATAGTTTCCTTTGTGAACCAAGGAGATTCCCACAGGTGGCTGAAGAAAGGAGGGCTGATGTTGCCCAAGCAACCAGGTTGCACCCTGATTGGACCATGTGACTGTTTGGGGGCAGGGGAAAAACTTTTCATTTGGTGAAAACCACGGGAACATTTAGAGTTGGTTTTCACTAGCCTGTGCCAATATGATATATCCAACGAAACTAATATTTGAGGAATCTACCTGCCTCAGAGTTCTGTTTGCTATGGGTGAATTCCTTTGAACCCTGACATGCAGACTGGCAAAGAAAGAAAAAGGGACTTTAGCATGTATGGTAAAAAGGCAGTGTTTTCCACTTCAGTGTTGTTGAAACCTGTGAGCTTCAACTCCTCAAATTCCCCAGGCAACATGGATCTTGCTGACAGTACTGGAGCTGAAGCCCACATATCTAGAAATCACCCAGCTAGAGATGGTTACACTAAAGATTTTAGCACCACCCTCTCTTCTCTCAACTTGGGTTCATGGGTGTGTTCATTCTTCTTCACATGTTCTCACTAGTGAACAGGCTATATGACAGTTATGAGCACCAAGATTTATTTTTAAAGCCACGGATCTCAGATGACAGCCCTGTATGAAAATACTGTAGGGAATAAGATGATGAAGACAACTCTAGAAAGAGTGCAGAGAAGAGTAAGAAAGATGATTAGGGGACTGGAGGCTAAAACACATGAAGAACGGTTGCAGGAACTGGGTATGTCTAGTTTAATGAAAAGAAGGACATGATAGCAGTGTTCCAATATCTCAGGAGCTGCCATAAAGAAAAGGGAATCAAGCTATTCTCCAAAGTCATGAGGTCAGGACAAGAAGCTATGGGTGGAAACTAATGAAGGAGAGAGGCAACCTAGAAATAAGGATAAATTTCCTGACAGTTAGAGCAATTAATCAGTGGAACAACTTGCCTCCAGAAGTTGTAAATGCTCCAGCACTGTAAATTTTTAAGAAGAGATTGGATAACCATTTGTCTGAAGTGGTGTAGGGTTTCCTGCCTAGGCAGGGGGTTGGACTAGAAGACCTCCAAGGTCCCTTTCAACTTTGTTATTCTATTCTATTCTATTCTATTCTATTCTATTCTATTCCATTCCATTCCATTCCATTCCATTCCATTCCATTCCATTCCACTCCACTCCACTCCACTCTATAATAGACTATGTTTTAGGTAAAATTGAATTAAGTATTTGATTCTTATGGCAATTTCAATAGACTATTGAGGTACTTTTCTAAAATACTGGAATTGCTTGAACTTCTGCAATGGAAAAAAAAAATCTCCTTTATCCTTCAAGACTCCCTGCAAGGTATACAGTCTTGGAAATCAGCTTTCTATATATCATGCAAGGAGCATCAAATGTTTAACAAATAGATTCTTGTAAATCCTACACATAAAGACAAGAATGAATATGGAGATGGACTTAGTTGCTTGCCTCCATGTATCCATTGCAAACTAAAAGAGTCTACCAGTATAGAACTAATAAGACAATGTGTTGTTATAGCACAGTTTATGAATTCAATGAATCTCATATACTATTTCATCACATACATCTTTATAAGAATCCTTTTAACAGACTATTATCTTCATATTTCAGATAAGATGTTGTGGCTAAGGGATTAGTGGTCTGCCAAGTTAATTAGCATGTGTTTTGATATAAAGTTTGCCTAGCTGGTCAAAAAAATTGCTTTTATGACTAAAAGAGTTTGCATTCTTTGAACTACTCTGACATGAAAAGAAACAAGCATCACTGCTTTGGAAATTTTGAAAATGTGAACAGCAAATGTTGACAAGCATAAAAATATAGTGAAATTTCTCTATTTTAATTTTCAGACAAAGATATTTATCCTCAACCTTCTCAAGCTAGTTTTCAAATTCAGTGCGATTAAATTTAGATGAATTGAAACAGTCCTACAACTGGGATTTATGGTAGCAGAGCGATTTTTTAAAGTTTTGAATCTACAACAGCGACAAAGTTGTAAGAAGTTATATTTTACTTTATATTTCTTAATGTGCTTGTGTGTGTTTATAGAATTCACAGAACTGACAAATGCATGTTATCTTTCATTGGAAAGCCCAAATATTATATAAGCCTCAAACTTACAGTAATTAAATCCAATCTTCGATTAAAAAGATGTTTGGTTGCCTTGCTCATGTGAACATGATCTTAGTGATCTGTTGTGGCTCGCTGGCAGCCTGTGAAGCAGCACAGTTTCTGGCAGCAGAATCGGACAGTGGGGAAGAAAGGGGATCAGTCCAGGAGTCTGGAGAGGACTCGGAAGAGGGTCCTGCATCTGATGCAGACATGGGGTCAGCACCATCTGGGCGTGGGGTGCTGCCTCTGGAGCCTTTGGAGCCTGGTATCAGCGAGGCAGAGAATCCAGGGGACCCTGTTCCCAGTGCGCATGTGCACAGAGCTACTAGAAGGTGAGAGCAGCTGAAACAAAAGGGGTGACTCAGGAGTAAGGTTGGGAGGTGATTGTCCCTCCCATAAGGTAAAGAGGACAGGCAAAGACGATGAAACCTTTGCAGGAAGCAAGTCATTCATTCGGTTAAGATTTATCCTTGAAGCTCTTTGTACTTTGGTTGGTTTCTTTTCTAGTTCATTTGACACTTCTGTTATTGGCAGCACTTCACAGGAAAGAAAAGTAGGTGCTTATCTCGAGGGACTGTTTGAGATTCATTACTGGCTGGGAATGAAAATAATTCCCAGTGTTGCAATAAAACAAGGCTTGTTTTTAAAATAAGCGTATGCGTAATTACGGTCTTGGAAGCCTTGGTCAGAACATGATTATGGTCTTAGAACCTTGCAGAGAATTTAAATTTTGGACAAAAATATATACATGACTAGAGAAAATGATAAAACAACTTATAGGCTTAAAACCAGAAATATTTTTGTTAGGTATACTGTCAGAAAAATTTGATAAAGGGAAGGTATATTTAATATTACATGTTTTGACAGCAGTGAGAATTGTGTTTGCACAATATTGGAAAAATGAGGAAACCCTTGCAGAGGAAAGTATAATACAAAAAAATACTAGACTGTTCAGAAATGGATAGGTTAATATTAAAGATAAAGGACAAAGAAGACAGAATACTTTTTAACTTGGATTTTTTTTTACCATTGGTTAGATAATAAAAGTAGAAATTAAAAATTGGAAGAATGTCATTATATACTGTATAATTATTATATATTAGTAAAGAATTATTATATATAAGTAAAGAATGTTATTACTGTTATCACTATATATTTGTAAACTAACACAGACAGTATACTGCTTATTATGCACTTATATATGTTAAAGAAAAATGAATAAATAAAAAACTAAGACAAAAGGATTTAAATTTACATTTTTTAAAGTGTTTTATATGAACAGGATTTTTTGGATGATGGTATTCAGATTTTATGGACACTTGAATGTTTCACTGAACATTTTTGAAAATGTAATACAGGGAACAAGTCAAGCTCTGACTAAAACATGTAATATAAAAATGACAAAATAAGTATTGATTTCTTCATGGGGCAAATTATTTGCACCATATTTATCCCAAGTTATGAGAAAAAGACCCTTCTACCATTGTTGGCTGGCATACCACTTTGCAACGTAAACAAAACATATTTGGATGTCAAGTCAACAGCATTGAAAGTGAGCTACCCACTTTTGCTTGCAGAAATTTCAATGAACTTTTTATTCATACAAGCAAGCTTCTTTGATTTTTTCTATGTGCAAACCCTTAACAATACTATTTAAGTTGGCCTTGCCAAAATAAAACATTGCTTTTGCTTTATTCCTGTTTTTAAAACTACTCCAGGCTCTTCCGAGAGGCCCAGAATAATAACAATAACAATCAGTTATTCAGTTTTGTTTTATCTTGTAATAATTGTTTTTAAAGAATAGAGCAAACATTTATGAAGATCAATAGGAAGGTTTTAAAAAAAAATTGAACTAACACTTGTTATAATTCTAGGTGTGTGCAATCTTGCTATTTTCATGGTGTTTCTGTTCTAACTTTTATTATCAGCACATACATACACACTTTATAGCAAAAGAACAGCAAAAACCCATTTCCTTCCATAGAATAAATAAAGTCACACTTTTAAATCCTGTCAATACATTTCACCATTGGTGACAAAATGAGATCCTGCTGGAGCTCCATCTTTGTCCATATTTTGACACACATTTTCCATTTCTTGCTGCAACAACCTTTTAACAAAGACCATTGAGTTTCTCTATGTGACTGCACATAATTTTGCAAAGTTGTCATTTTTCTCAGTGTAAACTGTTTTATGGCAGGGAGGTGTGTGTGTGTGTGTGTGTTTTAAGGAACACAGCTGTAATCTAATCAATTGTATTTATTGTATACTTCACCAAGAAATGCACTAACGTACTTCATTGTCAAAATGGCATTTTATGAAAGCATTTAAAGGTAGATTTCATGCTTAGTTTCCTGAATTAATATTCTCCTACATCACAATTCTTTGTTTAAAAACTGAAATAAAACCCAATTGTTGGGAACTGGAGTAATTTTTTGTATAGATTTAGTATTGTATGGTTTTAAAAACTATTTGGAATGATGCAGGGGTGGGATTCAAATTTTTTAACAACCGGTTTTGTGGGCGTGGCTTAGGTGGTAGGCGTGGCTTGGTGGTCATGTGACTGGGTGGACATGGCTTGGTGGTCATGTTATTGGCTGGGTGTGGCCAACTCAATATCACTCACATCGAGGCATGCATCTCCTTGCCTGGCCTCTCATGACTGTGGCGATGCTGCAACAGTCGTAAGTGTGAAAAATGGTCATAAGTCACTTTTTTCTGTGCCATTGTAACTTTGAATGGTCACTCCACACAAGCAAAGTACCAGCAAAGGAGGGGAAAAAAAACTCCAGAGACATTCCTGGGACAGGAAGTCTAGTCCTGCCAAGAACGTAATAAGGGTTAATAGGCAGTTTCTATAAGCAACACCAAAATTCCTGCCTGCCTTACAGGATTAGGCCAGTAATTTCTTCTCTCAACTGGTTCTCCAAACTGCTTAGAATGTTAACAACTGGTTCTAGCGAATAGGTGCGCACTGGTAGAATCCCACCCCTGCTATAATGGGTGGGAAAGCTAGTTATTATTTTTCATTTTAAAATCTTTATCAAGAGCAAGAATGTCTCAAAATCATTCTTGTTGTATCTCGGAGGGTAGGTGCAAGAACGGAGACGAGACATCGGATAGTGACTCCAAATTCTTTATTAGTGACTTCAGGAACAGAGGTAAAATGTATGGCAGCAACAGCCCTTTTTATAGAGCTGGCTGCTGTCAAAGTGTCCAATGGTTTAAGTTTGCCGCGCTTGGAGCGTCCAATAGTGGCAGTCCGTTAACTAGCCTTGAAATCAGCCTTGAACGACCAATTGCGACCTGCTGTTAACAGACCTATCAAACTTGCAGGATTACGAGCCTGCTGTGGAAAAGACCAGTCAGGTTTGCAGGCTTATGAGCCTGCTAGTTCGGAACACCCCTCCCCTCTAGGTTCTGCCTAAGGGGTGGGGTGATATATTTGCGCAGGTAGGCAGGTCTTTGTACCTGTCTACCTGACTTGCGTTGTTCACCCTGCCTTCGCTTGGATTCTGGTTCTGGTGGGTCGTTTAATGGTGACCTGGCTTCACTGCTGGGCAACCCTGGAGGTGACTCGGGGATACCCTCAACGTTTCTGTTGTCTGGATTTTCCGGACTTGCTGACCCTGCTCGGCTGCTATTGCCTGGAGAACCGCCCAACTGCCACGGCTCCTCTTCAGCAGGTAAGTATGTTGGGCTTGTTTGTTCGGTCTGTGGGTTTGTGTGGTTTGGGCCAAGTGTTAGTTCATTTTCAAAATCCTCGGCTTCCCTTCCCCCTCTGGTTCCGAGCTCAGAATTCGCGGAGGGGGTAGTTGTCAGCCTGGAACGCAGCTGGTTGATGTGGCATTTCCACAATCTTCCATCTGTGGTTTCTAATCGGTAGGAACAGGGACCTGTAACTTGTGTTATTTTGGCAGGGACCCTTAAGGGGTCACCTGTAAAGTTCTTTGCGAATACGAGGTCTCCTACCTTAAACGTGCGATGTTTGCTGCTGGAACCAAGGGGCTTTTCTGGGGTGTACGCAGGGTGTATTCAGTCTAGGTGCGACCTCAGTATCCTGCCCATCAGGAGTTCAGCTGGGCTTTTGTTTGTGGTGCTGCTCGATGTAATATGTTGGAGGAGGAGCATCCTGGTGACTCTGTTGTGGATGTTTCTTGGTCCATTTTGTGCAGGGTTGTTTTAGTGAACTGAACTATTCGTTCAGCCCTGCCATTGGCCACTGGGTGAGCAGGTGATGTCAAGACGTGGTATATCCCCCGGTCTGCTAGGTATTGTTCAAATGCCAGGGAGGTAAACTGTGGGCCATTGTCGGAAACCAAGACATCTGGAAATCCGTGCGTTGCAAACAATCTGTTTAGTTTTTTGATGACCGCTTCAGTGGTGGTGGTCTTCATCTTCTTCACCTCGAGCCAATTTGAGTATGTGTCCACTGTTATTAGGAAGGTATGCCCTTTTGTAGGTCCCGCAAAATCGATGTGGATGTGGGACCATGGGCCCCTGGGCGTTTCCCATTCTGTTGGTGGTGCTTTTGGTGGAGCTGAACGTGATTCTTGGCATTTGCTACAGGTGGCAACCCAGGCTTCGATTTGTTTGTCCATACCTAGCCACCAGGCATAGCTCCTTGCCGGCACTTTCATCCGTACGATGTCCGGGTGTCCATTGTGTATCACTTTCAGGACTCTGTGTTGTAGCATTTTGGGAATGGCTACTCGGTCTCCCCACAATACGCACCCTTTTTGGGAAAACAGTTCTGTTTGTCTGTTTTTGAAGGATTTGAACTTGTTGTTGGGTTCGATTTCTGGCCATCCCCTCTCCACCCAGCTGAGGACCCGCGATAAACAAGGGTCTTTTTTTGTTTCCAATGCAATGTCTTGTGCAGTTAGTGGAGGTGAGGGAAGCATTTCAATTTGTAGCGTGGATACCGTAGGAGCTGGATCGTCTAGGAAATCAGGCAATGGCGAACGGCTTAAAGCGTCAGCATGGGGAATGGCTTTTCTCGGGCGATGTGTTAACAGGTCGTCATAGGCGGCTAAGAACTCTGACTATTATGTCATTCTTGGCGATAGAATATGGGGAGTTGGTTTATCCCCTGCCAAAATGCCAAGCAACGGCTTGTGGTCTGTTATTATAGAGAATGATCTTCCATACACGTATTCGTGGAACCTTTTAATGGCGGATACAATAGCAAGGGCTTCTTTATCTAATTGACTATAGCTTCTTTCAGTTTTAGACAAGGTTCTAGAAAAGAATGCAATAGGTGCCTCTGTACCATTTGACAGAACGTGGCTCAGTATAGTTCCTACTGCAAAAGGTGAGGCATCACAAGTCACAGTCAAGGATAGTGTCTCGTTATATTGGATTAACACTGCATCTGATGTTAAAAGATCTTTGACTTGCTGGAAAGCTTGCTCCTCTCAATGTCCCCAAAACCAGGAAGCCTTCTTGTCGAGGAGCCTATGCAGGGGTTCAGCAACAGTTGCCTTCTGGGGTAGGAAGATGTTATAAAAGTTAATAAGGCCCAGGAAGGCTTGGAGGTCTGTCTTGTTTCTAGGTCTTAGAGCACTTTTAATAGCTGCCAATTTCTTTTTGGTCGGGTGAATACCATGTTTGTCAAGAAGGTAACCAAGAAATTCAACCCTCTCAGTGCATAACTGGCACTTTTCCTTTTTTACTTTGAGTCCTGTGTCTTGGAATTTTTGCAGGACAGTTCTTAGGCGTTTTTTTAATTGATTTTGTGTTGGGGAGGCTATCAATACATCATCGAAATAAGGTACAACTCCTTTTATGCCTTGCAGTAACCTTTCCATCAAGCTTTGGAAAATGCCCGGTGCTACGCTTATTCCGAATTGGAGTCTATTACATTTGAACGCAGCCCTGTGCATGACTATGGTTTGGGCTTTTGCTATCTTTGCGTCTACTGGCAGCTGCTGATATGCTTGGGCTAGGTCAAGCTTTACGAATACTTTCCCGCCCCCAAGCAAGTGAAGAAGGTGCTGGACCATGGGTACAGGATATGCGCTCTGTTGAAGCACATGATTCAGAGTGGCCTTGTAATCCCCACAGATTCTCAAAGATCTGTCAGGTTTTATGGGGTTACAATTGGGGTCTCCCATCGGGCGTGGTCGATGGGTTCTAACATGCCTTGTGCAATTAATTTGTCCAATTGCTCGTCAATTTTGGGTTTGAGAGCAAATGGTACTCGGCGTGGCTTTAGAGGGATGTCAGGGCAGAGATTAAATGAAATGGGGGACCCCTTGTACTTGCCTAATTGCTCGGAGAAGACTTCTTGAAAGTCCCGAATGAGGGCCGCCTCCCAGTCTTCGCTTATGGTCTGGTTGATGCCTGCCAATTCGATGAATCACTGTAATCCCAATAAACTGGGTCGGTCTCTGTCAACAATGGTGAGAGGTAGCGTTGCGGTGTGGTCTTTAAATGAGACCTGGACATGACTAGAACCAGCAACTGGGATTCGATTGCCTTGGTAGTATAATTCTCTGGGTGCTGAGGTCCTGGCAGCGGATGTCAGGAATCAGTTGCTTGAGAGTTTTCCAGGAGACCATGGATAAGGAAGACCCGGAGTCGACTTCCATGATGCACGGTCTGTCTTCAATGGTGACCTTTACCCGGATTTTTTTCGCATCCACTGATGAGGTGTGGCCAATGGTGACGGTCTGATGTGCCTCCTCTCGTCTGGTAGAGGTAGCAGGTGTTTGGTTTCTGTTGTACTGGTTCCACTGGTGGTTAGGGCGGTCCCGATTTGATGGGTGGTTGCCTGTTATCTGGTGGAAATTTGCTTCGTTCCTCTTGGGACTAGATCCTCATTTGCTTCTGCAGACCTTGGCGATGTGGCCCCTTTTATCACAGGAATGGCAGATGGCATCTAAGAATCTGCAGTCTGCTCACGGGTGGTTTCCTCCGCATCCAGCACATTGAAAACTGGTTCTATGACCTCGCTGGTCTCGCTTTGATCTGAGTCTATTGACTTCTTCCTCTTCACTTTCTGATGAGGATTCGATGTCTTCGTGGTGGGCTGTTGTCATGTGTCTCTCTGAGGGCGTTGCGATGTCACTGGGGGGTTGGCGGTTTGTTCCATTCGCTCGGTGCATTCGGGCTGCTGACTTCCTGGTTGCTTCTGCTGCAGTAGCATCCGCTATGGCATCTGCAAGGGCGATGTCTCCCTTTGCCATAATCTTGCTTTGAACGGTGAGGTCTCTTAGACCTAGGACAATATGATCTCTCATGGCTTCTTCCAGATTTGTGAAGCCACATAGACCTCCCAGATTCCTCAGATCAGCTACAAAGTCCCTGATGCTTTCATTTTCCCGTTGGTCCCTCTGGTAAAACTCATGTCTTCTGATGAGGGTTGGGACTGCTGGGGCGTAATGAGCCCGGAGAATGGGAGCGAGGGTGTCCCAGTCCATTGTTTTGATTTCAGCTGGTTTTGCTAGTGCCTTTGCCATTTTGAAAACGGCGGGTCCGTAGTCCGTTAGGAACACCGCACGTTTCTTGCTGGGCGTGGCATCCTTCAGGTTGTTGGTCTCCAAGAACATTTGGAATCTGTCCATGTAGGAGTCCCAGTCTTCGTTTGCTGGGTTAAATGGAGTGGGTGGTATCACGCTGTTAGTCATTCTGTCGTCTCTGCGTGTTGTCAGCCACGTGCTCTGTCACTACTTCGCGAGTGTTCAGTCAGCTCTTATCGTTCCGCATTAGCTCTTATCGTCTCTGCATCCCATCCTCGTCGCCAGTGTTCTATCTCGGAGGGTAGGCACAAGAATGGAGACAAGACATCGGATAGTGACTCCAAACTCTTTATTAATGACTTCAGGAACAGAGCTAAAGGGTATGGCAGCAACAGCCCTTTTTATAGAGCTGGCTGCTGTCAAAGCGTCCAATGGTTTAAGTTTGCCGCGCTTGGAACGTCCAATCGCGGCAGCCCATTAACTAGCCAATCGGATCAGCCTTGAATGACCAATCGCGACTGCTGTTAATGGACCAATCAAACTTGTAGGATTACGAGCCTGCTGTGGAAAAGACCAGTCAGGTTTGCAGGCTTACGAGCCTGCTAGTTCGGAACAATTCTCATCACAAAATGGTAATTTAAACCATCTGGTTCGATCCAATGTGAGGGAAAAGCATAAAGGGGTTTTATTAATCTAGAGGCAATTCTTCATTTCTGAAAAAAATTACAAATGCAGATACAAAACACAAAGTGTATATTGCATATTTTGTTTTAAAATATGATTAATTTTACCACCAATTGGAAGGGAGGGAGGAAGATTTTTAAATAGAAGCATCCTTATTCATTTTTAATAATTCACTATTGGCAGAAAATGCTTCTGTTATAACTGATTTATATAGAACAAATGAGGCATGTTATGCTACACAGGGCTGTGAGGTCACAAAGAACTACTTTATAGTTTCCACAAAAGTACAGAGTCAAAAAGGTCAGCAATGGTAAATAATCTTTTGGATTAGTGTTAAATCAATGCATGAATTAAAGGCTATTTACATATAAATGGCTTAATACGCCAGCTTTTAAATTAAATGATTTAAAAAAAGATCAAAGTAACAGGAGAAAAGGTCAGGTGGGCATTAAATATACATAATATAATTTTAAAGAATTGCTTCCTTCCTCTTTTGAAAGTTGCAGTCATAATATTGGTGGGCTAACACTTTTTTAAACTTTTAATCAGGGGTCTCCAAAAAGAAAAGATGCCCACATGTAGTAAGAGACCAGAGAATAATGTCATGTGATAAGAAAAGTGTAAGCAAATAAAGCAACAGATTAATAATCTGTTTTAGTAGTAGTTTCTTCTATGAATGATTACACTTAAATGAAACAATGTCTTCCAACATTTCACAGTAATCAGTACAGCATCTTAAGAGTTCCTCAGCAAGTAATTCCCTTTATATTCTAAAATCTTGATTGCAAATCCAACACAGCAGTTTAGTGTGTGTGTGTGTGTGTGTGTGTGTGTGTGAGAAAGAGAGAGAGAGAGAGAGAGAGAGAGAGAGAGAGAGAGAGAGAGAGAGAGAGAGAGAGAGAGAGAGAGAGAGAGAGAGAGAGAGATGCTTCCTAAACCCAACTGGATTTTGGAATATTCTATGCTTTTGCCACTGTTTTTTTAATTTTCCTTATTAGAGTCCTGTTTAAATACTTTCTCAATTAATCATAACTTCCCATTACTTCTAAATTACAAAACCATAGTTATGGCAATCCTGTCAATAACAAATACCTTTAGGTAGCTTGATTTAAAATTTCTTTTAAACCTTCCAATACCAATCCAAGTTTGATCTTTTTATCATTTAAGTTTTAATAACTCTGCCTTTCTTTCCAAATGCTACTGTAGAATTGTAAGAATCATTTTTAACAGAATGACAGAGTTGGAAGGGATCTTGGAGGTCTTCTAGTCCATCCTCCTGCTCAAGCAGGAGACCCTATACCATTTCAGACAAATGGCTGTCCAATCTCTTCTTCAAAATCTTCAGTGTTGAAGCATTTACAATTTCTGGAGGCAAGTTGTTCCACTGATTAATTGTTCTGTCAGGAAATTTCTCCTTAGTTCTAGGTTGTTTCTCTCCTTGGTTAAGTTTCCATCCATTGCTTCTTGTCCTGCCCTCAGGTGTTTTAGAAAATAGGTTGACCCTCTATTATAAAGTGATATTAACACTTCATGTGATCTTCATTCTATCCCTCTATTAAGCCGAGGACTGTGTTAGCCTTTTTGGCAGCTGTGGTACACTGCTGGCTCACATTTAAGTGATTGTCCACTAGGACTCCAAGATCCCTCTCATAGTTACTACTGTTGAGCCAGGGATTGCCTATTCTATACAACTGTGTTTAGTTTTTCTTGCCAAATGTAGAATCTTACTTTTCTCTACCTTGAATTTCATTTTGTTAAATCCTTCTGTAAGTTGAGCCTATCTTCAGGAATATTTGGACTGCCAAGTTTCCTACTCAACTTTTCTGCCTAGGAATCTAAGTTAAAACACCTTCCACAGATGGCTGTTCATAATTTCTGCTTTAATACAGCAGCACAGGAGAACTCAGCTACTTTCTTAGCAATAAACTCCACTGCTCTTTTTTCAATGATGAGTCATTCTTGGATAGGAGCTACATTCCCAAAAACTTGAACAAACAAATTCTGATTTAATTTTATTAAAATGTAAATGTGATGAAGTTCAAATAAGCATAGAAGAAGAATTGACATGACTATTCTTCCTTTTTTTTGTCACATTAACAATTAGAGATGGACTGTTTTCATCCCTGGGTCTATTTCTATAACCTCAGATTCCAAACTGAATACTGGCAGCAGATTCTCCAGGTCATCTAGGACCAATGAATGCGCCTACAAATAACCCAGGTACAATATCAGATTAGTAATTTGTATAGTGAATAGCAACTCTATTGTTTTGGATCTTGTGTATAACCTGGGCTTGGTTCCATCACAAAAAACCCTACAGTTCATTATATCTGAATGTAGCCAGTGATTCATTCCCTTATAACTGATGTCAAAACTCCCATAAGCTTTCAATGTCCATCTAGTTGCAATGAACCTTCTTTTCCAGGGATGCTGTCATACAAACCATTCATTAACATTTGAACCCCAGTCATTCAAAAGCATCAGAAGCTCACTGAAGCTAAGGCAGCAATTAGTATGTTGGGAATAACATAAAGGGCTGCGGTCAAGCATGAAAAGGAGTCACTTTAAACTTTAACATGAAATATCAGGAAAGGGGAGAAAAGGTTAAAATAAGAAATAATACCATGGTACAGAAGAGATGGAGAAGATAATGTTTGGAGCTTCAAAATTAATTTAAAGTTGTTGGTCACTCTCACAGCCAAATCCCAGTCTAGAAAGGAACATACAATAACTGGTGTTCCAGCAAAACTCAATAATACCTTCTCTAGTTGAGGGACAATTAGCATGGAAGAAATCTATCTATGTGGCTGCTAAGAGTTGACACCAACTTGATGGTATATAATAATTTAAAAAAACCAATCACTTCCAAAGCATAGGAAGCTTCCAAACAGCATCCCTTATAAAGCTATAAACAATTTTGACAAAGGAGAGGAAAAAAAAGAGGGCATGAACTTAAACTAAGAGAAGGTCATCTATTAAAAGTATTTAGGAGGAAATGCTTTACACAAGGAAGAGTAGTAACAGAAAATAAAGTGCCTCCAGCAGTCTTTTCAACCACTGATATAAACTTTAAAAAGGAAGCAAGTGCTTGAAGGACAAAATTATTGTGCAGAGAAAGGTGCTTGGCCTTTTGAAAATAGGATTTCTAGCCTCTTTCTGTTTTGAAGAAAAAGGGGCAAAAAATTGTACATTTTATTCTAATGTGCTGCCTAGAGCACCAGACAATATGGGTCTAATATAATGCCTATAAAAAAAGGACCTCTGACACAAAACTGAAAGAAGTAACGGAGGTTATCCTGGCACCAAGCTTACATATGGCTGTCAATTTTCAGATTTTGACACTTTCCAAGGAACTAGCAGTGTTGGGTACTAGAAGTAGGACCACTAACACCTCCTCCTCCTTCTCTTCCTCCTCTTTTCCTCTTTCTCCTCCTCTCCCTCTTCTTTTTCTTTTCCTCTATATAGGGGTGTCAAAATCGATTTCTTTGAGGTCCGCATCAGGGTTGTGGTTGACCTGGGGGGCGCTGGGGGGCATGGCTAGCTAGTCACAGCTGACTGGGAGAGTGGGGTCAGGGTGGGCATGGCCTGCTTGATGTTGCTCACATTGAGGGGCACCTGTGGTGGCCTGTGGGGGGATCCACTGTCTCCAGCGCACGCCCAGGGGGCCGGGTGGTGGTGGCCCCTTGTTGGACCTTTGTCCACAAACTGGACTTCATTTTTTCTTTGAAGACATTTCGCTTCTCATCCAAGAAACTTCTTCAGCTCTGACTGGATGGTGGAGGATGGAGGGATTTAAATTCCTAGCAGTCATCTGCTTGTTGAAGCCAGAGAGCTACTAAGGTACCGTATATACTCGAGTATAAGTTGAGTTTTTCAGCACATTTTTTGTGCTGAAAAAAAACCCCTCGGCTTATACTCGAGTCAGATTCCCCTCTGAAAAAAAAATGATGTGGAGCTACGAAGCTGGGCAGCCGCTTCCCTGCTTCCGTGTTTCCTTTGCAACTTTTAAGCATGGGGGTAATCGGAAGCAGAAAAGTTCTTGCTTGAGGATATATTGTTTTTTCTTTTTTTAACTGTTTTTAGGGGGGGGAAGACCCATCGCCATGTGAGAATGCTCAGACATGAAATCTATCCAACCGAAAATAAGTGTGTGCGTGTGTGTGTGTGGGATTTTAACAGAGGGAAGATGTAGGGAGAAGGCAAAAGTGACGGAAGATCCTTCAGGGGAAACTGAGGGGGAGACTCACCCTTGGTCCAGATGAGCCCCCTTCCCCTTTCTCTAGGCTGAGAAAACAATACGAGCTGAGGTTGCTTCGGCTCCATTCAGCTTCATTTCCTCAGCTCCAGCTGCTTTCAGTCCACTCGGGAGGAGGGGGAGGAAGTGGTGGTGGCAGCTCGCGTTGTTTTCTGAGCTCTAGGCTGAGAAAACAATGCGAGCCGAGGTCGCTCCACTCAGCTTCATTTCCTCAGCTCCAGCTGCTTTCAGTCCACTCGGGAGGAGGGGGAGGAGGGGGAAGAGGTGGTGGTGGCAGCTTGCGTTGTTTTCTGAGCTCTAGGCTGAGAAAACAACGCGAGCCGAGGTCGCTCCACTCAGCTTCATTTCCTCAGCTCCAGCTGCTTTCAATCCACTCGGGAGGAGGGGGAGGAGGAGGTGGTGGTGGCAGCTCGCGTTGTTTTCTGATAGTGAGATCATTTCCCAAATTAATTGATTCACTAACCCAAAAGAAGAAGATGTTGATGACAGTGGGAGGCAGGAGTCACTCTCTCCCTTGCAAGAAAAAAGCAAGAGCCGTTCTTATGATCTCTCCCTCTCTCTCTTTCTCCCCGTAATACAGTCAAGCCCTTTCCAGCAGGCGCGCGCGATCCGCCCCCGTCGCTTTGCACCTTGCAAATGCAAAAACCCTGGGGTTTTGCATTTGCAAGGTGCAAAGGGGTGGGGGCGGATCGCGCACGCGTGTTGGAAAGGGCTTGACTTTATTCGGGGGGAGAGAGAGAGAGAGAGAGAGAGAGAGAGATATCATGAGAACGGCTCTTGGTTTTTTCTTGCAAGGGAGAGAATGATTCCTGCCTACCACTGTCATCATCATCATCTTTTGGGTTAGTGAATCAATCAAACCTTTCATGATAGTGAGATCGTTTCCCAAATTTCCCTTAAATCAGGGAAGAAATCAGAAACAAACCTTTGGGCTGAGAATAAGCCTGTTCCTATGATGCCATTTTTGTTCACTGCAGTGTGAAAAGTGTGAAAAAACACACTTCTTTTTCTTCATCTTCTTGTTCCCTATTTACTGGTCTCTTTCAAAGAGGAAATTGTGAACATCAAACTTATTCTCAACTGTCCTAGTGAAAATTTTTATTGGTATCTATTTTTATTTTTGAAATTTACCAGTAACTGCTGCATTTCCCATCCTCGGCTTATACTTGAGTCAATAAGTTTTCCCAGTTTTTTGTGGTTAAATTAGGTGCCTCGGCTTATATTCGACATATACTCGAGTATATACGGTAGTTCCATGGTTGCCATAACAACCTTTTTGGTCCTGATCTATTTCCAGGTCAGATTTCAGAGTAATAGAAATGGAATCTCTATGGAGAACAGGAACTTTTATCCTCAGTGCTCCTGTCCTAGTGATCTATTTTGATATCTTTTGTTGCCTTGTTTACTACTTCAAAACTATAGCTAAAACATTTTCTGTATTTATGATCATTTAGATCAGGGGTGTCAAATTCGCATCGTCATGGTTGGGTCATGTGACATATTTGTGACTTTTTCCCCCTTTGCTAAACCGGGCATGGATGTGGCCAGAATGTGATGCCTCCAGCCCACAGGCTGCAAGTTTGACAGCCCTGATTTAGATGAATTTTTAAGGAAAGAAGTATTGAAGTTGTTTTAATATCAAAGATGCCATATTTAATTCTTAATATAGGATAGCAATGGATGACCTGGAAGGATTAGGAAAGGCTGCTGTTTCTGAAACTAAACCAATTTAATTTGATTTTTCTGTCTTTTTCATTTCTTATTCCAATATTTACACTTCACTACGCCACTTCAAATTGTAGACAACATTAAAATACCTTCTATTAAAGAGAAAGAAATAGAGGGAATTTGGTAGATATACTATATCTCGATTTCATCGAAGTGTTTGATAGATTATCCAAGAGACTATGATGAGCTAACTAGTGCGTTGGATTGGATAACCCAATAACTAGATCCTTAGAAATCTTAAAAATTATACTGTAAACACATCATCACTCATAAGAACACCTCATAAGATTGCAATGAAGTATGTTATTAAGAAGAGTGCCAAGAGATTCTGTCCAGAACTCTGTATTCTTCCATATTTTTATTAAACAATTTAATTCTGAAGTGCTATTTAGTGGTCAACCAGTGTTTTATAGCCAGATCTGGTAGTCCTAACTCAGAGGAGATAGGACAGTACACTTCAAATAATTGAAAATATATCACACAGAAGAAGGTCAAGATCTGTTCTCTATCACTCCAGAGAGCAGGACATGGAATAATGAGTTTTGCTTACAGGAAATTAGATTCATGCTGAATGTTAAGAAAAAAATTGTCTAGCGGTATCAAAGCACTGCAATAGTAGAACTAATTATTCAGAGGTAGTAGGTTTTCTTTCACTATAAGTGTTCAAGCAGAGTCCAAATAGCCATCTTCCATTTGTTTTAGTTTAAATTTCTTCCCAGAGCAGTGGGTTGGCCTTTATAACCAAAATAGCTTTTTCCAACTGTGTGATTCTAAGATAGAAAGAGACATCCAGGTTTGTAAAGTTCCAGATTAAAGTTCAAACAAAGCATTGTCTGGTGTTGTAAAGTATTTTCTTAAGAATCTTCTCAAATTGTATTGCTGAGTTGTCCAATACCAGGTCAGGATGTACGTCCAATAATGCAATATGTCATAATCAGTATAAATGTCAGGATTCTGGCAGTTACTCCAGTTAAATAATGAGCCTTGAGCCACACTCCCAAAACTTCAAAGGATTTATTAGAAGTTAACATGCCAGCATTAGCCGACTCTGAGATATGTAATTCACTGTCACCCTTGATCTTGCTTCCCCGCTCCCACCCCTCTGTGTGTATCATCCAACAAAACATGTCCATAACCAAGAGTCATCAATCATGTTCTCCAATTAGATTTTTGCGTGGCAGAAGATTCAGTCATCTAATCAGTCTCTGAAGACAAATTGAATGGAATGTACTTTCGATTCCACACTGCCGTCTGCTCTTTGAAACTCCCCCCTTCTTTCTGTTGACAACTATAAAACATGTATACAAAGTGTTTTATGAGTTGACAGTGAAAACATATTGCTACATATCAAATGTTCTTTAAAGTCCCATGTATAGGATGGTCTAATAGTTAAAATTTCAAAAGAAATGGTTACCATATTCATTCTCCTTAATGGTTAATGTTAGTATTAGTAATGTATTTATTTTTATGTATTTATCAAATTTCTACACTGCTGATCTCACCCATATAATATAAAAACACGACTAGAGCACAGTTTAAAAAAGAGAATAAAAACAGGGTTTAAATTTGCAAAAGTAAAAAAAAAATGATCAAAATTAAAAAATTCAGAAGGGTAAAAAGTTAACAAAATAAAGGGCATGCCCTCAAGCGATCAATGGTTCCATAACATTCATAGCTCCTTATGCTAATCAACAGAATCAGATCTTAAAAGTCTTCCAGAACACCCCAGAAGTTTGCCTCATCTCTGGGGATAAGATGTCCTAAGGGATGGGGGGCAAGAGCAGAGAAGTCCCCCCTTCTAGATCCTGTCAATCAAACTTTTTTAACCTATGGGATTCACAGCATAGTACCTCATAGAATAATAGGGCTGGAATGGACTTCGGAGGTCTTCTAGCCCAATCCCCTGCCCTAGGCAGGAGTTCTTATACCTTCCTGAACAAACACTTGTTCAATTTGTTCTTGAAAATCTCCAGTGATAGCATGCTGTCCCTGCTTGTTTGGGTAGGATGAGTTGATGTAATTGGGATGTCTCATCCCAATTACCTCAACTTAGGTCACCTCCTCAGCTTTACCTCAATTTTGATTGCTGATACTGATGATAGATTTCAAAGGGTCAACCCAACTAATCCCCTTACTCCAGGAGTTTCTAAACTTTTTACCATCACACCTCCATTTAGTACCACACACCTCCCCTAAAAATCCAAATACCACAATGTAAACAAATGAACCATGAAAACAATTCAATGAAACTTTGGGAAAGATGGATTTATTGTAATATAACTGTCAACTCATAATTAGGGCAACTGCCGGAATCCTGACAATAACTAAGAAATTCTTGTCTGAATTCTTTCCAGGAGAGATCCATCTCACCTCTTAGGACCCTGCTCTTCAGAGCTTCCAAGATCATAATTGGGACAAAAAACCCAGACTGAACAGGAAAGCATTGACCCCCATAATTGTATGGAATATACACATACAGTTTGGGAAGATGTAATTATTGCTCCAAGTATTGGATTGCTAGTTTCTTGTAACTGGCAGAAATTATGCGTGAATGTCATAAGCGAACACATTTAGTAAATGCTTTTCTATTTGTTGCCTTAGGTGCTGATGTAAAATGCAACATAAATAATCCACTCTAACCATCTTTGCTGATTAAAAAGAAAATACCGAGTGCTGGAATGAGCAGTTCATTGCTGTCTTTGCAACAGGAGTTTGTGCTAACAAGTTACTCTCCGGTTACTATCGTTCAATCATGCTGCTTATCGAAGCACTTTTACAGTAATTGGTGTATTTTCCGACAACATCAGAAGCGGAATGGTTGTTGGCTTCATTAATGATTTGTGGCAACTTTCACTGTAAAGATGACATTGCATTAGTTTACCAGATGCCAGATCATGCTCTGGGCCATTAGCAAGAGGGTGTTTTCTGAATGCCTATAGAACAAAGAGCAGCTGGTTTATTCTTCAGCATGTCGACATAATCACACACATTTCATACCCAATTCTCTACAATGCTGTCAGATACATCATAAATTAAAGTCTCCAAATGCTCATTAGCATGGCTTCATGATAAAGCCCCTTCTTGGCCTGCAAAGATCAAAAGTACAGCTTCTGCTGGAAAAACCGAGTTACACCACTGCTTTTTAACTCTATGGATATTCTCTCTATAGGAAACTTTATTTGTGCCTCTCTTCTTACCCGAATGGAGAACATCCCATCACTCAAAACAGAACTATTCCTATATGGACAGGGGCTGCAGTTGCACTTTTTCATTCCACACGTTTTACTGTAGTAGCAAAACTGTTCTTCTCAATTTCTGATTCTATAATTTCATGTCAGCTTTCTCATAACACACACTGCTCCATTTGATATATTTCAAAAGAAACAATATCAATGTCATCGTCATTCTTGTCATCATCATCATCATCATCCTAGCCATTCTGCATGTTTTACAATCCTGAGCTTCCTTTTGTCAATGGGGCCCACAATACTTGCGGATATCATCGTTGCATCTTATAATTGTAGCCCTTTTGCTGCCATCTAATGTCAGGCTGTCATTTTTGTAGACCCCATGCAAGCAGCTCTGATAAATGGCTCCAATATGTAAGCTCAGGTTGTTTGGATAGCTGAGCCCTGTTATAGATTAAAAGAGTTGGAAAGGACCTTGTAGGTCATCTAGTCCAACCCCTCGCCCAAGCAGACCCTACACCATTATTGACAGATGGCAGTCCAGTCTTGTTTTAGGTCTCTTTCATGGACACTTTTTATCAAGTGGGATCCATTCTATGACTGCCTTGGTCCACCTGCCATCAGTTCTTCTTGCTGTGGGACCAGCTTGTTTCAATGTAACTATATTTCTGATTGCTTATCCCCCTTTCTAACCATTCAGAAAACATGAGACTGAAAAAACACATTCTATTTCCCCCCCCCCATAATTTGGAGGAGGGGAGGGAAATATCTTTCTTAAAATGTCCCAGTCTTTCTCTGCAAATGAAACTCTTTGAAGCAGAGATCAAAACTTTATGTCTAATCTACAGATTTTACAAAACCATCTCCTCCAAAGGGGATATATCTTTTTGTTTTACTCCTTCTAATTTTCAAAATGCAGTCTTAGGGTTTTTTTATTCAGGACATGCCGGTTCCGAATGGGAACAAGAAAAGAAAGCAGAAGTACAGCAACTCCTATTTCCCAAACAGTGGGAAACTTCCTCATGCATTTTGCAAAGCTCTTTTAATGTCAAATCCACTTAAATAGAATTTGAAAATCAATGGCCAAGTATACTCGCCATTTGATTTTGTCACTAGGTACTCAACAAAGTTACAATTCTCTTAAATCATGTAATTGCACTTCAATATATGTATGCAGATATGTTAGTGCGTATATATACTTACCAGAAATCACATTCCCAAGAAATAAGTTTACATTTATTGATATATTAAATGAAAGCATTTGTGCTTATTCTTTACAGAAATGAAATTGCAACTTGTTGTTCATTCTTTTGCTTTCAGAGAAAGTACATTGCATCTTTAAGGCAACTTAATTTTAGAAGATGCCCTCACTTCTTCAGCATGTTTATTTGTATTTTCTCAAGGGTATAGGCATTTCTGTGGCATTTCAGGATTTTCTTCTTTGCCTTTTCATGTTTTCCAAAAGATGACAGAAATTAAGCTTCCAGAAGTTTTGACTTAAGTCTGGAACCTCTTTGTAATCAAGAACTACTAGGCTGGACAGCTGTTACAGGAGCCATGACTGTTAAATTTCTGTTACACCGAGGCTTAGGTTGGAGGTGCCTAAGGATAATCTGACTTGGTCTGTGTATCAAGTTTAGAATTCATAGAGTCATCCCAAGTTTGCATAATTCAGATTGCCAGAGGATAACATTAAGCTGATGGAGGATGAAGCTAAAGAAACAACTCTTTGAGGGTTGAAAGTTATATTCATTAGTGAGAATTTCACTTTATTAAGGGGTCATTCATCAAGTCCCAGTTCAGTCAGGTGATATTGTTTTCAAGTGTTTCTATGTCATAGGTGTTTGTGCTTTGGGTTCTTTTTCCTTTTCACTTTTAAAATAAACTTTAGCTACAGTTTTAAAGCTGTAGCTACGCATTCCTCCTGCTTTCTGAGAAAAACATCGCTTCACCCCAAAATCTATCATTTGTGACCTGAACCAAAGTGAATTCAGAAAAACTGAGCTAGAGTGGAATCATGAGGAGAATGTCTGGCTTAGGAGGAGGAGACCATTTTATTCCTCACTTTCAGGATCAACCCCCACTTGAGGAGGGTTGAGTAGGACGATTCTTCTCTTTCAAGTATGCTTGCTGCAAAGTTTACAGTTAAGTTAAAATGGACAGAGAGTGCCTGGCTCAGCAACAGCACAGAAGGAAAGGATCTTCAGTTTTCAAGTCAGAAGAAATAACCTCCACTTTATTCTACGCTTTTCAGACTTAATCTGGAGTGCAGATAGTGTTCAGAGTTTTGCAGGTTAATTTAGTGCCAGAAAAATAAACACAGATGGCTGATGCTTCATTGAACATCTTTATAAACATAAGAAGATTTTACAAGCCAGTTGTAGATTTCTGTGACATGAAGCAAATTCAGATATAAACATGTCGCAAGTACCTTCAGTAGAGCAGACAACAGATACCAGCTTCACTTTAGTTCAGCAGGCAAGCAGAGGAGAGAAGCAATTTCATTTCAATAGACAGACTCAGAGCTCAACATAGCTTCAGAGTTGCTTAGCTTAATATAGAGCTATGCCTAGGCTACTTCTAGTTTCAATTTCCAAACAGTCCTCATTGGTTGACTTAATTGCTAAGCCTATTCATTGGCTGACCTTGTTACCATGCTCTATTCCAGTTCATGCATATACTCTGATAGATAGTCCTCGATTTATGATTTCAATTGAACCCAAAATTTCAGCTGCTAAGTAAGAACATTGTTAACTGAGTTTTTCCCCATTTTACGACCTTTCTTGTCACAATTGTTTAGTGAATCTGGTTTCCCCATTGAGTTTGCTTGTCAGAAGGTGATCAAATGACCCTGGGACACTGCAACCATCATGAATATGAGACAGTTGCCAAGCATCCAGATTTTGATCATGTGACTATGGGGTTACTCTGATGGTCATAAGTGTGAAAAACACTTTGCAATGCCATTGTAGCTTCAAACAGTCACTAAACAAACTGTTGCAAGTTGATAACTATCTGTACTATGTCATGTCCTGGTTGTGAAAGGTATGCATATGGGCAATGAAGATGACTAATGGTATAGAAAAGGCCAAAGGAACTACCATATATACTCAAGTATAAGTCAACCCGAATATAAGCCGAGGCACCTAATTTTACCACAAAAAACTGGGAAAACTTATTGACTCGAGTATAAGCTGAGGGTGGGAAATGCAGCAGCTACTGGTAAATTTCAAAAATAAAAATAGATACTAATAAAATTACATTAATTGAGGCATCAGTAGATTAAATGTTTTTGAATATTTATTTCAAAGAAAAACAGATTAATCAATTTGGGAAACAATCTCACTATCATGAAAGGTTTAATTGATTCACTAACCCAAAAGAAGATGACGATGACAGTGGGAGGCAGGAGTCACTCTCTCCCTTGCAAAAAAAAAGCAAGAGCCGTTCTTATGATCTCTCTCTCTCTCCCCGTAATACAGTCAAGCCCTTTCCAGCACACGCGATCTGCCGCCGCCGCTTTGCACCCTGCAAATGCAAAATCCCAGGGTTTTTGGACAGACCAATAGAAGAATAAGTACCCGCCTGGATGAACACAAAAATGCAGTAAAAAAGCTGGAACACACTTCTTTGCTAGTCCAACACACGAAAGCCACAGGTCATAGCATCGACTTCAATGGCACCCAAACCCTAGCCACGATAGAAAATCCCAGCTACAGAATTATCAGAGAAGCTATAGAGATTGAAAAAAGACCAGAAAGCATGAATAGAAGAGATGACTCCATCAGACTGTCAATTATTTGGAAGCCTGCACTCACAAACAAAACAATCTCCACACCACAAGCCAGGCAAACACCTGGGCACAAACAGCCCCCCCCCAATATCTCTAGCTCAAACACACCCCAACCAGGCACCCAGATGAAACCTAGCTTCCTAATAAATGATAGCTGTCCATTTACTCGGAGCCAAGCTGCACTAAAAGCCTCCAATACAGGAAACACAATGTTGCCAGCCAATCAAGACAAAAAAAATGCTACAAAACAGACAGAAGATATAAGAAACACCAATCAAGCAGAACACAGCAAACTCCAAGACCAATAAACACAGACCAAGACTCCCAACCAATCAGGATGAAGAAGAAATCATTCTGGCACAGCAGATGGCTAGCACAAAATTTAAAACAGAAATGGCTGTGAAACGTCTGACTCACAGACGAACACAATACAGAAGCTTGATGATGGCAGATGAGATTCTGCCAAAATGTTGCTACAACTTTAAAAGCACAACTACAATGACGTGGGAAAATACTCGAACAAAGCTGAATGCCATACATGTAAGTACCCGCGAAAACTTAAGAATATATATATATATATATATATATATATATATATATATATATATATATATATATATATATATATATATATATATATGGCATTCAGCTTTGTTCGGGTATTTTCCCACGTCATAATAGTGGTGCTTTTAAAGTTGTAGCAACGTTTCAGCAGAATCTCATCTGCCATCATCAGGCTTCTGTATAGTGTTTGTCTGTGAGTTAGACTTTTACAGTGGTTTCAGATTTAAATTTGGGGCAGCCTATTGCTGTGCCAGAATGGTTTTTTTCTTCCTCCTGATTGGTTGAGAGTCTTGGTCTGTGTTTATTGGTCTTGGAGTTTGCTGTGTTCTGCTTCTGATATCTTCTGTCTGTTTTTTTGGCTCTTTTTGTATCTTGATTGGCTGGCAACATTGTGTTACTTTATTGGAGGCCATTAGTGCAGCTTGGCTTCGGGTAAATGGACGGCTATCATTAATTAGGAAGCTGGCTATATATATATATATATATATATATATATATATATATATATATATATATATACTATGTGACCTCCAATTCCTACACAACTGCAGAGACAACAATACGACACCAACTTGCTTCAAATTAACATTTCATCAAAGCACAGCAGCCACTAAACGTATCCTGAAAAGAACTGAAATGGCTCTACTAAGGAACGAGCTCCACAGTAAGAGATTCCAATTAGATCAGTTAAACAAAGATTTGCTAGCACTATACCTGGAATTGAGCAGCAAAATCCACCCTCTCTTTGGGACAAGATAAAACAACTTACAACTTGGAGAGCTGAATCTGAAACCACTTACAAACAAGAAAAACTCTTGAAAAAATTAAAGAAATTAGAACATGACAAGAAAACCCCCAACAACTCAGAACAACACCCCAAACAATTAGTGTACAACGTTTCCAACAGAGAACTCACCAAAACAGAAACAGATGTCCTAACCAAAGGATTCAATTATGCTATAGCACCCCAAAAAATCCCCACAGAATCCATCATATGTGCAGTAGAATCCAGCCTAACTAAATTAAATACAGATGAAGCTGATAAAATAAGACACCAAGTGACCAACATCCTATGCACAAGCAAACCACCCAAAAGCAACTTGCAGAAAAATGAAATTAAAGCGCTACAAACCCTGAAAAGAGATAGCAGCATAATCATCTTCTCAGCAGACAAAGGGAATGCCACTGTAGTAATGGACAGAAAAGACTATGAAACAAAATTGACAGACCTACTCCAAGACTCCACATACAAACCCATAAACACAGACCCAACCACATATCTGGAAAAATTAACCAAGAAGAAAATTATAACCAGCCACATGAGCAAAGAGATCCAACAGATGATCATCCCAAGAGAAAAATCTTCCAGATGCCCCAAACTATACGGCCTCCCAAAAATACCAAAAGAAGGCATACCTCTTAGACCCATAGTCAGCTCCAGAGGAGCACCACTACAAAACCTAGCTAAACACTTAGCAAAACAGCTAAAGCCCCATGCTGAAACAGCAGCTTCACATGTACAAAACTCATACCACTTCTTGGAAATGATCAAAGATCTACATGTGGAGCAAGAAGATCTACTTGTATGTTTCGATGTGGTTTCACTATTCACTCAAGTCCCGATAAAAGAGACCCTTGAAATCATCAAAAATTAATACCAACCAGCTAAACACCTCATGGAACTAACAGAACACTGCTTAACCAACACATATTTCATATACAAAGGACAAAGATACAAACAAATTGAAGGAGCCCCTATGGGATCACCACTGTCACCCGTCATTGCAAACCTGTTCATGGAAGAATTCGAATCCAGAGCCCTGGCCAATGCCATCCACAAACCCAAACTATAGTTAAGATACATCGATGACACATTTGTGATTTGGCCCCATGGAAAAGAAAACCTAAACAATTTCCTAACACACCTAAACAGCACCCCCCCCCCAAATCAAGTTCACCATGGAAATGGAAACAAACAAAGAACTACCATTCCTAGATGTACTAATCTACAAAAAAACAAATGGCACACTAGGACACACCGTATACCAGAAGAAAACACACACTAACCGCTACCTCAACGCCCAATCCCACCACCACCCAGCACAGATAAACTCCGTGGCTAAAACACTAATTACTAGAACCAAACGCCCAGCAGACAAGACACACATTAAGATTGAACTATGCACCCTGACTAAAGTACTGACAGCCAACGGCTTCCACAGAAGCAAAATCACCAAATTGATCCACAAAAACACATTGAAACATCATAGAGACCCAGAAGATGAACAGGCCTATGGAACAGCTGCCCTTCATAAGAGGCACTACAGACAAAATTAGTAAGGTACTACACAGACATCACATCAAGACTGCCTTCAAAACAGACAGAAAAATAGTAGCCATCCTTAGAAACCCCAAAGATAAAACTGACCTGGAAAACCAAGGCATATACGAAGTCCCCTGTGCATCATGCTCGGCCACATACATTGGACAGACCAATAGAAGAGTAAGTACCCGTGCGGATGAACACAAAAATGCAGTCAAAAAGCTGGAACACACTTCCTCACTAGTCCAACACATGGAAGCCACAGGTCATAGCATCAACTTCAATGGCACCCAAACCCTAGCCACTATAGAAAATCCCAGCTACAGAATTATCAGAGAAGCCATAGAGATTGAAAAAAGACCAGAAAGCATGAACAGAAGAGATGATTCCACCAGGCTGTCAATCATTTGGAAGCCTGCACTCACAAACAAAAAAATCTCCACACCACTAGCCAGGCAAACACCTGGGCACAAACAGATCCCCCCTGATACCTCCAGCTCAAACACACCCCAACCAGGCACCCAGATGAAACCCAGCTTCCTAACCAATGATCACCATCCATTTACCCGAAGCCAAGCTGCACTAAAGGCCTCCAATAAAGTAACACAATGCTGCCAGCTAATCAAGATACAAAAAGAGCCAAAAAACAGACAGAAGATATTAGAAACACCAATCAAGCAGAACACAGCAAATTCCAAGACCAATAAACACAGACCAAGACTCCCAACCAATCAGGATGAAGAAAAAACCATTCTGGCACAGCAATAGGCTGCCCCAAGTTTAAATCTGAAACCACTGTAAAAGTCTGACTCACAGATGAACACTATACAGAAGCCTGATGATGGCAGATGAGATTCTGCTGAAACGTTGCTTATAACTTTAAAAACACAACTACTATGACGTGGGAAAATACCCGAACTAAGCTGAATGCCATACATACATACATACATACATACATACATACATACATACATTTGAATTCTTCTCATCTTTAATTTCAGTTGATGACCCCAACTCTCTTTGCCTACATTTTCTACTATATGCATGACTTTATTGACTTCTGTCAATAAAGCTCATTATTTCTGTAAGGTAAAAATCCAAAAAAGTACCGTCTTTTTCATACTGTTCTACTTCCCCCCCTTTTTTTTGCAAGATGGGGGGTTTGGGTCCTTTAGACTAGGGGTCACCAACCCTGGCTGCAGACCAGCAGAAATCCATGACCTCCCAGAAACCAAGCCATACAAGAACCAAAGTTACACACACACACATAAAGAATGCCGGCTTTGTGCAAAACTATGCCTCCAATCTGTGGAAAAACCATCCACCAAGGAACAGGTCCCTGGTGCCCAAAAGGTTGGGATTGACTTTAAACCAGTTCTTTTATTGCTTTAGAGCAGCATTTCTCAATCTCAGCCACATTAAGAAGTGTGAACCTCAACTCCCAGAATTCTGCAGCCAGCATGCACACTTCTTAATGTGTTTGAGATTGAGAAGCACTGTTTTAGATGGAAAACTCTCTTGGTTTTGCCCTTCCCAAGAGTGACACTATATTGCGTACATTGTTACTAAAATTTAAACAACTGAAATTGCACTTAAATCAGAAATTAAAACAGAACAAAACCAACAACCGAAAGTTTTGCATCAATGGGCAAAAGGTAGCCAACACACAAAAAAGTACACTGGGATGTTTGGTCAACAAAGTTGTTGTAGCTGCTGCCCTGAGTCAGTGAATGGATTGAATTCTCTCCACCCTTCCCTTCACCTGCTTCAGGAGAGAAGTCCTGAAGTGCTACAAAGCATATGGAAACAGGACTTAAGCCGCAGGAGCTCTTGGGGAGGAACTTCAGGTCTTTTAAGTGGCATTCAGGCTTTACAAGAACAATATAAGGAAGAATATGGATGCTTTAATAAGAACTTCTAATAAGTCCGTCAAAAAAAAAAGAAAAGGCACCAATACTGCAATATGGAGTCCGGGTGGCACAGGGATTAAAATGTAGTATTGCAGGCAAACTCTGCCCATAGCCTGGAGTTTGATCTTGAAAGGGATCACAGTTTTCTCAGCCTTCTATCCTTGCGAAGTCAGTAAAATGAGGACCCTGTTGAGGACAGTACACAAAAAACGCTTATATTGTGAATCACGCAGAGTGCTATAGAGCACTGTGGGACAGCATATAAGCCTAAATGTTATTGCTACAAGATTCCAGTTGTGAGAAGGGATTACTAGCTGCACAGCTTTCTTTTTTGAAGTAAGGAAAAGCCTTTGTTTACCTTTGGATCAAGATAAAGGCTGACATAAACAGAACACAGGAGATGAAATAGAAAGCCACGAAAAATTTCCGCTGCTCCAACATCCAAAGCCCTTTGCTAAACAACTAAACAACCTAATTGTGAATACAGTCTGGCCCCTTGTTCTCGGTTCTCCAGGTAGTTAAGGGTGACAGGATACATTAATCAATCAATTGTGGCTGTTCTGTCCTAAATTTACATACTCGAAATCCCCGCGCTTTGATTGGCTAAAGCGTGGGGATTTCTGATTGGCCAGGCGAGCCGCGCCGATTGGCCCGATTGAAGTCTCCCGCGATTGGCTCACTCCAAGAGCGGGAGACTTGAATCGCTGCCATTGGCCGCGGCCGCCGCAGCGAAAAGAATAAAAGCCGCGGGCTTTTTCCTTTTCGCCGGTTCGGTTCACAACTGTTAAATAAAGAGCTTGAAACATAGTCACCGACTCCTGGCGTCTTTTTGCGGACATGACACTGGCGACGAGGGTGGGATCCCGACCCTGAACCGAACCCCGTGTCCGACAAGAACCAGTTTCAGCACCGAAATGGCGAAAATCGCACCGCCCGCCCCCTTCAACCCCGCCACCGAGGACTGGGAATCGTTCTCAGACCGTTTCCGCATGTACCTCGAGTGCACTGGAATGAAGGACACCCCGGGCCCGCTAAAACGCACCGTTTTCCTCACCCATTGCGGAACCGAAGTTTTTCAGATGGCCAAAGCATTGGCCAAGCCAGCCGACGCAACCGCCATGGACTGGGACGTCCTCGAACCTATCCTGCGGCGCCATTACGCCCCCAAGGTCCCCATCCTGATACGGCGCAACGAATTTTACCGGCGGGACCAGAAACCGGGCGAAAAATTGAGCGATTTCGTCGCCGAGCTACGGCGCCTAGGAGGGCTCTGCGAATTTGAAGGTCTGAACAGCCTCCTAAGAGACCGGTTCGTACTCGGCCTATGGGACCCTGCACTCCAGAGCCGGCTTATGGCTAAGGGTGACATCAGCCTAGCAGACGCCCTCACCGCAGCCGCAGCCGCAGAAGCAACCCGCACTTCCGCTGACAGCATGCGAAAATCTGACGCGAAGGGCGGAAACAACAACCCGGCAAGGTCGGCCGACCCAAAAAACGAATCAACCGCACACTACGGAGACTTCCAGTCTGCATCCAGCACGTCAGAAGACGAGGAGGACATACATCGCGTGCAGACGGGGCGCGGCGACCAACGGAACCGAAGAGGTCGTAGGTCGAGGACCAACTGTGCCGGTTGCGGCGGCGACCACCCCAGATCAGAATGCCGATTTTTTGACTCTATCTGTCGGCATTGTGAAAAAAGGGGACACATCGCTAGGGTTTGCCGCCAAAAGAAGACTCGCAGTCCACCCAGATGGGACCAACACGATTGTAAGAAGGAAAGCCCCCCGCCCAGGACCAGAGATCGCCAATCGGACGGCCGGTGGGACCGAATCCAGCGATCCTCAAGAGGCGGCGACAGTCGGCGCAAGGAAGAAACCCACCAGACGCTAACCATCGGCCACGCCATCTCCGACGGCGCCAGAAAGGTACACGTAGAAGTCCATATTGAAGGCCAACCATGCAAGATGGAGGTGAACTCCGGGTCCTACCTCTCCATGATTGCATGGCACGAGATAAAACGATTAGTGCCCACCCTCCATAAGAGGAACATAAATGCCCAAAAACTTATTATAAAAGACTACCAGGGAAACCGCGTCCCAGTAGTGGGCACCAAGAACTTTAATGTGACTTATAAGGGCCGAACCGAACAACTCCCACTCACGATCGTCGATCGCGACCGCCCAAGCCTGCTGGGTCTACAATGGTTCGCCCCGCTCGACATCGCGCTAACGGGAGTCAACCACGTCGCCGACGACGGCTGGGAACAGCGGCTAGCCCAGGAGTTCCGGGAGGTCTTCGACGGAAGCCTGGGCAAGTACCAGGGGCCCCTTATCTCATTTGACCTAGACCCTAGGGTTCCCCCCAAGCGACTAAAACCCAGGCGGGTACCATTCGCCCTAAAACCTAAGATGGACGAGCAGATTGACAAGCTCTTCAAACAGGGGGTGTTGCAGCCGATAGACCATGCCCGATGGGAGACCCCTATAGTGACCCCGGTCAAGCCAGACGGGTCCGTGAGAATTTGTGGGGACTATAAGGCCACCCTAAATGGCGCGTTGCAACAGAGCGCCTACCCCGTCCCAATCGTGCAACACCTACTGCACTCACTGGGAGGGGCCAGGGTCTTTGCCAAGCTCGATCTCGCCCAGGCATACCAACAGTTGCCGGTCGACGAAAAAACGGCGGAAGCCCAGACCATCGTTACCCATCGGGGGGCCTTCAAGTGCAACCGACTCCAGTTCGGAGTCAGCGTGGCACCAGGCATCTTTCAGAGCCTGATGGAACGTTTGCTGCAGGGCATCAAGGGGGTGGTGCCCTATTTCGATGACGTATTAGTGGCGGCGCCAAACGAAGCCGAATTAGAAAACCGACTCAGGGAGGTCTTAACCAAATTTAAAGTAACGGGACTTAAAGTAAAACGAGAAAAATGCCAACTATGCACGGAGCGAGTGGAATTCTTGGGCTACCTTCTCGACCGGCATGGCATTCACCCTACAATTAAAAAAGTGAAAGCTATCAAAGAGGCCCCCACCCCTAGGTCTAAGACTGAATTACAGGCTTTCTTGGGGTTGCTGAACTTTTATAATGTTTTCCTACCCCAAAAGGCAACGGCGGCGGAGCCTTTGCATAGGCTCCTGGATAAGGCGGCAACCTGGACTTGGGGGAAACGGGAGCAAGCCGCCTTCCAAAAAACCAAAGACCTCCTCACCTCCGACGCCGTCCTGATCCAATTCAGCGAAACCTTGCCCCTGGCCGTCACTTGCGACGCATCACCTTTCGGCGTCGGCGCTGTCCTCAGCCATACCCTCCCTGACAAAAGAGAAGCACCCATCGCGTTCTTTTCCAGGACTCTAACCAAACCAGAGCGGAACTATAGCCAGCTGGACAAAGAAGCCTTGGCTATAGTTGCCGCCGTTAAGCGGTTCTACGAATACCTTTACGGCCGCCCCTTCATCATTGTGACGGACCATCAACCGTTGCTGGGCATCCTTGCAGGAAATCGAGCCACCCCGAACATTTTGTCGCCCCGGATGACAAGGTGGTCCGAGTTCCTGGCAGCCTACAGCTACGAACTGATACACAAGCCGGGTAAGAAAATTTCGCACGCGGACGCTTTAAGCCGCTCGCCTTTACCAGACTCTGATCCTGACCCAGCACCAACGACTAACACCCTTAACATAGAAAACCTGCCCAACCTACCCATTACCGCGTCAGACATTGCTCGGGAAACTATCAAAGACAGGCGTCTGGCGCGGATTTTACATTGGGTGGAAAAAGGTTGGCCTGAAAGGGACAATGACGAATCCGTTAAGACATTCAGAAACCGCCAGACCGAACTCTCACTGCTTAAGGGGTGTATCTTATGGGGTGACAGGGTGGTCATCCCGGACAGACTGCAAGGGAAGGTCTTAGAGATGTTGCATGAGGGGCATCCTGGCATCGTCAGAACTAAAGCCCTGGCCAGGAGTTACGCTTGGTGGCCAGGGATGGACAAGCAGATAGAGGCATGGGTAGCTAAGTGCCAACGATGCCAGGAGACCAGACCCAGCCCACCCGCAGCACCCATCCTGGAGTGGGAAACACCAAGGGGGCCCTGGTCCAGAATCCATTTAGACTTTGCCGGTCCCACAAATGGGCATACCTTTCTAATAACAGTTGACGCTTACTCCAACTGGTTGGAGGTAAGCGACATGAAATCTACTACCACGGAGGCCGTTATCAAAGAACTTTGCAAACTCTTTTCCACACACGGCCTCCCAGACGTCGTCGTCTCCGACAACGGGCCCCAGTTTACTTCCCTCGACTTTGAGAGATTTCTGGCGGAGAGGGGCATCCGCCACGCATTAACAGCACCGGCGCATCCGGCGGCGAACGGTAGGGCGGAACGGATGGTACAATTTACCAAAAAAACCATCCGGAAAATGGACCACGGGGAGATCAACGACAAAATTAATAAACTTCTCTTTATACAACACATCACCCCGAACACCCCTACCAACAAAAGCCCAGCCAAGTTACTAATGGGTAGGAAGCTCAGGTCCCCGCTCGACAGGTTACACCCAACATATAACCCGGAACGGCCCCCAGACTCAAGTACAAAATACCGAACATTCGCACCCGGCGACTTAGTATACGCGAAAAACCTGACGGGGGACCCCCTATGGATCCCAGCCGTCATCACCCAGATCACAGGCCCACGGTCGTACCGGCTCCAAACCACAGATGGGCGAGCCTGGAAAAGGCACATTGACCAGCTCAGGTCACGAGCAGCAACAGAGCTCAACCCCCAAAACACGAACCAAGGGGGGAGGGAATACCCAAATAAACAAATGCAAGAAAAAATAATAAACCAGCAGTACTTACTGGAACGCAGCCATCGCGATCCCCCACCGGAGAAGAACCACCTAGCCAGCTCAACCGACTCGGAGAAACCAAGCGGGAGCGGCGAAACCCGTAGCTCAACCAACCCGGAAGGCCCAGGTGGGAGCCACGGAGAAGGAACCGGCCCGATCATCCAACCGGTTCGCACAGAAGAGGGAGCAGCCAAAAACATGACCGCTCCGGCTGAAATCCAGCTTGCAAGTGAGTTGCACAGGTCAAGTAGGACTAGATGGAGCCCCGCCTACCTACGCGACTACGCAACGTAAGGACTATACCAAGAGGGGAGGGGTGTTCTGTCCTAAATTTACATACTCGAAATCCCCGCGCTTTGATTGGCTAAAGTGTGGGGATTTCTGATTGGCCAGGCGAGCCGCGCCGATTGGCCCGATTGAAGTCTCCCGCGATTGGCTCACTCCAAGAGCGGGAGACTTGAATCGCTGCCATTGGCCGCGGCCGCCGCAGCGAAAAGGATAAAAGCCACGGGCTTTTTCCTTTTCGCCGGTTCGGTTCACAATTGTTAAATAAAGAGCTTGAAACATAGTCACCGACTCCTGGCGTCTTTTTGCGGACACGACAGTGGCGATTCAGAGAAGCAAAGGGGCACTTGCTTTTAAATAATGTTCTTCTCACCTGCTTAAAGGGAAATGCCAAAACATAGCATTTCCCAGGGCATCAGACCCCATGTTTGCTTTAAAATGGGCACTGGGTGAGATTGCCTAGGACCGTGGTGGCAAACCTATGGCACGCATGCTGGAAGTGGCATGCAGAGCCATTTCTGCCAGCATGTGAGAGGTCGCTCGGAAGAGCCCCACTGCACACACATGTGTGCGCGCTGCCAGCTAGCTGATTGCATCATGGGTGCAGGCATGCGAGGTGGAAAAGGTTAGCCATCCCTGGCCTAAGGCAAATGGCACCATTTGGAAACTTTAAATGCGTTTGGGGTTGAACCTACTTGGCTGATTATGAATTCAGGTGGACTTAATATGTACCAAAAGATCTTTGCCTTTCTGTTGGCAGAAGCTAATTTTTCAAGCACGCAGGAATAGTCCTTCTCCTGATGCCAAGCAACCCTCACTTTCTCATCAGGAAGAAACGCAAGATGATTTTAAAATACCCTTTCAAATAGCTTGACACTGCAAGTCTTGATTTTTCCTGAAAGGGGCATTATGTTTAAAAGGGCAGAAAAATTAAGAAGTAAAAAAGTACAGTCCCTACAGAAAGAAAGCCAGTTTAGTGTAGTGGTTAAGGCACCAGGTTAGAAAGTGGAGGGGCCATGAGTTCAAGTCCCACCTTAATCATGAAAGTCAGCTGGATGACTCTGGGCCAGTCACTCTCTCTCTCTGTCATGTCCCTGTTGGAATCTGATTCTGAGGGAGTGGTTGAGCAGCTGACAGGGAGTGGGAGTGTGTCTGTGGAAGAAACCGGGGAAGGGCACAGTCTGGTTGGGCCTTCAGAGGAAGATCCAGGGCCATCTCCTCTCCATCCTAGGGCATGCAGGGAGGAACAGAGAAGGGAGCAATGTGAGTTACGGGGGTTACAGGGGAGAAAAGGGCCCTGATACTCTTCATTAGCTGCAGCTAGGAAAACAGGATTTTAAAAGGGCTTTGCACACAGCACCTTGCTGGAAGCAAAGCATGAATTATTTTTGTTTGTCAATCTTATCTGGATTCTGGTATCCTCCCAACTGTGTGTGTTTCATTATCTTTTGAAGTCTGCAATTCCTTATCCCACCCTGTCTCATTAATTGCTGCAGCGTGTTTTATGTTGGTTTTTATTTATAATCTTTATGGACTTTGGGTTCAGACTGAATTTCTTCCCTTTAAAAACTGTTCTTGGGAGAGTTTTTTTTTCTCCAGCCAATGATAACTGGACATTGGGGGCCAAGTTGGAAGTATTAAAGGGACTTTTGTGACTTTGATGCTTTTGTGTCATCACACTCTCTCTCAGGCCAACCCACCTCCCATGGTAGCTGTTGTGGGGAAAATAGGAGAAAGAAGGTGTATTGGATATGCTTGCATTATTTGTAAGAACAATAAAGGCAGGATACAAATAAATAAATAAAAAGTAAATAATGAGGTGGATGAATGGAAAATGAGAGAGAGGGCGAGAGAGAGAAGGAGAAGATAAAAAAGCTTTCCATACCCTCTCTATGGTATAAATAAATATTTCCAATCTATACTTCCTAACTTGCTGATTAAGAAAATGGGGGATAGGCTTGTATTTAGAGAATAAATCATTGTTAATTGCTATAACTAATAAACTAATTGGTTTAAACTAATAACTAAACATCTCCACAGTCATGTATTTAAATCTGGCTGCTTAGCAATTAGGATATCACAACATCCCGTGGTCATGAGGTCATCATCTGTGATTTTTTTTTTTTACCAGTAAAGTCAATGGGGAAGCTGGCAGGAGGTTAGAAATGGTGATCATGTGATATCCTCACTTAAAGACTCATAATGATTCACTTTACAACAACAGCTGGAAATGCTGCATTTGCTAAGAAGGGCAATCACATGATATCTCACTTTATGACCTTGTCACTTAGAGATAAAAATTTTGGTACCAATTATCATTTTTAAGCGAAGACTACCTACTCACATCTGAACATTTTTTCCCCAAAGCCTTCACTGCTACTTTGCCAAGTCTGAGGTATATTTGTTGACTGCTGACTTCTTCACTCTTCATAGTTGATTCTAAAAGAGAGAAAATACCCAGCACTTCAGTTTTGGTTGCTGTATCTGTTGTCTCCTTTATATTTAATTGGTCCTATTTCACCCAAGGCTACCATTATTAGAGGCTGCCATTCTTTCAACCAGCCACCAGTCACATATGTACTTTTATAGCAGAGTTCTTCTGCTCCTTGTATCAATAATATAGTCAATTTTGTTTCTCTGTGCTCTTTGCTACACTTTTCCTGACTATGAAAGCAATGTAGTTTTTTCTTCAGTTTTTGGATCCTACTCCAGTCTATCTCAATTCATTTATGCCTATCAATGTACAGTCAATTCATTTCATCTTTCTCACTGGATTGAGGTTTCACATGTTTATACATCTTACATTCAGTGTTCCCACTGTAATTCTGTCCTTTTCAGCTTCAGATTTTCTTATCATGGGTGGCAACATCAGCAGCTGGATGTGCAGAAGTCTTTAATCTAACCACATCATATACACCATCACCACTCCAAAAGATCCTCAGCTTTTCCTTATATCATGTCACAATTTGCCACATGGCATTTAATCTGAGAGGATTTTTATCTGGAACTATATCATTAATGACTTTACCTTCTCCATCCATGTAGTTTTCTGAGTAAAATTAATAAATGATCTACCATTGCCTTCTTCTTACACAGTATGAAATGACGTCTTTAAATGATCGTCCACTTCCAGCATCTTTCTTTTTGCTGCCGCTTGATACTGTGGGAAGAAATATCCATCTGATTCAATTTCAAACTGGGAGAAAGACACTGGAAACATGGAGGCTGATTGGAAAGATAGTTTAATGATGAACAGAACCACTGTGCACATGGTTCTTGTGCAGCTCATCACATGGAGTTGAGAATGAGGGGAGCTTACCTTCTGTAAGCTTTGCACTTGAACTTCCTGTTCCTGTGCAAAGACATGTATTCTATTGGCTTTGGCCAGACTCCCATGGAGCCATGTAGGAGTTATGTAGGGCTCATAGCAGGCTCTATAGGCAAAGAACAAATCCTAGGTTTTTGTTTGAGCTAAGAAGTTTGGACTGCTCTGAGGGAGATGCAATAATTCCTATTGTGGTTTAATGGCTTTGTACTGTGTTGGATCTCGGGTGATGGCTACTTCTAATCCTAACATTCTGCCTTTGTTTCAAAATATCCTGTCTTGAATGGATTACCAAATCTGTATTTCTAAAATCTCAGTATCTGTTGGGGCTATTAAGAAAGACTTGGAGGCGGCTTTCTGTCTCCAAGAGCATGTTTCTCCATTTCTCCTTTAGGGAAATATAATATTCCCAAAATATTTCATTCTGGGTGCTGACTTTCTACAATACAGGCACCTGCTTGTTTTAGTTGGGCAGCTGGCATGTCTTCATACTATCTTTGGTTGCCTTGTTGGTAGCTTATATTCTTGGTCTACAGTCCCAGCATTCTTTGCTTTTGCTTCCCAAGGACACCCCAATCATCACCATAATGAAGCAGCCTAGCAGGATTTGTGATGGTGGGGTGAGGTATTTCATTTGATTACATTTTATTTTGGCTGCAGACTATCTTAATTATTCCATGTGTACGAGAGGCAACTTATCTTGCTTCAAATACAATATGCTTTGTTTCAACTTCAGATTTAAGAGCTTAACATCAGAAATATGTTCATCTGCGTGTTCTTTCTTTTTTAATTAAGTGACTCACACATTGCCCATTTGTATTGTGAAGTAGCGCCTGCAGCTGACAATCACATAACAGATCCCCAATGTGTTAACAATATGTTCAGTTCCGTAACCCCAAAAACATAGTCTTCATTGGAGCATTTTTTAAAAATCCAAACAAAGCCTTGGCTGAATGAAACCATCAGGACACATCGCCAGATGTTTTATGAGGAGGACTAAGTGGGTGGATGATCATTACTGAAACCACAGCACAATGTACCATGGTTGTGGGTTAATGTTTGCCTTAAATACTAATGAAAATAAAATTGTAAATAATTCTGAAAAAGACAATGGTGATTTTATGTTCCCCAAGATCTTCTTGTGAGAGTTGGTATTTGAATGGTGCATTAATTCTCAGAGGATGACAATACTATTTTTATCAGTTTTGCTATCAGCGTTCCAAGTAATGCACCCAAAGAAAGCAGAACTCTGAGGCAGGTAGATTCCTCAAAGAACCATTTATTGGATACTTCATATTGGCACAATGGTGAAAACTGACTCTAAAGATTCCTGCGCTTTTCACCTAATTAACAAGTAAAACTTTCCCCTTCCCCAAACTCATCGGTCACATTGTCCAATCAAGGTGCTGGTTGGTTGCTTGGTTACTTCATTCCTCCTCTCCCCAGCCACCTGTTGGAACCTCCTTGGTTCTCACAGGAAAACTTTATGTATTGACTACAAACCCCCTGGCTAGCTATTTTCTCCCTCCCTGTTCCTTCTTCTTCCTTGTGGCAACCCTGAAGCCTCCAAGATGGCCTCAGCCAGGTTCCCTTCAGGGTTAACATTCGCCTAATCAATGAACTAAAAGACTTATTTCCCCAAATCCTGTAAAAATAACATTTCCATTCTCTCAATGCCCAGTGAAAACTCTTAACAGAAATATGTTGAATTTCAGGAAACTAAGCAGATGATGTTACCCACAGAGCAGGGTGTGGTGAAGCTTTGCAGGGGTAATTCAGTTTGAAAGATTCACCTCTTCAAAGTGAATTTTACAATCAGTCCCCAACTCTCTTTGCTTACATTTGAAGGGAATTTGAAGATTTCAGAGGAAGCTTTGGTTTTGGAGAATCTCAAAGGATTTTGAATACTCTCAAATGGTTTTGGAGAGTCTCAAGCCTTTTTTTTTCATATATGGCCAAAGCTAGATGGTTGATTAGTTGAATGGCAAATGAAAGGGTCTAAAAAAGTCAAGATGTAGCCACAATTTTGCAATTGAATTTCCACTTTTTCAAATTTACTGATATATGTCTTTTCTATCTCTGAAAATATCCTGTCAATGAATCATGCCAACAAGTTATCAACCCAGAAAAGCAAGAAATCAGAGGAAGATGGGAACTGCATTTTTATTCAGTAAATACTTGCGGTTTAAACAATTTCTCAATGTGTTGTTTTCAAACTTGGAATATGACACTTTTTGCATTCGTCCAGTCCAACTTCTCTATAAATTCACTCAGGTAATTCTGAGGCAAAAAATGTTTTCATTTGTTCATCCCTGCTATCCTTGTTTTAACAAGGTACAATTAGCTGGTTGAGCACCACAATAAAGATTAGAAATAAGGTACAAAGAAAATATCTCATATTGCAGATATATTGCAGTAAAATCTTGAATTCATTTGGTCCAATCATGGCATGATTAAGATAAAGGGGTTCATCACGCTTGAAAATTTTCTATGGCAAAAATAAAGCATCTGGAGGCACTTCAATGTTTTTCTATTATAGCTTATGATACGATCTTTTATCAAGCCAAATATCAAATTGAAGCAAATTGAATTTGTTGCCTTCCAACCTCAAATTTGAATTGAACCATGCTGCACTCATGTCTCAAATCTGATTCAGATTTTGGCTAAGTGATGCACCCCTACAATAGAGTAAAAAGAAAAAGAAAATCATTGATTGGATGTTTACATCTTTAACACTGTACACAGCTTGAATTACTTTAATGTCACATTCCCTTATAATGCAATTTACAACCTTCCCTTACATCTGTCTATAATTCTTCCATATAAAATATAAAATGAACCTGAGGATTACATCATTCACATTGACTGTCATTCACGCAAACATAAATAGTTGCATAATCCTGTATCTTCATACACAATCTACTTATCTGAAGCATCTGCTTTCTAGTGGATTCTGCTATTCATCATTTCCATTTTTTTTTCCAGAGGTTTCAAATGTGTTCAATAAAATATCTCTCTCATGATTGATTTGACTTGAGTTTTTCCTGAAAAGTAACTAACGGGAAATATTTAGTAGTTACCCTTTGGATCAGTGGTGGGATTCAAATATTTTTGCCACCGGTTCGGTGGGCGTGGCTTGGTGGGTGCGCTTTGTGTGCAAGCATGCACCAAATGCATACTTTGCGCAGGTGCAGAGGTGTTTGCGCAGGTGTAGAGGCGTTCTAACTTGCCTCCTGCATGCCTGCATGATCCCAGTCACTTCAGCAGCTGCCGCACGGCACTCTTCTGTGCCGCACAAAGGAGCTGCACTTCAAATTCAGCAGATAAAAGTGAGTATGGGAGCCCGGGCGGTCAGGTGGGCCCAACAGCAGAGCGGTAGCGAGAACTGGTTTGGTCTCTGCTGCTCATTGCTGCTACCAGCTTGCCAGAACCCAGTTGAACCGATCGAAAACCGCCACTGCTTTGGATAAGGGTGGAATGGAATAGAAGGAAGCCGCTACACCTGTCCATTTTAAGTAGTCGGACTAACAGCTTTGTTTTAAAATATTAAAAGACATCAATGCAGAAAAAAAGGAGGCTGACTTACAAGGCAAAGGTAAATAAGGTGACTTCCTTGAATATCTTGCAGAATGGAATTATAGGTCATCTTAAAAATCTGCAAAATTGCAGCTACACTCTAGAATAGAATAGAATAACAAAGTTGGGAGGGACCTTGGAGGTCTTCTAATCCAACCCTCCTGCTTAGGCAGGAAACCCTGTACCATTTCAGACAAATCATTGTCCAATCTCTTCTTAAAAACTTCCAGTGTTTAAGTCTAAGAATGTCAAGTTTCAGAGCATATTCCACATTTCAAATCAATCAATCAATTATTGACTGTTCATGACCAAATCATATCACAATCATTGGAATATTAATGCAAATCACAGTTTACTATTATACACGTGGAAAATATATTTGAGGTGAGTCCAAACCATACTTTCCCAAATAAAACATAATAGCAAATTATTTCAGAATAGGATATATCTTTGCCAAGTTTTACTTTTTTTCTAAACATCCATAGGCAGTAGTTGTAACTTAACTATTACTACATATTTCCCTTGCTAAATCAGTAGGTATAAATACGTACAGGATCTTACTGAATTAGAGTTAATACTTTTATATTTCATTGGGTTGGCTTGTTTATCTCTAAAATACCATGTACCCAGGGCTTAGGTTAACTATAATTTTAATATCGTTAACAAGAAAGTCAAAAGAAGCTTACATATGAATAAGGCTTGAATGACAGGGGATTAAAAGTTAATGAACATAATTCTCATATGCACATCATTGTTAGAACAGCAAGCAACTTAAATAAATACCATGGTCATCTGGTAATGTGGGTGGATTTGGAGTGCTTGTTCTTGCTGTGTACCTTCTCTAGTAATTGAATGTACGCCAAGTACAAAAGATCCTAAGAGAGAGAACTAAGTAAGTTCTTTATATTTCTCCATTCCCACAATAGCGTTCTCTTGAATTCCATTCCCTGAAGTAAGGCAAGTATTAAGGATACCTCATTTGAGAAGTGACATTATGGAGATTTTAGAACTAATACGGGAACATGGCCAGGAACAGCCATTGGAAAAAAAGGTAACCCAGATTGAAATACATGATACTCCTAAATTGTCTCTAGTATCTCACTAGCTTTTGCAACTTCTGAAATAAAAACCTAACTTGAGCAGCTAAGCATGAAGTGTTCTGTTCGGAGCGTGGGCGCAAAGAACGGAGATGAGGCATCGGAAAGTGACTCAACTCTTTATTAGTGACTTCAGCACAGAGCTAAAATACTCAGGCAGCAGCAGCCCTTTTATAGGGCTCGCTGCTGTCAGAACAGCCAATGCTTTGAGTTTGCCGCGCTGGCGGCGTCCAATCAGCAGCGCCCGTTAACAGCCAATCAGATCGGCCTGGGATGACCAATCAGGATCTGCTGCTGGTGGGCCAATCAGAAGTGTAGGATTTTGAGCCTGCTGTGGAAGTAAAACTATTTAAGCTTTTAAATAAGCGCAATCGCTTAGTCCGTAACACCTCTCCCCCCTAGGTTCCGTCTGAGGGGTGGGGTGATGTACTCTCGCAAGTACGCAGGTTGTTTCACCTGTCTGCCCGATCTGCGTCACCCCAACAGTTCTTGCCTTGGCTCTGTTTCCGATGGGCTATTTGCTGGGCTGAACGGCACGGCTGGGTCAACCACTTCGCTGGGCGACGCGGGGCTGTCATCCCTGCTTCCGTCAAGGCTGCCTCCTGAGTTTCTTGGGTTTGCTGCTGTCGCAGTGCTGCTTTGTGGTGAGGCTATCATCTGGTCCAGTTCTTCCTCGGAAGGTGAATATCCTTAGGTTGGTTGTGTTGATTTTTGGGTTTCACATACTGCGTCGTATGTTGGCTCATTTTCGGCCCCCTCGCTTTCCCTCCCCTTCCAGGTTTGAGGTTCAGGGCTAGAGACAGGGGTAGGTGCCAGTCTGGAACGAAGTTGGTCAATGTGGCGCTTCCACATTTTCCCCTCAGCAGTTTGTAAACGGTAGGAACAAGGCCCCGTAAGTTAAATTATGGTAGCAGGGACCCACAATGGGTCACCTGAGAAATTCTTTGCGAAAACTGGGTCGCCTACCTTGAACGTGCGATACTTGCTGCTGGACCCTAGGGGTTGTTCTGGCGTGTAGGCAGGGTGTATGTGGTCAAGGTGTGAGCGAAGTTTCCGTCCCATCAGGAGTTCGGCTGGGGTTTTGTTTGCAGTACTGTGTGGTGTAACATGTTGGAGGAGGAGCATCCTGGTTACTTTATGATCGATGTCTCCTTGTTCCATTTTTTGTAAAGTTTTCTTCATGAATTGGACAATTTTCTCAGCCCTACCATTGGCCGCAGGGTGGGCAGGTGAGGTCAAGGCATGGCATATCCCCCGATCCACTAGGTACTGTTCAAATGCGAGAGCAGTGAATTGGGGACCATTATCGGAAACCAGGACATCTGGTAGTCCATGTGTAGCAAATAGTTTATTTAATTTTTTAACGACTGCTTCTGTGGTGGTGCTCTTCATTTTGTGGACCTCTAGCCAATTTGAATAGGCATCCACGGTTATGAGAAAGGTATGTCCTTTGGTGGATTCCGCAAAATTGAGGTGGATGATGGACCAGGGGCCCCGGGGTGTCTCCCATTCTGTTGGTGGGGCTTTTAGTGGATCTGCACGAGTTTCTTGACACTTGTTGCAAGTGGCCACCCAAGTTTCTATTTGTTTATCTATACCTGACCAACACGCGTAGCTCCTGGCTAGTGTCTTCATTTGCACGATGCCAGGATGTCCATCGTGCAACAGTTTCAGGATTTTCTGTTGTAGCCGCTCCGGAATGACAACTCTGTCTCCCCACAATATGCATCCTTTTTGGGAGAAAAGCTCTGTCTATCGGTTTTTGAAGGGTTTGAAGATGTCACTGAGTTCGTTGTCAGGCCAACCTCTTTCCACCCAGCTGAGGATTCATGCTAAACAAGGATATATCCTTGTTTCTGTGGCAATGTCTCGTGCAGTCAGTGGTGGAGAAGGAAGGGTTTCGATTTGTAGCGTTGTTGGTGTTGGAGTCAGATCGTCTATGACTTTGGGTAGCGGTGAGCGGCTCAAAGCGTTAGCGTGGGGAATGGCTTTCCCTGGGCGGTGTAGCAATTGGTAATCGTATGCGGCTAGAAATTCCAACCAACGCGTCATTCTTGGTGATAAGATGTGGGGTGTTGGTTTGTCCCCTGCTAAAATGCCAAGTAATGGTTTGTGATCGGTGACTATGGAAAAGGGTCTTCCATATATGTACTCATGGAAGCGTTTGACAGCAGCTATGATAGCAAGAGCCTCTTTATCAAGTTGGCTATAGTTCCTCTCAGCTTTAGCTAAAGTCTTTGAAAAAAATGCAATAGGTGCCTCAGTACCATTTGGTAGGATGTGGCTCAGGATGGCTCCTACCCCAAACGGTGAGACATCGCAGATGACGGTTAAAGGTAAAGTCTCATTATATTGTATCAATACAGCATCTGAGGTTAAAAGATCTTTGACTCTCTGAAAAGCTCGTTCTTCGCGTTGTCCCCAGACTCAGGAAGCCTTCTTGTCGAGGAGCTTATGCAGGGGTTCGGCCACAGTTGCTTTCTGGTGCAAGAAGATGTTATAAAAGTTAATGAGTCCAAGGAAAGCTTGGAGGCCTGTTTTATTCCTAGGTCTTGGGGTGTTTTTTATGGCAGTCAGTTTTTTTTCAGTAGGATGAATTCCCTGTTTGTCAAGTAGATAGCCCAGGAATTCAACCTTTTCTGTACAGAGTTGGCACTTGTCCTTCTTGACCTTTAGGCCAGCGTCTTTAAATTTCTGTAGAACCATTCGGAGTTGTTTTTCTAAAATGCATCTATTCGGGGCAGCTATCAGTACATCATCGAAGTAGGGCACGACCCCTTTTATGCCTTGTAGCAATCTTTCCATTAAGCTCTGGAAAATGCCGGGGGCTACACTTACTGCGAACTGGAGTCTGTTACACTTGAAAGCCCCTCTATGCGTGACTATAGTCTGGGCCTCTGCAGTCTGTGTGTCTACAGGCAACTGCTGGTACACCTGAGCTAAGTCCAATTTTGCAAATATTTTCCCACCTCCAAGGGAGTGAAGAAGGTGTTGGATCACAGGTATGGGGTAAGCGCTCTGCTGGAGCGCATGATTTAGGGTGGCCTGGTAATCCCCGCAAATTCTCACTGATCCGTCTGGTTTTATGGGGGTCACGATTGGGGTCTCCCATCGAGCGTGGTCAATCGGTTCCAACACATCTTGTGCTATTAATTTGTCCAATTGTTCATCAATCTTTGGCTTGAGTGCAAAGGGCACTCGACAAGGCTTAAGGTGAATGGGCGTAACTTTGGGGCTGAGGTTAAATGATATAGGGGACCCTTTGTACTTGCCTAGCTTCTTGCTGAACACGTCCTGGAATTCTTGGACGAGGGCCGCTTCCAAGTCATCACTGCCAGTCTGGTTGATACCAGCTAGTTTGATTCCTAATGGCGCAAACCACTGTAGACCCAGAAGGCTGGGCCGATCTCAATTGACGATGGTCAATGGTAAGGTTGCGGTGTGGTCCTTGAAGGTGACTCGGACATTGCTGGAACCGATGACCGGAATTCTATTTCCTTGGTAGTCTTTCAATATGACGTTTTGAGTGCTGAGGTCCTGGCGACGGATGTCAGGGATCAGCTGCTTGAAGGTTTTCCAGGATACCATCGATAGGAACGATCCAGAGTCGACCTCCATAACGCATGGTCGCTTCTCGATGGTGACCCTCACTCAGATTTTCCTTGCATCAAGGGATGAAGTGTGGCCTATGGTGATGGTCTGGTGTGCCTCTTCTCGTCGGGATGAAATGGTGGCTGCTCGGTTTCTGTATTGAAAGTTCCATTGGTTGTTTTGGCAGTCCCAATTAACTGGTGGGGTGCCTGTTGTCTGTCGGAAATTGTTTTCTCTCCTGGTTGGGCTGGGTCCTCGCTTGCTTCTGCAGACCTTAGCAATGTGGCCTCTCTTCCCGCAGGAACGTCAGAGTGCATCTAGGAATTTGCAATCGGATCGCAGGTGACTGCCTCCGCATCCAGAGCATTGGTACGGTGATTTTTGATTTTTTTGGTCCCGCTGGTTGCGTTCTGACCTGAGTCTGTTGACCTCTTCTTCCTCGCTTTCTGATGAGGATTCGAGGTCCTCATGGTGGGTGGTTGTCGCATGCCTCTCGGAAAATGGCGTGGTGTCGCTGGTGAGTTGGCGGTGCGGTGCGTTTGCTCGGCGCATTCGAGCGGCTGACTTCCTGGTTGCTTCTGCTGTAGTAGCATCGGCGATGACATCTGCAAGGGTGATGTCTCCCTTCGCCATAATCTTGCTCTGGGTCGTGGGATCTCTTAGGCCCAGAACAATTTGATCTCTCATGGCTTCCTCGAGATTTGCAAAGCCACAGAGTCCTCCTAGGTTTCTGATGTCAGCGATGAAGTCTCCAACACTTTCGCTTTCCCGTTGGTCCATTGTCTTGACTTCTGCTGGTTTCGCAAGTGCTTTTGCCATCTTGAAAACGGCAGGCCCGCAATGGGTCAGAAATACAGCTCGTTTCTTGCCAGGCGTAGCATCTTTCAGATTGTTGGTCTCCAGGAACATCTGGAACCTGTCCATATACGAGTCCCAGTCTTCGTTAGTCGGGTCAAATGGAGCAGGTGGTATAGCGCTACTGGTCATTCTGCCGCTTCTTCGGTGCGCTCTTAGCCACATGCTCTGTAGGGTTCATTGAGTGTTTGATCAGCTCTTAAAGTCTCTGCATCCCACCTTCATCGCCAGTGTTCTGTTCGGAGCGTGGGCACAAAGAACGGAGACGAGGCATCGGAAAGTGACTCAACTCTTTATTAGTGACTTCAGCACAGAGCTAAAATACTCGGGCAGCAGCAGCCCTTTTATAGGGCTCGCTGCTGTCATAACAGCCAATGCTTTGAGTTTGCTGCGCTGGCAGCGTCCAATCGGCAGCACCCGTTAACAGCCAATCAGATTGGCCTGGGACGACCAATCAGGATCCGCTGCTGGCGGGCCAATCAGAAGTGCAGGATTTTGAGCCTGCTGTGGAAGTAAAACTATTTAAGCTTTTAATTAGCGCAATTGCTTAGTCTGTAACATTAAGTAAGATAGATACGAATGGATTTGTGAATGTATGAATGAGTAGAGCTTTTGCTGAGCAATAAAAGTTGCATTTGTTTCTCTAGGTTTGTCAGAGGTACAGTCAAGGGTGCCTGTGAAACACTTACATGAAAAATAAGTGTAACATTAAAAATAATAACAACAACAACAGGGCTTACAGGAGTAAATAAATTACAATTATTGAATACCCAAAGGAGCCTTCCTGAATTACTAACTCCCATCATATGTATTTTTTTCCGTATCCTAATTGCATATTCACATGAAAGGACTCTAATGGTTTCAGTAGAACTGAATAAAGCAAGAAAATATTAAAATATCTAAAAAACTAAAAATTCAGACTGTGCAGTTCCAAATGATGTAGCAATCCACATTAAATGAAGTTGAAGATAAATAATATCACTTAATACTATGTTGTTGAAATCTTAATGTTATTTAAACATTTGTGTACAGGAGGCATTATTAGAGTACAGATGGGTTCTGGATAGACTGCTGGTATTTAAACAGGGTAGGACATAAATGTTATGAATTACAATGTAAAAGCACTTTTTCTGTGCTCTAATGCTGAATTATAAAAATTATTTAATGCATAAAAATTAGACTTCAAAGCTGTAGCCTTAAATCATTTAATTTATTCAAGTAACTACTTCTAATGCATATTGCGATAAACATTTGAATTTTCAGTTGAACAAATGAAGTGTGAGATATTTTGCCATAAATACAATTGGAAGATCACACACTGGGAAACTAACTATATAAAGGCGAAGGGCATTTCCAATGACCTGCAAAAGGCCCATAGTATCTATGATGATTATTATAATTTAAACTTAGATTTGTCTCTCCCATTTCCAATGGGGCTCTCTCTTCTGTTTTTAACATCCATGTAGCTGCTTCTCACTTTCCTTTCAATTCTGTGAAGCTAAAACTAGCCAGTGCTGGAGACATTTGATATTTTGAGAGTTTAGACATAAACACTTCATATAGAAGGAAGGCTTCATCTTGGGTTAGATGAAGAAATTTTAGATAGATGATAGATAGATGATAGAAATAGATGATGGAGGGAGAGAGGGAGAAAGGGAGGTAGAGACAGAGAGACAGGGAGAGAGGGAGAGAGAGAAAGAGAGAGAGGAGAGAGAGATAGTAAAAGAGGAGAGATGAGAGAGAGAAAGGGACAGGAGAGAGAAAGAGAGAAAGGATAGATAGATAGATAGATTGATAGATGATAGATAGATAGATAGATAGATAGATAGAGTACATAGATGATAGATAGATGATAGATAGATAGATATAGATGATAGACAGATAGATAGATACAATACATAGATGATAGATAGATAGATAGATGATAGATAGATAGATAGATAGATAGATAGATAGATAGATAGATAGATAGATAGATAGATAGAAAGATAGATGATAGATAGATAGATAGACAGATGTAGATTTTTTATGTAGACTCTCAGTGATTCTACTTTTAAAGCAGAAATGAGATCTCAGAACTTGAGGGTCCACAGAATTTTTTCAATATTATAAAAATGGTGTTGCCCAATCAACTTCAGCCCTTCTGTATATATGTGCATGTGCCATCATGACACAAGTACAAAAGGATGGACTCATAACAAGGTGACCGGATGCTGCAAAGCCAGGCTCCTAACTTTTCTTTGAATCAGGTGTACAGTGGAAGTTTTGATTTTCCTGACTTTCTAACAGATCTAACAGATAATCAGAGTTGGAAGGGATCTTGCAGGTCATCTAGTCCAACCCCCTGTCCAAGCGGGAGACCCTACACCATTTCTGACAAATGGCATTCCAATCTCTTCTTGAAAGTCTCAAGTGATGATGCTTCCACAACTTCCGAGGGCAACTTCTGTTCCATTGGTTGATTGTTCTCAATGTCAGAAAGTTTCTCCTTATTTCCAGGTTAAATCTCTCCTTGTTCAGTTTCCATTCATTATTCTCTGTCTGGCCTACAGGTGCTTTAGAAAATAGCTTGATCCTTTTGTCTCTGTGGCAGCCCCTCAAAATTTGGAAGACCGCTATCCTGTCTCCCCTGGTTCTTCTCTTCACTAGACTAGCCAAGCCCAGTTCCTGCAACCGTTCTTCATATGTTTTAGTCTCCAGTCCCCTAATCATCCTGGTTGCTCTTCTCTGTACTTTTTCTAGAGTCTCAACATCTTTTTTATAATGTGGTGAACAAAACTGGATGCAGTACTTTAGGTGTGGCCTTACTAAGGCTTTATAGAGTGGTATTAGTATCTCCCTTGATCTTGATTGCATCCCTCTGTTAATACAATTTAGGATTGCATTAGCTTTTTTGGCTGCTGCTGCACACTGCTGACTCCTATTTAGCTGGTTGTCCACTAAGACTTCAAGATCCCTCTCACAGTTACTGCTATTCAGCCTGGTTTCACCCAGTCTATATGTGTACTTTTAGTTTTTCTTGCCTAAGTGCAAGACTTTATTTTTCTCTACATTGGATTTCATTTCTGCTTTATCTTTGTCCATACAGTCATAAATTGACTTCTATTTCTCTATGGAATGGAATGCTAGTAACCAAATCAAAAGAGCCACTACAGACACAATTAGAAAACTATTATAGAACCATTTGGATATTAAGGCAATGGTTTGATTCCATGTTAGCAATAGCTCTTTTTCCTTTAAATTTTTTAAATTTCCTGCTTGAAAAGGCACATTTTAAATGCGCAAAAGACATGGAGGATGCTCTATGGAAGTATTATGTCAAACCTTGTTCACTTGACAAATTTATACTCTGTGATAATCCCAGTTTGAAAATAGCAGATAAATCGCTTTAGGGAGACGTCATGGGCAAGCAAGGGTATTAATATTTTATATCAGCTCTTTGCCAGTCAAGTTTTCAAATGATTGGAATTACTGCAAGAGGAATCTGGCTTGCATAAAACTGTGAAAGGGTAATAAATTAAGTCAGAACATCTCTTGATTTCCAATTTGGTCCAGATGCATTAGCAGTATTTAAAACTGTGATCACTATTGAAATTTACTTAACGTAAATTCATGGTATTTTTTTCAGTAAAGAAATAAATAGAATCACTAGTAGTATACATGAATAAAGTTGGAAAGGCTTCTATTAACAAATCAACATCTAACAATTTTAGCACTAAGTATGTTTCTTATGCTCTTAAAGATATCACTGAGCAAAAAGTTTTTTTTTAAATATTTCTCATGGGCATCTCATGTAATATTTTAAAACAGCTGGCTGTCAATCTCATAACACACTAATGCAATTTGAAATTGTCCCATTATTACCTATATTTGGTTTAATATTATTAGGTTGTTTAGGGGTTATTATGAAATTTACTTACTACTAAATGTCTCATATCTGTAATCTTTAATTGGGTGAAATCATCACTACAATTTTTGAACTATGGTATCTCAAATGTACCCAAAATCTGGGGTCCATGATTCCTGTGGGATTGAAATTTGGCAAATTTGTGAATTGTGTGGTACTGGTCCGGGGAGGCAAGATGAGGAGTGACTGGGCAGGGCGAGGTGAGCGGGTGGATGGGGTGAACTGGGGAGTGAGTGGGCAGGCAGGGGTGGGGCCAGCCAGAGATGGTATTTGCCGGTTCTCCAAACTATTCAAAATTTCCGCTACTGGTACGCCAGAACCGGTCTGAACTGGCTGAATACCATCTCTGGTGCCCAAAGGTTCAATAGACCGGTGTTGCACTATCCCTCTGGATCTGAGTAGACTGGCCCTTTCTTCAGCCTCTGGAAAACAGACCAGTTCTACCCTAGTTCTTGAGAGGGTGTGTAGACCAGTGTGGTCAGCCATGGTCAAGCTTACAGGAAGTCAGAGGTTGTTGCCATTCTCATTGGGATAGAATAGGATAGGATAGGAAAGGACAGGATAGGATAGGATAGGATAGAGGACCTTGGAAGTCTTCTACTCTAACACCCCTGCTTAGGCAGGAAATCCTATACCACTTCAGACAAATGGTTATCCAACATTTTTAAAAAAACTTCCAGTGTTGGAGCGTTCACAACTTCTGGAGGCAAGTTGTTCCACTGATTGATTGTTCGAACTATCAGGAAATTTCTCCTTAGTTCTAGGTTGCCTCTCTCCTTGATTAATTTCCACCCACTGCTTCTTGTCCTGCCCTCAGGTGCTTTGGAGAATAGCTGGACTCCTTCTTCTTTGTGTCAGCCCCTGAGATATTGGAACACTACTATCATTTCTCCCCTAGTCCTTCTTTTCTAGACATACCCAGTTCCAGCAACCGTTCTTTTATATGTTTTAGCCTCCAGTCCCTTGATCATTTTTGTTGCTCTTCTCTGCACGCTTGCACTCTTTTATTATTTTGTCCTTGGTCATTTCTGTTTCTCTGTTAAGTAAATTAAGGAAATATCTCTGAGATTATGAGCCAATAGATCATACGATATTGAGTATGGTTTTAAAATATAAATATATTTTTGAATAACATAGCCAAACCTTGGGATTTATCATATGTAAAATTATGGATTTATCCAGTCTGGAGACAGTCAGATAATGATAATAGCTCTAATTTATCTTCCATTCTGGAAAGACAGTATGAACAGATTTATGCTGTACCTTTCAATATTATGGAAAGAAGCGATCAATATTATTCCATGTGGTCAAGTTCAATGATGTGTTTAAAAATAAGAAAGAATGATTTAATATTTAATGCATATTAATGTTTAATATTCAATCAATATTTACTGTAATGTTTTGGGTTTTTTGTTTCTTTCTTGTTTGCTTCTTTGGTGGTTTTTTTTTCAGTTTTCCATATTTCATTTTCATTTTCCCTCTTTTTATAGTATAGCAGTAAAATTAAAAAAAAAACATGAATCCATAAAATTTTAAAATCAAAATTCCAAAATAATATCTTAAAGAGCCATACAGGTCTTCAGAACATACTGAATCATGTTAGAGAGGATTAAACTCATTATTCTCCTCGTGTCGATATAATGACTACAATTAATGCAACACTGAAGAGCAGAAATTCAGTTAAGCATATATAGTTAAAAGAGCTGCTTTATTATCTATGAAATAGTTAAGATACACTCTGGTAAGAGAACCATGAAGAAGGAGAAAATGTGAATCCGCTTTTTAATGTATCTCTTTGTTGGGATGAAAAAAAAAATCCTTGAAACATAAAATACAGAGATGTTTTAATACAAGAATATGCCAAGCTCTTGCTTTCCAACTACAAAGGAAACATGAAGGTAAGCTGCAGCGCACAGCAAAAGAATCTGAACCCCTTTTGTGTGTACGGCTGGTTCTCGACTTACAAGCGTTCATTTACTGACTGTTCAAATTTTGCAACAGCACTGAGAAAAGTGACTTATGACTGTTTTTCACACTTACGACTGTTGCGGCTTTCCCCATGGTTATGTCATCAACTTCTGCTACCTTCTGACAAGCAAAGTCAACAGGGAAGCCAGATGCACTTAACAATGAACAACTGCAGAGACTCACTTAACAACTGTGGCAAGAAAGGTTGTAAAATGAGGCAGAGCTCACTTCACAAGTGTCTTGCTCTGCAAATGGACATTTTGGACTCAGTTGTGGTCCGAAGTTGAAGATTACCCATGCACGGACACAACCTGTTGAGATCATTTCTTTCAGTTAGCAGGGGTGTCAGACGGGCGGTCCGTGGGCTGGATGCAGAGGTGGTATTCAGCAGGTTCTGATCCGTTCTGGAGAACCGGTAGTGGAAGTTTTGAGCAGTTCGGAGAACCTGCAAATACCACCTCCGACTGGAGATTTGACTGTATCCTTCCCCTGCCACACCCATCAAGCCATACCCACAGAACTTGTAGTTAAAAAAAAATTGAATCCCACCACTGGCCAGATGCATCACGTGCAGGCCACGGCTACCCCAGCTCTGCAAAGGGGGGAAAAACATCACGATATGTCAAGCAATGTGATGCCACGAGTTTGACACTGGGAGAAAGACTCATTTCTTCTATGTGGAACATATAGTGGACCAAATTGTTGACTTCTGAAGATGAGGGAAGTTATTCATCAAGGGGAACCAATAAAGCCTACCTCTTGGAGCAGATTACTAGAGTCTTAGGAGAGACGTGTGGAGCAAGCAGAGTTGGTCATAGATAGAGGAGCTGAAACTGGTCTTGTATTGGAAACTATACAACAGACATTCTGGTGATGTTGATCATGGGGGAACTGGAGGAAAAGGAAAGACCTGTCAATTTCCACAATGGAAGAATGGAGAGGGAAAGTACTAGAGGTGGCAAAGCTAATTATTTTAATTAGAGAGATGAACTAATCCCGTTTTGTTTCCCCTTGGAATTTGAAACTGGAAAGAAAATGAAAATCTGATTAACTTTTGATGATTAGATTAACTTTGTTTTTTTACAGAAATTGCTTGCATCTATCTGAAATGCAAAGCAAAAAGTTGAGCCTATCACCCTACCTTGTATTTTACTGTGCTGAAAAGAGCTAGGATGGCTTTTTTCCTTTCTTTTTCTTTCTACTTTACATTTCTTTCATCCCTCCCTTTTGATTTATATTATAATAAACTCATTTAAAAAAAAAAAAAAAAGGAACTGTAAAAAGGGGTGTAATGAGCTCTCTTCAGCTTTGCTAGTCTTGGCATCCAGAAACAGAAAAGAAGGAAAATTTAAGGATGTACATTCACTTTTCACTGTAATTTCACTTTTCACTGCAAATGCTATTTTTTGATGCCCTAATCTCTAACCTGCTTAATATCTGCTGTGCTGCCATAGTTTTTATTTTCCTTCATCAGCCTTTTAGTAAAGGTGACTGCTTTTTCCTAAAGAAAATCTCAATACATCCTTTTAATCACCTGAGAACCAATGCAATTTAATGGATTGTATTCAATATTTTTTTCCAGAGGCAAATTATTCTTGGGTTTCATCCAGCATGTTTGGTCCATGGAAGGAAGGAGAATTGTGCCTCCATATCTCAAAAGCGTCTTTCTGTGAATAGACTTTTCTTTCTGTAAATGGAAACTCATTCCTTTCAGACAAAACTTTGAACACTATTGCTTGCATCCTAACTAATGTGCTATTGGTAAAGTGTGAAAGGTAGTATGGAATTTTTAAGAAAGAGGAAAAGCTAGTTCAGCAAGACAATCAGCAAGGGCTCTGTGTCTATGGACTCAGTCGTCCCAGTTGTGATTATTCCAAAGGTGCTTTTTCAAGAGGCAACTGGACTTTCTGGTTTCTCTTTGAAGACATTTTGCTTTTCATCCAAGAAGGTTCTTCAAGCCTGACTGGATGATGGGGAATGGAAGGATTTATACTCCTTGTAGACAGCTGGTTATTTGCACCCTTTCAGAGAGTTGTTAAGGCCACCTGGAGGTTTATCTGTATCATCTGAGTGTGCAAATGGGTGTGGAGCCTTCTTGGAAGTCTTGAAAGGACTGTGTTGTGAGATAGATGTGAGATAGATGATGTTGTATGCCTCCCCCTCTGTTGAGAGAGGACTGTTCAATTTTGACATCGATGGCCTTTTTAATCCCTCTTTCAAACCAGTGGTTGTCTCTGTCCAAAATGTGGACTTCACTGTCTTCAAAACAGTGGCCTTTATCTTTTAAATGCAGATGGACTGCTGAATCTGGTCCTGATGGGTTTGTTCTCCTCAGGGGTGGGATTCCTATTTTTTAACAACTGGTTCTACAGGCATGGCTTAGTTGGTGGGTGTGGCTTGGTGGTCATGTGACTGAGTGGGCATGGCCAACTCGACATCACTCACGTCAGGGAGTGCTTCTCCTCGCCTGGCCTCTCGTGACAGTGGGGATGCTGCAATGGTTGTAAGTGTGAAAAATGGTCATAAATCACTTTTTTCAGTGCCATTGTAACTTTGAATGGTCACTAAATGAACTGTTGTAAGTCAAGGATTACCTGTACAAAAATACAAAAAGCTTCTTTCCTTGCAAAAAGCTGCTTTAAATACCAATCATTAGATTAAAAATACCTGCAAGCCAGAGTTACAAATCAGGCAGGGTGCCAGAGCACCTTGAGGAATGAAAATAGTTAAAATGCAGTGATAACTATTAGCAGCCAACTCTTGCTCATAAAGCAGAGAGGCCATTTAAGCTCTCAAGAAAAAGCACACCCAGGAGAAGCAATCCTTAGATCCATTTACATCACTTAAAGATACCAGCTGATCTCATTCACCTCACAAGGTATCCAAAGGAAATCATCCAGATTTAAGGAAAGGACACATGGCCTCCAGAAAGGCAGTAAAAAAAAAATCAGTGCCAAGCTTGCATCCTGCCTCTTGGAAGTACACCCCAAAAGGACAGTGCCAGATACCACTAAAGCAGTAAAGGAAGACCCCCCTCTCCAGATAGAAAAAGAAACCATGAGGTAGGAAAAAAAATTCAAACACAATACAAATAATTAAATCACAACAGTAGCTGTTGCTTGTTAAACCAATTACCAGAAAAAAATAGACACAGGAACTAGCAGATTTCTCAAACCATTTTCTTTTCCAGAACAGAGATTAATCTTTTCCCTTCCAAACAAAGATGAATAGGGAAAATTATCCCATCAATAAACACAGGATTAAACATCACCAAGCACAGAATTAAATTTCACTGAAACCAGTTTTAGACCAAAACTCAGAAAGGGTATGTAAACTCATGTTCGAATGTCAATCTTTTTAGCAAGCCAAGAAGAAGTATTTCCAGGGGAGAATTTCCTCCCAACAGCAGTGCAAAAAGCTTAAAACAACCCTTCCCCTTTAAGGAAAAAAACCTCCTTCAGAGACAGTAAGTCTAGGCTGTCTGCCAAGAATGTAATAAGGGTGAAAAAACAAAACAAAAGGAGATTTCTTCTAACTTCCCTGTTCTCCAAACTGCTTAGAAAGTTAACAAGGGGCTCTATAGGACCAGTCAGAAGTGGTAGAATCCCACCCCTGTTTCTCCTATATTGTGCCATGCATTTATGAGAAACCAGAAAGTCCAGTTGTCCCCTGAAAAAGCACCTTTGGGACAACAAAAAGGCATATTGTTGTGTATGTACCATAGTTAATAAAGTATGAGCTTGAGGTAAAGTGCAGGGTTCTGGCCCTGCACTTCTGATTGGCTGTTAGGCGGCCAGATCAGATTGGTTAGTTCTGAGGAATCCGATTGGCCCGTAACAGAGGATTCTTATTGGTTAAAAGAGCTAGTGTTCATAGCTCACTATTGGACAATTCTTACAAGGGTTGCCTATATAAGGCAGAGTTCACTGTTGTTGTTTAGAGAAGTCATTATGCTAATAAAGAGCTGAAAGTCACTATTCAGAGGCTGTCTCCATTTACTCCGACCCATGTCCAAGTACCTAACACTGGCAACGAGGGCGGGATGTGGAGACGTCTGAACCGAAGAAGCCAGGAAGCAATACCGAGCACGTGATAGACGACGCCAACAACGGAACCATGTCTGGCGGCATCGTACCACCCGCTCCGTTCGATCCGAACCAAGAGGATTGGGAATCCTACATGGATCGCTTCCAAATGTTTCTCGAGACAAATAACTTGAAGGATGCCACACCAGCAAAGAAAAGAGTACTGTTCCTGACGCATTGCGGGCCAGCAGTATTTAAGATGGCTAAACCACTCGCCAAACCTCGAGAAGTGAAAGCCATGAGCTGGGACGACCTCGAACCCATCCTGAGAGACCATTACGCACCAACCGTGCCTACACTCGTGAGACGCCATGAGTTTTATCAGAGAAACCAACGAAAAGGGGAGAGCGTGGCCGATTTTGTGGCGGACCTTCGAAATTTAGGGGGTCTCTGTGGGTTCGCAGATTTAGAAGAGACACTAAGAGATTGAGTAATTCTGGGATTAGATGCACTAGGCGTGCAAAGCAAGCTGATGGCGAAAGGCGACATCAGCCTTGCTGATGCCATCGCCGAAGCCACGGCTGCGGAGGCGACTAAAAAGTCGGCTGCACAACTACGGCGAAGCCGCACTCCGGCAACACCACCAACCAGCGAAATCTTACCCAACTCAGAAGGGCAGCTCTCGACAACACACCACGAGGACCTCTCTTCGTCGTCAGACAGTGACGAAGAAGGGGTCCATCGACTGCAGTCCGACCGGGACCCTCGCCCGAAGCCCTTATGCCCTTGCGCTGGCTGTGGAGCAAACCATGCCAGGGCCGAATGCAAATTCCGTGACGCACTCTGCCATGAGTGCAGGAAATGAGGCCACATCGGCCGGGTCTGCCGCAGTTTACCAGGACCCAGCCAGGCCTCAAAAGGGGCCAACTATCGCCAATCGACAGGAAACCGTCCTGTAAGGCTAGAGCCAGTTAACCACTCCTGCAGAAATCGAGCTTTACAAAAAGAAGAGGCTCACCATACTATCACTACAGGTCACGCCTTAGTTTTGGACACTAAGAAAATCCGAGTCACGGTAGCCATCGAGAACCAGCCTTGCCACATGGAGGTTGACTCGGGATCGTCCCTCTCAATGGTGTCTTGGAAGACACTAAAGCAGTTCATCCCCACAATTCAACGCCAAGACCTCCAATTTCAACGCCTCATCCTCAAGGACTACCAAGGAAATCGAATCCCCGTTGTCGGGTTCTGCCGAGTCCGAGTCTCCTTCAAGAAGCATACAGCGTACTTACCTCTAACGATCATCGATAGGGATAGGCCTAGTCTATTGGGCCTCCAGTGGTTCGCGCCACTCGGCATTGAAGTGGCCGGCGTGAACCGAGTTGGTGGTTGTGAGTGGGAGGAAGACCTTATCTCTGAGTTCAGCGACGTCTTCGCGGACAGCTTAGGCGAGTATAAGGGGACCCCAATCTCGTTTAGTCTAGATCAAAAGGTAGCCCCCATTTGCTTGAAGCCCCGTCGAGTTCCATTCGCTCTTAAAGCAAAGATCGACGAACAACTCAACAAACTAATTGCTCAAGGGATGTTGAAGCCTATCGATCACTCTCCATGGGAAACCCCTATTGTAACACCCATTAAGCCAGACGGGTCAATTCGAATTTGTGGGGACTACCGGGCCACTTTAAACCATGTCCTACAGCAGAATGCGTATCCAGTTCCGGTGGTGCAGCACCTCCTCCATTCCTTGGGGGGCGGAAAGGTTTTCACTAAATTAGATTTAGCTCAAGCTTATCAACAAGTACCAGTGGATGAAAAAACAGCCCAAGCCCAAACAATTGTAATGCACAGAGGTGCCTTTAAATGTACCCGATTGCAATTTGGAGTTAGTGTAGCCCCAGGGATCTTCCAGAGCCTCATGGAAAGGTTATTACAAGGAATCAAGGGCGTGGTTCCTTATTTTGATGACGTACTAATTGCAGCCCCTACCAAAAAAATCTTGCAGGATCATTTGAAATGCGTTCTTAAAAAATTCCAAGAGGCTGGTCTTAAGGTGAAAAAAAAATAAATGTCACTTATATACTGACAATGTTGAGTTTCTAGGATACCGAATTGATAGCCAGGGCATTCATCTTACTGAGAGTAAATTAAAAGCGATCAAAAACGCTCCCAGACCACGCAACAAGGCTGATCTCCAGGCGTTCTTAGGCCTCATTAATTTCTATAATGTGTTTTTACCGCATAAAGCAACTGTCGCTGAACCGTTACACCGATTATTAGATAAGAAAGCATTGTGGGTGTGGGGTTACCGGGAAGAGCAAGCATTCCGGAATGTTAAAAAAACTGCTCACATCTGACTTTGTACTTATGCAGTATAACGAGGCTTTGCCGTTAGTTATAACCTGCGATGCATCGCCTTTCGGGGTGGGCGCCATTTTGAGCCATGTACTGCCTCATGGGAATGAAGCCCCTGTTGCACACTTTTCGAAGAATCTTTCAGAAGCAGAGCGGAACTATGGACAAATTGATAAAGAAGCTCTCACAATCATTTCAGCTGCAAAGAAATTTCATGAATATGTGTACGGAAGGACATTTACCATTATAACTGACCACAAACCGTTGTTAGGGATAATAGCCGGGGACAAGCCAACCCCCTACATATTATCCCCTAGAATGACCCGATGGTCAGAATTCCGAGCTGCTTATAATTATCGCCTGCAATATCGCCATTCCCCACGCCGACGTATTAAGCCGAACACCGCTTCCAGAGACTCTCGACGATCTGGCACCAACGGCAACTACGTTGCAGATCGAAACGTTCAACTCGCCGCCTATGACTGCCCGAGACATCGCGAGAAAAACCAAACGAGACCACACCCTAGCTCGAGTCCTAGGCTGGGTAGAACGCGGATGGCCATCGGACCAAGTTCCAGATGACTTCGCACCATTTAAATCTCGACAGACTGAACTTTTTTCCCAAAAAAGGCTGCATCATCTGGGGCGATAGAGTCGTTGTCCCAGAACGACTCCGGAAGACGCTGCTACGAGTTCTGCATGAGGGCCACCCTGTCATCATGCGGATGAAAGCGCTTGCACGAAGCTACGCATGGTGGCCGGGCATGGACCGGCAAATGGAGCAGTGGGTCAAAGCGTGTGCCAATTGCCAACAACTCAGCAACGCCCCACCAAAAGCCATGCCTACTGAATGGGAGATGCCACGTGGACCCTGGTCCAGAACCCACCTGGATTTCGCGGGGCCAACCAAGGGCTATACCTTCCTGCTGACAGTCGACGCATACTCCAATTGGTTAGAAATTCATCGTATGACGGCTACAACTTCCGAGGCAGTGATCAAGATCCTAAACAGATTCTTTGCAACCCACGGATTACCTGATGTCCTGGTGTCCAATAATGGGCCACAGTTTACAGCACTAATGTTCGAGCAGTACCTCGTTGACCGCGGCATCCGCCATGCGCTCACCTCGCCTGCGCACCCTGCGACCAATGGCCGAGCGGAATGCATGGTCCAATTTGTTAAAAAGACTTTGCAAAAAGTGGACTATGACAATATCGATGACAAGGTCAACCAAATTATCTTTTTGCAACACATAACTCCACATAGCGTCACCGGCAGAACTCCCGCCGAACTACTGATGGGACGAAGACTCCGTTCCTACCTCAACCGGTTGCACCCTGCTTACGAACCAGAAAAGCCAATAGGATCCAGTGGCTGCTGTCGCACCTTCCAAGTAGGAGACCTCGTTTACGCACAAAACTTATCGGGCGATCCGTTATGAATAGAGGCAACAGTGGTACAAGTGACCGGCCCCAAATCCTACGTAGTGAAATGCTGTGACAATAGACTGTGGAAACAGCATATCGACCAATTACGGTCACGACTCACAACGGCCAGTCAACCACTCCCCCATGACCAAACCGAGGGGGGGGAGGTACAGAAGAAGATGACGTTCCAGGGAACCTGCTCGAAGGGAGCGACGAACTTAGTGATACTCAGGAATTGGAGCAGGAAGGAGAATCGTTTGCACCGCAAGAAATTGCACCTGAGCAAATAGCAGATCCACTGCCAAACAACAATCTACCTCAACAGGATTCCAAACAACCAGTTCAACGAAAATCCGAAAGACTTAAAAGACAACCGTCCTATTTAAAGGACTATATAACTACACCGTAATTAAGAAGCCAGGGGGAAGGGGTGTTATGTATGTACCATAGTTAATAAAGTATGAGCTTGAGGTAAAGTGCAGGGTTCTGGCCCTGCACTTCTGATTGGCTGTTAGGCGGCCAGATCGGATTGGTTTGTTCTGAGGAATCCAATTGACCCTTAACAGAGGATTCTTATTGGTTAAAAGAGCTAGCGTTCACAGCTCACTATTGGACAATTCTTACAAGGGTTGCCTATATAAGGCAGAGTTCACTGTTGTTGTTTAGAGAAGTCACTATGCTAATAAAGAGCTGAAAGTCACTATTCAGAGGCTGTCTCCATTTACTCCGACCCATGTCCAAGTACCTAACACATATAACGTTGATGTTCAGTCTCTAAATTATGTTCAGATCTTTGTGATGCCATGGACCACACTACACCAAGTCCCACATCCTCCACTTCTTCCAGAGCCTGCTGCAACTCATGCCCACTGCATCAGGGGTGGGATGCAAATATTTTTACTTTTGGTTCTGTGGCCCTGGCTAGGTGGGAGTGGCTAGGTGGGTGTGACTGGGTGGGCATGGCTTCTTCTTTTTTTTTGCAATATCCCCTGCACTCTGTTTTTTGGCCCCCTGGAAGCCTCCTGGGTGAAGCAGTAATGCAGCAAGGGGATCCCCACACAGCTGATTGTTGGGAGGAAAAAAAAATATTGGTTGGCCAAACTGGTAGCTGTTTTTTTTACTACCAGTTCAGCTGAATGGTAGCATTTTTTTTTACTACTGGTTCGTCTGAACCAGGCCAAACCCATAGAATACAACCACTGCACTGCATTGATGACAATCTCTAACCATCTCATCTTCTTCCCTTCTCCTGCTCCTTTTGCCTTCAATCTTTCCCAAATCAGGATCTTTTCCAGTGAGCCCTCTCTTCTAATTTAGTGGCCAAAAATACTTGAAAACAAAGACTAGAAGAAGCAAAACCGAAGAACACAGGAAAACATTCTCCACATCTTGCATATATCATGTAAGAGAGCTCTATACTTGATTCATTATCATCATCATTCTTCATGACTGACTGCCAGAACTAAAAAAAAAAATCAGCTTAATTCTCAACATCAAATATGTGTACTGCAACTGAAAATCCAATCCAAATCAAAATATTTGGTATCATAAAGAGAAAGTTAGGAGCTGAAAACAGATTAGCCCTGTAAAATAAAATCTCCATTTTGAAAATAAATGCTTTTGCAGTGCTTTGGCATTTACTTACTGGCAAGAGACCGGTGATAGATTCTATTCCAGCACTGACATGGAAAATGAATTAAGATAGATGTCCCAATGGGGCTGTTGAAACCCATTACATCAATCAAACACACTGTAAAGACAGTTAAAACTATTCCTGCATTTACATGATCAAATCCTAATGACTGTAAGAAATATTTTCCTTCTCTTGAGGTCTATTATAGTTAGATTAATAAAGGTGCTACAAGAATAATCTTTGTTTGCTTCTGGCAACAGTGTCCATCTTAACAGTGTCCATCTTAACTGTACAAATGTGTCTCTCATGCACCTAAAATGTACACGTGAAAAACAAGGACTCCAAAAGTTTATATTTATCTGTATTTATAAAAAGTGACCAATATTTTGAATGAAACTGAGAAAGCCATTATATCCCCTTTTTTACCCTTCAAAAAATATAGTGTTTGTGCTTATGCATGCATGGTAGCACAGTGGTTAGAAGGCAGAATTGCAGGGCTCACTCAGTGCTCACTCCAGGAATTCAATTCCAAGTGGCTCAAGGTTGACTCAGCCTTCCATCCTTCCTGTTAAGTTTTGAGCAAGAAAGAATGCAGACAAGCCTCTGAACAGTGAACTTCAGCTCTTTATTTACATCGTGACTTCTGCTTCAATAGCAGTTAAACCTGCCTTATATAGGCAAACCCTGTAACTTTTAACCAATAACGAGTTAGGAGCGCTAGCTCTTATAACCAATAGGAACTCTTTGTTAAGGGCCAATCGGATTTCCCGGAACGGGCCAATCTGGTCCGGCCGCTTAACAGCCAATCAGAAGTGCAGGGCCAGAACCCTGCACTTACTCCAAGCTCACACTTTATTAAATCTTTATGCATACACAACACCCCTTCCCCCTGGCTTCTTTTTTGCAGGGCGCAGTTACATAGTCCCTTAGGTAGGACGGTTGTCTTATTAGTCTCTTTGATTTCCGTTGTATCAGCTGGCTGCAATCACGTTGAGGTAGATCGTTGTTTGGCAGTGGGGCTGTTTCTGGTTCAGAGTTCACTTCTACATCGTTGCCCACATTTTCTGCAATTCCCTGAGGTGCAACCGTTTCTCCCTCCGGCTCCGCTTCCTGAGTCTCTATCAAGCCGTCGTTTCCTTCAAACGGGTTCTCTAGGAATTCATCTTCTTCTGTACCTCCCCCACCCTCAGTTTGGTCATAGGGGAGTTGTGGACTGGCCGCTGGAAGCCGCGATCATAATTGATCGATATGACGTTTCCAAAGTTTATCATCAAGGCATTGTACAAGGTAGGATCTGGGGCCGCTTACAAGTACTACTGTCGCTTCCACCCACAACGGGTCGCCCGATAGTTTTTAGCATATACCAAGTCTCCTATCTAGAAGGTACGACAGCGGCCACTGGATCCTAGTGGTTTCTCCAGTTTGTAAGCTGGGTGCAACCAGTCGAGGTGGGAGCGGAGCTTTCATCCCATTAGCAGTTCGGCGGGAGTTTTGTTGGTGACCCTATGTGGGGTGATGTGTTGCAAGAAAAATATTCGATTGACCTTGTCGTCAATGTTGTCGTAGTCTACCTTCTGCAAGGTTTTCTTCACAAATTGGACCATGCTTTGCCATTGGTCGCAGGGTGCACAGGCGAGGGGAACGCATGGCGAATGCCGCGGTCAGCGAGGTACTGCTCGAATGCTAGTGCGGTAAATTGAGAGCCGTTATTGGATACCAGCACGTCTGGTAATCCGTGGGTTGCAAAGAGTCTGTCTAAGGTTTTGATGACCGCCTCGGAGGTCGTAGTCGTCATGCGATGGATCTCGAGCCAATTCGAGTAGGCGTCGATGGTAAGCAGGAAGGTGTGGCCTTTGGTTGGCCCCACGAAGTCCAAGTGAATTCAGGACCAGGGTCCACGTGGTGTCTCCCATTCAGTAGGCATGGCTTTTGGTGGGGCATTGCTGACTTCTTGGCATTTGGGACAAGCTTTAACCCACTGTTCGATTTGCTTGTCAATGCCCGGCCACCATGCGTAGCTTCGTGCAAGGGCTTTCATTCGCACGATGCTGGGGTGGCCATCGTGCAAGGTTCTCAGCAGCGCTTTCTGCAGTCGTTCTGGGATAACGACTCTATCGCCCCAGATGACACAGCCTTTCTGGGAGAAGAGCTCGGTTTGTCGAGTCTTGAATGGTGTGAAGTCATCTGATAACTGGTCCAATGGCCATCCGCGTTCTACCCAGCCTAGGACTCGTGCTAGGGTGTGGTCGCGTTTGGTTTCTCTCGCGATATCTCGGGCGGTTAGTGGCGGCAAGTTGAGTGCCTCGATTTGCAACGTGGTTACCGTTGGTGCAGGATCGTCAAGAGTCTCTGGAAGCGGTGCTCGGCTCAATGCGTCGGCATGGGGAATGGCTTTCCCCGGGCGGTATTGCAGCCGATAGTTATAAGCAGCTAAGAATTCTGACCATCGGGTCATCCTAGGGGATAATATGTAGGGAGTTGGCTTATCTCCGGCTATTATCCCCAATAATGGTTTGTGGTCAGTCACAATAGTAAAAGCCCGGCCATACACATATTCGTGGAATCTTTTCACAGCTGAGACAATTGCGAGGGCTTCTTTATCGATTTGTCCATAGTTTTGCTCAGTTTTTGATAGAGTCTTTGAAAAATATGCAACAGGGGCTTCGTTCCCATTAGGCAGTACATGGCTCAAAATTGCGCCTACCTCGAAAGGCGATGCATCACAGGTTATAACTAATGGCAAAGTCTCGTTATACTGCATGAGTACAGAGTCAGAAGTGAGCAGAATGCCTGTTCTTCACGGTAACCCCATAGCCAATTTGCTTCTTTATCTAACAACCGGTGTAACGGTTCAGGGACCGTTGCTATGTGCGGCAAAAATACATTATAAAAATTGATGAGGCCTAGGAACGCCTGGAGATTGGCCTTGTTTCGTGGCCTGGGAGCGTTTTTTATCGCTTTTAGTTTACTTTCGGTAGGGTGAATGCCCTGGCTATCAATCAGATACCTTAAAAACTCAACACTGTCAGTATACAATTTACATTTGTTTTTTTTAACTTTAAGACCGGCCTCTTGGAATTTTTTTAGGACTAATTTTAACCGGTCCTGTAAGATTTTTTTTGTAGGGGCTGCAATTAATACATCATCAAAATAGGGGACCACGCGCTTAATTCCTTGCAATAACCTTTCCATAAGGCTCTGAAAAATCCCCGGGGCTACACTAACTCCGAATTGAAGCCGGGTACATTTAAAGGCACCTCGGTGCGTCACAATAGTTTGGGCCTGTGCCATTTTTTCATCTACTGGTAATTGCTAATATGCCTGAGCTAAATCTAATTTAGCAAAGACTTTCCCGCCCCCCAGGGAATGGAGGAGATGCTGCACCACCGGAACTGGATATGCGTTCTGCTGCAGGGCATGGTTCAAAGTGGCCCGGTAGTCCCCACAAATTTGGATTGACCCGTCTGGCTTAATGGGTGTTACAATAGGAGTTTCCCAAGGGGAGTGATCGATGGGCTCTAACACCCCCTGAGCTATCAGTTTGTCGAGTTGTTCGTCGATTTTCGATTTTAAGGCAAACAGAACTCGACGGGGGTTCAGGCGAATGGGCGCTACCTTTGGACCTAGGCTGAATGAACTCGGGGTCCCCTTGTACTTGCCTAAGCTGTCCGCGAAGACGTCCCTGAACTCATAGATAAGGTCTTCCTTCCAGTCACCGCCACTGACTCGGTTTATGCCGGCCACTTCAATGCCGAGTGGCGCGAACCATTGGAGGCCTAGTAGACTAGGCCTATCTCTATCGATGACCGTTAAAGGTAAGTATGCTGTGTGTTTCTTGAAGGAGACTCGGACTCGGCAGGAACCGACAACGGGGATTTGATTCCCTTGGTAGTCCTTGAGGATGAGGCGTCAGGAGCGGAGATCTTGGCGTTGAATTGTGGGGATGAGTTGCTTGAGTGTCTTCCAGGACACCATCGAGAGGGACGATCCCGAGTTGACCTCCATGTGGCAAGGCTGGTTCTCGATGGCTACCGTGACTCGGATTTTCTTAGTGTCCAAGGCTGAGACGTGACCAATAGTGATAGTATAGTGAGCCTCTTCTCTCTGCAAAGCTCGATTTCTGTAAGAGTGGTTTACTGATTCTCACTGTACAGGACGGTTTCCTGTCAATTGGCGATAGTTAGCCCCTTTTGAGACCTGGCTGGGTCCTGGCAAGCTGCGGCAGACCCGGCCGATGTGGCCTCGTTTCCCGCACTCATGGCAGAGTGCGTCGCGGAATTTGCATTCGGACCTGGCATGGTTGGCTCCACAGCCAGTGCAAGGGTGTAAAGGCTTTGGGTGATGGTCCTGGTCAGACTGCAGTCGATGGACCTCTTCTTCGTCGCTGTCTGACGACAAAGAGAGGTCCTCGTGGTGCATTGTTGTAAGCTGTCCTTCAGACCTGGATAAAATGTCGCTTGTCAGTGGTGGTACCGGAGCGTGGTTTTGGCGTAGTTGTGCAGCCGACTTCCTGGTTGCTTCTGCTGCAGTAGCATCGGTGATGGTGTCGGCAAGGCTGATGTCGCCTTTCGCGATCAGCTTGTTTTGGACGCCTGGTGCATCTTGTCCCCGAACTATGCGATCTCTTAGTGCTTCTTCTAAATCGGCGAATCCGCAGAGGCCTCCTAAATTTTGGAGGTCTGCTATGAAGTCGGCCACGCTTTCTCCCTTTTGCTGGCTCCTCTGATAAAACTCATGGCGTCTCATGAACATAGGCACAGTCGGGGCATAGTGATCTCGTAGGAGAGGTTCGAGGTCGTCCCAATCCATGGCCTTCACTTCTCGGGGTTTGGCTAGTGCTTTAGCCATCTTAAATATGGTTTGACCACAATGCATTAGGAACACCGCCCGTTTCTTTCCTGGTGTGGTGTCCTTTAAGTTGTTGGTTTCTAAGAACATTTGGAAGTGATCCATGTAGGACTCCCAATCCTCCTGTACTGGATCGAACGGAGAGGGTGGTACAATGCCGCTGGACATGGTTCCGTTGTTGGCGTCGTCTGTCACGTGCTCGGTGTTCTTTGAAGTTTCGTTGGTTCAGATATCTCCAAATCCCACCCTCGTCGCCAGTTTTAAGTTTTGAGCATGGGCGAGAAAGAATGGAGACAAGCCTCTGAACGGTGAACTTCAGCTCTTTATTTACATCGTGACTTCTGCTTCAACAGCAGTTAAACCCGCCTTAAATAGGCAAACCCTGTAACTTTTAACCAATAACGAGCTAGGAGCGCTAGCTCTTATAACCAATAGGAACTCTTTGTTAAGGGCCAATCGGATTCCCCGGAATGGGCCAATCTGGTCCGGCTGCTTAACAGCTAATCAGAAGTGCAGGGCCAGAACCCTGCACTTACTCCAAGCTCACACTTTATTAAATCTTTATGCATACACAACACCTCCAAGGTTGGTGAAATGAGGATCCAGATTGTTGACTCTGTAAACTGCTTAGAGAGTGCTGTAAAGCACTATGAAGAAGTATATAAGTCTAACTGCTATTGCTATTGCTATTCATTACCATTGCATCACCTATTGAAGTAGACCAGGGGTGTCAAACTCATATCATCAAAGCATCGTCACATCACGTATTACGACTTTTTTCCCCTACACTAAACTGGGCCTAGGCATGGCCAGTGCATGATGCATCAGACTCACAGGCTGTGAGTTTAACACCCCTGAAGTGAACTATGGGATAGAAGCTTCTGGGCAAAGATGGCTGACTGAACACAGCTCCACTGAAAAGTGAGGCTGACAATTTGCAGTCTTGTACAAGAGAATCAAGGTAGATAGTCCCCCTTTGATCCTCTCTGGGTTAAAGAAAATGATGGGAGATCACCCAATCACCTTTATAGTGATTTCTTTTCCTCACAGAGAGATTGCAAGAGAGGGGCATGGGGGAAGAGTCATTGACCATTTTGCTCCAGCTGCATCTTGGAGCCCCTCAGCAGTGGTGGGATTCAATTTTTTTTTACTACCACTTCTGTGGGCATGGCTTGGTGGGCATGGCAGGTCATGGCAATTCCACATAGAAGAATTGAGTCTTTCTCACAGTGTCAAACTCATGGCATCACATTACATAACATATCGTGATGTTTTTTTCCCCTTTGCAGAGCTGGGGTAGCTGTGGTCTGCACGTGATGCTTCTGGCCAGTGGTGGGATTCAATTTTTTTTTTACTACAAGTTCTGTGGGTATGGCTTGATGGGCGTGGCAGGGGAAGGATACAGTAAAATCTCCAGCTGGAGGTGGGATTTGCCGGTTCTCCAAACTACTCAAAATATCTGCTACCGGTTCTCCAGAACTGGTCAGAACCTACTGAATACCACCTCTGCCCTCAGGGTCATTACGTTTGTGGACGTCCCTTGCTAACTATTTTCAGAAATTGCTTATGAATGAATTTAAGGAAGTTAGACACCTTCTAAATGACAAGATTGAAAACACAATGTCAGTGTTAATTCTCAATGAAAGAAGATAAACTTCTAAGAACTTAAAATAAAAATGTATAACTTCTAAGAACTTAAAATAAAAAGCAAAAGGTAAAATAAGGTTTTGGCTACAGAAAGTTCTAAGGGCCAAAAAAACATTTGAGTTTTGGACTTTGATTATTAAGATTTTTGAAACTATTTTTTCAACAGAATATATTTTGGAAAAAGAAAAAATTGTATTTGCATTTTCAGTCATAAGCATTTTATAATGGTGTTTTGAGATATCTTTGAAGAACTGCATAGAGATCTGCTTCAAGAAATAGAGACTATATTGTGTCTTCTAGAGAACAGTCTGCTACCAAATGAAGATATCAGAGAAAGAGAATATCCAGAAAAAATTTCTTGAGGAGAATATGGTCCATGGGAACCCTCCCCGCTCACTCACTCCTTATCCAGGAACCTTGCCTGCTAAATTGCTATTTTTCCCTTTTCCAACCATCAGCTATCCTGCTCTGCCGGGAGATTTAGAGTAGCTAGGAAGCAGGAAATGGTTGAATTTCTTGTTTTCTAGCTACTCTTTAGATCTTCGGCTCTGCTTTTAAGCACAGCTGAACCTCCCTTAGGACTGAAGGTTCTATTATTCAGTGGAGACTCATGACAAGCAAATTTTATGTGACAGACTCAGGTAGCCAATGGCAGATAGATAGGTCACTGAATGATTCTGTGAGCAACTCAATCTGCCTGCCTGCCTTGCCTGATTTTGGGTAAAAGTTGCTCTTTTTTAATAATAATAAAAATCAATATTTACACACATGGTGTGTTGTGAGTTAATTTTGTGAGTTTGCTTGCAAGCAAATTTTATGTGACAGACTGAGCTAACCGATGGCAGATAGATAGATCTTTGAATGAATCTGTGATTCTGTGAGCAACCCAATTTGCTTGCCTGCTTTGCTTGATTTTGGATAAAAGTTGCTCTTTTTAAATAAAAATATCAATATTTATATAAATATTGATAATATTTACATACAAGCCATGCCAGCCAGTCACATGACCACCAAGCCACACCCACAAATTAGGCCATACCCACAGAACTGGTTAGTGGTCCCTGGGATTTAAAATTATGAGTTTGGTGGTCCCTGAGGTCCAAAAGTTTGGCGACCCCTGTTCTAGTCCAATCCTCTGCTCAAGCAGAGCACCCTATATCATTTCAGACAAGACTGTCCAGTATCTTCTTAAAAATCTTCAGTAATGAAGCACCTACAATGTCTGAAGGCAAGCTGTACCACTGGTTAATTGTTTTCACTGTTGGAAATTTCATTGTTTTTTCTCCTGTCCTCTGGAAAACAAGTTGACCCCCTCAATAAATATAAAAATATAAGTAAGTACAATAGCACTTAGACTTACATACCGTTTCACTGTGCTTTACAGCCCTCTCCAAGCAGTTTTACAGAATCGGCCTATTGCCCCCAATAATCTGGCTTCTCATTTTACCAACCACAGAAGGATGGGAGGCTGAATCAACCCTGAGCCAGTCAGGATCAAACTGCCTGCAGTCAGCAGAACTAGCCTGCAATACTGCATTCTAACCACTGTGCCATCATTTTATGAGATGAAGAGTTTTACTAAGAGGACATGAAGAGATTAGGGAGTTTTTTGTATTGTCACAGAGGATGGGGAGTCTTTTTCTTAAAGGGGGTTTCCTTTTATACAGCTATATATTTTGTTTTGTTTTTTCTTTATCTCTCTTGGTTGCTTTATTCAAACCTCTAATAAAATTATCTGGGGAAAACAAAGAAGACATAGGATATAGTTTTAGCTTTTTTTTTTTTTTTTTTTTTTACAGAGGATAGCCATAAAGAGAGAAATAATGAAAGAAACTCAGCAAAGCTAAGTCATCTATGAGTGGAAGAGGATTTTCTCTTGCTATTTTTCCTGGTTTATAGAAAAAGGTTTAATCAGATTAAGGCTGCTTTGGGACTTACAAAGAAGTTTTCATGTGTTTCCTGCTTAAAAATGGTCTCCAATTTTCAATAGTTGTGATCATAAGAAGCTTTGAAGGCCTCATGTAGCCCAGAGCTTCTAGTTTCCATAAACCCATGTGTCATTGAAACAAAAGAAACTTGATTAGTAGGTGGGAAAACGTTAATTTATGACTGACTCTTCTTGCTCTTCTCAGTTTTCATACCTCATTATTTTGTACATTTCTGAACAGATGTTTACATACACATAATATATATTTGATTACTACCACACGCCAAACACAATAATTGCTTAAAATAGAAATACTTAAATTCTGCTAACGATAATGCTTCCAAAAGGTATACAAATTTAGATTTTAATTGATGTTCAGTGCCAACCAGCAAGAATACAGTATATATCTCTATTCCTTTGATATTCTGTCTTCCAGTACTGAGCGTAGTTCTTGCATTTGCAGGTAAACCTATATTCTTTCTTTCTTTCTTTCTTTCTTTCTTTCTTTCTTTCTTTCTTTCTTTCTTTCTTTCTTTCTTTCTTTCTTTCTTCAATACAACCTAGAGCAGCTAACAATCAGAAAAACACTAAGTATGTAAAAAAAAAAAAAAACCTTAGGATCCACCATTAAAAAAAATCCTTAAGTTTGCACTAGAGTTCAAGAAGAAAAGGTTTAGGACCCACCTTCTTAAAAGTTTTATGTATTAAAATCAGAAGTTGCTGGAATACAGAGGGTCACAGCATTTTTTAAAATTAAAGCTTGTTCAACAACTTGCAAAATCAGCCTTGTAAAGCGAGCCTCATACATTGCAATACAATGTGTGTTGTTTAGTCTTGCTTTAGCCAGATGTATGCTGTAACTTCTGCAGTAGGTAAAGTTTATGAGTGTAAGTTATGAAAACAGAGGCCAGAGTGGCTTAACATGATAAATAAGTGTGACATATCAACTCAGTCATTAAGTACAACATACAGTATGTTTATATAAATACTTATCATGGGTCATTCTGAAACAGTCACTGATTCAGGATGATCCAAGGCAACTAATATATGAGATTGATCTACCAAATATGGAGGCAGTATATAATTCCGTGGAGTTCACTGAAATTTTCTTTAGAGGGATAATCTTCCAGTAACTCAGGTATAGTTAATTACACATGCTGATAATAGCTACCCATCTCTGGAGGTTAGTGAATTAATTTTAAGGTTCCCCTCCTCACTTGCCTGACTACTTCTATTTTTCTCCTATTTCTGTTATGTAAGAGAAAGATTGCCCACAGATTCAATAAAAAACAAATAGCTAAGAAACCCACATACTGAGATTACAACCATCTAACTGAGCAGTGTCAAAGCATCATATTATTGACTAGAAAAATCTAATTTAATATCAGTTAAAATAAAAACAAGATGTGCACAAATAAAAGAAAAGTTATCAAATAAAAGAAAAGTTAAGCTGTAAAAGTTTATTTCTTAACTAGCTCTATACCTGTGCTTCGCTACTAAACTATGTGGTCGGGCTTAGTTTTTTGGGAGGAAAATAAGGGAAATAAATTCTTCCTCTGCCTACCAGCATCCATCTGTATTCATCTGGCTAGTGTCCTGTCAATATGTGAGAGTTGAGGGCTGTTTGGAAACTGAAGCAGTATTTGGTGTATGAGCAAGAAGCAGACAGAAAAGAGGCTTAGCGTGGCTCAACACAACTGTTCTATACTAAAGATGCTTGGTGCTCTGAAATTGAAACTGAAATTCCTCTGCTTATGTTTTGCATTTGGAACAGATTGCTTTTCAGGTGGGGAGGGGGAGTAGAACTCCTTAACATCAGAGGGTGTAAATAATAATATATGAAATACTAATGCTCTGATGGTCATTTTGAAAAATCCTTTCTTAGTGAGCACCTAACTATGTTTTTACTTATACCTATTGTCTTGTAAGCAATTGACAAAAATAAATACATAAAACAAAAATAAAATAAATAGATGTACAGGTTACAGTCCTTCTTGTTACAGCAAAGCATATTTTCCTCATCACTTGTCTAGGCTATCACAACATACTCCCAGCTGGGTTCTTGTTGACATCCACTCAGGAGCTGCAGTTGGGTACAAAATGTGTATCCTGTTTATTAAGCAGAATTTTCCACTTAGAACACAATACACTTGTGGTCCAGACTGTGTCTTGTCTTTTAATAGGCTTCTCGATGCAATTTGAAGGGCTGGTTTAGATCTGAAAATGGCACCTGAATACCTGCAGATCTCCCCCTTTGCAATAGACACCATCCCCCTAAAAATAGATCTGCCCATTTCAAGAGTACCTTTTCTCAGCTTCAGTGGATTTACCAATCTACCTGGACAGAGACAACCTCACAACACTTATTCACAGTCTGGTAACTTCCTAATTGTATTATTGCAATGCATTATCTGGAGCACTCCCTTCGAAAATAGTCCAGAACGTTCAATTAATTCAAAACAGAGAAGTTAGATTGCTCATTGGGACTGACTGATCAATCATGTTGTGTTATTTCTTTACCATCTATACTGGCTGCTGATCTGTTTTCATACTCAATTCAATGGATTAACTTTGATCTTTCAATATAGTTTAGGATCAGGTTAGATGGAGTATGTTCCACCTTAAGATCTTCTAATGAGACCTTCCTCCAGGCACCCTCATCAAAGGAAGAAAGGGTGGAGGGTCTCTATAAGGGTGAGAGCTCTTTCTGGAGAAGGGACACCTGGGAGCTTGACTGACACTCTCACATTAGCATCAGTTCAGTCCTTAAACTGATCATAGATTTGACATATTTCAAAAGAAGCAAAGCAATATAAATAGTCCTTGACTAGCAACGAAGACTTACAACTAAGGCTAAGACGCTGAGCTTGTCAATCAGAAAGGTTGGCAGTTCAGTGCTTTGAATCCCTAGCGTCGCGTAATGGAGTGAACTCCCGGTACTTGTCCCAACTTCTGCCAACCTAGCAGTTCGAAAGCATGTAAAAATGCAAGTAGAAAAATAAGGATCACCTTTGGTGGGAAGGTAATAGCGTTCCATGCACCTTCGGCGTTTAGTCATGCCGGCCACTTGACCATGGAAGCATCATCAGACAACACTGGCTCTTTGGCTTTGTAACGGAGATGAGCACTGTCCCCTAGAGTTGGGAACAACTAGCACATATGTGCAGGGGAACCTTTACCTTCACCTGACTTACAACAGTTCATTTAGTGACCATTCAAAGTCACTACGGCACTGAAAAACTGTGACTTATAACCATTTTTCATAGCTATAACCTATGATCATGTGATCAAAATTCAGATGCTTGGCAACAGGTTCATATTTATGATGGTTGCAATGTCCTAGGGTCATGGGGTCCCCTTTTGCAACTTTCTGATATACAAAGTCAAGGGGGAAGCCAGATTCACTTAACAACCAGGTTACTAACTGATCAACTGCAGTGACTTCCTTAACAAGTGTGGCAAGAAAAGTCATAAAAAGGGGTCAAAACTCACTTAACAAGTGTCTAACTTAACATTTTAGAAATTCTGGGCTCAGTTGTGGTCGTAAGTTGAAGACTACGTGCACAGGTAGTGCTTGATTTATCACCAATTGCTTAGAAACAATTTGAAGTTACAACAGACCCTCCTCCAAAAGGTATTTATAACTCGCTTCCAAAGTTCCAATGTCTGCCTCCGCATGGTCACATGACTACATTTTGAGGGTGTTGGCAACCAAATGGCCCATATTTACAGCAGTTTGCAGTATCATACAACAGCAATGTGTTATGTATTCAAATGGTATACTCGAAATCCCCGAGCCTTGATTGGCCAAGGCACGGGGATTTCTGATTGGCCAGGCGAGCCGCGCTGATTGGCCCGATTGAGGTCTCCCGCAATTGGTGCAAACCAAGAGCGGGAGACTTGAATCGCTGCCATTGGCCGCGGCCGCCTTGCGAAAGGTATAAAAGCCGCGGGCTTTTTGCCTTTCGCCGGTTCGGTTCCCCCTAGTTAATAAAGAGCTTTGAATGAAAGTCACCGACTCTAATCGTCTTTTTGCGGACACGACACTGGCGACGAGGATGGGATCTCGCCCCTGAACCGAACCCCGTGTCCAAGAACCAGTTCCAGCGCGAAGATGGCGAAAATAGCACCGCCCGCCCCGTTCAACCCCGCAGCCGAGGACTGGGAATCATACTCGGATCGATTCCGGATGTACCTGGAATGCGCCGGGATGAAGGACGCCCCGGCCCCGCTAAAACGCGCCGTCTTTCTCACACACTGCGGACCAGAGGTCTTCCAAATGGCCAAAGCCTTGGCCTAGCCAGCAGACACCACAGCCATGGACTGGGACGTCCTGGAACCCATACTACGGCGCCATTACACTCCCGAAGTCCCCATCCTGATACAGCGCAACGAGTTCTACCGCCGAAACCAGAAACCAGACGAAAAATTGAGCGATTTCATCGCAGAACTTAGGCGCCTGGGAGGACTCTGTGAGTTCGAGGGTCTAAACAGTCTCATAAGAGACCGCTTCGTACTCGGGTTATGGGATCCTATACTTCAGAGCCGACTTATGGCCAAGGGCGACATCAGCCTAGCCGATGCCCTTACAGCAGCCGCAGCCGCTGAAGCAACGCGCACGTCGGCAGACAGCATGCGAAGATCTGACGCGAAGGGCGGAAACAACAACCCGGCGAGGTCGGCCGACGCAAGAAGTGAAGCAACCGCACACTACGGTGAATACCAGTCAAACTCCAGCACGTCAGAAGACGAGGAGGACATTCACCGAGTACAGACGGGACGCGGCGATCAACGAAGTCGAAAAGGTCGCAAGTCGAGGACCAGTTGCGCCGGGTGCGGCGGCGACCACCCCAGGTCAGAATGCCGATTTTTTGACTCTATCTGTAGGCATTGTGAACGAAGGGGTCACATCGCCCGAGTTTGCCGCCAAAAGAAGACTCGCAGCCCGCCCAAATGGGAACAGCACGACAGACGGAGAGAAAACTCCCCGCCCAGAACCAGAGAACGCCAGCCAGACGGTCGGTGGGACCGCGCTCAACGATCTCAAAGAAGCGGCGACAGTCGGCGGAAAGAAGAAACCCACCAGACGGTGACCATCGGCCACGCCATCTCCGACGGCGCCAGAAAGGTACATGTAGAAGTACATATAGAAGGCCAGCCATGCAAGATGGAAGTGGACTCTGGGTCCTACCTTTCCATGATTGCATGGCGCGAAATCAAAAGACTGGTGCCTACTCTACAAAAGAGAAACGTGCATACACAAAAGATCATCATTAAAGACTACCAAGGGAACCGTGTCCCGGTAGTGGGCACCAAGAATTTCAACATAACTTACAAAGGCCACACTGAACAACTACCACTCACAATCGTCGATCGCGACCGCCCAAGCCTACTGGGTCTACAATGGTTCGCCCCGCTTAACATCGCGCTGACAGGTGTCAACCAAGTCACCATCGAAGCTTGGGAACAGCGGCTAACCCAGGAGTTCCAGGAGGTGTTCGATGGAGGCTTGGGCAAGTACCAGGGGCCCCTTATCTCGTTTGACTTAGACCCAAGGGTTCCCCCTAAGAGACTTAAACCTAGAAGGGTACCGTTTGCATTAAAACCAAAAATTGACGAGCAGCTCGACAAGCTCGTCAAACAAGGGGTATTGCAACCGATAGACCATGCCAGATGGGAAACCCCTATAGTGACCCCAGTAAAACCAGACGGGTCCGTGAGAATTTGCGGGGACTATAAGGCCACCCTAAATGGCGCATTACAACAAAGCGCCTACCCAGTCCCTATAGTACAACATTTACTACACTCGCTAGGAGGGGGCAAAGTCTTTGCAAAGCTTGACCTTGCCCAGGCATATCAGCAACTACCTGTAGACGAGAAAACGGCGGAAGCCCAAACAATAGTGACCCATCGAGGGGCTTTCAAGTGTAACCGGCTCCAATTCGGAGTCAGCGTGGCACCAGGCATTTTTCAAAGCCTGATGGAACGTTTGTTACAGGGCATAAAAGGGGTGGTGCCCTATTTTGATGACGTATTAATAGCGGCGCCAAATGAAGCCGAATTAGAGAACCGACTCAGACAAGTCTTAACAAAATTTAAAGAAACAGGACTTAAGGTTAAGTGAGAAAAATGCAATCTTTGTACAAAGCAAGTAGAGTTTTTGGGCTATCTCCTAGACCAGAAGGGCATTCACCCTACAACTAAAAAAGTAAAAGCCATCAAGGAAGCCCCCACCCCAAAATCCAAAACGGAATTACAAGCGTTCCTAGGATTACTAAATTTCTATAATGTTTTCCTACCTCAAAAGGCAACGGCGGCGGAGCCCTTACATAGACTCCTAGACAAGGAGGCAGCCTGGACTTGGGGGAGGCGAGAACAAGCCGCTTTTCAAAGAACCAAGGACCTCCTCACCTCCGATGCTGTCCTGATGCAATTTAGTGAGACTTTACCCCTAGCTGTCACTTGCGACGCATCACCCTTCGGCGTCGGCGCTGTCCTCAGCCACACCCTCCCAGACCAGAGAGAAGCACCCATCGCCTTTTTTTCCAGGACTCTGACCAAACCAGAGCGCAACTATAGCCAGCTGGACAAGGAAGCTTTGGCTATAGTTGCCGCCGTTAAACGTTTTCATGAATATTTGTACGGCCGCCCGTTCACCATCGTGACGGATCACAAGCCTCTGCTGGGCATCCTCACGGGAAACCGAGCCACTCCCAACATCTTGTCACCCCGAATGACAAGATGGTCGGAATTCCTGGCAGCCTACAATTACGAACTGCTACACAAGCCAGGTAAGAAAATCTCGCACGCAGACGCTTTAAGCCGCTCGCCCTTACCTGACTCAGAACCTGACCCAGCACCAACAACAAATACCTTGAGCATAGAAAGTTTACCTATTACCGCATCCGACATTGCCAGAGAAACCATTAAGGACAGGCGTCTGGCACGAATCTTGCACTGGTTAGAAAAAGGCTGGCCGGAAAAGGACAGTGACGAGACTTTTAAAACATTCCGCCAGCGCCAGACCGAACTGTCACTGCTGAGAGGATGCATTCTATGGGGTGACCGGGTGGTAATTCCAGATAGATTGCAAGAAAAAGTCTTGAGGATGCTACATGAGGGTCATCCTGGCATCGTCAGGACTAAAGCCCTGGCCAGAAGCTACGCTTGGTGGCCAGGGATGGACAAGCAAATTGAGGCATGGGTCGCCAAATGCCACCGATGCCAGGAGACCAGATCCAGCCCATCCGCAGCACCCATCCGGGATTGGGAAACACCACGGGGGCCCTGGTCCAGAATCCATCTTGACTTTGCGGGCCCCACAAATGGACATACATTTTTAATCACAGTCGACGCATATTCCAATTGGCTGGAAGTCAGCGACATGAAGTCCACTACCACAGAGGCCGTCATTAAAGAACTGTGTAAACTGTTTTCCACACACGGCCTCCCAGACGTCGTCGTCTCAGACAACGGACCCCAGTTCACGTCCATCGAGTTTGAACGGTTCCTGGCGGAAAGAGGTATCCGCCACGCATTAACAGCACCGGCGCATCCGGCGGCGAATGGTAGGGCGGAACGGATGGTCCAGTTTACAAAAAAGACCCTCAGGAAAATGGACCACGGGGAGATCAACGACAAAATCAACCGCCTACTCTTCATACAACACATCACTCCCAACACTACGACCAACAAGAGTCCGGCAGAGCTGTTGATGGGCAGAAAGCTGAGGTCTCCACTTGACAGACTGCACCCGACTTACAACCCGGAGCAGCCCCCAGACTCCAGCTCCAGGTTCCGGACATTTAACCCAGGTGACCTGGTATACGCAAAAAACATGACGGGGGACCCCCTATGGATCCCAGCCGTCATAACGCAAGTCACTGGTCCAAAGTCGTACCGGCTCCAAACCACGGATGGGCGAGCCTGGAAACGACACATCGACCAGTTAAGGTCCCGAACGGCGACTGACCTCAACCCCCAAGAAGCGAACCAAGGGGGGAGGGAATACCCGGAGAGACAATCGCAAAATAAAATAAACCAAAAATACTCACCAGAAAACAGCCATCGCGAGTCCCCTCCGGAGAAGAACCATCTGGCCAGCTCTACCGACTCGGAGAAGCCAAGCGGGAGCGGCGAAATCCGCAGCTCAACCGACCCGGTAGGCCCAGGCGGGAGCCACGGCGAAAGAACCGGCCCGATCATCCAGCCGGTTCGCAAAGAGGCAGGAGCAGCCAAAGGAACGACCGCTCCGGCCGAGTTACAACAGGAAAGTGAGTTGCGCAGGTCAACTAGGACTCGACAGAGCCCCGCCTACCTGCGTGACTACACCACCTGACGGACCATACCAAGGGGGGAGGGGTGTTGTGTATTCAAATGGTATACTCGAAATCCCCGAGCCTTGATTGGCCAAGGCACGGGGATTTCTGATTGGCCAGGCGAGCCGTGCTGATTGGCCCGATTGAGGTCTCCCACGATTGGTGCAAACCAAGAGCGGGAGACTTGAATCGCTGCCATTGGCCGCGGCCGCCTTGCGAAAGGTATAAAAGCCGCGGGCTTTTTGCCTTTCGCCGGTTCGGTTCCCCCTAGTTAATAAAGAGCTTTGAATGAAAGTCACCGACTCTAATCGTCTTTTTGCGGACACGACACAATGTATCACTTTTTTTGCCCAAAACCAATAGTATTCTTGTGGAGGCATGAAAGGTATGGAGACAGAAAAAGATTATGTGAGACCAATACTCAGTAAGGGTTTTAACAGTTCATGAGGCCTATGCTAACAACACCATTACTTTAAACAAACCAATTTTTAAATAGTCTATTTTATGGACTTTCTAAAATTCAGTTCCTTTCATTCTCTACAGTTCATGATATCTATTTTTGTATTCTGTTAAAATCCAAAAGCTAAATAATACATTTGCATGATGAGTAATTCACTTACAGATTTTTATTACCCCACATGGTGCTTTTCAAAATACAACCAATTGGTTAAATTCGATGTGAATGGTTCAGTCATGGATTATTAGCCCTGAAGCAAACTGATGCCACCATGTTGAGAGGCAATATAACAAAAATACCACATGCTAGGCAATAAATCTATCACTATCTAAGAGAGGTTGATATTCTACACTGGGATTAAATACATGGTACTAAAGGATGAAAATAAATTAAACAGCACTAAATAAATAAATTGTAACAGTGTGTTACTACTATTAGTACACTGGTATTGCAGAGCAATGAAAGGCTATCATAATAGTAGAGCAGACTAGGACAAATACAAAGACTTGTGTATTTTACTTCTCTTTCTGAAAAAAAATCCCATTCTTATTAAACAGTTCTGAAATGTCTCTGAATTTCAAGAGGAAAACAGGCATAGGGAGTACAAGTAGTCCTTGACTTATAACCAGGGGTGGGATTTAAAATTTTTAACAACCGGTTCTGTGGGCATGGCTTAGGTGGTGGGCATGGCTTGGTGGGCATGTTATTGGCTGGGTGTGGCCAACTCAATATCACTCACATCAAGGCACGGATCTCCTTGCCTGGCCTCTCATGACTGTGGGGATGCTGCAACAGTTGTAAGTATGAAAAATGGTCATAAGTCACTTTTGTCAGTGCCATTGTAACTTTGAATGGTCACACAAGCGAAGTACCAGCAAAGGAGGGGAAAAAAACTCCAGAGAAGTTCCTGAGACAGGAAGTCTAGTCCTGCCAAGAATATAATAAGGGTTAACGGAGAGGCAGTTTCTGTAAGCAACACCAGAATGTTTCCTTCCTGCCTTCCTTACAGGATTAGGCCAGTAATTTCTTCTAACAACTGGTTCTCCAAACTGCTTAGTATATTAACAACCGGTTTTAGAGAATAGGTGTGAACTGGTAGAACCCCACCCCTGCTTATAACCCAGTGCTTACCAACTGTTTGAAGTAATAACAGATCCTAAAAAGGTACTTCCTAACCAGTGGTGGGATTCAATTGTTTTTACTAGCAGTTCTGTGGGCATGGCCAGGTGGTCATGTGACTGGATGGGCATGGCTATGTGGTCATAAGACTAGAGGGGGGTCAAAAGTCTTTTTTTCTTTCGCAGCACCCCCCATGCCCCGTTTTTGGCCTAGTGGGCCTAAGGGAAGCCTCACGGGTGCTGAAAAAAGAAGCATTTTGAAGCCTTCTGAGGTAAGTACAACAGCGAGGGGGGATCAGCTGTGCCGCATGATTTAGATTAGCTACTAAGGAAGAAATCTGACAATTCCCTGCTTTCTAGCTAATCTAAATCGCATGGTACAGCTGACCGTTGGAAATACCAGTTCGGCTGAACTGCTAGCATTTTTTTTTTACTACCGCTTTGGGTGAACTGGGCCGAACTGGCAGCATTTCACGTCTGTTCCTAACATCTTCCAAATGTGGGGTGGGGGCTTGAAAAAACACCAAAGATTCAATATTAATCCAAGGAAAACAGCTTTATTGTAGCATTTCTGCAGAAACGGGTTCCTGCCCTGGCAGGTGGGAGGAACCCAGAGCAAAGTTTGCATTCTATTTTATACCCTGACCTACCGCCCCATCCTAGGATAGCTTGGTTTACAATCTACCTATTGAATTTCAGTATACAATTCATCACTAAATATGGGACATCAGGAAGTTAGATGCTTCCTAACACGTACATATTTTCCCAGAGCACAACGTGTGATTGTTCAATGTTTCAAATTCTCCCTTTGCAGTAGAAAAGTATCAAACTCGCAGTTTTGAAGTTTGAGTCACAGTTACACAATACACAATGGATTTTATTCATGTTTTCCTCTTATAATTCCCCCCTTTTCTGCTTACATTCTTGACTCAAACTCACGCAACAGATCCCCAGCCTATTTTAGAGCCATCTCCTTCTGAAACATCATCAGAGGTTCCTCCTCCTGCTTCCCGGATCTTGAACCTAAAGTTTTCCCTAATCTTCCACACATTGCTATTACACCAGGGAAACACTGAACACAACAACACAACATCACACAGCATATAATAATTAATATAATTCCCATGATTGTAGATCTCAACCAAGCAGTGCTGGGCAGCCAAGACCATAATGCCCCCCCACAAATCTGGAAATGAGGAATCACCTCCCTGTAATAATGGATTAGAACGAATGCGTTCCTCCATCGTTTGCACTGTTTTTGTAATATTGGGTTGGAAATCATGGATATATACACAGCAATGGGAATGAATCAAAGTACACACACACCCTTTTGCAGCTAATACAATGTCTAATGCATATCTATTTTGCAAAGCCACTTTTCTAACTTCAGAAAGTTCTGTGTTGAGCATTTTGATTGTCTTGATAGTATCATTAAACATGGCTATTGTAAAGTTATTCAGAATATGTAATTCATGGCTACTCCTAACAGTGCCAGCATTCCCCGTGCTATCTGTGTTCCCAGTATCCCATAACTGGATACCAAACACAGGCAACAGATCTCTCCTTAGCAAATTCACTCCAGCAGCCTCAGTCACCACTTCATTCATTTCCAGTCTGATTTGTTCAAACACCCTCATATCCTGTGATTTTCCACTCACCCCCACTACTTTTATCATTTTCCTTGATCTATGTGCACCCTTTATTGGGGCACACACAGAAGTCCGGCTTGCGCCAGTGTCTATCAGAAACAGCCGCTCCTGATGGTCAGGACCCACTGAAATGTTTACCAATGGCTCCCCGCAGGTCCTCTTAAAGGAGCCGGAACAACTCTAATCATACAATGCATAACTCCTCTCTTCCCGGTTGGTAGGACACTCGCGTGCAAAGTGTCCTTCCTTCCCACACCTAAAGCAGCTTCTATCCATTCCAGGCTGTCTCATTCCCATCCCTCTGAAACCTCTTCCTCTGAAACTTCCTTGCATTCCACCTCGCCTTCTCTCACCCTGGCCTCCCATTGCCCCCCTTACACTTTTCTTCACCTCATTCTTAGCTGCAGCCTGCACAGCTGCAACCATCATCTGTGACTTCTGTCTGGTTTTTAAAGTGTCTCTGTAGTTCTAACTGTTTGACCACCTCATGAGCATTCTAATGAAGTTTTGGAAGAGTCTTTTTCAATTCTCACAACTCGGCTGGTTTTATGGGGGCAGCCACAAAGACTGTCACCGGGTTGCCTGCAGCATTGATCCCATTAGGAACTTCCCTAAGAGGAAATGCATCCACTTCAGGTTTTTCTCTGAAGGGAAAATTTTGAACACTTCTCTTCTTAACTGTTCCACTTCTTTTCTCAGTCACAGATAGGGAGGTGGCTGAGGAGGGGGTTGTGCCACCGGCAATGGTGGTGGTGCCATAGGAACGTTGGCAGGCGCGTTATTCAAATTAGGATTTGCGGGCGGCGAACTCTGCAGCCAATCGTCCGTCTCATTCTCATTGTCTTTTTGTTGAGACATGTATTGACCCTCGATTGGAGGGACGGGATCTTCAAATTTCACATGCTATGTATGCAATTTGAGTGATCATTTTGTGTTGGAGAATATAGTCTCTCAATTTGGTTATCCAATAGGTACTGGTTTCCCCCTCAGGACTCCAGTGATATGGAAATTTAGGATCAATCAGAGGATATTTTGACCATCGGTCTCGACAAAGATAAATCATGTTTTTCTTTTTGAGATGTCTGGTGAATTCCTTTAGATTTGGGGAGAACCTACTGCTAGAGTAGCTGTCCCAGGGGAGAATCTATCAGAATTGATTTCCTGCCATTGTCAGTTTTTCCCTGTCCCAGACAGGCTTCCTCCTGGTCTCCAAGACCCTTGCTTTGTCCGTTTCCCATCTCTCAGTTTTTCCCTGTCCCAGACAGGCTTTTTCCTGGTCTCCAAGACCCTTGCTTTGTCTGTTTCCCATCTCTACTCTTCCAGACTCCCAGAGTCTTGACTCACCAGTCCAGTCCTCCAGCAGACGCTGGATTCTCCCAGAGAGTTTAAGGACCCCTCTCTTTCAGACTCCTAGTCCTAGTCCTCCAGCAGATGCTGGATTCCCCCAGGGAGTTTAAGGACCTCTTCCCCCTCCCTTTTCTTTTTCTGACTGCAAATGAAAGGAACAAAGTTTTACCTGATCACTCCAGACCTATGAGGTAGTGGATGTGTGGGCGTCCCCAACTCAGACTTTCCTCTATTCTCTTTTCGATAGTCCCAGACTATCAGCCGGCAAAACGCTGTTTCCAAGGATCGTCTGGATTTCCAGTTGCCTCTGGAGCAGACCAGAATTCGGGGAGGAGGCACCTCTCAATGGGAGGTCGTGGCCACTACTCACCTAGTCCACGGCTTCCAGAAGACCACAGTTGAGGCTCCTGGCTTGGCTCGCCAAATTGTGGGGTGGGGGCTTGAAAAACCACCAAAGATTCGATATTAATCCAAGGAAAACAGTTTTATTGTAGTATTTCTGCAGAAACGGGTTCCTGCCCTGGCAGGTGGGAGGAACCCAGAGCAAAGTTTGCATTCTATTTTATACCCTAACCTACCCATCCTATGATAGCTTAGTTTACAATCTACCTATTGAATTTCAGTATACAATTCATCACCAAATATGGGACATCAGGAAGTTAGATGCTTTCTAACACATACATATTTTCCCAGATTTTCCCAGAGCACAACGTGTGATTGTTCAATGTTTCAAATTCTCCCTTTGCAGTAGAAAAGTATCAAACTCGCAGTTTTGAAGTTTGAGTCACAGTTACACAATACACAATGGATTTTATTCATGTTTTCCTCTTACACTAACATCTTCCGAAGTTCAGATGGTGCCCTCCAAAAATATTTGCCCAAGTAAATACCAAGACTTTCCATTTGCCTTTCATGTTTTAGTCAGAAGGTTTGCATATGTGTAAGTATATGTATCAGAAATGGCCTTCAGCAGCTTCTGACCAGTTCTGGAGAACCGGTAGCGGAAATTTTGAGTAGTTTGGAGAACCGGCAAATACCACCTCTGACTGGCCCTGCCAACCCCATCTATTCTCTGCCTCCTGAGTTGCAGCTGATCGGCTGGGTCTTCTTTGGTTGCCCTGCACAGAGGAACGGAGCTGGAAAGCAGGTTAGTGGGGTGGGGGAGGGAATGGAGATTTTGCAGTATCCTTCCCCTGCCACGCCCACCCAGCCACATCCACAGAACTGGTAGTAAAAATTTTGAATCCCACTACTGACATGTATGTATGCACACGTGTAACATATATGAGTACATTTATAAACCCACAACAGAAGTAGGGTTTATACTGTTTAGTTGATTTCTTGCTAAAATCTAATAGCACGTGTAAAGCCTTAGCATAATTTATTAGAACAATTAGAATGCTTCCTTGTTGTCTGCTAATTAGATTATACTTTGTAGTGATAATTACACCAGACAAAAGAGAAGAATAGTTTTAGATTTCTAAAATTATCTATAGACTACTTGAGGAGAGAATGATCAATAACACTAATCTAGTGGAACACACGTTCCTGAAAAGTGATATATTTTCTTGATAGATACCCTAAATAATCACCGTGGTTTTTTGAAGTCCATCTTAAGCCTCATCCTCTCGAAGAGAAGCATCGACACAGAGGAATATTTCTGAAGCAATTGTCATACATCAGGAATGGCAACAAATATGTTCTGAGCTTCAACATAAAAGCACTGGAGTTATTCTTTATGTTCAGCTGCAGAAAGAGGGAACAAGATAATTACGTGCCTGTTTGATCTCTGGGAATCAACACAGAAGACATTCCTGCAGGTCCTCTTCCTAAATCAAACTTGCTAAAAAAAAAAGAAGAAGGATGCTCTTAGTAGATCTTTTATAGAGCTATCATATTTGATTGTCTGGGATTTTGCAGCCCATATATAGTAAGTCTACTTTTTAAGGATGCATCCATAAGTTTGCAAGAAGGAGCAGGCCAGTAGTTTCAAAATCACCATTGTCTATAATAGATAGGAATGACCTCATGCATACTTTTTGTATGCCATCCAGAGTTGCAGTCATATACAGTAAATGTGATGGACAGATGGATAGACGGATGCTGGAGGGAACTAGTGCCTGGACCCTGATGGCTCCCAGGTGGGGAGAGGGGCAAGCATGAATCATGACCAGATGACTCAGCCCAGAAAAGCCCACTTTTGGGGGGGTGGAGCTAGAAAGCGAGGGGAGGATGCCTTTGGAAATTGAGTGCAGGAAAGCTTCAGGTCGATAGCTGTCAAGAGCAAGTTGCCCTGTCACTGTTTGCCCCTCTCCCTGCCCAGGAGCCATCACTTATGACCATTGTAGCAACCCCATGGTCATGCGATTTGTATTCAGATGCTTGACAACTGACTCACAATTATGACAGTTGCAGTATCCCAGGTTCATGTGGTCTCCTTTTGCAATCAACTGCCAAGCAAAGTCAACGAGGAAACTGTTGTATGTACATTTGCATACTCGTAATACAGTGTTCCGATTGGACAATCACCACCGCCTAGCAATTGGTGGTTAACAATGGATAATGATTGGCCGCCTAAATGGCAGGAGGTTTAAAATGATGCCATTGGTTGCGAGCCGCGAGCAGCCGCTATAAAAGAGGCTGCTGCGGCTCGAGTTTAGTTGAAGTTACTGACAGTTAAATAAAGAGCTGAACTCAACTCCGGTCTTGAGTCTACTTTGTTCTGGCGATAGAACAGAAACCAGATTCACTTATCAACCGTGTTACTAATTTAAGATCTGCATTAATTCACTAAACAAACGTGGTAAAAAAAGTCGTAAAATGGGATTTGTTAAACTTATTTAACAAATTTCTTGCTTAGCAACGTAAATTTTGGGCTCAATTGTGTTCATAAGTATAGCAGAACAGAGTTGGAAGGTTATCTAGCCCAACCTACTGCTAAGCAGCAGACCCTACACCATTTCTGAACAAGTGGGAGTCCAGTCTCTTCTTGAAAGCTTCCAGTGATGAAGCTCCCACAACTTCTGAAGGCAAAGCTGTTCCATTGCATTCCTCCCCCCCCCGCTTTAACCAAAGCATTGGTTGATTGTTCCAACCGTTAGAAAATTTCTCCTGATTTCTAGGTTGAATCTCTCCTTGATCAGTTTCCATCCATTCTTCCTTCTCTGGCCTTCAAGAGCTTTGGAAAATAGGTTGACCACTTCCTCTCTGTGACAGCCCTTCAGTTGAGAATTCCTGTATTCTTTGTACTTGGCTGGCTCAGGACTTCTGCGAATTCAAGTCCGCAAGTCATAAAAGGGCCATAATTCCTCCCCCCTTGCTTTAACCAAAGCAAGTCCCACTGAAAAGTGCATTGAAAGCTTTCCGGTGTTCACTCTGCCGCCACAGCCGCTGCTTCATTCAGGTTTGAGAGAGTTACTGCAACCTCCAAGGATTCAAATCAAGGTCACCTAGAGCAAGTGAGGGAGGAGAAACCTGCCTCTCCTCTTGATATCTGAGCCCCATTTCCCAGATGGGATGCTTACCGTTCTTTGAAAGCTCAGTAAAATTCTACATTTGTTTTCAATCGAGTGAAAAGAAACACATTCCTGAATTTCTCATGAGACCAGCACAAAATCTAAACTCTTCACTGATAAGCAAATAGAACATGTCACAGGCAGTACAGAGTCAATCATTTTACCAAAGAAGGTGCAAATAATAATGTTGTGGATTTTAAAAGAGAGAGAGAGACAGAGCCAACCAGGGGGAGCAGGATTGCAAGCTAGGATATGTTTGATAGAAGATGGCGTACCTTGAATATAATCAGACGCATTGAAATGTATCAGATTAATTGTACAGGGGTTAATAACACATTTGTAAATGATTTAATTAAATGCCTCTAAGGTCATCTTGCTTAATGTCTGGAGAAAGAAACAACGTATACCATAGTGTACTGGAACAGATATGGGCTGGCTTAAAGAAAATCACTCAGGGCTACTTGCAGAGGGCAAGAAAATACAAGGGTCACTAAAGCCAAAAGGAATCTGGAAAAAAAGTTAATATAACATCCAGATGATTCTGGTATTGACTTTAGGTAATATAGAACAGCCTTCTATTAACGTTTGATATGAAATCTTTGAAAAGAATGCAAAGCATAAAGGAATCATTTGGCTGAATGAATGGCTGTTCTAAATAGCTTAGGGCTGTGATGGTAAATCTATGGTACACATGCCAGAGGTGGCTTAAAGAGCCCTCTCAGTGCGTCATCACCAGCTGATCTTTTGAGTTTTGGCACTGGCCAGCTGGTCTTTGTGGATGCTGGAGCAAAAAAATGCTATTCTGGGGGCCATTTTCCGGCTGTTTTGGGAGCCAAAACAAAGAAACCAGAAAATGGCTTGAAAAATGGCCTGAAAACGCCCTCAAAATGCCCCAGAAACAGATATGCGGACACCGGCCAGCTGGTCTTTGGTTTTCTGGTATGCCCATGGACGTGAGTTCTGGTTTGGGCACTCAGTGCCAAAAAAGATTCACCATCACTGGGTTAGGGAATATAGGAAAGCCTGAAATAAAAGATTCTGTTTTTAATAGTGTTTAATGACAAGATTTCTCCCCCCTCCCCAAAGTTACACTTCATGAAATTTTGGGGATGATTATAATAGACCTCTTTGACTTCAACTCTTCACAAATATAATTTTGGAACGACCATATCACATAGGAATTTTGGGAAAGATGAAATTAACTTTGAATTATTTCAAAGGTATTTCGTTGTATACCGTTTCCAACACACTGCATGAGTTCAACAGGCCAAAAGTGCTGGTTTTCATTTATACTCAATGTCCAATGCATTTCGTTGCAGTGTCCAAAAGGAGTCAGCCAACATTGATGGATTCCAGTTGCTCTGATACCAATTTTCCATTATGGCAATGTCCTGGTGAAAATTTTCACCATGTCCATCATCGACTGCATCTAGATTTTTGGGAAAGAAGTTTAACTGTGAATGCAAATGAATCAAATGAATCTTCAATGCAGGGGTGGGATCCAACAGGGTTAACTACTGGTTCGGTGATTTACAAGGTTCAGTGATTTACAATGTGCTTCCCTGCACACTGCCAGCACACGCCTGTAAATCGTCATCAACTTGGTGCCTGGACAGCTGAGCAGCACTGCATGCTGAGAAGCAGCCTTTTAAAAAGTACTTTTTTCCTGCTTTTTAAACTGCAGCTGTGCCTTTCATGCAGTGAAGTTGAAAACGCAGGAAATAAAGGTCAGGTAAAAGCCCGGGCGAGCGGATTGGCAAAAACATAGCAGACATAGAACCAGTTCTATGTCTGCTGCTCTTCAGAGCTACGATTCTACAAAGGTGGACAGAATGGGTAGAAACCCACCCCTGCTTCAGTGTCATGTTGCACTTCATGATCTTGTATGCTATAAGGCAGGGGTGTCAAACTCACAGCATTACATGACGAATTGACACTTAATTTTTCCCCTTCACTAAACTGGTGTGGCCAGCACCTGATGCACCTGACCCAGGGGCCGGGAGTTTGACAACCCTGCTATAAGAAGTTTATTAACCAGCTGAATGTAGTTTAGTGCTCTGTAATGCTCAATGACCTCTTTGAATGCTTTCCAAATGATTTTTCTCTGGCCCCACTAGCAGATCTTTGAACTGCTTGTCATTGATGACTTATCTGATCTTTGGACCACCAAGAATGCCTTCCTTAACCTTGGCATCAGTTATTCTTGGAAACATCTATCTCAAATAAGAAAAACTTTTACCTTCCTTGTTCATTGTTTGACAACAATTTTCATCGGTCCAAGTTTTATGTGAAGTGGAGGCAAAAATATTTTTGTCACGTCAACCAAATGCTTCATGTGGCATATTTTTCTCTCCTGGAACCAAATTCTTTCTAAGTAGTCATTTCTTTTTCCTATAATGTGACACTTGCACAGCTGTCCCATTCACATATATAACAACATCACTTGATTTGATCAAGCTTGGTATATCTGAGCTGTATTCTAAGCAACAAACCCACCACTTTTCAATCTCCATAGATACTCCAGTTGTACCTGGTATACTGGATGTGTTTTTGCAACAGCCCATTTTTTGTATGTTTCTTTTATATGTGCAACATAGCCCATAGGTACTGAAAGTTATACATTTCTATTGTGTAAAAACAGACAATTTCTATAATGTGACAGGTTAAGTTGCAAGTTATTTTTGTGTTAAGCAGCCAAAAATATATAAGATGTGTTCAGGATGTAAAATCTGCGATCATTACATGAAGAACAGCCTTATATTAAGGCTTGATATGAAACCTTTGATAAACATGTGTTAAGTATGAGTTAGATATAATCCAGTTTTTGAATACTGTATCTTTGTTAGGTGTACTTCTAGGGTGCTGGTTATGAATCAACGGATTAGTAATTCCTAAAGACAATCCTTTCCTTTCAGTTCTTAATAAGGAATAATACTGACTTATCCCTTCAAGGATGTCACTTAGCTAAATAACCGTCCCTTTAAATAAGTACCCTCATGTCACCAAAGCCCTCAAGGACTTCTTGATCACCTCAATAAGCTAATAGCAGCCAGCTTTAATTGTTCTTTCTCATTCGATCCCAAGGAAACTATCACTATTCTGAATGTTGCTTAAATGGGCTGATAAGGAAGAAACAAATGAAATTAAAGTAAGTGCTTTTGGTAAGGAAAAAGCTGGACTCCACCTGAAATGACGTCTGTTTTGAATGGGATTATAAGCAAAACGGCATGTTTGCTCTTTGGAAAGATTCCTTAACCTCCGTGGTCATTGTAAGTACTGTAGTGAAGAGTGTGGTTGTATAACTATGGTTATTGTCCCACTAATTGTGACTTTACATCAGGGGTGTCAAACTTGCGGCCTACGGGCCGGATGCATCATGTGCTGGCCACGCCCATGCCCAGTTTAGCAAAGGGGAGGAGTCCTGATATGTCCCTTGATGCTGGGCATGGCTTTCTAACTAGGCATGGCTTGATGGGCATGTGACTGGCTGGGCATGGCTTGTATGTAAATATTATAAATATGTAAATATTGAATTTTTTATTTAAAATAAAACAACTTCTATCCAAAATCAAGCAAAGCAGGCAGGCAGATTGAGTTGCTCATAGAATCACAGATTCACTCAGAGATCTACCTTTCTGTAATCTGCTGCCTGAGTCTGTCACATAAAATTTGCTTGCAAGCAAACTCATAAAATTTGCTAGCAAGGAAACTCACAAAATTAACTCCCAACATACCATGTATGTAAATATTGATTTTTTTTATTTAAAAAGAGCAACTTTTACCCAAAATCAGGCAAAGCAGGCAGGCAGATTGAGTTGTTCACAGAATCACAGATTCACTCAGATCTACCTTTCTGCAATCTATTGCCTGAGTCAGCACTGAAAAATAGAAGCTTCAGTCCTAAGGAAGGTTCAGCTCTGCTCTCAGACCACTTCTCCCCACCCCCAATACCACCCCCGACTGGGCCTCTCGGGGGAGCCTCCTGGGTAAAGGCAAAGCAGTACAACAGTAATTTAGATTAACTAGAAAGCAAGAAATCCAACAATTTTCTGCTTTCTAGCTAATCTAAATCTCCTGGCACAGCTGATAGTTGGAACAGCTGATTGTCAGGGGGGGAAAAGGAAAAATAGCAACTTACCAAAAATTAGGCTAAGGCACAACACAGGCACGTTGGATGGCATGCATGCCTGGTAAGGAGTGACTGGACAGGGCAGAGCAGGGCCAGTCAGTGGTATGATTTGCCGGTTCTCCGAACTGTACAGAATCATAACAACGAGTTCTATAGAACCAGTATGACCAGGTGAGGAAGGAATGGAATTTTGCAGTAACTTTCCCCCAAGAGTGAGGAGGGAATGGGGATTTTACAGTATCCTTCCCCTGCCATGTCCACTAAGCCATTTCCACCAAGCTATGCCACGCTCACCAAGCAGTGCCCACAAAATTTTTTGAATCCCCACTGATTGGATGAAATATCATATGCTGCATTTCAACAGTAGGGCAGGGTCAGATCACAAACCAAGACTGAATTCATTCATATTTACATTTGTGGGGGGTCTTTGGTGGTTTCTGAGTTTGGATATCAGTGTATCAAATATCAATAAGTAATAATCTTCTTCTTTAGTTCCATTAAGATACAGTTTACACCTGGAGCTACACTAAAGAGTTTAGGGGAGCAAATGCAGACATAAAGCCACCAGCTTTGCATTCCTGGTTCATTAGCAACCCATCAACACTTCACCCCATTGATTCATGTATCTGTACCAGATTTAAAGGGTGATTACTTTCTCCTTCACTTTCTCTACTCTTTGTTCTAGGTGTTTTTTTTGTTGTTGTTGTTTTTTAAAAATCCCTCTTAAACCTTGACATATTGATTCTCAGTAATAATCTTAAAAGTGCAAATAAAAATCTCTGTCTCCTTAAAATTATGATGATACTTTCCTGATGATCCACACAACAATGCAAGGAAGCCAGAAAATGTCTGTCAGTGTCTTTATGGACATATAATCCACATAATGTAAATGGAAGCCTTATGTACTCTTTTGTTCTGTTTATCTTTAGTTCAGATTACTTCACTGGTGCATTAAAAATTGGTTAGCTCTTATGTCCTAAAATATATCAACTGCTTTCTTTATGGCTGTTACATTATTTAATGTTTTCTCTGCTCATTCCTCTTAGGGGGGTAATATAATGACCAACACCACATGATTTGTGTCTTATCTAAATACTGTAACAATCCCACTTTCCATTTGGTTCCTTCATTAAAAAAACAGAACAGGACCTCATACAGACACTTTGCTTTCCATAGCATTTCTAAAATTCACAGTGATGATTAGTGGTAAATCCAAAGAACTATCTCACCCCAATGGCTTGCCCCACCCATCCTGGAAGAAGGGGCATGCTGTGGACCCTGTCAGTCAAATTATTTTGGCTGACAGGGTCCAGAAGAAGAGCTTTTTCTGCTGTGGCTCCTTTGGAACATTTTACCTTCTTGAAGCAGAGGTGGGTATTCGGCAGGTTCTGACCAGTTCTAGAGATCCGGCAGTGGAAATTTTGAGTAGTTTGGAGAACTGACAAATACCATCACTGACTGGCCCCACCCCCATCTATTCTCTGCCTCCTGAGTCCCAGCTGATCGGCTGGGTTTTCTTTGGTTGTCCTACACAGGAGAACGGAGCTAGAAAACAGGTTAGTGGGATGGGGAGGGAATGAGAATTTTTCAGCAACCTTCCTCCTGGAGTGGGGTGGGAATGGAGATTTTGCAGTATCCTTCCACTGCCACTCCCATCAAGCCATGCCCACAGAACTGTCTTGAGGTGAGATCAGCACCAACCCATCCTAACCTTCCATAAGGGGCCTGACCCCAACACAGATGCATCATTCTGGAGGCACTATCAGCTTAAGAGAAGACTGGACCTCTCCCTAGCATATGAAGATTCTCAGTCATTCACATAATGGTTGTTCCAAAGGTGCTTTTTCAAAAGTCAACTGGTCTTTCTTCATTTTTCCTTGAATCTGAAGTAGCTCCTTGGATGACAAAGAAATTTCTTCAAGGAAAAAACAAAGCAAGTCCAGTTGATTTTTGAAAAAGAAACTTTGGGACTCCCCCGTACTTCATGCTCCCCTCCTCCCTTTCTTTTAATGGTATTGTACCTGGTTCAGTGGTTAGAATGCAGTATTGCAGGCTAAGTCATTGCTCACTGCCAGGAGTTCGATTCTGATCAGCTCAAGATTGACTCATCCTTCCATCCTTCCAAGGTCGGTAAAATGAGGACCCAGATTGTTGGGAGGGAAACATGCTGACTCTGTAAACCATTTAGAGAGGGCTGTAAAGCACTATGAAAAGGTATATTGCAAGTGGTATTGCTATTGCTAACCGTCTTTAGAAATTGGATAATTCTTGCATTCTTAGGTTGAGATGCCCTTCACTTCCTGGATAGTCTAGTGGGATTTTGGCCAAATTATATCTCTGCCCTAATTTGGGGATCACATCAGAAATAGATGTGATCTTTTTCAGGCACCCAATGCCAATCCTTTCCATATTAGGAAATAAACCCAGCAAACAACTTGTAAAGACCACTTGTACGATCAGGACTTGAAAGCGTCTGTAAAATTGTTTTCTGTTGTGAATCAATAAATGTATAATAAAGATCATTAAGAGCTTGAAGTAAAGTGCAAGGTTCTGGCCCTGCACTTCTGATTGGCGGATAATAGCAACATCAGATTGGTCCATTCAGGAGAATCCGATTGGCTATTAACGAGCCTCTTCCATTGCTTAATGGAGCTAGCGCTCCCTGTGTTTCATTGGTTAAATAAGTTAAGAGTTGCCTATATAAAGGGTCCCATCGTGGCCATCGGGCTGAGCTGTTTCACATGTAAATAAAGAGTTTGAAGTTCACTGTTTCACTGGCTTGTCTCCATCCTTGCACCCATGCTCAGAACATAACACTGGCGACGAGGGTAGGATGTGGAGACATCAGAGTGCGCTGAACGACGAAGAACCATAACCGAGCACGTGGCTGAACGCACCAACGGCGGAACCATGTCCGGCAGCATCATACCACCTGCTCCATTCGACCCGGCACAAGAAGACTGGGACTCATATATGGATCGCTTCCAGATGTTTCTGGAAACCAACAATTTAAAGGATGCCACTACCGGAAAGAAACGAGCAGTATTCCTAACGCATTGCGGGCCAACCGTATTCAAGATGGCCAAGGCACTAGCAAAACCGGCAGAAGTAAAGTCTATGGACTAGGATGTCCTCGAACCACTGCTAAGGGCTCACTACGCACCGACCGTGCCAACGCTTGTGAGAAGGCATGAATTCTATCAGAGAAGTCAGTGGAAAGGCGAAAGCGTTGCTGATTTCATCGCGGATCTCTGGAATCTGGGAGGCCTATGCGAGTTTACCGACTTAGAAGAAGCTCTAAGAGACTGAATTGTTCTGGGATTAGATGCACCAGGCACTCAGAGTAAATTAATGGCAAAGGGCGACATTACCCTTAAAGACGCCATAGCTGAAGCTACTGCAGCAGAAGCAACCAGGAAGTCGGCTGCCCAAATGTGCCACACACACGCACCGGTTCGCCAACGAGCCAGCGACATTTCACCTCAGTCAGAGGGACAGCTAGAAACGGCCCACCACGAGGACCTCGACTCGTCGTCAGACAGCAACAAGGAAGAGATCCATCGACTTCGGTCCGAATGGGACCAACGCCAGAAATCACAGTACCAATGCGCCGGGTGTGGAGCACGCCACCCCCGGTCTGAATGCAAATTCCTCGACGCGCTCTGCCATGTGTGTGGGAAAAGAGGCCATATAGGTCGGGTCTGCAGAAGCAAGCCAGGACCCAGTCAGCCCTCAAGGGGGACTAACTACTGCCAACCGACAGGAAGTCGTCCCGTGATGAGAGAACCCGTGAACCACCAACGGAACAACCACTCCTACAGAAACAAAACCCTAAACCACCCAACAAAGCGAGAAGAGGCTCACCAAACGATCACGATCAGTCACGCCTCATCTCTGGATGCCAAAAAGATCCTAGTGAAAGTGGCCATCGAAAACCAGCCCTGCCTGATGGAAGTCAATTCAGGATCGTCCCTCTCGATGGTTTCCTGGAAGACCCTCAAGCAGCTCATCCCCACTATCCATAGACAAGACCTCTGGTTCCAAAGGCTCATACTTAAGGACTATCAAGGAAATCGAATCCCGGTTGTTGGATCCAGCCGAGTCCGGGTATCATTTAAGAACCGTACAGCATTTCTACCCCTGACTGTAATCGACAAGGATCGGCCTAGTTTGTTAGGCCTCCAATAGTTCGCTCCACTTGGAATTGAAGTAGCCGGCATTCACCGAACCTACAGCAGCAATTGGGAAGAAGACCTCATCCACGAATTCCAGGATATCTTCTCAGAAAAATTAGGCGAGTACAAGGGGACCCCTATATCGTTTAACCTCAATCCTGAAATAGCTCCCATGCGCCTTAAGCCTCGTCGAGTTCCATTTGCCCTTAAACCAAAGATTGACGAGCAGCTTGATAAATTAATAGCTCAGGGAGTGCTAGAACCCACCAATCACTCTCCCTGGGAAACCCCAATCATAATGCCCATCAAGCCGGATGGATCAATAAGAATTTGTGGGGACTACCGAGCCACCCTGAACCACGCCCTTCAACAAAACGCGTACCCGGTACTGGTGGTACAACACCTCCTCCATTCCCTGGGGGGCGGAAAAGTATTCTCTAAACTAGACTTAGCCCAGGCATACCAACAACTGCCTGTTGACAAAAAAAACAAAACGGCAGAAGCCCAAACAATCGTTACACACAGAGGTGCGTTTAAATGTAACCGACTCCAGTTCAGAGTGAGCGTAGCCCCGGAAATCTTTCAAAGCTTAATGGAGAGGCTATTACAAGGGATAAAAGGTGTTGTTCCATATTTTGATGGTGTGTTAATTGCAGCCCCAACCCAGAAAATACTAAAGGAATGCTGAGGTTGATTCTCCAGAGATTTAAAGACTCTGGTCTCAAAGTTAAAAAGAACAAGTGTTATTTATGTACGGATCGCGTGGAATTTTTGGGATATTTAATTGATAGTCAAGGCATTCACCCCACAGATAACAAACTCAGGGCGATCAAGAATGCTCCAAAACCCCGGAACAAGGCCGACCTCCAGGCTTTTCTGGGCCTTATCAATTTTTATAACATTTTTCTGCCTCACAAAGCAACCGTAGCTGAGCCCCTACATCGTTTATTGGACAAAAAAGCGGGTATGGGTATGGGGACGTAGAGAAGAACAGGCGTTTCGACATGTAAAAGATTTATTGACTTCTGACTCTGTCCTGATGCAGTATAACGAGACTTTGCCTTTCACGATCACGTGTGATGCATCCCCATTCGGGGTGGGCGCCATTTTAAGCCACATTTTGCCAAACGGTAATGAAGCCCCTGTTGCTTATTTCTCAAAGACGTTATCAAAAACAGAACGCAACTACAGTCAACTTGACAAGGAGGCCCTTGCTATAGTCTCCGCGGTTAAGAAATTTCATGAATATGTGTATGGCCGAGCATTTACCCTAATGACTGACCACAAACCTTTGCTGGGAATAATTGCGGGAAATAGGCCAATACCGTATATATTATTTCCCAGAATGACCCGCTGGTCAGAATTTTTGGCGGCATACAATTAAAAATAACAACATCGCCCAGGGAAAGCCATTCCCCATGCTGACGCATTGAGCCGTGCACCTCTTCCAGAGACTATTGATGACCCCGCTCCGACGGTCACAATGCTGCAGATCGAGACACTTCAAACGCCGCCATTAACGGCCTGGGATATCACGATGGAAACGAAACGCGACCCCATTTTAGCACGAGTCCTCAGTTGGGTCGAGCGGGGATGGCCGGTAGACCAAATATCTGATGACTACACCCCATTCAAAAATCGGCAAATGGAACTATTTTCTCAAAAGGGCTGCATTATATGGGGTGATAGAGTCATCGTCCCAGAGCGGTTGCGACCAGCGATACTAAGGACCTTGCACGATGGCCACCCCGGCATTGTGCAAATGAAAGCCCTCACACAAAGCTACGCGTGGTGGCCGGGTATTGACAAGCAGATAGAGACATGGGTAAAAGCCTGTCGCAAATGTCAGGAAGTAAGCAACGCCCCGCCGAAAGCAACCCCAACCGAATGGGAAACGCCAAGGGGACCATGGTCCCGCATTCATCTGGACTTTGCGGGTCCTACTAAGGGACACACATTCTTACTGACGGTGGATGCCTACTCAAACTGGCTTGAAATCCATGAAATGAGGATCACAACGACCGAAGCAGTCATCAGGAAACTGGACAGACTCTTTGCGACACACGGATTACCAGACATTCTGATATCTGACAACGGGCCTCAATTTACCGCGCTGTCCTTCGAACAGTACCTGGCGGACCGCGGTATCCGACATGCGCTGATTTCACCAGCGCATCCTGCGGCCAACGGAAGGGCCGAGTGCATGGTACAATTCATCAAGAAAACCTTGCATAAGATGGACTATGGTGACATAGAAGACAAGATTAACCGGATACTCCTTTTACAGCATATCACTCCACATAGCATCACCAATAAAACTCCCGCCGAGTTATTAATGGGACGGAAGCTCCGCTCCCACCTCGACTGCCTACATGCAGCATATGACCCTGAAAAGCCACATGGTTCTAGCGGGAAATGTCGCAATTTCCAAGTAGGCGATTTGGTTTTCGCTAGGAACTTTTCTGGCGATCCATTACGGGTCGAGGCAACTATAGTACAAGTAACTGGCCCTAGATCATACCGTGTAAAATGCTGCGACAATAGAATTTGGAAATGCCACATTGATCAGCTGCGTTCAAGGCTACAGAAGGGGATCTCCGAGCCCCCTGATTTCCAAACCGAGGGGGGAGGAGATAGCGAGGAGGCTGAATTCGAAGCGGCAGAAAGTTTAGTAATGACCGCTCAGAGGCAGCACGTGATGGAACCGGAATGGGGGTGGCCTCGTCTCATGGAGATGCCGAAAGCAGTAGCGACAACGAAAATTCAAATGCAGAACGGGAGGCACCTTTTTCACCAGATAATGTCCAACCCCAACAAGACTGTAACCAAATACCGGGAGGACAATGAAAATCTAATAGACAATCGAAACAACCTGCCTATCTCAAAGACTACGTGACCGCACCCCTTAAACGGAACCCGGGGGGAAGGGGAGTTGTGAATCAATAAATGTATAATAAAGATCATTAAGAGCTTGAAGTAAAGTGCAAGGTTCTGGCCCTGCACTTCTGATTGGCCGATAATAGCGACATTGGATTGGTCCGTTCAGGAGAATCCGATTGGCTGTTAACAAGCCTCTTCCATTGGTTAATGGAGCTAGCACTCTCTGTGTTTCATTGGTTAAATAAGTTAAGAGTTGCCTATATAAAGGGGCCCATCGTGGCCATCGGGCTGAGCTGTTTCACATGTAAATAAAGAGTTTGAAGTTCACTGTTTCACCGGCTCGTCTCCATCCTTGCACCCATGCTCAGAACATAACATTTTCCTTGACTGATTTAACATTTATTTAGGTTTACAGTCCATGCCATCCGAAAGGAATAAGGATAAATTGCATAAGTCTGTAATGAAGGGGCGGAGGGAGAGAAATGGAAGTTTTTTGTACAACTTTCTTTGCTTAGCATTCTTTAGCTCCATGTTTATAGAGAACTTGATCTAGTTAGAGGAATAAGCCCATCCACTGAATTCAGCAAGATAGTTAAATAGCTTAGTAAGTATTCTTATTTAAATCCATATGACTTCATAGGGCTTAAATTTGCATGAATGGCTGTTCTGTACGATTGGCATGACACAAGGTTGGAATAAATTTTTCTTTACCTGTTTATATGTTATTCATCTTCCTTCCCACTTGGGCAATTTCATTGTTCAAAGTTATAGGCCGCTGTGGCCCTCCGTGCTATTCTAAGTTAAGGTTTAGAACTGCTTTTGCTGTCTTGTCTCTCTTGTCCAATTATATTTATAAAATACCCTGTCAATCTTGACAGCTTTAATTTCAAGAAGGGCATCTAGATGCCTCCTTTCTAATTTCCCAACTTGCCAGGGCCTTGTATATTTAGCACATTAAATTTTCTGTTCCCTTTTTTCCATAAGCTATTGATTTTTTTCTTTAGTATTGTTCAGTGGTGGGATTCAAATATTCGGTGGGCATGGATTGGTGGGTGCGCTTTGCATGTGTGCACATACTTTGCATGCACAGGCATGCCAAAGACACACTATGTGCAGGTGCAGAGGTGTTTATGCAGGTGCAGAGGTGTTCTGACTCACCTCCTGCAAACCTGCATGATCCCAGTCGCTTCAGCAGCTGCCGTGCACAAAGCAGCTGCACTTCAACTTCAGCAGATAAAGGTGAGTATGGGAGCCCAGGTGGGCCCAATAGCAGAGCGGTGGAGAGAACCAATTTGGTGTCCGCTGCTCATCATGGCTATCGGCTCTGCAGAATCAGACCGAACTGATAGAACTGATAGCCACCACTGGTATTATTGTGCTTTTATTTGGGCTTATAACATTTTTGATGTAACACTGTAGCAATGTTATCGAACTTGTTATGGACTAAGCCAACGCAGCGATACAACCCTAAACAGCTTTACTTTACAGAAGGCTTGTAATCCTGCACTTCTCATTGGCCTGTGAATAGCGAGTCGTGATTGGTCGTTTTTAGCCAGTCTGAATGGCTGTTAACGGGGGCCCCTGATTGGATGCTTGTGAAAGAAGTAAACCCAAATCATTGGTTGTTCTGACAGCAGCCAGCTCTATAAAAGAGCTGCTGCTGCCCAAGTATTTGCTCTGTTCTTTTTGTTCAATAAAGAGTTGAAGTCACCGTTCGATGCCTCGTCTCCGTTCCTTGCGCCCATGCTCAGGACTTAACACTGGCGACGAGGGTGGGATGCGGAGACGATAGAGCTGACTAAGTATGCATTGAACAAGACAGAGCACGTGGCGAAAGAGCGCACGCAACAAACGGCAAGATGACCAGCGGCGCCATACCACCCGCTCCATTCAACCTAGCAACCAAAGACTGGGACTCGTATATAGATTGCTTCCAGATGTTCCAAGAGACCAACAATTTAAAAGATGCTACGCCTGGCAAGAAACGAGCGGTGTTCCTGACTCATTGAGGCCCTGTCGTTTTCAAGATGGCTAAAGCACTGGCAAAACCGGCGGAAGTGAAGACCATGGATTGGGATACCCTCGCCCCAATCCTCCAGGCCCATTATGCACCCGCAGTACCTACACTGATACGAAGACATGAATTTTACCAGAGGGACCAACGGAAGCAGGAGAGCGTTGGAAATTTTGTAGCCGACCTCCGGAACCTAGGAGGCCTTTGTGTTTTTGTAAACTTAGAGGAAGCCCTAAGAGACCGCATAGTTCTGGGATTAAATGCACCACATGTGCAGAGTAAACTGATGGTGAAAGGCAACATCAGCCTTACAGATGTCATCTCCGACGCTACTGCTGCAGAAGCAACCAGGAAGTCAGCCACTCGAATGCGCTGAGCGAACGCACCGCTTCGCCAACTCGCTAATGATAGCCCACTCATCACTGAGAAGCACGCTACCACTACCCACCATGAAGACCTCGAGTCATCGTCAGACAGTGAGGAAGAGGAGGTCAACTGGCTCCACTCAGAACGAGAACAAAGAAACCAGAAACGTCCGTGCCAATGTGCCGGTTGCGGGGCAAACCACCCGCGATCGGACTGCAAATTCCTCGACGCACTCTGCCGTACTTGTGGAAAAAGAGGCCACATCGCAAAAGTCTGCAGAAGCAGGCTAGAGTCCAGTCCCAGACGAAGGGAGAACAACCTCTGTCAGGAGACAGGCAAACCTCCTGAGAACCAGGACCTTCTGAACCACCAATGGAGCAACCACTACTACTATAGAAATCAAGCACCTGCCTCTTCAACAAGACGAGAAGAGGCCCACCAAACCATTATTATCGGCCACGCTTCATCGTTCGATGCAAGAAAGATCCGCGTAAAGGTTACGATTGAGAATCGACTGTGCGTGATGGAAGTCGATTCGGGATCATCCCTATCGATCGTATCCTGGAAAACCCTCAAACAGCTGATCCCTGACATCTGCCGCCAGGACCTCAGCATGCAACGAATCATCCTGAAAGACTACCAGGGAAACAGAATCCCTGTTGTCGGTTCCAGCCACGTCCAAGTATACTTCAAGGACCGCACAGCGACGCTTCCCCTGACTGTCGTTGATTGTGACCGACCCAGTTTGTTAGGGTTACAGTGGTTTGCCCCACTCAGGATTGAACTAGCCGGCATACACCAAACCAGAAGCGACGACTGGGAAGAGGCTCTCATCCAGGAATTCCAGGACGTGTTCACAGGAACATTAGGCAAGTATAAGGGGACCCCTATATCATTTAATCTTAGCCCCGATGTAGCTCCCATTCGGCTTAAACCTCGTCGGGTACCTTTTGCCTTAAAACCGAAAATTGATGAGCAGCAAGATAAACTGATAGCCCAGGGCGTATTGGAACTAATTGACCATGCCCGCTGGGAAACTCCGATAGTGTCGCCCATGAAGCCAGATGGTTCTTTAAGAATTTGTGGGGATTACCAGGCCACCCTAAATCATGCTCTTCAACAGAGCGCTTACCCAGTACTGGTGGTTCAACACCTTCTTCATTCCTTGGATGGCAGAAAAATATTTGCGAAATTGGACTTAGCTCAGGTGTACCAGCAACTACCTGTAGACGCGACAACTGCAGAAGCCCAGACAATAGTTACCCATAGAGGCGCTTTCAAGTGCAATAGACTCCAATTCGGAGTAAGCGTGGCGCCTGGCATTTTCCAAAGTTTAATGGAGAGACTATTACAAGGCATAAAAGGCGTCGTGCCTTATTTTGATGACGTCCTAATAGCTGCCCCCACTTAAGAGTTTTTTGTACAACGACTCAGAAAAGTTCTTCAGAAATTTAAAGACACTGGTCTGAAGGTAAAAAGGGAAAAGTGTCAACTTTGTACGGAGAGAGTGGAGTTCCTGGGATACCTTCTCGACAGACAGGGAATCCACCCCACCGAAAAAAAACTAACCACAATCAAAAATGCCCCAAGACCTAGGAATAAGACAGACCTCCAAGCCTTTCTGGGACTCATTAACTTTTATAACATCTTCTTGCCCCAGAAGGCAACCATAGCCAAACCCCTACATAGACTTCTCGACAAAAAAGCTTCCTGGGTCTGAAGAGAGAACATTCCAAGAGGTAAAAGACCTCTTAACCTCCGATGCTGTATTAATGCAATACGAGACTCTACCTTTAACGGTTACCTGTGACGCCTCACCATTTGGAGTGGGAGCCATTTTAAGCCATGTCCTACCAAATGGGAATGAGGCACCTATTGCGTTCTTTTTGAGAACTTTGTCTAAAACCGAAAGGAACTATAGTCAACTTGATAAAGAGGCTCTCACTATTGTATCCGCAATTAAACATTTCCATGAATATGTGTATGGGAGACCCTTTACCATAATTACAGACCACAAGCCGCTACTGGGTATTTTGGCGGGAAACAAACCAACTCCCCATATCTTATCACCAAGAATGACATGTTGGTCAGAATTTTTAGCCGCCTATAATTACCGATTGCAACACCACTTGGGGAAAACCATTCCCCACGCCGATGCTTTGAGCCGTTCTCCACTACCAGACATCATAGAGGACCCTGCTCCAATCTTAGCCATATTACAAATCAAAACTCTCAAATCGCCGCCACTGACCGCTCGAGACATCGCCTTAGAAACAAAAAAGGACCCTGTTTTGGCATAAGTACTCGGCTGGGTAGAATGGGGTTGGCTGGTCAGTGCAACCAATGACACATTCAAGCCATTTAGGAATTGTCAAACAGAGCTATTCTCCCAGAAAGGCTGCATAGTGTCTCCCCAGACAGAGTCATAGTCCCGGAGAAATTGCAATATAGGATGTTGAAAATGTTGCATGATGGACATCCAGGCATCGTGCAGATGAAGGCATTGGCCAGGAGTTACACATGGTGGCCTGGCTTAGATAAACAGATAGAGACCTGGGTAGCAAAATGCAGCAAATGCCAGGAGATTCGCTCCACTCCTCCAAAAACTCCCCCAACTCAGTGGGAAATGCCTCGAGGCCCTTGGTCCTGTATCCACATCGATTTTGCGGGACCCACAAGAGGACACACTTTCCTCCTTACAGTGGATGCCTATTCAAACTGGCTCGAAGTGCACAAGATGAAAAGCACCACTACAGAGGCAGTCACTAAAAAGCTGAATAAACTATTTGCTACCCACGGATTTCCGGGTGTCCTGGTCTCCGATAATGGCCCCCAATTCACGGCCCTACCATTCGAACAGTACCTGGCAGATCGGGGCATCCGCCATGCCTTAACATTGCCAGCTCACCCTGCGGCCAATGGTAGGGCTGAGCGAATGGTTCAATTTGTAAAACAGACCTTGCACAAAATGGACCACGGCGACATTGATGACAAAATAAACCGGATGCTTCTCCTCCAGCACATAACCCCAAACAGTACCACGAACAAGACCCCAGCTGAACTCCTGATGGGCCGGAAACTTTGCTTGCATCTCGATCGCCTCCACCCAAACTACACGCCGGAACAACCCCCGGGATCCAGTAGCAAGTGTTGGGCATTCCAGGAAGGTGACCTCGTGTTTGCGAAAAACTTCTCGGGTGACCCATTGTGGGTCCCACGACCATAATGCAACTTACGGGGCCCCGTTCCTATCGCCTACAAACTGCAGATGGTAAGATGTGGAAACACCACATAGACCAACTCTGTTCCAGATTAGCACCTAATCCCATCTCAGCCCCGGAACCTCTAGCTGGGGGGGGGGGAGGGAACATTGAGGAGGCCGAAGAAGAAATGATAATCGAAACCCAACAGCCTATACAACCAACCAGAGGATACTCACCATCAGAAGGAGAACTGAGCCAGGGAGTAGCCTCACCGTGTGACAGCACTGCGATGGAAACAGATCCAGGGAACCCGGAAGTCAACACTGGCGTAAGCAGGGAAAGCAGCCCAGGGCCACAATTTTCACCATCCAACCCAGCTAGAAGCCCACCGGAACCAGAACCAGGACAGAAACTGGTGGAACAGCGCAGGTCAAGCAGACAGATGAAGCAACCTGCCTATTTACGAGAATACATCACCCCACCCCTCAAATGGAACCTAGGGGGGAGGGGTGTTATGGACTAAGCCAATGCAGCGATACAACCCTAACAGCTTTACTTCACAGCAGGCTTGTAATCCTGCACTTCTCATTGGCCCGTGAATAGCGAGTCGTGATTGGTCGTTTTTGGCCAGTCTGATTGGCTGTTAATGGGCCCCCCTGATTGGACGCTTGTGAAAGCGGTAAACCCAAATCATTGGTTGTTTTGACAGCAGCCAGCTTTATAAAAGAGCTGCTGCTGCGCAAGTATTTGCTCTGTTCTTTCTGTTCAATAAAGAGTTGAAGTCACCATTCGATGTCTCATCTCCATTCCTTGCGCCCATGCCCAGGACTTAACAGAACTTGTACTTTTTAAGATATAAAATTTGTACACAATAGGTACCATTTATTCCACGTATACATTCTTAAGAAAAAAGAAAATTGGTGTATTCCTGAAAACATTTTTGAATATTTTAAAGATACCTCTTTTACAACAAAAAAGAAAACTTATCAGAAAGTTATTTGTTGCTGAATGAATCAGTTATTTCCCACTTGAAAAGCAGTGTTATATGTAACTGCATGCAACTATTCATGTCATATTAACTTTCTGCTGTTCTATTATAAAATAGTTATGCTGTCTGGATTTGAAATAAAGTTATTTCTAGGAGGAAGTAGGCATAGATAGTGTGTATTTGCAAGATAAGGAAAAAAGTATCTAGCCATCTGTGCTATAGACATACCCCATGTTTTCACTAATGACTTGAATGAAATCAGACTGTCATTTTTTCAATGTCAAAAAAACTCTAATCCCAAAATGATAATGTGCTCTTTAGAAAATGAATTAAAATGTGGGCTTCTGCTCAATAAAGTGAATGCTAGGGAGAGAGCTGTGAAATAACATGGATACACCAATCACACATTCATTAATGTTGTGGGGGGGAAGTCCAATTAGCAGAGAGGTGGAAGTATAACATGGTAAAAGATATTCAATTCTTTGATCAACAAAAAAATAATGGATCACTATGAAGATAGTTTGGCTTTTCAAGTTTTCATGCATGATAAGACGATAGCTTATGACTCACGGAGGAAGAAAATGAGAGACATGCATTGTAGAAAGTTAGAAAAGGAAGTGAAAGAAACTTAGAATCCATATGTTAGAAATTTATTTTTTATTTTTATTTATTTATTTTTGCCAATTGCTTACAAAATAATAGGTATAAGTAAAAACATAGTTATGAATACATGGATACATATAAGAAAAATAAAAAAAAATTAAAAAAGAAACAATAGGACAGGGATGATAGGCACATTGGTGCGCTTATGCATGCTCCCTACAGACCTCTTAGGAAAGGGGTGAGGTCAACAGTAAACAGTCTAAGGTTAAAGTTTTTGGGGTTTGGGGAAGAAGCCACAGAGTCAGGTAGAGTATTCTAGACATTGACCACTCTATTGCTGAAGTCGTATTTCCTGCAATCAAGTTTGATGCGATTAACCTTGAGTTTGTATCTATTGTTTGCTCTTGTGTTGTTATGGTTGAAGCTGTAGTATTCATTGACAGGTAGGACATTGCAATGTATGATTTTATATACTATAAATGTATGATTTTATATATTTAAATCGGACCGAAGGCGGCGTAGTTCTAGGTTTTCTAGGTCTAGAATTTCGAGTCTGGTGGCATAAGGTATTCTGCAAGGAGTGTAGAACTCTTCTTGTGAAATATTTCTGGACTTTCTCAACTGTGTCAATATCAGATACATAATGTGGGTTCCAGACTGATCTGTATTCGAGTATTGGTCTAGCAAATGTTTTGTATGCTCTAGTTAGTAGTGTAATATTACCAGAGAAAAAGCTACGTAAGATTAGGTTAACAACTCTTAACGCCTTTTTGGCTATGTAGTAACAGTGGGCTCTTGCACTTAGGTCATTAGAGATAAGTACTCCAAGATCCTTGACAGAGTTTGGATCATCAACAAGGTCTTGACTATTCAGCCTGTATTTTATTTTCTGATTTATTTTGCCAATATGTAAGACAGAGCATTTATTTGTTGAGATTTGAAGTTGCCATTTGTTTGACATTCTGATACATAGTCAAGGTCTTTTTGAAGGGTAGCAGTATTGTCTGTGGTGTTGAATAGCTTTATATCGTCAGCAAAGAGAACACAGTTGCTCTTGATATGATCACAGAGGTCATTTATGTAGAGTATGAAAAGAGTTGGTACTAGAACACTGCCTTGGGGGACACCACTGTTGACAGGTAAAGAATTTGATAGGACGCTTCCAATTTTGACCATTTGTTGTCTGTTTGACAAGAATGCTTCTATCCAGTTATGCAGGGGTCCAGAGATACAGTAAGATTTTAATTTTAGGAGTAGTTTGTCATGTACCACTGAATCAAAGGCTTTACAGAAGTCTATGTAGATTGCTTTGCCCTGATCGCGCTGTGTAGTCCATATGTTTTTGCAGTGTAAGAGTTGCAGATTACATGATAGTTTTTTCCTGAAACCAAATTGTTTATTAGAGAGTAGGTTGTTTATTTCTAAGTGGAGGATGATGGGTCGGTTAATAATTGATTCCATGACTTTACAGGTGGCGCAGCATAAAGAGATTGGTCTGTAATTTTCAACTAGGCTAGGGTCTCCCTTTTTGAAGATGGGGATGACCGTGGCCTGTGACCATAGTAGTTTTGGCAAGGAGCTGGTCCTAAAAGATTTTTCAAAGATTATGCTTAGAGGTTCGGCTATGGCAGTGGATAGCTTTTTTAAGAAGTAGGCATATATTCCGTCCGGTCCAATAGATAGAGATGGTTTTAGATTGCATAGTGCTTTTTCAACATTGTCTTCTGTAAAATCAATATGTATTAGATCATTGTAGTTGTCTGTGGTTCGACTAGGAAATACTAGGCCTGATCCATTGCTGTTTACAAATACTGAGCTAAAGAACGTGTTAAAGAGGTTGGATTTAATAGTGTCATTGCAGTCTGTACCATTAGGTCCTTTCAGGGGTGGGATGGACCTTGAGTCTTTTAGTTTGTTCTTTACAAAATTGTAGAAAGCATGGGTGGAATTGGTGCATAGAAGGTTTTCCTCTTGTTTAATGTGATAATTGGTGCATTCAGTTTTATCTGGTGGCATAAATTTTTGTATCGGCTTTTGAAGTTGGCAACGTGACCAGATTTGTTTTTCCGCCAAAGTGATTTTTTTTTGGATTGAAGCTTCCTTATTGTATTGGGTAATTTGTTTTTTCTGGTTTTGGGAGTTGTTAATGGTACATATAGTTTGATGACTCTTTTGACTTCAAGTAAAAATATGTTGTAATGGTCTTCTATAGTATTGCATCCAGAGAATAGAAATTGCCAATTGAGGGATGAGAGATCGTTGTTTATAAGATCATAGTTGCCTTTTTTGAAGTTATAATTGGGGTTTCGTTGTGATGATTTTTTTGTGGACATATGTTGAGACAAAAGTCAAACATATTGTGGTCCCTGTTGGGAAAGGGTTCATTAATTTGTATTCCATAAATTGAATTCAAACTATTGCAGAAGATGAGATCGAGGCAGTTGTTAAGTCTAGTGTTGTTGGTTACAAGTTGTTCTAGTCCCAGATTTGTTACTGCATTGTAGAAGATTGCATGTCTGGGTCCAGTTGTACATTCATTAAGGGTCCAGTTAATATGAGGTAGATTGAAGTCACCAAGAAAGATAAAAGTATGTGGATGCTGCCCATATTAGTAGTGTATTTAGCTTGTTTGCATGTTCGATTTCATAATCAGGTAACATAGTAAGAATCGAAATGTGATATTTAAGGATTGTTCACAGATGATGGTCTCAGGAAGAGCAAGCTCCTGGGTAACTTGGATGTTTTTTTTGATGTAGGGACTTTTTATAGAAGATAGCAATACCACCTCCTCTACAGATTTCACGATCTGATTGGTAAGCATGATAGCTTCTTACTGTGGTAATGGAGTCAGAGAGAGATGTGTTGAGCCATATTTCACAGAAAAATATAATGTTGAATTTAGCCATATTTAGTAAAAGGAGAAATTCAGGTATTTTATTTACAAGGCTTCTTGCATTGAGTAGCTTGCATTTAAGGCCTAAATGTCTTACACTTTTAGAACATGACTGTTCTAGTAGATTGAAACTGGTTCAGTTATAGCAGGGGTCTCCAACCTTTGCAACTTTAAGACTTGTGAACTTTCAACTCCCAGAATTCTTCAGCCAGCTGTTTTTGCACTTACAACCAGTGCAGCATCCCCCGACAGACACGTGATCAAACTTTGGGAGCTTGACACCAGGAATGTAGTTATAATAGTGTCAAACTCCAGTCTGGGGTTTGCCATACCTGAGTAGGAGGAGATGGGGCAGGGCACAGCTATGGCAGCATCACCAAAAGCTTCAGCCATGGTGGCAAGGGAAGAGCCCAATTTCCAGCTGATCCAGGCCACCGCACAGCGGACCAAGACTTGCAAAGCCAAGAACCGAACCGAAAGCAGCCACACAGTTGATTGGACAGATTGCACAGCTTCTGCCTTTGCTGAGGGCTTTCCTTGCTGATCATTTTGCTGGTTGGGTTTTCCTGCTGATTAAGGCCTGCATGCTGGGAGCCAATCAGCTGAGCCGATTGGGTCCCCCGATGGCCTGGCAATTGGCTGGACAAGGCTGCTCATGGTTGCCGGATGGAGGCCTGTTCCAGCTTGGGGAAGGGTGTGATTCCCAGCAGATAACATCCACTGGGAGGCCAATGCTCCCAGCACTGACTTAATCAGAGACTTTTTTGTTAAAGGACTCACTGTGTGCCGAGAGTGCGGCCTAAATAAATCATTTCTGTCTCCAGAGTGAGTAGCTTCTGTTTTTGTTTAGGTCTAGGACAGGGGTCTTCAAACTTGACAGCTTTAAGGCTTGTGAACTTCAACTCCCAGAATTCCTCCTTCAGTCATGTTAGCTCAGGAATTCTGGGAGCTGAAGTCCATGAGTCTTAAACTTGTCAAGTCTAAAGAACCCTTGATCTAGCTTAGATCTTTGAGAAATAGCTTCCAACAAACAAAGTCATTTAACAATTGCATAATTCACTAACAACTGCAGTGATTCACTTAACAAAATCGTAAAATGGGGGTGACTCATTTAGCAACCACTTTGGAAATTCTGGCCCTAACTGTGGTCATAAACCAAGGACTACCTCTATTCATTGAGCATATCTTATACTTCTCTAAGCTAGATGATTTCTGCCAAAATGCCTGAAATCAAATTCCTTAGCCTTTATTGTATATTCCAGCACTTTGACTTTTAACTGTCGGACTAGGGAAAGCTGCAGATGCTATTACTGGCACTGCAGGAGAAGAAAAGTACATGTATAACTCTGGGCATCTGTATGGAGAGAGATGCATGGGAGGTGATACTGACCTTGATTGTGTGGCTGCCGGCAAATTTATCACAATCAGTGGAATAATGGCCACTATACTAGCTTCAACTGTTGACTCAGTTGTCCTGTGTTGATCGTACTAGTGAAAACAACTTGTGAAAGATCCAACTGTGAAGACAAATCTTTTAATAATTTGCAGAAACTACTCATGATAAAACAAAGACCAAAGAAGCAGCTCAGGGATCTGGAGCCATGGTGACGCAGCAGTTAGAATGTAATGTTGCAAGATAGTTCTGCCCACTGCCAGCACCTCAATCCTGACAGGTCTCAAGATCCTGCATTCATTACAATGAAGGTATTTCCCTTCTGATATATCCTCTCATTGCTGAATTCAATTAATTTTCCCCAATGAATGTAACTTACTCTACTGTTCCTGCTGTAGATCCATCCATGGATTTCTGTATCCCCATTAAGATAATTGATTGAAGACTAAGTGCTATTGCTATTGTTATGATGGTAAATGAATGTTGTCAGGGTTCCGACAATTGCCCTAATTAAGTCAGGAGCCTTGAGCCAAGCTTCAAAAGAATCCCAAAAATTTATTAGGAGCAACATGTCTGGCACTAACCCATATGAAGCCAACTCTGAGACACGTATTTTATTATCTCCTATGACCCTGTTTCACATCCCCTGGGTGTGTCATAAATCAGATTCTCCAACGAAACATGTTCTCAGGCTGGGTGTCATCAATCACTCCCCAATGAAGGATTTTCGAGGGCAGAAGATCCAGTAGCCTAGGCTAAAATCTCCACAAGATAAGCGTGAAATGTGCTTCTGGCCTTCATCTGCTGCACTGCTCCCTCAGGCCTTTCCCTGCCTCCTTCTTATGGCAACTCGGAAACAGGCATAGGAATGATTTATGAGTTGACAAATGTATTGCCCTTCTCATATGTCCTCTCATTGCTGAATTCAGTTAATATTCCTCAATAAGTGTAACCTAAATACTGTATTGGCTGTAGATCCATTCAGGGATTTCTGTAACCCCACTAAGATAAGCAATTGAAGACAAAGCAGAAGGTAAACTATGGTACAACTATTTCAAATCAATGCCGATTATCCACCATTTGTACAATACGGGGTATTATAGTGTCATCCAGATAGTGTAATAGCGTTGTTCAAACAGTCATTCATTTAGTGATTGTCTGGAGTTACAATAGTGCTGAAAAAAGTGACTTATGTCCCTTTTTCATACTTAAGACCATTTCAGCATCCCTATGCTCACATGGTCAAAATTCAGAGATTTGCCAGTGACTCATGTTTATGACAATTGCAGTGTCCCAAGATCATTTGATAACTTGGGTGACCTTCTGTCAAGTGAGTAACAACCATGTTACTCACTTAACAACTGCAGTGATTCACTTTACAACTATGGCAAGAAAGATCATAAAAAGTGTTGGGATTTTGTGGGGCAAATCTCACAACAAATGTCTCACTTGACAGAAATTTGGGACTTGATTGTGGTTGTAAGTCAAGGACTACCTGTGCTACCTATGCTATAACACAGTGCTGGCAGGTGAAATAGCTAACTGAAGTGAGCCCAAAATATCAAGCATGGAAAATAAAATAAAACAAACTTTTTTCTTGTAATGTTACCTAAATAGTTATTGTCCTTGTCTCTGTATGTAGCTTTCACTTTGGCCACAAACTTGAAAGGAATTGGTCGTGTTCCCGGAATGAAGTATTTTATGAAACCTTTTCATATACATTCCTTTGAACTTGAATAATGCTTGTCAATTAGCATTTTACTTCCTTAAGATGCAATGATCAAAAGAAGCATCCCCCATATAACAGAAGGAAGAGGAACAGAAAGAAGTAAGGACGGGTTTATGGAGAAGGAGATTAAATTTTTCATCTTACAGAGCTTTAGTATAGTTTTCAGAACAAGCATGTTCAAATGCAGGGAACAATTCACTGTACAGATTGTCTTCAACTTACAACCATTCATTTAACAACTGTTTGAAGATACAATGGCACTGAAAAGAATGATATTGTCATGCCTCTGTCAGAGTCTGAATCTGAGGAAGAAGCCGAACAGTTGACAGGGAGTAAAAGTGTGGCTCTGTTGGCTGTGGAGGAAACTGGGGAAGGGCAAAGTCAGTCTGGTCAGAACAGGGGAGAGATAGAACAAGGGAGAGAAAGTTCAGAGGAAGACCCAGGCTCACCCCCTTTTCATCCTAGGGCACGCAGGGAGGAACAGAGAAGAGAGCAACATGTGTGGTTTACGGGGGAGGAAAGACCCCTGATTCCCTTCATTAGGCACACTTGGGAAGAGAGTTTAAAAGAGGTGCAAGCTGAGAGTAGCATTTGCTGGGAACAAACATGAGGTTATCTTATGTTGACTTTGGTTATCTGCATTCCTGGCATTCTCCCAACCGGGTTGATTTACTGCCGTTCCTTCATGTCTGGGATTCCTTTTCTTGCCCTGAAGATTAATTACCTCATCTAGCCTTGGATTAATTACCTCATCTAGCCTTGATTGGACTTATAGTTAAAGTTTTTGTTGACAATGTTTTGGACTTTAATCTCTGCAGGCAAAGGCTGTTCCTGGAAGATTTTTTTCTCCAGACCAGAAGGTAACCAGGACATTGGGGACAAAGTTGGAGCTAATAAAGGGACTCCTACTTATTATTTGACTGTATTACCTTTGTGCCATGCCCTGGGTCATCACAGATATACAACCAGTCCTCACAGTTATGATTGTACGGATTGTCACATTGTCATATCCCCACAGTATATGATCAAAATTCGAATGCTTTGCAACTGGCATGTAAGTACCACATTTGTGACATCCTGAGTCTGGGTTGACAAAATCAGAAACGAGGAGGTGATAAGCAGCCTGAGAAAGCCAAGGGAAATCATCAAAATCACAAAAAAGCAAAAGTTAGAATATTTTGGACATGTGATGCAACACCCAGAAAAATATGGCATACTTCACTTAATCCTCCAGAGAAAGATTGAAGGCAAATGAGGTCCAGGCAGAAAAAGAACATCATGGCTTCAAAATCTAAGGGACTGGTTTGGACAAAACTCAACAGCACTTTTTTGTGTGGCTGTTGATAAAAATAGGATTGTCAACATGATCGCCAACATCGGATGATGGATATGGCACAAGAAGAAGAATTTGTGGCATCCTGATTGATTTTATGAGAGTCATGCCCAATTTTGCTAGCTTTTCTGCAATGGTTATTATGTGAATCACTGCAGTTATTAAATGAATCATGCAATCATTAAGTGAATGTGGCTCACACTATTTACTTCTTGGAAGCTGGCTGTGATGGCCATTTCTGACCCTCCCAGCCAGCTTCCAAGAAGTAAATAGTGTGAGCCACATTCACTTAATGACTGCATGATTCATTTAATAACTGCAGTGATTCACATAATAACCATTGCAGAAAAGCTAGCAAAATTGGGCATTGTTAGGAATAACAAGGTTACCTAATGTAGTTTGTGTAAAATAATATATATAAATTATGATTGTAAGTTAAAGTGTGTGTCACTTTAAACAGCAAAGCATGTAATTTTGGGTGCGGCTGTAAAACCACCATAAAAGGGAGCAAGAGAGCTTACTGTATTGCTTGGCTTACTGAATTGCTTGCTGACAATGATGGATTGATGATTCCCTGCTGTTTTTGCTGAAGAGAGAAAGGAGGTTTGAACTTCTTCATATCTCTACTGTGAGAAGATTTATTACTGGACTGATATTTGTAAGTTTACTGACCTCTTTTTCGACACTGGACTTTGCAACTGAATAATCCCCGGATGGACTGAACTAGTGAATGATATATGGACTGTTTGACTATGCTAAAAACTCTTACTGGAATAAACTATTTAACTAGCACAGTGTATCTGTTTTACTGAGTGTAAGCTACAAACACGTTTATTTCACATATTTTGCCTGCCTGCCTGACTGCCATGCAGATTCTGTTAGGGTGTATCCCTAACACTGGTTATGGGCCTAGCTGCACAGTCAGACTAATCATGATATAACAGGCTTACATAAAGTGAGTGTTAGTGTAGTTACACAATACTGTAAACAGACAGCTGTGTTTCATCAATTATAGTTTAATATCCAGAAAAAGATGGCACAAGTCAATTTACCAAGTTTGTCTCTAATATCCAAACTGGATGGAACAAACTATGTTTCATGGTCTATGAAATGCAGCCTACTTCTACGCAGAGAAGGTTTGTGGAGTATAATTCAAAACCCACAAGAGGTAGATGCTTGGGATCTGGAGGATGAGGATGATGTCCAGAAAATACAAGAATATAAACTCAAGAATGAGCAAGCTCTCTGTAACACTCTGTGACCAGCAGCTTGTACATATTCGTGGAGAAGAAACAGCTGCTAAGTGTTGGGAGAATTTAAAGAAGATTTATGTTCGAGACAGTGTAGGAGCACATATAAATCTTACACGAAAGCTGTTCAGAACACATCTTCAAAAGAATGGAGACATGTTGACTCATTTAAACACTATGAAGAAGATTTTTCAGGAACTGCATGAAAAAGAACTTATCTTCACAGAACTACATCAGGTTTATATAATTTTGCCTTCGTTAAATGAGAGCTATGATGACTATGTAACTTTACTAGAAGTACTGCCAAAAGATAACCTCACATTAACTGACATTACTGGCAGATTAATTGAAGAAGCCAGGAGAAGGCTTGAAAGGGATCAACTCAGAAGGGAACAACCAGAAGAAGATAAAGAATCTTCAACAGCCTATACAATTAGAAAATGTTTTAATTGTGGAGGAAAAGGACATTTGGCTAGATTCTGCAAGAAAGGAAAACATCACAATGCCAGCCAGAATGCTAAAAGGCATCAAAAGGATAAAAAATGCATAGAGTTAGCCATGTATAGCAACGAAACTGTGAATAATAATTTATGGGTTGTAGATAGTGGAGCATCACACTGCATAACGAAAGATAAGAAAAGATTTGTTAAGATGCCCACGAGTTCACAGCAGATATCGTTAGCTAATGGCTGGAAACTGAAAGCAAAAGGTGAAGGTATTGCACATTATTCTTGCATAAAAGAAAATGTAAAAATGTTATATGTACCACAACTTAAGTTTAATTTGCTTTCAGTTAGAGTTTTGGTTAAACTAGGTTATATAGTTACCTTTAAGGGAGAAAACTGCATAATAGAAAAGGAAGGTAAAAAAGTGACTGCAACTTTAAAAGGTGAATTGTATGTGTTAAATGTTAATCAGTTAGAGGTAGCTAACACAGTGTATAATAACTTTAAGCCTCATGATGAAATGCATACATTTGTTATACAGATGTTTGGGGCATATAAATTTTAAAATGCTCAAGAAAACGTTTGAACTGTCTAAAGGTATAAAACTGAAGCCTTGCAGTAAGTATTTGCACTGCAATGCTTGCAGTCAAGAAAAAAGCAAGGTAATACCAGCAAATAGAATTAATGGATTTAAAACTAAAGAGCCTCTAGAGGTCGTATTTGCTGATATTATAGATACTAAAAAACCAAGTGTGGGAGGTGCTCGTTATATATTAAGCATAATGGATCATTATTCTAGATATGGTTTCTGTTATTTAATGAAGAGTAAAACGGAAACATATCAGAATTTCTTTAATTGGTTGAAGTTTGCAGAAAGAAAAACTAAAAGGAAACTAGTGACTCTTGTAACTGATAATGGTACAGAATTTATAAATAATAAATTCCAAAATAGACTGAAGATGGCAGGTGTTGAACATAAAAAGTCTGCACCATATAGGCCACAACATAATTCCTTTATAGAAAGACGAGTCCAAACAATACAAGCAATGGCTTGTAGTATGTTGTCGGATTCAGGATTACCTGAAACTTTGTGGGGAGAAGCAATAATGTGTGGTTATCATATATTGAATAATGTTAACTCAACAACATGTGAATTACCATTCACACGGTGACATGGTAGAAAACCTGACCTAAGTTACACGCACACATTTGGAGCACCAGCATGGGTGCATATCCCTACACAACTGAGACATAAGGGGCAGCATAGGGCTAAAAAATTATTCTTTGTAGGTTATGAATCTAATCACAAATCATACAGATTCTGGGAAAAAGGTACATCTAGATTTTACTGTAGTGCTAGTGCACAATTCCTTGAACATGTAGGATGGGAAAAACTGGAGCAAGATTCAAGTAAGGATGTAATCATAGAAACCTACAAAAGACCAAAACAACATATCAGTAATAAGAAAAGTACAATTAAAGAGGAGGTATAGGAAGAGCACATAGGACCAGAACAGGAAGAAATAGTTGAACAGGAAGAAATAGATAACCAGGAACAGGTAGTACATGAAAGTCCACCTGTAAGCCCTGTAATACCTAGATGTACAAAACATGAAACCAGACCACCTGACAGCTACCAAGCAAGTGTAGTTTGCCAAGTTAGTAAAGTTCCAACTACTGTTGAAGAACTTAGAATATATCCTGCAAAGGATCAAGAAAATTGGCATAGAGAGATGGAGAAGGAACTAAATTCATTGAAACAAATGGAAGTTTATGAAAATGTTAAATTACCTCCAGGTGAAAAGTCCATTGGCTGTAAATGGATATTTAAATTAAAAACAGGTAAAAATGGGACTGTTACCCATAAGGCTAGGTTGGTAGCTCAAGGATTTAATCAAACTGCATGTGATTTAGATGAAAAGCAACAACCTTGAGAGCATCTTTCGTGTGGGCAGCTAAGAAGAACTATATCATAAATCACTTAGATGTAGAAACTGCCTATCTGCATGCACCATTGCAGCACACTATATACTTAAAGAAACCTGTAGGAATTAAGGATGATAAAATGAATAATGACTGTTGGAAGCTTAAAAAGAGTCTCTATGGATTAAAACAATCTGGTTACGAATGGAACCAATATATTGTTAAGGAATTAAACAATATAGGGTTTAAAGCAGGTTTAGCTGATCCATGTGTATTTAAGAAAGAGACAAATGGAATAGTGTCATTATTATTGTTGTTTACAGATGATATTGCCTTAATTACAAAAACTAATAATGAAGCAACTGAAATAATATCATTATTAGGTAAGAGGATAAAATTAAAGCAATTAGGAGAGATAAAACAGTGTCTAGGATTGACAATAAATAAAACCAAAGGTGGCTATAAGATATCTCAAGAGGATAAGATTTATCAGTTACTAAAAACATACAAGATGGAACTTTGTAAGCTGGCAAAAACTCCAATGAGTAAGGAATTTGGCCACACTGATGCTCAAAGTCCAAACTTCAATAAGACTATTTATCAATTGTTAATTGGTAGTTTATCATACATTAGTAATTGGTCAAGGCCAGACATTGCCTGTAGCATTAATCAATTGGCAAGATTCAATGCTGAATCCAATGAACAACACTGGCAAGCGACAAAGTGTATTTTAAGATATCTTAAAAGGACAATGCACTATGCATTGTATTTGGAGCCAAAAGATGATCTGATTTTAAGTGCATATGCTGATGCAAGTTTTGCAACAGACATAAACACTAGGAAATCAACTTCAGGTATGGCTATAATGTTAGGAAAGGCACTGATTGGTTAGACAGCAACACATAAGTATGTCCACAATGGAAGAAGAATTTTCATGTCTATCTTTATTATGTACTGATTTAATTCTGTATAAACAGTTGTTATTGGATATGGGAATAACTGTTAATGATTCCATTGTAGTTTATGAGGACAATCAAGCAGCCATACAGTTGGCTACAAATATTGCTGTGAAAATGAGATCTAAGCATACAGATCTTAGATATCTGAATGTAAGACAATCTGTAAAAAATGGTTTGATAAGACTGGAATATTGCATGACTGAAGAAAATATTGCTGATCAGTTTACAAAAGCCCAAGGTTCAGTCAAACACAAAGAAAGTTGTGATGACTATGGTTTAAGGTTGTAAATAGATATATATATTATTATATTACCCAAAAGGGAAGTATGTTAGGAATAACAAGGTTACCTAACTTAGTTTGTGTAAAATAATATATATAAATTATGAATGTAAGTTAAAGTGTGTGTCACTTTAAACAGCAAAGCATGTAATTTTGGGTGCGGCTGTAAAACCACCATAAAAGGGAGCAAGAGAGCTTACTGTATTGCTTGGCTTACTGAATTGCTTGCTGACAATGATGGATTGATGGTTCCCTGCTGTTTTTGCTGAAGAGAGAAAGGAGGTTTGAACTTCTTCATATCTCTACTGTGAGAAGATTTATTACTGGGCTGATATTTGTAAGTTTACTGACCTCTTTTTCGACACTGGACTTTGCAACTGAGTAATCCCCAGACGGACTGAACTAGTGAATGATATATGGACTGTTTGACTATGCTAAAACTCTTACTGGAATAAACTATTTAACTAGCACAGTGTATCTGTTTTTACTGAGTGTAAGTTACAAAAATGTTTATCTCACATATTTGCCTGCCTGCATGACTGCCGTGCACATTCTGCTCGGGTGTATCCCTAACAGGGATTTTCATAAAATCAAAACCTAGTAATGGGAATTCTCGCCCTGACTATAGTCATAAGTCAAGGATGTAATTATAATAATAGTAAAATTTCTAGTACTGCCTCAGTATCTTTCAGGTAAGAATTACAGTTCTTCAATGGCTGCATTTAGCTGCCTTAAGATATCTAAAGTTTATTTCCAACTGAAGAGCAAAAGATGAACTATCTTCTCATACTGTATAATCTAATATAATCAGGTACAAACAAGGAGGGACAGGAAATTAAAGAATCGTTAAATAGATGATTTTTTTTAAATAATTAAATTTATAATCAGAAGGCGAAGCATACAAAGCCAACCTAAGATTACTGCAAATATTAGAACAATCAGAGGAATAAATAAAGAGCGTTCAAAAGGAAAAAAGAAAGCTTAGGGAAAGCAATGCTAGCAAATGAGAAAAGAGAAATGCCAAATGCAGGGAATAATGGCAGTCTTCCTGAGGTTTTGGCAAAACAAAGCAAGCACTCTTTTTGTCCAGTCTGGCCCTCAGGTTCTACATGCAGCTAAAATTTGTTGATCCTCGATGGCTGAGGAATTCTGGATGTTGAAGTCCACATATCTTCAAGTTGCTAAGGTTGAAAAACACTTGATTTATAAGCTATGCTGGCTGGAGAATTCTGGGAGTTGATGTCTACACATTTCAAGTTGTTGAGGTTGAGAAACATTGTTTTAAGTTCAAGTATTGATATGTACATTTCTCATTGGTTTTTGCTTTATTATTTATGGTTAAACTTTACATCTTTGGCTCATAGAAAGGCACTTTGTTACTTGTATGGTCTTTTAAAATGCTGACTGGTCATTTCCCCCTCCTAAAATAACTTGACATGCATGCTAATTTATTAGTTTGAACAAGTAATTGATGTTGAGCTGTCTATTTAGAGGTAATGGAGAACGGCCTTGATTTTTCCCTGTATAATCCATTGCCTCCTATTCAACCTATCTTACAAAAGTATTTTACCAGAACTTATCCAACAGGAAGGGCTCACTACAGAGCCAAAATGCTAAACATCTAGACATTAATTTTAATTTCCATAATTATGCAAAAGCAATTTGACTACATAAAGTCTGCATTCTGAATTAATGCAGTGTTTCAAAATTCTAAAAACACCTGCCTCTTTTCAATGTATTCCTGTTACCTGTCTAGAATATTAAGTTTCAGACGTGAGCTTTGCTAAAACATTATAATTTAAGATGATGGTATTAGAATTACTAATTCTGAGGAAGCCAACACTCCATTTTTACAATAAGTTATGCCCATTGTATCTTTGTGTAAACCTAATAGTATTAAAAACAAATATATTATCACCTTATTTTTTAGAACAATTAAAAGCACAAGCTCAGATGGAATTATTTTTAATACCAGTGTTAATCAGCTAATTACAAGATAATGCTGTTGCTGTTATTGTTATTATAGAAATATGCTAACATCGCACTGCTTGGTCATACCATTGTGCAATAATCTAGTTAAGTCATTGTATCAATTACAGTAGATCTGCAATGTTAAAAATGGGTAAGTAAGAAACAATCACAAGATAGAAATTAGTTTATACTAGGATGATTGTACCCAAAAATATTGATTGATTGGTTGATTGATTCACTGGTTTACCAACCAGTTCACTGACAAACTGATAGATTATGTGCCCTCTTGTAACTGTCAATTCTTAGTGACCATGTAGATTGATTTTCTCCATGACTCCCATCCTGGTCTTTCAGGTCTTCATACAGACACACACGCCCCGCTTCCCATATTTGATACTATGTGTGGATGTACATTATATTTGTTTGTTTAATCAATTTATATGTCCTCCTATTTGTTAAGTAGCTCTTGGTAGTTAATGTGAGATAAAAACACCCAGAGAGGACATTGGTAAAAATAATAAAATGTAGTAAGATAAAATATACTGTGACAGATGCCAGACATACCATATATAATATAGCAGGCTGTTCTGAAGACATGGACTCATGCCGATAGACAGAGAGACAGATGATGGATAGAAGATGAATGGTTAGTGTTAAGTGGGCATGTAGAAAGAAGAGGCAGGACCGTAGGATTGCAGGTAAACTATTTTGAGGTTCGAGTAAAAAGCAGCTCAGCAGCAACAGGCGCTGGCTTTTACAGTTGGTGCTGTCTAACATTTCAGCCACTGATGGAGCTTTATTATTCCCACCAGTGGCTGGACTAATGAGTGGAGTCTGACATGAGACCCACTCTACATATTATGTACATGCATATTAATGAGGCATCACTGAATATTTAACAGATAAATGGATGTTGGACAGATGGATGAAGGGATGGTTAGATAGATAAATGAAAAGCAGATAAACAGGAGAGAGAGCAAAAGAGGTGGGGGAGAGGAAGAGGATGATAGATAAAGATAGATCACACATAAACATGCACATTCAGTTTTATGGAGCAGCCATGATGTTTACCAGTAGTAGGACATAGAAAATATAAAACATATCTGGATGTGAAACAGGAGAGGACTAGAATTCCACCAAACTCCCTCATAACTCACCTTACCAAATCCAGAGCATATTTATTACTTTTTTCAAGTTAAATGTCTGTAGAGAATTTGCCATATTTTCAGACATATTTCATAATGACTTGAAAATGGATCACACTCTTAAGAATAGGATATAGAAAATGAATTTTATTTGGAGCTTGGTTAGCAATCCAGTATCAATCTAACATATTCTCAAAAATAAACATCCTTACATTGACATATGCTCCTTTATACCACTGCAGTATGATTTTCCAACAAAAAAATAAATAAAGGATGAATCTAAACTTAGTCATGCTGAGACTAGAGGCACTGAAATTGATAAGCTTTGTCAGAGGTTTATAACTTCCTTGATTAATTTATACGCACCTGGTCTAAACACATCTGGATATCCTTTTTAGTCAAAGGTAGCAAAGGTAATTATGGAAATTTACCTTCTGGCTAGTTTGTCTCTCTTTGTTTGTATGTGTATATTTATATCAACATCGATGTTTATCAACATCGGTGTTTATTTTATAGAAGTTTCTTTCAGTATATTTGCAGGCAATTTATATAACAAGAGGGTAACATTGTGAACTCTGTGAGGAGTTTGATCCTGACCTGACATGGTTGACTCAGCCTTCTATCCTTCCCAGGTTGGTAAAATGAGAACCCAGATTACTGGGAGCAATAGGCTGACTCTTTAAACTGCTTAGAGCGGGCTATAAAGCACTAAGTGGTATATAAGTGTAAGTGTTATTGCTATTCTATTTTTCTTAAATAATGGTTTAAAAAAGTGTGGTAACCTGTTCATGGAAAAGATAGTGCATGCAGGGGAAGCACAAGATTTCTTGCATGTTCCATGTCTTTCAGGAAATGTTCTGCCTTATTCTCCCTTGTGTGTGCCCTCTTTAAGCAGGAGATAAGGACATCCTCCTGCAGGAAGCTTTCTAGGGATAAACTGTGAGAAACCTTTCATTTATTTTTTTAAGAAGGATCGGTCTGAAACAGCTTGCAACCTCATTCCTTTCCAGTGCTGTTTCAGCTTAATAAAATTACAGCCAATTGCCACAGTATAAACCAATTCTCTGCACGGTAAGAAATGTACAACATGAAACAATCTGAACTGCCTTTTCCTTGGTAATCTCTGTAATCCTAGAAACATCCGAGTACTGCTGTTGTTCTAGTTACAAGTTCAAGGGCTTTATCCTTTGAACAAACAAATTTCCCCAACATACCAAATCTCATTTTCTGTGAAGGAGGAACAGAAAGGAGGAAGAAGCAGCAGCTAATCAGCTATATGGATGACACTGGATTAGGTACACACAACCAGAACTGCAAAATCATAGCTTCAGTATTTCCTAAACAAAATACAGATGGGACATTTGCACTCATCTGAAAGGCTAGGGAATCAAGTAGCCAATCCTGGAATGGTAGGAACATAAGAAGCAATGGACTCCTTGGTGCTCTCTGAGCTTAGTTGTTTCCTTGCAGATGTTTCATTACTCAGATAGGTAGCATCATCAATATTACACTGGGTAATTTAATTGTAATAGGCTGATTGAATCTGGAGGCTTCTTATGTTACTGATAGAGGACAATATTCTGTAGATCACAGTTGAACTGTGGGATCCTTGGTGCTCTCTGAGCTTGGCGGTTTGCTTGCAAATATTTCATTACCCAGCTAAGTAATATCATCATCATTACACTGGGTAATGAGATGCCTGCACAAGAAAACAACCAAGCTCAGAGAGCACCAAGGACCCACAGTTCAACTGTGATCTACAGAATATTGCCTTCTATCAGTAATATAAGAAGGCTCCAAATTCAATCAGCCTCTTACAATGAAATCTGACCTTTTGGGATTTCACACAATCTCTATTTGCAGATGTCATGCATTGAACCTGAGATTTTTCTGGGTGTGGAGCGCCCACTGTGCAACTGAGCAGTGTTCTGAGGATGAAATCATCATGGGCAATAGAATAGCTTTCAGAGTGATTAATGCATAGCAAAATCAGTTCCAGGTACAATCTTCATTTTCATAAGTGCAATATTTACTACTACGGCATAAAAATAAAGGGTTTAGGAAAGCCTGACCTTTGCAGTCTAACCAGGCAACTCTGTAAAATTAAAACTGCTAGTTCCAAAGATGTCAAGCTAATAATTTAATTCTAGAGTTGTCAAGAGCTGTCATAAAACATTGCTGTAAGCCCACAGCATTCTTTCCCATGCAAGTATTATACAATCTATGACATATCTATAAATCTTCACATTTGTCATTTATATGAACCAGGATATCTAAAGCATTGCACCTGTCATATAAATCAGTCCATCATTAGAGAGGTGCAGGTTGCTTGGGATTCAAAATATGGCCTTGTCTGTAAATACACATATTTGGAGGGTACCAGACAGATAATTTAGAACTTGTATCTGCCAGAATTCTAAAAGACTGGATTTTAAGCTAGCTAAAGGGAACCTAAAATGCAATTCAGCCTAATGTTTTTGAAAAATAGTAGCACCCTGGAACCAATTAACTATTGGAAACAGCTAGATAATTCAATCCTTCCAGGATCCAGATTGTAATGATTAGACTGGTACCAGGGAAATTGACAGAAATCACTTGTAACTTCAATATTTTATTCTTTAAGACTTTTACAGGATGTGCAGTTTGCTTCCCATCCATGCGGATAGCACAATACATCAAACTAATTAGGTTTATTATTGAAATTTATATAGCTGACCACCTCAAATGTACGACTCTGAGTAGCTTACAAAAAATTAAAATCAATGTGAAAACAACAGACAAGAACAACAATTTAAAACAAGACAAGAACAGTATAATATTATATGACAACAATAATACAATACATAAAACTCCTAGATGAGTCAATCTCATTCATTAAAACCATCAATATAGCTATTGCAGTCACTGCAGCTCACTACAAGTCCCCATGTCTGTTGGCAAATCTATGTTTTGATGGACTTGCAAAAGCTGAAAAGGTCAGGGCCAATCTGATTTCCAAGGAAATAAAGACGTAAATATAGTATAGGTAGTCTTTGATTTACAACAGTTCATTCAAAGTTACAATACCAGTGACTTATGGCCATTTTCACACTTATGACTGTTGCTGCACTCTTAGCACTTAACACTTAGACTTATGTTCTGCTTCACAGTGCTTTTACAGCCCTCTCTAAGTGGTTTACAGAGTCAGCCTATTGCCCCCAACAATCTGGGTCCTCATTTTACCCACCTTGGCAGGATGGAAGGCTGTCAACCTTGAGCTGGTGAGACTCGAACTGTCAAACTGCTGGCAGCCCAGCAGTCAGCAGAATTAGTCTGCAGTGCGACATTCTTACCACCGCGCCATGACTCTTTATAGTCATGTGATCAAAATTTGGACACTTGGTAACTGACTCACATTTATGATGATTGCAGTGTCCCCGGGTCATGTGATTGTATTTTGTGACTTCCTGACATGCAAAGTCAGTGGGGAAGCCAGATTCACTGAACAACTGTGTTACTAACTTAACAACTGCAGTGACTCACTTAACAACTGTGGCAAGAAAGGTGGGGCAAAACAAATGTCTTGCTTAGTAACAGAAATTTTGAGTCAACTGCAGTTGTAAGTCGAGGGCTAGCTGTATTTCCATTTAAATATCCTCAACATTACGAGCCTTATTGACTAAATATATTTTCTGAATTTTATTTTCAAGTGGCAAGCTTTTCAGTGGGAATACTATTTTTGGTTTCAACACACATTTCAGAGGTGGCAGCATGGGCCTTTTTCAACATATGATATCAATCTGTATTCTGAATGTTAATAGGTAAAATTAAAGATCATGAGTTAATGAGGGAAAGGAAAGGAAAGTAGATATGTATCTACAATTCTGAGAAAAGTCTCTTGGTAAAAAGTTGAGTTGAATACGTGCAAGGAAGTAAATATTAAGTCAAAATTATAAATTGGTGCTATTTAGACTGTTTACGGATGGTATGTAGAGTGTTATAGGTATGTACACACACACACACACATACACACATATGCAGCATAACAAAATTGACAAAAGTGTGTGTGTGTATACATATACATATACACACATATACACACGCATATACATATACAAATACACATATACAATCTATTCAGCAAGTATTCAAATCCCCCACACTCTTGTCAGTTTTGTTATGCTGCAGCCTGATTCTACAGTTGTTGAAATTAATGTTTTTTTCTCATTAATCTTCAGCATCCTATAATGACAAAGTGAAAACTGGGTTTTCTTCAATCCCAACAAGAATAATGCTTGTAAAATTACAATATCAGAGAGAGAGGGGGGAGGAATGCTTCCTAAACCCAACAGAGAGCCAGCAAATGAGATAAAGAAGTGTAAAGGTTCAAAGAGACAGAGAAAATGCAGGGAAATTTTGATGGAAATTTTTAAAAAAAGATTTGGAAGTGGATGAAGAGGTCTAAACAAGGAGCCCCTTGAAGAATGATGACGTGCCCATGCTATATACATATACACTGTCTTCTTGACACCCCGGGATTTCCCTCCAAAAGTAAGACACACTCTTCTACCACCATTCTTTCAGGCAGCAGCGTTTGTGGTAAACCTGTCTCTTTCTATCTCTTCTCCCCTGCGAGGGGCGAATCTCCCAAAGCATTCACCAGCTGAATAGCTTTGCGAAACAATTAATGTTTCATTTAGTGGAGACAAATGAGGCTCTTTTGGAATAAATCTTGGATATGCTCAATTTACTCCTGAGCTGTTTGAAAAAGGGAGCCGTAGCTTCACAAAGAATGATAAAGATTTCTCGGCACCAGGACCCACAAATATAATTCAGCAGAGCCCCTCTTGTGAAATCAATCATGCACACGTGGGGTGTGAACGCACACACACATACACTCCCTCGGCTAGAGCAAATTGGTCAGGGATCAATTTGGTAAGTAGGATTCTTGCAGAATCTGCGCCCCAAAGCAAACAAACAGAAAAAAAACAACAACCCTGTGATTTCTGCCTCTTGTAAAAAAAAAAAGAAAATCTTACGGGAAATAAGGTCATGATATGTAGGTAGTCCTCGGCTTACCACACTTCACTTAGCAACCGTTCAAAGTCACAACAGCACCGAACAGAGCGACTTACAAACAATCCTGGCACACATGACGGTCATAGCTTCTCCACGGTCATATGATCAAAATTCGAGCACTTGGCAATCAGCATGTAGTTACAATGGTTGAAGGATCTTGGGGGGGGGGGGGGGTTGTCACATGATCACCATTTGGGACTTTTCCAGGCAGCTTCTGACAAGGAAAGTCAATGGAGGAAGCCAGATTTGTTTAACAACCGTAGGATTCACTTAACAATCTTGGTATAATCTGGTGTGACTTTTAACCACCCACTTTAATGCCATTTAGCTTGTTGTTCCAAAGGTGCTTTTTTTTTTTTTTTCAAGAGGCAACTGGACTTTTTGGAGTTTTTTAAAGACGTTTCGCTTCTCATCCAAGAAGTTTCTTCAGCTCTGATTGGATGGTGGGGAATGGAAGTATTTATACTCTTCGCAGACACCTAGTCATTTGCATTCTTCTAGAAGTCATTGAAGTCACCAGAGGTTTATCCTCCACACCCATTTGCACCACTCAGATGACCCTGATGACACAGATCAACCTCAATGACTCACTAAAAGAATGCAAATGACCAGCTGTCTCCAAGGAGTATAAATCAGGGGTGGGATTCTACTAGTTCGCACCTATTCACTAGAACCAGTTGTTAACATTCTAAGCAGTTCGGAGAACTGGTTGTTAGAAGAAATTACCGGCCTAATCCTGTAAGGAAGGCAGCAAGGAAACATTCTGGTGTTGCTTACAGAAACTGCCTCTCCATTAACCCTTATTACATTCTTGGCAGGACTAGACTTCCTGTCTCAGGAATGGCTCTGGAGGTTTTTTCCCCCTCTTTTGCTGGTACTTTGCTTGTATGGAGTGACCATTCAAAGATACAATGATCATTTCTCACACTCATGACTGTTGCACAATAATGAGAGGCCAGGCGACGAGATGCGTGCCTCGAGGTGAGTGATATTGAATTGGCCACGCCCAGCCAATAACATGACCACCAAGCCACATCCATCCAGTCACATGATCACCAAGCTACACCCACCAGCTAAGCCACACCCACAGAACCGGTTGTTAAAAAATTTGAATCCCACCCCAGTATAAATCCTTCCATTCCCAACCATTCAGTCATAACTGAAGAAACTTCTTATTATGAGAAGTGAAACATCTTCAAAGAAACACCGGAAAGTCCAGTTGCCTCTTGAAAAAAGCACCTTTGAGACAACCATGACCTGGATGACTGAGTACCTCCATAGACATTTAGCATGTTGTCAAGCTTCCACACAATGCACTATTCGTTTCTTGGGATCAGGCCTCATTGCATCATCCAGAGCCTGCAGACGTAGTCAAGTGAGGTTGTGATTCAAACTTTGGCCTCTGGGAGCTTCAAAAGCCTTGGCTTCTGGACTTTCAACCAACACTGTTACTACACAGTATACTGGTCAGACCTGTCTTGATTCAAGCCCTATGCAGGAATGATCCATGACTCAATCTTGAGAGTAAGATATAGTTTTACTGAGGTCAAGTGAAGTACAGCGAAGCAAAGCAAGGTCTGAGGTTCCCACGCCAATTCCCAAGTGAAATCCCCCCACAAGTTCTCTTGTGTCCTAGCATACTTCAACCAAATGTTTTCAAAACAGCCATCCTTGGAATCAGTGGTAGTATTCAATTTTTTTTTACTACTGGTTCTGTGGGTGTGGCTTGGTGGGTGTGGCTTGGTTGGTGTGACAGGGGAAGGATACTGCAAAATCTCCATTCCTACTCCACTCCTGGGGGAAGGTTACTACAAAATCCCATTCCTTCCCCACCCCACTAACCTGCTTTCCAGCTCCTTTCTTCTGTGCAGGACAACAAAAGAAGTCCCAGCCAATCAGCTGGGACTTGGGAGGCAGGGAATAGATGGGGGCAGGGCCAGTCAGAGGTGGTATTTGCCAGTTCTCCAAACTATTCAAAATTTCTGCTACTGGTTCTCCAGAAGCTGTCAGAACTGGCTGAATACCACCTCTGCTTGGAATGCAGCTGGCCTCTTCGTTCTGGCTGGATGTCCTTGAGGTGTTGGCTTTCATGTTCCCAACTTTCCTTCCTCTCCAATGGCATCCTTCTCCCTGGAAATTATGGCAGGCCAGCACTGAGGTAGCAAGGTAAAGTGGCAGAGCTGATAATACTACTATATACTAATAATACTATATTCAATAATAATAACACCAATAATTCAATTGAATGTTTCGCCACTGGCCCTTGGATGTAAACTTTCCTATTCTACACATACACCTTTGTTAGTGTATGGCAAGGCACAACTTTTATTGGGGAAATCATGTCCTTGAAATGCATTCATAGGAAACCTACTCCAATATTATAGTTAAGTTTGCTGGTGCTGAAAGTCAAATGATTGTGTGGATTATTTATAGAGGGGAAAATACATTGTTACTTTCATTTCACATTATGCTCATAAGCTAGGCAATTCCATAATATTTACCTCTTTCGTTGATATATCTAGAATCAAATTACTTCCAAACGTTTCTCCTCATATATACAGAAGCCAGCCTGTTTTGAAAGACTACAGCAGGGGTGTCAAACTCAAGTCATCACGGTGCCACATGACGTATCGGGACTTTTTTCCCCTTTGCTAAACTGGATGTGGGCGTGGCCAGCATGTGATGCATCCAGCCCATAGGCCGGGAGTTTGACAACCCTGGACCACAAGAACTTTCATCTGACATTATTATCTGCACCTCATACTTTATAAGATAACGTCTGCTATCACGTATACATAGTCCTTGATTTACAACCATAAATTGAACCCAAAATTTATGTTGCTAAATGAGACAATTGTTAAGTGAATTCTGCCCATTTTGCAACCTTTTTTGCCACAGTTGTTAAGTGAGTCTGGCTTCTCCATTGCCTTTACTTATCAGAAGGTAACAAGAAGTGATCACATGACCTCAGGACATTGCAATTGTCATAAATATGAGTCCATCACCAATCATCTGAATTTTGATCACGTGACCATAGGGATGCTGCAACAGTCATAAGTATGAAAAATGGTCATAACTCACTTTCTTCAGTGCTATTGTAACTTTGAACGGTCACTAAATGAACTGTTATAAGTCAAGGACTACCTATATCCACTAATATTTTTGGGTGGAAACACACAATCCAATCCAAAGGTCACATTTAGAACTTTAGAACTTAGAATAACTTTATTGTCACTTTAAATGTACACTTATTGGCATACTTTAAAATGAAATTTCATTGCATACCGCTTTCAAAGAGTCACCACCTCCAATATACACTACATAAACATGGCTAACTAAATACATACACACATACATACAAACATACATATATAATTATGCATATATCCACATATTTTATATGACACAGACAAACAGCACAGTCTAGTCCTGATGTACACAGTCAACTAAAAATTACTTCTTTGGTCTTTTTAGTTGCTAGCAGAGTAGGGGAAAGTAGTACATTCCTCAAATGCTTCAGATAATTTCTAGGCAGCCGAAGTGCTGTTGCCACACAATATTATTACTGGAGAGCATGATTGATGACTCTTGGCTATGGATGTGTCCCATTGGAGAATATATATCCAGTGGGTGGGGGAAGACCTGGGTCAAGGGAGAAATGAATGATATATCTTAGTGTCGGCTGCACCCAGGTAATGCTGACATGGTCACTCCTAATAAATCATTTTTTTTTACTCTGAGAGATGCGGCTAGAGACTTATGATTTGAATGGGATGGATTTGTCAGAGCCCTGACACACATGTTACATGGCAAGAAAAACTAATGTTGTGAGTTTACCAGATGGATGGCATAGGGAACAAAACTGTTATGGAATCTGGTACCCTGCTATGGTGGTCCATACAGCACATCCACCCCTCACTGAAATCAATGGGACTAGCATATACATAACATTACCTCACATATACCACATGCAGTGAGCCATGTGCAGATCTGTATGTTGGGGAAACAAAACAACCACTTCATAAACACACGGCACAACATAGAAGGACAAACACATCAGGACTAGATTCAGCAGTCCATCCGCATTTAAAAAGCAAAGGCCATTTTTTTGAAGACAACAAAGTCCATATTTTTGACAGAGAGGACCACTGGGGATCAAAGAGGTCATCTATGTCAAAATTGAACAGCCTTCTCCCAACAGAGAGGGAAGCAAATGACATCACCTATCTCCAATCTACAACACAGTCCATTCAAGAATTCCAAAAAGGCTCCACCACACCAATTTGCACCACTCAGGTGATCTGAAGACACAGACAAACCCCCAGGTGACCTTAACAGCCTTCTCATAAAAGAAGGCAAATTTGCCTTCTCATAAAAGAAGGCAAATGACCAGCTGTCTGCAAGGAGTATAAATCCTTTCATTCCCCACTATCCTGTCAGAGATGAAGAAGTTTCTTAGATGAGAAGCGAAATGTCTTCAAAGAAAAAAACGAAAGCGCAGTTGCCTCTTGAAAAAAGCACCTTTGGGACAGCCATGATCTGGATGACTGAGAAATTCCCTAGACATTTGCTGATCAATCATTTCCTACTGGTAGTTGCAGTTGCTAAGTCAAATACAGAAAAGTATTCATGAACAAGTCTAAGAATTTTTGCAAAAGAGCTAACTTAAAAAGTCTCTATCCCCTGAAATACCAGGAATTGTCCTTCCCTTTGTCCTTCACACACCCACGTGACACCAACCATTTGCCTGTTTAGGAATGGCCAGTTTTAGTGCAGTTTGTCAGGACCGAAGCATTAAGTCTATTACAACCATTTTTATAATGTCTTCAGTCTTTTTGAAGTATCACCCAGGAGTTTTTTCCATCAGGCTTCAAATGATGTAATTCATCAGCCTGTTATTGATGGGGACCTGAGGAAAGTCCCATTGTGAGGTATATGGGGGACTGTGAATCTTTCGTTAGGTAATATAAATAAATCTAGTTTCAAAAGTGCTGCCTTCTTAATCATCTTTAAAACACAATGGGCTGTCACTGCAGTCCATGACTTTCCCGCGCTGGAAATATGGCCAGAAAAAGAAAGCTTTTCCTTGAAAAGAAGACAAAATGTGAAGGGCAAACTCATTGACTTGAATATTATTGAAATGCATGAATATCATTTAAATGGGTACAGCCACCTGATCAGTGGTGGGTTGAAAAGCGTTTACTATGAGTACAGTGGACGTGGCTTGGTGGATGTGGTATAGCTTGATGGGCGTGGCTTGGTGGGCATGGCAGGGGAATGATACTGTAAACTCTCCATTTCCTCCGCACCCTACTAACCTGCTTTCTAGCTCCGTTCTCCTGTGCAGGACAACAAAAGAAGACCCAGCCAATCAGCTGGGACTCAGGAGGCAGAGAATAGAAGGGGGCGGGGCCAGTCAGAGGTGGTATTTGCCAGTTCTCCAAACTACTCAAAATTTCTGCTACTGGTTCTCCAGAACTGGTCAGAACCTGCTGAATACCACTTCTACACCTGATCACTGGTTCAGCTCAAATATCAATATGTACAATTATTACACTGTATTTTGCCACCATGCAGCAAACCCAAAATGAACATTAGATTATTAAAATATTACTCTACCACTTTTCATCCGATGGGTTTTCGAGAGTTACCAATATAAATTCTGCTAGAATGTCCTAGTTTTAAAACGTGGCATAATTCATCAAAAGAACAATCAGCGAGACCAGAAAGAATTAAAATAAGTTTCTCTGGATGTTCAAGATTTCTTTTCAGACTTCCTTGGTTAATGCTTCGAACTCTTGGACTGTGGAAATAGGAAAGTGCATAGGGGGACATTGGTGCTAGAGTTAGGAAGTTCAGTTACATTAACAGGGCAAGGGTAAATAGGCCGTGTAAAAAGTTTCAGAGGTCAAGACTAACATTTATTTAGCACCTATTTTATTTTGCAAATTAGAAGAGGGAACAATAAATCTCTATTCAGTTTTTGAATAGTACAAACTTATTCCCCCACATGTGAATAAACGACAGATGATAACCACATGCAGAGGTGGGCTGCTATGTGTTCGGAAGAACCCGTAGCTGACATCATAACAAATTGGTGAACCGCCAATCCCACTTCTGGCTGGCCCCACCCACTCTTCCCCTCCACTCTCAGGAGTCTCCATGCGGCCTGTTGTGGATGTGAGGTAAGTGCAGAGCCTGCATGGAGGTTCGGGGAGGGTGAAAATGGGCCTCTAGGTTGTCCTGAAAGGCCGGAAATGGGACCGTTTCTGGCCTCCAGAGGGCCTCCGGAGCCTGGGGAGAGTGAAAATGCCACCCTCACCCCACGGTGATGCAGGAGATCGACTAAGCCACACCCACCATGGCCATGGCCACCTAGCAACCGGGTCGAGAACCCTTTGCTAACATTTTTGGAAGCCCACCCCTGTCTACAGCAGGAACAGTAGAGTAGGTTGCATTCGTTGGGGAAAATTAACTGAATGAAGCCCACCCCTGAGCATATGATATTCATCTTCAGAAATCTACAATCTATCCAAGGGGGCATTGTATTTGTTCATCACAGCTGTGATGGGCAGGGTATTGAAATAGTGAACCAAGAGGTCCTTTGAGATAAGAGGGCCAAGCCAATAAAGAATTTTAAATACCTGGTGTCTTTGTGCAAATGTGATACATGTCCAGGTAGTCCTTGACTTATGATGACAATGGACCCCAAAACTTGTGTTTGTGAGTGAGACATTTGTTAAGTGAGTTTTGCCCCATTTTACAACCTTTCTTATCACAACTGTCAAGTGAATCATTGCAATTGTTAAGTTAGCCAACAGGAGTTAAGTGAATCTGGCATCCCCATTGATTTTGCTCATCAGAAGGTCAGATTAACAGAGTTGGAAAGGACCTTGTAGGCCATCTAGTCCACCCCACCCCCTGCCCAAGCAGGAGTTCCTACTCCCTTTCTGACCAGGTTGCAAAAGATGAACACATGACCCCAGGACACTGCAACCATCATAAATATGAGTTCAATTGCCAAGGGTCTGAATTTTGACGATGTGACCATGGGGACACTGCAATGGTTGTAAGTGTGAAAAACGTTCATAAGTCACTTTTTTTCAGTGCTATTGTAACTTTGGTCATGAAAGATACTACTGTAAGTATTAACTCCCTGTTCATTCTACAAACTACAACTCTACAAACTAAAATTCAAATGTTGTATATCATAATATAATATATATCACAACACATATCACTTCCTTCCTTGCCTTAGTGAATGTCTATGAATATGTTGTAAGAATTTCAACTTCTCGAATTTCTGACACTTGGCTGGGAATTCAAGGACTAAAAGTCAATCACTAGGCAGGCAATATGATATTAGAATCGTAAGACAAATGGCAAATTGCAGCTATAACATTCTTTTGTTGCTTGTTTGGTTTCTGACTTTGTTGATAAAGTCCCCAGATGTCTCACTCTTTTTCTTTGCTGTGATGAATATGTGTTATGAACTAGCTATGTCCCCTATAAGGTATGACAATTTGTGTGTGTGTTTTTTTAAATAAACATTGCCATTTCCTACTGTTTTTGCTTGTACTGCCTCAGGCTTTCTTCTAATGCAAGGAAGTAGTAAAAGATAGGTTTTTACTCTCCCGTTGTGCGGGAAAAACACAGAGATAGTTCTGACCCTCAGTTTACAGTTTTTCCAAAAAAGTACATTTAAAACAAAAAGAGAGAAAAACAGAGCAGCAGACAGAAGCCTGAAAATGAAATTTATTTATTTATCTGCCATTCGAATTTAGAAGACCACCCAACTATGAGAGATTCTGAGTAACATACAAAATTAAAACAGTAAGAACAAAGAAAAAAACATGAGCAAACCGAAAAGTATTCAAACTAAGAATGACAAACCCCTTTAAAAGACTCACCATTCATGCTAATTCAAGGCCTGAGGGAAAAGTCAGGTTTTCAAAGGGTTTTTAAACAAGAGTTAGGGGCAGAGGCCTAAACAGTTGGGTGCAATTGCTCAACAATTAAAGATGCTGAGTTTGTCAGCAGGAAAGCTGACAATGCGGGTTCAGTGATAGAATTCAATTTTTTTTACTGTCGGTTCTGTGGATGTGGCTTGGTGAGTGTGGCAGGGGAAGGATACTGCAAAATCTCCATACCCTCCCCTCCACACTAACCTGCTTTCCAGCTCCATTCTCCTGTGCAGGGCAACAAAAGAAGACCCAGCCAATCAGCTGGGACTCAGGAGGCAGAGAATAGATGGGGGGTGGGGCCAGTCAGAGGTGGTATTTGCCAGTTCTCCAAACTACTCAAAATTTCCACTACTGGTTCTCCAGAACTGGTCAGAATCTGCTGAATACCACTTCTGCGCGGGTTCTTGAGTGCTACACTACAAGGTGAGCTCCCATACCTGTCCCCACTCCTGCCAACCAAGAAGTTCGAAAGCATGCAAATGCAAGTAGATATATACCTTCGTTTGGAAGGTAACAGAATTCCAGGGTCTCAGTGTATAGTCATGCATGACCATAGAAATGACTTCAGACAATGCTGGTTCCCTCAGCTAAGTAATAGAAATAAGCACCGTCCTCTAGAGTTGGAACATGACTGGACAGGGGAAATATTAACTTTTATCTTTAAGGAGATACATCTCTAAGAGATACATGTATAGGGGTCCTCTCTCTATTATTCCAGAGGTGAGCTATTGCAACAAAGATAGCTCACTTCCTAGATCTTGGCAAGTAACACTGATCAGTAGGATATGGAGCATTACTAATTTGTATAATTGCACGGGATGGGAGAGAAGTAATACCTCAGGTAGCAGTAGCAATAGCACTTATATACCGCTTTACAATGCTTTTACAGCCCTCTCTAAGCAGTTTACAGTGTCAGCATATTGTGCATAACAATCTGGCCCCTCATTTTCCTGACCTTGGAAGGATGGAAGGCTGAGTCAACCATTAGCCCCATCAGGATCGAATTCCAGGCTGTGGGCAGAGTTAGTTTGAAATACTACATTCTAACCACTGTATCACCACAGTCCCTGTTGTATATAGACATTTGCATACTCGTAATACTACGTTCCAATTGGACAACCACTGCCGCCTAGCGATTGGTGGTTAACAGCGGGTTATGATTGGCCGCCTAAACGGAGGGAGGTTTAAAATGATGCCATTGGTTGCGAGCTGCGAGCAGCCGCTATAAAAGAGGCTGTCGCAGCTCGAGTTTAGTTTAATTTACTGACAGTAAATAAAGAGCTGATTTCAATTCCGGTCTCAAGCCTACTTTGTTCTGGCGATAGAACAGTCCCTATGCCAAAAAAGGATTCACAGTTGGCATTCTGGAAGCCAACTGGCAATTAATGCTACTCACAGCAGAGCAGCAATGTGAGCTTGGCATACTGACTTATACGGATTACTGCTCTCACTCCACTCCATTCTTAATGTACTTGTTTTCTGAGTGGTGTTCAAGGGCAGCCCCATGTAATGCTTGTTGCAATATTTCTCAGGTAAGCGAAGGGTTCTCTGCCCGGTTGCTGATTGGGTGTGCCATGGTTGGGCATGGCCTAGTTGGCCTTCTGCACCACGGTGGGAGGGAGGCATTTTTGACCTCCCCAGGTTCCAAAGGCTTTCTTCAAGCCTCTGGGAGGGCAAAAATGGCCCTGGAGGCTCTCTGGAAGCCAGAAACAGGCCCATTTCCAGCCTTCCCAAACTTCCGGGAGGCCCATTTTTCACCCTCCCTGAGCATCCACGCGTATCCTGTATCCAAAACGGGCCTTGTGGGCACTCCTGGGAGGAGAGGCATGGGGTGTGTTGTGTATGCAATAAGATTAATAAAGTGTGAGCTTGGAGTAAGTGCAGGGTTCTGGCCCTGCACTTCTGATTGGCTGTTAAGCGGCCAGACCGGATTGGCCCATTCCGGGGAATCCGATTGGCCCTTAACAGAGAGTTTTTATTGGTTATAAGAGCTAGCGTTCCTAGCTTGTTATTGGTTAAACGTTACAGGGTTTGCCTATATAAGGCGGGTTTTACTGCTGTTGAATGGAATAAGTCACAATGTAAATAAAGAGCTGAAGTTCACCGTTCAGAGGCTCGTCTCCATTCTTTCTTGCCCATGCTCAAAACATAACACTGGCGACGAAGGTGGGATATGGAGATATCTGAACCAACGAAACTTCGAAGAACACCGAGCACGTGACAGACGACGCCAGCAACAGAACCATGTCCGGCGGCATCGTACCACCCACTCCGTTCGATCCAACACAGGAAGACTGGGAGTCGTACATGGATCGTTTCCAAATGTTCCTAGAGATGAACAACTTAAAGGACGCCACAGCTGGGAAGAAACGGGTGGTGTTCCTAACGCATTGCGGTCCAACCGTATTTAAGATGGCTAAAGCACTAGCCAAACCCTGAGAAGTGAAGGCCATGGATTGGGACGCCCTTGAACCTCTCCTGCGAGACCACTACGCCCCGGCCGTGCCTACGCTCGTGAGACACCACGAGTTTTATCAGAGGAGCCAGCGAAAGGGAGAAAGCATGGCCGACTTCATAGCAGACCTCCGAAATTTGGGAGGCCTCTGCAGATTCACCGATCTAGAAGAAGCATAAAGAGATCGCATAGTTCTGGGGCTAGATGCACCAGGCGTCCAAAGCAAGCTGATGGTGAAAGGCAACATCAGCCTGGCCGACGCCATCACCGATGCTACGGCAGCAGAAGCAACCAGGAAGTCGGCTGCACAACTACGCCGAAACCGCGCTCTGGTACCACCGTTGGCCAGCGAAATCTAACCTAGTTCAGAAGGGCAGCTTGCGACAATGCACCACGAGGACCTCTCTTCGTCATCAGACAGCGACGAAGAAGGGGTCCATTGACTGCGGTCCGACTGGGACCCTCACCCAAAGCCTTTACGCCCTTGCACTGGCTGTGGAGCCAACCATCCCAGGTCCGAATGCAAATTCCATGACGCACTCTGCCATGAGTGCGGGAAACGAGGCCACATCGGCCGGGTCTGCCGCAGTTTGCCAGGACCCAGCCAGGCCTCAAAAGGGGCTAACTATTGCCAATCAACAGGAAACCGTCCTGTAAGGTGAGAGCCAGTAAACCACTCCTACAGAAAGTGAGTTTTGCAGAGAGAAGAGGCTCACCATACTATCACTATCGGTCACGCCTCAGCCTTGGACACTAAGAAAATCCGAGTCACGGTAGCCATCGAGAACCAGCCTTGCCACATGGAGGTCGACTCGGGATCATCCCTCTCAATGGTGTCTTGGAAGACACTCAAGCAACTCATCCCCACAATTCAACGCCAAGATCTCCGTTTCCAACACCTCATCCTCAAGGACTACCAGGGGAATCAAATTCCCGTCGTCGGGTCCTGCCGAGTCCGAGTGTCCTTCAAGAAGCACACAGCGTACCTACCTTTAACGGTCATCGATAGAGATAGGCCTAGCCTACTGGGCCTCTAATGGTTCGCGCCACTCGGCATTGAAGTGGCCGGCGTGAACCAAGTCAGTGGCTGTGACTGGGAGGAAGACCTTATCTATGAGTTCAGGGACGTCTTCGCGGACAGCTTAGGCAAGTACAAGGGGACCCCGATCTCATTCAGCTTAGATCCAAAAATAGCTTCCATTCGCCTAAAGCCCCGTCGAGTTCCGTTTGCCTTAAAATCAAAAATCGACGAACAACTCGACAAACTGATGGCTCAGGGGGTATTGGAGCCCATTGATCACTCCCCGTGGGAAACCCCTATTGTAGCACCCATTAAACCAGACGGGTCAATCCGAATTTGTGGGGACTACTGGGCCACTTTGAACCACACCCTGCAGCAGAACGCGTATCCAATTCCGGTGGTGCAGCACCTCCTCCAGTCCCTGGGGGGCGGGAAAGTTTTCACTAAATTGGATTTAGCTCAGGTATATCATCAATTACCAGTAGATGAAAAAATAGCATAGGCCCAAACTATTGTGATGCACCGAGGTGCCTTTAAATGTACCCGGCTGCAATTCGGAGTAAGTGTAGCCCCGGGGATTTTTCAGAGCCTTTTGGAAAGGTTATTGCAAGGAATTAAGGGCGTGGTCCCCTATTTTGATGATGTATTAATTGCAGCCCCTACAAAAAAAATCTTACAGGACCAGTTAAAATTAGTCCTAAAAAAATTCCAAGAGGCCGGTCTTAAGGTTAAAAAAAACAAATGTAAATTGTGTACTGACAGTGTTGAGTTTTTAGGGTACCTGATTGATAGCCAGGGCATTCACCCTACCAAAAGTAAATTAAAAGCGATCAAAAACACTCCCAGGCCACGAAACAAGGCCGATCTCCAGGTGTTCCTAGGCCTCATCAATTTTTATAATGTATTTTTACCGCACAAAGTAACGGTCCCTGAACCGTTACACCGATTGTTAGATAAAAAAGCAAATTGGTTATGGGGTTACCGTGAAGAACAGGCGTTCCGAAATGTTAAAAAACTGCTCACTTCTGACTCTGTACTCATGCAGTATAATGAGACTTTGCCGTTAGTTATAACCTGTAATGCATCGCCTTTTGGGGTGGGAGCCATTTTGAGCCACGTACTGCCTAATGGGAACGAAGCCCCTGTTGCATATTTCTCAAAGACTCTTTCAAAAATGGAGCGGAACTATGGACAAATTGATAAAGAAGCCCTCGCAATTGTCTCAGCTGTGAAAAGATTTCACGAATACGTGTATGGCAGGGTTTTTACTATTGTGACTGACCACAAACCTTTGTTAGGGATAATAGCCGGAGATAAGCGGACTCCCTACATATTATCCCCTAGGATGACCCGATGGTCAGAATTCTTAGCTGCTTATAATTATCGGTTGCAATATCGTCTGGGGAAAGCCATTCCCCATGCCGACACATTGAGCCAAGCACCGCTTCCAGAGACTCTTGACGATCTAGCACCAACAGTAACCATGTTGCAAATCGAGGCACTCAACTCGCCGCCACTGACTGCCCGAGATATCGCGAGAGAAACCAAACGCGACCACACCCTAGCACGAGTCCTAGGCTGGGTAGAACGCGGATGGCCATTGGACCAGTTATCAGATGACTTCACACCATTCAAAACTCGAGAGACCAAACTCTTCTCCCAGAAAGGCTGTGTCATCTGGGGTGATAGAGTCGTTATCCCAGAACAGCTCCGAAAAACGCTACTGAGCACTTTGCATGATGGCCACCCCAGCATCGTGCGAATGAAAGCCCTTGCACGAAGCTACGCATGGTGGCCGGGCATTGACAAGCAAATCGAACAGTGGGTTAAAGCTTGTCCTAAATGCCAAGAAGTCAGCAACGCCCCACCAAAAGCCATGCCTACTGAATGAGAGACACCACGTGGACCCTGGTCCTGAATTCACCTGGACTTCGCAGGGCCAACCAAAGGCCACACTTTCCTGCTTACCATCGACGCCTACTCGAATTGGCTCGAAATTCATCGCATGACGACTACGACCTCCGAGGCGGTTATCAAAATTTTAAACAGACTCTTTGCAACCCATGGATTACCAGACGTCCTGGTATCCGATAACGGCCCTCAATTTACTGCACTAGCGTTCGAGCAGTACCTCGCTGACCGCGGCATCCATCATGCACTCACCTCGCCTGCATACCCTGCGACCAATGGCCAAGCAGAACGCATGGTCCAATTTGTGAAGAAAACCTTGCAAAAGGTAGACTACGACAACACTGACGACAAGGTCAATCAAATCCTCTTCTTGCAACACATCACCCCACATAGCGTCACCAACAAAACTCCTGCTGAACTGCTAATAGGATGAAAGCTCCGCTCCCACCTCGACCGGTTGCACCCGGCTTATGAACCGGAGAAACCACTAGGATCCAGAGGCCACTGTCGCATCTTCCAGGTAGGAGACCTGGTTTATGCAAAAAACCTATCGGGTGACCCGTTGTGGGTGGAAGCGACAGTAGTACGTGTAACCGGCCCCAGATCCTACCTTGTGCAATGCCTTGATGATAAACTTTGGAAAGGGCATATCGACCAATTACGATCACGGCTTTCAGCAGCCAGTCCGCAAATCCCCTTTGACCAAACTGAGGGGGGGGGGAGTACGGAAGAAGATGAATTCCTAGGAAACCAGTTTGAAGGAAACGACGGTTTAATAGAAACTCAGGAAGTGGAGCTGGAGGGAGAAACGTTTGCACCTCAGGGAATTGCAGAAAATGTGGGCAACGACGTAGAAGTGAACTCTGAACCAGAAACAGCCCCACTGCCAAACAACAATCTACCTCAGCATGATTGCAACCAGCCGATACAACGAAAATCAAAGAGACTAAAAAGACAACCGTCCTACCTTAGGGACTATGTAACTGCACCCTGAAATAAGAAGCCAGGGGGAAGGGGTGTTGTGTATGCAATAAGATTAATAAAGTGTGAGCTTGGAGTAAGTGCAGGGTTCTGGCCCTGCACTTCTGATTGGCTGTTAAGCAGCCGGACCGGATTGGCCCGTTCCGGGGAATCCGATTGGCCCTTAACAGAGAGTTCTTATTGGTTATAAGAGCTAGCGTTCCTAGCTCGTTATTGGTTAAACGTTACAGGGTTTGCCTATATAAGGCGGGTTTAACTGCTGTTGAATGGAATAAGTCACAATGTAAATAAAGAGCTGAAGTTCACCGTTCAGAGGCTTGTCTCCATTCTTTCTCGCCCATGCTCAAAACATAACAGGGTGGGTGTGGCCAACCAGGAGTGGGATTTTGGGGTTCTCCAAACTGCACAGAATCTTAGCAAGGGGCTCCCCCGGAACCGTGCGAACCCCCAGCAGCCCACCCCTGCAGGTAAGGTCAGCAAGGAATGTGATTAAATATTTGAAGGGCTTTCCATTCCAGAAACTGGAACAACTTACAGACAAATGGATCTGTGCAAAGGCCTTTCTGGCTAAAGCCGTCATCTGCAGCTCATAGAGGAACATGAAGCTGTCGGTCTGATTAGGGCCCTGAAAGCCCTAATCTCTCTGCCTTTTAATTAACTTTTCACATTGATTTTTAACCATCTTCTTTCTAAACCAGCCTCTTTCTAAATTTAAACTTTTATATACTGCTTTCATGTTTTCATATTTTATTCGTACACCCACCCAGAGTCCCTCTGAGAGGGAAATGAGCACTTTCAAAATGTGATAAACAAGCAAACAAACATACAAATAAAGTTTAATATCATTTAGCTTCTGATTATTTCGTTATTTTTTTGCTATAAGTGCCACCCAACTCCAGAATGACCTTGGATCATTCACAATATTAAAGAAAGAACAATTTGGATATTCACGTAAAATATTCTTTGAAGCAAAGCCAAAGAAGACTTTTCTTTGTAAATATACAAGAATACTATTAAAATATACAAGAATACTATTAAAAGAGTATTAAGAGTATGAGTATCCTCATTATATTTAATAACTTCACTAACTCCAAATTTGCTGCTAGCAATTTGGGAATGGTAGCAGAAAGTTAATGTTCACATACTAGATCAAATGAGGTATTCTGCCTTTTTTTTACCTGCCTAATTAATATTAACAGCTAGAACCTCAGGCACAGCCAATTCTTTATGCAGAAAACCCCAAATCTGAGAGCTAGTTTCACTGAATAGCAATAGCTCAGCTGGGTCTAACTTTGAAGAAAATCAGTATTTTCTATCCAGAAAATCACTTTAAGGGTGAAAGATTAGGAAGACATGGAAGAGAATCCTGATGGGCACATTATAGACTTGACTTACAATCATTCATTTAGTGACTGTTCGAAGTTATAACAGCACTGAAAAAAGTAACCTATGACCGTTTTCACACTTATGACCATTGAAGCATCCCCATGATCATCTGATCAAAATCCAGACACCTGGTATATATTTATGATGGTTGCATTGTCCTGGGGTCATATGATCACCTTTTGCAAACTTCTCACAAGCAGAATCAATGGGGAAGCCAGATTCACTTAACAACTGTGGCTAAAAAGGTCATAAATTGAAGGAAAATTAACTTAACAACTGTCTTGCTGAGCAATAGAAATCTTGCTCGGTTATGGTCATAAATCAAGGACTATCTGTATACCATCTTTCATTTGCCTGATGAATCAGAACATTGCTTACCAAAAGATTGGGAGTAACACCATGTGGTTGAGTAATGTTTAAAACAGAATAAATAATTTTGTTCGGATATGCTTGCTTTGACTTACAAAGTGACTTACAATCGTACAATTCAGCTAACTGATTACCTGAGGTTCATTGCTCAGCATTTCAGAATCCAGAATCCTGATACGAGTTTGAACCAGAGCTTCTAGGCTTTTATGGATTATCTAGTATAATCATATTAAAATGTGAAACAAACAATCTGTATCAAATTTTTGATTTATGTGTGCATTTAATATATATCTATTTGTATATATTTTTTCTCCTTCCTAGTGTTTTCCTACAAGTACAAGATCTGCTTTTTTCAGATCTACGAAGTCCTAACTTAAATTGAAAAATCCAGAGTGAAAAGAAAGGGCTTTACTCCTTTGAAGGGAGTAAAAGAAGGTGGTATTCAGCCAGTTCTGACAGATTCTGGAGAACCAGTAGTGGAAATTTTGAGTAGTTTGGAGAACCGGTAAATATCCTCAGCCCCCATATATTCACTGCTTCCCGGATGGGTCTTTTATTGCCCTGCACAGGAGAACGAAGCTGGAAACAGGCTGGTTTAGGACAATTTCTCACTTTTTTCCCTCCAGTCCAGCTTCCACATGTACTAAACTGAGAAGGCAGAATTGTAAGATAGTAAGACATAATTATCACAACATTTTGGAGGTGAGGTGAAGTGCGTTTGCACTTTTATTTTTTTTTATAAACTTGACATTTTTATTGAGTTATAGAGTAATATAAAATACAAAATATGAAGTAAATAGGAAAGCAGTGGGGAGGGAAAGGGGAAGGAGATAAGAAAGAAAGGAAAAGAAGTAACTTCTGACTCTCTCTGTTAAAGTAAAATAAGGCATAAACATCAAATCACAACTTTTTGCTTTTTCCTGATAGCATAAACAAGCCATTTCTATAAAGAGTTATCAATCTAATTGGTAAATCCCAAAGTCAAAGTTTCATTCTTCTCCACATCAAGCACGAAATTCAGAAGCAATCTCCATGTGGAAACAAAAGTACTTATGTTCTTTTTTTAAATCAAAGGGATTAGTTTTGCTATTTCAGCCAACTCCATCAAGTTCTGCGACCATTAGTCCAATAGTAGGGATCGAAGTGTCCTTCCATTTTTGTGCATACAATTGTTTTGCTTTTATTTTTGAGCAGGGTACTCCATTTAAGGAGATGCTCCAAGCAGGCTAAATATGCAATGTTTTTTGTGTCTCTGACAATGCCAAGCATCAACCTTCAGTATAATTTTTATATCCAAGAATATAAAAGAATATAAAATTGAGCCCAAAGCAGTCTCTTGTCAGCTTTCTTACCAATAAATAAACAGCCACAGGGAAGTAGAAGATAAACAAGATGGAAGGTAGGATTCTCCTAATCTATGCTAGATCCTAGATCTACTGTTTTTTTAATTTGTTCATGTTTGTTTGGTAACGTGATCTATGAGTTACAGTCAATGGACAGCTTATTCTGCCTCTCGGTTCTGCAGTTCCTTCAGATCCAGCTTCTCTATCTGGCTTCCCACAATGCTACAGCGAAGGAACCATTGAGCCATGGGGTTTTAATTTGACTTTGGATGCCTGCACATAAGATATTTGCTCTGTCTTCCTACTCTTTTTTTAAAAAAACAAACAAACTTTATTAATTTTTTTTAACACACACAAACAAAACATAGGATGTAGTAACATAAAATATCTTTTCTAGAAGAAACAAATAAACCATCTTATTTAAAAAGAAAATAATTCCAAATTATCACACACACACACATATATATATACATATACATATACATATACATATACATATACATATACATATACATATACATATACATATACATATACATATACATATACATATACATATACATATATATATATATATATATATATATATATATATATATATATATATATATATATATATATATTTATCTTATCTAATCAACTTCATATCTTTTCAAAACTTTTCTTTATTACTCCCTTTCGTTCTATTTAATCATATTTCTTCTGTCTTAAAAATATATACTCATTAGTATTTTCATTAGTATTCTTCCACATCCTGTCAGACTTAAACAAACATTACACAAAACATAAATACATAAAACTTCTTTTTGGAAGGCGGCTTATCCCGAGTTAACTCTTTTTATACAGACATCAATCAAAATTTATACTCACTTAATATACTATCTCATATCTTATTTAACATTCTCTATTTTCCATATATTTTCTCTCTCCTACTCATTCTTTTAATTCTATTTTATTTATTCCATCTCAATTAAATAATTATATTTGCATCTTTGGTCTGTTTTCTTTCAATCATCTACTTATCCTTTCTATCTAATACAATATTTCTCCTGTAAACCCAGATTGAAGTATGACAACTTTTTATCTTCCCTCTAAATAACACTTAAAATAATACATATTTTCCGTGCTGATTCTGCTCCGTACATTCAAAGTATTACATTTCAAAATAGTAAAACAAACAAATAATATTGAGTTTAATAAGTAATAATAAAACTAAAAACAAGTAAAAAAGAAATATTAAATTTATAATATTGTAAAAACAATGTTTCATAAGAAATTAAATTCTATTATTAATTCTTAAACAATAAAAATACTATTTCATACTATTATGAAATTAAGAAATTAAACTATAATTAAATCATGACTTCGCTTTAATACATTTTTAAATCATATAATATTCTAATTTTCTAACTCAAGTTCAAATACTAATGTCTACAATGCATTTTATGTACTTTTGCAGAATCATTTTTTTAAAAAAAATTATCTCTGAAAAAATAATATTTTTTTGCATCTTGTTTAAAGACTTCTCTTTCCTTTCCTCCTTTCTTTCTTCTCCATTCTAACTTTTTGACCCCCCCCATCTCTCCAATTTCACTCTCTTAATCTTTCCTCTCTGTTGTATTTCTCTTTTCTGTTGCTTTCTGACATCATATCACTTTTTCATCTCCTTTTTCTTTTTCTTGGTTGCTTTTTTAAGTTCTAAGATCATCTTTTCCTTGCCCCCTTTCCACTTTTCTTCCTCCACTAAGTATGTTTGTCCATTAAAAATGGCTTCTTCTCCTTCATCCCAGCCTTCCTGTAGTATTTCTTGGTAGGTAGAAATCGCCATTTCCAAAAAGCGAAAGATAGAGCCAAACGAGCCCTTATCTTCTTTTTTCAGTTTTTGAAATTCCATTTGTAGTCCTTCAAAAGATAATGCCATTTTTTCTTTCTTTCTTTTTTAACGCAACCCTAATATCTTTAGTCCCTTTTTTAAAAAAACAAAATTTCACAGAGATCTCAAAGTCACAAAGCAAACCAAATCAATTTTAAGTTGTTGTTTTTTTTAAATCCAATGTCCAGAAATCCTTTATCCCTTGGCTTTAAATTTCAAATTGAGTTACCTTCCGTGCTCAAGTAGATTTTCCAGATCTCCGTCTGCTATTTCTATGGGGAGGGAGAGTTAAGGAAAAAAAAAATTCCCCTTAACAGCTTTAACTGCAGCTTTCCAGTCTTCTTTGGGAAACAATGTATCCTCAGGCAATTCAAACAATTCAGTTTCCAGGGTAATTAAGAGTTGTTATTGTCTCGGCTCAGCCAAATTTTCATTTCCTCCTGCAACCTCCAGCACAAATCTTACCCGGCTGCAGGCTTCTTTGTGACGGCCATCACTGACTGCCGCTCCACCACCTTGGGAAAAAGGGGTTTTTCCGGCTGGGGAGGGGGTCTGCAACACACCCAAACCCCTGTCTGGATCCCCTCTCTCTTCGGCTGCCTCTACAGGGCAGCCATATCCCCCAGACCCACTTGGATTGGGGACACCTTAGCAGCAAGCACAGCAGGAATTGCAGACAAGCGAATTCCTGCTGCTGCCGAAGCCACGCAAAACCGGAAGTCCCTCTGTCTTCCTACTCTTAACACTGCTTGAAATCCCCTTTTACTCTAACACTTTGATTTTATTCAGCCTTTCATTTTCTTCAGAGAGATTTCATCAAAAGTTTAATGTGCAATTTTTATCCTGTCATATGAGAGACGGAGAAAGGGAGAAATCCTTTCAAGGCCTTTGCTATGCCATGCAGCTCAGACATGGAGAATTATTTCTGTTTGTAAAGAATATTTAAATTTACTTTCAAGAAGATTAGAAAGGCTATCCTGAAAAATGAATTTTACACATGATCAGCTTCCATGATAAAAAGGTAAATGTGTAGTTCCCTGATTCCCCTCCCCCTCTTCTTTTTTTAGCATGATAAGGATCCCCTCAGAGAATTGTGCTGGAATTTGGAAGTGCACAATATGACGAAATGAGTATGAGAGTACTCAGGATTTTATTTTAGAAAAAAACATGGCCACAATTAACCTGTAAAATGCCTTGCTTGAAGTGGCACCAAGTTAGCCATCAGATAATGAGGATTAAAAATGCTTCTGGAAGTTTCTATCCATCACATACAGCTTAATAGATATCATTCTTTTACGAAGGGCTGTATTGGGAACTGAATTTCAAGTCGTCTCAAAAGTACTTTTTTCCTGGTCTTTTTTCCCCCTTTTTTTCCACTTCTCACCCAAGAAGCTTCTTTAGAGCTGAAAGTCCAGTTGCCTTTTTGGAGAAAAATCACTTTTGGGACAACCATGACCATGACTGAGAATCTCCATAAACTTTGAACTTCAAGTTCTTTACACCTAGAACCCAAGTCTAAATGAGATCTCTTGGGTTTCATGGTTCTTTCAGGTTCCAGATTCCCTAATTCTTGAGAACAAGGACAGAGATGACATGCTTGTCTGGAAGTTCTAGCAGCAAAGTGCAGCTATCTTATATCTTTGTGCCTGAAGATCAGTAGAGTCCTCTTATCTGGGACAGTCATTCTCTTCCACTAAAGGAGGAGTCGACATGGAGTGGTGAGTGAGATTTCTACCTCATCAGCTGAACATGGTATTTTAAGTCATAGAATACCGAACATAGATTTTAAGTCACAGATCAAATGGAATTGATTTGCTACATCCAAAATCAATTAACAAGTGCTAAAATCAGTGAATTGTGCATGATATATTTTCAAAGTGACAAAGTTAAAAATTTGAGCTGTTGATTGGCACCAGCATTATTAAAGAGAGTTATTGCTCATAAAAGGAAATGGTATATTTATTTATTATGTAGACAGATTTCTAATGTCCCTGGCTTAAGTTTATATAAAGACTGTAATTTTGAATTTAAAAGATTTCCAAGCTACTGCACATGTATTCCAATACAGCAGTTCTGTCCAAAAAATAATCTTTTTGAACTTTGATCTGCAAATTCTTTAACAATTTAAACCATCCTAATTGGAGCCCAGAAACAAATAAGGAAATCGAACAAATGGTTCCAAATTGACTGTATACAATACAGCTTTCCATTAGTAAGGGCATTCCTGGTTACTTAAAAAGAAAATTATAGCAAGGACAAACCCATATTCTTCTCTACATCGGTCCAAAAATGTAGAACTGTAGAGAATTCACTTTGATTCATCTTGCCATATACATATATCTTATTGACAGCAGAGCAGAAGACAACCAAAGAAAAAGTAACAATAAAAGTGTTACTTCCAGAGGAATATATTTGGGATGGCGTCAAAAGTCAAGATGGTATAACTGAAGTTATGTCTCTTGATTGCATATGTCACATGTGTGTGACACACTTAGAAAGGGTAAAAGTTTCGCTCACATAGTTGAAGCTCTTCTTTCAATACACAACCCTATGGATGTCTTAATTCCTGTAATGATCTGGGGGAATGCCCTTGTGATACCGGAGGAAGACCCACAGACTGGACAACCACCAGGTTAAAATATATATATATCATTCCACAAAAGAAGAGATGGGGAAAACATTTTAGAAGAGACCCTTCCTCATTTCCTTTACAGTACAAGGAGAGGAGGGAAAAGTAGAGCACCAATTTGGTTTAGAGGTAAAGGTATCAGGCTAGAAACCAGGGGATTGTGAGTTCTCGTCCCACCTTAGGCATAAAAGCCCACTGGTCAGTTTAGACCAGCCACTGTCTCTCAGCCCAACCCATCTCACAGGGTTCTTATTGTAGAGAAAATGGAAGGAAGAAAGAATATTAGGTATGGTTGGCATCATGAATTATAAAGGAAGAATCAAAATCAAATAAGTAAGTAAGTAAATATTTTGATGCCTGTTAGAATCATTTTCTGCATTCTTCCCCTTCCTTAAAAATAATTTAATACTATACACACATGAGACAAATATTACTTTTGCAACATCAAAAATAAACTATGAGGAAAATGTAAATTTTAAATGCTTTAAAGTTAGAAGAAAAAAAAGACCAAACAGAGCAAACCCACATATATTAAAATAAACATAACATAGCATTTTTAATCACAGAATGGGACCCTGCCTATATAGAAATGTATCTTTATATGACATCAATGAAGAACCAACTTGAAGATGAGAAAATGAGTCTATTTTCTATCAATCACTATCTTTTTTCCAACTTTGATTAAACGTATTTTGAAGTCGAACTGAAGAAACTAGGAAAGAATACACAAGTTAGCACAGCACTGTCTGGTTTGGTTTTAACCACAACAGCAACCACAAACCAATATCTGATGTACACTAGAGAAGCTGATTTGACCTGATTTGTCTTGTAAGACTTTTGCCCAACTTAACCAACAGGTTACTCTGTGGATAAAAATGAGCTCCTCAATGAACATGCTTTTTTCGTGAACACTCAAGTAATGAGTATACCAAAATAGGTTTCTTTTGTTTTAAAGGGAAGTATAAAGAAAGCTGCAAGCCCAACAAGCTTCCTGATATTTTAATTTTTCCCATGTGAGGCATCCCTTCAAGGTAAGTGCTTTTCAGCCATTCATTATTCAAGTTGCAGTAAGAAATAATACCGTAGCTCTGCCTTCAAAAAATAATAATCCTCGACTACACGAACTATGGCTTGATATCACAGCTTCTTCTTTCATATTGGAAGTGTGACTTGTTTTAAGATTGAATTAAAGATCAAAAGCAATGACAGATGTCAGTCCCTGGAGAAATGATGGATTGTGCATTTTAATCTTTAGAATAAGTTGGGGACAATAATGGTAGGGATCTCTTGTATGCATTTTTTTAAAAGTTCAAATAATCTCTCTGCTTTGTTTCCTGCTAAAATGTTGTACCATGTGCACTATTATTACAGTAGTCCTAGACATACAACTACAATTGAGCCCAACATTTCCTTTGCTAAGCAGTTAAGTGAGATTTGCCTCATTTTACAACCTTTCTTGCCAGAGTGAATCCTGGCAATTGTTAAGTGTTGTTAAGCGAATCTGGATTTTCCATTGACTTTGCTTGTCAGAAGGTCACAGAATGTGATCGCTTGACCCCGGGACAGTATAACTGTCATAAATACATACCAGTTGCCCAGCAACTGAATTCTGATCATGTGACCATGGGAATGCTGCAACAGTCATATGAAAAACTGTCCTAAGTCACTTTTTCATTGCCATTGTATCTTTGAACAGCCTTGTCACCTTTGGAAGCCATATGAGCACCAGATGCTTCCACACTGCCACATTGTTGAGGCTGGGAAAATGGGAGGGGTGAATTTCTTGGAGTGTATGTGGTTAGACATAATAGCATTCTTCTTCTAAGTCAAGGTCAGGTTACTTCTGCACCTGGTTGAGAGGACGTCTCAAGTTGGGACAGATGATGTTTGGGGCATGTGATGCGATGATGGGTGCAGGGGGTGGATTTGTAATTTTTTACTTATTGCAAGGAAACCTGGAACATTCAGATTTGGCATTTCCCAGATGTGCCAGTTTACTACCCAAATAAAAAAGAACTTTTGAGAGGATGTCTGTCTCTGAGTTATTTGTTGGAGTGGAGATTTTCTGGAATGTTGACAAGTCCCTAAACAAATGGTTATAAGTCAAGGAATCCCTGTATTATGGTTGATTGAAGAGTCAGCCAAGTCTACAACTCGCTGCAGCCAGCCCACTACAGCCAACTTGCTGCAGCTAATGTGCCATAACCAAGTTGCTGTGCGATAACTCACCATGGCCAACTCCCCGTGGGACAAGAGTTCCACTATTATCAAAGAAATGGTGGAATAGAATCATTAAAGAAAGGAGGGACAAAATTAAATGTGAAGGACAAAAATTAAAATAATTTAATTATTTTAAATAATTAAATTGAATTGTTGACTTGTCCCACAATGGGTTGCCCATGGTGAGTTGGCCATGGCAAGTAGTCCTTTACCTCGTTGGCCTGGTAAGTTGGCTGCAGCAAATTGGCCGCGGTGAGTTGAACCTGGCATGTTATCCATGGTGAGTTGGCTGCGGTGAGTTGTTTAGACTGGAATTGGCATCTTTTTCCACTTATCAGATCCTATGATAGACAGATGTTGCTATTTAATAATATTAACGATACTTTCACAGGATGTAAGATGTTCCAAGTAAAGCTGTAATTTACTGATGGTGACTTTGCAAAGCCAATTGTATTCAAGTGGTCCCCAGATGTTGCCCATTGCTATTGTAGTAACTTTGCTATTTTTTAGAACAAGTGTTCTATTTGCAGGCCTTTGTATTTTGTTATTTTCTCCAGTACTTTCTCTTTTATTCTCCTGTCTCCAGATATTGCAATGTTCACTATCCTGACATTTTTTAAATCTTCCTTATCAACAATTGTTAAGTTTGGTGTTTTGTGTGGCAGATGCTTATCTGTTTGAATTCTAAAATTCAACTGTAATTTAGCTTTTCCATTTTCATCACTTTGTCTATTTGTGGTCCCACCAGTTCTTGCTTGCAAGCAAATGTGTTTCTCACACATCTTCCAATGCACCATTGTTGCTACTTTGTCATTGTGTTGTCTCCAGTCAGTTTATGCAATCTTTTTACAACAGCTAACTAAATGATCCATTGTTTCTTCAGGTTCTTCATTGGGGACATTTGCTGTCTGTTACTGTCTTCTCAATTAAGGCTTGTTGTTGTGCAACCAATATTAGTCCCTTTTCCCTGCTCTTAACCATTGACAGATCTCACTGTTTTCTGTTTTGCCCACCAGTTTTCTTATGTATTGGCCACATCATACTTTGGCTTGCCATGTCTTTTCTATTCTGTATTTGGTCTTTCTTGTAGGCTAGTTTTGGTCTATGTAATATTCAATAAGTCTTCTTGGTATACAGGGAGTCCTCAACTTATGACCACAGTGGAGCCCAAAATTTATGATCTTAAGTGAGATATTTGTTAAGTGAGTTTTGCATCACTTTATGATCTTTCTTGCCATTGTTGCTAAGTGAATCACTTCAGCTGTTAATTTAATAACGGTTTTTAAGTGAATTTGGCACCGCCATCGACTTTGCTTATCAGAAGGTTGGAAAAGGGGATTACATGACCCCAGGACACTGCAATTGTCATAATTATGAGTGAGTTGCCCAGTATCTGAAATTTGGTTATGTGACCACAGGGATGCTGCAAAGGTCGTAACTGTGAAAAACAATCACAGGCCCACTGTGAATATATCTGCTGAACAAAACTCCGCATTGGTGACAGAAAGGGCATCTGGCCATTAAAACACTCTGCTTGCTCCATTCAGTTGCCCAGACTCCACCCAGCAATGGATTATGGGGCCATTAAAAGAAGGTAATGATCTTGATACTTTTATTTTATACTATTTTCCCTCTTTAAATGGTAAGGGTGGCACCTTTGTCCAGTACAAATTCCATTGCAATATCTTGGCTGTATATTAAGTGTTTAAAAGGAATTCCATTTCAGATGGTGTTTTCAGTTACAGCTTCAGATCATCCACGAGGAAGTGAGATAACCTTAACAGATGCCTTTGATGTTTGATAGTCATGTTCAATATTGCTGACATGGAATCAATGCAATAACAAACAGTAGTGTGATAGTGAGTCTTGAAATTTTCCTTTCTTTTATATTAACTTCTCTCAATCTATAATCATTGACTAGCAACTGTGTCTGCCATTGTGCCATTGATCTTTGCACAAAGCTTCTGCTATTTCAACTGATTCCTGCTATTTTTAGGTACTTGACTCTCCAGGCATGTGGCAGGCAGTTGAATGCCTTCTTGTAATAAATCCTAGCTCCCTTCAAGTTGATCTTCCTTCTCTTACAGTTTTTTAAAACCATCTTGTCAAGCTGCTCCTTTGTTACTCTGCTGTTGGGCAGTTTCTTTTCTGCTCAACAGAAAGGACTTGTTTTCTTCAACCAGATCAAGAGTGTCAAACCCAAGGCCTGCAGGCTGAATTTGGCCAGAGGCAGATTAAGGCTCACTGGTGCCCTAAGCACTGACAAATCTTGGTGCCCCACTCCCTCCTTTGTACATATTGTACAAATGAAGTCATATTCTCAACTTTGTGGTGCCCCCTTTGGGCCTGATGCCCTAAGCACATGCTTAGTCTGCTTAATGGTTAATATACCACTGGATCTGGCCCATGGGATATTTAGATCTGGCCTATGGGGCCGCCCTGGAAACAGTGAAGGACTGACCCACGGTGCCTCTGCCAGTGAAAAAGGAGCTCAGGAGGGCCCTCCTGAGCACCGTTTTTTTCTGGCAGAGAGTTGCAGGAGGCCATTTTCTCTGGCCACCACAGCCACACACCCCCATGAGTGATGTCAAGCTGGCCACTCCCACCCTGGCCATGTCTACCCTGGCCCTCCAAGATCAAACACAACCCTTATGTGAAATCAAGTTTGACACCTCTGAATTAGATGTTACTGGATTATATCAGCTACCATAGTAGCTACCAAGTGAAAGTTGTTGGTAAGCAAACAGTTACCTTTAATTGTCTGTTGTGCCCTTTTTGTTGAAGCTATCATTATCAGGTAGGCCTTTTGCCAGATGTTAATCAATCTTCAATTTCATGTCCTTGCAGTATGTTTGCTTGTTTATTTATTTATCAAATTTGTATGTCTGCATATGTCACAGAAAGTGATTCTGGGTGGTGTACAACAGTCCAAACACATTAATCCAGCTTAATGTTGTAAAATGGCTTGGCCTTGACTAGGTGTAGATGAGCCAGACATTTCAACCGAAAACGATGCAGTTCATCTTCGCCTGATGCTGACCAGTTCTCGATCTTTCTTTCCCTTTTCCCCCCTGCCATTTCTGCTGTTATTCCAAGTTCTTTCATTTCAATTTCATTTCTTTTTCCTTTTCTACCTCTTTTATCTAAGCTGCATTCTTACTGTATTTCTTTGAATTGTCCCATAGTTGTGCCTAGAACTGCACTGTTTCTCCTTCATCTAGAGTTGAGTGGTTCACTGCATTCTCACTATGGATGGATTGATAGACATGTTTCTGATTCAACTGAAATTGGAGAGTTTGCCTATAGTGTGCAGTTGAGCTTTATATCTGCTGATCTTATTGGGTTTAGCTGTTATTTGTTGCTGTTATTTCCAGTGCTTTCTTGATCTTCCTTGTCTCAAGTTGACATTTCTTGATCAGGTATTCTTTGGTTTTCTTCAGCTTCTTTTCCTTCATCTGTTTTAGGACAATGATCTTATTTTCCAATCTTATCTTCCATTTTGTTGACACACTATTTGGCTTTTTTTTTTTTTTGCTCATTTTGCACCCCAGGTATTCAGTCATGACTGCAGCTATATTGTACGTCACTTGGTTTGTTTCTTGCAGTGAGCTGGTAATTATAGTCTATATTACAGTATCGGCAAATTTAATACTTATGCTAGCTGTTTCTGCAGAACAAGTTTCAATGTAGGCAACCTTTTTCTGCTGTTTTCTGCTGTTTTAGGTGTTCAACTATTCCTTCATTTCAGTTCTTCCTGTTTTCCAGACAGATTACTTTGTTCTTTCTGAGGAGAAAGTAGAGTGAATGCATGGTTTGGAAATGAAAATAATTCAGTAGAGATGCTGGCATACTTTACTGCTGAGTTCCTCTAGTTTGTCTCTACTGTCTGAGCTACTTCTGATAAGGTTTTTATTTCTTTGTCCTCGGTAGACCTTAAACAGTTCTTCCAGTTCTATTTCTGGGAATATTTTTTTAATTCATATTATAAATCAACATTGATCAGCTAGCCTGAGTTCGGTCATCTGTTATTGCTGATTTTGGACGTCATTCTTTCCAGAACTGTTACATTCTTTTCAAATATCTTCTTCTCATTGAGACTTGATTTGTAATAGCATTTTTTAAATCTTTGTATATTTGTGATGAGAAAGCAACTTTTCTTCTAGTAATCTTGCAGCTGCTGGCCATGGTTATTCAGCTAACAATCCTGAGACCTGTAGCTCACTTGTTACCAGTTGTTGAGGAAATCCATCGCCTAGCATGGCCCCCAGTCAGTGAAAATTCTCAGTCATCCAGGTAGAGTTGTCTGGAAGTTGAGTCATGGCAACTGGATGTCTTTCCTTGTTAGTTCAAAGTGTTTTACTGCTTATCCAAGTAATTTGTTCAATCTGAACTCAGACTGAAGAAGCAGCAAAACATTTTAAACTAACAAGAAAAAAAGTCCAGTTGCCATGACTCAACTTCCAGGTAGCACAGTCCTTGTTGATCCAGTATGGGTTTCTGTAAGTTACATCACACTGTGGTTTATAGAAGAGAACTCTTTGTCTGACTCCTCTTATGAGACCTTATGTTCAGTATGGCTGAATCTCTGATATAGCTATCAGAGCACTCAAGCCCCACAATTATATCAATAACCCTCTTAACCTTCCAACCCGAAGCCACCCTCCCATCTTTCTAAGCCATATTGTTCAGTTGGGAGTAATTTTGATAATTATTTTGCAAAGACCAAAAAGAAAAATACTATAAAAACTTTCCTATGAACCCTATTATAAAAAGAATTTTGATGAGGTTAGAAAAAGATCTGATAAACAACAATCTAAAACTTTTATTGTGAAACAATAACTACAACACCCATGAACGTATAATAAAAATAATAAGCCTGGATGAACACAAAAATGCAGTAAAAAAGCTAGAACACACTTCCTCACTAGTCCAACACATGAAAGCCACAGGTCATAACATCAACTTCAATGGCACCAAAAACCTAGCCACTATAGAAAACCCCAGCCACAGAATTATCAGAGAAGCCATAGAGATTGAAAAAAGACCTGAAAGCATGAACAGAAGAGATGATTCCACCAGACAGTCAATTATTTGGAAGCCTGCACTCACAAACAAAAAATCCTCCACACCACTAGCCAGGCAAATACCTGGGTACAAACAGATCCCCACTGATATCTCCAGCTCAAACACACCCCAACCAGGCACCCAGATGAAACCTAGCTTCCTAACTAATGATAGCCATCCATTTACTCGGAGCCAAGCTGCACTAAAAGCCTCCAATACAGGAACACAATGTTGCCAGCCAATCAAGACGCACAAAAAATCCACAAAACAGACAGAAGATATTAGAAACACCAATCAAGCAGAACACAGCAAACTCCAAGACCAATAAACACAGACCAACACTCCCAACCAATCAGGATGAAGAAAAAACCATTCTGGCACAGACAAACACAATACAGATCGGGTGAGAAAATCAAGGAGTATACGAAATCCCTTGCACTGCCTGTCCCACCACATACATTGGACAAACTAACAGAAGAATAAGTGCACGCATTGAAGAACATAAGAACTCAATCAAAAAGGAAGAACCGACCTCTTCCCTGGTCCAACATCTCAAAGCCACAGGACATGAAATTGACTTTAAAAATATCAGAACTATCGCCAAAACCGAACACTTCAGCAGCAGAATAATCAGAGAAAACATAGAGATAGAAAAACGCCCACACACCATGAATAAACGAGATGATACCTCCCGCCTACCAGCCATTTGGAAACCTGTCCTCATGAATCGACGCGTACCTAACATGAAGAATGACACCAGACCCACACCCCTGAGAGCCACACAAGATGCCACCACCACACTTCCACGTAGAAAGCAGACTCACACCCACACAGAAGATGAGACACAACCACGGACCAGAAGCCGCACTGCAGCTGCATCACTACCCACTTCAAACCCCTCTGAGCCATACATGAAGCGAACTGACCCCCACCATGAAGATGCAGCACGACCACGAACTTGAAGCCAAACAGCAAGATCACAGCTCACCAGCTCAAATCCCCCAGCAATTAAGACTAACCAGAGCACAACCAAGCCCCCACCTGAACAGAACATGCCTCCAGCCAATCAGAACATAGCCAACCCCCCAACCAATCAGAACACAGCCAAACCCCCAACCAATGAGAACACACCCCCACCCAATCAGAACACAGCCAAGCCCCCACCCAATCAAGTCACACCCCCACTAGCAGTTAAAAGGAAGAAGCAGCTGCAAGCTCACATCACTCTGAGAAGCACAGAGCTGAAGACCAAGCCTGAGGAAGATGAATGAGACTTCATCGAAAAGTTGCCTAGATACTTCCAATCTTACGCGGGAGAAAACCTGAATAACCAAAGATATAGATATAGATATAGATATAGATATAGATATAGATATAGATATAGATATAGATATAGATATAGATATAGATATAGATATAGATATAGATATAGATATAGATATAGATATAGATGTCTGGCATTCAGCTTTGTTCGGGTATTTTCTGAAACGTTGCTACAACTTTAAAAGCACCACTATTATGACTATTTTTCCAGATATGTGGTTGGGTCTGTGTTTATGGGTTTGTATGTGGAGTCTTGGAGTAGGTCTGTCAATTTAGTTTCATAGTCTTTTCTGTCCATTACTACAGTGGCATTCCCTTTATCTGCTGGGAGGATGATTATGCTGCTGTCTCTTTTCAGGGTTTGTAGCGCTTTAATTTCATTTTGCTGAAAGTTGCTTTTGGGTGGTTTGCTTGTGCATAGAATGTTGGTAACTTGGTGTCTTATTTTATCAGCTTCATCTGTATTTAATTTAGTTAGGCTGGATTCTACTGCACATATGATGGATTCTGTGGGGATTTTTTGGGGTGTTATAGCATAATTGAATCCTTTGGTTAGGACTTCTGGAAAAATTAACCAAGAAGAAAATTATAACCAGCCACATAAGCAAAGAGATCCAACACACGATCATACCCAGAGAGAAATGTTCCAGATGCCCCAAATTATACGGCCTCCCAAAAATACACAAAGAAGGCATACCTCTCAGACCCATAGTCAGCTCCAGAGGAGCACCACTACAAAACCTGGCTAAACACCTAGCAAAAGAGCTACAGCCCCATGCTGAAACAGCAGCTTCTCATGTACAAAACTCATACCACTTCTTGGAAATGATCAAAGATCTACACGTGGAGCAAGAAGATCTGCTTGTAAGTTTCGACGTGGTTTCACTACTCACTCAAGTCCCGATAAAAGAGACCCTCGAAATCATCAAAAATAAATACCAACCAGCTAAACACCTCATGGAACTAACAGAACACTGCTTAACCAACACATATTTCATATACAAAGGACAAAGATACAAACAAATTGAAGGAGCCCCCATGGGATCACCACTGTCACCTGTCATTGCAAACCTGTTCATGGAAGAATTCGAATCCAGAGCCCTGGTTAATGCCATACTCAAACCCAAACTATGGTTAAGATATATCGATGACACATTCGTGATTTGGCCCCATGGACAAGAAAACCTAAACAACTTCCTAACACACCTAAACAGCGCACACCCCAAAATCAAGTTCACCATGGAAACAGAAACAAACAAACAACTACCATTCCTAGATGTACTAATCTACAAGAAAACAGATGGCACACTAGGACACACCATATACCAGAAGAAAACACACACCAACCGCTACCTCAACGCCCAATCCCACCACCACCCAGCACAGATAAACTCCGTGGCTAAAACACTAATTACTAGAACCAAACGCCCAGCAGACAAGACACACATTAAGACTGAACTATGCACCCTGACTAAAATATTGACAGCCAACGGCTTCCACAAAAGCAAAATCACCAACTTGATCCACAAAAACACACTGAGACATAATAGAGACCCAGAAGATGAACAGACCCATGGAACAGCTGTCCTGCCCTACATAAGAGGCACTACAGACAAAATTAGTAAGATTCTATACAGACACCACATCAAGACTGCCTTCAAAACAGACAGAAAAATAGCAGCCATCCTCAGGGACCCCAAAGACAAAATTGACCTGGAAAACCAAGGCATATATGAAGTCCCCTGTGTATCGTGCCCGGCCACATACATTGGACAGACCAATAGAAGAATAAGCACCCGCCTGGATGAACACAAAAATGCAGTCAAAAAGCTGGAACACACTTCCTCACTCGTCCAACACATGGAAGCCACAGGTCATAACATCAACTTCAATGGCACCAAAACCCTAGCCACCATAGAAAATCCCAGCCACAGAATCATCAGAGAAGCCATAGAGATTGAAAAAAGACCAGAAAGCATGAACAGAAGAGATGATTCCACCAGGCTGTCAATCATTTGGAAGCCTGAACTCACAAACAAAAAAATCTCCACACCACAAGCCAGGCAAACACCTGGGCACAAACAGATCCCCCCTGATACCTCCATCTCAAACACACCCCAACCAGGCACCCAGATGAAACCCAGCTTCCTAACAAATGATAGCCGTCCATTTACCCGAAGCCAAGGTGCACTAAAGGCCTCCAATAAAGTAACACAATGTTGCCAGCCAATCAAGATACAAAAAGAGCCCCCCCCCCAAAAAAAAAACCAGACAGAAGATATTAGAAACACCAATCAAGCAGAACACAGCAAACTCCAAGACCAATAAACACAGACCAAGACTCTCAACCAATCAGGAGGAAGAAAAAACCATTCTGACACAGCAATAGGCTGCCCCAAATTTAAATCTGAAACCACTGTAAAAGTCTGACTCACAGACAAACACCATACAGAAGCCTGATGATGGCAGATGAGATTCTGCTGAAACGTTGCTACAACTTTAAAAGCACCACGTGGGAAAATACCCGAACAAAGCTGAATGCCGTATCTATCTATCTATCTATCTATCTATCTATCTATCTATCTATCTATCTATCTATCTATCTTTCTATCTATCTATCTATCTATAACTTATACATATATACATATATACATATATACATATATACATATATACATATATACATATATACATATATACATATATACATATATACATATATACATATATACATATATACATATATACATATATACATATATACATATATACATATATACATACATACATATATATATATATATATACACATGTGCATCCAGTCAGTATCTTGCATACTAATATCAACTTCAGCCATTATATGTTGCTCACAATTCTCATAGTAATGCTCAAAATGCTCAAATGAAACCAGTTAGAAAGGTGATCATCACATTTTTGATCAGAGGATAGCTAGATGATAGACAAAAGGTAGGTAGGTATGTAGGGAGGGAGGGAGGGAGGAAGAGGGAGAGGGAAAGGGAGAGGAAAAGAAAAAAGAAAGAAAGAAAGAAAGAAAGAAAGAAAGAAAGAAAGAAAGAAAGAAAGAAAGAAAGAAAGAAAGAAAGAAAGAAAGGAAGGTGCTGTAGAAACTCTCTCTCCATCTCATCTTAATTTTTTATCATAGAAAGATTAGGGTAGGAATACTTTAAGGAAGTTATTATCCTATTGTCCAAGATGGATTTTCTTACTTGTATTGAATGTTTAGCAAAAGAATCAGCAGCGTCAATCCTCAGTAATTCTCCCAACTAAAACTCTATTCTTCCTGTTCTCTGTATTGAAACATAAAAAAGGAAAGTCTTTTTCATTCCAAAAATCAGACATCACGTGTGACTTGGCTACAGAAAACCCATTTGAAGAATAAAAGTTCAACCAGACATGTGTTGTCTATTCAAACAGAAGCTACTCTTTACGGAATAGATAGGGAAACACCTGAATTAATATTAATACTTACAAATTATTGCATTTACAAGGTCACAGCTCCCTCTTTGAGACTCACCTTAACAAGAGCAGGAAAGTTGCTGATGCTTGACTAATGTGTTTTCCTGAGAAACCAGAAGAAAACTAAAATGGAATGACACTCACAAGAATAAATAGTCCAGTGTTGAAAGCAAAGGTAAAAAACCTTGTCCAAGGTTTAAAAAGAAAACCACCACTCTCTAGCAGGAAATTGAAATCAAAGATAACAAAGAAGTAATGCTTTCCAACGTGATGGGACAAAAGGCCTTTTCCAATGAAGCAAGAGGAGATATGCCATACATCCTGCAAATAGTGAGTCAAGAGACTAATGTCACAACTTTATTACTAATTTGTTCATTAGCACCATCAGAAAAGGTCAATGGAATATTCAATCAAGAAACAAACAGCTGGGAAATTAAAGCCACATGTTTAAATATAATGCATTATTGATGATTGTGGATACCCTAAACTCTAGTAACTACAACTTCGTTAACCGGAATTAAAACTTCTGGTAGTATGGGTGATTCTATTAACCTTGGTATTTAAGGGCATTCTGTTTTGAATGATTAGTTTAAAACAGACCTGTTTTATCTCTGAACCAATCAACTCAGTTTTTGCTTCCTTTTCATTTCCTTCAACTCAATGGAATATTGAAAAGAAACACAGAATGAGGATACTGTCCACACTTCTTTCTGTTGGTGGGCTGAGTCTCAAAAAGCTAAAAAGGGTTGATCAAAACTGAGGTAGGGAGAGAAGCAAAAATATCCCTTAAGTCAGAAAAAGGGATTGGGTCAGGCTAGTGTCTGCAGGAAAAAAAAGACAAAATTTCCCATTATATATTTTTATGAAAGAGACAATTGCCTTTTGATTGGGTTGGGTTGGTTCCTTCAAGTCAGCTTTTGACTCCTGGCAAATTCTTGGATTAAACTCTGCAGTTTTCTTGGTGAGGTCTTTGGGAAGTGGTTTGCCATTACCTCCTTTCTAAGAATGAGAAAAACTGACTGGCTCAAGGTCACATGGCTGTCTTTGGGTCTAAGGCAGGACTAGAACTCACTGTCTCCTGCTTTCTAGCTTAATACCTTAATCACAACACCAATCTGTCAATAACATTTCAGGAAGTTGATGCTGCTCCATTCTAAACTCTCTTTCCACCTCCCTCCTAGTCAGCCAATCCAAAGCAAAGCATATGTAGCTTGCCCTATGCCCATATATACATTAAAAATATGGCCCCTTCTATTTAATAGGTTTAATATTAATATTTAATAGGTTGGAGGAGGCGCAGTGGCTTAGGTCGCTGAACTTGTCAATCACAAAGGTAGGCAGTTCGAATCCCTAGTGTCGCGTAACGGAGAGAGCTCCCTTTACTTGTCCTAGCTTCTGCCAACCTAGCAGTTCGAAAGCATGTAAAAATGCAAGGAGAAAAATAGGGACCCCTTTGGTGGGAAGGTAACAGCGTTCTGTGCGCCTTCGGCATTTAGTCATGCCGGCCAATGACCATGGAGACATCTTTGGACAGTGCTGTCTCTCTGCTTTGTAACTGAGATGAGCACCACCCCCTAGAGCCGGAAACAACTGGCACGTATGTGTGAGGGAAACCTTTACCTTTACCTATTTAATAGGTTGTAAGGAACATATTTGACTGTCATGATATGAGAGCCTCATATCTATTCACCATAAGTGCTGATAAGAACATCTTGTGCACATATTGCAGACTAAATGCTTAATTATGTAGATACAAAGCAAGAGAGGACAAGGAGTGGTTTGGTGGCCTAGAGCTGGAGCTCTTGCTTCACAATCAGGATGCTGTGAGTTCAATCCTAGATAGAAGCAGATGTTTCTCTGTCTGGGCATATTGAGATTATATCTGCTGAATATAACTCCACATTGGCAACAGGAAGGGCATCTGGCCAGTAAACACTCAGCTCCATTCAGTTGCCCAGACTCCACCCCACAAGGGATTATGGGGTCATTAAATAAAGATGATGATGAAAGCAAGAGAGGACATGAGAGAAGTACAAAATTTTCATCCATGGTGTGTGAGAAAACAGAACTACCTAAAACCTATTTCTCAAATAGTACAATAACCTTTGGAGTTCATTTCCACAAGATGTAGTGAGTGATTCATCAACAACTACTAGTTGTGAGGGCAAATGCTAGTGGGACAACATATCTTTCAACAATAGTTTTTGAGAAGCATAAGCAGAAATATTTCCTTGCATTCAAGCTCACTTAGTACCAGTGTGAATAGCATGTTAGAACAGACAGATTTGCAACACCAAGTTTCAGTTTTGCCACCTCATTTTGAGATGTCAGAAACTGATTTTGAGCATGTCTTTCCATACACAAAACCCAAGATTTACAACTAAAGCATGGCTCTTCCTTAATGTGTCAAATATATGCCACTCAGACTTACTACATTTCTTTGAAACTTTGACAGCTTGAATTTTAATTGTAATCTCTGTGTGACCTGTAAAATTACTTTTGACATTCAAGGGATAATTGGGAGTAATCTCTGATCCCATTTCCCTATTGCATACCACATTCTATCAATTTCTCTCCTCACATCCTTACATATTAAACAAAAATATGCAACCTGATGAAATAATTCTGAAGGACACATAGCACCACCACAACCTTGTTTGAAAATACTTCATGAACCTCAACCAATCATTTTCTACCTCTTTGTCATAACATCCAACTCAGGCCACCCAGACTGTCCCATTGTCTCAAACATTGGAATTATCACAACTGAAATATCAAGTTTCATGGATGTTGTGTTTAGACCTTAGGCCACCAGCACTCACAACTATATAAGGCCTCACAGTCATCTCCAAAACAACTGAATTCCATAGGAAATCTCCCCAATAACATGATTTTAGTCATTATACACCAATATCTCTCACAAACATGGACTATAAGCCATTAAGAACATCATCATTGATACCAAAACAGCATCCCTTGCCACCAGATTGTAATCCATCCAAACAACCTCAATGATGATACAAGGAATATAAATCCTTCCATTCCCCATCATCCAGTCAGAGCTGAAGAAGCTTCTTGGATGAGCAGTGAAATGTCTTAAAAACAAAAACAGAAACAGAAAGTCCAGTTGCCTCTTGAAAAAAAGCACTTTTGGGACAACTTTGACCTGGATGATTAAAATTCTCCATAGACAACCTCAACAATGGCAATAGGATTGGCTATTGTATAATACCTGAAATCTGTGGTGGAGCCGTGAACTCAATTGCCCATATCTTCATGGCTGACCTAGAATATTGATGTCACTATAAGTCTTCATAATGGACCTAAAAAAACCATGTTATACATCAAACCTATAGATCACCATGAATACCTATGTGCTTCCAGCTTTCACTCAGAACATGCCACCAAATATATCATCTATAGCCAGCTAAATTTGTTCTACCTCACTTAATAGAGATATTCAACTGGTAGAATAAATCCAGGAGAATGAATTGTCGACCCAACAATTTTAACTGACGAATCAATAGAGCCAGATTGGGTCTATTAAAAGGCAAACCACAGAAACGAAATAGCAGAATACCATTTAAACCACCCAAGTCCATTCAGTGGTTTAAGGGACAACCCTCACTGGACAATGACAGTAACTTATTTTTGTTATTCAGTTGTTGAGCCATGTCTGACTCTTTGTGATCCAATGGACTATAGTTAGGGGCGCGATTCAACTGGTATAACAACCAGTTCAGTGAGCGCACGCCTTGCATTTAAAAAAGCTAATACTTACCTTCAACTGCAGCTGAAGAGAACAGCTGAGACACGGCAAACAACTCTGCTGCATGAATCAGCTGTGCTCTAACACAGTGGCCCCCAACCTTTTTTGTGCCATGGCCCGGTACCGGCATCACAAAATGATCTGCGGCCTGGTACCGGCATCAGCACGCATGACAAGGCAAGGTGAGCCGAGCGACCAGCCAGCCAGCCATCCCCCACTTCTCCCCGCCACCTTCAACTCCTCCTTTGTACTTTGTCGATGGGCTTTGCTTCAGGACGGCTTCAGGACGGTCGCTCGGCTCACCTTGCCTTGGGTGCTGAAAGAATCCTCATGCCTTAGTTTAGTTTGAAGCCCCTCCCCTTTGATGAAACTAAGGCGCGAGGATTCCTTCAGGACCCAAACACCACTTTCCAACCGAAAAAGCTCACCCGGAAGCACTTTCTTGTCAAACAAGATGGTGGCGCCCAGCAAACTGGCAGCCCAGTAGGAAACGTTCCACGGACCGGTACCAGTCTACGGCCCGGTGGTTGGGGACCCCTGCTCTAACATAAAGCACTGAAAAGAGCAGGGGCAAGTGGGCGAGCTCACATGCTCATTGGAGTGAACTGGTTCAGAACCAGCTGATCATCAGAACAAGGGGTTTGCCCAAACTAGTCCAAACCAGGAGAATCCTACCCCTAGCTATAGCAACTCAATCCCCTCTCCCCTCACTGTCTCCCAGATTTTGCCCAAATTCATGTTTGTTGTGTCAATGACACTATCTAACCATTTCATCCTCTACAGTCTCCTTCTCCTTTTGCCTTCAATCTTTCGCAACATCAGGATATTTTCCAATGAGTCCTCTCTTCTCATTAGGCGGCCAAAGTATTTGATTTTCAGATTCAGTATCTTCCCTTCCAAAGAATAATCATGGTTGATTTCCTTTAGGGTTGACTGATTTGATCTTCTTGCAGTCCAAGGAACTTTCAAGAGTCATCTCCAGCACCACAATGTGAAAACATAAATTATTCAGCGCTCAGCCTTCCTTTTTATAGTCCAACTCTCACAGCCATACATTACTGCTAGGAGCAGACCCATACTTGCTTACAAACAACCTGAAACAGATTCTCACAAGCAACTAGGACAATGATGCCAACCAAAACTTGCAGCAAAGCCAGACATTACTTTGCCCTCACATCAATACAAACAGTGCCATTGTAGTGTTGACAACAAGTGCACACATGAGATTTGTAGCACCTCCACATGTTCTTCCTTTAATGCCATCGTCTGCCAGCAATATCCTGCATCTAGAATCTGTGTAGGGCAAATTCTGTGCAAAAGAATTAGTGGACAGAAGCTTAACATCAGGGCTCAAAGCAAGAGCAAACTAATAGCATAACATTGGAGGCTCCCAGATCACTCAATAGGAGGTCGAAATTGACTGCTTCGGAAAAACACGACTTTTAACAGCTCTGTTGAATGAGAAATTGCTGAACTCAGACACATCAAAATGTTTTCTGGCAATCTCAGAAGATCTTAACAAACCCAATGGGTAATGTAACCTGCAACTGCATAATCAACTTGTCTACCCCTCTCTTCCCGCATCTCGCTCCAATTTAAATCTCATATCAGTCTAACCATTTTAGGCATCTGATGAAGCTTATATTTTTTAAATAAAATTTCACAGTCAGAAAAAGTGCTGCCAAAAACCTATTTTGTCACTCTGTATACTCCTCTTACAACATCCTACTCTCCAGTAATAATAATTTAATAATAATAATAATTTAATAATAATCCCATTTAATGAAGTATTAGGACTTCAGAATCTCCATTTAATATCACATTATAGTTTTGGAGACAATTAGCACTACTATTACATAATTAACTATCTTGCGAGGCATAAATCTTCTCTCACATTTACTACAGTAAACTTTGAAAATCTTTATTAAATAATTCAACAAATAACATAATTTATATACTACTAAAATTCTCCTGGCTGCTTGTCTGATTGTACCCTCCAGAACTATGCATTATACCAGAACAATTTTTGAATCAAAGTTCCTCAAATACATTAACTCACAGAATGCATTAAAAATTGGGATTCATTACCCTGTGAAGTTGAAATAAAAATTCATGTCACTTTTATTTAAAGTTCTAGCCACTGCAACATCCCCAGAGTTATTTCCAATGCTCCTGTTAGGGATAACATTGTTTACCCTAATTGGTTTAGGTAAAATAATAACTAAGTAATCATAGTTTGTATGTTAAAGTGTCTGCAACTTTAACTGTGGGATAGTAATTAAGGGAGTGGTTGTGAAAGCACTTTAAAAGAGGCAAGACTGCAGCTTGCTCTCTCTCTAGCTTTGATGATCCCTGATTACTGCAAGGACTCAAGACTGCATTGCTCGAACGGGAGAGAAAACAAAGGACTGACTTGTAAGTGAACTGACATAGGATATTCTAAACGGACTTTGCTAACTGAATATCCCTGAATGGACTGACTAAATGATACATGACTATTGGACTGTTATTTTGACAATGCTATGAACTCATAATGGAATAAACTATATTTTTGATAGCACAAGCGTATCTGTTATTTTTACTGTATGTTAATAAACATACAAGCTTAGCTCACTCATTTATCTGTGTGCCTATCTGACTAACGCTGCACATTCTGTTTAGCTTGTCTCCCTAACCCTGGTTGGGGAAACCAGGCATAACAGCTCCCTACTGCTCCCTACCAGTTTCCCATAAGTAAAGTCAATGATGAAGCTAGCAGGAAATCAGAAGTTACTCCCACATATGATGCATTGTACCATACCATTTTTTAAAAAAATCAAACTTAATTTTTAAACCAAACCAGTAGCAGTACAAATCAGGAAATTTTAAGGTTCATTTGCATCAAAGTGCACTACCTTTCTCTCAAAGGATGATCCAACAGGTCATAGATTGTCTAATAAGTACATTAAATATACAGTATAGATTTGCTTTAGTGACATACAGTAGACACCTTCGTGAGGCACATTTGACTTGAAGAGAGCCATGCTACTTAAGCTAAGATTACTGATAGTCTCCAAATTGTTACAACTTGTAATGAAAATTGAACCCCCCCCCAAAAAAATATTGCAAGTGTAATAACTATTCTCTATATCAATCATCTATACACGCCGCTTTCAATGAACAATGTGTACAATTTTTGTAATTCTTTTCATTTTTCCTATGTTTGTTCTGACAATATTTATTGAAATATAATTTCATGTCGGCTGAATCTAATAATAAAAATGGGCTTGTGCTGTGTATCTTTTGGTTTCATTTTTAATAATTCATTTTTATTGTATTTCACAAAAATATCAGCCCACAATGGGAAAAAAAAAAGGTTCTTCACCAGAGATAGTTTGAGAAGCATATTCCCCACACCCCCAGTCTGGCAGATATAAAGAAGATGAAATATCCGTGTCTCAGTCTTCAGATAACAATGATCGATGTCAGAATCCATCTCTTTCTTTATGGATGATGCTCTGTGTATTCCTACAAATGTGTAACTGAAGCCTATATTTCGGGTCAGTTCTGACTTATCACTTCAGAAACAAAGCACCTTTTCGATTGAAGCCGTTCCCTACCCAAACTAATAATTAGAGGTTTCACTTTAATCCAGAGTTCCCCAACCTTTTCAGCTTTGCAGACTGGTGGGGATGGAAAGATGAGATGGTCCCAACTGAGCAGCTGGCATATATGCAGCTCCATTTGCACGAGAGGCGTGTATGTATGCCCACTGCTCACGAAAATGGAGCATGCATGACCACACTCACCCACTGCTCGTGCAAGTGGAAATGCACACCCACATTCGGCCACTGTTTCTGCAACCCAGTTGCAAATGGCTAATGGCCCACTAGAGGTTGGGGACCCTTGCCGCAATCCATGTTGTTAAATGTTTATTCAACTTCACAGAAGTCTGAAACAGTTTGGTTGCCACATGCTTACCCTGGAAGGTTTTAATATTTTCAGATCTATAAAAACAAAGTATTTCTTACATATTATTCTTTTGTGATGTGTGGTTGTAGTCCATTCCAGCAGCCAAAGTCAAATTAAATTAAATTTAAAACTAATTAAATGTATACATTCCTGCAATGTTTTAAATACTTTTGATCAGCAAAACTTTTTTTTCTTATGAACAATTTTGTAGGTTGGGTTAAGAAGTCATAACTAAGCTGGTGGTATCTATGGAGATTCTCAGTCATCAGGTCATGATGGTCCCAAAGGTGCTTTTTCAAGAGGCAACTGAACTTTCTGACTTTTCTTTGAAGATGTTTCACTTCTCATCCAAGAAGCTTCTTCACCTCTGAGCTCATCCAAGCAGCTAAAGAAGGTTCTTGGATGAGAAGTGAAACGTCTTCAAAGAAAAATAAGAAAGTCCAGTTGCCTCTTGGAAAAGCACCTTTGGGCTAGTGATGGGCATTTTGTTTTTCAATCCTGGGATTGCATTTATCTTTCTGTGGCATAAAGAAAGCTGTAAATCAAAAGCACACGTGCAATAGCTACAGAAATTGCTATAAATAGCACTTAGACTTATATACTGCTTTACAGTGCTTTTACAGCCTTTTCTAAGCAGTTTACAGAATCAGCATATTTCCCCCAACGAACTGGGCTCTTCATTTTACCAACCTCAGAAGGATGGAAGGCTGAATCAACCTTGAGATGGCCAGAATTGAACTGCTGGCAATTGGCAGAATTACTCCGCAATAGTGCATTCTAACCATTGTGCCACCACGGCTCTTAAACTGAAGATCAAAAGTAGATTAGAAATACTGATGTTGATTTCTAAGACTGTTTTTACTTTTTTTTTGGGGGGGGGATCAGTAGATTGGGTTCCAAACCTCCCACTGGAGCCTCAGAAGCAACTGATTAAAGCTATCATTACTAAACAAGCCCACTCACTCAGTGGGGGAGAGATAACTGATAAACAGTGTACCTAGATTCTATTCAGTCACCTGCTGAGATTTGCAGCCAAAAGAATATTTGAACCTCTATTGAAACCCAATTCTCTGTCCAGAATCTTTCTAATACCAACTCTTTACTCATGATAGAACCTCAGTACATTGAGACCATTCAGTGATAAAAAAAAATAAAATCAAACACTTCTGTTTTTATTTCTGATACTTCTAAAACAAGATGCAACCATGTGTGGCTCCATACAGCAATATATCTGTTCATTTTCCATATACCTTCTTCAGTGGTACGATTCAACTGGTGTAACAACCGGTTCAGTGAGCGCTCACTTTGAGTGCATGCACAGCATTTCAAAAAGCCCATTTTCAGCTCTAATACTTACCTTCTACTGCAGCTCCCGTGAATAAAACAGCTGAGGTGCGGCAAACTGCTCTGTCACGCGAATCAGCTGTGCTATTATTAAAAACAAAAACAAAATAAAACACAGGAAAGAGCAAGGGCAGGTAGGCGGAGCCAAATGCTCACCAGATCTGCCGGTTCGCATGAATCGGTCCGAACCTGTAGAATCCCACCCCTGACCTTCTTGCAGGAAATCAGGAGAAATCAGGACATTCAGGCAGTTCAAATGAATATAAAGATTTATTGCATACTTAAGCTCTCTTCAAGAATCTGAGCTACTAATGGTCAAAGCAAATTGGTGGTAGATAAGAGTCAAAAGAATTCAGGGTGGACTGGACTTAGATATCTTGTAGGTGTGCAGAAACTCATGACTGATGATGCATTTGACCAGGCTCATCCTGGTCATCTCCCACAGGAAGCACTGCTCTGTTTGGTGGGTATGCGATTGCACATGGAAGAAACCCTCTTTTTAATATAGTACTTGGCTTTCTAAATAATTTCCCATAATAAATGAAGGAGTTTCAAACAGCTTTGGTGAAAGAAAAAGAAAGGAAGGAAAAAAGGAAGGAAGGAAGGAAGGAAGGAAGGAAGGAAGGAAGGAAGGAAGGAAGGAAGGAAGGGGAAGGGAGGGAAAGGGAGGCAAAGCAAAGCAAAGCAAAGCAAAGCAAAGCAAAGCAAAGCAAAGCAAAGCAAAGCAAAGCAAAGCAAAGCAAAGGAAAGGAAAGGAAAGGAAAGGAAAGGAAAGGAAAGGAAAAAGAAAAGAAGTCAGCACCTGCTGTTTTTCTTATTAAATTGTGTTATTCCAGGGGCTAGAATATTCTGTTTTATTTCTGCCTGAAGTTGCTGTTATTTGCATTGCTTATTCATGCTGCCAAATGAATATTGCCTTTTGTGTCTTAAACTCAGCTTAAATAACTTGCCATTTTTACCTTTCTGAAATATGACTAATACTGTCTGAATGCCCAGTGGGATTCCATAATACACACATGTGCTGTAAGAATTCTGAATTATTTTTTGTCTGCTCATATGAAGGCATTAAATAAAGATTAATGAGACATTTGGGGCCCACATTAGCAGCACTGTATACAACAGATATTATGCTAATGACGATGATGTTCCATTCAGTGACCTGGCTCAAATCAACCCTTCTCTCCTTCCAAAGCTGAATACATTTAATATCAAATAATAGCTTGGAGCATTTTGCATTTAAGAAGCAAACTCTGAGCATCTTTAATGATAATTAGAAAAAATAAAAACAATGCGGGTCTTTGATCAGAGAGCTCTTTACTCCAAATGTTAAAAAACATTTTCCCAAAGTTGTTATTTTTCAAGTGTAGTATGGTAATGTTGAAAACTGGAAAAATGCTTTTAAAATCCATAGCTAGGTACCATAATTGAGAACGGAAAGAATAAATATAATAAATTATTTCACATTAACTCCAATGTCCCTTTTGTTCACAAACCTTTTCTTTCAATTCAGACACTTGGTTTACCAGGACAGACCTCTGCATGGTGATGAACAGATATGACCATGAATATACATAGCCTGCACACCTACCATACATATACTTATGCAGTACTCCATTAGAATTGGGGGGTTAGAAATTCAAATAAATAAATAAAATTGCAAAGACAATTCAGAACCTCACATAGGATAACATGGGCATTCATGTAAAAATGTATAGAAAGTATTCTCTCCAATTTTAGGTTGAGAAGTGGTTAAGTTTGGCGAAGTGGTTAAGGCACGATGTTAGAAACCAGGACTGAGTTCTAATCCTGATTTAGATTCGAAGACAGTTAGATGACCCTATGCTAGTCCCTCTCTCTCAGCCCTAGAAATCTGGAAGGATTAGTTCAGGCAGCTGCTAGGAGTTAATAGTGACTCAAAGGCTGGCTTGTTTTTTTGTTTTTTTTACAGAGCTGAGGATGAATGTGGGTGAAATAGGAGTCAGCGAATGGATTGACTTAGAATCCCTCTCTGAATTAAGGAGAAAACAAGGCCTTCCCATGTTTGACTCCATACAGATTTTCCTTTTGATGAACACAGAGAGAGCAAGACAGCATTTCCCTATGGGTTTGAGACATCTGAGGGCTGGAGAAATATTTGTCTTGCCTAAGCCATGTTTGTCAAACTGGACTTTCTAAGGTTTTTTTTGCCCTTGAAAATGTTTTGCTTCTTATCCAAGAAGCTTGGATGAAAAGTGAAATGTTTTCAAGGAAAAAAGAAAGAAAGAAAGTCCAGTTGCCTTTTCAAAAAGTACTTTGGGGGGCATCTTGTAGACGAAGACAATGACTTCTCCTACTTCCTCTCTTAACTATTTAGGAAGTTGCTTATTACTGATAATAAAAAATAATATAAAAAATGATGCCAACATGTATTTACAAATGAAACCAGTTGATGTCTTAATAATTAAAGGGGCATACAGATAATAAGCCAGTAGATTGACCTGGAAAGCCTTCATATTTTGGATTTACAAAATGAATGTGTGGAACCATGGAAACTCTCTCTGAGAAGAGACAAAGAGAGATTGCTCTAGCTGTTCCTGGAAGAAGACAAAGAGAAAATTATAATAAATCAACTTGTGAGATGCTATTTAATGAGACTAAAGATCAAAATTTTTAAAACTAAAAAGCACGTTTATAAAGTAAATCTGTTTGATCAGGGTAAGATACTGTAGATGATGAAGGATGAGAGAAGATGATAGACAGATAGACAGATAGACAGATAGACAGACAGACAGACAGACAGACAGACAGACAGACAGACAGACAGACAGATAGATAGATAGACAGATAGACAGATAGATAGTAGAGAGGTAGAGATGTTTCTGGTAGCTGTTAATGGGATTTGTTTTTGACCAGGGCTCAATGACAATGTTTTAAAGATCTGTTTATAACTGGGAAGAGGTTACTTTTGCTTTATTTCTTAAAGAAAGTGATGTTTGTGTTAAGTACTGAACATGGGTCAGAGTAAATGGAGACAGCCTCTGAATAGTGAACATTCAGCTCTTAATTTGCATAGTGACTTCTCAAAACAATAACAGTGAACCCTGCCTTATATAGGCAACCTTTGTGAGAATTGTCCAATAACGAGCTATGAACGCTAGCTCTTTTAACCAATAAGAATTCTCTGTTAAGGGCCAATCGGATTCCTCAGAACTTAACCAATCCGATCTGGCCGCCTAACAGCCAATCAGAAGTGCAGGGCCAGAACCCTGCACTTTACCTCAAGCTCATACTTTATTAACTATGGAACATACACAACACCCCTTCCCCCTGGCTTCTTAATTACGGTGCAGTTACATAGTCCCTTAGATAGGATGGTTGTCTTTTAACTCTTTCAGATTTTCGTTGGATTGGTTGATTGCAATCCTGTTGAGGTAGATTGTTGTTTGGCAGTGGTTCTGCTTCTTGCTCAGCTGCCATTTCTTGCGGTGCAAACATTTCTCCTTCCTGCTCCATTTCCTGAGTATCACTTTGTCGCTCCCTTCGAGCAGATTCCCTGGAACTTCATCTTCTTCCGTACCTCCCCCCCCCTCGGTTTGGTCATGGGGGAGTTGTTGACTGGCCGTTGTGAGTCGTGACCGTAATTGGACGATATGCCGTTTCCACAGTTTATTGTCACAGCATTTCACTATGTAGGATTTAGGGCCAGTCACTCGTACTACTGTCGCCTCTATCCATAACGGGTCGCCCGATAAGTTTCGTGTGTAAACGAGGTCTCCTACCTGGAAGGTGCGATAGTGGCCGCTGGATCCTATTGGCTTTTCCAGTTCGTAAGCAGGGTGCAACCAGTCGAGGTGGGAGCGGAGTCTTCGTCCCATCAGTAGTTCGGCGGGAGTTCTGTCGGTGACGCTATGTGGAGTTATGTGTTGCAAAAAGAGAATTTGGTTGACCTTGTCATCGATATTGTCATAGTCCACTTTTTGCAAAGTCTTTTTAACAAATTGGACCATGCGTTCAGCTCGGCCATTGGTCGCAGGGTACACAGGCGAGGTGAGCGCATGGCAGATGCCGCGGTCAGCGAGGTACTGCTCGAACATTAGTGCCGTAAACTGTGGCCCGTTATCGGACACCAGGACATCTGGCAATCCGTAGGTTGCAAAGAGTCTGTTTAGAATCTTGATCACCGCCTCGGAGGTCATAGCCATCATATGATGAATTTCTAACCAATTGGAGTATGTGTCGACTGTCAGCAGGAAGGTATAGCCCTTGGTTGGCCCTGTGAAATCCAGGTGGATTCTGGACCAGGGTCCACGTGGCGTCTCCCATTCAGTAGGCATGGCTTTTGGTGGGGCGTTGCTGACTTGTTGGCAATTGGAACGCGCTTTAACCCACTGCTCCATTTGCCGGTCCATGTCCGGCCATCATGCGTAGCTTCGTGCAAGCGCCTTCATTCGCACGATGCCGGGGTGGCCCTCATGCAGAATTCGCAGCAGCATCTTCTGGAGTCGCTCTGGGACAACGACTCTATTGCCCCAGATGATACAGCCTTTTTGGGAAAAAAAGTTCAGTCTGTCGAGATTTGAATGGTGTGAAGTCATCTGGTACTTGGTCCAATGGCCATCCACATTCTACCCAGACTAGGACTTGAGCTAGGGTGTGGTCTCGTTTGGTTTCTCTCACGATGTCTCGGGTGGTCATAGGCGGCGAGTTGAGTGTTTTGATCTGCAACGTGGTTGCCGTTGGTGCCGGATCGTCGAGAGTCTCTGGAAGCGGTGCTCGGCTGAATGCGTCGGCGTGGGGAATGGCTTTCCCCAGGCGATATTGCAGCCGATAATTATAAGCAGCTAGGAATTCTGACCATCGGGTCATTCTAGGGGATAATATGTAGGGAGTCGGCTTATCTCCGGCTATTATCCCTAGCAACGGTTTGTGGTCAGTTATAATGGTAAATGTCCTTCCGTACACATATTCATGAAATTTTTTTACAGCTGAAACGATTGCGAGGGCTTCTTTATCAATTTGTCCATAGTTCTGCTCTGCTTGTGAAAGAGTCTTCGAAAAGTATGAAACAGGGGCTTCATTCCCATGAGGCAGTACATGGCTCAAAATGGCACCCACCCCGAAAGGCGATGCATCACAGGTTATAACTAACGGCAAAGTCTCGTTATACTGCATAAGTACAGAGTCAGATGTGAGCAGTTTTTTAACATTCCGGAACGCTTGCTCTTCCCGGTAACCCCATACCCCCAATGCTTTCTTAACTAATAATCGGTGTAATGGTTCAGCGACAGTTGCCTTGTGCGGTAAAAATACATTATAGAAATTAATGAGGCCTATTAACGCCTGGAGATCGGCCTTGTTTCATGGCCTGGGAGCGTTTTTGATCGCTTTTAATTTACTCTTGGTTGGATGAATGCCCTGGCTATCAATCCAGTACCCTAGAAACTCAACATTGTCAGTATACAATTGACATTTATTTTTTTTCACCTTAAGTCCGGCCTCTTGGAATTTTTTTAGAACGCATTTCAAACAGTCCTGTAAGATTTTTTGGGTAGGGGCTGCAATTAATACATCATCAAAATAACGGACCACGCCCTTGATTCCTTGTAATAACCTTTCCATAAGGCTCTGGAAGATCCCCGGGGCTACACTAACTCCGAATTGCAATCGGGCACATTTAAAGGCACCCCTGTGCATTACAATTATTTGGGCTTGAGCCATTTTTTCATCCACTGGTAATTGTTGATAAGCTTGGGCTAAATCTAATTTAGCGAAAACCTTACCGCCCCCCAAGGAATGGAGGAGGTGCTGCACCACCAGAACTGGGTACGCATTCTGCTGTAGGGCGTGGTTCAAAGTGGCCCGGTAGTCCCCACAAATTTGGATTGACCCGTCTGGCTTAATGGGTGTTACAATAGGGGTTTCCCATGGAGAGTGATCGATGGGCTTCAACACCCCTTGAGCAATTAACTTGTCGAGTTGTTCATCGATTTTTGCTTTAAGAGCGAACGGAACTCAAGCTTCAAGTGAATGGGAGCTACTTTTGGATCTAGACTGAATGAGATCGGGGTCCCCTTATACTCGCCTAAGCTGTCCGCGAAGACATCGCTGAACTCAGAGATAAGGTCTTCCTCCCACTCACAACCACCGACTGGGTTCACGCCGGCCACTTCAATGCCGAGTGGCGCGAACCATTGGAGGCCTAGTCGGCTAGACCTATCTCTATCGATGACCGTTAGAGGTAAGTACGCTGTATGCTTCTTGAAGGAGACTCGGACTCGGCAGGACCCGACAATGGGGATTCGATTTCCTTGGTAGTCCTTGAGATTGAGGCATTGAAATTGGAGGTCTTGGCATTGAATTGTGGGGATGAGTTGCTTGAGTGTCTTCCAAGACACCATCGAGAGGGACGATCCCGAGTCGACCTCCATGTGGCAAGGCTGGTTCTCGATGGCTATCGTGACCCGGATTTTCTTAGTGTCCAAAGCTGAGGCGTGACCGATAGTGATAGTATGGTGAGCTTCTTCTCTTTGCAAAGCTCGATTTCTGTAGGAGTGGTTTACTGGCTCTCGCCTTACAGGACGGTTTCCTGTCGATTGGCGATAGTTGGCCCCTTTTGAGGCCTGGCTGAGTCCTGGTAAACTGCGGCAGACCCGGCCGATGTGGCCTCGTTTCCCGCACTCATGGCAGAGAGCGTCGCGGAATTTGCATTCGGCCCTGGCATGGTTGGCTCCACAGTCAGCACAAGGGCGTAAGGGCTTCGGGCGAGGGTCCCGGTCGGACCGCAGTCGATGGACCCCTTCTTCGTCGCTGTCTGATGACGAAGAGAGGTCCTCATGGTGTGTTGTTGATAGCTGCCCTTCTGTGCTAGGTGAGATTTCGCTGGCCGGTAGTGGTACCGGAATGCAGCTTCACCGTAGTTGTGCAGCCGACTTTTTGGTCACCTCCGCAGCTGTGGCTTTGGCGATGGCGTCAGCAAGGCTGATGTCGCCTTTCGCCATCAGCTTGCTTTGCATGTCTAGTGCATCTAATCCCAGAACTATTCGATCTCTCAGTGCCTCTTCTAAATCGGCGAACCCGCAGAGGCCCCCTAAATATTGGAGGTCCACCATGAAATCGGCCATGCTCTCCCCTTTTCGTTGGTTTCTCTGATAAAACTCGTGGCGTCTCATGAGTGTAGGCATGGTTGGCACGTAATGGTCTCTCAGGATGGTTTCGAGGTCGTCCCAGCTCAGGGCTTTCACTTCTTGAGGTTTGGCTAGTGCTTTAGCCATCTTAAATACAGCTGGGCCGCAATGCGTCAGGAACAACGCCCTTTTCTTTGCTGGTGTGGCGTCCTTCAAGTTATTCGTCTCAAGAAACATTTGGAAGCGATCCATGTAGGATTCCCAATCCTCTTGGTTCGGATCGAACAGAGCGGGTGGTACGATGCTGCCAGACATGGTTTCGTTGTTGGCGTCGTCTATCACGTGCTCGGTATTGCTTCCTGGCTTTTTCGGTTCAGACGTCTCCACATCCCATCCTCGTCGCCAGTGTTAAGTACTGAACATGGGTTGGAGTAAATGGAGACAGCCTCTGAATAGTGACTTTCAGCTCTTTATTAGCATAGTGACTTCTCAAAACAACAACAGTGAACTCTGCCTTATATAGGCAACCCTTGTCAGAATTGTCCAATAACGAGCTATGAACGCTAGCTCTTTTAACCAATAAGAATTTTCTGTTAAGGGCCAATCGGATTCCTCAGAACTTAATCAATCCGATCTGGCTGCCTAACAGCCAATCAGAAGTGCAGGGCCAGAACCCTGCACTTTACCTCAAGCTCATACTTTATTAACTATGGTACATACACAACAGTTTGGATTATATAATTGATTTTTTAAATTAAATATATATGTTGATATTTCTGGTAATTTTTAGAATGTCTTCAGCTCTGACAGGATAGTGGGGAATGGAAGGGTTCCAGGTCTTCAAAGAAAAAACAAGAAAGTCCAATTGCCTCCTGAAAAAGCACCTTTGGGACAACCATGACCTGGATGACTGAGAATCTATAAAGATGTTTACCTATACAATTTGGGATGAACACCCCTTGAATGGTCTGGGAGTAGGAATGGATTTCTAGAAGAAAAACTGCAGACTACAGGAACCAGGAGCACTACTCCAGTGACCCTAAGGACACAGATAAACCTCCAAGTGATTCAATGAACCTCTAAAAGGATGCAAATGACCAGCTGTCTGTAAGGAATATAAATTCTTGCATTCCCCACTATCCTGTCAGAGCTGAAGAAGCTTCTTGGATTAGAAGCAAAACATCTTCAAAGAAGAAACAGGAAAGTCCAGTTGACTTTTGAAAAAGCACCTTTGGGACTACTGATTGAGACGACATCTTCGTATCTCGCTGTTCAAGGAAGTCGCAAAACATTCTCAGGGACTCTTCCCATCCTGCTTACAATCTTTTTGGACTGTTGCCTTCTGGCAGAAGATATGGAATAATTAAAACTCGAACCACATGTTTTCTGAACAGTTTTTATCCCAAAGCTATAACAGCACTTAACAATGAACTTAAGGACCACTGTCAGTGAGGTGTTGGATAGAATTGTTTGGTCTGTTGTGTGGATGCGTGTGTGTTTTTAGGGGGCAGGGTGTTTTAGTGGGTGGGGGTGTGTTTTGGGATTGTTATGTGTGTGCGCATGTTGGGCCTGGTCTCTGGATGTTATGTGAATTATGTTGTATAGGTATACTGTGTATATACGTACAATGACAATAAAGTATTATCTTCAGAAGTGGCATTCAGCAGGTTCTGACCAGTTCTGGAGAACTGGTAGTAGAAATTTTGAGGAGTTTGGAATATCACCTCTGACTGGCCCCACCCCATCTATGCTCTGCCTCCCAAGTCCCAGCTGATTGGCTGGGTCTTTTTTTGTTGCCCTCATAGGAGAACGGAGCTGGAAAGCAGGTTAGTGGGGTGGGGAAGAAATGTCATGGCCACCAAGCCACACCACATCCACCAAGCCACGCTCACAGAACCGGTAGTAAAAATGTTTGAATCCCACCACTGATTATCTTATCTATTATCTTACTGATTCAAAGCCATCATTTAAAAAGTTAACATGATCACACTGTAGTAATCCATTGGACCCGAGACTTGTAATGTGGTGGAAAGCAGACCATGTAAGTATTTCTACTTTGTCCTTTACGATATTAGAAGCATATAAGTGCTTATTGTATGGCCAGCATTACAGTGTTAAAATGCACCCCCACCCCACAAAATCCTGAAAAGAAAAGAACCCCAAGGAAGAAATTTCCAGCCGATGGAAGACATATTTTCTTGTTTTCAAAAACAATTTTCCTCAATATTCACTTTTCCCTCTTCTGTGTGTGATACATTTGGAGAAAGAATTGATGTTTCTCCTCCCTCCCCCTGCCCTGCATGGCTGAAATGGATCCAAATTACCAGTATTTGCAGAACACTCTTCAGAAAAGAATGCAGAATAAAGCATTAGGCTTTTTAAAAAAGCATTAGGCTTTTTGATGGATGCACGATAAAGGAAACAAAAATAAAACTTATAAAACTCCGTTGCACGCCATCAAATTTCTTTTTTTCGATATCAGTACTTATTTTACATGCCTCTTTTATGAAACCTATTTAAAATAATATCATTTTTAGACACACTTAAATTCAGATTCCTAGTTATTTCAGAGTTGGGCTCATAGCAAGAACGGACAGACATTTTCCAAGGATAGAATAAAGACTGGAACTCCCTGTCTATTTGACAATAATACTTATTTTTCTTTTTTCTTTATAATCTCTCAATAAACCAGCAGTCAGAAATATTTCTAAATTACATCAGGGAACAGGGAGATGAAATATATATATTATATTTTGAGCACTGAGAAGTGGCTTTTTCCACGACTGCAATCTTTCTGTGAAAAAGCCAGATCTGGGAATAGACACTTATTTTATTTTCAGAGGCTTCAGTCATCCCCTTTTCACCTGTATCACAGAATAGGATTTTAGTATTTCAGCAGGGTCTTCTGTTCAGCACAAGTACATCTGTCCATTCAAGAGAAATCAAACCCTATGAATTGTAATCAAGATTCAATATTAAAGGCTCTAGGTCTCTCAGTTCTTTGATCTGATCTTAACCTCAGGCATCAGATGAGTTCCACCCAAGATATCTCAAATGACATTTATTTTCTAAGAAGAGGCTTGAGATAGATTACTATACAGTCATATTTTAAATTTTGCTTTCTTGAATAAGTCTAAATTGATTGGGTTCGCAAAATACTCCGATAATAACACTCTACAATGGTTGAGTTTGCACAAGATGTTAGGCCAAAGCCATTGAAACTATATTACACTTAATGTGTAACTGTGAAGGGAGTTCTATATTCTAGGGAACAATATCCAAGTAGGAAATTTATTTATAGCCCCCAAAAGATCAAAGCCTGTAAATTTATTAAAATGCTTAAATGGCAGTTAATAAAGAGAATCTTTATGTTCTGACACTAGCTATGTTTTATCTGCCTCCTTTTTAAAGTGCATCATTAGTAATTGTCTTCTTGATAGAGATCAAATTAGTGTTCATTATCAGTACTACTACTACAAGTAGTAGTATTTTCTGAGGTGAAAAAGGAAAAAGGAAGCAATGCATGTGAATATTCATTATATAAAGATTATGCATGTAGAAGATGTGTTGTCTTTTTCAGTCCTATCTAACAACTTAATCACTAGATCAGTGCTTCCCAAACCTGGGTAAATTATCCCAATTTAGGTAAAAATGGTTATTCTTTGGATAATCACACAAACTCATTACTCATCTTATAGGGAGGTTTAAATCAACTTAAAAGATTGTCCCAAAATTGTTTTTTCAAGAGGCAACTGGACTTTCTTGTTTTTCTTTGAAGAATTTTCGCTTCTTATCCAAAAAGTTTCTTCAGCTCTGACAGGACAGTGGGGAATGGAAAGATTTATATTCCTTGTTGACAGCTGGTCATTTGCATCCTTTTTTTGAGGGTCATTGAAGCACTTGGAGATTTATCTGAGTCCTCAGGGTCACCTGAACAGTGCAAATGGGTGTGGAGCCTTCTTGGAACTACTGAAAGGACTGTTGTGGAGCTCATGTTTTCTTTAGGATGTTTTTTTCCCTGTGTCCCAACCATGTGTCCTAACCATGACCTGGATGACAGAAACCTCATAAACATTTAGCTATGCACTTTGGGATGAACACCTGCGAATTGTGTGGGAGTATGAACAGATTTCCAGAAAAATTGCAGACTACATTTGTGCTTCAGTTTGAGATGCAGACAACACAGACTCATCCCCAACAGCCTGTTCTTGTGTTCAACAGGGAAGGGACACAGGGAAGGAAACATCCTGCAGAAAAAAAAATCATGTCCTAGATGACTGAGAATCTCCATAGAAACTTAAAGATTGCCACATGTATTAAAATATATTCAAAAATCTCGCAAAGCATTCCTACTAAGATGAAAATTGATGAAATTATCAATGGCAATTTGCTAAAATGACATCAAGATCATTCAATGAAGTTGATTTTATAATACAGATGGTACTCAAGAACCACATTCTAGGTGGTGCAGTGGTCAGAGCGCAGTACTGCAAGCTAATCCTACTGCAATTTAGCAGATTGAATCCCACCAGGCTCAAGGTTGACTCAGCCTTCCATCCTTCCGAGGTGGGTAAAATGAGGATCCAAATTGTTGGGGGAAATAGGCTAACTCTGTAAACTGCTTAGAGAGGACTGTAAAGCACTATAAAGTGGTATATAAGTCTAAGTGCTATTGCTATTCAGTGACTGTTCAGTTTTATGGCAGTGCTGAAGGACAGTGCTTAAGATCAGTCCTCAAGGTTTGATAAGACTTTCTGATAAATGATTTTGGGTCATGAAGAAAAAGATTTAGGAAGTATATCATTAGATCTAATACTGCTTTTCACCTATATATGCCACTATAAAATTAACTTTAAAGGAGCGGGACACATGGAATATTAAATATATAGAGTAAGGTAAAAAGATAACATTCCTGAATAGTTATCTAGTTGAATTTCTCAGTTATTGTATATTTGTTCAATAGAAAAAGAGAGGTAAGGTCTTAATAAAAGGTAAAGATAAAGGTTCCCTTGCAAATATGTGCTAATCATGTGCTAGGGGTGTTCATCTCTGTTACAAAACTGAAGAGCCAGATGAGTTGGACTGAGAGAGCGCGACTAACCCCAAATCACCCCATTAGATAGAACTGGCTGGACTAGAAGGACTAGAACTCACAGTCTCCTGGTTTCTAGCCTGGTTCCTTAAAAGAGAGCCACTATGGCACAAGGTCATCTGGCATATGAGCCAGTGCTGTATGCCAGTCCTGAGTGGGGAAATGCTGCCCCATCCAAAATTAAAGGTAAAAGATTTCTAGATGGAGAATGGAGCAATATCCATAATCCAGTACTGCTAGTATTGACTCTGAGTCTGTCCCTGCCTATCCAGGCCCTTCTACCCCTCCCCTCCCCAGATACAGTAAGATATCTTTTTCTTCTGTGCATATTCTCCCATGAAAGGATGGTCTTGCTTCTTGCAAAACTGGATGGCAGGGTAAATTAGGCATGCTATGACATGACACACTGCTTTGATGGCTAACTGAGAGGAGGTAGAATTCAATATATTCCAAAACAACTGATCCCTAAGGCCTTTCAAAGTATGTTTCAATGTGCCCATTTCAAGAGGGCCCATGAGAGGAAATTGCCAGTGATAAAACCTAACATTCATTAACTAACTCATTCTAGATTTAAGCTGAAATTTGGAAAATGAAATGAAAGTGAAAAACCTGCTTTATCAACTGGCAACTGGCCACTACAGCTTCCCAGGAAAAAATGAGTTGGAAAAATTCTCCAGATAAACCTCCAAAACAGTATGTTCAATTTCTGAAAATATATATTCACAAGGGAATACCACATATATTGTGGATATTGAAATTGGCAAAACATTACTTCTGAAATGGTTAATTTACTCCAAATACTTAATAGAAGTGTGGCTTATCTGTCAAAATCTACAAGGCCTTTTGATAGCAATATATTTAAATTCACTTAATCGCTTTTCAGTCTATATAAGAGCCAGGGTGGCGCAGTGGTTTGAATGCAGGCTAACTCACTGCTCACTGCCAGGAGTTCGATCCTGACTGGCTCAAGGTCAGGGGTGGAATTCAAATTTTTTAACAACCAGTTCTGTGGCTGTGGCTTAATTGGTGGGCGTGGCTTGGTGGTCATGTTATTGGCTGGGGGGGCCAACTCAATATCGCTCACATCGAGGCATGCATCTCCTCGCCTGGCCTCTCATGACTGTGGGGATGCTGCAACAGTTGTAAGTGTGAAAAATGGTCATGAGTCACTTTTTTCAGTGCCATTGTAACTTTGAATGGTCACTCCACACAAGCAATGTACCAGCAAAGGAGGGGGAAAAACTCCAGAAAAGTTCCTGAGACAGGAAGTCTAGTCCTGCCAAGAATGTAATAAGGGTTAATGGAGAGACAGTTTCTGTAAGCAACAGCAGAATGTTTCCTTCCTGCCTTCCTTACAGGATTAGGCCAGTAATTTATTCTTACAACCAGTTCTCCAAACTTCTTAGAATGTTAGCAACCAGTTCTAGCCAATAGGTGCGAAATGGTAGAATCCCACCCCTGCTCAAGGTTGACTCAGCCTTACATCCTTTCAAGGTTAGTAAAATGAAGACCCAGATTGTTGGAGTCAACATGATGACATTGCAAACCACCCAGAAAGTATTGCAAAACATTATGGAATGGTATATAAATCTAAGTGCTATTGTTAATGCTATTTTCATGCCACAGTAGCAATGCCTGCAGATACCCCTGAAACTGTCCAAAGTTAGTGTTATTTCCATGATTGGGGATCAGTTGAGTAGCCCTGTTCTTAAGCCAGCCCTTGCTTAAGCCAACAAGCTCTGGTGACAGAAATGAAAGGCCATATTCAATAATCTATGTATGACGTACTCAAAGTACAGTGGGATTATGAGAACTTCACTCAGTGATATTTTTTGTATTTAGTACTGCAGCTTTCACAATCCTCCCATTGGCGGGTTTGAATGGATACAGCCTAATTTCAGTGATTAAAAAAGCAACAACCCATATCTTTGGTCCATGCGTGAAGAAAATCTCCCATTTTCCCAACGCTTATAAACATTATGAATCGCAAAGTCTCTAGGAAAAAACTACGGTGATAAGCCCTGAAGGTTAGCAAAGTGTTAAGATTATTGCCTGGACAGCAGTTTATGAGCAAAAAAATGAGAAACACACTCAAAATATATTTCATTTTCTCCGCTTCAGAAGTGTTTGGGAAAGCATAAAGAACTATGGACCTATCAAGAAATCTTTTTAGATTCGTGCCAAAAACTAGAGAATGTGAACAGCAGTTGTACGAATACTGCAAAAGTATCTCCTCTTCATTTAACATATTCCAGAAGTTTAGCCTGTATTCCAAAATGCTAGAAAAGTTCTGACACTAAGATTTTGTTGTAGATATTAAGAATGCATCATCATCACTCTGTGTGTCCAGAAACAGAGAGGGTTCCAATGAAGCTAGAACAACACACTTCCTTCATAACTTGCTTCATTACTGACTCTAGACAATTTGTGGCCATGCTTTCTGGACCAGCAGCAGAAGTTGCTAAATATCTTTCAAACATGTTTCTAAATATTTTCAAAAAGAGTATATTTCAGTAATCCAGTCAAATAGATTACAAATGCAAAACATGAACCAAGCAAGTCTGATATTTGGGAAGAGATGCATTTGGTCCACTCATCTTACCTAAATAATTAGTTCCTGGTGGATTGTAATACAGGTAGTCCTCAATTTATTTCTGTTGCTAAGTGAAACAGTTGTTAAGTGAGTTTTGCCCAATTTCAGAACTTTTCTTGCTACCACTGTTAAGTGAATCACTGCAATTGTTAAATTAGTAACACGGTTTTAAATGAATTTGCCTTCCCTACTAACTTGGCTTGTCAGAAATTCTTAAAAGATGATTGCATGACCCCAGGACACTGCAACCATTATGAATATGTGTCAGTTACCAAGTGTCCACATTTTGATGACATGACCTTTGGGATGCTGCAACAGTTTTAAATGTGAAAAATGATCATAAGTCATTTTTGTGTGTCTTTGTGATTTTGAACAGTCACTCAACAAAAGGTTATAATTCAAGGAATCCAGGTGTCAAGCCAACCCATTATAAGCAAAAAACAAAATTCATTTTTCAAAGGAGATAACACCTATTCAACAAACCTTAAATTTATTTTTTTCATAATTTCAATAATCAAGAGCAGTTTTATGGATTAGCTTTCAACAACTTTACCTTTGCTTTGTCCATAGCAGACCCTAATTTAGAATAAAAAAGCTTCCTTGGATTTACATGAGAAAAGCTCACTTTTGTGAGTACCAAATCACCAATCAACCCAACTCCTACATTTTCTGTAGCATCTAAGTGTTCCAGTTCTTGTGATCTGTTTGAACCTGGATGGCATTGCTGCTCCTTCCAAAGGGTGTTTCCCATGTTGAAAGGAATTTTATGGCGTCCTGAGTGCTCTCTGAACTTGGCTGTTTGCCTGCAAATGTTTCATTACCCAACTTGGTAATGCCATCAGTGTGCTCCACAGCTCAATCCTGAGCTACATATATTCTCGTCTATTGAAAGGGATTTTTCATTGCTAATGGTTCCTTGTTATATGCATCATAATTCCTTTCAGCAGTCTCAGATGAAAGAAGAAAGCAAAATATATTTTCTCAGCTAGCGAGCCATCTAAGAAAAATCACACTCATTGCAAAAATCACAACCATCCATTTGAACAACAAAGGAATAGGTGGGGTTTGTATAGCATAGGATGCATTGGGAAATCAAATATTAATTGCATATAAAAGTTGCAAAATCCAGGGAAATGCTGAATGCCTTTGGCATTCCTTGGAGTTTGCAAGATAGGAAGGAATCTACTTTAACAGGTTTGATCTGGGTGCCTGTTGAAGAAATATGAAAGCTAAAAAGTCTAAAGAAGGCAAATCAAATGCACATTTCTCTAGCTCAGCATACTTCTTGCCTTTGCAAAGCTTTCCAAGATATTTGTGACATATTTGGTATGGGCAGCTGCATCCTCAGGAAAACAAAAAGCAATGTCATTTAAATCAACAACAGCTGAACCCAAAATAACCAAAAAGATTTTGCTGATGTAATTCATAACAAATGAAGGACAGTTAGATAGGTCAATGACCATCACTGTATACCCCAGCCTTCAATAACACATGTAAATGGTAATAAAATATTCATGCTTGTCTTTCATACAAATAACATAGCAATTAAAAACCCCTTAAGTCCAATTCTGATCACCACAATACAAAAAAGCTGATGAAGCCTTGGTAAGAGTGTAGAGAAGAGCAACAAAGATGATAAGGGGTTTGGAGATTAAACTTGACATTGAATGATTGAGGAAATGTCTCGTCTAATGAAGAAAAGGACTAGAGGTGACATGATAGCAATCTTCTAGGTCTTGATGGCAGTCACAGAGATGTGTGTGTTGACTTATTCTCCAAAGCATCTTAGGGAAGGATTAAAAATATTGGATGGAAGCTCACTAAAGAGAGATCCAATCTGGAACTAAGGAGAAATTTCCTGACAGTGAAAACAATTAATCAGTGCTATGGCTTGATTGGTGGGATTCAAAAAAATTTTTTTACTACCTGTTCTGTAGGCGTGGCAGGGGAAGGACACTGTAAAATCTCAATTCCTTCTCCACTCCAGGGGAAGGATATTATAACATCTCCAGTCCCTCCCCACTCCCAGGGGAAGTATACTGCAAAATCTCCATTCCCTCCCCATCCCACTAACCTGCTTTCCAGCTCCATTCTCCTGTGCAGGGCAACAGAAGAAAACCCAGTTGATCAGCGGGGACTCAGGAGGCAGAGAATAGATGGGGGAGGGGCCAGTCAGAGGTGGTATTTGCCGGTTCTCCGAACTACTCAAGATTTCCTCTACTAGTTCTCCAGAACTGGTTAGAACCTGCTGAATACCACCTCTGTACAGCTTGTCTCTTGAAGATGTGGGTGCTTTATTGCTGGAGGTTTTCAAGAAAAGATTAGATAACCATTTGTCCAGAATGGTACAATGTCTCCAATTTAGTAATTTTTTTTTTTTAATCAACACACACAGAATGTAATGTCAGGCTTAGAGTTAGCAGGATTTGACTATTCGTGCATTTGCAATGGAAGTCCTTCAAGCAAATTTTATCCCCTCTGGATGTGCAGAAACAGACTTTCTGTCTTGGTTAGTTATGGAGGAAACTTTCAAGACTGTCCAGAAAAAGCTTATAAATCTACCTGCTGTAGAGATGTGCCTCTTTTATTTTTTTTAAAAACCACAGAGAAGCAACGCTAGCATTGTAAATTTCACCCAGCACTTCGGGAATTGGCTCTCTTTATGTGGGCATCCTTGAATGTGCCAAACCCTTGTTTATTGCAGCATTACTCTGCTCTCTGAGCTTCACCCCAGAAATCTGAGATGGGTAAATGGCAGCTTAGCATGTCTTCTCCCTGCTGCCATGGAAGGAGGATGAAATGCATGAAAATTCTTCTCAGTGGTTACTGAGGAATAAGACCGAAATGGATAAGACCGAAATAATTTGAAAGGCTGCCTGGCTGCCTCCCACCAGCCAAACTTGCCCTTAGTTTATTTTCTCCTAAATTAAGCAGCCATACAACATACGTTTGGACAACATATGTCAGAGTCACAGGGTCAGGGATGCAGACAGCTTCAGGCATGACATACATAGAGAACTTTTATTGTAAACAATCATGACTATCAGCAAGATTTTCTGCTACAATTAAACTATTAAATATTTAATATGTTCTTATTAAATGAACAGTAAAGTGGTCCTTTATTTATTGTACATTTTCTTTTCCTTATACAGGTAGTCCTCACTCAACAGCCATAACTGGGAACAGCACTCTGTTGCTAAGCAAAGTGGCTGTTAAGCAAACATCACATGACTTGCAATTTCTGGTTGGCGTTCCCGAAAAAGGATGCTATGACTGACTGACAGTTGCCAAGTGCCCAAATCATTTGACCTCAGGGATATTAAGTATGAGAACTGGTTGTGAATCACTTTTTGATGTAACACTGATGTAACTTCCAACCATTGTAAAGGAAATGGTTGTTAAGGAAGAACTACTGTGCGCTTAACTTACTCAGTATCTATAAGAAAGTGTCTATTATTTGGTACCTATTCTATAGATGTATATTTTGCTACCCTGGCAACTGTAAGATGTGTGGACTTCAGTTCCCAGAAGCCCTCACCAGACTGCTGGTTATTCCTGTATTTCCCTATGATCTATTCATTTTATTCTGTTTGTATAGTTTTGAATTCCTTGCCTGATCTTCCCATTTCAAGTTTTCTCTTTACCCCTTCAACTGCTTCTAAATGACTCCCAGCTGGTCTTCATCAGTTCAGAGTTGTCTTTCCTTTTAGAATCTTTCTTTCATCTTTATCTGGCAGCAACAACTTTATTATAATCTCTTCTGTAGCCTCATTTTAGCCTTAGCCTCATGATTCATTTCATTCCAATTATTCTCATTTTTAGCTTTACTTCACCATATTCATCAGTCTTTAAATGTATTATAACTTAGGTGGTGGTGCTGGATCCTTTCAGCTGGTCTGTCTTTATTTTCCCATAGCTGTTCACCACTGAGGATCTTGGTAGTTGCCAGATTTCTTGCTCCAAGCACAACTCATAAGCTTCAGTGCCAGCTGTGAGTTTTTGCACTTCTCCCTGATTCAGCATTGTTCTTTATTGCTGTGACCTCTGGCTCTGAACATAGTTGGAAAGCTGCTAGCTACTTGAGGAAGAAGGAAGAAGCCTACCTCTCTTCCCTTATACCGCCTCTTCTACCATCTCCCAATCCTTTATGGGTATCTGATTGTCCTCCTCATTCCTCCACACATTCCCTGAAAGCTGCCTCTACCCCTTCCCAGAATTGCCTCCTCAATTCTTGTTGGTTGGTTTCAAACAGCTCTTGTACACCATCACTTAACTTTTTGGATGTCATTGTCCTCTCGTTCTTTCTCTTGCCAACTTGTTGTGGCCCTTTTGATTACTTTCTTCTTTCCCCATTTCTATATCATTCACCCACCATCTTCAGAGGTGGTATTCAGCAGGTTTTGACCAGTTATGGAGAACCAGTAGTGGAAATTTTGAGTAGTTCAGAGAACCGGCAAATACCATCTCTGACTGGCCCCGCCAACCCCATCTATTCTCTGCCTCCCATTGAGTCCCAGCTGATCGGCTGGTTCTTCTTTGGTTGCCCTGCACAGGAGAACAGAGCTGGAAAGCAGGTTGGTGGGGTGTGGAGGGAACTGGGATTTTACAGTATCCTTCCTCTGCCACAACCACCAATCCACACCCACCAATCCACGCCCACAGAACTGGTACTAAAATTTTTTTAATCTCTGACTGTGACCAAATAATATTAGCTAAAGTAGCCAATCAATCAGTAATGATGTGATAATGAAATATTAGGACTCTACTTCCAACAAGTTTGGGTGAACTGAGAAAAGCTTCCCTTACAATGAAGCTTAGTTCCAATCTGGAACTAAGGAGAAATTTCCTGACATTGAGAAAAATTAATCAGTGCAAGAGACAGGACAGATAAACCAGTTCCTGTGTAGTGAAGCAAAAGCAGTGCATCAAAATAAAACAAGGTATTTGGGCACCAAGAGCTGATTGCTTCATTGTAAGAGAAGCTTTTCTCAGTTCTCCCAAACTTGTTGGAAGTATACAGTTCCAATATTTCATTATCACATCATCACTGACTAATTGGTGACTTTAGCTAATATTATTTGGTCACAGTCAGAGACTGATAGTCAAAAACTAAATGCCCGCCTAGCATGCCTTAGATTAGCAATTCAGGACTCAGCATACACTTAATTCCAATAAAAGTAATGGTGTAAAATGCAAGCATTCCAATTACAAAACTGTCTAGAAACTCACATTAAAAGAATGATAACTATAAAAATACATACATTTAGAACCCAAAATAAAGGCCCACAGTAAAAATCAAGAACATGTTATGGAGATTCTTACAAATTGAACTTCTCAAATGTTCAGCTTTGTGGAAAGCCTAGGACTCAAGTAGAGTAGATGGGAGGGCTGTCTTTTATTAGATTTTTTTTTCATGGATGTTATTGGATGGATAAATAAACTTTGGGGTTGGAGAAAACTCCTGGAAGTGCCATGGACAGCCAAGAAAACAAACAAATGGATCATTTAACAAATCAACCCAGAGTTCTCATTCAAGGCATAAATAACCAGGCTCAAGTTATCCTACTTGGGACACATTGTGCAAAGATCTAGTTCTTTGAAGAAGAATCTAATACTGGAAACAATGGAAGGAAAGAGAAGAAGAGGCTGACCTGGATTCAATTATATTTGGCAATGGTTGCATCATTGGCAGACCTGAAAGACCAGATTAGGAACAGATTATAATGAAGGAAATGTGGTTGCTAAGAGTTGATACCAATTTGATGGCATATAATCATTTGAATCAACACATTTTGTAAATTTTTTGGTATGTGTAAGAACTCATAATATCCATTCAAATCAACAATGACTTGCTGGAACATATAGTAAATCAATAAAATGCAGAGGTGTGATTTCAATTCAAACTTTTTATATCTTTCTAGGAGATAGAATTCATCTTCTTCCTTATGTCATTTGTACATAAGCATCCCATGAAATTACTTTTTCCTTGCAGGACACATACAAACTTCTCTATGTATTTTCTTGTGTTGTGTCATCATGGTAAGTAACATAATTTACTGTATAACAATATTGTTAGGGATAACATTGTTTTACCCTAACTGGTTTAGGTAAATAATAATATGTAATCATAGTTTGTATGTTAAAGTGTCTGCAACTTTAACTGTGGGATAGTAATTAAGGGAGTGGTTGTGAAAGCACTTTAAAAGAAGCAAGATTACAGCTTGCTATCTCTCTCTCTGGCTTTGATGAAACCTGATTACTGCAAGGACACAAGACTGCATTGCTCGAACGGGAGAGAAAACAAAGGACATACTTGTAAGTGAATTGACATAGGGTATTCAACACGGACTTTGTTAACTGAATATCCCTGAATGGACTGACTAAATGATACATGACTATTGGACTGTTATCTTGACTATGCTATGAACTCATAATGGAATCAACTATATATTTGATAGCACAAGCGTATCTGTCATTTTTACTGCATGTTAATAAACATACAAGCTTAGCTCACTCATTTATCTGTGTGCCTATCTGACTAAGCTGCACATTCTGTTTAGCTTGTCTCCCTAACCCTGGTTGGGGAAACCAGGCTTAACACTGGTTATGGGCCCAGAGGCTGCAAAGTCAGTTTAACTAGGATAAAACAGATTTATGTAAAAGTGAGAGTTTGTGTTGTTTTACATTACAGTAAACAGACAGCTGTGTTTTATTAATTATAGTTTTATATCCATATAAGAAAACATGGCACAAGTCAATCTACAAAGTTTGTCCCTTATATCCAAGTTGGATGGAACAAACTATGTATCATGGTCTATGAAATGTAGTCTGCTTCTACGAAGAGAAGGTTTGTGGAACATAATTGAAAATCCACCAAACGTAGAAGAATGGGATCCAGAGGATAAGGAAGATAAATTAAAGATAGAAGAATTTATGCATAAAAATGAACAAGCAATTTGCATTATTGGGTTAACCTTAACTGATAACCAGCTTGTTTATATCCATGGAGAGAAATTAGCTGTTGGGTGTTGGCAGAAGCTGAAGAGAATTTATGTTCGAGATAATGTTGGTGCTCACATAAATCTAACACGGAAACTTTTCAGTACACATCTCCATAAAAATGGTGATATGCTGAGTCATTTGAAAACTATGCAAAGCATTTTTCAAGAACTGCATGAGAAAGAGCTTATTTTCTCTGATCTACACCAAGTCTATATAATACTATCTTCCCTTAACGAAACCTATGACAATTACGTAACTTCACTTGAAATATTGCCAAAGGAAAGCCTAACTTTAACTGATATAACTGGCAGATTGATTGAAGAGGCCAGAAGAAGGCTTGAAAGAGATGAATTAAGGAGGGAGCAACCTCAAAAAGAAGATAATGAAACTCCTACTGCATACGCAATTAAAAAGTGTTTTAATTGTGGAGGAAGAGGACATTTGGCAAGATTTTGTAAAAAGGCAAAGCACCAGAACACTGGCCAGAATACAAAAAGTCATCAAAAGAAAAATAAAAATTTAGAGTTAGCCATGTATAGTAACGGAGCTGTAAAAAATAATTTATGGGTGGTTGATAGTGGAGCATCTCATTGTATAACTAATGATAAGAAAAATTTTATTAAAATGTCCAAGAGTACACAGCAGATATCGTTAGCCAATGGCTGGAAACTGAAAGCTAAAGGTCAAGGTATAGCATATTGTTCTTTTATAAAAGAGAATGTAAAAATGTTATATGTACCACAACTTAAGTTTAATTTAATTTCAGTTAGAATTTTGGTTAAACTAGGATATGTAGTTACTTTTAAAGGAGATAACTGCATAATTGAGAAAGAAGATAAGAGAATTACTGCATCTTTAAGAGGTGAATTATATGTGTTAAATGATGATGGTTTAAAAGTGGCTAACACAGTTTATGAAAATAAGAAACCTCATGATGAATGTATTCACTTGTTACATCGAAGGTTAGGGCATTTAAATTTTAAAATGCTTAAGAAAACTGTTGAATTATCTAAGGGAATAAGTTTGAAACCTTGTAATAAGTATTTGCAATGTAATACCTGTAATCAAAGTAAGAACAGGGTCACACCTGCTAATAGAGTTGATGGATTTACTACCAAAGAACCTTTAGAGGTAGTATTTGCAGATTTAATAGGTCCTAAAAAAACCAAGTGTAGGAGGAGCTCGTTACATACTAAGTATAATGGACCATTATTCTAGATATGGGTTTTGCTATTTAATGAAAAGCAAAACTGAAACATATCAAAATCTCTTTAATTGGATTAAATTTGCAGAAAGGAAAACTAAAAAGAAATTAGTAACTCTTATAACAGATAATGGTACAGAATTTACAAATAATAAATTCCAGAACAGACTAAGAATGTTAGGAATTCAACATAAAATGTCTGTACCATATAGGCCACAACATAATGCCTTTATAGAGAGAAGAGGCCAAACATTACAATCAATGACACGTACTATGATGTCTGATTCAGGATTACCTGACAATTTGTGGGGAGAAGCAATAATGTGTGGTAATCATATATTAAATAATGTTGTTAATTCAACAACAGGTGAATTACCATTCACATTGTGGCATGGTACAAAACCTGATTTAAGTTACATGCACACATTTGGAGCACCAGCATGGGTGCATATCCCTACACAACTTAGACACAAAGGACAACATAGAGCTAAAAGATTATATTTTGTAGGATATACATCTAATCATAGATCTTATAGATTCTGGGAACCAGGTACATCTAGAGTTTACACCAGTGCTAGTGCAAAATTCCTAGAACATGTAGGATGGAATAGATTAGAGCAAGATTTAAATAATAAAGTAATTATTGAACCCTACAAAAGGCAGAAAGATCAGATTAGTTATAAGAAGAGTCCAATAAAAGAAGAAGTCCACGAAGAGCAAATAGGACCAGAACAAGAGGAAACAGTTGATCAGGAAGAGTTAGATAATCAAGAAGAGTTAATAAATGAAAGTCCACCTGTAAGTCCTGTAATACCTAGACGTACTACACGTGTAATTAGACCACCTGATAGGTATCAAGCAAGTATAGTTTGCCAAGTAACTAAAGTTCCAAGTAGTGTAGATGAACTTAGGATGTATCCTGCTAAGGATCAGGAGAATTGGCAAAAGGCAATGGAAAAAGAACTAAATTCATTAAAGGTAATGAAAGTTTATGAAGATGCTAAATTACCTCCAGGAGAAAAATCCATTGGGTGCAAATGGATATTTAAAGTAAAAACTGGAAATGATGGGACTGTTACCCATAAGGCTAGGTTAGTAGCTCAAGGATTTAATCAAACTGCATCTGACTACGATGAAGTTTTTGCACCAAGTCTTAAAGCAACATCTTTAAGAGCAGCATTAGTGTGGGCAGCTAAGAAAAACTATGTCATTAACCATTTAGATGTAGAAACTGCTTATCTACATGCACCATTGCAGCACACTATATATTTAACAAAACCAGTAGGTATAAAAGACAATAAAGTAAATAGTAATGATTGTTGGAAACTCAAAAAGAGTCTTTACGGATTGAAACAATCTGGGTTTGAGTGGAATCAATATATTGTGAAAGAGTTAAACAATATAGGTTTTAAATCTGGTTTAGCAGATCCATGTGTGTTTAAAAGAGAAAATAATGGAACGGTGTCATTATTGTTATTATTTACAGATGATATTGCTTTGATAACTAAGACTAATAATGAAGCTAATGAGATTATATCATTATTAGCCAAAAAGATAAAATTAAAGCATTTAGGTGAAATTAAAAGGTATCCAGGATTGACAATTAACAAAACAAAAAATGGTTTTAAGATATCTCAAGAAGATAAAATTTGCCAATTAATTAAAACGTTTAAAATGGAACTTTGTAAACCGGCAAAGACTCCAATGAGTCAGGAAGTTTGCCAAACTGATGATCAAAGTCCCAAATTTGATAAGTCCATATATCAATCTTTGATTGGTAGCTTATCATATATAAGCAATTGGTCTTGGCCAGATATAGCTTATAGTGTAAATCAGCTGGCACGTTTTAATTCAGATCCACATCAATGTCATTGGCAATCATTAAAGAGAATTTTAAGATATCTTAAAGGAACAATGAACCATGCATTGTATATAGAACCAAAGGGTGATTTGAGTCTTAGTGCCTATGCAGATGCAAGTTTTGCAACTGATATAAACACTAGAAAATCAACATCTGGGATAGCTATATTATTTGGTAAGACACTAATAGGGTGGAGGTCAATCAGACAACAGCATATCAGTTTGTCCACAATGGAAGCGGAATTTTCATGTCTGTCATTATTATGCACTGACTTGATTTTGTACAAACAGTTATTATTAGACATGGGTATAACTGTAAAAGATTCCATTATTGTGTACGAGGATAATCAAGCAGCTATAAAATTAGCTACTAGTATTGCTGTTAAAACTAGATCAAAGCATACTGATTTAAGATACTTAAATGTTAGAGAATCTGTAAAGAATGGGCTAATTAAATTGGAATACTGCATGACGGAAGAAAACATTGCAGACCAATTTACAAAAGCTCAAGGAGTAATTAAGTTTAAAGAAAGTTGTAACAAATATGATTTAAAGATGTAAATAGATATATTATTATTTAACCTAAAAGGGGAGAATGTTAGGGATAACATTGTTTTACCCTAACTGGTTTAGGTAAATAATAATATGTAATCATAGTTTGTATGTTAAAGTGTCTGCAACTTTAACTGTGGGATAGTAATTAAGGGAGTGGTTGTGAAAGCACTTTAAAAGAAGCAAGATTGCAGCTTGCTATCTCTCTCTCTGGCTTTGATGAAACCTGATTACTGCAAGGACACAAGACTGCATTGCTCGAACGGGAGAGAAAACAAAGGACATACTTGTAAGTGAATTGACATAGGGTATTCAACACGGACTTTGTTAACTGAATATCCCTGAATGGACTGACTAAATGATACATGACTATTGGACTGTTATCTTGACTATGCTATGAACTCATAATGGAATAAACTATATATTTGATAGCACAAGCGTATCTGTCATTTTTACTGTATGTTAATAAACATACAAGCTTAGCTCACTCATTTATCTGTGTGCCTATCTGACTAAGCTGCACATTCTGTTTAGCTTGTCTCCCTAACCCTGGTTGGGGAAACCAGGCTTAACAAATATAATAATATTGACTTCATAATGGGCCTTGTTGGCGCAGTGGTTAGAGTGCGGTACTGCAAGCTACTTCTGCTGCAGCCAGCTGCCTGCAATTTGGTAGATCAAAACTCACTAGGATCAAAGTTTGACTCAGCCTTCCATCCTTCCAAGGTGGATAAAATGAAGACCAAGATTGTTGGGGGCAATATGTTGACTCTGTAAACCACTTAGAGAGGGCTGCAAGGCACTATAAAGCAGTATATAAGTCTAAGTGCTATTGCTATATTGGGCCCTCTGATTCTGGATTCCATAAATAATATCCCAATGATTGCAATGACGTATTCAGGAAAATAAAAATAACACATATTTGCAGTTCATTTTTTCATTAAAGGTATATATACCAGCCTAGAAAAAATGTATAATCTCAGAATGTCCAAAAGATGCTTTACCCCCACATAATTTTAAATGTACAGAATTGCTGACATAGGCAAAAGAAACTATTTGGGTGGGGGGAGAGAGAGAGGGAGAGAGGGAGATGGGGAAAGAGGGAGAGGGAGAGAGAGAGAGAGATCAAATACACTGCAACTATCCTCGCGTTTCCTCCATCATTAACCAACATATTATTTGTACATTACTAATTTTGTTAGTTATTTTGACCACAATATTCATTTTGATTCATCTATAGTGTCATATTCTGGGTCTGTTTATCCTAGCTATTTTATGTTCCGACTTCCTCCTCTCACTTCCAACCATTGGTAAAATCTATTCCATATATTGCAGTATTCTGTTTCCTCATTGTTTTTTAATTCTAGAGTTAATCTATTTAATTCTGCATACCTTTCTTGTTTTGCATTTATGCTATTAAGAAGAGATGGCTTAAATATTCTAACTGAATAATTAAGATACTAAAAGCATTGTTAGTTTCACTTATTTCCTTTGCCGCCTGTCAGGGTGAAGGGGACAATGAATATTTAGCAATTTTAAATAGCCGGATAATAAAAGAACAGCTTCCAAAATATGAACATTAGCTAGCTGCAGATGGTAGAACAGATAAGGGGGTACAAGTGACATACAAAAATTCAATAATATTTCTGACTTGCAAAAACTACGGTGAATTCTGCATCAAGTAGAAAAATCAAGAAAAAGAAAAATTCTGCAGCCTAGCGAATTATGAATTTGGCATACAAAAGAAACAGTAGGTATAGGTAACTATGAAGCATCTTTCATCTTAATTTATGGAGCAAAAATAATAAAAACAAGTAGAAAAGGAAGGAGAAGGCTGTCATTGGCTCTTTCAGGCTGCTGTTGGTTTTGCTCTCCAAAACTTCAGAAGCACTTTGTGAATGATTCATTGTTGTGACAACTTGAAATGCTGAGACCAAGGAATGGAAATTAGGGCTTACTTCAAGGTCCTGCCAGAACAACAAAATTTGCCTCACCCCACACATTACACTAAAGGAAAAGAAAAGGAAAAAGTAATTTGTGTTTCTGTAGATCTATTTGTCTTGCGGGTTGTACAGGGGAAAAGTGACATATATTTTTTTTTGAAAAATTTACTTTATTTTATCTGGACTTTTAAAAGAAGAAGCTGACAAGCTTGCCATTTCCCTTACAGGACTTATGGCTCAGAAGTAAGGAGAAGGGATAATGGAAAAGTTCCATCCAATCGGAAAGCCTAACCTCACATGTCAAAGTAATAACAACATCAGCACCATCTGGTTTCATAGTGGTTTCAATCATGCCATGATAGATCAGATGGCACCCCGGGAAGGCAAATATTCAGAGCTGCTTTCATACAAAACCTTTTAGGGAAATACTCCTCCCCTGGTTAAGGTTCCTGGAGAAGTTCTGAAGATAAAAAAATATTTTACTTTTCCTTCCAAGGACATTTTGCATCCTAAAATCACTCGATCTTCATTCCTTAGGATTGAGAATAAAAATAGTTGGGTTTTGCCTTGCTGCCATTTCATCTATATTGCATTATCCATTAGCTAAATAACAGGGAAGTGCAGCCTTTTGGATTTCCAGGCAAAGGTCCAGTTGACACAAAATCTGACTGCAATTCCTTAAAGCATCTTTAAAACTTTTCCAAGCTGTGCAGACAATTAGTTGAAAAGACTTAACATTCTTGGGATTCAATCAAGAGGCAAAGCATTATTGATAGAAATAGAAATAGAGCTGGAAGGGACCTTGGGGGGTCTTCTAGTCTGCCTATTCAAGCAGAAGACCCAAAACTGCAAGGGTCTTCAAACTCGGCAGATACTTAAGACTTGTGGACTTCAACTCCCATAATTCCTGAGCTAACATGACTGGAGGAGGAATTCTGGGAGTTGAAGTCCACAAATCTTAAAGCTGTCAAGTTTGAAGACCCCTGTTGTACTATTTCAGACAAGTAGCTGTCTAGTCACTTCTTAAAAACCTCCTCCAGTGATGGAGCCCTCACAATTTATGAAGGCTGGTCCACTGGTTAATTTTTCTCACTATTAGGAAGTTTCTTCTTGATTCCAGGTTGCTTCTCTCCTTGATTGGTTTCCATCCATTGTTTCATGTCTTCCATTCTGGTGCTTTGGAAAATAAATTAACCCTCTCTCCTTTGTGGAAGCCCTTCAAATATTGGAATACTGCTATCATGTCACCTCTAGTCCTACTTTTCTCTAGATTGGCCATACCCAAATCCTACAACGGTTCTTTATATGTTTTAAGTCTACAGACCTTTAATTATCCTAGTTGCTCTTCTCTGCACTTTTTCCAAAGTCTCAAAATCTTTTTTGTAATGTGGTGACCAAAATTGAATCCAGTATTCCAGGTGGGTCCTTACTAATGTTTGGCATGATTTTAATTTTATGCTTCTTTGTCAGAGGTGGGATTCAGTAGGTTCTGACCAGTTCTGGAGAACCAATAGCAGAAATTTTGAGTAGTTCAGAGAACTGGCAAATATCACCTCTGACTGGCCCCGCCCCCATCTATTCTCTGCCTCCTGAGTCCCAGCTGATCGGCTGTGTCTTCTTTTGTTGCCCTGCACAGGAGAAGGGAGCTGGAAAGGTTGGTGGGGAGGGGAGGGAATGGGGATTTTGCAGTATCCTTCCCCTGCTACGCCCACCAAGCCACAGTCACCAAGCCATGCCACGCCCACAGAACTGGTAGTAAAAATTTTTTTGAATCCCACCACTGTTCTATGGATACAACCCAGGACTGTATAAAGTTCACTTGGCTGTGTTCAGGTGACCTTTATTTTGTCTGGAATCCTATCAAACAATTTGAAAATCCCTACCTTGAAACATGTTCCCACCATCACACAACTGCATACACAATCCAGGAGAAAGACATGGGTTTAAGAAACTGCACAAAAGGAGATGCACTTGCCCTCTTGCACCCAAAATTGATTTTTTTTCATTTTTTTTTTTTTTTTGGCCTTTGAGTTCAAAACACTGCATCGCCCTATCAAATAGATTTTTAATGTGAAGGCCCTTTTGGAAAATCAATTCTTTGCATCTTGTATGCATCTGCAAAAAGCAATCACCAAGAACATTTTGGGGGGTGGGGTGGGGATTTATTTACTTTAGTTCTATCAGCTAGAGAAGGTAGAAACCTATTCTCTGTTATTTTTCTTGGAACAATGGTTCCATTATTAACATAAACAGTCCCAATCAGTCCTTTTTTTTCAGAATGTAGATGGTAAGGTGAAGGAGATATTAGAAAAAGTTAACCACGAAATGCATGGAAAAGAAGAGGCAATGTGGAAAAATGGCAGTGTATTTTTAAGAGGAAGCAAGATTCAAAGAAAATAAAGGGTATTGGAAAAGCAATTATATCTGAAAGAAGCAAATGGATGCCCCGTAGTAGTTGGCTCCCTTTTCATCTCAGGCAGCAGTGTTTATTACATAAGCTAGTAAAAGCTTTCTGTGAAAATGTCACATTTTTAAAATCAAAGGAATAAGTGAAGTAATATACAGCAATAATGTAGCATTGTCTAAGAACACAGAAGAAAGGCAGATAAATGAAAAGATCAGACTTGTAAGAACAGACAAATTCCTGCAAATATCAGGGACCTAATAATACATGGCAGCATTGGAATATAAGTGTACATACATCATATACATTTTTCCTACTCTCTTTATTGTACCAGGTTGAAATCTAACTCATCTTCTTTGCAGACACCAGTGCAGTTATTATTCCAGTTGTTCCAGAGTAAAGAATAACTCATTTTGCTTCTATGATTATGTTTGTAATTCCATGGCACTCGGCACTATGGTTACTGGTCTGATCAAAGCAAGATTTCTTGCCAATTGTCTTTTGTTTTTAAAGGGAAAGATGAAAAAGTGAGAACCACTGTGCCATAGTTATGCATCAGGACTGTGTGATGCTTTAACTTTCATTGTAAAACATCCCCTGGAAACACATGAGAACATGAACAAAGCAACCATTAGTGACTCATTAAAGCAGCTGTGTCTCTTTTCAGAAACACACATCTGCTTAGGCTCTATTGTCACAAATGACTGTATGGCAGGGGTATCAAACTCACAGCATCACTTGGGACATTTTCCCCCTTTGCTAAACCAAGCTTGGCGTGGCCAGTGCATGATGCATCTGGCCCACAGGCCTGGAGTTTGACAGTCCTGCTGTATGACAATAGTTCTGAAAATTGGTGTGCTTGTGTTAAGGATTCTGCATACATATCCAATAATATTATTAAAGCAAAAATCCAAATCCTAAGGGTCTCACTAATAATATCAGGGGAAGTTACACTTGTATATCCTATATATCCCTTCATCCTTCAGTCATGCCCTGTTATTGCCACTGCTGTTTTTACAACTGGCAACTGGAAATGTAATGTATACTATATAAGTATCAACAAACACAAAGCTGGATATTTCAACTCTTCAGGATATATTTGTTTTTTTTAAAAAAAGATTAAGCTCCCGCTTTTTTCATCACTCTACAGTATAATACACATTAACAAGATTATCCAATTCAAATGCCTTTATGCAGGTAATTGTTTCTTTTATTCAGAGAACTATGTTTCTCAACCATGGAAACTTTAAGATGTGTGGACTTCAACTCCTTGAATTTCCTAGCCAGCATGACTGATTGGCTCTGGAATTCTGGGAGATACTTATCTGTAGGTAATTTTGTCTTGCAATTTTTTTTCCACTCTGTTCTTTCAACCCTAGTCTACCATTTCAAACAATGGTTATGTGTATACATAATGTGTATACAATGGCTATGTGTTTCGAGTGGTATAGTCTGTCAGCCTTGGAAGCCATATTTTACTTGGAAACTTCAAGGCTGCCACATTTAGTGCCTGGGAATTTGGGATGGGGGGATTGCATAGTGAGGTAGAGGATTAGACTCAACAACATTCTTTCTCAGAGAGTCAAGGACATGTTACCGTGCACCTGGAGAGGAGTGTCTGGAGGAATGTCTCCAGTTGGGACGAAGATTTGATTGGGCTATGTGATGGACTGATGGGTGCAGGGGGTAGATTTGATTTCTCTTTGGGAAAGGAAAACTCGAAACTCTCAGATTCGGGTTTTCCCAGATGTGTCAATATGACAAGTCTAATAAAATGGAACTTTGAGGAGATGCTTGTCTCTGAGTTTATTGGTTTGGAGTTGGTTAGTTTGAACGCTGACATAGTCTCTATTAAATAGACTGTGATCCTCAAATAATTATGAGATGATATCTTTCTTAAATTTTATGATGTTGCAAGTCTCTTAGCTGTTATTTTAGTTAAAGTTTACAGGGCAACCCTTCTGAAAAACCCAGAAGTATTTAAAGAGAAGGCTCAACCATTGTACTCCATTGTTTAAAGAGAGCTATTCTGACATCCACAGTGGAGAAAATAGATTTATATTCAATATCTCTTATTTGCTGAGCATTTTATCATGCCAGAACACAGTGCAATAATTGTAATTTAATAATGTACTGTGCAGTACCCACTACCAGTTGAAAACTAGAGAAAACAAATGAATTTTTCAACTCCAAACCAGATGTCAAGTTTCTTCAGAAGCAGGCTGTCTCTGGACCCACACCGATAATAAATAGAAATGAATAAATATTTTTATTAAGGTAGCGGGTCAACTTCAAATGTTGAGGCCCGGAAAATGAGAAACGAGAGAGCATTCACAAAGCAGACACAGTACATTAATTCACTATGGAGACTGCAGACATCAGAGAAACATCTGCATTTTCAGCATTTGTAGGATAAAATATACAGCAAGTTCCATAGGAAATGTGGTTAGCTAGCATGCAAGCTAGCATACAAGACAAGAAAAGGAACAACATAATTCGAAAAAGGATTAAGCACCTAATCAACAATGGCCACAGTTAAAAGAAAAAAACCCTCTATGTAAACAATTCCAGGATTTTTCTGAGAGACCTGTTAACTCCATCATAACTGCTCTAGATTGATTGATTATTATAACCAGTAACAGCAGAAAAGCAATAGCAATAATAATATACCCTCTATAAAGCTCTTTTATAATGAAGGAGAAAGATTGGATAGGACCTGGGACATTCTGTGTATATGTATGTGTATGTATATGAGATACTTAGGATAATTGGAGAAAAATAGGGGGAAGAATGTAGGACTCTGTTTTGTAAAGAAAAGCAGACAAGAAACAGTAGGTGAAATGTTGGTAAAAATACTGTGTGAATTATTCAATTGTGCAATTTAGGCTCTTATTCCCAAGACTGAAAAATAATCTGAAATATCCAATATTATTACAATATTATTATAATATTATAGTGATCTTATATCATCCTGTCTCATTTATGAATTTTACATTGTACTGTAAACAGTGTCTTTGTAATTTGTAATTCTAAATGCATATGGAGTTATCTTTTCTTCCATAAATAAACACTAAAAACTGTTAGTGTAAGCAGAAGTGCCAAACTCAATTTCATTGAAGGCCGCATCAGGATTGCGTTTGTCCTTGGGGGGGATGGAGGGAGGCGTGGCCAGGGTAGGCATGGCCAGTTTGACATTACTTGTGTCAAGGGAGCCTGTAGTGGTCTGAGCGCTCTGACAGCAAAAAAACAGACTCCCGAGCTCCATTTTTGGCTGCCATGGCCTCCTGCAACCCTCTGCCAGTGAAAACGGAGCTCAGGAGGGCCACATGTGAGATATCAGGGATCCCCAAGATATCAAGCATATCTATTATTTGTGTATCAATGAGCATAACACCCACAGATTCTTGTAAAAACTGCATTAAAAAGTTGTATTAAAAGTAAAGCCTACAAATTCAATTTACCTGGCAACAGGAGAAAATGCTCTTAAGGAAGCCATATTATCTGACCTTTCAATGTTTCCACATGGTCATTCATTATAAAAAAAATACAATCTCTTACCTTGAAAATACAGCATAACAAGAAAGTATTAATGTCATGAGTATTGTGCTGTTAAATAGCTCTGGGTCTAATTATGCCACAAACTGCTCTATTTTGCTTAGGAAATTATTCCTTCTTTTGTCGAGTTACCCATCATCCATTGCAAATCAAATACTGAAGAGTTGGCAGCTTGCATTAAACAATATCCATTTGTTTTATATTAGGTCAGACTTCTAAAAAAACCTATACAATGCCTTTAACAAAGCTGGAAGTTTCTTATGCATGCACATATAAACCAGCATGGTCAACCATTGAAAACTGATTTAGGGAGTATCGTGACAGATAACAATGCACAAATTTTTACCAACTTCTGAAAGTACACTTGGAAACACTTCATCAAATATGTGGAAGATTCTTTACATCCTCGCAGCTGGAATCAACAAGCATGCTGAGAAAGATATTTTTGAAGATATATAATATCTAATTTAAGGCACGGCTCTGATTAAAACTCAGGTGCAGGACCATCTGAAGGATTACATTATAATATTCACTGATTCTGACATCATAATCACTGACTGATTTCATTAGAGTTCAAGTGTTGACATTGATTTGTTAATTACATGTTCCGTTCATATAAATAATGAAAATATTTCTCTTGCACTAGTCATATTCCCAAACATGGGATTTTGGAAATACAGGCAATTGCAGCAGGAGCAGAGTTGTAATGCTGACATGTTTTTCTATCATTATTCAACAACAGAGCCAGTCTCAACATTTCTTCACAGAAATACAACTCCTGCTCCCCAACAATAATACAAGAAACCCAAACTTAATCTCTTTTAGTAGAAATTCTCCTCCATTCCCCCCATGAATTTTATAGGTGGATACCAGGATATAGTGAAAGCTAGATGGTATGTGCTAAAATTCCATTACAGGTAGTATGTTGGAAATATTTTATCATATTTGGTGGACATGTAAAAAAAAGCTAGAAAATACAAATACATGAATTTAAATGGCTACCTTAAATCAGAGGATGTTAAAGAGGAGATCAGATTTTTCTTTAGGGATTGATGGACAAACAGTTGGGGGTGGGTGGAGTTATGGAACTTATTTTCACACATAATTGCAGTGAGGTTATTGTATGCACAAAGATGGAAAGATTCAGTTCTATCCCATAGCAGTTGGTGAAGTTGAAGAGGAACTTGCTGAAATGGACAAACTGACTTCTTTGTGCAGAGAATAGACAACTGACTGATAACCCCTTATAGTCTTTTTAAGTAAAAAAAAATGAACTTACGATCTACCATTTTGATTAGACCAGAAAGATTATAGAACGAAGAAGGTTCTGTTGTGACCATAGAATAAAAGGTAAAAGTATAATTGTAATTCTAAATTGTAAAGAAGATTGGAAACTACTTCTTTGCATTTTTTTCTATTTTTCTATTTTCTCCTTTCTTGCCCCTTTAGCTTTTGCTTTGTATTGTATTACTTTTTAGCTTGCTTTTTAAAAAAATGTTTAATACAAGTGATAGCTAAAAAAAAAAAAGAATTATGGGATTTTATTTCTGATACAGTATTATGTTTCACAGTATATAGATAGTTCTCGACTTATAACCATTCCTTTAGTGACCATTTGAAGCTACAGTGGCACTGATAAAAGTGACTTATAACCATTTTTCACACTTATAACTGTTGTAGCATCCCCATGGTCACATGATCAAAATCTGAATGCTCGACAATTGGCTCATACTGTTGTAGCATCCCCATGGTCACATGATCAAAATCTGAATGCTCAACAATTGGCTCATATTTATGATGATTGGGGTTGTTAAGGTCTTGGGATTTAAGAGCTAACCAGCAATGAAGCTGATGAAATATAAGTCTGGATGTAATATAAGTCTGATGTAATTGAAGATGAATCAGCATTAGTACTGCCTCTTTAAGACTGAGGATAATTTCTACCCCCTTTAAGAGGTGTTTCTATAAAGGCAGCTATTAGAGGGTATCTCCTCTCTCCTTGTGTGAGGTATTCATTGCAGAGCTCTCCATGTAGGGAAGAGGAAAGATTGCTTGTAAGGTATTTTGCCTGCCACTCATATTTCTGTATATAACTGTTGTGTATAGACATTTAACAGTGGTTTATATATGTCTGTGTGCTTGGGTTGTCTCATAATAGTAGTCACACTGCAAACACTCTGACAGGGTGTCGCAGGATCATATGATCATGTTCTGCAATGTTCTAACAAGTAATAGGAAAGCAAAATTCACTTTAGAACCATGTTATGTACCTTAACTACAGTGATTCACTTACCACACCTGGCAAGGAAGGTCATAAAATGGGGCAAAACTTACTTACAGCCATCTCACTTAGCAATGGAAATGTTGGGGTCAATTGTGATTGTAAATCGAGGACTACTTGTACAACATAGAGTCAGAAGGGATTCTGTAAGACTTCAAGTTCACTTCTCTGCTGGACACAGGAATGCAAACAAAAGTATGTCCACAAGCTTTTGAAGACATCCAATCAAATGCCTATCACTTCTCTGAATCATTCAATTGTTTTTTAATTGTCAACTGGTTGATTGTTAGCTCCATGGGTTACTATGCTGAGAAAAAAAGAAAAAGGAAGATAATTATTAATGAAGAGCAATCCAATATAATGTAACTATTACCCACATCTTTAGCAGTATTATGACCTGATATTCAGAGAATATTTTCCCCATAAGGAGCTGACCTCCTTCCTTCCCATTATTTGTAAGGATGAATTCGACACTCGTATCAGCTGGAAATAGAGCATATTTCATCAGTAGATGCATTAACTAATTAAATTGACATTAATTAATTAATCTTCAGACCAGACAGGGGAAAATGGAAACAGAAAATTATTAGTTTGGTGGCTGAATTAATTTTTTAAAAAAGAATATAGTAGTGACGGATTTAATCTCATGCTTCTCGCAAGAATATAGAAGAGTTCACAGCCACAGCAATAGAAGAAAGACCATTTCTTGACAGGGAACAATATTAATCTGTATCACTCCTATAAGGACATGAACTCAGTCAACAGCTCTGACATTAAAACATGGTCACAGCTGGAGCAAATCTATACAAACCACCTAAAGCTGCTTTTTGATTTACTGAATTTACTCCAGTTCTTTAGTTACAGGACACTGTGGCTTAGCTTACTAAGTCATATTGGGGGCTTGGAAGAAGAGAAAGAGCAGATTTGTAAATGTCTGTGGAGATTCTCAGTCATCCAGGTCATGGTTATCCCAAAGGTGCTTTTTCAAGAAGCAAGTAGACTTTCTTGTTTTTCTTTGAAGAGGTTTCGTTTCTCATCTAAGAAGCTTCTTCAGTTCTGGGTGCCTGGGGAAGAGACAGAGTGATCTCCAGTTGTATAGATATCGATGCTTTTATAGAACTATTCTTCCCTTGCTCAAGCACCACAGATTACAACTGTTACTGCGTCTGGCTCATTGGTGGTATTCTACTAGTTCGGATCAGTTCTGCAGAGCCAGTAGCAGCGATGAGTAGCAAAGACCGAACCTGTTCTCTCTTCTGCTCTGCTGTTGGGTCCGCCCGCCTGGGCTCCCATACTCACCTTTATTCTCTGAATTTGAAGCGCAGCTGCTTTGCATGGCACAGAAGAGTGCCACGCGGCAGCTGCTGAAGCAACCAGGGTCATGCAGGCTTGCAGGAGGTGAGTGAGAACATCTCTCTGTGCCTGCACAAATGCCTCTGCTCCTGCTCAAAGTGCACATTTGGCACGCATGTAAGTGCAAAGTGCTCCCACCAAGCCACACCCACCAAACTGGTAGTAAAACTATTTGAATCCCACCACTGGGATTCAGTGGATCTGAACTACGCCACCTTCTCATTGCAGGGAGATAGTCTGGAGAGAGCAAGACCTTGAAGAGATGCTCAAAAGGTTGACACTGAACAAAGGATTGAAGTCCCCGGGCATTCAGGCACAGAGCACTGAAGACACCCACCAAACTGGTAGAAAAACCTATTTGAAACCCACCACTGATCTGGCTGCAGAAATCCAAATGGCTCCTCCAAGAGCCATTATGAATAAGAGGTTGTTTTATATCTTTCTGATGTCCCATATGGTCACCCAGAATTTTCCAATCCTTATCTGAAATGATAAGCCTGCAAGAATGAAATAATCATATGTGAATGTAGCTTAATTAAGCAACAAGGGACTGGAGGCTAAACCATATGATGACCTAATAAGAGACAATATTTGTAGTTCAGGGTTGACATGAGGGCTCTCTAAGCTTGCTTGTTTTCTTGCAGATATTTCATTACCCAAACTAGGTAACATTATCAATACAAGCACTGATGATGTTACCGAGTTAGGGTAATGAAACGTCTGCAAGAAAACAAGCAAGTTCAGAGAGCCCCAAGGACCCCACCCCATCTGATGACCATTAGGAAGGAACTAGGTAAGTCTAGTCTAATGAAAAGAAGGGCTAATGGTGACATGATAGCAGTCTTCCAATATTTGAGGGGCTGTCATAGAAAAGAGAGGGTCAAGCTATTCTGAAAAGCACCTGAGGATTCACTTGGAAGAGATGGATTAGCTACAGACTGTATTACTCTTTATTTATACATCGGGTAGTTTGTTTGTTTTTTCCAGATCTCAGATAAAGTCCAGTCATTAAAAAAAAAAAAACAATAACAAAAAAGGAAAACTTGAGAGGGGTGGATACTGTTATCACTAGAGAACTAGATAATTATCAGCCTCGGTGCACAGTGGTTAGAGTGCAGTACTGCAGGCTACTTCTGCTGTCTGCCAGCTACCTGAAATTTGGCAGTTCAAATCCCACCAGGCTCAAGGTTGACTCAGCCTTCCATCCTTCTAAGATGGGTAACATGAGGACCCAGATATTTGGGGGCAATAGGCTGACTATGTAAACCACTTAGGGAGAGCTGTAAAAATTACTATAAAGCGGTATATAAGTATAGCAATAAGTGCTATTGCTATTATACAACATCTTATTAATTGGACATTAGAGTATTAGGAATTGATAGATAACTATATTCTGATGTACAGCTAAACTAAATTATTAAAACTCCTTTCTCCTCACCACTTCTAAATGTCTAGGGATCTATACGTTATATTTTTCATGCAGATTGCATTGTTTTTGTCTATTTGCAAATATGTGCAATTTTTAAATGAATCACCCTGAAATGAGAGAAATGGAAAGAAACAAACCCCAAGCTATTGTGTTACTTTATGTGTCAAATGAATAATATCAGGTTTGGATTTGTTTACTTAGAATCAGATAGCTGTAGAGACCCATGATTTAGCCACCACAAGTGAATAAAATTGGTAAGTCAATGTTACTACATACAGTCAGCACTTTTTAATAACCATTGGTTTCTCTCCATTTTTATAAGCCAGACTACAATCTATTTCATCAATTTAAACATCCGAGATGTCTAAACATAACAGATCTAGAACAATCAAATTCATCAAATTTCAACTTTCTGGGTGCTGTGATAGCAAAGTAGAACATTTATTTTGAAACTTTAAAAAGTTGTACAGACACATGAACCATAGGATGCCAACAAGTGTGAAAATTAAATTCCTTCCTAATGACCCCAAGCATACCCATTCATCAGGGTGGTAATTAGGTGGAAAATACACAACACTGTGATTGCTACATGTGCAGCTACTGTGAATTTCTCTTAATTTCCCCCAAACTCATGGCTTCTATTGTTTTTTAAAGCCTAATTAAGTCTAATATACTTCTAAATATACTCTTTTTCTCCTGAATATAAATACAGATTTTTCCCCAAGACTTGAAGTAGGTCTGATTGATTTTCCAGGAACTGATTGTATAGCATTGTTGACATTTACATTTTACATTTGATTTGATTTGTCAATCGCTTACAAGATACAGGTATAAGAATAAATATAGTTTTGAATACGTGAGATAGAAACTTATAAGAAAAGAAAAAAAAAACCAATAGGACAGGGATGGTAGGCATGATTGGTGCGCTTATGCATGCCCCCTACAGGCCTCTTAGGAAGGGGGTGAGTTCAACAGTAGACAGTCTAAGGTTGAAGTTTTGGGGGTTTGGGGAAGAAACCCCAGAATTACGATTTCCTGCAGCTTTGTATTACATCCAAATGACTATCCTAACCTGTCTAACAGTGGTTGATGGAAATAATTGCGGGCCATCAGTAGTATCTGAGAATAAGCAAGAGCAATGTCATTCTACTAACCCAGTTAGCAGTCTTCAGGAATGCAATATCAATGCAGGATTCAGAATGTGTAGTATATAAAGTCCTAAGGGAAATTTTTTAGAAAACCTATTGAATTAGCCTTTTCCCCCCAAAAGCTTTGAGGATTGAAAAATATTTGAGATCAATATTTTCTGCTAAATCATTTCTTGTGTGAAGGGATCAGCATACATACTTTTTCTGTACATTATATTATCCTCTTATCAAGTAGAGCATGAGCTGAACATCTGGTAAACTCGCTTTCACCTAGAGTGTTACACACTGGACACTATAAATCTTCAAACACCTCTTTTGCATTCTCCCCCTATCTCAGAGTATAATCATTATGGCATAAAGTTTAATCCAGATTAATGTTGTAATCTTTTGCTTTCCTTTCTTCCTAACCCACCTGAGATGGGAAACCTTTATGATTCTTTCTCACATAAACTATGTTTGGAATTTACAAATCTACACTGCAGTCAATAGCTGACTTTCCAAGATGTTTAACACATTTTTAGAGATATTCCCTTGACTTTTTCTCATGCTATTGAAAATCATATGATTAGAGGTTGAGGCATTAGAACATATAATTTCTAAGTGAAACAGTGTATTCCAATTTGATTCCTGATATAATTTAGGGATAACTTTTTATGGGCTGAACATGCTTATTTTCTAAGAAGGTTTCCTATGCCATAACATAGCCTGAGACATATCTGACTGAGATAGAATAACAGAGTTGGAAGGGACCTTGGAGGTCTTCTAGTCCAACCCCCTGCTTAGACAGGAAACTTTATAGCATTTCAAACAATGGTTATCCAATCTCTTCTTAAAAACTTCCAGAGTTGGAGCATTTACAACTTCTGGAGGCAAGTTATTCCACTGATTAATTGTTCTGTCAGGAAATTTCTCCTCAGTTCTAAGCTGCTTCTCTCCTTGATCAGTTTCCACTCATTGGGTCTTGTCCTGCCCTCAGGTGCTTTGGAGAACAGCTTGACTCCCTCTTCTTTGTGACAGATATTGGAACACTGCTGTCACGTCCTTCTTTTTATTAAACTAAACATATCCAATTCCAGCAACTGTTCTTTATATGTTTTAGTCTCCAGTCCCCTAATCATCTTTGTTGCTCTTCTCTGCACTCTTTCTAGAGTCTCAACATCTTTTTTTTACATCGTGGCAACCAAAACTGGATGCAGTATTCCAAGTCTGGCCTTATCAAGCCATTATAAAGTGGTATTAACACTTCACGTGATCTTGATTCTATTCCTATGTTTATGCAGCCTAGAACTGTGTTGGCTTTTTTGGAAGCTGCTGCACACTGCTGGCTCATATTTAAATCATTGTCCACTAGGACTCCAAGATCCCTCTCACAGTTACTACGATTGGGTGAGATACCATACATACCTCACCTGTTCATTTTGTTTTTCTTGCCTAAATGTAGAACCTTACTTTTTTCACCATTGAAAAAATTAAAATTATGAAGAGGGTCTCTTGTTGTGCTTCCGCTCCAACTAGCAAGGTTCCTCCAAAGGAATCTATTTCCATTGCTTAGTGACAACCTCTTTATGATTTATGAAAATAGTATCCCTTAAAGATAATACAGGTAGTTGCCCATTTACGACTACAATTGTGCCCAAAATTTCTGTGGCTAAGCAAGACATTTGTTGAGTGATTTTTTCCCCCATTTTGCAACCTTTCTTGGCACAATTGTTAAGTGAATCACTGCAGTAGCTATGTTAGTAACACAGTTGTTAAGCAAATCTGGCTTCCTCATTGACTTTGCTTTTCAGAAGGTTGCAAAAGGTGATCACATGAGCCAGGGACACTGCAACCATCATAAATATGAATCAGTTGCCAAACATCTGGATTTTGATCATGTGACCCTGGAGATGCTTCAACAGTCATCTGAAAAACGGTCATAAGTCTCTTTCTTCAGTGACTTTGAATGGTCACTAAATGAACTTTTGTAAGTAGAGAGCTACCTATATTCAACCTGGAAGTTAATATAATGTTTTGATCTCTAACTCGTTTAAATGTTGTTGATCATTGTGATTGTGTTATGTTTCTTCTGCAATTTTGCTTCATGTTTCTTTTTGCAAACTCAGCATTGTATCAGTGTTAAAGATATACTAAAGGAGGACCAGGCAAGCACTATATACATAGAAAAGGAATCTGGAAATGACTTGGACCTGTTCCCTTTTCCTTTAAAGAACTTCCTTTTGAAAAATCAACATTCTCCATCCTTGTATGTATACATAGACAGTATGAGTGTACATTACAACTATATATGTACAATAGAGACACACATATATGCACACATGTATATATTTGCCAATATCAGAGGGCTGTGTTCTTCCAAAATAGCTGATGCAACCAGCTATCATCTCAGAGAAAACGTTCAGCCTATTTTACACAGATGCTACACCAAAATGATGAGTGACTATGTGTGACAGTTTTCCACCCCCACAAGGGATGCTGTCATTTCCTGCAGGTTGAAAAACATGCTGGAAAAAAATGTTCTTTATGGGAAAAAATATGGAGTGGGATTGGTGCTGCCATTCCCATTATCATAGGTGTCACCCTTTAAAAGGTAGTCCAGACAAGAAACACCACGGGACAATTTACGTCTTTATAATTCTGCAGGCAGATGGAACAAAGGTTGTCCTTGCATAACCTCATTTTTCCTCTTCTATACAATACAGTGAAAAGATAAATAAATTTAGCATCAAAAGATGTTGGGAAATGCCCAGCCAGGCAGGGAGGAGAGCTCAAGTGGGAGATTAGTCCAATCATAAGAGATCCAGGACTGATCCCCTCTAAGCTCTATGGAACCCTATCTATCTATTCCCAAGAGCAGACAAGCAATCCTGGAAGATTCCTGTATTATGGGCAGAACATAATAAAGTAGTTAGCTTGAATTCTACATGTCACTTGTATCTAACAAAAAAAAAAAAAATGAAGTAAGGAGCTAAGATGAATTCCTCCACTCTGTGTGCTGATTGGACTACCCTTGTTTGACTCACAATGAGCCAGCTACTTTCTGCTAAGTGCTCATAAATAAAAGTTGCAGGCTTATTAAACCTAGCAGTATTTCTCCAGCATCCAAATTCTCCATCTCCAGTAATAAATAAATGCATATACACACTTTTCATAGCTGCCCTGGTGTCTTTATATATTGTTTACATGTTTAGGATTGCTGTGTGTAATAATTGCTGAGTGGTAATAATCATCTTTTAAGACTCCACAGTAGGCTTATATTAGCAAATTTTCATGCTAAAAATCCCCTTGGATAACCTGATCAAGTAAGGTACTAATTCAACTCTATATAAAGCCTTAGTAAGATCACACCTAGAACACCGTGTCCAGTTTTGGTCAACACGCTATAAAAAAAGATGTTGAGATTCTAGAAAAAGTACAGAGAAGAGCAACCAGGATGATTAGGAGACTGGAGACTAAAACATATGAAGAACAGTTACAGGAACTGGGCATGGATAGTCTAGTGAAGAAAAGCACCAGGGGAGACATGATAGCAGTCTTCCAATATTTGAGGGGCTGCCACAGAGAGGAAGGGACCAAGCTATTTTCCAAAGCACCTGAAGGTCAGATAAGGAATAATGGATGGAAACTGACCAAGGAGAGATTCAACCTAGAAATAAGGAGAAATTTTCTGACAGTGAGAACAATTGACCAATGGAATAGCTTGCCCTCAGAAGTTGTGGGAGCTTCATCACTGCAGGCTTTCAGGAAGAGATTGGACTGCCATTTGTCAGAAATGGTATAAGGTTTCCTGCTTGGGGGGGGGGGGGTTGGACTAGATGACCTACAAGGTGCCTTCCAATTCTGTTAATCTAAACTAATCTAATCTAAACTAATCTGATGGCAAAGGATCAATTTAAGCAGCCTTGAGTTGAGTTCCAAAGATTTTTACCAAACCAGACAAAATGGAACACATCCCAAGTCTTGCAAGTCCTTCAATCGTTAGATTTAGGAAAACTAAAAAAAATTTTTTTTGCAAAAGCTTGCTAAAGAAACTTTCTTTACAATCTTGTATGCATTGAGGAACTCAACTCAACTTGGAAGGATGACAACATCCCTTTATTCAAGCAGAAGACTCTTTCGAAAGTTACAGGTAAACTTAAGAAGCTGATCAGAACAAAGAAAAAACAGGGGATTCTTGTCAAAGAAGTACCTTTGTGCTTGAGCTCATATAGAGATAAGTGACAATTTCACATTCGCTCTGAATTTGAACACTGAGTTTTCATCTGTAGGTGCCTTTTTAGATGCTTTCTAGAAACCAGCTTGAAATTGCATTTAAGAAAATGCAAATCCTGTGGAATCCAAGAGCTAGCAGGAAGAACAGAGTAGAACACAAATATGTAAGAGAAGTGGGGAACTGTATAAGCCATGAATGACTTGAAATTTAACTTCCCAATCCCTTTTAAATTTCCCCAATATAGTAAACCTAAAACAGGGATGGATCTTTCTGATGCAGAGTTTGAGAACTTCAGTAGCGGGGGAAGTTGTGACATTTCAGTAGCTGTGGAAGTGGAGGCAAAACTTTGAAGGTGGTATTATTATGGTATTATTATGGTTCCACAGTCATCCAGGTGTTTAGATTGAGGTTGGCATGTGGGACCTGGGATAGGCAGATGCTTGATGATATGAGAGCGGAGGTGTTATTCCACAGGTTCTGACCAGTTCTGGAGAACTGGTAGCAGAAATTTTGAGTAGTTCGGAGAACCGGCAAATACCACCTTGACTGGAGATTTTACAGTATCCTTCCCCTGCCATGCCCACCAAGCCATGCCCATAGAACCGGTAGTAAAAATTTTTTGAATTCCATCACTGTATGAGAGGTGTTGTTACAGGATATAAACTGTTGTAACTGCCTTTTGCAATTGACTAATGGTGATTTTGTCAATGCCGATGGTGTTCATGTGGTGCTCCAGGTGTTTTGGGATTGTACCCAGGAGCCTATTGCTATTGGTCCTGTCTTTTGCCACTGTCATTCTACTTCTATTTGTAGGTCTTTGTAATTTGTGATTTGCTCCAGACATTTTATATTTTGTGATCTTTCTTTCTTTTCTTTTCTGCTGCCTCCAGATCCTGCCATACCCTCTATCCAGACTATGTTGTCTTTCATATCAACAATTGTTGAATCTGGAGGGTTATGTAGTAGGTGCTTGCCTGTTTAAATTTAAAAGTCCAAAAGACTGTAGCTTCTTTATTTTTTGTTACTTTGTCTGTTTGATCGCTCCACAGTTCTTGCTTGCAGGCAAATGGTACTTCTTGCAGATATTCCATTGCATTATTGTTGCTACTTTGTCATGCCATTATATGCAGTCTGTGAGATCTTCTTGCAGCAGCTAACTAGATAATTTCTTCAACTTATTTGAAAAGGTGTCTTTTATGATTATTATTATTTTTATTATTATATTAACATTATTATTGGGAGAGACTTGCCTTTTTTAAAAAAAGGTTCAAAAGTTCCATTAAGCCATATAGAGCTTTCATACATGTATTTTTTTCTAAAATAAAATAAAATAAAATAATAGTAATAATTTATATAGCCATACATCACACTTGTGAGATTGGCAGCTATATAAATATTATAGATGATAGGTAGGTAGATAGATAGATAGATAGATAGATAGATAGATAGATAGATAGATAGACAGATGATACAGAGACAGAAATAGAGATAGGTAGACAGACAGACAGGTAATAGATAGATAGGTCTCTAATGACTAGAGATATTTTTCCCCATATAAACCAAGACAGAGCCTTGTAGCTATACTGGGGAAACTCCCTGCAACTCAGGCTGTACTGTCAGCCAGGATTTCCCAAAGACTAAGAGAGAGAAAGGAGAGGCAGTTTGTTGCAGTGGTTAAGGCATCAGCCTAGAAACCAGGAGATGCGAGTTCTAGTCCCACCTTAAAACAAAGCCAGCTGAGTAAACTTAAGAGCCTCTCACTCAGTCCTAGGAAGGAGGAGGCAAGGGCAAAATACCCTGATAAAACCTTCCCAAGAAAACTGCAAATACTTGCCTAGACAATCTCCAAGAATTGGACAGAATTGAATGGAAGAAAATTAAAGAAAAGAAAAGGGAAAGAAGAAAGAACAATACTAAAACATTGAGATCCGGTTTGAGCTTCTTCGGCAACAGACCGAAATCTGCAATTGTGCGCAGTTTTGATCTGTTCTCACCACTGGAGCACCCCAAGCCGACTGGTTTCGGAGCAAAGCCATCCCATAAAGGTGGTGAAGAGGGGGGAGACTGCCAGTAGGGTTGAGGAGAACTGCATCTCTCCTCCCCAGCTGGCCATTACTCCCTTTCCCAAAGGCGGTTGTAGCGGTGGTCAGAAATGGCCACCTCAAAGAAGAACTCGACCAGAAAAGAATGTGCAGGAGGAAAATAAGAAGAGAAAGTTTTTGGCTGACTGGGTCGAACTGGAAAAACAACAATACAAGGTACCCTGGAATTTGAATCATAAAGAACAACATTGTTCCCAAAGAAGACTTTGAAGCTGTGAATGAGAGAGGGAAGGGAAAGGATTTGGGTTTTTTTTCTTTTTTTCCCCTATATTGACAGCTAAGAGATTTAAGCAAGAAATTGGCAAAAATCCACTTTGACAGTAACATATATTTAAGCTGAAAATAAAATGTCAAAGGGATAATAAAGATTTCTGGATTCTCAAAAACTTTTAAAAGAAGGAAAAGAACAAAAGGGTGGGATCTGGAAAAAGGGAGGAGACCACCTGGAAGTGAAAGGAATTAACAGTGAAACTTTAACAAGATTCCTAAAAGATACATTTTAACTGAAACTTTGTAACAAGATAAGAGAACCCCAGGAAGAGAAAGTGGAAAAAAGAAGCAAGAAGAAATAGCTTTGGATTATTTGGATTACTTGGTGATTTTTGGATTTTTGGCTATTGGATCTAAAGGACTAAAATTAATCTGGTGGTTGTTTAAAAGTTTTTAAAATGGTATCATTCTTGGAAGAATTGAGAGTGGAACTTTAAAAAAAGAAAGAAGATGCACAAGAAGGAAGAGGTTCTTTTGGCTTCATATTTCAATTTTTAGAAATGGAGATCCTGAACTATGAGAAACAACAAGAAATGCCTGTAGAACAAGAAGGGCGGGACAAAGAAGAAGCCATTTTCAATGACCAAGTATTTCTTTGTGGGGAAAAGAAAGGAAAGCAGGGAAAGAGAATGAAAAATTTAACATCTGAAAAAACAACCCCCAAAAAGAATAGTTTGAAAAGTAGTTATAACATAAGGAAGAAACAGAAGAGAGGATTACAGAAGAGAGAATCAGAATTAGAGAGAGAAGGGGTCAAAAAGAGAAGGGAGAAGAAGAGGGAGAAAAAGAAAAGGAAAAGAAATTATGAAGGACAGAACCAGGACATAGAGAAACAGGGAAAACATACAAGACACAGAGATAGTGGTAAAAACTTAATTGAAAGGGGGATTCTGCAAGGGTACATAAGATAGTATTGTTATATTAGAAATAGAAATGAACTTTGAAAATATGAAACAAGTGTGATTAAAATGATAGATAAAATACTCATTTTAATGGAATGGAATGTTTAATAAATAAATGAAATAAAGAGAATGAGAGAATTAAATTAGGAAAGGAGGGGAACATTTTAATTATTATAGATGTGTTATAAAAATTTAAGTGAAGAGGAATATGAAAGAAACATGAAAAAAATATGGAAATATTATAAGTGTTCCTAGAAGTATGATATCCTATTGAAAAGGAATGTTAAAGATGTCAAAGATTATGACTAACATTAATGGTAGAGCTGAATTGGAATAGAATTATATTTATATATATATTATGCTTTGTGAAAACCGAAATAAATTTTTTATTAAAAAATACTAAAACATGATACACTAGATGCAATTTTTTTGCTGAAGTTATTAAAAGCTGTAAATTCAAACAGCAGTTAGATTGATTGATTAGGAACAGGAATGATTGTACATAAATCCTATTCTTTCTGCTTTTTTATGGCAATTTACTATGGTGACATTTACTGGAGATACCACTGTTCATTTAGCTTCATCTATTTAATACAAGTGTGTAGATGCTAGAGGCAAAACTGGAAACATCTAGCTTTTTGATAGGAATTTGCTTCTTTCTTGTAATGCACTACTAACTTTTACGAATTAAGTATTGCTGAGTTTTAGAGAGCCTTTTAAAGCTACACTGACCTTCCTTCATGCACAAAACAAAATTATTAATCCTTTTTGAGGCTGACAACAATGTGAACTCTGTACATACTTAAAAGTAGGGTTGTGTGAAAAAGTAGCTGCCCTTCACCCCAAGCCTTTCAAAAAATGTTTGAATGCTTGTATAACTTTACTGTTGAATGTTAAGGAAGCTTAATTTGAGTCAACCGATGTACAAACAATGTTTGAGCAAATAACACCTATGTGTGGTGCTTGTATCATTTATTTTTCTCTCTTATAACATACAAGCATTTCCAAAAGGGACAACCCATAGATGGTGAATTGTGATTAAAAAGCAACAACAGTTTTCTACAGCTGCAATATACCTCAGGGTAGAGAGCAATACAAAAAATAATTACTTGAGCTATTTTTCACATGGCAGAACAAGAATGTTATAGTCAATTCAGCATATATATGAGGGCTGTGCCAATGTCTGATTCAGAGGTGTGATATAAAAATTATTTGATCAAATCTCCCAACTAATTTTTCAGAACCAAAATCAGGCAATCCATTTGAATTGCCAAACAATTGGCACTTCCCAAGATTTCAGATCGCTTGGATGTTTAGACAGAAGTGGCTTATTTCAAATCTTTCACTGGGTCCAATTCAAATTGATCCAATTCAAATCAAGGAAGCAAATAAAGTTGGAGTCAAATCAGTTCAATTCATCAATAAATGAATGGATGTACTGAATAAATGCTTCAAAATTGAATTTTGGCTGAATCATGCAAATACATTTATGATCAATTTCACTACAAAACCTGTTCTAATAAATCAGGGACTTCTTAGACTTTGAAGTGACATCCTCATGTCGATTTACTTGGCATACTGACTTTGCTTGATCATCTGGTATCTGGAACTGAATCATCTGGTATCTGGATCTGAGATCAGCTGAATTGGCCAGCTATTGAAATAACACTCCCTGCTCATCATAATCAAATCAAATCAAACCTTTTGATCTGTCATCCTAGTCCCTGGAGTGAAGTCCTCTCTCTCCCATCAAACCTCTTACTCCCATAATATAAGGGAACCATGCAATGGTGGTGGAGTGGTTAGAATGCAGTACTGCAGGCTATTTCTGTTGACTGTCAGCTGCCTGCAGTTGAATCTCACTGGCTCACGGTTGACTCAGCCTTCCACCTTTCTGAGATCAATAAAATGAGGACCCAGATTGTCAGGGACAATACGCTGAGTCTGTAAACCACTTAGGGCTGCAAAGCACTGTGGACTGGTAGATAAGACTAAATGCTATTGCTATTGCAGCTGATTTCAAAGGACCATAACAGAACATCATTCCCTCCACCATTTCCTTCATGGAGGAAATGAATTATGATGATGAAGATGATATCTGTCTTCAAGAGGGATTCCACCACTGCCATAATCCCCTCTACCAGGTAAAATCAATATACTAAACATAGATGTTATTGAGCAAGTTGTTCCTAAACCCTTCCTGAAGAATTGATCTTATTTGCCCATCTTGATTGATATGGATTTTGTCCTTCTCTCTCTGAGCTTTCCAGGGTAGCAGATGGAGGTGAATTTGATCATATTGATGGGAAAACTGAAGAACTGGGTCTGGATCTTCCTCAAATCTTCTTTCACTGAGCTGTGAAATTATCCTGCACAGTTTCATTGTCATTTCAATTCCTTCACTGTCAATCCTTCAAGGTAGACTGGACTAGGAAATTGAAGTCATGCATGCTAATTCCATTTTTATTATCAGGTTATAAGGTTATAACAACAGGCTCTTGTAAGCCTAAATGTGCTTTCCCTCCTTTTATCTTGGTGAGAAGTAAGATGGGTCTTGTCTGGATGCTTTCCCAGGTTATAGATCTGGTCCAAACTCAAATTTCTTTTATCAGACTGTTGTCTCAGTTGCAGCTCTTCCTCCTGTTCCTCAAGGTCATTTCTTCTTGCCTTCAGATCCACATTTCTCCAGGCTGGTATTTTGTCAATATTTATAAGTTTTAGAAGCTTGTTTCTTCCCAATGCAACTTTCAAAGTGATTTTAGTCCCATAAGTAAATATGAGAAAAACAGGGGTAAAATATTCCAAAAATATTTCTCCATTCCCCAATAAATAGTAACTGTCCTCTAAAAATAATTCCAATAGCATTATTAGGAAAAATAGCAATAAATACCAGTAACATTTTTAATTATCTCATATTATTATATCACATCCATGCAGGTGCTCATTTAAAAGTATCCAACATAATTTCACCCAAATTTGATCTCTAATTGATGGGCTCAAATCCAGAGTGATAATTACTGCAATTTGAATTCTAAATATTAATAACTGGCTTATCCTGAGCAGTCTTCCATCAAGCTATCCTTTGGGATTTGAGACTGGAAAATTTTTCATGCCAATAGATGTTCTGTCATCTATCTAGATGTAGTTCTTCTCAAGAGTAGATTCCAGGAACTAAGAAATGAATTTTTCCCTTTAAAGCAGATTCCAAATATTTTTAATGAACTCACATGACATGATATCAATAAACCAAATTTACATTTTAAAAGCAAATTACTTTACCAAACCAAATTACTATGGAAAAGAAACACCACTGAGTTTGATTTAAGCCAACAATCAATATTTCAAGATAGGCTTTCTACATCACAAAAGATTAAAAGGGGAGGTAGGATGAGAAATTATTTAGCATAATTCTTGTTGCTCTTCTGATACCCTCAAGCTTTTAAAAGAGCTATTATTATCTGGAATATGTCTAGTTCAGCATAAGACTTCAAAATAGCACCTATACAGCTGTTTAATATGATGCCCCCATTCATAATCCTAGATAATTTAAACAAAAAAACAACAGTTCAACATAATTTTGTTTTTTAAACAAAAAATAACAACATATTCAACATAATACTATAATAGAAAGTTTGAGTCCCAGATAAAAATAAGTGAGGAATGTTGTTCACTTCCAAAACTAACACATTTAATTTGTCACTAGAAATTAGAGAATCTATTAATATGACGAATGAAAATAATATTCTTAAAGAATATTGTTGTTGTTGTTGTTTGTGCCAAGAAAATTGGATTGTAATATTTTATGTATATCTAATGTAAATGAAAGGCAAAAAGAGATGGAATTTTGGCAAAAAAGGGAAAGAACTATGATGGCTTGACAAAGGTATGAGCCTTCATTCTGGTTTCTATCTGAAATGGCAGTAAGAATAGTGAAATGTCAATATTTGTCTGTACCTATTAAGACTGCATATCTTATTTTGACTAATCTACTTTATTCTGGATTCTGGCACTCTTTCCAGAAGTCCTTCTATTGGTGTTTGTGAATGGATTATCAAGTATTTATTTGACACTTGATGGCTTGAATCTCCAAAGTTGACACAAGTAACATCTTGTACCCTCCCTCATTCTTTCTTGATCCTATCTGTTCCATTCCCCCAATACATACATACTATTGTTAATTAACACATATTTTAGAATTGTTTGTTTGTTTTATGCACTACCCATCTCGATAGCAACAGCTACTTGCTAGAGATAAAGCAAATGTACTCAATTTACATTCATATTTCTCCTCCCATACGCAACTCTCATTTTTCATATCATGATATGTCCGCAGTTTTATATGAAAGCATTTTTATTCTTCCAGAAAACGTCATTCCTTAGAACATACACTACCCATTCTCTTTCCACCAGTGCTTCCAAAAATAGGAAAGATAGGAAAGGATAGGATAGGACAGAACAGAACAGAACAACAGAGTTGGAAGGGATCTTGGAGGTCTTCTAGACAAACCCCCTGGTTAGGCAGGAAATCAGGAAATCCTATACCAAATGGCTGTCCTATCTCTTCTTAAAAACTTCCAGTATTGGAGTATCCACCACTTCTGGAGGCAAATTGTTCCATTGATTAATTGTTGTCAGGAAAGTTCTCCTTAGTTCTAGATTGCTTCTCCCCTTCATTAGTTTCCACCCATTGCTTCTTGTCCTGCCCTCAGGTGCTTTGGAGAATAGCTTGACTCCCTCTTCTTTGTGGCAGCCCCTGAGATATTGAAATATTGCTATCAGGACTATTGCTAGTCCTTCTTTTCACCAAACTAGATATACCCATATCTTGAAATGTCTCCATTTTCTCCATTTTCTCTATGTTGACTACATTTTAAATATTTTAAATCAAATTTGATTAAACATTTACTTCAGTTTAAACCCAAATACTTGGTATTGATTCTTTAGTGCTAAAGCAATTTAACATTGTTTCTTCTGGTTCCTTCTCTTTTATTTATTATAATCCAGAGGATGGAAAGTAATTGGAAAGCTGATAAGTGCCTTCCATTCACGTTAAACTAAGATTTAAGTTAACACTTAGGAAGAGCCCGATGGGATTCTAAATGAAACTTTTATAAGCACATGTTATTAACTTCACATCATAATGCCTTATTTAAACAATTAGCTTATATTCAGCTACCAGTTCTGCAGAAATTTCACAGACTGATTCCTGAAAGACAGATCTCATTCCCACACTAGCATATTCCACAGCAAAGATGCTTGCATTTGGCTTGGGGATCCATATGGCTGAATGAGCAGAAGTCAAGGCCACTCGTTCCCACAGGTTCTGCAGAAAGAGCATTCTACACACATGAGGAAGGCAAAGTTAGGTCTTGGGAATAAAATTAAAATTCCCTCTGGAATTTTCTCCTTTTGATAAAGGTGTAATCAGCATGTGTCTATACTAAAAAAAAATCTGCTTCTCTGTACTTGGCATTTAATTAGAAGCTAAAATAAAATGTGCAGGACTGGAATTTTAAGTGCCAGTTTAATAACCTTTATCCAACTCATTTCTCAATGATTTTCTTCCTCTCTGGAGGGACTTCTAATGTCAAACTGTGGTATTAAGGTGAGTCATGGTTACTGAAGAAGCACAACAAAAGTACATGACAAAATTTCTTAATTTCAGTGTGAAAAGAGATAGGGTGGGGAAAAACTGAAGTTTCCCCTTCATCTTAGCATTACCACACTGAACGCTAATACAACATGAGCCAAGAGGGAAATGTGAGAAGTCCAAATAATCGCTAATAATAAATATTCAGTGATAATCATGCTATGCTATAATCATGAGGGAAAAATGTCATTCACATGCATTTCATTCCCTTATTAATTCCAACTTACAGCTGAGCCTATTTCACTTAATTTAATATGGGAAACAAGATTCATAAAGAAGAATGTATTTTCTTTGAGGATAATTTTATAAAGAATAAGATCACTTCCTAGGACTACATAACTGATGGGAGTCCTAGTAACCATAGAGGGAATGGATCTACTCAGATGTCTTGCCACAGGGACCTGGTGGATCTAAAGGGTTTCTAGATGGCATTTAGGGATTATCTCATGATCTGGAGACCAGATATGTTTAAACATCTGGTCAGCCCTTGGAAAATGGACATTAGACAGGATTATTCCTTGGTGCCTTTTTCATCATTTTCAATCTGAGATGGACCCTTGGCTTTCTATTGAGCTAAGGGAAACGAAGCAACTGAAGAGAAATCTCAGCAATGCTGCGAAAAACCAACATGAGAGAAGTCCACCCAAAAATGTGAAGCAAATGGCTTCTTTCTTATTCTCAGATATTTTATTTATGAAATGTTTTGCTACCTGAATAATATACACTAAAGGCAGTAATGGTTGGTCTCCATCAGGGTCAATGAAGCATGGGAAAGGTTACAGAGGTTAAATTATATGATGAACGAATGAGGGAACTAGGTATATCTAGTCTAACAAAGAGAAGGATTAGGAGTTGTATGATAGCAGTCTTCCCATATTTGAGGGGCTGTCACAGAGAAGTGGGGGGTCAACTCTAAAGTATCCGAACAAGAAGTAACAGGCGCAAGATCATTAAAGAGAGATTCAACCTAGAACTGAGGAGAAAGTTCCTCACATTGAGAACAATTAATCAATGGAACACCTGGAGGTTTTCAAGAAGAGACTGGACAGCGATTTGTCCAGAGTGGTGTATGGGTTCCTGCTTGAGCTGAGGGTTGGACTAGAAGATCTCCAAGGTCTCTTCAGGCCCTATTATTCTATGATCTATTCTGAACTATTCTGGAACTTTGGATATATTTCCTGGGTACTCTGAAAAGTGCAATCGGATGGCTTCTGAAGAGAGGCAGACCAAAAAAGTCCTATTGATCTTTCCTTAAATCCTCCTTCCCTGGTCATTGCCATGCCTCCCGTATTCAACCATCTTTTTTTAAACATTGTGAATATCAATACTTTATAGTAGCAGCTTATTGCAATGATCAGTGAAATGTAAGTTGAAGTTTACGCCCTTTAACTATGCAGTCTTTTTGTTGTTATTGTTGATGATGATATTTTATAATAATGTGACTTTTGAAGATGAGAACACAAAACATTGCTAATTCTTTCTTTGCAAAGAGTCTGCAGCTGAGCAGGCTTATTTGGTCTTACTCTTTTATTTGTGGATGATTTTAACCAAGTAACAGAAGCTCATCCTACAAAGATTTCTTTTTATTCCATGTACTACCTATATCATATATAAGCCACACATGTGGAGAATTGCAATCCAGTAAATTCGTTCTCGAAACTGATGAAAGGAGAAGCCTCTAATCTTTGTAGTTGCGAACTGACCCTGCAGAAAGAAAGGGCGATGAATAATAGAGGATGTGATATAGCAACCCCATTATGTTCAGAGCATCCTCTTTCTCTGCAAGCCATCTCTTTCCCCTTAAAGCTTTCTTTGTGGGTTGCGTTTCACCACATTTATTTTAGGGTCAAGATAAAACTTTCCCAACAAGGGTTGAAACAAGAACTGATGAATGCTAATATCTATTGGAAAAACCTCTGGATCATTGTTTCCTGAAGGAAAATATACTTCCAAATCACATAAGAAACTAATTGAAAGGAAATTTAGGACAAAGGAAAGAATTTCTCCACACAGCGTATAACCCGAAGGGTGGAAACTTATTTAAGAAGGGATAAGATGGTGGCATATAATTGAAATAGCTTTAAAAGAGGATTAGGTAAATTAATCAAGAACAGGTTTATCAAGGCGTATTTGTTTTTAGATTCAGTTTTAAGTCTGGATGAGGGGCAACATACCTCCAATTCCAGGAAAGAAACAGCACAAGAAGAACAGTGAGATAGTGGTATTTAATAAATAATAAATAAAAATCAAAAAGGGCATGCCTCCATCTCTAGCTAAAGTATATCACAGAGATACCTGGCTGACTATCGTGAGAAACAAAATACTGAAATACGACAGATCTAGGCCTGATCCAACAGGAGTATTCTTATGCTCCAGGCTATTTTGATCTCCGTCTGCAGAAGTAATCAATGCGCCTGAGTTTCTAATGAAGAATTTAAGATATGTGCATGCTGTGATGGTAAATTTTATTTACAAAACAGCAGGTCCAGCTATATAGTACATTACAAAATGGTGGCTTGTAAGATCCATCAAATAATTCCATTTAAGAATTTAAAATCTTGGAATCTTTACCATTCAGGGCAATGAAACTATTATAACAGAAACAAAATATAAGAATATTTCATTCTTCACTATATGATTTCACGTCACAGAAATTTGCAGGGCTTTTTTTTAAAAAAAAACTTTGAAATGAAAGGTAATGTGGTATGTGTAAACTTTCCTGTTTTTCTAATTCAGGACACTTTCATCCAGTTTTCCAATTATCTGTTGAAGCTTCAGGATCACCCTGTGAATCTCTTCACTCCTGTGCTCCTTTCTACCTACTACGCTAACAACATACCCTCCAGCTGATCAGTGGAAAGGTACATAACATGATTGCCATGAGTTTGACAAGATTGACATCAGATCCAACAGAACAAGAATGACACATGGAGTTACTTCTGAGTGGTTTCTTTATTGTTGTTTGGCTACACATAGAATCATGGCAGTCTAAAATAACTATCTATATAACTATAGATATACTCTGTGAACAGTTAGGGAGGGTCCATGTTTGTCCTCTCCCTGCTTACCAGACATTCCAAGCTCGGTTGTCTCTTTGACCTCTTTGTCCCTCCCTCCTGTGACTCCAAACTACATTCCACCACAACAGGTACTTTATACTATAAGGTAAACTACTGCATAATGCTGTAGTTTACTCCATGAAGTCTCTTTACAGCCTTTTCTATCCATACTCCATGAAGTCTCTTTACAGCCTTTTCTATGGAGTAGAAGAGTTGATACTAAGACTTATGTAAGGATCACTGTTCCGGACTAGCAGGCTCGTAATCCTGCAAACCTGATTGATCCGCTAACAGCAGGTTGTGATTGGTCGCTCTGGGCTAATCCGATTGGCTGGTTAACGGGCTGCCGCGATTGGGCAACCCAAGCGCGGCAAGTTTAAATCCTTGTCATTGGACGCTTAAGCAGCAGCCAGCTCTATAAAAGGAGCTGCTGCAGCCAGGCTTCTTCGCTCTGATCAGAAGTCACTAATAAAGAGTTGAAGTTACTGTTGTGAATGTATAAAGTTTTAATAAAGCGTGAGCTTGGAGTAAAGTGCAGGGTTCTGGCCCTGCACTTCTGATTGGTTGTTAAACGGCCGGATCAGATTGGCCCGCTCCGGGGAATTCGATTGGCCCTTAACAGAGAGTTCCTATTGGTTATGAGATCTAGCACTCCTCGTTGGTTATTGGTTAATAGTTACAGGGTTTGCCTATATAAGGCGGGTTAAAACTGCTATAGAAGCTAGAAGTCACTATGTAAATAAAGAGCTGAAGTTCACAGTTCAGAGGCTTGTCTCCATTCTTTCTTGCCCATTCTCCAAACATAACACTGGCGATGAGGATGGGATGTGGAGAAATCTGAACCAATGAAACTTCAAAGAACACCGAGCACGTGACAGACGACGCTACACAACGGAACCATGTCCGGCGTCGTCGTACCACCCGCACCGTTTGATCCAGTACAGGAGGACTGGGAGTCCTACATGGATCGCTTCCAAATGTTCTTAGAAACCAACAACTTAAAGGACGCCACACTAGGAAAGAAACGGGTGGTGTTCTTAACGCATTGCGGTCCAACTGTATTTAAGATGGCTAAAGCACTAGCAAAACCTAGAGAAGTGAAGGTGATGGATTGGGACGACTTCGAACCTCTCCTACGAGATCACTACGCACCGACCGTGCCTACACTCGTGAGACGGCACGAGTTTTATCAGAGGAGCCAGCAAAAGGGAGAAAGCGTGGCCGACTTCATCGCAGACCTCCGAAATTTGGGAGGCCTCTGCGGATTCGCCGATTTAGAAGAAGCACTAAGAGATCGCATAGTTCTGGGACTAGATGCACCAGGCGTTCAAAGCAAGCTGATGGCGAAAGGCGACATCAGCTTTGCTGATGCCATCGCCGATGCTACTGCAGCAGAAGCAACCAGGAAGTCAGCTGCACAACTACGCCGAAACCGCGCTCCGGTACCACCACCAACAAGCGACATCTTATCCAGGTCAGAAGGGCAGCTTGCAACGACGCACCACGAGGACCTCTCTTCGTCGTCAGACAGCAACAAAGAAGGGGTCCATCGACTGCGGTCCAACCGGGACCACCACCCGAAGCCTTTATGCCCTTGCGCTGGCTGTGGGGCCAACCATGCCAGGTCCGAATGCAAATTCCACGACGTGCTCTGCCATGAGTGAGGGAAGCAAGGCCACATCGGACGGGTCTGCCAAAGCTTACCAGGACCCGGCCAGGCCTCAAAAGGGACTAACTATCGCCAATTGACAAGAAACCGTCCTGTGCAGTGAGAGCCAGTAAACTACTCCTACAGAAATCGAGTTTTGCAGAGAGAAGAGGCTCACCATACAATCACTATCGGTCACGCCTCAGCTTTAGACACCAAGAAAATACGAGTCACAGTAGCCATCGAGAACCAGCCTTGCCACATGGAAGTCGACTCGGGATCGTCCCTTAAGCAACTCATCCCCACGATTCAATGCCAAGATCTCCGCTCCCAAAGACTCATCCTCAAGGACTACCAAGGGAATCGAATCCCCGTCATTGGTTCCTGCCGAGTCCGAGTCTCCTTCAAGAAGCACACAGCGTACTTACCACTAACTGTCATCGATAGAGACAGGCCTAGCCTACTAGGCCTCCAATGGTTCGCACAACTCGGCATTGAAGTGGCCGACATAAACCAAGTCAGCGGAAGTGACTGGGAGGGAGACCTCATCCATGAGTTCCGGGATGTCTTCACGGACAGCTTAGGCGAGTACAAGGGGACCCCGATTTCGTTCAGTCTAGACCCAAAGATAGCTCCCATCCAACTTAAGTCCCGTCAAGTTCCGTTTGCCTTAAAGTCGAAAATCGACGAACAACTCGACAAACTGATAGCTCAGGGGGTGTTAGAGCCCATCGATCACTCTCCCTGGGAAACCCCAATCGTAACACCCATTAAGCCAGATGGGTCGATCCGAATTTGTGGGGACTACCGGGCCACTTTGAACCACGCCCTACAGCAGAACACATATCCGGTGCCGGTGGTGCAGCATCTCCTCCACTCCCTGGGGGGTGGGAAAGTCTTCGCTAAATTAGACTTAGCTCAGGCATATCAGCAACTACCTGTTGATGAAAAGACGGCACTGGCACAAACTATTGTGATGCACCAAGGTGCCTTTAAATGTACTCGGCTTCAATTCGGAGTTAGTGTAGCCCCAGGGATTTTTCAGAGCCTTATGGAGAGGTTATTACAAGGGATTAAGGGCGTGGTCCCCTATTTTGATGATGTATTAATTGTGGCCCCTACAAAAAAAATCTTACAGGACCGATTAAAATTAGTCCTAAAAAAATTCCAAGAGGCCAGTCTTAAAGTAAAAAAAAAAAATGTAAATTGTGTACTGACAGTGTTGAGTTTTTAGGGTACCTAATTGATAGCCAGGGTATTCACCCGACTGAAAGTAAACGAAGGGCGATAAAAAACGCTCCCAGGCCACGAAACAAGGCTGATCTCCAGGCGTTCCTAGGCCTCATCAATTTTTATAATGTATTTTTACCACACAAAGCAACGGTCGCTGAACCATTACACCAGTTGTTAGATAAGAAAGCAAATTGGTTATGGGGTCACCGAGAAGAACAGGCGTTCTGCAACGTGAAAAAACTGCTCACTTCTGACTCTGTACTCATGCAGTATAACGAGACTTTGCTGTTAAATATAACATGTGATGCTTCGCCTTTCGGACTGGGTGCCATTTTGAGCCATGTACTGCCTAATGGGAACAAAGCCCCTGTTGCATATTTTTCAAAGACACTTTCAAAAACTGAGTGAAATTATGAACAAATCGATAAAGAAGCCCTCACAATTGTGTCAGCCGTTAAAAGATTCCACGAGTACGTGTATGGCCGGGCTTTTACTATCGTGACTGACCACAAACCATTATTGGGGATAATAGCCGGAGATAAGCCGACTCCCTACATATTATCCCCTAGGACGACTCGATGGTCAGAATTCTTAGCTGCTTATAATTATCGGCTGCAATACCGCCCGGGGAAAGCCATTCCCCACGCCGACGCATTGAGCCGAGCACCGCTTCCAGAGACTCTCGACGATCCTGCACCAATGGTGACCACGTTGCAAATTGAGGCACTCAACTCGCCGCCAGTAACTGCCCGAGATATCGCGAGAGAAACCAAATGTGACCCCACCTTAGCGCGAGTCCTAAGCTGGGTAGAACGTGGATGGCCATTGGACCAATTATCAGATGACTTCACACAATTCAAGACTCGACAAACCGAGTTGTTCTCCCAAAAAGGCTGTGTCATCTGGGGCGATAGAGTCGTTATCCCAGAACGACTCCAGAAAGTGCTTCTGAGAACCTTGCACGATGGCCACCCCGGCATCATGCGAATGAAACCCCTTGCGCGAAGCTCCGCATGGTGGCCGGGCATTGAGAAGCAAATTGAACATTGGGTTAAAGCTTGTCCAAAATGCCAGGAAGTGAGCAACGCCCCACCTAAAGCTATTCCTACTGAATGGGAGACACCACGTGGACCCTGGTCCCGAATTCACTTAGACTTCACGGAGCCGACCAAAGGCCACACCTTTCTACTAACCGTCGACGCCTATTCAAATTGGCTCGAGATTCATCACATGACGACTACAACCTCCGAGGCGGTTATCAAAACCTTGGAAATACTATTTGCAACCCATGGACTACCAAACGTCCTGGTATCCGATAACGGGCCCCAATTTACAGCACTGTCATTCGAGCAGTACCTCGCTAACCGCGGCATTTGTCATGCACTCACCTCGCCTGCACACCCTGCGACCAATGGCAAAGCAGAACGCATGGTACAATTTGTGAAGAAAACCTTACAGAAGGTAGACTACGACAACATTGATGACAAGATCAATCGAATCCTTTTTTTACAACACATCACACTGCATAGCGTCACCAACAAAACTCCTGCCGAACTGCTAATGGGACGAAAACTCCACTCCCACCTTGACCGGTTACACCCAGCTTACGAACCGGAAAAACCACTAGGATCCAACGGCCGCTGTCATGCCTTCCAGGTAGGAGATTTGGTATACCCTAAAAACCTATTGGGCGACCCATTGTGGGTGGTGGCGACAGTAGTTCGTGTAACCGGCCCAAGATCCTACCTTGTACAATGCCTTGATGATAGACTATGGAAATGCCATATCAATCAATTACGATCGCGGCTTCCGGCAGGCAGTCCTGAACTCCCCTATGACCAGACTGAGGGGGGGAGGTACAGAAGAAGATGAATTCCAAGAAGAAGAAAACCCATTTGAAGGGAACGATGGTATAATAGAGACTCAGGAAGTGGATCCAGAGAGGGAAACAGTTGCACCTCAGGGAATTACAGAAAATGGGCAACGACGGGGAAATGAACTCTGAACCAGAAACGGCCCCACTGCCAAACAACGATCTACCTCAGCGTGATTGCAGCCAAATGACACAGCGAAAATCAAAGAGACTAATAAAACAACCGTCCTACCTAAAAGACTATGTAACTGCACCCTGCAAACAGAAGCCAGGAGGAAGGGGTGTTGTGAATGTATCAAGTTTTAATAAAGCGTGAGCTTGGAGTAAAGTGCAGGGTTCTGGCCCTGCACTTCTGATTGGTTGTTAAACGGCCGGATCGGATTGGCCCGCTCCGGGGAATCTGATTGGCCCTTAACAGAGAGTTCCAATTGGTTATGAGAGCTAGCGCTCCTCGTTGGTTATTGGTTAATAGTTACGGGGTTTGCCTTTATAAGGCGGGTTAAAACTGCTATAGAAGCTAGAAGTCACTATGTAAATAAAGAACTGAAGTTCACCGTTCAGAGGCTTGTCTCCATTCTTTCTCGCCCATGCTCCAAACATAACAGTTACTATCCGAGGTCTCGTCTCCGTTATTGTGCCCATCCGCCCAGACATAACAATCACGTTATCACAAGGACATGGGGAGATGCAGTCCCAATCTTTCACCCTTTTGCATATATGAAAATGGGACTCAATTGCCTTCTAAGTACAATTTGAAATTGAAATAATGTTCTATTTCTTCCTTTTACAGAAAACTAAACTAAAACACACCCATTTCAGAAGAACCTTTTTCCAAATAATTGTGTTTTTACAGAATCAGAGACACAAGCCAAGAAATGCAAGCATATAATGACATTAACTGAACAACTATCTCATTATCCAAGCAGGGTTTTCAGGATATGACCCTTAGCCTCACACAAGTTTAAATTCCTGCAATTAGGGTTAATTCAGTGGCAATGGAAATCCATTTCTTCTTCTAATGAACATAATGTCAAAAGGCACAATATGCTAAGTTATTCACAAAGAACAGGGGTCAACAGTATTGCTAAACATCTCCTATCTTTTTTTTTAAAAAAAGTGGAGAATAAATAAATGAGGAACAAAGTAATGTATGCCACAAGTCCACGGAACACTGTAATAAAACAAATGGGAAATTGGCAAATGTAATTTTGCTCCTCTTTCCAATTTGGGGAGACAGAGAGGAAGGACATTGTGTATCGTGGAGTTAGTATTGTGGATGTGTGGAAACATATAACAACCCTTTTAAAATTCATCCTCCCTATTGTTTGCAAAAGTCTATCCCACAACTTTCACACAATGGCTTGAGATAGCATTAAGTCTGATGCAAAATAGTAGCCCAAACGTTTACATAGAGTGGGATCCTATAGAAAATAATGAAGCTAAGCTATTGTTAATACTGAACAATATAGCTACAAAAGTGACTGAAGATGAAACACCCAATTAAAGACACAACAAGATGCTTGGAGCCTGTTTCATGCAAGATCCCTTTGCACACACTGATTAAGCAAGCATGTACTTTGTCCATCAAAAGAAAGGAGAGCTTTAATCATGATTAGATGGTATGATCATAGCTTCTAAAACAAACCCCTTGGTCTAGAAAAATGGAAAGACCCAGGCCAAAGCTTAGCATATAGTAAAAAGAGAAGGCTACAGCCATTGTCTTTTTATGGTTGCAGCCGTTGCAATGAGAAAATTGCTCAACTTAAGCCGAAGAAGACCAGCTCAAATCTTCCTCCTATTTTCCTTTTATCCAGTGATGATTACAGACTTCCTTAGCCATCCCAGCAATAACAAGAAAGGTCAGTTCTGGATTTTACTTTTAGAATCCAGAAATCTTTACTCTAGTATGCAGCCAATATTGCTAATGGGAGCCTGTATTTAAGGATCGTTGTGAAATATCAATTATCTATTTATCTATTTATCTATCCAATAGATTTATATCTTACCTTTCCTCTGGAAGCTCACTATAGATTCTCTCCTCCATTTCCCCCCAAAATAAATCTATGTGAAGTAGATTGAACTGAGAAAGAATGTGTGGTCCGGAGTTATCTAGATAGTTTCCAAAACTAAGGGTGGGTCTGCACTTCTCAATTACTTAATTGGTTTACACTCTTTGATAATCCATGCCAAAATCACATGCACACAGGAACATATAGAGAGAGGTGTATAATATGCATTCTCTTAAAATGTACATTTCATACATTCTCCAAGACACTGATATTTGCAGTTGTGATTTATTTTTTGAACAGTATCCCTATGTCTGTCTTAACTCCAGCTTCTTATGACTCTGGTGTTCTGGTGCCCCTGTTACAGATCTATTACCTGCTGTATCTTTGACTCCTATCATCAGCTCCAGCTCCCTCAGGGGCTTTGAGGTTTCTGTTCTTATTCTTGTTTGTGGTTACTACTTCCTTGTTTTCTACTTTTGGCTTTTAAAGGTTGCAATCTTTTGTTCTTTGAGATTTCATTTATGTCTGTTTTATCTGCTCTTTTTAAGGTATTCTGATTTAGATTTAAGGTTCATTATGAGCTGCAGTTTTTCTTTGTCCATTTGGATTGCCAGCTTATAGTTTTCGAATCAGTGCCAATATGTTCTTTCAATAAAAGTTCCTATCAACGCCTATGTGTTCTTGTAGTGAAGACCCATATCCTAACTGTGCATGGGACATAGTATTTGTTAAGTCTGGAGCATGGGTGCGAATAATGGAGACGAGCCGATAGAAACAGTGAACTTCAAACTCTTTATTTACATGGTGTGACAGCTCAAACTCAAGGGCTGCTATAGCCTTCCTTATATAGGCAACTTATTAACTATTCAACCAATAGCAATCCTGGAGCGCTAGCTCCGTTAACCAATGAGAATGGCCTGTTAATGGCCAATCAGATGCTCCTGAATGGACCAATCCGATCCTGCCATTAACAGCCAATCAGAAGTGCAGGGCCGGAACCCTGCACTTGACTTCAAGCTCAAGATAACTTTATTTAACATTTATTAATTCACAACACCCCTTCTTCCTGGCTTCTGTTTACGGGGCGCGATCACATAGTCCTTGAGGTAGGACGGTTGTTTTATTAGTCTTTTTGATTTTCGCTGTGCGCCTGGCATTTGGCTGCACTCTTGCTGAGGTAGAGCGTTGTTTGGCGAAAGGGGTGCCTCTGGTTCAGAGTTTGCGTTTTTGTTGTCACCAATATCTTCGGCAACTCCCTGAGGTGAACTCACTCCCATCCCTGGTTCCTGTTCCCGTGTTTCTGTTCCGCTATCGTTCCCTTCGAAAAGATTTTCCTCTAGTTGAAATTCGTCTTCCTCTGTATCTCCCCCCCCACCCCCGTTCAGTTTGGGTATAAGGGAGTTCGGAATTGCCTGACTGCAGCCGTGATCGTAGTTGATCGATATGGCGCTTCCAAAGTCTATCGTCAGGGCACTGTACAAGGTATGATCTTGGGCCGGTTACACGGATTACCGTCGCTTCTACCCACAGCGGATCGCCCGATAAGTTTTTAGCAAATACTAAATCGCCTACCTGGAAGGTACGGCATTGGCCGCTGGATCCGAGTGGTTTTTCCGGTTCATAAGCTGGGTGTAACCGGTCGAGGTGGGAGCGGAGCTTCCGTCCCATTAGCAGCTCGGCGGGAGTTTTGTTGGTAACGCTGTGAGGTGTGATGTGCTGTAGAAAAAGGATTCGGTTGATTTTCTCGTCGATGTTGTCGTAGTCTATTTTTTGTAGCATTTTCTTGACAAATTGTACCATGCGCTCAGCCCTACTGTTGGCCGCAGGGTGCGCAGGCGAAGTAAGCGCATGTCGGATACCGCGGTCAGCCAGGTACTGTTCAAAAGACAGCGCGGTAAATTGGGGCCCGTTGTCGGATACCAGAATGTTTGGTAATCCGTGGGTTGCAAACAGTCTTTCCAGTCTTTTGATGACCGCTTCGGTGGTCGTATTCCTCATTCGGTGAATCTCGAGCCAATTTGAGTAGGCGTCAATGGTTAGCAAAAACGTGTGGCCTTTGGTCAGCCCAGCAAAGTCCAGATGGATGCGGGACCAGGGTCCCCGCGGCGTCTCCCATTCGGTTGGGGTTGCCTTTGGTGGAGCGTTGCTTACTTCTTGGCATCTCTGGCAAGTTTTAACCCACGATTCGATTTGTCTGTTGATGCCTGGCCACCACACGTAGCTTCATGCGAGGCCCTTCATGTGCCTCAGGTTCTTAGCAGTGCCTGTTGGAGTCGTTCTGGGATAATGACTCTATCGCCCCAGATGATACAGCCCTTCTGCAAGAACAACTCTGTTTGACGGCTTTTGAATTGTTCAAAGTCGTCTGGTACTTGGTCCAATGGCCATCCGCGTTCCACCCATGTGAGGACTCGTGCTAAGATGGGGTCGCGTTTTGTTTCTCTTGCGATGTCACGGGCAGTTAATGGTGGCGTTAATTGTCAGTTGCTAACCCTATAAAGTAGACTAAACTGAGACACCAACTCCATATATGTCAAGACTTTTATTGTAATAGCTATAGTAGCAGAATCTTGCAAATCTGAAAATCCTTCCCTCTTAAAAAAAAAAAACTTTTATGTAGCCTAAGCTTGGCTTCATTTGTACAGTATGTACGAAGGAGAGGGGCGCGAAGATTTGTCAGTGCTTAGGGCACCAGGGAGTCTTGATCTGCCACTGAACAGCTCTACTTCTGGGGGTTCCTTGGTGCTCTCTGAGTTTGGCTTTTTTCTTGCAGACATTTCATTACTCAAACTAGACAATACACCAGTGCTATTAAGGATAATGGATTGATGTCCGCTTATGTTCTAGCAGCTTGCCCTGTCAGTTTTGGTGAGGTAGTTTCTAAGACATCTGTAAGAAAACAGCCAAGCTCAGCAAGAACCAAGAACCCCTCATTTCAACCCTGAACTACAACTATTCTTCTTTATTGGCACTCCTTCTGCCCCCAGGACCATTCCCTATGCAATCTGCATCAGTGAAGTTTGGGTTTATACTTATATTTCGAAGTTATCAGATACAATTCCTTATATTATCCAGGGGGTGGGGTGGTGATGGTTCATGGGAGAGCCCCTAGCTAAGATTCTGTGCAGTTCAGAGAACCCCCAAATCCCACTCCTGGCTGGCTCCATAATTATGGAGTATATAAGCAACTCTTTGAAATATAATCAGGGTCTGTCTCCCATCATGTTATGTTTGTCTATCCTTTGTCTATAATACTTTGTTAACAAGGGATTACAAATCTCATCCTGTATAAAGCATAACTTCTTAGTCTAAGTACTATAGTATAATTTTAATAAACTAACCTGCATTTTTTACTGGTGCTTGTTTGTTTATTTATTTGATTTGATTTGTCAATTGCTTACAAGATAATAGGTATAAGTATAAACATAGTTATGAATACATGGACACATATAAGAAAAATATAAGAGAAACAATAGGACAGGGACGGTAGGCACATTGGTGCGCTTACACACACCCCCTACAGACCTCTTAGGAAAGGGGTGAAGTCAATAGCAGAAAGTCTAAGGTTAAAGTTTTTGTGGTTTGGGGAAAAAAAACCACAGTCAGGTAGAGTATTTCAGACACTGGCTACTCTGTTGCTGAAGTCGTATTTCCTGCAATCAAGTTTGGTGCAGTTAACCATAAGTTTGTATCTATTGTTTGCTCTAATGTTGTTATGGTTGAAGCTGAAATATTCATTGACAGGTAGGACATTGCAATGTATGATTTTATATACTATACTTAAATTGGACCGAAGGAGGCAAAGTTCTAGGTTTTCTAGGTCTAGAATTTCAAGTCTGGTGGCATAAGGTATTCTGCAATGAGTAGAGGAGTGGAGAACTCTTCTTGTGAAATATTTCTTTTTGTACCTTATTAAATAAATCAGCCTTCAGCAAATGTATATAACACTCATATCTAATTTTTAATGTGGGATTTTTTTAACCAAGTCCATGGCTGGTACCACAATAAATGGGCAAAACTGCTTATTTTAATTCCTATAACTGCTGACTCACATTCAGTAAATGATCAATGACAAAGTTCTTTTTCAGAAATTCTCATTCCAATTACCTCATTCTGTACTTGTGCTTTTGAATGCCTGTTTCCTGAATGATTAATTTTGTAGGGTCTCCATTAAATTATTTTTTGCCCATTTTTCTAACTTAGCAAGATTATTTCTGCCTTCTAATGCATTGGCTATTCCATCCAATTTGTGCCACCTGCAAAAAATTTAAGTATTTCCTCTACTTCTTCATCCAAGTCATTCATAAAAAATATTGAAGAGTACAAGGGTTAGAACTAAACTCTGGCACCTCACTCAATATTGTCTCTTGTTTTATTAAACATCACTAATTAATACGTTTGCATATGATTTCCAAGTAAGCTATGTATCGGTTTAATTGTCATATCAACCAGCTTATACTTAACAAGAATCTTGGCACATACTTTGTTGAAATCAAGTTATAATAGGTCTACATAGCATTCCCACAATCTATTAAGAAGATGGCCAATAAAAATCGATTAACTTCACTCTTGCAAGACTTGTTGACATGCTGTTTTCTGATAAGGACATGACTTTCAAGCTACCTTCAGATAAATCTCTTTCTATCATCTATAAAACCATTTTAAATATTAGTGTCAGGCTCTGAAGTTTGTTTTCTGTCCTTATAATACATTTCTTGTCAACGGAAGTGGCCATTCACTGCTCCTCTTAGATTTTCTTCCTGTATTATTAGCAGTTTTGCACTTGGAGCAAGAATATACTAATTTCATTTTAGATAAGAACACAAAAATATAAGTACTGCATTTGCAAAATGAATCCCTCTGCATTCATTTTTTCCTTTTATTTCTTAAGATGTTGCTAAAACAAAAAAACACATTTTATTTCTTTCTGTTGCCTTCTAAAACTCTGTTTAGCTGAATGCAGATTTCTGACTTAAAAGGAAAATAGATGAGTGACATTCACTTAATTTCCTCACCAAACTGCTTTCAAAGTGACCCTCATCCAGTTTTTTTGTTTGTCTCTTTCACTCATAAATTAACATCATTTTCTCTGTAACTCAACATATCCAATTTATTCATCTTCACTTCCTTTCGTCTTTCAGATTATTATTTATGTGATAGACTTGTTTATATTTGGATTTCAGCTGAAATACATTTCCTGAACTTCAAACCGAAAAGAAAACCCCCAATTCAAGGTGAAAAAAGTCTCTAATTTCTTGCAAATTTGCAAGGTCTGGGCTGTACATGACTATTTCAACCCTGGGCCAGTCCCTAACAAACTTACACTATTAGTCCATGAGCCAAGACCTGAATTTTCACATATTGGTACCACCCGAGGTGACTAATAATCTTAGGTGTTTTTGGCTTCTTTTATGTCTCTAGTTTATGTTTTGATGTGATAGCCCTTGTTAACTCGTAGCTTAATCGAGGTTATCACTCTTAGAATAGATGCACCCTATGTACACGGAAAGAAAGGGTGAACACATACTTTGACAATATTCTCTATTCTGAACATCACCACGTTTATGCTAATGACCAAATATACTATCCAAAATATCTCCAGAACCCTTTCATTGTTAGTATGCATGAACAGTCTAGTCATGGGCGTCCGGAGGGAGGGTGGGGGGCAAGGGGGGTCATTTGCCACACACACCCCCACGTGGAAAACATCAGCTTCATCTCTTCTTATCCTTGGCAGCTGTAGGTCTGGATGATGGAAGTCAGTGTCATGCTGACCTACCATGTTCCTCAGTTGCCTCAAGTATCTACTGCGGTACTCAGATGTCAGATAGTACCTTGCCACAGCTCCCCCTTTCAGGCTGAAGCCCTTGGTGCCTCCTGGTGTCTGCGTGTCTTTGTTAACCGTCTCCTCAATTGTCTGGTCCACAGGTATCCGCCCAAATGGGTTCTGACTCCCAATCTGGACAGAAAAACCTCCCTGCATGAAGTGGGCATGCACTTCAGGGTGTTCTATTGGCAGTCGAGACATTTTGGCATAGTAGTAGGTCAAGAAGCGGGCATAGTTCACCTTGTCATAGGCAAAGCACCATGGGATCATCTGCCTGATTGCTGCCAGGTGAAGCATCCAGTTGCCCTCTCTGGATGCTCGGATCAGGCACAGCATGATCTCTGCCATGTCCAAGTAGGACATCCAGAATGCAGAGAGGTTATCTGCATTTCTGAGAGATTCCAGGTAGACTTTAAACAGCTTTATTGTGTGCACACATGACTCGTTATTAAGCAGGTCTTGCAGTGCAGCCTGAGAGACACCGTCGTGGAAGCTGGCAATCTTCTTCAGGGTTTCATCAAGGTGGTGAATGTCTCTTGCATGGTGTTCCTCCAGCCATCGGAGGAATCCTTTCCAGGCAAGCCTCAATAGTGCTTCATAAACCAGCTTGTGACATCTTACTGCTCTGTTGTACTTGCGACCATCCATCACACCATTCACTGAGCCTTCTGCAATGACACCAGCTTCAACACAGAGATCCCTGAGCCCTGCATCTTGAAATCGCTTCCCTATGATGGAGAGCATATTGCAGATTGTGTGGAAGTCTCCCATCCTGACGACGATGCTGTTGAACTTGTCATGTTTCCATACTATCTCAACAGCCTTCGCATAAAGCGCCTGGTCAAAGACACAGACAATCTGGTTCAGCTGAAGGGCCTGCATGATGTGTAGGGTCCGCTCCAGCACTTCATTGACCGTGGACATGTCTGTTGCAGGAGCATTGATAGTGGGCAGGTAGCCCACAATGTCTTGGTTCACCGTGACATCATTGCGGACCATGATGTTGAACCCAGTCCAGCTGCTGACAGTCTGGTTCTCAGGGTCTGACAGTCGAGTCAGTAACCAGATAAAATTCTTCATCTTGGCTTCGTGGACCTCCTTCATGCTGTCAACATCTACAGTCTCGGTCTTTGGAGGCTGGGCTCGCTTACCAACATTGTAGGTTGGTAACATTGTTGGGGCTGGACTGATGCTCCTTTTCTTGGACTTGCTGACAGATGGGAAGAGATTCTGTGGCTTGGGGCCTGCAATCTTGGGCTGGACAGCAATGCCATTGACTCTGTGAGAAGTACCTTCTCCGCTGAGTGTCTCCTCAAGTCGGTCAATGTTATCCCATGCCAGGGTTGTGAACACACCTTGGCAGATGTCTGCTGGCAGTGGGATGTCTTCCTGTGCACGCTCCAGCTTCTGAATGCACAGTGCTGTATCGATCTCCTCAATCTGTGAATAAGAAATGCAGTGGCCCAGGCGATTGAGTGTGCGTACAAGTTCTGTATTGCCTGTCAAGGTCTTCACAGCAAATGACAAAAGTACGTGCTTGGATGGCTTTGTCTTGCCACATGTGACAGCAAATATCAGATCACTGGCAAGAGAAGTGGCAAGCCTTTGGACTCTGTCAGAAGGATCTGCACACTCACACTCTCCAGTGAGCACGGTATACAGGAATTCAGTGACAGATTCAGGAATGACATTCTGCTCTGTGTCAGGGGGCCATGTCTGGCTTACATCTTGCTTCTTAATCTGATTCCTCAGCTGCATTGCTGCTTTGGCTAGGACATCCCCAGAGTTGGCAGCCCTTGCTTCGTGGAGTTCTTTCCCTAGTCTGTAGGCATGCTTGACAAGCTCATCAAATGACAAGCTCTCTGGATATATGAGAAGCTTCCCTTTCTCATCAGAAACGAAGCAAAGCGATCCTCCTATCTCACTTTCAAGTTTACGACGGACATGTTTCTTGGTTGATGGTCTGATCTGAGAAATTCCGTGAGAGTGCATGGCTTTCTCAAGTCTAGCTGTCAGATCTGTCATAGGCAGCACCTCAGGGTTGAGAATGAGTTCATTCCTGATATATAGGAATAGCTCTTCGTAGGATTGTTTCTCGGCTTCCTCGTATACTGCCTGCTCAGACTGCTCCTGCTCATCGCATGCACCAGAACTGGTGGATGCCCCTTCCTTTGTATACACTTTGTAGCACGACTTGTGGTAGTGCCCCTCTGCGGCAACAAGGTCTCTGCTTAACAACGCGAGGATTCGCTGGTCCATTTTTTGGGTTGCTGCACTGCGGATTCTGTCATCTGCACGTAACTCAACACACTGGATGATAGGTTCCCTTGTCTGTCTTCCTTTCAGGTACTTGCTTGACTTGCAGCAGAAGATGCATGTCTTGTCATACACTCTTGATGTACTCGGTGCATCCCTAGATGATCTTCTGACACCATGGACACCAGTCTGTTCTTCTGCACTCGGCCTGTCTTTAGAAAGGATGGAGTCGAGAGTCTTCTTCATGGTAAAGATGCTGCGACATTTGCGATGATACTGGATCTGCGGTATTTGGCCTTCTTCCAAGTCTTTTGCAATGTCCAGAAGTGGAGCATGTTGTCTAATCTCTGCTGCTCTTAGCAGTGTCTTCCATGAATCCAAGTCTTTTAGTAACACGAAGGTAGACGTGTCTTCACCAGAACAGTGAATAATGCAGCCTGGCCGCACTCCTTTCTTTGGCAATGCAGTGGCCTTGTCTCCACTTGAATCCATCATGTGGGCCTTAGTAGTTTGTCACAATATAACAGAGAACTGCAATTATTCAACAGTAGTCCGCATTGAGAAATTGAGTTCAAAACTCTTTGTAACGATGTTGGAAGAGAAAAAAAAAACATATTAGCAATTTACGAAATACATTTTAATTTGCTATGATGCTCTACATTTACCACAAAAAGTCTCTGCACATGATTTTAATAAATTATCAACATCAATTAGGTTTAATTCTAATGATTTACAGCTTCATTTCGCAAATATATGTGTTATCATGTGATATCACAAGGCCGCTATTCAGTCAAATTGATGGTTTCTTAAAAAACATACAAAGCTACATATCTGAAAAGGCTATCACATCTTAATGTACTTGGTATGGACCCATAAACATTTTAGTACCATTAAGATTTGGTCACCCAAGATGGTACCGATATCTGGCCTGGCCCATGGACTATATTTTGTTTGTAACATTAGGATAAAACTAACATCAATACAATTGCTCCACTTTTGTACAATTTCTTGATGCATGTGTCTTTCCTTATACCTTGGTTAGAAGTAGGGAATACTAACTTTATGTTTGCTATAAAAATCAGGTAATGTATTACTACCTTGACAGAGATGAGAAAGCTAGTGAATATATAATTTGGCCTTTTGGAAAATTACATAATTGGTTTTTAACAAGCTGCGCGAAGAGGAAACAACGGCTTGTGGGGAAGGATTTTTGGCAGATAATGGTTTTCTAGTTGCTCCCTTAAATATTCATTTCCAGCAACTATTTATCTGGATTTAATTTAGGTGCATATGGTTTCTTGAAAGATTATACATTCAACTCCACTGTATCTTAAGCTTGACTGGTTGAGATACATTCTTTATTAAAATTGTACATGGCACATATAAATGATCTTTCTCAAGAAAGATCTCAATAAATGATCTTTCCTTTCCCTTTATATTTTTACAATATTGATGCTATTCAAAACACTACTGAAAAATCTTGGGAATCCACTATTAGATTTTCTACATTATAAGGAGAAAAACAAAGTTTTAATTTTAGGATTAGATTTGATCTGACTAGAGAAATATTGTGGATTGTTAAATATATGGCTATAATGTATTTATAATTAATTGGCTTTAATAAGTTAGATTAAAGAAATCTAAGAATATATGAATATTGTTTGAATATTAGTTATTAATATTTTAAAGGTTTTTAGGTATTGATATTACTTACTTTAACTTAGAAAAAGGTTATTGTATTCTCAGTCTGTCCAGTGAGGAAAAGTTGGAGTAATTTTTGTATAGATTTGTTTTATGAATTTTTTAAGTTTTCCCTTTTATTCCCTCCTTTTTTCTCCTTTATGTTGGTTTGTATTTCATTGTTTTTTTAGAGAGCGAGAGCAAGGGAGGGAGGGAGGGAAGGAGGGAGAGAGAGAGAGATGATATATAGAAAGAAAATATAGATATAAATAATACAGATATATATACATATATATAAATTTACACAAAAATAACATTAACCCAAGCTTCCCCAATCTAAGTAACTTCCACAATTGTTGACTTCAACACTTGTAAATCTACAGACAGAATAAACATTGCTGAGAATTCTAGGTTGCCATAGATTTGCATATTATGAGGTTGGAGAAGCTGCTTTAATCTATTTATGATGGCTAGGTATGTACATGACAGCAGGATATAATCCATCAGTGATGCCAATCGCCTCTGAATTGCTTGAGCAGGAAATAAGAAAACACACACACACACACACACACGCACACACATACACACACACACACACACACCAGTGATGGGATTCAATTTTTTTTGTTATGTGGGTATGGCTTGGTGGGCATGGCCGGAAAAGGATACTGTAAAACCTCCAGTCAGAGGTGGTATTTGCTGGTTCTTCAAACTACTCAAAATTTCCACTACCGGCTCTCCAGAACTAGTCAGAACCTGCTGAATACCATCTCTCTCTCTCTCACATACACACTCTTTCTCTCTCTCTGTCCTTTGCATCAGGGGTGGGATTCAAAAATTTTAACAACCGGTTCTGTGGGCATGGCTTAGGTGGTGGGCATGGCTTGGTGGTCATGTTATTGGCTGGGTGTGGCCAATTCAATATCACTCACATCGAGGCATGCATCTCCTCACCTGGCCTCTCATGACTGTGGGGATGCTGCAACAGTCATAAGTGTGAAAAATGGTCATGAGTCACTTTTTTCAGTGCCATTGTAACTTTGAATGGTCACTCCACACAAGCAAAGTACCAGCAAAGGAGGGGGAAAAACTCCAGAAAAGTTCCTGAGACAGGAAATCTAGTCCTGCCAAGAATGTAATAAGGGTTAATGGGGAGACAGTTTCTGTAAGCAACAGCAGAATGTTTCCTTCCTGCCTTCCTTACAGGATTAGGCCAGTAATTTATTCTAACAACCGGTTCCCCAAACTGCTTAGAATGTTAACAACCTGTTCTAGAGAATAGGTGCAAAATGGTAGAATCCCACCCCTGCTTTGCATAACATTTTTTTGATTCAGGTTTAACAACTGGAATTTGTAAGTTCTTAAGAAAATTCAAAACTGTACAGATTTTAAAACACACATTCCACACAGTAGGGAACAACATCTAACACCATATTTTATTGATGAAAAAGAATACAGGTTGTTTTTGATATTTTAATTGGTTACTCAAATACATCAAATAAATCTTCAGCTGCAAGTATCTTTGACACATAAGTCAGCACTGATTTAAATAGGTAAAATTCAATAGAATTTGGATTGAGGCACAAAAGCCATCGCATTTGTCATGTCAAGTGCTCAGAAGAAGAATGACAAACTTCTTTAAGTTCTTCCAACCCTAGGATTGCAGGAAGGTGATTCCTGGCTTCCTCCTCAGATGCTGAACAGATAAAACTAGGGATTTATTCTGATTAATTGTAGCCTCTAGTCTATTGCTCAGCATACAGACATCTATATATCCACTTACTTCCGCCAGCTCCGTTACCCAGCAAGGAGAGAAGTAAAGTTCCATAACCTTTCGAACTCAAGAGTAGGATATTTGGCACTGTCCAGAATAACTCTTTTCTTCTTGGTCTTATTCATACATATAGAGACACTCATATGAAGCAGGAGATTGTCACTGATTTAAAGGCTAGCAGGAGGGACATGATCCTGGCAAGAGCAATGGTTGATTATCTACAATAGATCACCTAAAAGTCATCTCTGATTTTAAAAGTCCTTTCTAAAAGTAGAAACATATCCTTTTTCTTCTACAAGAGATTGCTGTGTTTCTCTTCAGGATAATTAAAATTAACACATCAGCTAGCCTTGTTCATTAATGGATTTATATATACACATACATATACAATGTATACACATATACAATGAGAACACACCCCTCCCAATCAGAACACAGCCAAACCCCCAACCAATGAGAACACCCCCCCACCCAATCAGAACACAGCCAAGGCCCCACCCAATCAAGTCACACCCCCACTAGCAGTTAAAAGGAAGAAGCAGCTGAAAGCTCACATCACTCTGAGAAGCATAGAGCTGAAGACCAAGCCTGAAGATGATGAATGAGACTTCATCGAAACGTTGCCTAGATACTTCCAATCTTACGCGGGAAAAAACCCGAATAACCAAAGATCCACATGCATATATTGTACAAACATACATACATACATACAGTACATACATGCATATACATACGCACGAGCACACATACACATTACACACACACATGTAATAATTAAATAAATAAATAATTTATTTATTAAGTAATTAATAAATAAATAATTTAAAATAATTGAGAAATTTGCTAGAGATGGTGCCCCAGCCTGAAACAGTTTGTCAGACCTGGCCCTATCTGATCTCTTAGGAAAGAAAGACCCACAGATCCAGACCTTGGATGCTGGTACCAACTGGTTCTGAGCTTCTCTGGTCTTTATCACCTGGCATTCCCCCTCCCTATTTCCCATCACATACACAAATAAGTTATATGTATGTCACATATAGCTTTATTGCCGATCTACCACACCCCCTCTACCACAACCCCTCTTTGATGCCAGGATGTCTGTGAGGTGCCAAGCCAAACCTGGCAGAGCTGACACAGTTGCCGTATACGCGTGCCAATAGCTATAATGCAATAATTTTAAAACAAGAGATAGAAGTGGCTTTCTCAAAGTATTCTCTAACAAATAGCTTTTAGTTGTAAAGGCCAGCAACAATGTTAATGAAAGCATTTGGAAGATGAAAACAGCATTGCTGGGTAAAAAGATGTTGGATGCAATTACCTGGCCTGCATTTTGAATTAAATCTACCCAATTTGTATCCAAGAAGTCCTGCCACATGAGGAGAGACAGAATCATCACTCTCTCCACCTACCACTATTACCCCTTCTATTCATTAAACTTCCTACTCCTTTCTTTGTTACCTTACTCCACCAGTAGAATAACATATTTTTAGGTGGGACTTATACCTTTCAGTGGCCTTAGTAAAAAAAAAATTAGGAAAGGAAAATTAATCTATCTCATTCAAGATAGCCCCTCATCAATACTTTCCTAAAGTTACAAAATATAGAATAAAATAGAATAGAACAGAACAGAACAGAACAGAACAGAATAGAATAGAATAGAGTTGGAAAGGACCTTGGAGATCTTCTCATCCAACTCCCTGCTTAGGCAGGAAACCAACACCACTTTAGACAAAATGGTTATTCAACATCTTCCTAGAAACTTCCAGTGTTAGAGAATTCACAACTTCTGGAGGAAAGTTGTTCCGCTTATTAATTGTTCAAACTCTCAGGAAATTTCTCCTTAGTTCTAGGCTGCTTCTCATCTTGTTTAGTTTCCACCCATTGCTTCTTGTCCTACCCTCAGGTGCTTTGGAGAATAGCTTGACTCCCTCTTCTGCTATCATGTCTCCCTTAGTCCTTCTTTTCATTAGACTAGACATATCAACTGTTCTTCATACGTTTTCACGTCCAGTCTAACCTACAATTAACCTATTGAATTCAAGTTAATCAGTGGAACAGCTCCAGAAGTTGTGGGTACTCCATCACTGGAGGTTTTCAAGAAGAGACTGGACAGCCATTTGTCTGGAATGATATGGGGTTTCCTACTTGAGCAAGGGTGTGAGACTAGAAGATTCCAAGGTTCCCCTCTAATCCTATTGTTGTATGTTTTATGTCCCAGCAATCATTTATTCATTCATTTGATGTACATAGCCACCTATTTCATGATAAGCAGTGACTCTGGATGACTTACATCATTCAAAAGCATAATATATAACAACATAATAAAAATGTGAACAAAGCCAATAGTCAAAGCCATTTAGATAAATGAAAACCACATCAGGAGTATTAAATGCCCAACCCCTCAATGCCCAGAAACACATCAATGTCTTAAGAGCCTTTTGACAAACTAGCAGGGTCAGAGCTCATTTACTCTCAGGGGAACAGTTCCACATGGCAGCTTCAGCAACATAAAATGCCCACTTCCTGGTTCTGCGAGATGATCTTCTTTGACTGATGAGAGCTGCGCATATCATTCCTGTGGAATCTAATGAGACGTGTAGAAGTGACAATCTTCTGCATGAAATGGCAAAGCCATAAGCTAAAGTAAAACAAGACATGTTTTATTAAAGGATGTCGAGACTCTAACGTAAACCAAACCGTTACTGTACATCGAAAGAAACATACAGGCAGCATCTTAAAGATACAGATGATGTGGTTACAGGTCCCCTTCCCATTAACCCCATGAAAGCAAAGAGTGGATTCAGTAGAAGCTTTTTCCAAAATATCAAGTCATAGATGAAGTCTTCTTGAAGCTTCCTGGAGACTAAGAAAGAAGCCAGGAGTTATCTTCATTCAAAAACAACTCAAGGTATTTTATGTTTCATATGATGCTACTTAAGACTAAGCTAGTGAAACTGAACCAGTCTTATAAACAAGTCAGTTTCAAACTTCTTGTTGTAATAAGAGGAGCCAAAACACTTCAGAGAGAGCAGTGATACTCAGAGCAAAAGAGCAAAGTTCAACCTCATACTCAAGCAAAATTTAGCAGTTTTAGTCCATAGATGGTTATTTCAGAATGAATGGCATTGGCTCAGTTGATGGGGTTTGTGCAATTCTTTCATACTTTCACCAGGCCATCCACACTGGTAGAAGGAACAAGGCAACACCTCTCAAATGATCCCTCTTGCAGACCCACAAGTCTTACATTATTCATAATATAATTATTTGAATAAGTTTGATTAACAAGCCTAAGCAGGAGTGTTTGGGGTGCTAGTTAGCTGAATCCATATCTGTGGATTGCAATAAGCCACAGAAATGCATGTTCCTAGCACACAACACAACTATATGCTATACTATCTTCCGTGTTCTAATTCAGGTGTCCCAAACCTGCAGGCCATGGCCCACTAGCAGGCTGTGAGGGGATTGCAATGGGCTACGCCTACCCACTTGCCAGCTGCTCGCATGGAACCTAGAAAAGTTGGGGAATTATGGTCTAATTATCATGAAACACCCAGATCAATGCGGAGTGCTTTTTGCTTACAATGTAAAAGAAATACTGGGATACTAATAGTTTTACTAAGAGGCTACAATTGGTGAATGAATAAAATATTTTTTAAAATTACATTTTGTTGTAAATGTCTACAGATGAAACTTGAAAAATTAGAATATCCTGCAAAAGTTCATTTATTTCAGTAATGCAAGTTAAAAGGTGAAACTAATATATGAGATAGACTCATTACATGCAAAGCAAGATAGTTCAAGCCGTGATTTGGCATAATTGTGATGATTATGGCTTACAGCTCATGAAAACCCCAATTCCACAATCTCAGAAAATTAGAATATTACATGCAAACAATAAACCAAGGATCGTACATAGAACAATATTGGACCTCTGAAAGTATAAGCATGCATATGTACTCAGTACTTAGTTTGGGCCCCTTTTGCAGCAATTACTTCCTCAATGCGGCATGGCATGGAAGCTATCAGCCTGTGGCACTGCTGAGGTGTTATGGAAGACCAGGATGCTTCAATAGCGGCCTTCAGCTCTTCTGCATTGTTCGGTCTCATGTCTCTCATCCTTCTTTTGGCAATGCCCCATAGATTCTCTATGGGGTTCAGGTCAGGTGAGTTTGCTGACCAATCAAGCACAGGCATCCCATGGTCACTCAACCAGGTTTTGGTGCTTTTGGCAGTGTGGGCAGGTGCCAAGTCCTGTTGGAAAATGAAGTCAGCATTCCCATAAAGTTCGTCTGGGAAAGGAATCATGAAGTGCTCCAAAATCTCCTGGTAGACGGTTGCGTTGACCCTGGACTTAATGAAACACAGTGGACCAACACCAGCAGATGACATGGCTCCCAAATCAACACAGACTGTGGAAACTTCACACTGGACTTCAAGCATCTTGCAGTGTGTGCCTCTCCATTCTTCCTCCAGACTCTGGGTCCTTGGTTTCCAAATGAGATGCAAAAGTTGCTCTCATCAGAAAAGAGGACTTTGGACCACTGAGCAACAGACCAGTTCCTTTTTTTCTTTAGCCCAGGTAAGATGCTTCTGACGTTGTTTGTTGTTCAGGAGCGGTTTGACAAGAGGAATACGACATTTGAAGCCCATGTCCAGGATCCGTCTGTGTGTAGTGGCTCTTGATGCACTGACTCCAGCCTCAGTCCACTCCTTGTGAAAGTCCCCAACACTTTTGAATGGCCTTTTCCTGACAATCCTCTCCAGGTTGTGGTCATCCCTGCTGCTTGTGCACCTTTTTCTTCCGCACTTTCTATTAATGTGCTTTGATACAGCACTTTGGGAACATCCAACTTCTTTTGCAATTACCTTTTGAGGCTTTCCCTCCTTATGGAGGGTGTCAATGATGGTTTTCTGCACAACTGTCAGGTCAACAGTCTTTCCCATCATTGTGATTCCTATTGAACCAGACTGAGAGACCATTTTAAGGCTCAGGAACCCTTTGCAGATGTTATGGCTTAATTAGCTGATTAGAGTGGGACACTTTGAGCATAGAATATTGAACTTTTTCACAATATTCTAATTTTCTGAGATTGTGGATTTGGGGTTTTCATGAGCTGTAAGCCATAGTCATCACAATTATGCCAAATCACAGCTTGAACTATCTTGCTTTGCATGTAATGAGTCTATCTCATATATTAGTTTCATCTTTTAAGTTGCATTATTGAAATAAATAAACTTTTGCACAATATTCTAATTTTTCGAGTTTCACCTGTATTTAGGTTTATTTTTAACCACAGGAAAAAAGGATGCTTTAGAAATTCAGCAGTTATTTTACTGTGGTTGGTGAAACATGCAAAGTCACATTTTTAAGGCTCATGGCACACCTTCAAAAAGGAGCATGCAGGATGGCCAAAGTATGCAGCAAATGTATTTTAAAAAAAACCCTTTTAAAATAATTGTACTGCTTCTTTGGATTGTGCAGCATTTGTACATGCAAGCAACATGATATTGACAAAACATTTATTTATTCATTCATTCATTTCTTTATTTATTTGCCACCCGTCTCACCTAGAGGCAACTCTGGATAGCCTGATGAATAAATAGAGTTTAGCAATAATCCAAATCCAAACCACGATATCTGTCACTGAAAAAGGTGAGACTACTTGCTCTTACAAAGGATTGTGAGAATCACTTGCTCTTAAAGATAAAATCATCTTGAATAAACTCAGTTCTTTATGTCTTCCATAAACATAGCTATATTATTATTATTATTGAACCACTGTGGAAATAAGTTGTGATTATTTTCTTTCAAGGTATTTTTTTTAAATTCCTCTGTTCAATCCACGCCTCTGGAAGTTATTGTAGTCTCCCATATCTCTATGCCTAAGTAGGCATAGAGTTCATCAGAAGACTACCAGTTTCTGTAGTTACATACCTTCAACTCCCCTTTATTTAAACCTTCTATTGTATTTATATTCTCTCTCAGCTTGAAGTACTCAAAACGAACATGGTTATTGTTACCTAATTTGCCATACTTTCATAAATTACAACACATTTTTTTTCACCTTCTCCCCCCCCCTCCCAATACACACTATACACACACACACCAGACATAGCAGGTTGGCTCAATATTTTTATGGCTGCAGTCAAAAAAAAAATCAAACTTCGGTTTGCAGCAAGCTGAAAGGGTAGCTGGAAAAGGCCTTGTCAAAGCAGGATATAGGGTACCAATAAAGAAGAATATTTGTAGCTCGGAGTTGAAACGAAGGGTCCTTGGTGCTCTCTGAGCTAGATTATTTTCTTGCAGGTGTTTCATACTTGAAGCCTTGAACACATTTAACAAACTCTTTTAAATATTTGGGAACAATTATTCTTAGGAACATATCTTTTTCCCTAGATTTGAAAGTACTTGGACCATTGATATTAGAATTAGAATTCTTTAATGGTCAAGTGTGATTGGGCACACAAAGAATTTGCTTTGGTACAAATGCTCTCAGTATACATAAAAGAAAAGATACATTCATCAAGAATCAAGAATCATAAGGTACAACACTTAATGATAGTCATAGGGTACAATAAGCAATCAAATCATACTGGGAAACGATCAATATAAATCATAAGGATACAAGCGACAAAGTTATAGTCATACAGTCACAAGTGGGAGGTGATAGGTGATAAGGAGTGATGAGAAGATTAATAGTAATAGTAATGCAGACTTTGTAAATAGTTGAACAGTGTTGAGGGAATTATTTGTTTAACAGAGTGATGATGTTCGGGAAAAAACTGTTCTTGTGTCTAGTTGTTCTGGTGTGCAGTGCTCTATAGCATCATTTTGAGGGAAGGAGGTGAAACAATTTATGTCCGGGATGTGAGGGGTCTGTAAATATTTTTGCAGCCCTTTTTTTGACTCGTGCAGTATACAGTTCCTTGATTGAAGGCAGGTAGGTAGTAATTGTTTTTTCTGCACTCCTAATTATACTCTGAAGTCTGTGTCTGTCCTGTTGGGTTGCAGAACCAAACCAAACAGTTATAGAGGTGCAGATGATAGACTCAATAATTCCTCTGTAGAACTGTATCAGCAACTCCTTGGGCAGTTTGAGCTTTCTGAGTTGGTGCAGAAAGAATATTCTTTGTTGTGCTTTTTTGATGACGTTTTTTATGTTAGGTGTCCATTTTAGGTCATGTGATATAATAGAACCCAGAAATTTGAAGGTCTCTACTGTTGATATTGTGTTGTCAAGTATTGTAAGAGGTGGTAATATGCAGGGGTGGGATTCTACCAGTTTGCACCTATTCTCTAGAACTGGTTGTTAACATTCTAAGCAGTTCAGAGAACCAGTTGTTAGAAGAAATTACTGGCCTAATCCTGTAAAGAAGGCAGGAAAGAAACATTCTACTGTTCCTTACAGAAACTGCCTCTCTGTTAACCCTTATTACATTCTTGGCAGGACTAGATTTCCTGTCTCTGGAACTTCTCTGGAGTTTTCCCCCCCTCCTTTGCTGGTACTTTGCTTGTGTGGAATGACCATTGAAAAAAGTGACTTATGACCATTTTTCACACTTATGACTATTGCAGCATCCCCACAGTCACGAGAGGCCAGGCGAGGAGATGTGTCCCCCGATATGAGTGATTTGAGTTGGCCACGCCCAGCCAGTAACATGACCACCAAGCCATGTCCATCGAGTCACATGACCACCAATTAAGCCACACCCACAGAACCGGTTGTTAAAAAATTTGAATCCCACCCCTGATAGTATGGGAGGGTTTCTTTTAAAGTCAACCACCATTTCTACAGTTTTGAGTGTGTTCAATTCCAGATTGTTCTGGTTACACCACGAGGCAAGTTGTACAAACTCCTGTCTATATGTGGATTCAGCATTGTCTCAAATGAGACCAATCACTGTTGTGTCATCTGCAAACTTCAGTATTTTAACAGATGGATCATTTGAGATGCAGTCATTGGTATATAGGGAGAAGAGAAGTAGAGAAAGTACACAGCCTTGGGGGAGGCCCTGTACAGGTATTGGATGTGATTCTGCCTAGCTTCACCTGCTGCATTCTGTCTGTTAGGAAGCTTATGATCAACTTACAAGTGTGTTCAGGTACCGCTAGTTGGTTTAACTTACTTAGAAGAGTATCTGGAATGATGGTATTGAATGCTGCACTGAAGTCTACAAAGAGGACCCTTGCATAGGTATTTGGAGATTCAAGGTGTTGTAGGATGTAATGCAGATGTAATATAAAAAGATGTATACTTGTATATAGATATTTGTAACCAGATACAAAATTCTGGCTCAATGCAATGTGTCAAGTCACAGCCTTTGAACTAATTCTGGACAATATGATTTTGTCCTATAATTGTTCAATACATTGCTTAAAATGTGAATTGTAACATTTCTTACACAAGTATAATAAATATTGTATACTACCCTTATGTAGCACTGAATTTATATAGCTTTGAATTAGTATTTTTATCTTTATTAGATAGTTTCATATGCTTTTATTTTATTTATATATTTATTACATTTGTACAGCACCCAATCCCAAGGACTCTGGAAGTTGACAAAATAAAAGCAGAGAAAGATGACAATAAAACAATGCAACGTGACAGACAGATAGCAAAAACCAGACAATGAGACACACACCAAGAATGAGAGGCACTATCTCAAAAGGGCTCTTCAACCACCCTACCAAAAGATTGGGTGAAGAGTTTTCACAATTTTTTTAATATGTACTCATGTAGATGATTTATTTTTGGATGGAAGTTGTTCTAAGTTATTTTTAAAGTTGTTTTTAGATGAATTATTATATTTTATTGAGAAGAAACCACACTGAAACTGATATTTTGTCAAGATCTAGATGGGGGATGTGCTTCCTTTTGGGCACTCTCAAACTTTCTTTTTTTTTTTTTGTCTTTTTTTGTCTTTCATATCATCCACCATTGTATTCTTCTGAATCACCTGTGGGAATGACTATGAGCTCCAGGGGGTCTGGTCTCTTTTTAGTGGATGATTCCAGTAGATGGCTATAAATAGGGAGATTGCAACTCAGGGACATTTCCTATGTAGAGTGCTACAGGGCTCAGCTTTCTCCCTTCTACTTTTTAACATCTACAAGGAGCTGCTGGGAGAAGTCATCTTTCAGTGTGAGGATCATATATTAATAATATACAATTGTAGATTGCAGTTCTGGTAACACAGCTGACATTTTATGGGTTTGGGTGTCAAGAAACAAGCTAAAATTAAACCCAAGACAGACAGAGATAGACAGACAGAGACAGACAGCAACATGATGTTTGTCAGATTCACTGTTACCCCTTGAAGGGACAATGTTGTGCCAAGACAGTTGCCCAAAGAGACCAGATCCCTTGAAAAAACAAGCCCATAACTTGGGGTCCACCTGGACTCAGATATGCTGAATAGGTAGGTAGAGTCCATGGCCAAGAGGGTCTTTGCCCAGCTTTGGTGGGTGCGCCAGTTGTGGTTCTATCTGAAGAGTGGAGATTTTGAGGCAACATACAGTATATGTTCTCAATATTGCTACCACAATGTGTTCTAGATGGGATTCACTCTAAATGCTAGCTGAACTACCTATGCAATGAGCCCTGTCATAGTTACCAATGGGATTCTGGATATAATTTAATGTAATGGCCATAACATAGTGGAACAGTTTTCCCCAGGATGTTAGATGAACTGCAACATCATTTCCTTCCACAAGAACCTTAAAATAGAGCCTTTGAATGTAATTCCTTGCGAGAATACCATATATATTTATGTTGCTCTAATGTATTACTTTTATTTTTTGTAATTGTTGTATTACATAGTGCATATTGGCCACTCTATGGTGCAGAAGACAGGATTAGATGAATTCTTGACCTTGATCCAACAATGTTCTTTTGTTCTTGTTGCTGTATCCTAACAATTTTTATTGACTGTTTCCTAGTATGATTTGATTGCTTATTGTAACCTATGACTATTATTAAGTGTTTACCTTATGATTCTTGACTCTTGATGAATGTATCTTTTCTTTTATGTACACTGAGAGCATTTACACCAAGACAAATTCCTTGTGTGTCCAATCACACTTGGCCAATAAAGAATTCTGTTCAATGTTCTTTTGCTGCTATACGTGCACCAAAAGAGACAAATGCTTAGATAGCTGAAAGGGTTTGCAGAGGTCTATCTTTTCAGAAATTCAGCTGCTTTCAGCAAGGAATGGGAAAGAAGTAGGAAAAACTAAAAAAAAAAAATCCCACAAATCCAAGAATGGCCAAAAAAGTTAGATTACAAAGATTAAATAAATAAGAGAAATTAAAAAGATAAAGCAAAGTTCCAAATTGGAACTGTCAGACCACATCGGAAAGATCTAATGTGATCAGAATTTATATAATTCTACTCTATAAATTTGAACAAAAACATGGGTTTCTAAAGAATCTTCCAAGCCTTCATGCTGCTGTGTATTAGTCTGAAAACCACTGTTCTAGGAAATGATTAGTGTACTTGAAAATTCATGGCTTGCTGGGGAATTCTGGAAGTTGAAGTCCACCCATCTTAAAGTTGAGCTGTAGTGGCACAACGGCTAGAATGCAGTATTGTAGGCTGTTTCTGCTGTCTGCAGTTTTTCAGTTTGTTTCTCACCCGCTCAAGGCTTACTCAGCCTTCCATCCTTCCGAAGTTGGTAAAATGAGGACCCAGATTGTTGGGGGCAATTTGCTGACTCTAAAGTGCTTAGAGAGTAAAGCACTGTGAAGCAGTATATAAGATTAAGTGCTATTGCTATTGCTATTAAAGTTGCCAAGGTTTAAAAACACTGACATAGACTATCTGAGAAGATGTCCAATGGGTGCACTCTCAGGATCCACATCTGGAATCAAAATGGGGCTAACTAATAAATCCAAATGAAAATGACCCAGTGGCTGAAGAAATACCATCTTAACCAGAAGTTTGTGGCTGTCTTAGAGAAGAACCAACTAGATCAAGGGTCTTCAAATTTGGCAAGCTTAAGATTTGTGGACTTCAACTCCCAGAATTCCTGAGCTAACATGACTGGAGGAGGAATTCTGGGAGTTGAAATCCACAAATCTTAAAGTTGTCAAGTTTGAAAACCCCTCACCTAGATGAACAGAGTTGATTAATTTCTATGCACCAAACAAGAAACTGTAGCCTATATCCCAGAGACTTACTATATAGTAAGTCTCTGGGATACAGGCTACAGTTGTGTGTTCCTGACTAGCCTCATTAGCTCTTGACAGATAACTGAAAAACACTTCGCAATTGGGAACAATGATCCCCAGGTAAGTCATTCTGGAATTGGAATTGGGGGAATTTCAGGAAAAGCCACTTAATCATAAAAAGAACTGTGATGTGAGAAGCACAGAGCTATTTCAATCTATGCATGAAATTGTTGTATGCAAGTAAATATTGGGCATCTGCTGTAGGATCCAGACTAAAATGATGCAAATCACAAAACAAACTTATTAATAATATACAGTATAATGGACCTTAATGACAGTTAAGGGGGAGGATGCTGTTGCCAAGCTGCACAATATGTACTCTCCCCATAAACACTGGTGAAACAGGCACATAATCAATTCCTCTTGAATACACAGTGAAAATATTCTAAAACAATTCAATAACAGAGGTTTATTTTTTGTGGGGAAGGAGTAATAGCCCATCCATAAATGATTTGCTTTATTCCATAAATACACATAGTACCTCTCTCTCCCTCTCCTTCTCCTTTCCCATTTCCCTCTATCTCTCTCCCTCTCTATATCTCTCTCCCTCTCCCTCTACTTCTCTCCCTCTCCTTCTCCCTTCCCATTTCCCTCTATCTCTCTCCCTCTATATCTCTCTCCCTCTCCTTCTCTCCCTCTCCCTTTCCATTTCCCTCTATCTATCTATCTCCCTCTATCTCTATCCCTCTCCCTCCCCTCTCCCTCTCTCTCCCTCTCTCTATCTCTCCCCCCCCCTTTCTCTGTAACACAACATTACAAATAGCTGTCACTGCACCAAACAACTCTTTTTGTTTTTCTGCTTGTGTGCCATTTAACTCTACAATCATTAAATTCCCCAGCTTCACTGCATTAAAAAACAAAAACAAAAAAACCAGTGCTCTGACTGGGCATTAACTAATCTGTGTAAGTAAAAAAGCACATAGAGTGAAAACAAAGTCATGATATGATTACAAAGCTAGATTTCAGAAGCTAGGCATTCCTATATTAGAAAATCTCATAAGCGGCAGTCATCATTTGTATATGGAAATCATCTAGCATGCAGTTCACCTTTCATTGCCCCAGCAGGTCTGTCTTTATGTCATCCTGCAGGTGATTATGGAGCTGCTGTGACACATTTAGCTCACATCACTGCTCATTGCCATGAACACGAGAGGTGAAGGAAAACAATATCAGCTTTAGAAGCTGTCATCCATTCCATAGAGGGCAGCATTACCTCAAGATGGTAGTGTTCAATTTTGCTATTGCTCCAGTCAAAACCATAGTAGGAAAATTCCATCTACGGTATGGTTCAAGAGGACCACAGAAATCTTCATAAACTATGAAAAGGACACCTTGGGCAGACAGCAGCCCCAAAGTTTGTTTAACTGAGGTTCCTGCTTCGAATAGCAATAGCACTTATATACTGCTTCATAGTGCTTTATAGTCTTCTCTAAGCTGTTTACAGAGTCAGCATACTGCTCCCAACAAACTCAATCAATCAATCAACCAATCAAATCAATTAAACATTTATTGTCAATGCACAACATATGTACAATGAAATTGAAATTAGCCTCCTTGATGCTGACCCTGCAAGTCTATCATATTAAACCTAATTGTGGTATTTATGTTGCGTTCAGAAGTCTGACAGCCCATGGGGTCCTCTTTTTACTGACCTTGGAAGAATGGAAGGCTGAGTCAACCATGAGCCTGTTGGGATCGAGCTGCTGGCAGTTGGCAGAATTAGCCTGCAATATGGCATTCTAATCACAGTGCCACCACAGCTCATAGCAAACCAAAGGGTATCAAGCAATTTACAATAACTTTAAATATACCATGTTTCTTATATTGCATCCTGCCATTTTTGATAAATAGCATATTTTAGATGCATCTATAATAAAATTACTCCACTAAATTTAATGAAGCATCATGTTTGAGGAAAGCTGTCAGAGTAACCAGAAAGGAAAAAAATTAAAAATGAGATCATAAGAGAAAGAATTGGAAGAGAACCAAACATAAACTCCATACAAATACAGCAAGTTAAGTGGTTTGCTCATCTGGAGGGAATGTCTTGGGATTCTATACCATGCAAGGCATATATAGAAAGAGGAGAAGGTCAAAGAACACAAGTGAGACCCAGAAGAAAATGGAGAGATAACAAAGACACAGCATCAAATAACAATGGTTGAAGATACTAGAAGTGTAAGAACAAAAACTCTCCCTACATCTGAAGCAATAAAAGAAGTAAAGAAGAAAATTTCATCAGATAACCCTACATACATAACGAAGGAAGGAAGGAAGGAAGGAAGGAAGGAGACAGAGAGAGAGATTTTAATGGTCAAAGAAATAAATGAGAGGGAATTCAGTGAACAACTCCAAATCATTTAGTATCTTTCTATCCATTTATTTATTTATACTATCATGAGGGAAAAAATACATTTTTCCCAAACTACGCTTCTGTGTAATAAATCCAGATGTTCCTGTTCCCCTGTAGAATCTAAAAGTGTTCAGTACAATTCTGTTCTTTGTTTTACTGAAACCTGGCTTAATCCACAAATTCATGGGGACTACACCATACACATCCCAGGATTTCAGACATTTAGATCAGACAGAATTGAAGAGACATCAAGTAAAACAAAGGGTGGAGGATTTTGCTTATATATCAACAACAGCTGGTCTCGGGATATAACTATAATATATAAGTTTTGTGATGAAAACTTAGAGTCTTTACACATCAACTGCAAGCAATTTTATTTTCCACGTGAGTTCTCCTCATTTCTCCTAATAGCTGTGTATGTTCCTCCACAAGCCTGTGTAAACAAGGCATTACCAACTCTTGCTGATCAAATTATGGAGGCTGAAGCCAAACACCCAAGTTCCCTTCCCATCATTTTAGGAGATTTCAATCAAGCAAATTTAAGGAAAGAGCTCCCAAAATATTTCCAGCATGTAAATTGTCCCACCAGAAGCAAAAATACTTTAGACCACTGCTACACAACAGTAAAAGATGTTTATAGGTTTTTACCATGAGCAGCTATGGGACACTCTTGACCACTGCTGATTCACTTTGTACCTGCCTACAGACAAAGACTTAAAACCATTAAACCAACAATTAAATCAGTGAAGACTTGGTAGGATGAGGCAAAGCTGAAACTCCAGGCCTGCCTTGATAGCACTGATTGGAATGTTTTTGAAGATGCCTCTGCAGACCTAGATGAGTTTACAGATACTGTAACATCATATGTTAGCTTCTGCGAAGACTTATGTGTACCAACAAGGAACCTGCAAATATATAGTAACAATAAACCTTGGTTCACAGCTAAACTTAAGCAGCTATGTGGTTCCAAAGAGAAAGCCTACAGAAAAGGTGACAGAATGCTATATAACCAGGCCAGAAACATATAAACAAGAGAGATCAGAGCAGCAAAAAAGAAGCTACTCTGAAAAGTTAAAGAATCAATTCTCAACAAATGAACCAGCAAACATGTGGAAAACTCTTAAAAACATCACTGGCTCATCAGCAAACCTCCTTCCCAGAAGGAAATCAACAACTAGCAGATGACCTGAATGTGTTTTACTGCAGGTTTGAAAAGAAACTACAGCCACCTATCTCCACAACCCCCATCTCAAACACACCAACAACAGCCAAATTGGATGGAATAGCCAATGCATTCGAAGGCAGAAATAATCTTGCTAAGTTAGAAAAATGGGCAAAAAATAATGTAACAGAGACCCTACAAAATTAATCATTCAGGAAACAGGCATTCAAAAGCACAAGTACAGAATGAGGTAATTGAAATGAGAATTTTTGAAAAAGAACTTTGTCATTGATCATTTACTGAATGTGAGTCAGCAGTTATAGGAATTAAAATACCGCATATACTCGAGTATAAGTCGAGTTTTTCAGCCCATTTTTTGTGCTGAAAAAAACGCCCTCGACTTATACTCGAGTCAGATTCCCCTCTGAAAAAAAAATGGTGTGGAGCTCCGAAGCTGGGCAGCCGCTTCCCTGCTTCTGTGTTTCCTTTGCAACTTTTAAGCATGGGAGGGGGAGGCTTTTCTGAGCTTTAGGCTGAAAAAGCAATGCCAGCTGAGGTCGCTCCACTCAGTTTCATTTCCTCAGCTCCAGCTGCTTTCAGTCCACTCGGGAGGAGGGGGAGGGGGAGGAGGAGGGGGAGGCTTTTCTGAGCTTTAGGCTGAAAAAGCACCGCGAGCGGAGGTCGCTCCACTCAGTTTCATTTCCTCAGCTCCAGCTGCTTTCAGTCCACTCGGGAGGAGGGGGAGGGGGAGGAGGAGGGGGAGGCTTTTCTGAGCTTTAGGCTGAGAAAGCAACGCAAGTGGAGGTCGCTCCACTCAGTTTCATTTCCTCAGCTCCAGCTGCTTTCAGTCCACTCGGGAGGAGGGGGAGGAGGGGGGGAGAGAGAGAGAGAGATATCATAAGAACGGCTCTTGGTTTTTTCTTGCAAGGGAGAGAGTGACTCCTGCCTACCACTGTCATCATCATCATCTTTTGCGTTAGTGAATCAATCAAACCTTTCATGATAGTGAGATCGTTTCCCAAATTTCCCTTAAATCAGGGAAGAAATCAGAAACAAACCTTTGGGCTGAGAATAAGCTTGTTCCTATGATGCCATTTTTGTTCACTTCAGTGTGAAAAGTGTGAAAAAACACACTTCTTTTTCTTCATCTTCTTGTTCCCTATTTACTGGTCTCTTTCAAAGAGGAAATTGTGAACATCAAACTTATTCTCAACTGTCCTAGTGAAAGTTTTTATTGGCATCTATTTTTATTTTTGAAATTTACCAGTAGCTGCTGCATTTCCCACCCTCGACTTATACTCGAGTCAATAAGTTTTCCCAGTTTTTTGTGGTAAAATTGGGTGCCTCGACTTATATTCGGGTCGACTTATACTCGAGTATATACGGTAAGCAGTTTTGTCAATTTATTGTGGTACCAGCTGTGGACTTGGCTAAAACAATCCCACATTAAAAATTAGATATGAGTGTTATATACATTTGCTGAAGGCTGATTTATTTAATAAGGTACAAAAAGAAATATTTCACAAGAAGAGTTCTCCACTCCTCTACTCGTTGCAGAATACCTTATGCCACCAGACTTGAAATTCTAAACCTAGAAAGCCTGGAACTATGCCACCTTCGGTCCAATCTAAGTATAGTATATAAAATCATACACTGCAATGTCCTTCAGCTTCAATACTTCAGCTTCAACCATAACAATACAAGAGCAAATAATAGATGCAAACTCAAGATTAATTGCACCAAACTTGATTGCAGGAAATACGACTTCAGCAACAGAGTGGTCAATGTCTGGAATACTTACCTGACTCTGTGGTTTCTTCCCCAAACCCCAAAAACTTTAACCTTACACTGTCTACTATTGACCTCACCCCTTTCCTAAGACGTCTGTAGGGGGGGGTGTAAGCACACCAATGTGCCTACCGTCCCTGTCCTATTGTTTCTTTTTATTTTTCTTATATGTATCCATGTATTCATAACTATGTTTATACTTATACCTATTAACTTGTAAACAATTGACAAATCAAATCAACAAACAAACACCAGTAAAAATGCAGGTTAGTTTATTAAAATTATACTATAGTAAGAAGTTATGCTTTATACAAGGTAACTCCTTCTTGCTTAAAAGTCTGTGCTGACCAATTGCCCCCATCGTCACCCGAATCTTCAACAGATCACTAGAGATGTGCTTCCTGCTTCAAACGTTCTACCATCATCCCAGTGCCAAAGAAGCCCTCCATCAAGGAAATGAATGACTACAGACCAGTTGCTCTAACATCTGTAGCTATGAAAATCTTTGAAAGGCTTGTGCTGTCCCACCTGAAAACCATCACAGATCTGCTGTTAGATCCCATGCAGTTTGCATACCAAGCAAAGAGATTGACAGATGATGCTGTTAACATGGCTCTGCGTTACATCCTACAACACCTTGAATATCCAAATACCTACACAAGGGTCCTATTTGTAGACTTCAGTTCAGCATTTAATACCATCATTCTAGACACACCTCTAAGTAAATTAAACCAACTAGCGGTACCTGAACACACTTGTAAGTGGATCATAAGTTTCCTAACAGACAGGAGGCAGCAGGTGAAGCTAGGCAGAATCACATCTGATACCTGTACAATCAGCACAGGGGCCCCCCAAGGCTGTGTGCTATCTCCACTTCTCTTCTCCCTATATACCAATGACTGAATCTCAAACGATCCACCTGTTAAAATACTGAAGTTTGCTGATGACACAACAGTGATTGGTCTCATTCGAGACAACTGTGAATCTGCATACAGACAGGAGGTTATACAACTTGCCTCATGGTATAACTGGAACAATCTGGAACTGAACATACTCAAAACCATAGAAATGGTGATAGACTCCTATACTACCACCTCTTACAATACTAGACAACACAATATCAACAGTAGAGACCTTCAAATTTCTAGGTTCTACTATATCGCATGACCTAAAATGGACACCTAACATCAAAATCATCATCAAAAAAGTACAACAAAGAATGTTCTTTCTGTGCCAACTCAGAAAGCTCAAACTGCCCAAGGAGCTGCTGATACAGTTCTACACAGGAATGATTGAATCTATCATCTGCACCTCTATAACTGTCTGGTTTGGTTCTGCAACCCAACAGGACAGACACAGACTTCAGAGTATAATTAGGAGTGCAGAAAAAACAATTACTACCCACCTGCCTTCAATTGAGGACCTGTATACTGCACGAGTCAAAAATAGGGCTGTGAAAATATTTACAGACCCCTCACATCCAGGACATAAACTGTTTCAACTCCTTCCCTCAAAATGACACTATAGAGCACTGCACACCAAAACAACTAGACATAAGAACAGTTTTTTCCCGAAAGCCATCACTCTGCTAAACAAATAATTCCCTCAACACTGTTCAATTATTTACAAAGTGTACACTACTATTACTGTTAATCTTCTCACCACTCCTTATCACCCATCCCCTTCCATAACTGTTTTCTAGTATGATTTGATTGTTGATTGCACCCTATGACTATCATTAAGAATTGTACGTTATGATTCATGATTCTTAATGAATGTACCTTTTCTTTGTGTATACTGAGAGTATTTACACCAAGACAAATTCCTTGTGTGTCCAATCACACTTGGCCAATAAAGTATTCTATTCTATTCTATTCTATTCTATTCTATTCTATTCTATTCTATTCTATTCTATTCTATTCTATTCTATTGAGCATAAGAGACAATCTGGGACATGGGTTGGAAAGAAAAAGAACCAACTTCTCTTTAAAATGCCAGGAATAGCTAACTAGATAGATAGCTAACTAGATAGAGAGAGAGAGAGAGAGATACATACATACATACATACATACATACATACATTACATCCTAGATCTGCCTATTGTGCTTCTAACTGATGTTCCATCCAAACATCAAAAGGTGATCACCTCAATATAAATGAAAGGAGAAAGGAATAAAAGGAGAAAGGGGGAGGAAGAGGAAGTGGAGGCACATTACAAATGATCATTGATGTACTGAATGAAGTGGCTGAGCAAACAGAAGACAGAGGACTTTTGCTGTGGCAATGTTTGGATAGCCTGAATCTCTATTTTTTTTTTTATCATAGAGATGCTCACCTAATTATGCACTTGCTCACAGGCATTGACCAGCTAATGTCATCATCATATACACTGTTGCAGTAGCTAATTATACACACCTGAAAAACAATAAAACAAAGAATGAAAAATGGCATTGTCATTCAGTTTCAATATACTCAGCATTCCTCTGTATTGCTTTGATGGCACTTGAAAGTGCTCATTGAACTGAGAAGAGGAATACAAATGTAAAATGATACAACAAAACTTCATGCATGTTTTTGTTAAAATGTTATTCTTTTTAAAAGTACAAATAAGTGGCAGGCAAAAAAATGTAATCTTGAACACACTCAGGAATCTGAAATTATGAACAAGTCATCAAAATATATCTGGTTCAATTGCCACCTGTAATCTGTGGCATTTCTATTCATCCCTTTTAAAAATAGGTTTTCAACTCAAAATATGCTAGCCTGATTTAATTTTTCAAATATTATCCCAACCTAATCAAGACTCCAAAATTTTTAATCATGTTCCGACCTTTACTGCAGAATACAGCAAAGAGAGGTCCAAATGGTTAAAAGCCAGACTAGATTTTCATCTGATTCACCTGTATTTGATGAGCACAGTTCAGGGATCTTTGTAAGTGAAAAGGCAGAGCAAATAAAACAGACATGCTCTTTTAGGCAGCATTTTTTAAAGAAAGTTCTCTAAAAAAAACTCTTCATTTAAGATCCTTTTCCACTTCAAAGGGAAAGAAGTGGCATCTCTTGATATCAAAATTTGAATTGAATCTGGGTTAGAGAAATCTTTATAGAGCTCATGGCATCACGATGTCATCATGTGATGTATCGTAACTTTCCCCTCCTTCACTAAACCGGGGGTGGGGTGGCCAGTGCGTGACACATCCAGCCCACAGGCCATGAGTTTGACACCCTCATTATAGAACATGTATCTCTCATGTTTGAAAAAGTTGAACCATTGGTTGATCATGCCAACGGTTCTTCTTAGATAGGTAGGTTTCTTGTTCAATGCAGGCTTAATGCAAGTGGTAGATGGGGAAAGAAAAATAATGAAAAAGGAAGGGATCATATACTTTCCATCCATAGGAGCCCCTCTTTTTATTGTCTAGGAATCCAGGTCTGTTAGCTTTTTATCCAAATAGTACAGAACATTGTTAATCTCTGTTCAAGTGAGAAGAACTTATTCTCCATGTGTAAGTTCTTTGCAAGCCCTGTCTTCATAAATAAAAGAATCAACAACTCTGTAATACAAATAGGAATATCCACTAAAAGAAAATATATATAGCTTAGGGTTAAACTATGTAATCCTTGGTAGTCTCTGAGCAAACAGTGTTTGCTTCTGAGTTTGGTTGTTTCCTTGCAAACATTTCATTACCTGACTGTCTAAGTAAAATCATCAGTGCTGGTAAGTGTGAAGTTTACAATACTGTAATCAATACCTAATCAAAACAATATCCTAATCAAGGATCTATCAAGAAAAAAACCATATCCCTTCCAATGCTTGCAGTGCAAGCTACTGTACATAAACAGAATAAATCTCACACTTAGCAGCACTGATAATGTTACCTAGTTGGATAATTAAACAAACATCAAGGACTCCACAGTTAGAAATATACTTTTGTCTGATTTTGTAGCTTGAATTATTATGAATTATTATGATCCACAGTTATTCACAGCCTTTGTATCATTAGGAATAATCTAGTTAGTATCTCCTCAATAAAGTCTTGTTCAGGGAATTAAGACCCTAAACATGCATATTTCAGAACTTGATTTTGTCTCTGAAAGTACACTCCCTCAGACTTTGTACATATGAAAAAATAATCAATTCAATGAAAGGCAACGCAGTTGAATTTCTGTGGTATGTAGAATAAATTGAGAAAGGCTTAAAATATGTATATTCCAGAGCAAAGGGCCATAATAATTCTCATATAATGATATCCAAATTTCTTGTTATATCAGTCTTGCAGTTCAGAAGCAATGTGCTTGTAAAATAATTATTTATTTCAAATATTCTCTAAGCAACTTAACAGCACAGCTATAATATACTGTGGAATTCCTTCATAACACAATATCCAGGGGTGGGATTCTACCAGTTCGCTCCTATTCACTAGAACCGGTTGTTAACATTCTAAGCAGTTCAGAGAACCAATTGTTAGAAGAAATTACTGGCCTAATCCTGTAAGGAAGGCAGGAAGAAAACATTCTGGTGTTGCTTACAGAACTGCCTCTCCTTTAACCCTTATTACATTCTTGGCAGGACTAGACTTCCTGTCTCAGGAATGTCTCTGGAGTTTTTTCCCCCTCCTTTGCTGGTATTTTGTGTGGAGTGACCATTCAAAGTTACAATGGCACTGAAAAAAGTGACTTAGATCATTTTTCACACTTACGACTGTTGCAGCATCCCACGGTCATGAGAGGCCAGATGCGTGCCTTGATGTGAATGATATTGAATTGGCCACACCCAGCCAATAACATGACCACCAAGCCATGTCCACCCAGTCACATGACCACCAAGCCACACCCACCACTTAAGCCACACCCACAGAACCGTTTGTTAAAAATTTGAATCCTACCTCTGACAATATCCTATTTTTATCAGATAATCTTCAGCAAGATGGGCTTGTTTCTAGACAGTTCTAACCAGGATAAATGCTGTCCTGAAAATTGGAAAGGTTGTATCTCCAAACTGAATGATGCTATTAGGAAAGAATGTGCTTAATTATTGCATTATTATTTAAGGGCATTCAAAGAATTCATGTCATCAAAAATTCAAAAATTGCTCAGAAAATATAATAAAATCCACCAATAAAAAAGTTAAAATAATAAGAGGTTACAGGTAGGGCCAGTATGGTGTGGTGGTTAAGGCATCAAGCAAGAAATCCAGAGACTATGAATTCTAGTCTTATTTGAGGTACAAAACCAGCTGGTTAACCTTGGGCCAGCCCCAGGAAGTAGAAGGCCAGGGGAAGATTCCAAAAAGATTCCAAAAATCTTACCAAGAAAACTGCAGGAATTTTCCCAGATTGCAGTCAAGATTGACCAGAAGGAACCATTTACCAAAATTAATGCTATAGATCCAAGTAATCAAGCACACAATTTATGGAATACCCTACAGTATTACAGTGGGATCCTTTCTCTTAAAAAAAAAAATCCCTCCCACATAATGATCCAAGCATCCTGGGGTGCTATACTGCCTTTAACCAGACTTCAGGGAGTTGTAGCACAAAACTGGCATCTCCTAAAAGGATCTCCCATTTCTTCCCATCAGCAGAAAAAGCAGATGCTAAAAAAAACCAAAATTAAGTGAGAAATAGGACAGAGGCCCAATTGCAAATGTCTGTTCTTCAGAATACGCAAATTTACTCTGACTTTTGAAAAATACAAGCAAGCAATTGATCGACAACTAAAAAGTCACACACAACAGGCATCATATAAATACCACACACAGAATAGCCCAGAGCACACATTCTGGTGAGAGAGAGGATGGGCTCCAGCACAAATTCGCAAGCTTGGAAGACAAAACCTCTGGTCTCAGTGACTAACACAGATTGGATCCTATGATGTTATCCTGGGACATGTATATTTGCCTTCATTTACAAAAGGTAAACTGTTTGGCATAATCTACAAATATTCCACAACTGTATTTTCCAAATCCTCTCCTGCATTCTACCTCCAAAACAATTAAATCAACCCATTTTCTTTCTTTCTTTCTTTCTTTCTTTCTTTTTTTCTTTCTTTCTTTCTTTCTTTCTTTCTTTCTTTCTTTCTTTCTCTCTCTCTCTCTCTCTCTCTCTCTCTCTCTCTCTCTCTCTCTCTCTCTCTCTCTCTCTCTCTCTCTTTCTTTTTAAAGCAAGCATCTAACATTCCCCCCTCCCCCCAAATTCAACTACCCAACCACCCATTTGAATAAACTGCTGTACAATGCCCCGGCTTTTGAAAATGTAGCTGTTAAGTTCTGCGCATGGGCGCAAGGAATGGAGACGAGGACATGAACATTGAACTTCAACTCTTTATTAAACATTCTGAACAGAGCAAAAACCTAGGGCAGCAGCAGCACTTTTATAGGGCAGGCTGCTGATCTAGTAACCAATGAGAAACGTGGAGTGTTAACCCCTTGAACCAATGAGAGTGGCTCGTTAACAGCCAATCAGATTCTCCTGAACGGACCAATCCGATATCGCTATTATTGGCCAATCAGAAGTGCAGGATTAGAACCCTGCTTTTTCTAAAGGTTTGATAAAACTTTATTTAAGCGTTTTATTAGTTCATAACAGTAGCGATATAGACCTCATTTATCTTTCATTTTACGAACCTCCTATTTTACTTGCCTATCTGCAATCGAGGCTGCAGGAAGCGACATATTAACACATTCATAATGGAGAATATTGCAGAGTAGATCCAACCATGAGCACACAGGAAACCAGGCAAAATCTTCTGCTTTGTGACAAATAACTAAGATCTTATAAACAGGCACAACAGGTGCCCTTGCTTTCAAAGCCTCTGTCTCATTCTGCCACCATAATAGCGGCTGAATGAAACAAGAATGGTTTCTCTAAATTCAGCCTTTGTAATCTATAGATATATGTAGAGCAGCTTGACACTTGAGTTTGGACGTGATCTACCTTCTTGGCACCCACAAAGAGAAACACACCTTATTTCATTCTAACCTCAAGGCACATTTGTTTCTCTATTTTTGTTCTCTTTCTGTATGCCACCAAGCAAAGAGGTAAATTATACAGCTCACTTTCTCCAAAGACAAAACGAATTGATGAGAAGTGGGATCTTTCAGAACTGTACTTCAAATGTCACTCTCTCAGCAGGAGAAGAATAACAGAGTGTTCTGCTTCAAGTTCTGCCTTCAACATTCAGCACTTTCTTATAAGGCCAAACTAACATTCCTCTGTTAGTGATTTTAAAAGTGGATCTTCACATTATTAGAAAACCAACAACAAATCATTGCAAGTCTTTCTGGGGAAAAAATTGAGCTTGAAGGTGGGATGCAAAATGTAAACATGACAAAAGGTGCATTTCTATAGTCTGTACTAACAGCCTAATCAAGGAACTATAAAAACCACACCCACCAACACTGACAGGGTCAGCCACTGGTATATAAACAGAGGGAAAGGCCTACTCCCTCCAAGCACTGATTATATCTTCTATTCCAGGGGTCCCCAAACTTGGCAACTTTAAGAATTGTGGCTTTCAACTCCCAGAATTCTCCAGCCAGCTATGCTGGAGCTATGCTGGCTGGAGAGTTCTGGGAGTTGAAGGCCACAAGTCTTAAAGTTGCCAAATTTGGAGACCTCTGTTCTGTTCATTCTCCTTCTCCTCCTCCTCCTTCCGTGTCTAGGTCAAACTTTAAACTGCCAGAATGAAGATACCTTCTTGGCTTTGTCATTGCCCCAAAATAAGTCATTATCAGTACATGTTTCTAGTAGTAGCTTATATACTAGCAGATAGGCCAGGCTCTGCATCTCTCCATGTTCACACAGCGTGTTGTTATCTGCTAAGAGCCTTCACTTCAGCATATTGGTTTTACACTTAGGTACTCCAACTCTCAAACTGCAGTATTCAGGTTCTCTGAATAGTATGAGAGAAGTCGGGTCCTTCAGCCAGATACTTCTTTCATGTTATTCCTTGCTCAATGGTCTCCTTCTTCCACCTTTTAATTTATATTTTGTTCTTGGGTACCCTCAAGAATGTTTGTTTTTGCCATAAAGCTGTTCCTAGATCTGAATCAGTGAACTTGGGGCATATATCTGTCCAAATGATGTCCAGGATCATTCTTTTGCTTAGTTCTCTCACTGTCTGCGGCTACATCTCTCCTGATCTTAGGTGGGGCATTGTCAATGGGAGGGTATATTTTCTCAATTGGAGTAGGTTTGAGACATCCTGTCACACAGTGTACTACCTCACTGATGGTTGTATCAACTTGTTTTGTGTGTGCAGATGCACCCTACACTGGAGCAGCATTTTCTATTGCAGAGATGCTCAAGGCCAAAACTGATGTTCACAAAGTATATGGTTGAGATCCCCACGTGTAGTTTGTCAATTTTCTGATATTATTGTTCCTCAAGCTGTCTTTAGCCGTAGTGTCCAGGCAAGGCTGTTTAAAAGAGTGTCCACCAAGACACTTTGGTGTTGGACAGTGCTGTAGCCGGTTTCCTTGCCACATAACATCCAGCACTGATAATGTTTCTGTCAAAGCTGACCTGACTGAAGCCATCTTGGAGCTTCAGTGTTGCCACACTGGAGCTGAGGGATAGGGGTGGAGGTCTTGAGATAGCTGGGACTTTGTAGTCAAAATAAAATAATTTCTCTTGGGAACCAAGGACATTCTCACACCTGGTCAGAGGAAGGACGAGTGATGTCACCAGGCAACCAGACAGCACCTTGATTGGACCATGTGACTGATCATTTGGGTAAGGGAAAAAAACTTTTACTTTTAATTTGGTGAAAACTGCGGAATGTTCAGAGTTGGTTTTCACCAGCTTGTGCCAATATGACATATCAAATAAAACTATTCTTTGAGGAATCTACCTGCCTTGGAGTTTTGTTTGCTGTGGGTTTATTACTTAGAACCCTTACAGTTTCTTAGTAAGGGGTCCTTGATGCTCTCTGAGCTTGGTTGTTTTCTCCAAGACTTTTTATTACTCAAACAATGTCAGTGCAAACAACTGAGCTCAGAGAGCACCAAGGACCCCTCATTTCCAGCCTGAGCTATCCCCACCCTCATTCCCCACCCGAGCTGCAGATATTTGCTATCATTGCACTGGTGGCTCAGTGGCTAAGACACTGGGCTTATCGATCAAAAGGTCAGCAGTTCAGCGTTTCAAATCCCTAGTGCCGCATAATGGGGTGAGCTCCTGTTAATTGTCCCAGCTTCTGCCAACCTAACAGTTCAAAATCATGTAAAAATGCAAGTAGAAAAATAGGGACAACTTTGGTGGGAAGGTAACAGCGTTCCGTGTGCCTTTGGCGTTTAGTCATGCCTATGAAGACGTCTTCGGACAGTGCTGGTTCTTTGGCTTTGAAATGAAGATGAGCATCGTCCCCTAGAGTTAGGAATGACTAGCACATATGTGCGAGGGGAATCTTTACCTTTATTCTGTTTCTTTCCCCATTATGCTTATCATCCAGCAAACGCTGATGCTCGTGGGTTGGTAACCACATGGCAAAGCCATTGGTAAATGTTGACCAGTTATCTCTCAGTAGAGTTCTTTAACAGTAATGCCCTACCCATTCACAATGGTATACTGATGCAATGTGATAGAAGTTTTCAAACAGAAAGTTACTCTCAAGAAATTTCACCACTTCATTGATTAGAACTGATCATTTTGCTGTCCTAGGTCCATCTGAAAAGAAGTGAATCATGTGAAAAGTATGAAGGCTGATCATAGAAGATATTAAGTAAAACATTCCCCATATATTTTTGAAGAGTGACATGGCTTACAAATGGCTGCATTCTGGCCTAACCATGGATCAACCATATTTTGATAATCACCGATATTGTAGATCACTAATAACTTGGTGCACATTCTGCTCAACCTCTCTTCCTGTTTCTTTCTGCTAGTGAAAGTACTGGAACAAACCACAGGAATGTCTTTTGCTAGTTTCCTTATCCTGACTCGTCTTTCCAAATTAAGACTCTTAGCTTGTGTCTCCCAAATGATCTATCACCCCAAAAACAGGATGTAGAATAATGGATGTATTATATAATCCTTAAATATAGTTATAATCCTTATTATTCAGATTTCAGTTGAATATTAGGAAACTTTCCTTAATATTAACAGTAGTTTGATGGTGGAATCAAAGTGTTGGCTCTCATTTTTAGCTCACTTAAATAATCTTCAAAGCCCTGAGAGGTGATTGAAGAACTGATGGCGCAGTTGCTTTGCAAATTAGTCAGCATTCACTTCTGATTCTAAGCTTGAATCTTAATTGCCTTAAGTTTCTAATCTCTCCATGCTATGGCTCCGCATGAGTCACTTATTTTTACCAATTTTCTTAAATGTATCTGCATGTGATAATCATAGCAGCCATCTGACCTCCAAAAAATAAGTATAGAACTGAAAAGTAATAAAAGCTTCTTTCTCCCTCTTGAATTCTTTGTTTAAAAAAAATTCCTTGTCATGTCCCATAGGATGCCATATGGCATTGCTGATCAAATCACCAAACTGTAGTAGGACAATGTAAAGTTGTTTTGTATCTTATTGCTTTTGATACTTTGGCAATAATCTTTGCAATTTGTACAAACAATTCCCAGGTACTGGCATTCATAGTAATATGTTCTCATCATAAAGTTAGGCTTTGTCATCATATTTATTAGAAAGCTATATTTTTCAGTTCCCAAATATTTTCACACTTCACTGGGATGAGGAAAGCAATTTTTTACATCTGCCACATGTTATTATACTGACTTGGATTAGTAATACAGTGATAGAATGTATGAGGAGCCAATGAGATTAAAATAACAGATAATAGATAATCAGAGTTGGAAGGGACCTTGTAGGTCATCTAGTCCAACCCCCTGCCCAAGAGGAGACCCTACACCAATTCCGACAAATGGCAGTCCACTCTCTTCTTGAAAGTCTCAAGTGATGGTACTCCCACAACTTCTGAAGGCAAGCTGTTCCATTGGTTGATTGTTCTCACTGTCAGAAAGTTTCTCCTTATTTCCAGGTTAAATCTCTCCTTGTTCAGTTTCCATCCATTATTCCTTGTCTGGCCTACAGGAGCTTTAGAAAATAGCTTGACCACTTCCTCTCTGTGGTAGCCCCTCAAGTGTTGGAACACTGCTATCATGTCTCCCCTGGTCCTTTTCTTTACTAGACTAGCCAAGCCCAGTTCCTGTAACTGTTCCTGTAACCTAATATTCAAACTGTAATGAAAAAAACAAGGAAACTTTAGTGGTTTTGTTCTGCAATGGCAAGAATCTTGTTGTCAATTACAAAATAAGCTTCTACAGAATAATAATCTACATGCATACATTTTTTGTTTATTATTGATTATATTATTTCCTCTTTCTTCACTTCATGAATGCTTATTTATTTGGCCAGAACAAATTAACTCCAAGCAATGCCCCTACATTGCCTCATAATAATCTTGATAGAATAAGCAAAAGTTCCTCATTCAGGATACTTGAAAGAAAATTTAGAAATATTGTCAAACACATAATGTTGTTCACTAATCTTGCATGATAGACTTGCGTCATATAAATGAGCTCACATACATAGATGTTCCATTATCGGTCACTTCTATTTCAGACATGTATATTAACAATTGATGTGCTGTCAGTCCTGAAGCCCTGAAATTCATACTTTGAGGAACCTCCAAGCCTCAGAGTTTTGATTGCCTTGGGTTTGTTATTTGGAACCTGACATGTGCCCAGAGGTGGACCTCTAGGGGTTCGCAGGGGTTCGGGAGAGCCCCATCTAAGATTCTGTGCAGTTCAGAGAAAGCCCAAATCTCACTCCTGGCTGGGCCTGTCCACTCCGCCCCTCTCAAGAGTCCCCACGAGGCTCGTTTTGGATACAGGTAAGTGCAGGACTCAGGGAGGGTGAAAAATGGGCCTCCTGGAAGTTTGGGAAAGCCAGAAATGAGCCTGTTTCTGGCTTCCAGAGAGCCTACAGAGCCCGAGGAGGCCATTTTCACCCTTCCAGAGGCTTGAGGAAAGCCTCCCAAGCCCAGGGAGGGCAAAAACACCTCCCCAAAAACACCATGGTGTAGGAGGCCAACTAGGCCCCATCCTCCATGGCCACACCACCACCAACTGGGCAGAGAACCTGTTGCTAAAATTTGTGAAGCCCACCCCTGCATGTGCCATCTAAGCAATAGCAAAAAATAAATAAAAATCTCCAAATTTGCCCAGCAAATGAAGAAATCAAAAAATAAATACAAAGTCAACTGCCAGGATTCCCCAGCCAGCATAGAGTTGAAGCCAACACATTTTAACATTGGCAAGGTTGAGAAACACTGCACTAGATAGATAACTGGCTATTTAGAAAGTCTGTTTAGAAAGTAGAGGGGTTGCTATCTTTGTTGCTGACTGCCTGTTAAGATCACATATGAAGGTATCACTGAATTGAAGCGGATCAAAGTAGCTGAATTTCATTGTGTCTTGTTAAGTACTTGGACATGGGTCAGAGTAAATGGAGACAGCCTCTGAATAGTGACTTTCAGCTCTTTATTAGCATAGTGACTTCTCTAAACAACAACAGTGAACCCTGCCTTATATAGGCAACCTTTGTGAGAATAGCGAGCTATGAATGCAAGTACTTTAAACCAATAATAATCCTCTGTTAAGGGCCAATCGGATTCCTAAGAACTAGCCAATCTGATCTGGCCGCCTAACAGCCAATCAGAAGTGCAGGGCCAGAACCCTGCACTTAACCTCAAGCTCATATTTATTTAACTATGGTACATACATAACACCCCTTCCCCCTGGCTTCTTAATTATGGTGTAGTTATATAATCCTTTAAGTAGGATGGTTGTCTTTTAAGTCTTTCGGATTTTCGTTGGACTGGTTGATTGCAATCCTGTTGAGGTAGATTGTTGTTTGGCAGTGTCTCTGCTTCTTGCTCAGGTGCAATTTCTTGTGGTGCAAACAATTCTCCTTCCTGCTCCATTTCTTGAGTCTCACTTGATTCATTCCTCTCTTCGAGCAGGTTCCCTGGAATGTCATCTTCTTCTTCTGTACCTCCCCCCCCTCGGTTTGGTCATGGGGGAGTTGTTGACTGGCCGTTATGAGTCGTGACCGTAATTGGTCGATATGCCGTTTCCACAGTCTATTGTCACAGCATTTCACTACGTGGGATTTGGGGCCGGTCACTCGTACTACCGTTGCCTCTATCCATAACGGGTCGTCTGACAAGTTCCGTGCATAAACGCGGTCTCCTACCTGGAAAGTGCGACAGCGGCCACTGGATCCTATTGGCTTTTCCGGTTCGTAAGCAGGGTGCAACCGGTCGAGGTGGGAACGGAGTCTTCGTCCCATCAGTAGTTCCGCGGGAGTTCTGCCGGTGACGCTATGTGGAGTTATGTGTTGCAAAAAGAGAATTTGGTTGACTTTGTCATCGATATTGTCATAGTCCATTTTTTGCAAAGTCTTTTTAACAAATTGGACCATGCGTTCCGCTCGGCCATTGGTCGCAGGGTGCGCAGGCAAGGTGAGCGTATGGCGGATGCTGCGGTCAGCGAGGTACTGCTCGAACATCAATGCCGTGAACTGTGGCCCGTTATTGGATACCAGGACGTCAGGCAATCCGTGGGTTGCAAAGAGTCTATTTAGGATCTTAATCACTGCTTCAGAAGTTGTGGCTGTCATACGATGAACTTCTAACCAATTGGAATATGCGTCGATTATCAGCAGGAAGGTATATCCTTTGGTGGGCCCCACGAAATCCAGGTGGATTCTGGACCAGGGTCCACGTGGCGTTTCCCATTCAGTAGGCATGGCTTTTGGTGGGGCGTTGCTGGCTTGTTGGCAACTGGTACACGCTTTGACCCACTGCTCAATTTGCCGGTCCATGCCCGGCCACCATGCGTAGCTTCGTGCGAGTGCTTTCATCCGCACGATGCCGGGGTAGCCCTCGTGCAGGGTTTGTAGTAGCATCTTCCGGAGTCGTTCTGGGACAACGACTCTATCGCCCCAGATGACACAGCCTTTTTGGGAAAAAAGTTCAGTCTGTCTTGCTTTAAATGGCGCGAAGTCATCTGGTACTTGGTCCAATGGCCATCTGCGTTCTACCCAGCCTAGGACTCGAGCTAGGGTGTGGTCTTGTTTGGTTTCTCTCGCGATGTCTCGAGCGGTCATAGGTGGCGAGTTGAGTGTTTCGATCTGCAACGTGGTTGCCGTTGGTGCCGGATCGTCGAGAGTCTCTGGAAACGGTGCTTGGCTTAATGCGTCGGCGTGGGGAATGGCTTTCCCCAGTTGATATTGAAGGCGATAATTGTAAGCAGCAAGGAATTCTGACCATCGGGTCATTCTAGGGGATAATATGTAGGGGGTTGGCTTGTCCCCGGCTATTATCCCTAGCAATGGTTTGTGGTCAATTATAATGGTGAATGTCCTTCCATACACATATTCATGAAATTTTTTTACAGCTGAAACGATTGCGAGAGCTTCTTTATCAATTTGTCCATAGTTCCGCTCTGCATGTGAAAGAGTCTTCGAAAAGTATGCAACAGGGGCTTCGTTCCCATTAGGCAGTACATGACTCAAAATGGCGCCCACTCCGAAGGGCGAGGCATCGCAGGTTATAACTAATGGTAAAGTCTTGTTATACTGCATAAGTACAGAGTCAGATGTGAGCAATTTTTTAACATTCCGGAACGCTTGTTCTTCCAGGTAACCTCATACCCACAATGCTTTTTTATCTAATAACCGGTGTAGCGGTTCAGCAACAGTCGCCTTATGCGGTAAAAATACATTATAAAAATTAATGAGGCCTAAGAATGCCTGGAGATCGGCCTTTTTACGTGGCCTGGGGGCATTTTTTATCGCCTTTAATTTACTTTTGGTTGGGTGGATGCCCTGGCTATCAATCTGATATCCTAGAAAGTCAACACTGTCAGTATATAAGTGATATTTATTTTTTTTCACCTTAAGTCCTGCCTCTTGGAATTTTTTAAGAACACTTTTCAAATGATCCTGCAAGATTTTTTTGGTAGGGGCTGCAATTAATACGTCATCAAAATACGGAACCATGCCCTTGATTCCCTGTAACAAACTTTCCATGAGGCTTTGGAATATCCCCGGGGCTACACTAACCCCAAATTGCAATCGAGTACATTTAAAAGCACCTCTGTGCGTTACAATTGTTTGGGCCTGAGCCGTCTTTTCATCCACTGGTAGTTGTTGATAAGCTTGAGCTAAATCTAATTGAGCGAAAACCTTTCCGCCCCCCAAGGAATGGAGGAGGTGCTGCACCAGCGGAACTGGATACGCATTCTGCTGTAGGGCGTGGTTTAAAGTGGTCTGGTAGTCCCCACAAATTCGGATTGACCCATCTGGCTTAATGGGCGTTACAATAGGGGTTTCCCATGGAGAGTGATCGATGGGCTTCAACACCCCTTGAGCAATTAACTTATCGAGTTGTTCGTCGATCTTAACTTTAAGAGCGAATGGAACTCGACGGGGCTTCAAGTGAATTGGGGCTACTTTTGGATCTAAACTAAATGAGATTGGGGTCCCCTTATACTCGTCTAAACGGTCCGCGAAGACGTCACTGAACTCAGAAACATGGTCTTCCTCCCACTCACAACCACCGACTCGGTTCACGCTGGCCACCTCAATGCCTAGTGGCACGAACCATTAGAGGCCTAATAGACTAGGCCTATCTCTGTCGATGATCGTTAGAGGTAAGTACGCTGTATGTTTTTTGAAGGAGACTCGGACTCGGCAGGACCCGACAACAGGGATTCGATTTCCTTGGTAGTCCTTGAGGATAAGGCGTTGAAATTGGAGGTCTTGGCATTGGATTGTGGGGATAAGTTGCTTGAGTGTCTTCCAAGACACCATCGAGAGGGACGATCCCGAGTCGACCTCTATGTGGCAAGGCTGGTTCTCGATGGCTATCGTGACTCGAATTTTCTTAGTGTCCATGACTGAGGCGTGACCTATAGTGATAGTATGGTGAGCCTTTTCTTTTTGCAAAGCTCGATTTCTGTAGGAGTAGTTTACTGGATCTCGCCTTACAGGACGGTTTCCTGTCGATTGTGATAGTTGGCCCCTTTTGAGGCCTGGCTGGGTCCTGGTAAGCTGCAGCAGACCCAGCTGATGTGGCCTCGTTTCCCGCACTCATGGCAGAGTGCATCGCAGAATTTCCATTCGGCCCTGGCATGGTTTGCTCCAGAGCCAGCGCAAGGGCGTAAGGGCTTCGGGTGAGGATCCCGGTCGGACCGCAGTCAATGGACCCCTTCTTCGTCGCTGTCTGATGACAAAGAGAGGTCCTCGTGGTGCGTCGTGACAAGCTGCCCTTCTGAGTTGGGTGAGATTTCGCCGGTTGGTTGTGTTGCTGAAGTGCGGCTTCGCCGTAATTGTGCAGCTGACTTTTTGGTCGCCTCCGCAGCCGTGACTTCGGCGATGGCGTCAGCAAGGCTGATGTCGCCTTTCGCCATCAGCTTGCTCTGCACGCCTAGTGCATCTAATCCCAGAATTACTCGGTCTCTTAGTGCTTCTTCTAAATCGGCGAACCCGCAGAGGCCTCCTAAATTTCAGATGTCTGCCACGAAATCGGCCACGCTCTCTCCTTTTCGCTGGTTCCTTTGATAAAACTCGTGGCGTCTCAGGAGTGTAGGCACGGTTGGTGCGTAATGATCTCTCAGGATGGGCTCGAGGTCGTCCCAGCTCATGGCTTTCACTTCTCGAGGTTTGGCGAGTGCTTTTGCCATTTTAAAAACAGCCGGGCTGCAGTGCGTCAGGAACAGTGCCCGCTTTTTTGCTGGTATGGCGTCCTTCAAATTATTCGTCTCAAGAAACATTTGGAAGTGATCCATGTAGGATTCCCAATTCTCTTGGTTTGGATCGAACGGAGCGGGTGGTACGATGCTGCTGGACATGGTTTCGTTGTTGGCGTCGTCTTCCACGTGCTCGGTCTTGCTTCCTGACTTCTTAGGTTCAGACGTCTCCAAATCCCACCTTCGTCGCCAGTGTTAAGTACTTGGACATGGGTCGGAGTAAATGGAGACAGCCTCTGAATAGTGACTTTCAGCTCTTTATTAGCATAGTGATTTCTCTAAACAACAACAGTGAACCCTGCCTTATATAGGCAACCTTTGTGAGAATTGTCCAATAGCGAGCTATGAACGCAAGTACTTTAAACCAATAATAATCCTCTGTTAAGGGCCAATCGGATTCCTAAGAACTAGCCAATCCGATCTGGCCGCCTGACAGCCAATCAGAAGTGCAGGGCCAGAACCCTGCACTTAACCTCAAGCTCATACTTATTTAACTATGGTACATACATAACATGTCTTGCCTGTAGCCATCTCCAAAGTTTGATTGGCATGGTCTATCCCAACCTTGAAATTCCCGATTGACACTTTGAAACCCAATAAAGCAATGAAGAGAGCAGCTCAGTTGTCGGCAAAGATTCCAGAGTGTTATTTATGGCAAGATTTCTTACTCTATCCATCTTGCTTTTTTCTTTTCGGTTCCGCATTATTTGTCCTTTTCTTCTTTGTTAATCTATCCTCAAATGACTAACCCCCCAAAAAAGGAAGCTGGAAAGGTGACAGAAAGAAACTCAAGGCTACTTAAACATATCTTAAAGCTTCTTTAAAAAGAAGCTCGAGGCTACTTAAACTCATCTTAAAAATCCCCACCGATTAAGTCCCAACGTTTGATGTTAATAGGGAGCATCATGCAGTTTCCAAAGATCTAACAAGACTGATTCTATTTCAGAGTTCTGATTTAGGCACTAGCTACAGCTGGGAACCAATGCCCTCATCAGTTGGTGTCACTGGCATCTCTGAAAATTCCCAAAGTGTTCAAAAGTACAAAAGCAGAGATTGATAAAAATTTTTAAAAAGGCCCAGCAAACTGTACATCAAACTAAGAAAGGCTCTTTTGATGTCTACCAAGAATTGTATTTGTTCTCACTGTTGCACTTCACATTCTAATCATGTGAAATGAAAGTCCTTCACTTGGTCTGTGTAGACAATAATAAAGATGTCAAACCAATCCCTCCCAGATTTGACTGAAAAGGGGGTTACAAATATATCTTAGTCTGTTGTGAGACTGGCAGCTTCATTGTTCTAAGTAAAAACAATTAGTCTTTGGGTTTCTCCCCTAAACATAAAAATCAGCTTTTTTTCCCCCTTCGTCTTTTCTTTGTTATAAACAGCATGCTGAAATAAACTTAAAATCTCAAAATCTTCTTTAAATTGTTTGCATGAAGCACTGCATTTACAGAAGTGTCATTTTGTTTAGTTTTGTGCGAAGAAAACAAATCAATACAGGAATGTGTTATTTTGGGTAAGAATTTAATCAAAATAGTATTGTCCTTGTGCTGTTTTTTTCTCGGAGGGACTCAGTACTCTTGAATTGGAAGGTTTCTGGACTGAAGCTTAACATCTGGGGTATCTGGCTAGGGGATGCCCACATCCAAACAGTTCATGCAGGGCTTTGTTATTTGTTTAATTACTGTTCAAAGTTACTCTCAGGGTTACAAGTAACACACCCATAACAATCAAAACTCTGAGGCAGTTGGATTCCGCAATGAATAGATTTGTTGGATATGTCATATTGGCATGAGCTGGTGAAAACTGACCCTAAATATTCCTGTGGTTTTCACCTAATTAAAAGTAAAAGTTCTTTCACTTTCTCCAAACAATCAGTCATATGGTCCAATCAGGATATACAATCCAGTTGCTCGATGACTCCAATTCCCTCCTTCTGAACACCTGGTGAGAATGTCCTTGGTGCTGTGGCCCAACAGTGGTCAGCGGAGTAGGCAGCAAATTTGGACAGTGAAGAGGTTGGGGAGGAACAGGGCCAGTCTGGGAATCTAAGGAAGGCTCTGAAGAGTGCTCTGTGTCAGAGGCAGATATGGGGCCAGGGCCATCTGACAGTTATTAGCTGCCTTCGGTGTCAGATATCAGTGAGGCAAAAGAACAGCTGGAGCCTCTTTCCAGTGTATGCATGCACAGAGTTGCCAGACGAAGGGAACAGCTGAGGAACAAGGGCCAATTTGGGAGTAAAGCCACAAGTGGATGGTGAATGGCCCCTCCCCTAGAGTATAAAATAGGAGCGAAAGGGTAGTGGGGCTTTGCAGGAAACAATTAGTTCATTCTGGCATGCTTGCCAAGTATTGCAGCATCTGAAAGATATTGGCCTGGCCCCTCTCCAAGCCTGATAAAGGTTTGTAATTGAGAACTAGTCTTGAAAGACTGTTGGCCGGGACTTTATTGGAGAGAACTTTCATTGTAAATCAAATAAAAGGGATTTATCGGGCCGAGGATTCAGCTTTGTGTTGTTGGGGGAAGCCTAGGTCAGAACACGTGGTTCCTAAGAGAAAGTATTTTATTTTGGCTGCAGCACCCCAGCTATCTTTACTTCCCGCTGCCTCTCTCACAGCTCCAGTTGTGGCAGCACTGAAGCCCCAAAATGGCCACAGCCAGGTCAGCTTCAGGGTTGACAGTTACAACAGTTACTGAAAAAAGTAACTGAGGACTGGTCCTCACATTTACAACTATTGCAGCATCCTCACAGTCACGTGATCAAAATTCGGAAGCTTGGCAACTGGCGTTGTTCCAGTCTGGTAGGTCATATGACTACCATTTGTGCTTCCTGTTATGTTCTGTGCGTGGCACAAGAAGCAGAGACGAGTCGATGAACAGTGAACTTCAACTCTTTATTTAACATGGTGCAACAGCTCTCCCAACAGCCTCAACAGCCCCCCTTTATAGAGGCAAGCTCTTGGGTATTTAGCCAATGAAAACACAGGAACGTTAGCTCTTTTTAACCAATGAGAAAGGCTCGTTAATAGCCAATCAGATTCTCCTGAACGGACCAATCCGATATCGCTATTCTCGGCCAATCAGAAGTGCAGGGCCAGAACCCTGCACTTTGCTTTAAGGTTTCAACAAACTTTATTCAAGCACTTTTATTAATTCACAACACCCCTTCCCCCGGGTTCCGTTTAAGGGGTGCGGTAACGTAGTCTTTGAGGTAGGCAGGTTCTTTTGATTGTCTGTTTGATTTACGCTGTCCTCCCGGTATTTGTCTAGAGTCTTGTTGGGGTAGGACGTTATCTGGTGAACAGGGTGCCTCTGATTCTGTATCTAAACTTCCACTACCATTAATGTCCTCGATATCTCTTTGAGGTGAGTTAACCCCTGTCCCCGTTCCTTCTTCACATGTTGAGTTTGAGCGGTCGTTTGTTCCGCTTGTGCCTTCCGCCATTCCAAACCCAGTTTCCTCGGCGTCTCCTCCCCCCTCAGTTTGGAAATCACCGGAATCGCAGACCCCAGACTGCAGCCTTGAACGCAGCTGATCAATATGGCGTTTCCATATTCTATCGTCGCAACATTTCACTCGGTATGATCGGGGTCCGGTTACTTGGATTACAGTTGCCTCGACCCATAATGGGTCACCATAAAAGTTTCTCGCGAAAACCAAGTCGCCTACCTGGAAATTTTGGCATTTCCTGCTGTATCTGTGTGGTTTTTCAGGTTCGTACGATGGGTGTAGTCGGTCCAGGTGGGAGCGGAGTTTCCGTCCCATCAATAGCTCAGCAGGAGTTTTGTTGGTGATGCTGTGTGGAGTGATGTGCTGCAAAAGGAGTATCCGGTTAATCTTATCTTCGATATCGCCATAGTCCATTTTATGTAGAGTTCTTTTGACGAATTGTACCATGCGCTCGGCCCTTCCATTAGCTGCAGGATGCACCCGTGAAGTTAGCACATGGTGAATACTGCGGTCCACTAGATACTGTTCAAAAGAAAGCGCGGTAAACTGGGGCCTGTTGTCAGATACCAGAACGTCCGGTAATCCGTGTGTTGCAAATAATCTGTCCAATTTCCTGATGACCGATTCGGTTGTTGTATTTTTCATCTCATGGATTTCGAGCCAGTTCGAGTAGGCGTCCACTGTTAATAAAAATGTGTGTCCATTCGAAGGTCCCACAAAGTCCAGATGAATATGGGACCATGGTCCCCTGGGTGTTTCCCATTCTGTTGGGGTTGCTTTCGGTGGGGCATTGCTGACTTCCTGGCATTTGGAACAAGTCTTTACCCAGGCTTCGATCTGCTTGTCTATGCCCGGCCACCACGTGTAGCTTCGTGCGAGTGCTTTCATGCGTACGATGCCAGGGTGGCCATCGTGCAAAGTTCTCAGTACCGCTTGCTGTGATCGCTCTGGGACAATGACTCTATTGCCCCAAATGATGCAGCCCTTCTGGGAAAACAGTTCCGTCTGTCGATTTTTGAAGGGAGCATAATTGTCAGGGATTTGGTCCAATGGCCATCCACGTTCTACCCAGCTGAGGACACGTGCTAAAACGGAATTGCGTTTAGTTTCAATCGTGATATTGTGAGCTGTCAGCAGTGGTTTTTGGAGTGTCTCGATCTGCAATGTTGTGACGGTCGGAGCAGGGTCGTCAACGGTTTCTGGAAGCGGTGCATGGCTTAATGCATCAGCGTGGGGAATGGTTTTCCCCGGGCAGTGTTGCAACTTATAATTATAGGCAGCCAAGAATTCTGACCAGCGAGTCATTCTGGGAGATAATATATAAGGGGTTGGTTTATCTCCCGCTATTATTCCCAGTAAAGGTTTGTGGTCAGTTATTATGGTGAAAGCTCGCCTATAAATATATTCATGAAATCGTTTAACAGCAGATACAATAGCAAGAGCTTTCTTATCGATTTGACTGTAATTGCATTCTGCTTTTGACAGTGTTTTTGAAAAGTAGGCAACAGGGGCTTCACTTCTGTTTGGTAAAACGTGGCTCAAAATGGCGCCCATTCCGAAGGGTGATGCATCACAAGTAACAGTTAAAGGCAAAGTTTCATTTTATTGCATCAGAACAGTGTCGGAACGCCTGTTCCTCTCGGTGCCCCCAAACCCAGGTTGCTTTTTTGTCTAATAAACGATGTAGGGGTTCGGCTACGGTTGCCTTGTGAGGCAGGAAGACGTTATAAAAATTGATAAGGCCTAGGAACGCTTGGAGATCAGCCTTATTTCGGGGTCTTGGGGCATTTTTGATTGCCTTAAGTTTGCTATCGGTGGGGTGAATGCCCTGTTTATCTATTAAATATCCTAAAAATTATACTTGATCAGTACATAGTTGACACTTGTTTTTCTTAACTTTGAGACCCGAGTCTTTAAATCTCTGAAGAACCAACCCCAGGGGCTCCCTTAGTATTTCTTGAGTCGGAGCAGCAATTAAAACATCATCAAAATAGGGGACAACGCCTTTTATCCCTTGTAATAGTCTTTCCATCAAACTTTGAAAGATTCCCGGGGCCACGCTTACTCTGAATTGGAGTCGGTTACATTTAAACGCACCTTGGTGCGTAACGATCGTTTGAGCCTCTGCCATTTTTCTGTCTATAGGCAGTTGTTTGTATGCCTGGGCTAGATCTAGTTTAGCAAAGACTTTTCTGCCCCCCAGGGAATGGAGAAGGTGTTGCACCACCGGTACCGGGTAAGCGTTTTGCTGCAGGGCGTGATTCAGGGTGGCTCGGTAGTCCCCACAAATTCTTAACAATCCATCCGGCTTGATGGGTGTTACGATTGGGGTTTCCCAGGGAGAATGGTCGGTTGGTTCTAACACCCCCGGGCTATTAATTTATCAAGCTGCTCGTCAATCTTTGGTTTAAGGGCGAATGGGACTTGATGAGGCTTAAGGTGGATGAGAGCTATTTCGGGGTTGAGGTTAAATGATATCGGGGTCCCCTTGTACTCACCTAGTTTGTCTGCAAAGACATCCTGGAATTCTTGGACAAGAGCCTCTTCCCAGTCGTTGCTGCTGGTTCGGTGAATGCTGGCCACTTCAATTCCAAGTGGAGCGAACCATTGGAGGCCTAACAAGCTAGGCCGATCCCTATTGACTACGGTCAGGGGTAGAGATGCGGTACGATTCTTAAATGAGACACGAACTTGGCTGGATCCCACAACTGGAATTCGATTTCCTTGATAATCTTTGAGTATGATTCTTTGGAATCAGAGGTCTTGTTGCCGGACGGTAGGGATGAGTTGCTTGAGGGTCTTCCAGGAAACCATCAAGAGGGACGATCCTGAATCGATTTCTATCATACAAGGCTGGTTTTCGATGGCCACCTTCACCCAGATCTTCTTGGCGTCCAGTGATGAGGCGTGACCAATCGTAATAGTTTGGTGTGCCTCTTCTCGCTTCATTGAGTGGTTTAGGGGTCTGTTTCTGTAGGAGTGGTTGTTCCATTGGTGGTTCAAGGGTTCTCGCTTTGCAGGACAGCTTCCTGTAGATTGGCGATAGTTAGCCCCCCTCAGGGTTTGGCTGGGTCCTTGCTTGCTTCTACAGACCCGTCCGATGTGGCCTCTTTTCCCGCACACATGGCAGAGCGTGTCAAGGAATTTGCAGTCTGATCGGGGGTGGTTTGCCCCACAACCAGCACATTGGTACTGCGGTTTCTGGCATTGGTCTCGTTCAGACCGGAGCCGGTTGACCTTTTCTTCATCGCTTTCTGATGATGATTTGAGGTCCTCGTGGTGGGCTGTCATTGCCTGTTCTTCTAAGTGAGGTGAAACTTCGCTGACGAGTTGGCAAAGTGGAGCGTGGGTGCAGCGCATTCGAGCAGCCGACTTCCTGGTTGCTTCTGCTGCAGTAGCATCAGCGATGGCATCTGTAAGGCTAATGTTGCCTTTCGCCATCAGCTTACTCTGCATGCCTGGAGCATCTAATCCCAGAACTATTCTGTCTCTCAGGGCTTCTTCAAGGTCAGCAAACCCACATAGGCCTCCTAGATTCTGGAGATCCGCTATGAAATCTGCAACGCTTTCGCCCTTCCGCTGATCTCTCTGGTAAAATTCATGCCTTCTCATGAGCGTTGGTACAATCGGTGCATAGTGGGCCCTTAGCAGGGGTTCAAGGACGTCCCAGTCCATGGACTTTACTTCTGCCGTTTTCGCTAGTGCTTTGGCCATCTTGAATACGGTTGGCCCGCAATGAGTTAGGAATACCGCCCGTTTCTTTCCGGTGGTGGCATCCTTCAAATTGTTGGTCTCCAGAAACATCTGGAAGTGATCCATATATGAGTCCCAGTCTTCTTGTGCCGGGTTGAATGGAGCGGGTGGTATGACGCTGCCGGACATGGTTTCGCTGTTGGTGCATTTCAGCCACGTGCTCTGTTATTGCTCTGTGGTGTTCAGTCAGCTCTGACATCTCCACATCCCATCCTCATCGCCAGTGTTATGTTCTGTGCGTGGCGCAAGAAGCGGAGACGAGTCGATGAACAGTGAACTTCAACTCTTTATTTAACATGGTGCAACAGCTCTCCCAACAGCCTCAACAGCCCCCCTTTATATAGGCAAGCTCTTGGGTATTTAGCCAATGAAAACACAGGAACGTTAGCTCTTTTTAACCAATGAGAAAGGCTCATTAATAGCCAATCAGATTCTCCTGAATGGACCAATCCGATATCGCTATTCTCGGCCAATCAGAAGTGCAGGGCCAGAACCCTGCACTTTGCTTTAAGGTTTCAACAAACTTTATTCAAGCACTTTTATTAATTCACAACACTTCCAACAAGCAAACAACTGCTGTTTAACACTGTAGGAAGAAAGTCATAAAATGAGGCATGATTCACTTAACAACCTCTATGCTTAGCAGTGGAAATTCAGATCCTAAATGCTTTTGTAAATCAAGGACTACCTGCACTGAAAACATAGGAGTCCTAGGGCTGGCAGAAAATAGGAAGTCCTAGGATGATTTGAAAAAAAAAATTAAAAAATTAGTTTCAGACACACAGAATTACAGGCTGCAGCCAGTCTGTAGTTTAGATTTGTAGTCTAGATTCATCCAGTTTTGGTCACCACACCATAGAAAGGATGTTGAGACTCTAGAGAGTGTGCAACCAGGATGATTAGCGGACGAGAGACTAAAACATATGAAGACGTTAGAGGAAGAAAAGGACCAAGGGAGGCATGATAGCTGTATACCAATATTTGAGGACCTGCCACAGAGAGGAAGGGGTCAAGCTATTTACCAAGGCACCCAAAGGCCCGAGAAGAAATAATGGATGGAAACTGATGAAGGAGAGATTCAACCTAGAAATAAGGAGAAATTTTCTGACAGTGAGAAAAATCGCCCAATGGAACAGCTTTGCCTTCTTAAGTTGTGGGAGCTTCATCACTGGAAGCTTTCAAGAAGAGACTGGACTGCCATATGTCAGAAATGGTGTAGGGTCTCCTACTTGTGTGTGTGTAGGAGGGGTTGGACTAGATGACCTACAATGCAGTGGTGGGATTCAACATTTTTACTGCCAGTTCTGTGGGCGTGGCTTGGTGGGTGTGGCATGGATTGGCGGGCGTGGATTGATGGGAGTGGCAGGGAAAGGATACTGCAAAATCTCCATTCCCCCCCCCCACCTCACTAACCTGCTTTCCAGCTCCGTTCTCCTGTGCAGGGCAACCAAAGAAGACCCAGCCGATCAGCTGGGACTCAGGAGGCAGAGAATAGATGGAGGTGGAGCCAATCAGAGGTGATATTTGCTGATTCTCTGAACTACTCAAAATTTCCGCTACCGCTTCTCCAGAACTGGTCAGAACCTGCTGAATACCACCTCTGCTACAAGGTCCCTTCCAATTCTGTTAATCTGATATGTCTGGATTTTCCTTTCTGTTGACTCTTATGATTCCTTTCTGGCTCTTTTTCCCTGGCTTCAGATCATTCCCCGATCCCTTCAGCTTTATTCCAGTAGCACCTCCTCCCCACCCTCGAAGAAGATCTCCCCCTTTTCTGTCTATTGCCCCTGGATCTGTTTATAGCGCTTCCTTTTTTCCTCTCAAAACCTCAGTGTCAGTTTGAGATAATTCTCAGGAGTTTAAACTTTCCTCCCATCTGAATTTCCTCTGTAACTTTTAGGTGCCTAACTTATACACCTGTCAGTCAGATCAGTAAAAAGGAAAAAAAAAAAACATTTTCCTTCACAGTAATTTTTTTGTTTCAGGGCAGTTCCTCCTTCTGCATACCTGCCCTCCCCCTTTAAGTGGTGGCATGGGGATTTTGCCTTCCTTTAAAGCTTAATTGTTTGAGCACAAAGAGCTTGCACTATTTTTTTTCCACATTTAGGCAAGAAATCTGCCCCTTGGAGGTGATACTGAGTTTTTTAAACCTGTAAGATTAAAGTGCCATCTGGTTACTTTCTATTATTTCAAGGGTTTGGTGATACGGAATGCTTGGCACCTTTTCAAATATTCAGTGCATATCCTACTTTACACAATTGCTAAATAACAGGGTTGAAAGGGACCTCGGGAATCTTCTAGTCCAACACCCCTTCTCAAACAGGACGCTATAAACCATTTCAATAGCTACCCAATCTCTTCTTTATAAGCCTTGTGATGTAGCATCCATAACTTCTGAAGTCAAGCCATTGCACTGACTAATTGTTCTCCCTGGCAAGAGATTTCTCCTTAATTCTAGGTTGGATCTCTCCTTGATAAGTTTCCATCTGTTACTTCTTGTTTTGCCCTCAGGAGCTTTGGTCAACAGCCCCTCAGATATCAGCCCTTATCTTTCTCATACTAGACATTCCCAGTTCCTGCAATAAATCTTGAGTTGTTCTCCCCATTAAGATTTTCATTAATGGAATCCTTCCCAAGTTCAAAGTTTGTTGAGATCATTGCTCTTGAAGTCTAAGATGGTAGATTGACTTGGTTCTATTGTTCATGTCTTGCTTTATGTTATTTTCCCTATGCTACTGCAACAATGCTTTCTTAGTATTAACTCTTTCAATGAATATAATACAGAATGTATTCCATTCCTATAAATTTGTCCAAGTACTGCAACCAAACTCATATCAGATACTCCTATATATCCTGTAAAAGATAAATAGCAATAGCATTAGCCATAGCACTTAGACTTAAATACTGCTTCACAATGCTTTACAGCCCTCTCTGAGGAGTTTTATAGAGTCAGCATATTGGGTCCTCATTTTACCAACTTCAGAAGGATGGAAGGCTGAGTGGTTCGAACTGCCAAATTGTAGGTAGCTGGCAGTCAGCAGAAGTAGCCTGCAGTTCTGCATTCTAACCACTGCACCACCACTTAAATCAAAGTTAACTTCTTTTAACATAGGATTTGATGATGCAGTTTTTAAAGTCTCAAGTGCATTAGACTGGTCATTGTACTTTGTTTGTTAAGCTCCACCAGCACTTGAGCTTGTGTGGAAAAATGGGGAATAAATCTTCTCCTGTATGCTATCAATCCAAGGGAAGGTCACCTTCCTTGGTTGTTGATATTGTGTATATAAGATCGACTGAACGTTTCTTCCATCAAGTTTAGCTCCTTTACTGCCTACAATAGACCTAAGGTATCCTAAATCTTTGAATTCCTTTGGGTTGATGCTAACATCTCCTTGTGTATTGGTACTAACTTGCCTTAAATGTTCTAGCTATTCTTGCCAGAACTAATATAATAATGTTATCAAGATAGGCATCACAAAGACATCATTTTCCTAACAGAAATGTCCTTAAATGCTGGAACTGTTTTTTGTTCTAGTTAGTTCCAGCAATTGTCTTTATCTCTCTACCCTCTAAATAAATAGACATAGTGTAGCTTTGGTTTGTCTTCCCCCTATTACTGACTGATTGCATCTTGGCCACTATTTTATTTGGTCCATGCCACTTAGTTTGTAATTTACATTCAGTATTAAGTAGTAGCAAAATAGAGAGCCAGTCCATAGTGAATAAAGCACCTAGACTACAAAATGGGAGATTCTTGTCCTGCCTTAGGCAGGAAATCAACTGGGTTTCAAGCACAAAGTATTCAGCAGGTTCTGAGTAGTTCTGGAGAACCGGTTGCGGAAACTTTGAGTAGTTAGGAGGACCAGCAAGTATCACCTCTGACTGGCCCTGTCCCCATCTACTCTCTGCCTCCCAGGTCCCAGCTGATCAGCTGGGTCTTATTTTGTTGCCCTGCAGAGGAGACCAGAGCTGAAAAGCAGGTTAGTGGGGTGGGAAGGGAATGGGGATTTTGCAGTAGACTTTCCCCTGGAGTGGGGAGGGAAGGGGGACTTTACAGTATCCTTCCCCTGCCATGCCCACCAAGCCAAGCCAAGCCACGCCCACCAAACCACACCACAACCACCAAGCCACACCCACAGAACCAGTAGCAAAAATATTTGAATCCCACCACTGAAGAGGACTATGTGTTAAATTTTAGCTCAAAATTTATTGTTCAAGCCTATACACAAGAACTAGTCAACTAAAGTTCAATACTAAATTGGCACAAGATAAAGTCAATGGAATTCAAGAGGGGTTGGACTTAGTCCTTTGTGGCAATGCAGCAACTCTAAGCTGATGATGCATTTAACTCAATCAATCAGAATAGAGCTGGAAGAATCTCCAACCCCTTGCTCAAGTAGGAGACCTTATACCATTTCAGGTAAGTGTCTGTCAGTCTTTTCTTAAAAATCTCCAGTGATGAAGTATGTACAACTTCTGAATCCAACTCCACCACCACAGGTTTGCCTACTCTTCTGCTCCTATACCTATATTCAGCCCTAGCAAGAAAGACAAGGGCAAACCATTTCCAAAAAAATATTGCCAAGAAAACTGCCTGGAAATCAAAACAAAAACATAAGGACTACACAACTCGATCAGGGCAAAGCAATAGATGTAATATACATAGACTTCTGTAAAGCCTTTGATTCAGTAGTACACAACAAACTACTCCTAAAACTAAAATCTTATGGTATCTCTGGAGAACTGCATAACTGGATAGAAGCATTCCTGTCAAACACACAACAAATGGTCAAAATTGGGAATGTCCTATCAAATTCTGTACCTGTCAATAATGGTGTCCCCCAAGGCAGTGTTCTAGGACCAACTCTCTTCATACTCCACATAAATGACCTCTGTGATCATATTAAGAGCAACTGCGTTCTTTTCACTGATGATGTTAACCTATTCAACACTACCAACAATACTGCTACCCTTCAAAAAGACCTTGACTATGTATCAGAATGATCAATCAAATGGCAACTTCAAATCTCAACAAATAAATACTCTGCCTTACATATTGGCAAAAAAAAAATCAGAAAATAAAATACAGGCTGAATAGTCAAGATCTTGTTGATGATCCAAACTCTGTCAAGGATCTTGGAGTACTCATCTCTAATGACCTAAGTGCTAGAGCCCACTGTTACTACATAGCCAAAAAGGCATTAAGAGTTGTTAACCTAATCCTGCATAGCTTTTTGGTGATATCACATTACTAACTAGAGTATGCAAAACATTTGCTAGACCAATACTTGAATACAGCTCATCAGTCTGGAACCCACATTACATATCTGATATTAATACAGTTGAGAAAGTCCAGAAATATTTCACAAGAAGAGTTCTCAATTCCTCTACTAGTTGCAGAATACCTTATGCCACCAGACTTGAAATTTTAGACCGAGACTACCTAGAACTACGCCGCCTTCGGTGCGATCTAACTTTTGTGCATAAAATTATATATTGCAATGTCCTACCTGTCAATGAATACTTCAGCTTCAATCATAACAATACAAGAGCAAACAATAGATACAAACTCAAGGTAAACTGCACCAAACTTGATTGCAGAAAATACGACTTGAGCAATAGAGTGGTCAATGTCTGGAATACTCTACCTGACTCTGTGGTTTCTTCCTCAAACCCCAAAAATTTTAACCTTAAACTGTCTACTATTGACCTCACTGCTTTCCTAAGAGGTCTGTAGGGAGCATGCATAAGCACACCAACATGCCTACTCTCCCTGTCCTATTGTTTCTTTTTTTTCTTATACGTATCCATTTCATGTATTCTTAACCATGTTTATACTTATACCTGTTATCTAATAATTGCTTGACTAAATAAATAAAGGAAGGAAGGAAGGAAGGAAGGAAGGAAGGAAGGAAGGAAGGAAGGAAGGAAGGAAGAAAGAAAGAAAGAAAGAAAGAAAGAAAGAAAGAAAGAAAGAAAGAAAGAAAGAAAGAAAGAAAGAAAGAAAGAAAGAAAGAAAGAAAGTTAAAACTGACTCAAAGGCTCAAAGAAGTCCCTCAAAATTAATACTGCAACTGGGAACTGTTTGCTTCAACTATACTAATGTGTGTGTGTGAGAGAGAGAGAGAGACAGAGACAGAGAGACAGAGACAGAGACAGAGACAGAGAGAGAGAGACAGAGAGAGAGAGAGACAGAAAGTGGGGAGAGGGAGAGAGATGAGAGAGAGAGAGAGAGAGAGAGATACAGATAGATAATATTCTGTTATGCAACCAAATTTGCTTCTGTTAAACTTTCTCTAATTTGTCCTGTCGTTAACTGTATTTTTCTAATTTTTTTTTCAATTAGTCAAAACACAATTTTAGGCCTTTCCATTCTTTTTGTCTAGCTTTCATTTGCAATATGGAAGATTCCTCTGTGTCATCTATCATATAATAGTTCAAAGGGTTTAAAACCAGTGGACAGCTGTGGAACTTCCCAATGTGTGAATAACAGACAAGCAACAACACATCGTAATGCTTAGGAGCCCCAGCTGCCCAATTCTATACCAGATTCTTTGGCATCTGTTTCAATTATTCTATAAGTCCATCTGTCTGGGAATGATAAGAACTAGTACACTTTTTTTTTTGCAATATCTAGATCTTTATACAAATCTTTGATGAACGGCAATTGAAAATGTGATCCCTGGTCTGTCAAAACTCTCATGGGATATTCCTACTGTGCAAAAGATCTTAATTAATTCAGTAGCAATCTTCTATGCAATCAGAGTCCTTAGAGGTACTGCTTCTGGGTATCAAGTAGCCTAATCATAGATACATATGACAACATATATTGATGGTCTCTGGTAGTTTCTGCAATATCCATGTTCTTTCTATTCAGTTATGTTTGATTCTTGGGGACTTGCCTTAGACAAATCCCTGCAGTTTTCTTGGCAGGTTTTTCAGAAGTGGTTTGCTATTGCTCCTTTTAGGGCTGACTGGCCCTAAAGAGAGTGACTGGCCCAAGTCACCCAGCTGGTTTTGTCCCTAAACAGGACTAGAACTCGTGGTCTTCTAGTTGCTACTTGATGCCTTAACCACTACACTAACCTGGCTATCTATAAGAGGAGTGTCAAACTCAAGGCCCGGGGGCCAGGACTAGCCTGCAGTTCCTTTGTCAGTGACAATGGAGCTCAGGAGGGCTGCACATGCCCCCCACACCCCAAGCTCCATTTTCACTGGCAGAAGATTGCAGGAGGTCGTTGCAGCCGAAAACAGAGTTTGGGAGCCCATTTTCACTGGCAGAGTACTTGGGCCATACAGGCACCTCTAACATGAGTGATGTCATGCTTGCCATGCCCCCCCAGCCCCCCCGCGGTGAAACACAAACCTGATACATTTCAATGAAATTGAGTTTGACACCCCCTGCTCTATAATATCCATATATATTTCTTTTAAAGGGAACTTTTGGGATGTTCTCCATTGGTATTTCATCACTTTTTCTACTTGGTCTAGTATATTGTCACTCAGAACATGATGTACAGTACTTTTCTACTGCTGCTGTTACCTGGGGCCGATAAAAATTATCTAACAAGAGGCTTGTGGGATTGATCATGACCCATAGATCCTGCCCATGAATTTTCATGGGCAGTAGTGCTGTCCTATATTCTTGAGGTACTACCACTTGTTCTTAACTTCTCCTCTGTGCTTGGATCTCCTCTATGCCTCTCCACACTGTGCTGCCTTCTTAACAAAAATAGGTTTTCCTATCCATGTTTCCTTATCTTCAGAATAGAATAGAATACTTTTATTGTCATTGCATTCCATGAATACACCGAAATTTGAAAGCTACTCCAGCACAGTGCCTCAAACACCACATCACAATCACACTACAGAGTTTTAAAAATAATAATAATAATAATAATAATAATAATAATAATAATAATAATAATAATAATAATAATAATAATAAATGCATTGTTTGATTCAGGACAATTACTGCCTTGGGAAAGAAACTGTTTCTCAATCTATTAGTCCTCATTTTAAGACACCTATAACATCTCCCTGATGGTAACAGTTTGAAATATGAATGACCAGGATGAGAACCGTCTGTGGAGATTTTTAGTGCTCTAGAGAGGAGACTGGTCTTCACAATGTCTTCCAAAGAAGAAAGGGAGCAACCAATGATTTTTTTGTGTTGTGTTTATAACTCTCTGGAGAGTCTTCTTATCCACTGCAGAGCATCCAGCATACCACACTGTTATACAGTATGCCAAAATGCTCTCGATGGTAGAACAGTAAAAAGTAACCAGCAACTTCTCACCCAGACCACTCTTTTTCAGCAGCCTCAGAAAGTGCAGGTGCTGTTGGGTCTTCTTTGCAGTGGCCATAGTGTGGACAACCAAGTAAGGTTGTCAAAAATATGAGTGCCTAGAAATTTAAAACTATGAATGCTTTCCACACAGTCTCCATTGATATATAATGGGTGAGGTTCTTCTCCCACTTTATAGTGGGAGTAATAGCTCTTCTGCACATGTCCAGTGTAAAATCCATGTCTATTTCCTATTTTTATTCAAGGCCTTCCCTTGTGCTTTCTCTGCACATTTGAGCTCTCACTTATTTCTAGGAGGTCCATTATCCCCAAACAAGCTAGGATGCAAAGCAAGAATTTTCTGAGATTCTTTTTCTCCTCTGCTTTGCTTCTGCTCTCATGAGCACTTCTGTATTTTTGCTTGTGTTATGAACTAATAAAGGTGTTTAATAAAGTTTTAACAACCATAAGTAAAAAGCAGGTTCTAATCCTGCACTTCTGATTGGCCGATAATAGCGACATCGGATTGATCCTTTCTGGGAAATCTGATTGGCTGTTAACAGGCCAACTCTCATTGGTTCAAGGATTTAACACTTCCATGTTTTTCATTGGCTAATAGGACAGCAGCCAACCCCATAAAAGGGCTGCTGCTGCCCTAGGTGATTGCTCTGTTCAGTATGCTTAATAAAGAATTGAAGTTCACTGTTCACTGCCTTGTCTCCGCTCCTTGCACCCATGCGCAGAACATAACACTGGCAACGAAGGTGGGATGCGGAGACATCTGAGCTGATTGAACACTCACAGAGCACCAAACAGAGTACGTGGCTGAAGTCACATCAACAACGGAAAACATGTCCGGCGGCACCATACCACCCGCTCCATTTGACCCGGCACAAGAAGACTGGGACTTGTACATGGACCGGTTCCAGATGTTTCTGGAGACCAACAACTTGAAAGATGCAACTACGGGGAAAAAGCAAGCAGTGTTCCTGACCCATTGCGGGCCTGCCTTTTTTAAGATGGCCAAGGCACTAGCAAAACCGGCTGAGGTGAAATCCATGGACTGGGATGTCCTCGCGCCCCTTCTACAGGCCCACTATGCACCCGCCGTACCAATGCTTGTCCGAAGACATGAGTTTTATCAGAGGGACCAACGGAAAGGAGAGAGCGTCGCAAATTTCATCGCGGACCTCCGGAACCTGGGAGGCCTCTGTGGGTTTGCAGACCTCCAAGAAGCTCTGAGAGACTGAATAGTTCTGGGATTAGATGACCATACGGCGCAGAGCAAGATCATGGCCAAAGGGGACATCGATCTTGCTGATGTCATCAAAGACGCTACTGCAGCAGAAGCAACCAGGAAGTTGGCCGCCGCAATGCGCCGCACCAACACACTGCTCCGTAAACTCGCCAATGATACCTCACCTCGCATAGAGAGGCACACAACAGCGGCCCACCACGAGGACCTCGAATCTCCATCAGGAGGAGGAGGTCAACCAGAATTGTGAAAAACGTTCATAGGCCACATTTTTCACTGCCTTTGTAACTTTGTTAGGTCACTAAACAAACTGTTGTAAGTTGTACTTTCCTTCTTATACAAAATATATATGCTGGGAGGAAAATTTGCTCTGATCAAGGGTGCATTGGCTACTAGGTAAGGGTGCACCGGTCTTTGATGTCTGAGTTGCTGATTTTGAGACTACCACAATAATAATAATGACATAAATAGTTCATCTTCTAGGTTAGAGTGAACACCATGATGTTCTGCAGAAATCTTGGGCAAAAATTACTATGATCAAAGATTATGGAATGTGTACTCCAACAGTCTATCTACAATATTCATTGGAGGCATATACACCATTTGCCTATCTAGACCAGGGGTGTCAAACTCACAACATCATGGCAGCATCACGTGACATATCAGGACTTTTTTCCCCCTTCACTAAACTGGGCATGAGCGTTGGCAGTGCGTGATGCATACAGCCCATGGGCCATGAGTTTGACAGCCCTGATCTAGATAGAGATGGACTTTGCACTTCATTTTTCTGTATCTTGATAACTTCTGCTTCATGTGCTATGTCAACATGTGATAAAGCTGAGTTTCAGAATGACCTAAAAAACCAAATATGACTGGGGTATAACTGGAATTGTACTATATAATTTAATGTCAGGTTACATTAAATTATCAGATTGGGAATGAGATCTTTTGTTTATAACTGTTTCAACTCCGACCCTCAAAACGACGCTATAGAGCACCGCACACCACAACAACTGGACACAAGGACAGTTTTTCCCCGAATGCCATCACTCTGCTAAACAAATAATTCCCTCAACACTGTCCAAAGTACCTTATGATTCTTGACTCTTGATGAATGTATCTTTTCTTTTATGTACACTGAGAGCATTTACACCAAGACAAATTCCTTGTGTGTCCAATCACAATTGGGCAATAAAGAATTCTATTCTATTCATTCTATTATAATGATAGTAGCATGATACCAGAATGGAATGGAATGTTCTGACCCAGCCTTAGCAGAACCAAGAAACAGATTCCTTGTCCTGAAAACCCTCTTTTTTTAGGTACTGTGAATTCATGGCATTTACACACAGAAAAGTCCTGGCAATAATCCTTCCAAAGGTTAATTGCAAGAACAGGCCTTATCAGTTCTTGGATAATTGCCAGGCTGAGAGCTTCCAGTCACAAAGCTGTAAATTAATTTCTGGCAATAAGTCACTGTGAGGCACGAACCACCATAAGCATTTCTTTCGAAAGAAATATGAACTATTATCTCCTGCAACCACCACTCCCATTTTGCTTCTATTTATTCACCAGGGAAGGCCCATTCAGCATCCACGTGTGACTTTCTTTTTGAGTTCTTTTTGAGTCAGTTTTTCTCCTCTCCTGACAGCTCTGTGCACACACGCATCTGGAACAGGCCCCAGCTGTTCTTCTTCCCCATTTATCTCCCCACTGCCTCTGAAGGCAGCTAGAAGATGTTAGATGGCCTTGCCCTATCTCTGTTTCCAACATAGAGCATCAATCAGAACCTTCCCCAGACTCCAGGACTGACCCAAATTCCTCCTCAACCTTCTCATCGTCTGAGTCTGCTGGTGGACCACAACAGGGAGTAAGTAATAATTGATAGAGAGGTTGTATCCTAGAGGTCTCCACTGTGCCTACAAGGTTTGCTTGTCCTTTTTAACATCTATGTTCAGTGAAGACATTTCCTGAAATGAGATTGAGTATCATTTGTTATACTCAGTTGTATAGATAGTCCTTGACTTATAACCAAAATTGAGCCCAAAATTTCTGTGGCTAAGCAAGACAGTTGTTAAGTGAGTGTTTTGCTTGTTAGAAGCTGGCTGAGAAAGTTACAAATGGTGATCACATGATCCCAGGAGATTGCAACAGTCATAAATACATGCCATTTGCCAAGCACCCAAATTTTGATCACATGACCATGGAGATGCTGCTACAGCTATGAGAAAACTGCCATAAGTCACTATTTTCAGACCTGTCATAGCTTCAAATGGTCACTAAACCAATAGTAATAAAGTGAGGATTACCAGTATTTCCAAGGAACAGACTAAGCTGTCACTTGCTGAAATTTATATAAACCCTAAAAACTTAACTATTCCATACAATGAAGCCAAAGGGATCTAGCATTACTATAATAGGACTGGTTAGTTATTTGGTTCTTTATGCTAGTATATTTTGGATTGTGTTTGGGTGTTTATTACTGTATCTTTCTAATTTTGTTTCTGTTTCTCCTGTTATTATTTTGTTCATTGTTTGTTGTTTGTTGGTTTCTTTTGAACTTACTTTCAGAAGATATAAGTCACTGGAATGGAGTGGCATATAAACTAAACCCTAGTAAATAAACGAAAGTATATAAATAAGCTTTCCCTTTCCAGGTGTTTTTAATTTGCCCTGATATTAAGCTTTTTTATGAAAAAAAAACCCAAGAACACTTTTATGACAGGATAATTTTGAGTCATCTTTTATCTTCTACTCTTATGGTTAATGAATTTTAAATTGTTTTATTAGACTTTTGTAGGATGGCCTATAAATAGTAGAAGTACATCAAGTCACAAGGCGCATTAAGCGGATAAATTCGGAAAAGAAAAGGCAGCATACCCTTTTAAACTAGTATTTGCTTAAGAAATCATTTATTGTTCAAAATGCCAGCAATGGAAAAGAACAATTCATAGCTAAAACAACAACAGAGCCTTTTAGTAATTTACAGACAGATAGATTTATTGCGGCCTAAGCATTTATGGAATATGGTCCACTTCATACCAGCAACACAATTCTTTCCCATATTTCAACTGAACTAATGACAGCGCTTGTGATTGTTTTTGTACTGGGGACTGTGGACTTCGTGAGTTTCCCCAAACTAGAAAAGTGACATTTAAGTTATAAATAACTAAAAACAGCAGCTTATCCTTGGATTATCAAAGGCCTCTTTGTTCAAAAAGAAGATAGGCATCCTTGTTATCTTCTACACCATAAACAACCCATTCCCAATGCTAAAAACTCTCCAGTATACATACAGGTAGTACTTGACTTATAACAACTTCATTTAGTGACTGTTCAAAGTTACAGCAGCACTGAAAAATGCGACTTATGACCATTGCAGCATCCCCGTGATCATGGGATCAAAATTCAACTAGTTCAGACTGTTGCTGTGTCCCAAGGTCATGTCATCAAGGTCTTATGCAACCTTCTGATGGGTAAAGTCAATGAGGAAGCCAGGTTGACTTAACAACCGGGTTACTAACATGACCTGCAGTGATTCTATGGCAAGAAAGGTCATAAAATGGAGCAAAACCCACTTAACAAATATCTCCCTTAACAACATAAATGTTGGGCTCAACTGTGGTTGTAAGTTGAGGACTACCTATGGATGGAATGGAATGGAATAGGGATAGGGATAGAGATAGGGATAGGGATAGGGATAGGGATAGGGATAGGGATAGGGATAGGGATAGGGATAGGGATAGGGATAGGGATAGGGATAGGGATAGGGATAGGGATAGGGATAGAATAGAATAGAATAACAGAGCTGGAAGGGACTTTGGAGGTCTTCTAGTCCAACCCCCTGCTGAAGCAGGAGATCCTATACCATTTCAAACATATGATTGTCCAGTCTCTTTTTAAAAACCTCCTGTGATGAAACCAGAAAGTCCAGTCGCCTCTTGAAAAAAGCACCTTTGGGACAACCATGACTTCAATGACTGATAATCTCCATAGACACACCTGCGATGGAGCATTCACAACTTCTGGAGGCAAGCTGTTCCACTGGTTATTTGTCCTCACTGTTAGGAAGTTTCTCCTTGATCCCAGGTTACATTTCTCTTTGATTAGTTTCCAGTTAACACACAGAATTCAGAGCTTTGCATCCAGATGAGGCCGCTCCACTGTATATCCAACCACATTATAGCTTTGTATATTATGTGAGAGAAGTTTAGATGTATATTATGATCATTTATGGCAAGCATCATGATAACAATAGCAGTATAGCAGCTTCCTTATTTTAAAAGTTGCTTGGGGTAGGAGGCAAAGGAGAGGAAAAGTGAGATAATCTCAAGTCCTTTTTCTTTATTTTAAATGGAGCCAACTTCTGTGTGTGTGTGTGTGTGTGTGTGCACGCAGAAAAGAGTTTTCTACCAATCTTCACTGAAATATGATAGAAAAAGTTCTATGAAAAGCTACTCAAGGCTGCCCATTAAGCTTTGTGGCTGAATGGCGACTTCAATGCAAATTTCCCCATTCTTATGTCTGACTGCAGTTCTGTACAGATATCCTAAATATCTGCACAGACATATGACATCCTCTACAGCCAGAGTCCGTGTGTGAAATACAGGATATGCTGACTCAATTCTTCGTATCTTCCATCCACACTATTTGCTTAATGGGACATGTTTGCTGCAGCACTGTGGAATAAACAGCATAGATTCGATCTGTCAGGGGTAAAAAAAAAAAAATGGAAAGGGCTGTTTTCAAATCAGTATAAACCTTTGGTGTCTCTCTGATTTTATTATTATTACATTTATATGACACCCATTTCATTGATGACCATATAGGATCAGTGAATCTAAACCTGATATAAACTAGAAGTTGGCTCCAATTAAAATAAAGAAAAAGGACTTGAGATTGTCTCACTTTTCCTCACCTTTGCCTCTCACCCAAGGAATTTGCTATTCTTTTAAAATAAAGAAGCTGCAATATTGCTATTGTTATCATGATGCTTGCCATAAATGATCATAATATACATCTAAACTTCCCTCACATAATATACAAAGCTATAATGTGGTTGGATATGTAGTGGAGCTGCCCCATCTGGGTGCAAAGCTCCAGATGAATAGTAGGTGGCAGCCAAGAGTTATTGTCTTCATCTTTTGCAGCCATCCAGTGGTTGGACTTTGGTAGACCAGATCTGATGCTCTCAGCTTGTGTGATATCTGAACCACATATTGAATCAAAGTCAATAATTGATACTCAAATATAGCCTGGTTTTGGGTATCTTCTGAACCCAGGTGGATATCAGTGATGAATCCTTTTGTCAGTTATGAGGAAGTGCACTAGAATGTGTGGATGATAATGGAGAACAAAGGAAAGAGACTCTGCCTAGGAAACAGTCAGATAAGAGACAGGAGCCCTCTGTGGCTTAATGGCCAGAAGAAAAACAACTTTGGAAGGACCAACCTAATGGATCAAGCAATTGAAAAGGGTGGCAGGAAGTTTGTACCTTCAAATTTGCAAGTTTCTGCTAATGTAGCCTTACAGTAAATTAGATTTTAGTTCATCTAGTCTTGTTACCTGTCTGGTTCGCCTAGGAGTGATAACATAAAGACCATCTTTGTTTTCCTAGATCTGCCATCTTTGTTTTTCTAGCTCTGTTACTTTCTTCTGCAGAGATGGAAATGGGACTATGAGGACATCTACACAAGGAGGACAGAGACAGAGAGAGAGAGAGACAAAAAGAGATAGAGAAAAAGAGTGAGAGACAGAGGCAAAGAGAGACAGAGAGAGACACACAGAGAGAGATTCCATTCCTATGTCCTATGTTCCTTTACAGCAGGGGTAAGGAACGTTGGCTCTTTTATCACTTATGGACTTCAACTCCCAGAATTCCTGAGGGAGCCATAAAAGGTTCCCCATCCCTGGCCTACTGGTTTTTTCAGTTGTGAGGGAAATCAATTTTTGACTTGAATGGGACTGTTTAATATACAAATGTAGGACATACAAAGAATATATATAAAAATATGTCCTACATTTGTATATTAAACAGTCCCATTCAAGTCAAAAATTGATTTCCCTCACAACTGAAAAAACCAGTAGGCCAGGGATGGAGAACCTTTTATGGCTCACTCAGGAATTCTGGGAGTTGAAGTCCGTAAGTGATAAAAGAGCCAACCTTCCTTACCCCTGCTTTACAGGAAGGTAAGCAGAGGCAGCTAGCTCTGATTAGGAACTTGCTGCAAAAGCTAACATCTAAACAAAGGAGAAACTAACAAGCTACAGTTGAATGCAACCATCCATAGTTGTCTGGAGCTAACCATACTTTGTCTATCCCAATCAAGATGTGGAAGAATTGCAAGCAGAGGAATAAATTATGTGAATCTATAAAGGTGAATCAATGAGATGATGAAGAGAGAAAAGCAAGCCCCATCCTATGTCCAGGTGTATGTGGAACAGAGACCCAAAGACTGCTAGAAGAAAGAAGCACATCTGCCATAAAAATGCTGTGAAGTTTATTTTCTGCCAGTTTTCAACAGGCTTTAAAAGTGGCTTATTTACAAAGTTGCAGCATGGCAAATTGTGAAAACAGCTTTTTTTTTTTTGGTCAACCAACAGTGACCACCGTTAGAGTCCTAAGGAACTATTTCTTGAATGCATCTCAAAGCAAAGCTGTTTAGTTTGACATAAAAATAATACATCAATTTGTTCAAAGGGAATATTTGAATACTTTATCCTACAGAGACATGGAGTGGAGTGGAAACTTGGGACACAGATCAGATACATAAATGGTGTCTCTTTAAGTTAAGTTAGGGTGAAAAAACACAAGGTGCTAGAATTTATTAGCTAATTATATTCAACATACTTTGCCATTAAATTCTTACTCACGTTCGCTAGACGTCACAATGGCAGTGCAACAGGAAAAAAAAACATCTGCTCCAGCAGCAATACAGCAGAGATATATGCTCCTTCATGCTCTGAATTAATTATTTGGCTCCATGTAAAAAACATTAATAATTCACTAAAGGGACTCAACAAAAATTATTTCCAGTGGTTTCAGTGACAGTACAGAAGGTCACGTATGCATGCAATATCACCAAAGGCTGGGCTGAAGGATTACAACCTGAAAAATAAATATGTTTTTAAGCAGAGGGAAATGCTGGTCACCTTTATTAAAGTGATGGCTACAGATTGATATATGATTGTTGGAACCATCATCTTCACTCATCAGTTAATAGTTCTCCAGATGTGAGAAAGAGATTGAAGCTAAGAGACTGGTTTGCTCATACAACACCTCATTAATTAGTTGCATATATGTGTGTGTGTGTGTGTGTGTGTATACATCATTATAGTTGTGCTTTTAAAGATGTAGCAACGTTTCGGCAGATTCTCATCTGCCATCATCAGGTGTTGCGTTCGTCTGTGAGAACAGAATACAGAAGCCTGATGATGGCAGATGAGATTCTGCCGAAATGTTGCTACAACTTTAAAAGCACAACTATAATGACGTGGGAAAATACCCGAACAAAGCTGAATACCATACATGTAAGTACCCACGAAAACTTAAAAAAACATGTGTGTGTGTTTGTGTGTAGGTCTAGATGTGTTCGGGTCTTTTCCTGTGTAAGATTAAGAATATCTTGGTGACGTTTCGGTGAGGTCCCACTCACCATCCTCAGGCTGGTGCTTTCGGCTTCGTGCCAGTGCAAGCAGTGTGTGATTGGTGCTGCCGTCTCTCTATAAATACTGGTGGTGGGGGCTGGTGTGCTGGGCTGGTTGGCTGCGCTGCAGCCTCTTGATTGGTTGATGGAGTTGATGTTGGTATAATGGGCTATGTGATGGCCTTGTGAGTTTTGTTGTGGAGATATCCTGGATCTTGTGCTGAAATCTCCTGGGTTGTTTGTTTTGTAGTGATCTTTTTTCCATTAGCCTCTCATGTTTTAACGGCTTGGGTAATAGGTTGTGTGATGGGCTTGCAAGTTCTTTTGTTGTGGTATACTGGGTCCTGCATTGTAATCTCCTGGGTTGTTTGTGTTTTGATCTCTTTTCCATTAGCCTCCTGTGTAATAACGGCTTGGATAATGGGTTGTGTGATGACCTTGTGAGATTTATTGCTGTGGTATCCTTGGTCTTATGCTGTAATATCATGCAGCCCATTATACCAACATCAACCAATCAAGAGGCTGCAGCGCAGCCAACGAGCCCAGCACACCAGCCCCCACCACCAGTGTTTATAGAGAGACGGCAGCTCTGATCACACACTGCTTGCACTGGCACGAAGCTGAAAGAACCAGCCTGAGGATGGAGAGTGGGAACTCGCTGAAACATCACCAAGATACTCTTAATCTTACACGGGAAAAGATCTGAACATACCTAGACCTACATATCTGTACCCATGAAAATCTATTATATATATGTGTGTGTGTGTGTGTGTGTGTGTGTTTTCTTAAGTTTTCGCGGGTACTTACATGTCTGGCATTCAGCTTTGTTTGGGTGTTTTCCCACGTCATAGTAGTGGTGCTTTTAAAGTTGTAGCCACGTTTCAGCAGAATCTCATCTGCCATCATCTGCCATACAGAAGCCTGATGATGGCAGATGAGATTCTGCTGAAACGTGGCTACAACTTTAAAAGCACCACTACTATGACGTGGGAAAATACCCGAATAAAGCTGAATGCCAGATATATATATATATATATATATATATATATATTTGTTTTCTGAGGTTCTCGCGGGTATTTGTATATAGATCTTTGGTTATTCGGGTTTTCTCCCGCGTAAGATTGGAAGTATCTAGGCAACATTTCGATGAAGTCTCATTCATCATCTTCAGGCTTGGTCTTCAGCTCTGTGCTTCTCAGAGTGATGTGAGCTTGCAGCTGCTTCTTCCTTTTAACTGCTAGTGGGAGTGTGACTTGATTGGGTGGGGGCTTGGCTGTGTTCTGATTGGTTGGGTGGTTGGCTGTGTTCTGATTGGCTGGAGGCGTGTTCTGTTCAGGTGGGGGCTTGATTGTGCTCAGGTTAGTCTTAGTTGCTGGAGGGTTAGAGCTGGTGAGCTGTGATCTTGCTGTTTGGCTTCGAGTTCGTGGTCATGCTGCATCTTCATGGTGGAGGTCAGTTCGCTTCATGTATGGCTCAGAGGGGTTTGAAGTGGGTAGTGATGCAGCTGCAGTGCGGCTTCTGGTCCGTGGTCGTGTTTCATCTTCTGTGTGGGTGTGAGTCTGCTTTCTACGTGGAAGTGTGGTGGTGGCATCTTGTGTGGCTCTCAGGGGTGTGGGTCTGGTGTCATTCTTCATGTTAGGTACGCGTCTGTTCATGAGGGCGGGTTTCCAAATGGCTGGTAGGCAGGAGGCATTATCTCGTTTATTCATGCTGTGTGGGCGTTTTTCTATCTCTATGGCTTCTCTGATGATTCTGCTGCTGAAGTGTTCGATTTTGGCGATAGTTCTGGTATTTTTAAAGTCAATCTCATGTCCTGTGGCTTTGAGGTGTTGGACCAGGGAAGAGGTCGGTTCTTCCTTTTTGATTGAGTTCTTATGTTCTTCAATGCGTGCACCTATTCTTCTGTTAGTCTGTCCAATGTATGTGGTGGGGCAGGCAGTGCAAGGGATTTCGTATACTCCTTGATTTTCTAACTCGATTCTGTCTTTAGGGTTTCTTAGGATGGTGGATATCTTTCTGTTTGTGCAGAATGCTGCCTTAATGTTGTGTTTTTGGAGGATCTTGCTGATTTTGTCCGTAGTGCCTTTTATATATGGGAGGAGGGCTTTGCCATTCTCTTGTTCTTTGTCTTGGATTTTGGCTGGGGTTTCTTTTTGGATTAGGTGGGTGATCTTCTTTCTTTGGAATCCATTGGCTGTCAGCACGCCGGTGAGAGTGTGTAGTTCGGTCTCTAGGTGTTGTTCATCGGCTAAGCATTTTGTTCTGGAGATGAATGTCTCGGCTACGGAATTGATCTGTGCTGGGTGGTGGTGTGAGAGTGCGTTTAGATAGCGGTTAGTATGTGTTTTCTTCTGGTAGATGACGTGTCCTAGGGAGCCATTGGATTTTTTGTATACCAAGACATCTAGGAAGGGAAGTTGGTTGTTAGCTTCTGTTTCCATGGTGAATTGTATTTTGGGGTGTAGGCTGTTGAGGTGTGTGAGGAAGTTGTTCAGTTTTTCTTTCCCATGTGGCCAGATTATGAAGGTGTCGTCTACGTATCTGAGCCAGAGTTTGGGTTTGTGATCATATTTTTCTAGAGCTTGTGTTTCAAAGTGTTCCATGTAGAGGTTAGCGATGACAGGTGAGAGGGGTGATCCCATGGGTGCTCCTTCTATTTGTTTGTATTTTTGTCCGTTGTAGGTGAAGTATGTATTGGATAGGCAGTGGTTGGTCAGATCTAGGATGTGCTTGGGGGGATTGTATTTGTTTTGGATGGCTGTCAAGGCTTCTTTTATTGGCACTTGGGTGAAGAGGGATATGATATCAAAGCTCACTAGTAGGTCAGTGGGTTGTAAGTTTTGTTTCTTTATGATCTCGATGAACTGGAATGAGTTTCTTACGTGTGAGTTGATGGATTCTGCATAGGGCTGTAGTTGTTTGGCGAGAAATTTGGCTAGGTTTTGTAGAGGTGAGCCTATGGAGCTGACTATTGGTCAAAGTGGGGTTCCTTCTTTGTGTATCTTGGGGAGACCATAAAGTTTAGGGCATCTGGATGATTTCTCTCTGGGTATGATTCTTTGCTGGATTTCTTCACTGATGGGGGAGGCTTTTATTTTGGATCTGGTGGTTTTTTCTAGGTAGGTGGTAGGGTCTGTCTTTAGGGGTTTGTATGTGGGGTCTTGGAGTAGGTTGGTTAACTTGGATTGGTAGTCAGATGTGTTCATAACAGACTAACAGAAAAATAGGTGCATGCATTGAAGAACATAAGAACTCAGTCAAAAAGGAAGAACCGACCTCTTCCCTGGTCCAACACCTCAAAGCCACAGGACATGAGATTGACTTTAAAAATACCAGAACTATCGCCAAAACCGAACACTTCAGCAGCAGAATCATCAGAGAAGCCATAGAGATAGAAAAACGCCCACACAGCATGAATAAACGAGATGATACCTCCCGCCTACCAGCCATTTGGAAACCCGCCCTCATGAACAGACGCGTACCTAACATGAAGAATGACACCAGACCCACACCCCTGAGAGCCACACAAGATGCCACCACCACACTTCCACGTAGAAAGCAGACTCACACCCACACAGAAGATGAAACACGACCACGGACCAGAAGCCGCACTGCAGCTGCATCACTACCCACTTCAAACCCCTCTGAGCCATACATGAAGCGAACTGACCCCCACCATGAAGATGCAGCACGACCACGAACTCGAAGCCAAACAGCAAGATCACAGCTCACCAGCTCTAACCCTCCAGCAACTAAGACTAACCTGAGCACAATCAAGCCCCCACCTGAACAGAACACGCCTCCAGCCAATCAGAACACAGCCAACCACCCAACCAATCAGAACACAGCCAACCACCCAACCAATCAGAACACAGCCAACCACCCAACCAATCAGAACACAGCCAAGCCCCCACCCAATCAAGTCACACCCCCACTAGCAGTTAAAAGGAAGAAGCAGCTGCAAGCTCACATCACTCTGAGAAGCACAGAGCTGAAGACCAAGCCTGAAGATGATGAATGAGACTTCATCAAAACGTTGCCTAGATACTTCCAATCTTACGTGGGAGAAAACCCGAATAACCAAAGATCCATATATATATATATATATATATATATATATATATATATATATATATATATATATATATATATATGTTTTCTTAAGTTTTCGCGGGTACTTACATGTCTGGCATTCAGCTTTGTTCGGGTATTTTCCCACGTGGTGTTTTTAAAGTTGTATCAACGTTTCAGCAGAATCTCATCTGCCATCATCAGGCTTCTGTGTGGTGTTTGTCTATGAGTCAAACTTTTACAGTGGTTTCAGATTTAAATTTGGGGCAGCCTATTGCTGTGTCAGAATGGTTTTTTCTTCCTCCTGATTGGTTGAGAGTCTTGGTCTGTGTTTATTGGTCTGGGAGTTTGCTGTGTTCTGCTACTAATATCTTCTGTCTTTTTTTGGGGGGGGGCTCTTTTTGTATCTTGATTGGCTGGCAACATTGTGTTACTTTATTGGAGGCCTTTAGTGCAGCTTGGCTTCGGGTAAATGGACGGCTATCATTAGTTAGGAAGCTGGGTTTCATCTGGGTGCCTGGTTGGGGTGTGTTTGAGCTGGAGGTATCAGGGGGGATCTGTTTGTGCCCAGGTGTTTGCCTGGCTTGTGGTGTGGAGATTTTTTTGTTTGTGAGTGCAGGCTTCCAAATGATTGACAGCCTGGTGGAATCAGCTCTTCTGTTCATGCTTTCTGGTCTTTTTTCAATCTCTATGGCTTCTCTGATGATTCTGTGGGTGGGATTTTCTATGGTGGCTAGGGTTTTGGTGCCATTGAAGTTGATGTTATGACCTGTGGCTTCCACGTGTTGGACGAGTGAGGAAGTGTGTTCCAGCTTTTTGACTGCATTTTTGTGTTCATCCAGGCGGGTGCTTATTCTTCTATTGGTCTGTCCAATGTATGTGGCCGGGCATGATGCACAGGGGACTTCATATATACCTTGGTTTTCCAGGTCAATTTTGTCTTTGGGGTTCCTGAGGATGGCTGCTATTTTTCTGTCTGTTTTGAAGGCAGTCTTGATGTGGTGTCTGTATAGAATCTTACTAATTTTGTCTGTAGTGCCTCTTATGTAGGGCAGGACAGCTGTTCCATAGGTCTGTTCATCTTCTGGGTCTCTATTATGTCTCAGTGTGTTTTTGTGGATCAAGTTAGTGATTTTGCTTTTGTGGAAGCCGTTGGCTGTCAATATTTTAGTCAGGGTGCATAGTTCAGTCTTAATGTGTGTCTTGTCTGCCAGGCGTTTGGTTCTAGTAATTAGTGTTTTAGCCACGGAGTTTATCTGTGCTGGGTGGTGGTGGGATTGGAATATATATATATTTGCGCTTCATTCTCTTTCTCACATCTGGAGACCTATTAACTGATAAGTGAACTATCATATAGAAATTTATTACTGAAAAGTATAGAGATAGATGTCCTACAGTATAGTAATTCTCAATCTTGGCAATTTTGAGATGGACCTCAACATGCTAGCTGGGGAATTCTAGGAATTGAAATCCACACATCTTCAAATTGTTGAGTTTCAAAGATACTAGTGTTGCACTAAGTAGTTTGAATGTATTATTGTTCATTTAAATTTCTATAGAATTTTCTTAATTTCTAATTAAAAACATCTATGGACAATTAAACTCCAACTATAACAACTTGACATTAATTTGAAATGATGAAAATTAAACTGTTTCAGCACTTAGTTACATTGTTATTAAAAAAACATTACTAATTAAACTACTATTGTCTACCCTTAATCATTTTATTACACAGCCACAATCAGTTTGAACAAACTTTTGCACACACACAGTTTTTAGAATAGGCTTTTAAAATTGAAGCCTGTTTCAATTTGTGCATTCATGTTGTTTTGGAGATAGGCCACCCACATACAGTTTAGTGTACAATCACTAAAAATTAACCACAAAACTTGGACGAAAAGAGAATTGTCCTTGCATTCTACATTAAATGTAAAAAATGTGGTTATGGTATTTTTTTTTCTGGAGCACATTTGAAAAAGCACATCTGCATTACTACCTACACCAGCCTTCATCAAACAGGCACCAAACTGGCCCCACTTTGATGTAATAGCACTGCAAATCCAACAATTCTCCACTACCTGAACAAATTTCAAGGGCACTGAGTTCAGGAAAGCACAACACATTTTTGAATAAAGAATAAGATGACAACATGCTGCCACAATGTAGAGATTGTCAAAGGCTGGAATCAAGAATGAAAAGAATTATTTGCACTGAAAGACACTCACGAAATAGTAATAATTTTTAAAAGGTCAGAACACAAAACCCATTTCTCCAAACTCCTTAAACCTATCCAAATGTATTTGTAAGGACTGCAAAAGACTACGATTGCAGATAAAAATGACTTTTCCCATGTCATGGTGACCCAGAAAACAAAATGGTCTCAGAAGGATGTCTTTGTCTCTGATGTGAAAGAGAGATATAATCGAGGGTCACAACAGACAACATTTGTCAGTATTAAGCACTGGATTTAAACAAAAATGAACAAACTCATTGAATGAAACGGCCTTCAAAAATACACTTCAAATTAAAAAAAAAAACAGGTTTTCAGATTCCCACTTGAGAAATGTTGAAGCAATTATGAAACCCACCATGCAACCATCTTTTCAAAACCACTTCTCTTCTGACTCTTTATATATCATAGTTTAAGTATTCTGATTTTTCAAAAGTGTCTAATGCAAACCTCACAGCCATTTGTTGGTTTTCCTTTAGACAACAAATGCTTTGTCACTTCCCTCTTGTCTGAATATAAGAGTTCTTTGCTAAATGGCTCATCTCAGAGTGAAGGACTGTCATTAGCTGATTTTCAGACACAATTTTAAATAAAATCAAATACTGTTCTGTAACTAGACCCTAAATAGATTTTAGTATTGAAAACAGCTTCCCAAATGCTGTGAACTAAGGAATATTTCATGTGAATTTTTAAAATATGATCTGTGATATTGAAGGCGGAAAAGCAAGACATGCATTTTATCTAAAGATTATCAGATTGCCTTATTTGTATTCCAACAGTTTTCAAGATACACTGAACAGCAAAGAAGGAAGAGGGTGTTAGTATACAATTACTTAAGGCCATTTTTTTTCTAAAAAAAAAAAAAAATCCAAAATGGTTTAAGTAAGGTATCAGCAAGCCTATCATCCCAAGTGTTATGAACTAATAAAATACTCAGATAAAGTTTATCAAAAGCTTTAGAAAATAGCAGGGTTCTAGCCCTGCACTTCTGATTGGCTGATAATAGCGATATCGGATTGGTCCGTTCAGGAGAATCTGATTGGCTGTTAACGAGCCACTCTCATTGGTTAAGGGGGTTAACACTCCACATTTCCTATTGGTTATTAGATCAGCAGCTTGCCTATAAAAGGGCTGTTTTTGCTCTAGGGTTTTGCTCTGTTCAGAATGATTAATAAAGAGTTGAAGTTCACTGTTCACCGTCTTGTCTCCGTTCCTTGCGCCCATGCACAGAACTTAACACTAGCGATGAGGATGGGATGCGGAGACGTCAGAGCTGGCTGAACACTACAGAGCACTAAACAGAGCACGTGGCTGAAGGCACATCAACGGCAGAAACCATGACCGGCGGTACCATACTACCCACTCCATTCGACCCGGCACAAGAAGACTGGGACTCATACATGGACCGGTTCCAGATGTTTCTGGAGACCAACAACTTGAAGGATGCCACTACTGGGAAAAAGAGAGCGGTATTCCTGACTCACTGTGGACCTGCCGTTTTCAAGATGGCCAAGGCACTGGCGAAACTGGCTGAGGTGAAATCCATGGACTGGGACGTCCTCGAGCCCCTCCTACAGGCCCACTATGCACCTACCGTACCAACGCTTCTACGAAGACATGAATTTTACCAGAGACCAGCAGAAAAGAGAAAGCGTTGCAGATTTCATCGCGGATCTCCGGAACCTGGGAGGCCTCTGTGGGTTTGCCGACCTCGAAGAAGCTCTCAGAGACCAAATAGTTCTGGGATTAGATGCACCGCACGTGCAAAGCAAGCTGATGGCGAAAGGAGACATCAGCCTTGCAGATACCACAGCTGATGCTACTGCAGCAGAAGCAAGCAGGAAGTCGGCTGCCCGAATGCGCTGCACCAACGCCCCGCTCCGCTAACTCGCCGGCGAAACCTCACCTCGCCTTGAGGGACATGCAACAGCAACCCACCACGAGGACCTTGAATCATCATCAGAAAGTGATGAGGAAGAAGTCAACCGGCTCCGGTCTGAACGAGACCAACGCCACCAGCGTAACCAGAGACTGCAATATTAATGTGCAGGCTGTGGGGCAAACCACTCACGATCAGACTGCAAATTCCTTGACGCGCTCTGCCATATTTGTGGGAAGAGAGGCCACATCGGAAAGGTCTGTCAAAGCAAGACAGGAGCCAGCCCATTTCAGAGGGGAACCAACTATTGCCAACCCACAGGAAGTCGTCCTGTGAATCGGGAACATTTGAACCACCAATGGAACAGCCACTCCTACAGAAATAAACCACTAGCCCATTCAACGAAATGAGAAGAGGCACACCAAACCATCACGATTGGTCATGCATCATCACTAGATGCAAAGAAAATCCGAGTGAAGGTCGCCATCGAAAACCAGCCCTGCGTGATGGAAGTCGATTCAGGATCGTCCCTCTTGATGGTTTCCTGGAAGGCCCTGAAACAATTGATCCCTGCCGTCTGGCGGCAAGACCTCAGAGCCCAAAGAATCATTCTCAAGGACTATCAAGGAAATTCTGGTCGTTGGATCAAGCCTAGTCCAGGTCTCATTCAAAAATCGTACTGCATCTTTACCATTGACCATCGTTGACCGTGATCAGCCTAGTTTGTTAGGCCTTCAATGGTTTACCCCACTCGGGATTGAGGTAGCCGGCATTCACCAGACCATCAGTGACGACTGGGAGGAGGCCCTCGTCCAGGAATTCCAGGATGTTTTTGCAGACAAACTAGGTGAGTACAAGGGGACCCCGATATCATTTAACCTTAACCCTGAAGTGGCCCCCATCTGCCTTAAGCCTCGTCGAGTCCCTTTTGCCCTTAAACCAAAGATTGACGAGCAGCTTGATAAATTAATAGCCCAGGGTGTTTTAGAACCAACCGACCATGCTCCTTGGGAAACCCCAATTGTAACACCCATCAAACCAGATGGATCGTTAAGGATTTGTGGGGACTACCGTGCCACCCTGAATCACACCCTTCAACAGAGCGCTTACCCGGTACCGGTGGTACAACACCTCCTCCATTCCCTGGGGGGCGGAAAGGTCTTCGCTAAATTGGATTTAGCACAGGCGTACCAACAACTGCCTGTCGATAAAAAAACAGCAGAGGCACAAACAATCATTACGCACCGAGGCGCTTTTAAGTGCAACCGACTCCAATTTAGAGTTAGCATGGCCCCAGGAATCTTTCAGAGCTTGATGGAGAGACTCTTACAGGGAATAAAAGGGGTCGTACCATACTTTGATGACATTTTAATTGCTGCCCCTAATAGAGAAATACTAAAGGAGACTCGTTCCCCAGAAATTTAAAAACTCTGGCCTTAAAGTTATAAAAATAAATGTCAACTGTGTACAGATAAAGTAGAGTTCCTGGGGTACCTAATTGATAAACAAGGCATTCACCCCACCAGTAGCAAGTTAAGGGCAATCAAGAATGCCCCAAGACCCAAAAACAAGACTGATCTTCAAGCTTTCCTGGGGCTTATTAATTTTTACAACATCTTCCTGCCCCACAAAGCAACCGTAGCCGAGCCCCTACATTGGCTTCTCGATAAAAAAGCAACCTGGGTTTGGGGGCACCGAGAGGAACACGCGTTCCGACAAGTGAAAAACCTATTAACTTCAGATGCTGTTTTAATGCAGTATAACGAGACTTTGCCTTTAACAATCACATGTGACGCGTCACCCTTTGGAGTAGGAGCCATATTGAGCCATGTGTTACCAAACGGTAGTGAAGCCCCTATTGCCTACTTTTCAAGAACTCTATCAAAGGCTGAACATAACTATAGTCAAATCGATAAAGAGGCTCTTGCTGTTGTATCTGCTGTTAAACGGTTTCATGAATATGTTTATGGACGAGTTTTTACTATCGTTACCGACCACAAACCTTTGCTGGGGATTATAGTGGGAGACAAGCCAACCCCCTATATATTATCACCTAGAATGACTTGCTGGTCGGAGTTTTTGGCTGCGTACAATTATAAGCTGCAGCACCGCCTGGGGAAAGCCATTCCCCACGCTGACACATTGAGCCGCACACCACTTCCGGAAACTGTCGATGACCCAGCTCCAACCCCTACAATGCTCCAGATTGAAACGCTGCATTCACCGCCGCTGACCGCTAGAGATATCGCGATCGAAACAAAATGCAATCTTATCTTAAAGTGGGTTCTGAGCTGGGTCGAACGAGGATGGCCAGTAGATCAAACCCCTGACGACTTCATTCCCTTCAAGAATCGACAAACGGAACTTTTTTTGCAAAAGGGCTGCATCCTGTGGGGGGATAGAGTCGTTGTCCCAGAGTGGTTACAATGAGCGGTACTAAAGACACTGCATGAGGGCCACCCTGGCATCATGTGCATGAAAGCGCTCGGACGAAGCTACGTGTGGTGGCCGGGCATCGACAAACAAATTGAAGCCTGGGTAAAGACTTGTTATAAGTGCCAGGAGGTTAGCAATGCCCCACCAAAAGCAACTCCGACAGAATGGGAAACACCTCAGAGACTGTGGTCCCGCATTCATATTGACTTTGCGGGACCTACTAAGGGACATATGTTCCTATTAACAGTGGATGCCTACTCAAACTGGCTTGAGATTCACGAAATGAAAAGTACTACAACTGAGTCTGTCATCCGGAAGTTGAACAGATTATTCGTGACTCATGGACTGCCAGATGTTCTGGTATCCGACAACAGACCCCAGTTTACCGCGCTTTCTTTTGAACAATACTTAGCAGACCGGGGTATTCGCCATGCGCTAACTTCGCTAGCGCACCCTGCGGCTAACGGAAGAGCCGAGCGCATGGTATAGTTTGTTAAAAAAAACCCTCTACAAGATGGACTATGGGGACATTGAAGATAAGATAAATAGAATACTCCTTCTCCAACACATCACTCCGCACAGTGTCACCAACAAGACTCCAGCGGAACTATTGATGGGACACAAACTCCACTCCCACCTCAACCATCTTCACCCGTCTTACAAGCCAGAAAAACCCTGTGGATCTAGCGGAAAATGCCGCGAGTTCCAGATAGGTGACTTAGTTTTCACCAAAAACCTTTCTGGCAAACCGTTGTGGATCAAGGCCACTGTTATTCAAGCCACTGGACCCAGGTCGTACCGGGTGAAAACCTGCGACGGAAAAATATGGAAACGCCATATTGATCAGCTTCGCTCAAGGCTACAACCTAGTTTCTGCGACTCCGGTAACTCCCAAACTGAGGGGGGAGGGGATGTCGAAGAAACCGAATTCGAGATGGCGGAAAGCAGGAACGAAAGAAGTGAGCCATTGGGCGTGACAAGTGAAGAAGGATCAAGGATGGGGGTGGCCTCGCCACAGAGGAACAACCCAACAGAGGCAAGCCCGCAAGGGCCAGAGGACAACGACGAGAACGCTAGCGGCACTGAGTCATCCAACGAAGAAACATTAGCACCCGACTTGCCCGAAAACACCCCGCCAAAACAGGCTTACGGACAAGAACCGGTGGGACAGTGTAAATCCAATAGACAGTCGAAGCAACCTTCCTACCTCAGAGATTATGTCACCACACCTCCCAAATGGAACCCGGGGGGGAAGGGGTGTTGTGAACTAATAAAATACTCAGATAAAGTTTATCAAAAGCTTTAGAAAATAAAAGGGTTCTAGCTCTGCACTTCTGATTGGCCGATAATAGCGCTATCGGATTGGTCCGTTCAGGAGAATCTGATTGGCTGTTAACGAGCCACTCTCATTGGTTAAGGGGGTTAACACTCCATGTTTCCTATTGGTTACTGGAGCAGCAGCTTGCCTATAAAAGGGCTGTTTTTGCTCTAGGGTTTTGCTCTGTTCAGAATGTATAATAAAGAGTTGAAGTTCACTGTTCACCATCCTGTCTCCGTTCCTTGTGCCCATGCGCAGAACTTAACACCAAGTTTTTGCTATAAATTGCTGGTATGATGGTGAGTTAACATACTCCAAAAAATCAACCCAATGTATGTTGGAACTGATTTTCTAATCTTGCAATAAAATATTTTATTCATCTCTTTTATATGTTTGTAGCTTGTCTTTGAGACTATTTTGGTGTAGCGGTTAAAGCAGCAGGCTAGAAACTGAGAGAGCATGATTTTAGCCCTTCCTTAAGCACAAAGCCAGCTGGGCTTTGGGCCAGTCACTCTCTCTCAGCTCTAGGAAGGAAGCAATGGCAAATCACTTCTGAAGCACCTTGCCAAGCAAATTGCATTGACCTGACCAGTGCTGGGATTCCATTTTCTTTACTACCAGTTCTGTGGGCATGGCTTGGAGGGCGTGGCAGGGGAAGGATACTGTGAAATCTCTAGTTAGAGGTGGTATTTGCCAGTTCTCTGAACTACTCAAAATTTCCGCTACCGGTTCTCTAGAACTGGTCAGAACCTGCTGAATACCACCTCTGGACCTGACCAGATAGACTTTGAGAATTGAACATGTTTGAACAGAAGGGAGGGAGTTGTCTTTAGACTGAACAGTTAAATTATAAGAAATGATAATTATCATAACTGTTACTTTGTGCTCAACAGCATGACAGATAAATGGATTAACTTAAAAGTAATACAAAAGAAAATACAGATCATATCTTGCAAAAGAAAACTGCAGGTCTTTTAAAGAGGCATGAAGTCATAGTAATGGGAGGCTTCAAATACTGTGACATGTTGGAAGGCAAATTCTGGCCAAGAATGGTTCTTCCAGAAAATTCCTGACTTGCATTGCAGATCTTTTTCTTCATTAGGGACCAGCTATCTCTGACTTCAAATGCCCCAATACAAATGACTTAGTTGAAGATGTAAAAGCAAAGTTAATATTCTACCATAAATGAATGATTCAGAAACAGATATGATTTGAGTTGCACTCGCAAAATATTGTGTGATAAATATCTCCAGCAAGAAAATATGGCTATGAGTAGACACCACCATTAATTCTGTTCATCAGCAAAAGGTGATGAAAAAGTTGGCAAAATGTACTCAAAGGATTTTGGGGTACAGTCTCCAATTCATTGCCAGGTAGAAATTCTTGTTACTGTTGTGGATAGTTGTACATTCAGGCTATTACCTGAGCATTATCTATCTGATAGAAATTTCTCTTCTCTTGCAGATAGTTCAGAGCTTCTCTTGCAGATAGTTCATTACAAGTTTAGGGTACATTATCAGTGCATTAAGCTTCACAGAATACCAACAGTTGAACACAGAATTAATTGTATTGCATTGCATTGCATTACTTTACATTATTTCATATCATATATTGTATCATATATAACACATACACACACACACACTGTACCGTCTATTTTATTTATTTATTAAATTTATATGCTGCTTATCAGAAGTGACTCTGGGTGGCTTACAGCATCATCACAAAAAGGGAGGGACCAATATACAAACAGGGTAGAGGTGAGATCTTCTCCTAATCTATAAATAGTCCTCAACTTACAACCATTCGTTTAGTGACCATTTGAAGTTACCAAAAAAGTGATCAAAATTCAAACATTTGACAACTGTCTCATATGTATGATGGTTGCATTGTCCTGGGGTCATGCAATCATCATTTTGCAAACTTCTGACAAGCAAAGTCAGTGGAGATGCCAGATTCATTTAACACCACTGTTACTAACTTAACTAATTCACTTAACAACTTTGGAAAGATTGTAAAATGGAGCAAAACTCACTTAATGTCCATTGTGCTTAGCAACAGAAATTTGGGGCACAATTGTTATAGAGTCAAGGATTACCCAAACTAATCACCTCCAGAGTGGAATGTTTCCATCAGAGTACCAAACCAGTTAGCAGGGTCAAGATTTCAGGCACTTTTTGGCCAAGGAGTGGTGGTTTTGAGGAGCAAGATGTTCCATAGGGAATTTTTATTTATATTGGGAAAGTACTGGATGTTGAGCTCAAGTTTATTGTAAGAAAGCCAGGGATGCATCTCATGATCAGGAAATAAAATGATCACATTTAATAACACTTTTAAGAAAGAATGCCTCAAGTTCCAAGTTAGAGCCCCTCCAAAATCTAGAACTGCATTTTTTAAATAAGACAGAATAGCCATATCATTAGGACATGCTGAGGAATCTGAATCACTGCATTTTGCCATGTTAATACCAATTAAATCAAATATGAAGCTAATTTCTAGCTTTCCACACGTTTATTCTTTGATTCTATAGCATGAACACATAAGAAAGCCTTTTTTTTTTTTTTTTAGAAAGCAATATCTATGTAGACAAAGGTACTCTAAATCCTTGTAACTGTAATTTTCAGGTTCTTGTCTGAGTTTTAGAAAGATTTGGCCTTGAAATCTGTGCAAATATAAATGCAATTTGCTTGCCCTTTTTTTTCTACAGGCAGTGGGAAGCAATTATGGTTCAGCATTATAGAAGCAAATGCTGGTTGATTCTTTGGTGAGCCAACACAACCAAAAATTTAAGATTACAGGGATTTAGGGAAAGTCTGTTTAAACTGATCTAATTTATAATAGTTTGGAATGTGGTCAGGTGGGTAAAGCAAATTTCATACATAATTCTCAGGTTCTCTTTTAGGGGTCTTCATCAAAATCCCTGTAAATTAGAAAAGATTTACACTGCCTCATTTACAGGACAGGAATATTCTTGTACCCAAATAATTACCTTTGGAATGTGGAGCAGGCTTACCTCATTTCCCTTAGAAGAGCCACTGAAAAGATATGGTAGGAGGAATTTCATTTCAGATAACATTACTACTTCCTCAAAGCAGGAATGCCATTAAAATAAAGATTAGCAGAAAGGATTTGCTTCTCTGCCTAATTTAAACTTTTTGTAATGCCCAAACAGAACTTCTCTTCTTTTTTGGTTCAACTCTCTTCCCCCCACCCCCTCTGTTTATTTTCACCTACTGTTCTTCTTTCTCTGTTTTTCTATATTGAGCTTAACTCATACTTTCCCTGCCCCATCTGTTTTTTTTTTTCTGGATATTTCTGCTGCAAGGACAGAGAAGAATATGTTTTTGTGAAAATATGTCTCTTTGTTAGAGAGTGGTTTGTGTGAGAGATAGGATAATTTGTGGGGTCTTTGGTGCTCTCTGAACTTGGTTGTTTTCTTAGAGATATCTCATTACCCAAACTAAGTAACATCATCAGTGCTACAAGGGGCTGGGGTTTGTTCTTCTTCTGTTGGAGTTTCTGGGAGAGTTCTTAGTGGTTCCTAAGGCTGTTGTTTACTGTTTGATCGTCTGAGTTCCTTGATTGGGGTGTGGTTTCCAGTTTGGTTTTTGGTCTAATATTAATCTTGATGGTTGACTGGGTGTTGGTTACTGGTGAGGAGGTATTTTAGTTTAGTTGCACCTCATACAGCAAAATTAAATACCATCTTCAGTGTACATTATGATATGAAAATAAACACAAACACACATCCTTCACATTCTATACATTGCATTGAAAACCCCTGATATTGCATTAATATTTTATTCTTTTTGTTTCCTTTTTGTTTCCTTTTTTTTGCTTGTCTCTTGAATGGTTTGTAGTTGTTGTTTACCTTTATGGTACCTGTGGGTGGCTGATTTGTCTGAGTGCCAGGCTTCTGGGAATTCTCTGGCATTCTTGGGATTTAGCTTGCTCTAAGATGCTCAGAGTTTCCCAACTGAAGCTATGGTAAAGCCTGTTCATGTGTTGTGCAATTTAGGACTTTTCATTATGCTTTGTTACCACTGATTATGATTATCGATGTGTTCTGCTAATCTTCTTCCTGTTTGTCCTACATAGTGGTTGTTACAATTCTTATATTACTATAGGATAGTTTGTATATGAAGATGAAAGATCCATTCGTTTTATGAAGGGGCACCTTAATATCTAAGCAATTTTAATTAATATGGTTAATTAATTTTTCTTCTGACCTTGTCCTCTTTTGGAATGTGGCTTCTTATATATTAAAGGATCCACTGATCAAATAAGTCCAATTCAGTTAGTGTTGACTTTTAGATGCCACATAAGTCAACTCTCCAGGATGATCATTCACCAATCTGACCCTTCTGGTCGCCCAGCTAATATAGGATTTGCAGGACAGATACTGAATCAGGAGGATATTAAAAGAGGTGCCAGGACCGAAATGAAAAGCATCATGTTTACTTAAATGGTCCCCATTAATTATAGCACCGAGGTGTTTTCCTAATTGCCTGAGTCGGCCCAAGGTCCAGTCACCAGAATTCAACTCACAAACAGTTTGATTTTGTTAGGCATGTTTTATAGCCCTCTCATCCTTCACTCCCCCCCCCCAGTTGCTCAGCATTAGCAAAACAAGGTTACAAATTAATGAGGATTAAGTGTCTAGCAGGCATTGTGCACCTGCTACCATAAAAGAAGGAAGTAATTATCTGATTATGGTTAGAACAAAACGTTTGTTATGAAAGTAATAAAGGCAGGATTAATAAATAAGCCTGTAAAAATGAATAGGAAGAGCCAACTTGTCTAAGCAAGGTATGAATTGAAAAATGTGGGTCAATTACTGGACATATGTTCATTTGAGCCTGGTCATTTGTGCTTTGAGTAAGAACTCTGACTCATTTGTTCTGTGATTTCTTTGGTTGTCTTCTTGGCTAGCCATTATATTTGTAAGTTTCTTCTCTGTTGCCAAAGTTCAAAAGTATCAGTAGCATTTCTGTCTTGTTTCTTCAGAGTTCAACTTTTGCTTTTATAGAAGGAAAATTGTACCAAGTCTCTAAGTATAAACATGTCAAGCATCTATCTTTTCCAAGATCTTTGATGCTACCCTATCAAGTGTTAGTCTGCAGTGTAATTCTTGATTGCTTTTTTTTTTTTTGGCAAATCATTTTTGCAGCAATTTTATTAAACATTATTTTTACAAAGATAAAAATTTATACAAACTAGAGAGAAAGAGAGAGAAAAAAGAAAAAGAAAAAATATAAAGTGAAGAAAAGAAAAAAGAAAAAAATAAGAACGTAGCAAAAAAGAGAGAAAATTAATACATAAATAAATTATTTCCCTCTTCATCACAAGTATAAACAATTTTGGTAACTTTCTCTTAAAATACAACAAATGATCTCTTTTTCCCATAGCTCATTTCTTACCTGTAAAAAAATCCTTAAAGCCTCATCCTTCAGTCCTGATCAGCAAACTCTATTATGTTATCAGATAGTAACTGATCTAATTTAAGCTAGATCAAATAAACTATCTTTATATTCTTTCCTTATACTTTTAATAGTCTTGATCTTTAATTCCTGCAAATAATGTCTTAGAACTTGATTTCTTTTCATTTTTTTTATAAACAAATTTTATTGATTTTAAAGACAAACAAAACATAAGACATCAAAGTATAAAACCTCCTTTCTCAAAAATTACTTATAAGTTTTAACAAAGCAAATAAGGCATTATTTTTTAAAGCATAGTTCCATATTATCACATTTCTATTTAAACACATATATATCTTTTCCAATTTTCTCATTGTTTCTCCCTTCACTTTTATCCAATTATATTTCATTCTATCAAGGTTTTATTAATTCTCCATCAAGCATAAACATACAAAATACAGAACATAAAACAAAACATTAAAAGATAAAACCTTCTTAATTATTATTTATACATGTCTTTTCCAAATTTCTCTCCCTTTTTTTTTAATTCCTCCAAGGTTTTATTAATTCACAATCAAAACATAGCTAACCAAAACACAAAACATAAAACATAAAACTTCTTTTGAAAAGTGGCTTAGCCCCGGGTTACATCTTTTTTGACAGACCTAAATCAAGTTCGTGCTCACCTTATATACCATTCATATCTTATTAACCATTCTATATTTTCTATATAACTTCTCCCTTCTTTTCACTCTCTTACTTATATTTTGTTTATTTCATCTTATTTCAGAATCATTATATTTGTATCTTTTATCTGTTCTTTTCCAATCATCTATTTATCTCTTCTCTTTAGCAAAAGAATTTCCCCTGTAATCACTTTTAAAGTGTGACGCTTTTCCCTAAAATAACACTTAAAATAATACCTAATTTCTATCCTGATTCTGCTTAGTACATTCTACATATTGCATTTTGAAAAGAAAAAGAATAAACTTATAATATAATTAAATATATAATTTCCATTCTAATTCTAATTCTATTAATAGTATAACTAAACATTAATCATTTTACACATTCTCTTTGATATTTTGTTTAATATTGAAATCTATCATTATAAAACATTTTAATATTTTGTTAAATCTTATAATATTCCAATAGACTATTTCAAATGCAAATACTACAATACTATCTTATGTACTCTTGCAGAATCTTTCTTAAATTATACATCCTTTATCCTTTATCTCTAAAAAAAATATCTTGTTCCAGACCGTGGCTTTTTTTCCCTTTTTCCCTCCCTTTCTTCTCCAGTCTGATCTTTTTGCCCCTCCTTCTCCTAATCTCCCCCTTTTTAACTTCCCTTCTCTGTTGTAATTCTCTTTTCAATTGCTTTCTAACATTGTACCTTTTTTTCACCTTATTTTTTTTTTCTTGGTTATTTTATTAAATCTTAAATTCTCATTTTTCCTTCCTCTTTTCTTATTTTCTTTCTTAATCAAAATTTTTTGTCCATTAAAAATGGCTTCCTTTTCTTCTTCTTCTCCTTCTCCTTCTTCATCAAGTATTTGCTGGTACGTAGAAACCGCCATTTCTAAAAAGTGGAAGACAGCTCCCAATGCCGTTTGATTCTCTTTCTTTTAATTTTTCATATTCCATTTTTAGTTGATCCAGAGATGGTGCCATTGTAAATTTTTTAAAAACAACCCAGATATTTTTAGTCTTAAGGTAATTTGCAAATGTCAAAGTTATCAAACAGTCCAAACAGCCAGAAATTATTTCCTCTTCTTCTCTTTGCAACTTTTCCTCCTGGGGCAAAATCCCAAATATATTTTAAAGCCTGTTGTAACTATGTATCATTGCAACTATGTATCATTGCAACTATGTATCATTCATGCGTTTGCAACATTGTATCATTCACGGGTAATCATTAACTTTTGTCTCTTCAGTGACCTTTGCAAGGCACGTACAAGAGACAAGGAGCTAGACGTTTGTTAATAAGCTTATCCACACTGTAAATAATCTGTCCGGTATGCAGCTTTGTAAACATGCACATCCTGATGAGATTACCATGTTTGACTTGAGCTTTGATTAAATCATTTTCTTGTAAAAAAGCACAATAAAAGAGCGTGTGCCAAGACATTCGGGGCGCGCTCATCAAGAGGAAACTTCGCTTCCTGTCATTTCTCTTCCCTTCGCTCCCTTTCATGAGCCGCCCATCAGATGCGGGATGGCAGATACCGCATTATGGTGACCACGACGTGATTCCCTAAGGGGGATACATTGCGACGCGCCCATATCTTATCAGCTCGATGGGAGCTGTGCATCGCCAGGCCTGAAGCGAATTGCACATCATCGGATCTGAAACACGGTCTCGACTTTCGTAAGTATGGGTGGAAACTTTTCTCAACAACAGACACAGCATCTGAAGGAATTGAGGGAGTTAGTCGCTTCTTCTTCTAAATATTCTGCTAATTTAAAGGGCTCTCCTGTAAAAAAGAAACCTATTGCTACATTATTGGCTTATGTGTGGCAACATTGTCCCAATTATTCAGAGGAAGGGTCCTTAAAAATTTCCACTTGGCAAAAAATTGGAGAACATCTCCATAGTCCTCCTCGTGCACCTATTGGCATTTTGGTCACTTGGAGGAAAATTATGGAGGCTTTAAAAGTCCATTATAAAATAGAAGCAGGGAGTGTGTTTGAATCTCCCCCGCCAAGTTATGATAACTTTTCAATTTGCTCTAACTCAGGCAGAAGCTGCTGCCATTATTCAACAATGCCCCATGTGTAGTAAGCAAGGACATTCCATTCCCATAGGAGTAAATCCTAGAGGATTAAAAGCTTGTGAAATTTGGCAAATGGATGTAACTCAGTATCCACCTTTTGCCCCTGTTTTATTTTAAAGAACACTCTACCATTCGCTCTTTTGTTCCTTCTTTACTCTTCCTATAGGAAGGAACCTTAAAATCTTTTCCTCTATTCAATTAAAACATAGGGGGACCTAAATGTCCTTCTATTGTATTATGGGTTTCCCCACCCCAACTAACATCCTTGATGAATTACCAAATTAATCTTTATTGTCATTATTGTAATTATTATCCTTTTTCTACTAATTGAATTCCCTCCTCATTTCGCAAATGTTCTACAACTAACTTGTCCATAGCCCTCTCTCCTACTTGTCATGCCTTTATATACCCGAACTCTGATCCTGTCAACAAACGATGCTTCAAAAAACTGTCCATGATGATCTGCAGAAGCCTCATAGAAGATATAATATTGCTTGGACTATAATTGACTTTCAAGGCGTTCGTTTAAGTTCTACAACCAATTTTTCTCGCATAGAAGACTTCTACCCACCACTTCAATTCGATTTGGCAGACGCACCCACACAACCAGGGGATATTCTGCAATCTATACCACTGCAGGAGGAACTTTAACATCACGCCTGAAAGGAATGTATTTTATCCCTGGTAATAATTTTGTTTGGACTTGTTCCACCGGTCTCATGGCATGTGTCCACGGGGATGAAATTGTTAAATCCAAATCATTTTGCATTCAAGTATGGCTTGTGTGTATAACTCTGATGATTTTATATCCCTACAGGTACCCATGGAATACCCCTCTTTTGCAAAATCATAAAGATTTAGATCTGTTATTTTTTAAAAAAAACAAGGGGGATTGTGTGCTATGCTTAAAGAAGAATGTTGTCTTTATGCTGATGGCAGGGGGGGTTCATTTTCTATTTCACCATGGTTTACAATCTTTTTAACTGCATTGGCAGGATCATTAATAATCATTATATTGATATGTATTATAGGACCTTGTTGTTTTTATAGAATATTGCAATTTTTGAAAAATCAATTATCCTCTGCTGATGTTAATGTGCTATTGCAAGCTCATGTTATATCCTCAACACCGGACGAAAAAATGTCATTGCTGAGTTACTGCTCCTTGGACAACCCTGACGCTGACGGGTCGCACTCTTGCCTAGATGATGGGGACGGCGAACATTTCAGAAAAATGGTTCCTGTCTTCTCGGACGAGGAAGAAGACTCATCATAAATAATAAAAACAGAGGAGATGTTGTAACTATGTATCATTGCAACTATGTATCATTCATGCATTTGCAACATTGTATCATTCACGGGTAATCATTAACTTCTGTCTCTTCAGTGACCTTTGCAAGGCACGTACAAGAGACAAGGAGCTAGACGTTTGTTAATAAGCTTATCCACACTGTAAATAATCTGTCCGGTATGCAGCTTTGTAAACATGCACATCCTGATGAGATTACCATGTTTGACTTGAGCTTTGATTAAATCATTTTCTTGTAAAAAAGCACAATAAAAGAGCGTGTGCCAAGACATTCGGGGCGCGCTCATCAAGAGGAAACTTCGCTTCCTGTCGTTTCTCTTCCCTTCGCTCCCTTTCATGAGCCGCCCATCAGATGCGGGATGGCAGATACCGCAAAAGCCGTATTACAATTAGTTGTTGGTCTTATAATCTTCAAAGCATCTCCTCCAACCAGTTTTAAAAGCTTTTTTTTTAGTCCTCTCCTTCCCACTTATAACTTTTTACCTTAAAGCAGCAGGTTTTTCAGTGCTCATTTGCTTTCTCCATAAGGAAGGGGAGTGAACTTTCCTTTCAGCACTTTTGCCATTTTAACAACTTTTTTTGGAAACAAATGTATCAATCCAAAAAGTCAGGTTTCCAGGGTGTTTAAAAGTATCTTAATGTCTCGGTTCAGCCAAGAAAACTTCTCCTTCTGATTCTTCCTCCTGCACAACTCTTATCCGGTTGAAAGTTCCTTTGTGGCTGCCATTTCTGACAGCTGCTCCACCGCCTCAGGAAAAAGGAGTCTAGCCAGCTGGGGAAAGGGGGTGTGATATCCCCAGATCCTTGTCCGGACCTCCTCTGTCTTCCGCTGCCTCTTCGGGGCAGCGACAACCCCCAAATCCAATTGGATCGGGGGTACCTCAGCGGCGAGCGCAGCAGGGACCCACAGAGAAGCGGATTCCTGCCGCCGCCACAGCCTTGCAACCGTCACACACACCAATTTCTTTTCATTTTTTATGTCCCTTCTCATACCATTCTTCAAAGCTTTAACAAATCTTTGTTGTAAATCCAGTGTAGGAAAGTTATCCAGGTTATTCTTTTGGATTGCTATTTCTATATTCCTTACATCAGTTGGTTTCATTTGAATATACAGCATATTTCCAGACCATTCTCCTAGCTTGTTATTTTTAAAGAAAAAAAAGTTTTTAAACTTGTATTTAAAACTTCTATAGTTAAGGATTGAAGGTAATTCACTTTTATAACTGTCAATGCAAAAGTTCTAGTAACTGAAAAGGAGTTAACAACCAATTTCAAACGTGATTAGAAAAGGAAGTATTTGTGGGTAATCTCAAATCTTCTTTTTGTCTTGAGAGGAATTGCAAAGAGCCGAGTATATTTGCCAGCATTCCATTCTGCCATGATCATCAACACTGTTTTTAACAGAATCATTTTCAAATTGCCATTTGTTTCCTGAATGTCCCTTCGGTGCTGGTTCTTTTGTAATTGATAGTCAATCCTAAAAGGCAGAAGCTATCCACTACTTTATATCTTCATTGTCAGTTCTAAGACTGGTTGCTGCATCTCTAGTCATCACTTTTGTTTCCTTTATATTTAATCTTAGTCCTATTTTTTCACTGTGCTCACCTTTCATTACTGGAAATTGCAGATTCTTTCCATTTTTACTATCAGAAAAGTGTGACAAGCACAGTGCAAGTTATTAATGCTTCTTCCTCCAATTTTAAAACCATACACATAAACAATTTTGTCACATGCATATTTTGATTGGGGAGGAAGAAACTTTGGTATTGGCTTTATTTGAAGTTGACAGTTTATCATTTTCCCATCTATTCCTTTTTTAGAAAGATTGGCTAGCATTCACAGTTATTTTCCTTTCAGGTATGATTTTTTTAGAAATGCAGAAAGAAGAATGAAAATGCTAAAGAGATTAATTTTACCAATAAAATGCCCACAAAATTACCTTAGGATTGTTTTATATTTTGTTTATATTATATGTTACTGAGTTATATCCTTTGGCATACTTGTTCTTAAATATTTAATACAAATATAGAGTTAATATTCTATAAATGGATGGATAACCCAATTTTCACCTATTGTCATAAATTCTCTACCAGTTAATAGAATATCCTGTTATTTTGCTGAAAGCACCTATCTTTTGCATCAGCAGTGGGATAGTAGTATGGGGTTTAGAAATAAACAAAAGAATGTTGCCTGCAAATAAAACCAATTTTTGTTCAATTGAGACTATAGAATTATTTTAAATGTATGATGGGAATAAAGTTGTAACACAAATTCAAAGATTTATTTTCTTGGAAAAGATGCTGGTTCAGCTCCAAATAAGCTCTTTTAATACAGGCCCTTTGCTTTTTACAGAGAATTCCCAAAATGCTCAGTGGCAGATTCTCAGTTCCAGCAGATTATTCCAAAAATGCTTCTTCAAAAGGCAACTGGACTTTCTTGGTTGTCCAAGACCAAACATGACCTGGATGTTTGAGAATCTCCACTGACATTCAAACAGATTGTTGAGACTCTCTCTTCCTTTGTTTAAGACCAGAATGGACCCGAGATCATATTTAACCCTTTTTCCAACTTTTTGCCAGTTTCACTTTTGTTCGCTTTCTCTGGGTAGTTGTACAAGAAAGCAGAGATCAAAGTGAGCTAGATCCATTCTGGAGTTCTTTTCTAGTAGAATTCTTGAATTTTTGTTTGTATTGTTTAGGAGACCTCCAGATATATCATTTTCCAAAGCACCTGAGGGTAGGACAAGAAGCAATGGATAGAGACTAATCAAGGAGAACTAAGAGGAAATTTCCTGACAGAACAATTAATCAGTGGAACAACTTGCCTCCAGAAGTTGTAAATTCTCTAATACTGGAAGTTTTTAAGAAGAGATTGGATAACTATTTCCTGAAATGGTATAGGGTTTCCTACCTAAGCAGGGGGTTGAACTAGAAGACCTCCAAGGTCCCTTCCAACTATTCTATTCTATTCTATGGATGAAATGATGAAAACAGCATTGTATTGAGATGCAAGCTACATCCCTTTCATTTACATGTAATGATGTCACCAATAGAAAAGGGAGGAGTTTGTGACAAGGCAATGGTGCTTTTGTCATTTTCATCCAGTCATAGGATCCTGTAGAATGCTTCTATTTATTTCACTTATAGCCAGTTGCCTTTGCAATCAATTTATCTGAAAAAAAAAAAGCACTGGATTGCAAAACTGCCAGTAAGATAGCCTGCATCTTCCTATACTTTTATCTTCAGCACAATGATTATGGTAAATTTATTCCTTTTCTGTAACCTCCACACCTCGTGTAGCTTCTCATCATAGCAACATAGGTTTTTGGGAAGAAAGGGAGCAGATTGAGGGTAGCAATTTATTTCCTTTTTTACAGTGAGAGGATTTTTGTGTGGAACTGATTATTTCTTATTTGCTAAGAGTTTATACGGACCTGATGGCACAGAAATCAATCAATGAATAAATTGGTTGACTGACTGGTCTGGGGAAATCTCAGCATTTTTAATATTTCCAGCCTGAAACAATAAAGACTTTGAAACTGTGTTTCAAACTCCTTCAGATTGATTAAGGGGTGGAAATGGTGAAAGCCAACTAACTCCATCCACCCGTATACTTAATACCATCCATCCTCTCTGCACCACTGTCCAATCATTGTGTTCTCAACCAAATGACTGCCCTATATTAACCCATTAGAGTGGGTTCACATATCATGCTAATCAAGAATAATGTGTGAACTGGGGTTCAGAGTGACTGACAGGAGAGAGTATCCAGCAGCCAAATCAGCTACATTTATACTACTAGCCAATTAATAACGAGCCTACCAAAACAACACCCCATCCATGATTTGTTAATTTATGAGTTTTGAGGCTGTCAACTCTAAAATGACTCTGGAAAGCTTACATCAGATAAAAACAATAAAGAAAACAACACTGAACTGCAAGTAAATCCTATGCATCTGAACAAACCCACTCCCTGTAGCAGGGACCTACAAACACCTCCTCCAAGGCCTGAGAGAACAAGCAAGTTTTTAAGACCTTCTGGAACATCCTCAATGTCAGCTTTGGAATCCTTATTCATTACAGCTTGAGAAAGTGGGAAGGGGGTGATTTTAACTGAGTAGCTCTAAGTAGACAAAATAGAATTTTGTCTGTTACTTCAAGGTCAAAGAGTGTGGCGCAGGAGAAAAGGAACTTACTTTGGGATTGGTGTATGTGATGTGATGATGAGAGAAAAGGGGATGGTTTGTAATTTGGGATATTGTGAGAAGCCTGGGAAACTTTTAGTTTTGGAATTCCACAGATGCTATTCTAATAAAGATACATTTGAGATTATGCTTGTCTCAGAGTTACTGATTGGAATGGAGGTTCCCTGGAATGCTGACACTCAAGATGGGAGTAACAACAGTCTCTGAGGAGAAACTAATGCCAGAGGGCAGAAACTATCACAAAGAAGGATGCTTCCCAAAAGATTCACTTTTTCATAATAGCACATCTGTCCTATCAATCTAAACCAGCCAAGCAGACACAGGCCAACTAGCCAGACCCTATGTTATACATACAGTGCTTTATAGGTGACAACTGACACCTTGAATCACACAGGAATCAAACTGGTAACCATTGTAGCTCAAGAAGTAGAGGTATCATGTAGGCATACTGAGGCATTCCCAACACTTCCCATGCTACCGCATCCTGGATCACGGGATACTTCTGCAGGATCCAAGGGCCGTCTGTGTAGAGGGCATTGCAATATTCTGAGCTGATTAGAGTATGAGTGACATCTACAGGGATGGGTGCACCACACATGAAATTAGGGAATAGTCATGGCTGCTACCTGTTCTTCAAGGGGGCCTATGAATCCAAGATGACATCAGGCTACATATTAGTCTTGAATGGGGAGGTGCAGCCCAACATATATAAAGATGAATAGTGTCCAAATGTTTAGGGATCCTCAAATCTACAACCACAAGCTGTTGGAAGAATTGAATCTGAATTGGTATCTCTTCATTCAGAAATAGAGCCTCCAGAAATAGAGATGGGACATGAGGTTAAGAGGCCCAGCTGGTATCATCAGAATATTGGTGATGCCAGTTCCCAGACTGACAGATAATCTCACCTGATGGTTCCACATAGATATTAAACAGGAGAAAAGAGAGTGTTGAGCAGAATAAATTATTGACATGCCAATTTTAGAAAACAAATGAAAGAAGGAAGTAGTGATCCCCATTTTGTCTGAACAAAGGAAAACTATTTTAAGGTCTACATCCAAAACTTCAATAGATCTTAGACTATGAATTATTCAACAATAACAAAAACATTTCAAAATTATTGGACCCAATTATGTGTTTATAAAGAAAAAAGTAATGAGTAAATCATTGTAGTGTGGGTGATAACAGTGGAAATAACATTTAAGATATGTTTTGCACTGTCCTAATATAAGATATAATATACATTAATTATATATTAATGGTGGAAGCATTCGTCTTTAAGAGGGCTGATTCCCTGACATGCTTTGAAAATATCTTACCTATTCCATAGTAATTGCTCCATAGCTCTCAAACCAAATGACGTCTCAACCCTCTTCCTTTAAAATATTTTCCCTCTAATTTAGGATACCATTGGATGTAAATTCTAATGCAAATTAACGCCGAGTACTAATTTAATGGGTGAGGTCCAAAGAAGAAGGGTAGTTCCCCTGTTATCGGGATCATTCTCTTGGATCTGGCATTTATTCTTCTTTGATGGCTGCAGAAATGCAGTGAAGCAAAAACAGTTGTTGCTTGGCTGGATCAGTTCTCCAAGGCAGCCTTACACAAACTGACAAGCCAGCAAGAAAGAACAGCTGAAATGGAGAAAATGGAAAGCTTAGCTTAGCAAAATGAGTTTCTCTGCAACCTTAAGAAATAATGGAGCCTCTAAAATCAGACTATGCGATTTTAGGCAGAGAAGGGTAATAAGATATAAAGTGTTGTTGGTTGTCTACCTTAAGTACACTCAGTTTGCAGTTTCTTAAGTTTAGAATAGTTGTGTGGTCGTTAAGGGAAGAGTTGCCTAATCTGTTTTTCTCAAGGCAGACAGATAAATGGAATGAAATATAGACCAAGCTAAATGTCATTTTACATGCAACTCTGCATTTAAGATGCAGGAGTGGGATGTTGATATCATGCAAGTTATAGCTGCTGAAAATAAATAGGATCATAGCCAGCAGGAAGGGCAAATTTAATCCTTTCCTCTCCACTGCTTTCTTGAAGAAGAAAAAATTCTTTTAAGTTGAGACTTGCACTGACAGGGAAATAGAAAACAGACAATTGATCAACAAATAACTGCAGTGAAATTAATTTCAGTTGCACAACAAACATGTATTATGCAGTGATATTAAATTTTATTTGATCAGCAAACATATTATTTGAATCAACGAGGCCAATCTAAGAATGTTTGCAGAGGCTATTGAATTAGAAAGGGAATGAAATGTACTGAATATGCATAGAGCTTCACTTGGAATGAAATCAGAGATTACAGCGGGGTTCATATCTCATAAGGACCTGTGTTTTATTGTTTATGGAGTAAGACATACTTGGTTTACTAAACATACTAAGCCATACATGCTGTACAATGATTATATTTGCTACCAGCCACTAGGAGGCACTCTATGGCTGATTTTCTTGGGCTGGAACTTGTCATGCATAAATTACCTCCTGTATGTTTAACTCTTTAACCTACCTCTATATGGGCAAGACAAATTAACATCTATAGTTACCTAGTATGAGAGTGACCATAAATGAAAAAGAAAGGTATGCAGGTCCTTGGTATCTCTGAGCTTGGTTGTTTTCTTGCAGACCTTTCATTACCCAACTAGATAAAGAGATGATGTTATGTAGCTGGGCAATGAGACATCTCTATATGAAAACAATCAAGTTCAGAGAACACCAGGGACTCCCCATTTCAACCCTGAGCTACAAATATTCTCTCCTAAAGAAAGGTGTCCATCATAGCATCAATATGCTACATTCATTGGTTGGCAACTACAAACAAAAATGGGTTCCATGTAAAAACTGAGAAACAGCATACTTCAATTTGTCAACATGCACAACATTCCCTGAACATGTCTTCGGTATCAGCATCATCAGGTCTTCTCTTCCCATCCTCCCATTTGTAAGATATAATTATTTGGCATTGTGGGGCTTTTATTTTTAGGCACTGATTGATATTTGGAATGTCAATCTAACTTCTAACAATTCTAGAATTCGAACAATTCTAACTTCAAAATACTGCAAAGAATTTTGTAAATGAAAAGACGAAAAACAGAAAATATTCTTTTTCTCAGCCTTCCTTTTACCTGTTTCCTCCCACTTATGAGTATAACCTTGTTGCTTGTATCTTTATTTAGTTGCTTTATTTAGTTTCCTAGTATGATTTGACTGCTTATTGAATATCCTATGCCTATCAGAAAGTGTTGTATCTTAGGATTCTTGATGAATGTATTTTTATGTACACTGAGAGCTTATATACCAAAGACAAATTCCTTGTGTGCCCAATCACACTTGGCCAATAAAGAATTCTCTTCTCTTCTCTTCTCTTCTCTTCTCTTCTCTTCTCTTCTCTTCTCTTCTCTTCTCTTCTCTTCTCTTCCCTTCCCTTCCCTTCCCTTCCCTTCCCTTCCCTTCCCTTCTCCTCTCCTCTCCTCTCCTCTCCTCTCCCCTCCCCTCCTCTTCCCTTCCCTTCCCTTCCCTTCCATTCTAAAGACAGTACTCCTGATACAACATCATTAACTGTAGGCTGGCCTTTCATGCCCTAGTTTTCACCCATCAGCATGCAGAACGCTGGAGGTATGCTGATGATGGTTGCTATATGAGGGAACTGTGATGATTTAGCATTGTTATGACAAATAACCAGCAGTAAAGCTGTATGCATAAAAGCAAATAAAATATTAGCATACTACTAAAGACATCAGATATAAATAGATCATTTGACATTCCAGAAGTCTTTTAAATTGTCTTTGAATATCTTGAATTCAGACGGGAGTTCTTGCTGCACCTCCACTGACTGCTTGGAAGTTAGGACATTCAACACGGAGATCTTAACCAGGTCATTATATGGTGTGGATAGAAATATTTCCATCTGTGATAGTAATCCATGTGTGCTTCAAACCACACAACAAGTAACTTTAATTTATGTCACTAAGCCTTGAGCTGTTCGTGACATTTTGTGGATTTGTTATAGCTGAAATGGCAGGAACAAGATGGTAATCATTATTGCTGAAATATATATCAACCAGTGGAACCTCCTGCTATTGTAGCAGGAATCTGGCTGTGCCCCCAAATACACACCCACAGTCCAACAAAGTATTTGGGGAGGGGAGCCCTACTTTATGAAATAGTGCTTGAATTCCCATTGCTTCTTAAAGAAAAAAGGTAATAAAAAGTTAAACACAACACTGAATTGGTTTATTAAAAATAGAAATGAAAACACAAAATACTTGTTTCGGCAGCCCTGGAGAAGTGGGGGTGGGTATAAGAGTGTGGGCCTGAAGACTTGTGTGTTTAACAGAAACACACAACTAAATATGACATCAAAATGAGGCCAATACATTCTTCCCAACAAAACCTAATTCGTCTATTGGCATTTTTAAATTATTATTTCAGTTCTTTTCAGCTTTGGAATAATTGTCTATTCTGTGATACTCTTCTAAGCTTATGACTCTGCTAGAGTATTGGACACAGATAAAATATCACATTAATGAATTTTATGCCTGGTCTTTCCTCTCATTTTTTTCTCCCTTTTGGATGATGAGAGATAGTCCCCTGGTTTCCGTAGGAATCTTAAATAAATTCTAAGTATTTAAGAGCTTTGGGGCACTATTCTTCAATGCAGAACAAAGGAAAGATAGGGATTTGGAAGAACATTTTGAATATTCTTTTACAAGAAATTATGAAGGATCTAAGAAAGGTATTGATTTGCACTTCCGGTTTGGGCTTCTTCGGCGACAGACCAAAATCGTGATCAGTTTTGATCCATGCTTGCCACTGGAGCGCCCCAAGCTGCCCGGATTCAGGGGTGAAGCCACCCTATAGAGGTGGTGAAGAAGGGGGAGCCATCAGCAGGGTTGAGGAGAGCCACATCTCTCCTCCTCAGCTGGCCATTACTCCCTTTCCCAAAGGCAGTTGCAGTGGTGGTCAGAAATGGCCACCTCAAAGAAGAACCCGACTGGATAAGACTGTGCAGGAGGAAGTTTAAAGGAGAAAGTTTGACTGACCAGGTTGAATAGAGAACATCTATTTAAGGTACCTGGAACCTGAATTTTAAAGACTAATACTATTCCTAAAAAAGATTTTAAGCTGCAAAAGAGAAAGGGAAAGGAAATGGAATTGGCTTTTTTCCCTCTAACATTGACAGTTTTAACTGACTTGGAACATTAAGAAGAAGAGATTCTTATAAGAAATTGATACTAATCCACTTTGACATTAATAGGCTATTTCTAGCTGAAAATAAAGTGTCAAAGGGTTAAAGATTCTTGGATAATTTAAAAACTTTCTTTAAAAAAAAGAAAGAAAGCAGCGGAGGGAAAAAGGAAAAAAGAGGGTGGAATCTGGAAAATGGAGGAGACCACCTGGAACTTAAAAAAAAAATTGAAAGTGGAATTTTAACAAGGCTTGCAAAAGATATATTGTAGCTGAAACTTTGTTACAAGAGAACAAAGCCCCTGGAAAGAGAAAGTGAGAAAAGAAGCAAGAAACAGTTTTGGATTATTGGATGATTCCTGGAACTTTGGATGGAGGATCCTAATGAAATAAAATAAAATCAATTGGGGGTTGTTTAAAATTTTTTAAAATGGCATCACTCCTTGAAGAGTTAAAAATGAGACTTAAAGAACAAAAAGAAGAAGCACAAGAGGGAAGAGGATCTTTTGGCTTCGTATTTCAATTTTTAGAAATGGAGATCTTGAACTATGAAAAACAAGAAGAAACGCTGGCAGAACAAGAAGGGAAGGGCAACGAAGAAGCCATCTTCAATGACCAAGCAATTTTAAGAGGGGTAAAAAAGGGAAAGAGGGGAAAGGGAGTTAAAAACTTAAGTACTGAAGCAACAACCAAAAAAAAAGAGTAATTTGAAAAGTAATCATAATACTAGGAAGAAGCAGAAGAGAGGATCACCAAGGGAGAATCAGATAGAAAAGGGGAGGGAGAAGAGAGGGAAGAGGGAAAGGAAAAGAAGCTACAAAAGACAGAAACAAGATATAGAGGTACAGAAAAAACATACAAGAATTAAAGGTATCAACCTATTTAAAACAGAGACAATGGTTAAAATTTAACTTAAGGAGAGGATTTTGCAAAGGTGCATGGGATAGCATTGTTATGTAATATGTTAGATGATTAAAATGATAGAAAAAATTTCTATTGATGTGTAGTGGAATATTTGTTTGTAAAGAGAATAAGGCTCTCGATGATTTAAAAAGAACTTTAAAAAAAACTGAAAAGAAACATGGAAGATTTTTATCAGTTGATAAAATGAACTTGAATAAGAATATTAACTTTATTGACTACTGTTAGTAACTATTGTTTGGTTTTTTTAATTTAAAGACAGTAATAAATAAAATATGAAATATAGATGATTAAAGTGAAAGACAACTGATATTACTAGGTAATGATTGTTAAAAGAAATAGAAATGTAAAAGATTGCTATTAATATTAATGGCAGAGCTGTACTTGAATGGAATAATTATTCCATTTACTATTGTTATACATATATACACATATATACATATATACTTTTTTCTTTTAAGAATTTAGTGTGTATTTTAAGGGAATGTACCAAGCAGAATTCAATTGAAAATAGGTATGTGTTATAAAATAGAGGTTAGAAAATGAATGTTATAACTGTAAAGATGTAACTTAAATTTTTAAATAAGATTTGAAAAAAGATACAAAGGTATTACACTCCAGTCTAGTAATTACAGGGGAAAATTTGTTTTATGAGAAAGGATAATATGAAATTGTAAACAGAACAGACAAAAGTATAAAAACATTGATTAGAAATATTAGAAATTAATATTAGAAATTAGAAAAAGATATTTAATTGAATTAAGAAAGGAATGAGATAATTTAAAATAAGGCTATAGGAAGTAAAGAAAGGGAAAAGCTATTGAAAAAATTGTGAAAATAGTTATAAGATATGGATTAGAATGTATAAGATAAATATGTATTGAGTTTATGTCTGTATGGAGAAGTGATAACCCGGGGCCAAGCTGTTCTCAAAAAAAGATATTTTATTTGTATGTTTTGTGAAAACTAAAACAAAATTTTTATTAAAAAGAAGAAGAAAAGTATTGATTTGAACACAATAAAATCATACCTGCAATTCTGGCCCTGGGATTGGCAGGGCTAAACAAAGCAACCTTTCTTTTCAAAATCAGAATTTCCTTAGTTACCAATGTGAATAGGAACAGTGCAAACTTCCAAACAAAATTTCTTACATGAGTAAATGTATCTTTCTTAGATCACAGGCTGAATATGAATTGAAACATCAGAAAACATATTCATTTGAAAGAAGGACCCTGCTAAAGAAGGTCAACTCAATAAATTTTTCACCTGTTGGATGAATTGTCAACATGTCCCTACATTGGACATTTATAATTATCCTCGGTCTCTGATATTAGATTAAAATGAATAGAAATTATTTTGTAGACCTCAAACTGATCCTAATATATAGCTTGGATCAAAAGCTGTATGAAAATTATTTAAAATATACTGCTTCATCACTTCTGTAGAGGTTGTTTCTAATTATAGACAAATATAAAGTCCAGTCTAAAGTCTTTGATTACTCATTGATACATATCAAATAGTTGATTAATATATTTCAGTTCTTTCTACCATACTTTCACTAATTAATGTTGGATAGAACAGTAATACAGATAAATAGGATTCCAAAATATATGAATTGATTTTATTTTCAGTTAATATTCTGGGGACAAAATATATTTTCTTTTCTTTTTCAAAGCAAGGCATACTACAGAGTCTTCAGAAGTATGCAAAATGTTTGTCATAAGCAGCATTCCTATGATTGTCATCCCAACCTAGATGTAAAGTAATAATAAGGTGAAAATGAAAGGGCATTTCAATCGATAGCTGTAAATCATACCTGTTAAAAAATATATTGTAAATATATGAGCAGAACAATATTAATAGACATAAAGCTTACTAATGCCCAATTATGAAAGAGAGAAGTGGAATATAGATTTTTTTAAAATCTGTAAAATAGGTAGAGAGGATAATTTGTTGAACATTGCCTTAATCTAATCCCCCATTTAGGACATCCTGGTAGGAATTATTTTTATGTGTGTGCCATTAGGTGCCATTTTTATGTGTGTATAGCAGGTCATTTGAAAAGTACTATGTTTTGAAATCCCAAAGATGCTTTTTCAGGAGACAACTGGATGTTCTTGTTTTTTCTTTTGAAGATGTTTCACTTCTCATCCAAGAAGCTTCTTCAGCTCTGACAGGAGAGTGGGGAATGGAAGGATGTATACTCCTTGCCGACAGCTGGTCATTTGAATCCTTTTAAAGGGTCATTGAGGCACTTGGAGGTTTATCTGTGCCGTCGGGGTCCCCTGAGAAGTGCTCCTGGTTCCTGCAGTCTACAATTTTTTTCCTCTGGAAATCCATTCCTACTCTCACCCCATTCCAAGAGGGTTCATCACAAATTGTATAACTAAAAGTCTGTAGATGTTCTCAGTTATCCAGGTTGTGGTTGTCCCAAAGGTGTTTTCAGGAGGCAACTGGACTTTCTTGGTTTGGTTTGTTTTTTTGAAGATGTTTAGCTTTTCATCCAAGAAGCTTCTTCAGCTCTGAATGGATAGCTTCTTGGATGAAAAGCGAAACATCTTCAAAACAACAACAACAACAACAACAAAGCAAGAAAGTCCAGTTGCCTCCTGAAAACGCACCTTTGGGACAACCATGACCTGGAAGACTGAGAATCTATATAGACATCTGTTTTGAAAGTGCTTCTTGTGACTATAGGACTGTTGCTTGTATCCTTACGATTTATATTGACTGTTTCCTAGTATGATTTGATTGCTTATTTGCACCCTGTGACTATTCTTAAGTGTTGTACCTGATGATTCTTAACTCTTGACAAATGTATCTTTTCTTTTATGTATACTAAGAGTATTTGCACCAAGATAAATTCCTTGTGTTTCCAATCACACTTGGCCAATAAAGAATTCATTCATTCATTCATTCATTGCTCTTCTCTGCACCCTTTCTGGTGTCCCAGCACCCTTTTTGTACCATGATGACCAGAATTGGGTGCAATATTCCAAATCTGGTCTCACCAGTTCTGTATAAAGCAGCATTATCACTTCATGAGATCTTGATACTATATCCCTCTGTTGATGCAATTTAGGTCTGCATTAGCTTTTTTGGCAGCTGCAGCATACTGCTGGCTCACATTTAAGTGGACATGTAGATGCCTTCTAAAATGGTTACTGTTGAACTAGGTACTATTCTATATCTGTATCATCAAAAATAGGTTTTTGAAACATTAGATAAGTTTGTTATTTGGAATGCTTGGTCTTATAAGCTCCTAGGCTGTGTTCACACATTTTTTAAAGCTTAGAAGTTATTTGTCTCATTTTGACTTACCAAGTTGTGTGAACCCAGCCATTGCAGCTTTCTAAACCATCCAAAATTAAATAAATCATGGCATAATATAATCTGTGAAACCAACTTTAAATAAAGTAGTCCAAGTGAACAGAAGCCATTTTTATGGTGGGATAACTATTTAATTAAAACTGAGCGGTATAGCAGCTGGCTTTGGAATAAATCTTTGAGAATTAAATTTATTTCCTGGATTCCAAAGATGTTAGGCTTTTTAAAAGTATCTGAAAAACCAAGACATTGGATTGATTGTGAGACATGTATAACTTATTTGCCACTGCCTGAAGAAAATTAGATGTGATTAAATTATTTAATCATCCGTAAAAAGGTGGCACATTTCACCAATTATGATCAAAGTCTTTTTTTTTTTTGCTGTAGTGCAAATCCTTCATGTGATACTTCCAAATATAGCATTTAAGCAACCTCTTTTCCTAGTTACACCAAAAAATGATCATGCACCACTTTATTTTTTAAAATGTGGTGTTAGAAACATTTCTAATTTTTTAAAACTCAGCAAATACTTAGAATCTAAGTGATTCTTGAGGCCAACCTAGTCAAAATGGCAAAGAATGTCTATCAATAGATTCCATTAAAAATGCATGAACAGCATAATAGAAAGTAGTAGGCCATAATCACTTTGCTTGCTTTGCTTAAAAATTTATATTTTGATCTATATAATACACTGACATCTAGGCATCTATATGCCTACCAGAAAGAGTCCCACATGTCAACCCAATAGCAAATATTCATGAACTGGCAGAGGCATGGTAACAAAGTCAGCCAATGAGGACTGTTTGGAAACTGAAATTGGAAGGAACCTGGGCATGACTCTGTATTAAGCTCAGAGCTCTGAAGCTGCAAACTAGTCTGCAATTCTGAATCAAAACTGAAACTATTCTCTCCTCTGCTTGTGTTTTGCTTCTAACGACTACCATGTTGGAAGAATCTGCTGTTGGTATTGTAAATTTACTTCATGTGTTATTATGTATAAAAAGAAGTTAATTAATTCTGCTGAATCAGTTATCTGTGTGTGCTTTCTGGATTTGAATTTTGCAACACCCTCTGATTTATACATATATACCTATACCTATACCTATATATATGCAGGTTTTGGCGTGTTTAGGTCTTTTCCTGTGTAAGATTGAGAGTATCTTGGTGACATTTTGACAAGGTCCCACTTGCCATCTTCAAGCTGGTGCTTTGGCCTTCGTGCTTGTGCGAGCAAAGCGTGATCGGAGCTGCCGTCTCTCTACAAATACTGGTGGGGGGGTGCGGTGTGCTGGCTCTGTTGTAAGCGGGCTGGTTGGCTGTGTTGTTATTTCTTGATTGGTTGATGGAATTGATGTTTGCAGATTGGCTTTTTCATAAGAACCTGTGTGACTGAGGTACTGGCTGTGTGTCTATCAGCCTCCTGTGTTGTAATGACCTGGGTAATGGGCTGTGTGATGACCTTCTGAGTTCTATTGTTGTGACATCCTGGGTCTTGTGCTGTCATCTCCTGGGTCGTTGGCTGTGTTGCAACATCCTGAGGTTTTGTGGTGTAACCTCCTGAGTTTCTTGATGTGATATCCTGAGTGCATCTCCAGCTGCCACAAACCCCAACCCCCAGACTAAGCAAACTGACATACACCATGAATATATAGCCAGACCTCAAACTCGGAGCCAAACCAAAACCCGAAATGTTACATCACAGCTATCCACTCGGGATATCACATCAAGGAACTCAGGAGGTTACACCATAAAACCTCAGGATGTTGCAACACAGGCAATGACCCAGGAGATTACAGAACAAGACCCAGGATGTCATAACAATAGAACTCAGAAGGTCATCACACAGCCTATTACCCAGGTTGTTACAACACAGGAGGCTGATAGACACAGAACCAGTACCTCAGCCACACAGGTTCTTATGAAAAAGCCAACCAATCTGCAAACATCAACTCCATCAACCAATCAAGAAATAACAACACAACCAACCAGCCCGCTTACAACAGAGCCAGCACACACCACAACTCCCCACCAATATTTATAGAGAGACAGCAGCTCCAATCATGCTTTGCTCGCACAATTATGAAGCCAAAAGCACCAGCCTGAAGATGGTGAGTGGGACCTCACTGAAACATCGCCAAGGTACTCTCAATCTTCCACGGGAAAAGACCCAAACACGCCAAAACCTGCATACCTGTACCTGTGAAAATCTACAAACACACACACACACACACACACACACACACACACATATGCAGGTCTTGGTGTGTTCGGGTCTTTTCCTATGTAAGATTGAGAGTATTTGGCAACGTTTCAACATGGTCCCACTTCAGGCTGGTGCTTTCGGCTTTATGCTCGTGTGAACAAAGTGTGATCGGAGCTGCCATCTCCCTATATATACTGGTGGGGAGGTTGGCTGTGTTGTCAGTTTTTGATTGGTTGATGGATTGGTTGATTGATCAGTTCTTGATTGGTTGACATATGTATATGTATGTATGTATGTATGTATGTATGTATGTATATGTATATATATGCACACACATTGGGTTGCCATGTGAGACTCTTTCTGGTAAGCATACACATGAAAGTTTTATATATGAGGAGAGGAGGGGAAGGGAGAAGAGAGGATCCCTTCCTTTCTTCTTTTTCTTTCCAACATGAACCCAGCAAGACTTCTGATTCTTCAGAGCTTCCAACAAAAGCGGTGCAAACCAAAATAACTCCAATAAAAGGGCAGTGATAGTAAAGAGTCAATAGGCTAATATGAAGCCTTTGCTGTGATAAACCTTCAGTGCATTGACTCTCCAACGAAGCTCCATGAAGCAAAAGTAGACTCTTGCTTCTAGGCACTGCTGAAAACAATTCAGCACATGAAACTGGAGGCGTTGCTGGTCCTTTGACCATGTGCACGGAGTATACACTTCCTCTGAACCAAAATGACGGTCATGGCAGCCGTCCTCAACACCTTCAAGTTGGCAGGTGCTGAGCTAAACTACACTGGGGGCTCTCTGAGCTTGGTAATTTTCTTGCAAATGTTTTGCTAGCCAACTAGGTAGCATCATCATTGCTGCTATTACTGATGTTACTAGATGGGTAAGGAAATACCTGCAAGGAAAAATAACAAGTTCAGAGAGCACCAGGGGCTCCCCAGGGTTCAAATTTAAGCTGCAAATATTCTCTTCTATTGATAGAGCCCTTAAAATGGATCACTTCCACAAGCAGGTTGGGGTGATGCCACAAAACATCCTCAGCTTATACTGCTCCAAATATTTTATGCTGTACAAAACAATCACCATTCAATAGCTCAAGACACATTATGCTGAGACATAGCAAATATCCAAGCTCAGGTTTTGAGGTCAATCAGCAAATGCTGTTTATTTAAGGTTTATTGTAAACAGAAAGCCATCCTTCTTCTAAGCAAGCTGAATTTGTCTACGGCTCGATTCAAACAGGTCAGCTATATAATGCTAATGCTGTACAAACAACTGACATTAAGATTTATCACCTCAACACCTTTCCAGAAATTTTCATTACTGTGCAGTAGAAGTACAGAACCTGTACTTGTTAAGCAGCCACCGAGTGAATTATTCCAATTAAGGGCAGCCACTCTAATTAGAAAAGAATTGCAAATCCTTGCCAAAGCTACAGCTGAATCCTAGAGATATTTGATCTAAGGTTGAAAACTAGCCTTCCAACAATGCATCTCTTGTTGAAAGGGAAGGAATGGGGGATCAATTCCTATGTCCTCTCCAGCCTAATCCATGGTCTCTCATCAAAAACCAAGAGTGGCAAGAGGCATGACAGGCAATTAGAAGATCATCTGGCTACAGAAGACATTTGCCATCCTTTCACAGTATTGCAAAATCAGCAAAAACATCCACTTCACTTTGCTGAAATATTTGTTGTTCATTCCATTTATGCATCACCAGATCCATATCAACTCACGGTGGCTCATCTCAAAATATATATTAAGTATCGATAGTGGCAGCAGAAGTAAAATATCCATATATATAAAACCAATTTATTTCTGTGGCACCAATGTGGCACCAATTATAGAGAAGATGAGAGAAGGCCGGCTCCGCTGGTATGGACATGTCCTGAGAGCAGCACTTCCATTGTTGCCAAGACTGCCTACCAACTAGAAGTCAATGGCCAGCGACCTTTTGAGCACCCAAAACAGAGATGGCAAGACATCATCAACAAAGATATGCAAGCTGCAGGCCTGCATCCTGGAAACACAGCTGTGGTGTTCAGTAACAAAGTGGTGTTCAGTAATCCAAAAAGCAGACCCTGCACTTGCAGGAATACACGGAGGAAGAGGGGGAATTGGAGGAGGAGGAGGAGGAGGAAGAGGAGGACATAAAACATAACCACAATATTTTTATCACCACCGCAACCAATATTAAAATGTAAGTGGACATCAAATCAATGGTAAATTTGGTTCTGTTTACATTTACGATTTCAATATTAAATACGTAGTTCATGCAATTCAGGACGGTGGATATTTTTACACAGAGAAATATTTCATAATCAAAAGATTGTGTTTCATAATCAAAAGATGGCATCATTACAGGCTTCATTTTTTTAGCAAGGTTTTTTTTTTCACATTTCACAGGAGTAAGGTATGTGTCCCTTGACCTTATCCTCAATAAAGCTGAAATGCTAGTGATTCAACTGATTGAAAGATCATTCTCTGGCTTCCTATTTTGCATGAACACTCCAAAAAGTTCAACTGGGTTAAGTATCATATCTTAGATGTATTATGAAAAGAACCAGCTCCCTTGAGAAGTCTGCAATTCTGAGAAAGATAGAAGGAAAGCTGAAGACAACCAGTAGTAAACTGGGTGGACAACACTGCTGTAAGATCTAAAGGGCCAAGTTTCAGTACCTAGTTTCTCACTGTGTTGTAAGCTTCTCAAGAATAACCATAGGTAAATAGTCACACATTTGGGACTTATCTTGAAATTTGAGAGTTGTTTGCAAAGGAGAGTTAGGGATCTGGAGATTGGTTTGATTAGAGGTGTTGCTTCTTCCTCTCCACACAAGGAGATGTGCTAATTACCTCTATTCTTTTGGCATGTTTTTGGTCTAGATGCCCTTCCAAATCTTCATCCTCTCCTGAGGTTTGCTATCTCCTAGAGTTGCTACAAGTGTCTGTGTGACTAACGTGTTCTAACCAATGACCTATGTACCAACCTTGGCATGCCAGCTTGCTGATGCTTTTATTAGTTATTAATTAGGATAAGCCAGATGAAAAAAAAAATAGTGTTTTTTGTATTAATGAATTATGGAATAACTAATAATGTTTTTTTAAAAAAATATTCATGAATGATTGGCTGTAAGGCAGATACAGATTTAATTTCCTTATATATACTTCTTTCTTTCTTTAAGCTTCTGTTTCTTTGTCCCAGCTTATCCTGTTTTTGAGAGTAAGTTTAATATAGTGTTCAAGGTATCAAGTTAGAAATCAGGCAAGTGTGAGTTCTAGGACACAAAACCAGCTGGGTGATCTTGGGGCCAGTCACACATTCTCATAGGAAAGAGGCAATGAAAAACCTTGCCAAAAAAAATGCAGGGACTTGCTCAAGCTGGCTCTGAGAATCGGACATGGTGTGAACTTGCTTTTGTTCTTAGGGAATGAATGAATGAATTAATTAATTAATTTTCACATGAGAATTGGATATGACTGATGGAAGAAATAACATTCTGATTTTGGTCTGGGCGTAAGAAAAATGTATCAGGATCCCATATTTATACAAGCTGTAGTCACACCTAAAATTACAGCAGTGCATCATTCGTCCTTTCACTGGGTTAGCCCTCACACTTCTTTTTTACACATGCAAACATCTGCAGAGAGAAAGATGGGAACACCTGGAGATCAGGATGAGGTTTGGGGAGGTATAAAATTAAACTGCAACCAAGTGCAGCTCCTGTACTCAGTTGATTTGCTTATTTATTTATCAATTTTATACATGGCCATAATCTCAGAGTAGACTTCCAGTGCTTAACATCATAAAGTATAAAAACATAATAAAACATAACAATTAGCAATAAGTATAAAGTTCATAAATAACAATAAAAAACTAACTGTAACTAACTGCGAAACATTGGAGAAATATTGGTGAGATGACAGAACACGGTTCTCATTTACTGCACCAATGAAGCTCTAATTTATTAGTGAAAATGAGAAGGAATAATTACCTTTTCAATACAAATCAAAAACCTTCCATATAAAGGGATTGCAGCATTGAAATGGTATGGCTGGAGACAATGTAATTTTCCAGATCAGATTATAGTTCATCATGGGAGAACCTCAACCTCAGAAGGAGATGAAGATTAAGAATAGCCAAATTGCTTATATTAAAACAAAAGATCTTTAATATCACAAAAAGAAGGCACACGATTCATCAGGATTTTCTCCATTATAGCTCCTTATGATGAACGCTACAGAATTAAGAGCCTGTCTACCGTGTTTCTCATATAATAAGGCCAGGTCTTTTTTTTTTTTTTTTTTGAGCCCCGAAAAAATGGCTAGGACGTCTTTTCGGGGGTGAATTAATTTCTTCCACCCCTGTGCACCCTCTTCAAAGGTGCCCCATGGGCAGCTACGCCTCACACCAGCCACTCCTAGTGGCCAATAATGGTGGAGTGCAGAGGGCTCCCTATCCCCGCCAAGTGCCTTTGCTGCAGACTCGGGTCAGCGGGCGGGCAGCAGGGATGTCCGCCAGCAGTGTTTCAGCTGCTTCTCAGGCCTCCATAGCTTTCACGGTTCCCGCTGGTGCTGGCACCTCTCTCGCCAGTGCCATCTCCAACAACAGCATCTGAGTCAATCCCACTTTCCCCCCGTCCCCGTAACAACAGGAAAAAAAACATGTTGAGGTACCTGGGAGCACTGCGCGCTGCATTTTGGTTTAATCCCGAATGGCTGGGTGGGCGTGAGAAGAGCCGAGCAAGTGTCTCTGCTGCTGCTACGCTTGGTGCTCCAGCCTCGGGCTCTGGAAGTTTCCAAAAGTCCCGGTGCACAGCCCATTCCTGCATTCCAAGCGCGCCCAGGCCGAGCTGCAGCTGTCCCTCTCTCTCCAGCGCCATCTCCAACAACAGTGGCAGCAGTGGCGGGAACCATGGAAGTGTTTCAGTCACTTCTCGAGTGGGGGAGCCACCTCCATAACTTCCACAGTTCCTGGCACTGCTGCCGCTGTTGTTGGAGATGGCGCTGGCAAGAGAGGGACAGCTGCAGCTCAGCCTGGGTGCTTAGAATGCAGAAACGGGCTGTGCACTGGGACTTTTGCAAACTTGCAGAGCCTGAGGCTGTAGCACCAAGGGTAGCAGCAGCACAGATGCTAGCTTGGCTCTTCTCATGCCCACCCAGCCACTCGGGATTAAACCAAAACGCAGCACATGGCGCTCCCAGGTACCTCAAAATGTTTTTTTCCCGGTATTCCGGTTTCGCGTGGCTTCGGGGCAGTAGGAATTTGCGACCGCTCGCGATTCCTGCTGTGCTAGCCGCCGAGGTACCCCCAATCCAGATGGGTCAGGGGGATATGGCTGCCCTGTAGGGACAGCTGAAGAGAGAGGGGAGCCGGACAGGGGGTTGGGGGTGTCGCAGACCCCCTCCTTGTCCTGAAAAGCCCCTTTTTCCCAAGGCGGTGAAGCGGCGGTCAGCAATGGCCACGAAGAAGCCAGCAACCGGGTAAGATTGTGCTGGAGGAAGCAAGAAGAGTGAAAGTGCTGTCTGAGCCGGGTCAATTAACATCTTTCAAATTTGTTGGAACTGAGCTGTTTGAATTGCTGGAGGATACATTGTATCCCTAACAAGATCGAAAGCAGCGGAGAAGCTGTTAAAGGGAACTTTTTTTTTTTTCTTCACTCTCCCACCCCATGGAAACAGCAGATATGAAATATGTTGGGACATTGAAGGTGAATTATTCTGAAAGTTGAAGCTAAGAGACAAAAGGGTTCTTGGACATTGAAAAACTTAAGAAATTGGAAAACCCTTATTAGAGGTATGGATTTCTGATTATTTAAAATTGATGTTGCAAGTGGGAAGGGAGAGGAAAAAAATTGGAGCAGAAGCTGAAAAAGGAGGAGATTGCCTAGAATCCCAAAGAAAGGTATATGGTAATTGGACCTCTTTGATTAAACATTAACCCCAGAAAGAGAAAGAGAAAAAGGAAGAAAAGTATTAATTTTTGGAATTTTTTTTGAATTTTTTTTGATTAAAAATACTCGTGGTTGTTTTGGGAAAAGTTTCTCTTTTCATGATGGCATCGCTTGTGGATGAACTAAAGACTGAATATCAAAAATATAAAAAGGAAGATACTTTGGGCACTTTGTTTCAATTTTTAGAAATGGCGTTATGTACTTATGAAAAGTTGACTACGCAGCAGAAGGACTGGGACAAAGAAGAAGAGGAAGAAGAAGCCATCTTTGATGAACAATGGGTTTTTTCCGGGGAGGAGGAGAAAAAGGATAAGAAAAAGGGGATTTTAAGAATTGAATAAACAACCAAAAAAGAGAAAAATGAGCGGAAAGGTGGAGGCAAGGTTAGAAAGCAAAGGAAAGGGAGTAAGAAAAGGGAGGAGGAGAGACAAAGGGGTAAAAAGGGCAAGGAGAAGAATAAGCAAGAGAGAAAGGGGGGGAGGAGAAGCTTCAATGGTGGGAAGCAAGATCTAAAGAAAAAAAGTTTATTCAGAGACAATAGGTGAATTCAATTTAGGATAAAAGAGGGATTCTGGAGGGTACATAAGATTGTGTTTTTATATGTGTATTTAGAGTATAAAATTCATTGTGTAATTTTAGAACCTATTAAACAGAATCCCAAGAAAAATTGTTATATGAAGTACTTTTAAGTTAGGGTAATGAGTTAAAGACGTTACTCCAATTGGTGTATAGGAGAAGTATAGTAAAAGAAAAAAGATGAATGGATACTTGGAAATAGAACAGGCAAAGAATGTTATTGAAAATAGTAATAAGATATGGAAGGATATATAAAGGTTTTGTTATGTCTTTTTTGGTTTTGTATATTGATAAAAGGCAATAGAATTTTAATTAACAAGAAATAATTTGTATGACTATAATTTGGAATTATTATGTTCTTTTGGTTTTCTTCTTTTATTATTTTTTCTTAGAAAAGAATTTATAAGCTGTTATGCCTTGATTCTTTGTGCATTGTTTTTATAAAATTGATAAAATTGGTTTATAAAAAAAAAGAAAAGAAAATGATAATAAGATATGGAAGGATATATAAAGTGAATATGATGTTTGAATTTGTGTCTGTGTGAAGAGTTTCAACCTGGGATCAGACAACCTTCAGAAAAGATCTTTTAGTCATGTTTATGTTTTGTGCTTTGTATGTTTAAGCAAGATTGTGTTTTCTGTAAAATTAATAAAATTTGTTTAAAAAAATAAATAAATGTTTTTTTCCCCTGTTGTTATGGGGATGGGGGGAAGTGACTCAGATGCTGTTGTTGGAGACAGCGCTGGCGAGAGAGGCACCAGCACCGGTGGGAACCATGGAAGCTACGAAGGCCTGAGAAGCAGCTGAAACGCTGCCGGCGGACATCCATGCCAACGCCGCCCGCCTGCTGACCCGGGTCTGCAGCAAAGGTGCTTGGTGGGGGTAAAGGAGCCTTCTGCACTCTGCCATGATTGGCTGTTAGGAGCAGCTGATGGCGAGGCGTAGCTGCCCGCGGGGCACTCCTAATCGCAAGTTCCCCCCCACCTCCCCCCCTAATTTCACATGTTTTAAATAGGCCTAAATTTGGGGGGAGGGTCTTAATTTCATTTTATGCCTAGAAAACATGCTGGGGGGGGCTATTGTTGGAGAAACATGGTAGATTCAATACAACACTGGATGAATTATGAATATTATTTTTGAATAAGTTTATCTTGATGCCTTAGTTGTGATGTTATTAAAGGAATACCTCTTTTCAACTCCCCTCCTTCATTCAGCGATAAGCTATTTCTCTCATATTATTTAGTTTAACCTATAATGTGACTTATTCGGGATAATGTCTTTGACTAACCAGGTCCGGACATGAAAAATTCAGTTAGCTGATTTATTGTTCAAGCCTATACACAGGATAGATTCAGACTAATAGTTTGCACTTGGGTAGAAATAGATAATGGCATTCAAGAGGCTTTAGACTTTTTCCTATTGTGACTACATAGAGACTTTAAACTAATCCCCTGCTTGTCTCCTCCTCACTCCACCAGTTTCTCTCCAACACTGATAGGTTATTAGACCCCAAATTTGGACACAAAATTGTCTACAAATAAACTAGTAACTCGGATTCAATTTTTACCTTTTAATCAATCTTGCCTGTTGGGTCATTTATTATGTCACCCAGAGTTTTAGACAGAAAAATTGCAACTCAGATCTGCTTTAATGCTATATTGGGTGGTATATGGAAAATCTCTGAGTCCTGTTCAGCCGTTTCAGCTGAATTTTGAAACATTTGGCTAAGCATCTGCCATCTTCTATATGCATGCTCTATATCAGGACTGTCAAGCTCAATTTCACTGAGAGTTGCATCAGGGCTGTGGTTGACCTCCAGGGGCTGGGTGGGCCTGGCCGACTGGGTGAGCTTGATGCCAAACTGCTGGCATGTTTCCTCTTTGCATCGGGTAGAACAAGCCAAAGCAATGCGGGCCAGCCCCTTACATTTTCCAGGTTGGCCCTGTGAGCCAGATCCGACCACATTGCAGGCTGGATGTGGCTCACTGGCCTTGTGTTTGACACCCCTGCTCTATATCATGCTTCACTTTTTCTAGCTAGCAAATCATGTTTTGAACAAAACAGCAAAACAGCTTGACTAGTTGGAATATTATTGACAAAAATCCAGAAAGACAACAACAGAATGAGAGTACGGTAGGGTAAAACAGAACGCTTGTAAACCAGTGCCAAAAAAGCCTCAAAGGGAAGACCAATATTGAAACTATTTCATAAGATGTGAACTCACTTATTGTCTTTGAGGTAGATCAACTTGGAAGAAGGCAGCTCAAAGCCCCCAGTAAAGTGGGAAGCATGAGATGAAATATTTTTGTATGTTTTCTGAGCATAGCACATCCTGAATTAGGAAGTAAGATTTGGGGAAAGTACTCAAAATTTCTGTTTTGAGTAGTATTTGGAGCTCACTGAGTTGAAAAAGACCCAATACAACAACAGCATCGGATGCTTTGACCAATACAGCATTCCACAGTACATCTGCTAATATGAAACCTACCATGATAAATGTTCTGTTCGGAGCGTGGGCGCAAAGAACGGAGACGAGGCATCAGAAAGTGACTCAATTCTTTATTAGTGACTTCAGAACAGAGCTAAAATACTCGGGCAGCAAAGCCCTTTTATAGGGCTTGCTGCAGTCATAACAGCCAATTCTTTGAGTTTGCCGCGCTGGCGGCGTCCAATTGGCAGCGCCCATTAACAGCCAATCAGATCGGCCCAGGACGACCAATCAGGATCCGCTGCTGGCGGGCCAATCAGAAGTGCAGGATTTCAAGCCTGCTGTGGAAGTAAAACTATTTAAGCTTTTAAATTAGCGCAACTGCTTAGTCTGTAACACCCCTCCCCCCTAGGTTCCGTCTGAGGGGTGGGGTGATGTACTTTCGCAAGTACGCAGGTCGTTTCACCTGTCTGCCCGATCTGCGTTGCCCCAACAGTTCTTGCCTTGGCTCTGTTTCCAATGGGCTATTTGCTGGGCTGGACAGCACAGCTGGGTCAACCACTTCGCTGGGTGACGCGGGGCTGTCATCACTGCTTCTGTCATGGCTGCCTCCTGAGTTTCTTGGGTTTGCTGCTGTCGCAGTGCTGCTTTGTGGCGAGGCACTCATCTGATCCAGTTCTTCCTCGGAAGGTGAATATCCTGGGGTTGATTGTTTTGATTTTTGGATTTTGCGTACTGCGTCGTATGTTGGCTCATTTTCAGCCCCCTCGCTTTCCCTTCCCCCCCAGGTTTGAGGTTCAGGGCTAGAGACAGGGGTAGGTGCTAGTCTGGAACAAAGTTGGTCAATGTGGCGCTTCCACATTTTTTCTTCAGCAGTTTGTAACCGGTAGGAATGAGGCCCCGTAAGTTGAATTATGGTAGCGGGACCCACAATGGGTCACCGGTAAGGTTTTTTTTTGCAAACACCGGGTCGCCTACCTTGAACGTGCGATACTTGCTGCTGGACCCTAGGGGTTGTTTTGGCGTGTAGGCAGGGTGTATGTGGTCAAGTTGTGAGCGAAGTTTCCGTCCCATCAGGAGTTCAGCTGGGGTTTTGTTTGTAGTACTGTGTGGTGTAATATGTTGGAGGAGGAGCATCCTGGTTATTTTATGATCAAGGTCTCCTTGTTCCATTTTTTGTAAAGTTTTCTTCATGAATTGGACCATTTTCTCAGCCCTATCATTGGCTGCAGGGTGAGCTGGTGATGTCAAGGCATGGCGTATCCCCCAATCCGCTAGGTACTGTTCAAATGTGAGAGCAGTGAATTGGGGACCATTATCGGAAACCAGGACATCTGGTAGTCCATGTGTAGCAAATAGTTTATTTAATTTTTTTTTTTTTTTGAAACAAATTTTTATTAATTTTAAAGATAAAACAACACATCATTAACCAGTAAATACATAAACACATAAAACCTCTTAATATTGTAAGTCCTTACAAGTCAAACAAAACAATATTTTTATACAGCATAATTCCAATTTATCCCATCCCCATATGGACACACAAATATCTTTCATCAAATTTCTCATTATTTCTCTTTACTCCTATTCAATTTCATTTCTCTTCCATATTTATCCATTTTATAGTCATCATATTCTTTTCTTTCTGGCTTGTTTAAATTATTCTCATCTAACATTCCTCCAAGGTTTTATTGATTCTTTTTTCCTTTTTTTTTTTAATAAAAAACAAATTTTGTTAGTTTTATCATAAGCATAATACACAAACATACAAACACAAAACATAAAACAGACAAAACTAAAAGATCTTTTCTGAAGGTTGTCTGTTCCCGGGTTAAAACTCTTTACACAGACACAAATTCAAACATCATATTCAACCTAAATCTCCTTCCATATCTTATTATCATTTTTTTTTTATATATATGTATATAAAAACCATTTTTATCAGTTTTCTAAAAACAATGCACACAAAATCAAGGCATAACAGCTTATAAATTCTTTTCTAAAAAATAATAATAATGATAGACCAATAAAACATAACATTTCAAGATTATAATATTAATATTTCATATAATATTAACTTCATATCTTGTCCCTACTTCTCTTTTCCATCCAAATTATTTATCAATTAAAATTTTATTGCCTTTTATCAATATACAAAATCAAAAGAAAAGCATATATATCCTTCCATTATTACCATTTTCAACAACATTCTTTGTCTGTTCTATTTCCAAACATCCATTCATCTTTTTTCTTTTACTATACTTCTCCTGTACAACAATTGGAGTTACATCTATAACTCATTACCTAACTTAAAAATACTACATATAAATCTTTCTTGGGATTCTGTTTAAAAGATTCTAAAATTACATAATAAATTTTTTATTCTAAATATACATATAAAAACACACTCTTATATACCCTCCAGAATCCCTCTTTTAATCTAAATTAAATTCACCCATTGTCTCTAAATAAACTTTTTTTTTTTAAATCTTGCTTCCCCCCATTAAGGCTTCTCCTCCCCCCTTTTCTCTCTTGCTTATTCTTCTCCTTGCCCTTTCTACCCCTTTGCTTTTTCTCTTCGCTTTTCTTGCTCCTTTTCCTTTGCTTTCTAACCTTGCCTCCATCTTTTCGCTCATTTTTCTCTCTTTTGGTTGTTTTTATAATTCTTAAAAACCCCTTTTTCTTATCCTTTTTCTCCTCCTCTCCGGAAGGAACCCATTGTTCATCAAAGATGGCTTCTTCTTCCTCTTCTTCCTTGTCCCAGTCCTTCTGCTGCATAATCAACTTTTCAACAGAACATAACGCCATTTCTAAGAATTGGAACAAAGCGTCCAAAGTATCTTCTTTTTTATAGTCAATCTCTAGTTCATCCACAGACAATGCCATTATGAAAAGGGAAAACTTTTTCCAAAACAACCACAAGTATTTTTAATCCAGGACAATCAAAAGCAATTAAAAAAAAGAAAAAAGTTCCAAAAGTTAATACTTTTCTTCCTTCTTCTCTTTCTCTTTCTAAATTAATTTTTAATCAAAGAGGTCCAATTACCATATATCTTCTTTTGGGATCCACCAAGACATTCTAGACAGTCTCCTCCTTTTTCAGTTTCTGCTCCAATTTTTTTTTTCCTCCCTTCACACTTGCAATAACAATTTTAAATAATCAAAAATCCATACCTCCAGCAAAAATTTTCCAATTTCTTAAATTTTTCAATGTCCAAAAATCCCTTTGTCTCTTAGCTTAGCTTTCAAAGCAATCCACTTTCAATGTCTAATATATCCAAATATTTCTGCTTTTTCCGTGGGATGGGAGAGTAAACAAAAATAAAAAAAAAGAAAGTTCCCTTTGACAGCTTCTCCGCCGCTTTCGATCTTCTTAGGGAAACAATGTATCCTCCAGCAACAAGCAGCTCAATTCCAGGCAATTTAAAAGTTGTTACTTGACCCGGCTCAGACAGAACTTTCACTTTTCACACTTCCTCCAGCACAGTTCTTACCCGGTTGCTGGCATCTTCGTGGCGGCCATTGCTGACCGCCGCTCCACCGCCTTGGGAAAAAGGGGTAGGAACGAGGCCCCGTAAGTTGAATTATGGTAGCGGGACCCACAATGGGTCACCGGTAAGGTTTTTTTTTGCAAACACCGGGTCGCCTACCTTGAACGTGCGATACTTGCTGCTGGACCCTAGGGGTTGTTTTGGCGTGTAGGCAGGGTGTATGTGGTCAAGTTGTGAGCGAAGTTTCCGTCCCATCAGGAGTTCAGCTGGGGTTTTGTTTGTAGTACTGTGTGGTGTAATATGTTGGAGGAGGAGCATCCTGGTTATTTTATGATCAAAGTCTCCTTGTTCCATTTTTTGTAAAGTTTTCTTCATGAATTGGACCATTTTCTCAGCCCTATCATTGGCTGCAGGGTGAGCTGGTGATGTCAAGGCATGGCGTATCCCCCAATCCGCTAGGTACTGTTCAAATGTGAGAGCAGTGAATTGGGGACCATTATCGGAAACCAGGACATCTGGTAGTCCATGTGTAGCAAATAGTTTATTTAATTTTTTAACAACTGCTTCTGTGGAGGTGCTCTTCATTTTGTGGACCTCAAGCCAATTTGAATAGGCATCCATAGTTCTGAGAAAGGTGTGCCCCTTGGTGGGTCCCGCAAAATCGAGGTGGATGCGGGACCAGGGACCCTGGGGTCTCTCCCATTCTGTTGGTGGGGCTTTTGGTGGATCTGCGCAAGTTTCTTGACACTTGTTGCAAGAGGCTACCCACGTTTCTATTTGTTTATCTATACCTGGCCACCACGCATAGCTCCTGGCTAGTGCCTTCATTCGCATGATGCCAGGATGTCCATCGTGCAACAGTTTCAGGACTTTCTGTTGTAGCCGCTCTGGAATGACAACTCTGTCTCCCCATAATATGCATCCTTTTTGAGAGAAAAGCTCTGTCTGTCGGTTTTTGAAGGGTTTGAAGATGTCACTGAGTTCGTTGTCAGGCCAACCTCTTTCCACCCAGCTGAGGATTCTTGCTAAACAAGGATATATCCTTGTTTCTGTGGCGATGTCTCGTGCAGTCAGTGGTGGAGAAGGAAGGGTTTCGATTTGTAGCATTGTTAGTGTTGGAGCCGGATCGTCTATGACTTCAGGTAGCGGTGAGCGGCTCAAAGCGTCAGTGTGGGGAATGGCTTTCCCCAGGCGGTGTAGCAAATCGTAATCGTATGCGGCTAGAAATTCCGACCAACGCTTCATTCTTGGCGATAAGGTGTGGGGTGTTGGTTTGTCCCCTGCTAAAATGCCAGATAATGGTTTGTGATCGGTAACTATGGAAAAGGGTCTTCCATATATGTACTCATGGAAGCGTTTGACAGCAGCTACGATAGCAAGAGCCTCTTTATCAAGTTGGCTATATTTCCTCTCAGCTTTAGCTAAAGTCTTTGAAAAAAATGCAATAGGTGCCTCAGTACCGTTTGGTAGGATATGGCTCAGGATTGCTCCTACCCCAAACGGTGACACATCGCAGGTGACGATTAAAGGTAAGGTTTCACTATATTGTATCAATACAGCATCTGCAGTTAAGAGGTCTTTGACTTTCTGAAAAGCTCGTTCTTCGCGTTGTCCCCAGACCCAGGAAGCCTTCTTGTCGAGGAGCCTATGCAGGGGTTCGGCCACAGTTGCTTTCTGGCGCAAGAAGATGTTATAAAAGTTAATGAGTCCAAGGAAAGCTTGGAGGTCTGTTTTATTCCTAAGTCTTGGGGCATTTTTTATGGCAGTCAGTTTCTTTTCAGTAGGGTGAATTCCCTGTTTATCAAGTAGATAGCCCAAGAATTCAACCTTTTCTGTACAGAGTTGGCACTTGTCCTTCTTGACCTTTAGGCCAGTGTCTTTAAATTTCTGTAGAACCATTCGGAGTCGTTTTTCTAAAATGCACCTAGTTGGGACAGCTATCAGTACATCATCGAAGTAGGGCACGACCCCTTTTATGCCTTGTAGCAATCTTTCCATTAAGCTCTGGAAAATACCGGGGGCTACACTTACTCCAAACTGGAGTCTGTTACACTTGAAAGCCCCTCTATGCATGACTATAGTCTGGGTTTCTGCAGTCTGTGCGTCTACGGGCAACTGCTGGTATGCCAGAGCTAAGTCCAATTTTGCAAATATTTTCCCACCTCCGAGGGAGTGAATAATGTGTTGGACCACAGGTACGGGGTAAGCGCTCTGCTGGAGCGCATGATTTAGGGTGGCCTGGTAATCTCCGCAAATTCTGACCGATCCATCTGGTTTTATGGGGGTCACGATTGGGGTCTCCCATCGAGCGTGGTCAATAGGTTCCAACACACCTTGTGCTATTAATTTGTCCAATTGTTCATCAATCTTTGGCTTGAGTGCAAAGGACACTCGACGAGGCTTAAGGCGAATGGGCGCAACTTCGAGGCTGAGGTTAAATGATATAGGGGACCCTTTGTACTTGCCTAGCTTCTCGCTGAACACGTCCTGGAATTCTTGAACGAGGGCCGCTTCCCAGTCATCACTGCCAGTCTGGTTGATGCCAGCTAGTTTGATTCCTAATGGCTCAAACCACTGTAGACCCAAAAGGCTGGGCCGATCTCAATTGACGATGGTCAATGGTAAGGTTGCAGTGTGGTCCTTGAAGGTGACTTGGATGTTGCTGGAACCGATGACCAGAATTCTATTTCCTTGGTAGTCTTTCAATATAACGTTTTGAGTGCTGAGGTCCTGGTGACAGATGTCAGGGATCAGCTGTTTGAAGGTTTTCCAGGATACCATCAATAGGGACGATCCAGAGTTGACCTCCATAATGCATGGTCGCTGCTCGATGGCGACCCTCACTTGGATTTTCCTTGCATCAAGGGATGAAGCATGGCCTATGGTGATGGTCTGGTGTGCCTCTTCTCGTCGGGATGAAGTGGTGGCTGCTCAGTTTCTGTATTGAAAGTTCCATTGGCTGTTTTGGCGGTCCCGATTAACTGGTGGGGTGCCTGTTGTCTGTCAGAAATTGCTTTCTCTCCTGGTTGGGCTGGGTCCTCGCTTGCTTCTGCAGACCTTAGCGATATGGCCCCTCTTCCCACAGGAACAGCAGAATGCGTCTAGGAATTTGCAGTCAGATCGTGGGTGGCTGCCCCCACATCTGGAGCATTGGTACGGTAATTTTCTATTCTTTTGGTCCCGCTGTTTGCGTTCTGACCTGAGTCTGTTGACCTCTTCTTCCTTGCTTTCTGATGAGGATTCGAGGCCCTCATGGTGGGTAGTTGTCGCGTGCCTCTCAGAAAACAGCATAGTGTCGCTGGCGAGTTGGCGGTGTGGTGCGTTTGCTCGGCGCATTCGAGCAGCTGACTTCCTGGTTGCTTCTGCCGCAGTAACATCGGCAATGACATCTGCGAGGGCAATGTCTCCCTCTGGGTCGTGGGTCTCTTAGGCCCAGAACAATTCGATCTCTCATGGCTTCCTCGAGATTTGTGAAGCCACAGAGTCCTCCTAGGTTTCTGATGTCAGCGATGAAGTCTCCAATGCTTTCGCTTTCTCGTTGGTCCCTCTGGTAAAACTCGTGTCTTCTGATGAGTGTTGGCACCTGTTATGAACTAATAAAAGCGCTTAAATAAAGTTTTTACAAACCTTAAGAAAAAGCAGGGTTCTAATCCTGCACTTCTGATTGGCCGATAATAGCGATATCGGATTGGCCTGTTCTGGGGAATCTGATTGGCTGTTAACGAGCCACTCTCATTGGTTCAAGGGTTTAACACTGCCATGTTTCTCATTGGCTAATAGGTCAGCAGCCTGCCCTATAAAAGGGCTGCTGCTGCCCTAGGGTTTTTGCTCTGTTCAGAATGATTAATAAAGAGTTGAAGTTCACTGTTCACTGCCTCGTCTCCATCCTTGCGCCCATGCGCAGAACATAATACTGAATGCCAGCTGAAAGATCTGATGGACCAAATTGGGGATAGATCCTGCTAGAGAAAATCTATTTACATCATCACTAAGACTCCATCTACTGAGAGGCACATAACCAATCTCAAGAAAGTATGGTGAAATGTATGCATTGAATCGTGTCATATTCCCTTATAATAAAACAATAACTGTTATCAAATCAATAATTTGATTTATGAGAGAGGTCCCATAACACAAAACTGAGGATGGGATGCCAAGACATCAGAGCTGACTGAACACTACAGAGCACCAAACAGAGCACGTGGCTGAAGGCGCATCGACAATGGAAACCATGTCCAGCAGCGCCATACCACCTGCTCCATTTGACCCGGCACAAGAAGACTGGGACTCATACATAGACCGGTTCCAGATGTTTCTGGAGACCAACAACTTGAAGGATGCCACTATGGGAAAAAAATGAGCAGTGTTCCTGACCCATTGCAAGCCTGCTGTCTTTAAGATGGCCAAGTCACTAGCGAAACTGGCTGAGGTGAAAACCAAGAACTGGGACGTCCTCGCACCACTTCTACGGGCCCACTATGCACCCGCCATACCAACGCTTGTCCAAAGACATGAATTTTACCAGAGGGACCAGTGGAAAGGAGAGAGCATTGCAGATTTCATCGCGGATCTCTGGAACCTGGGAGGCCTCTGTGGGTTTACAGACCTCAAAGAAGCTCTGAGAGACCGAATAATTCTGCGATTAGAAGACCACACGACGCAGAGCAAGATCATGGCCAAAAGGGACATCAACCTTGCTGATGTCATCAAGGACACTATTGCAGCAGAAGCAACCAGGAAGTCGGCCGCCCGAATGCGCCGCACCAACGCACCACTCCGTCAACTTGCCAGCGACACCTCACCTCGCCTAGAGAGGCACACAACAGCGACCTACCACGAGGACCTCGAATCACCATCAGAAAGTGATGAGGAGGAGGAATCAGCGGAATCAAAGACTACCGCACCAATGCACGGGTTGTGGGGCAAACCACCCGCGATCAGACTGCAAATTCCTCGATGCGCTCTGCCATTTCTGTGGGAAAAGAGGCCACATCGGGAAGGTTTGTAGAAGCAAGCAAGGATCCAGACCACTTCAGAGGGGAAACAACTACCACCAGACCACAGGGAATCGTCCACAGGGAGTCGGGAACATTTGAACCACCAATGGAACAACCACTCCTACAGAAATAAAACACTGGCCATTTCAACGAGACGAGAAGAGGCACACCAAACCATTACAATTGGTCACGCCTCATCACTAGATGCAAAGAAGATCCGAGTGAAGGTCGCCATCGAAAACTTGCGTGATGGAAGTCGATTCAGGATCGTCCCTCTCGATGGTTTCCTGGAAGACTCTTAAACATTTAATCCCTGCCGTCTGGCGGCAAGACCTCAGAGCCCAAAGAATCATACTCAAAGATTATCAGGGGAACCGAATTCCGGTCGTTGGATCCAGCCAAGTCCAAGTATCATTCAAAAATCATACTGCGTCATTATCACTGACCGTCGTCGACCGTGACCGGCCTAGCTTGTTAGGCCTTCAATGGTTCGCCCCACTCGGGATCGAGGTAGCCGGCATTCACCAAACCAGAAGCGACGACTGGGAGGAGGCCATCGTCCAGGAATTCCAGGATGTCTTTGCAGACAAACTAGGCAAGTACAAGGGCAAAAACTGATGAGCAGCTCGATAAATTAATAGCCCAGGGTATTTTAGAACCAACTGACCATGCTCATTGGGAAACCCCAATTGTAACACCCATCAAACTGGATGGATCGTTAACGATTTGTGGGGACTACCAGACCACCCTTAATCATGCCCTTCAACAGAACGCTTACCCGGTGCCGGTGGTACAAAACCTTCTCCATTCCCTGGGGGGCAGAAAAGTCTTCGCTAAATTGGATTTAGCACAGGCGTACCAACAACTGCCTGTAGATAAAAAAACCGCAGAGGCACAGACGATCATTACGCACCGAGGTGCCTTTAAGTGCAACTGACTCCAATTCGAAGGGATTTTTCAAAGTCTGATGGAGAGACTCTTGCAAGAGATCAAGGGGGTCGTGCCATACTTTGATGATGTTTTAATTGCTGCCCCAAATAGAGAAATACTAGAAAAACGTCTTAAAATGGTTCTCCAGAAATTTAAAGACTCTGGCCTTAAGGTTAAAAAAAAAAAATGTCAACTGTGTACAGATAAAGTAGAGTTCCTGGGGTACCTAATTGATAAACAAGGCATTCACCCCACTAATAGCAAACTTAGGGCAATCAAAAATGCCCCAAGACCCAGAAATAGGACTGATCTTCAAGCTTTCCTGGGGCTCATTAACTTTTACAACATCTTCTTGCCCCAGAAAGCGACTGTAGCTGAGCCCCTACATAGACTTCTCGACAAAAAAGCAACCTGGATCTGGGGACACCGAGAGGAGCACGCATTCCGACAAGTGAAAAACTTACTAACCTCAGATGCTGTTTTAATGCAGTATAACGAGACTCTGCCTTTAACAATTACATGTGACGCGTCACCATTTGGAGTAGGAGCCATTTTGAGTCATGTGTTACGAAATGGTAGTGAGGCCCCTATTACCTATTTTTCAAGGACCCTATCAAAGGCTGAACATAACTATAGCCAGATCAACAAAGAGGCTCTTGTTATTGTATCTGCTGTGAAACGGTTTCATGAATATGTGTATGGATGAGTTTTTACTATTGTTACCAGCTACAAACCTTTGCTAGGGATTATAGCGGGAGACAAGCCAACCCCCTATATATTGTCACCTAAAATGACTCGCTGGTCGGAGTTTTTAGCTGCGTACAACTATAAATTACAACACCGCCTGGGGAAAGCCATTCCCCACACTGATGCATTGAGCCGTACCTCACTTCCGGAAACCGTCGACGACCCAGTTCCAACCCTTATGACACTCCAGATTGAAACGCTACATTCACCACCTCTAACAGCCGGAGACATTGCAATCGAAACAAAACGAGATCCTGTCTTGGCACGAGTTCTTAGCTGGGTCAAACGAGGATGGCCAATAGAACAAACCCCTGATGACTTCACCCCTTTCAGAAACCGGCAAAAAAAACTGCATCCTATGGGGAGATAGAGTCGTCATCCCAGAGCGGTTACAACGAGCAGTATTGAAAACTCCAACAGAATGGGAAACCCCCCGGGGGCCGTGGTCCCGCATCCACGTTGACTTTGCGGGACCTACTAAAGGACATACTTTCCTCCTAACAGTGGATGCCTATTCCAACTGGCTCGAGATCCACAAAATGAAGAATACTACAACCGAGTCCATCATCTGAAAATTGAATAGGCTATTCGCAACGCACGGGCTGCCAGACGTTCTGGTCTCTGACAACGGACCCCAGTTCACTGCCCTGGTGTTTGAACAATACTTAGTGGACCGGGGTATCTGCCATGTGCTAACTTTGCCAGTGCACCCTGCGGCTAACAGCAGGGCCGAGCGCATGGTACAATTTGTTAAAAAAACTCTCCACAAAATGGACTATGGGGACATTGAAAAAAAAATAAACAGAATACTCCTACTCCAACACACCACTCTTCACAGCATCACCAACAAGACTCCAGCTGAACTGTTGATGGGACGCAAGCTCCGTTCCCACCTCGACCGGCTTCACCCATCCTATGAGCCCGAGAAAACCTGTGGATCTAGCGGAAAATGCTGCGAATTCAAGGTAGGCGACTTAGTTTTCGCCAAAAACCTCTCCGGCGAACCATTATGGGTCAAAGCAACCATAATTCAAACCACCGGGCCCAGATCGTACCGTGTGCAAACCTGCGACAAAAAAATATGGAAACACCATATAGATCAGCTTCGCTCTAGGCTACAACCCAGTTCCCGCGACTCCTGTGACTCCCAAACTGAGGGGGGAGGGGATGTCGAAGAAACCGAATTCGAGATGGTGGAAAGCAGAAGCAAAGGAAGTCAGCAATCGGGCGCGATAAATGAAGAAGAATCAGGGAGGGGACTCTCCTCACCACAGAGGAATACCTCAACAGAGGCAAGCCCGCAAAGTTCAGAGGACAACAATGACAGCATTAGTGGCACCAAGTCGTCCAGTGAGGATGTGGAACCACCTGTACCAGATATGTCCAAAAACATCCCGCCGAAACTGGACTATCGGCAGGAACTGGTGGGACAGCACAAATCCATTAGACAGTTAAAACAATCTACATATCTTAGGGATTATGTCACCGCACCCCTCAAACGGAACCCAGGGGGAAGGGGTGTTATGAACTGATAAAAGCACTTAAATAAAGTTTTAACAAACCTTAAGAAAAAGCAGGGTTCTAATCCTGCACTTCTGATTGGCCGATAATAGTGATATCAGATTGGCCCCGTTCTGGGGAATCTGATTGGCTGTTAACGAGCCACTCTCATTGGTTCAAGGGTTTAACACTTCCATGTTTCTCATTGGCTAATAGGTCAGCAGCCTGCCCTATAAAAGAGCTGCTGCTGCCCTAGGGTTTTTGCTCTGTTCAGAATGATTAATAAAGAGTTGAAGTTCACTGTTCACTGCCTCGTCTCCGTCCTTGCGCCCATGCACAGAACATAGCAGCACCGCCGGTGCATAATGGGCCTGGAGGATTGGGGCAAGGTTGTCCCAGTCCATTGTCTTGACTTCTGCTGGTTTTGCAAGTGCTTTTGCCATCTTGAAAACGGCAGGCCCGCAATGGGTCAGAAATACAGCTCGTTTCTTGCCAAGCGTAGCATCTTTCAGATTGTTGGTCTCCAGGAACAACTGGAACCTGTCCATATACGAGTCTCAGTCTTCATTAGCTGGGTCAAATGGAGCGGGTGGTATAGTGCTGCTGGTCATTCTGCCACTTCTTCGGTGTGCTCTTAGCCACATGCTCTGTAGGGTTCATTGAGCGTTTGATCAGGTCTTAAAGTCTCCACATCCCACCTTCGTCGCCAGTGTTCTGTTCGGAGCATGGGCGCAAAGAACGGAGACGAGGCATCAGAAAGTGACTCAACTCTTTATTAGTGACTTCAGAATAGAGCTAAAATACTCGGGCAGCAACAGCCCTTTTATAGGGCTTGCTGCAGTCATAACAGCCAATGCTTTGAGTTTGCTGCGCTGGCGGCGTCCAATTGGCAGCACCCGTTAACAGCCAATCAGATTGGCCCAAAACGACCAATCAGGATCCGCTGCTGGCGGGCCAATCAGAAGTGCAGGATTTCAAGCCTGCTGTGGAAGTAAAACTATTTAAGCTTTTAAATTAGCGCAATGGCTTAGTCCGTAACAATAAATTAAAAAGCATTCAGACCATTTCTCCTCTGAAGAAATACATATTAAATCAGAAGATTCTCCGCACCTAGAAGCAGGCAAGAATTTAATTATGTATAGCAATAGAATGAGTCTAATCAAGCTTTATATCTAGCTCAAGGTGCAGTTATTAAAACCTGGAGATATTTTTTGCAAGATTCTTTATTTAAGCAGACAATCTCCTGTACAAAAATTGTACAAAAACTATTTTAGAAAAAGAAAAAGAAAGAGCAGTCATTTTCAAACGATAAGTAAAAAGTTAAAGCAATAAAAGGAAAATATCTGCAACTTCCAGATACGAGAATCTTTGTGGAGTTTCCACCAATTGTTATCTTGTATAAATGTATCACTTTGCTTTTTCATATGATTGTCCCAAAATTAATGTACCATTCCCTTTTATAAAACGGAAAGATGGTTCAGTCTTTTTGATAAACGTGTGAGAAATGTTATATCAACAGACAGCCACAATATTTGGCTTTGGATAACGCAGTGTGAGAACCCAATGTGGTTCATATAATATGGTTTAAAGATTTGTATTATGTGAGAAACAGAATAATGTCTCTTATTCAACACATTTTTGTGCATTTGTAGGTAGCTGTTAAATATAACGCGAACTACAAGAACCCATGAATCAGTCCTGGATCAAATCCAGATTTATCAATATTACTTAGTTTCAACATGGAATTTGAGAAAACGATGGCTTAGAAAAAATTATTAAGTAGGAAGGAAGCAAAAGGTTGATGGATGGGATTAAGGAGATCACTGAAGTCTAGCTTGGGAAACCTATATGTTGCTTCTAAAGGCAGGACAAAATGCAAGCACATGTCTATAGAGGACCAGAAATGAAACTCATTATAAAACCATTTGACTAATTTCTGAATCTGGTTAGAGACTGTAATCACATTAATTTGAATTTCAGTGGGATGGTACTAAAGCCATAGGGTTGCCTCTCCAAATATCATGCTCTCAAGATATGTTGACTTCAATTCCCGTAAGCTCAAGAAAAGAAAAGGCCAGACTTTATCTAATTAGCAAATTATCTCCATGTGGGTTGCTGTAAGCCACTCAGAGTTGCTTTGAGATGAGATGGGCGGCAAATAAATTAAATAGATATAATAATAATAATAATAATAATAATAATAATAATAATAATAATAATAATAATAACAATAATAACAACAACAACAACAACAATAACAACAACAATAATTTACTACAAAATATGGAATAGAGATAGCATTACACTTGAAAGTCTAGGACAGTGCACTAATGCCTTCCACTGTGATGTCTCCAACCCATTTCTGATTGTAGAGCTCAACTATCTCATTTCCCCACTTTTTAGCTGGACTTGCTTCTAACACACACACACACACAATTTTTAGTAGGCTTCACTTATGCAAGTTAATGGAAAAAAAATGTCCAAAAGTTCTGACACCATTCAGAAAACTTGCTGGATACCAAGAGATGATTATGAACATAATGTTCCCTAAATCTTCCTTGGGCTTTTATAATTCCCCTACTATACTCTTTGCAGAAGGAAAGCAAATGTTTGCTGAAAAGTCAACCTTCAGCTTGGAGCAAAGGCTACGTGGCAGGCTTATGTGCTGTGTATTCTGTGTAATGTGACGGAAATTGAACACAGATTTCCCATTACCGTTAATGGAAGCTCAGGGGGCTTTCTGAATGCCCTCGCCAAGAGCTGGACCACTGTAATTCGCTAATGTATTTGTAATTGAGTAACCATGACTCAATGTAAAGCATAAATCTTTAAGAATTCATGTTTCTCCTGCACTGGTATCATCTGTAATCCAAAGTGATCCCTTACTTGGAAGATTGCCAGGGGGCGTTAATTGGTACTAAATTCAAAAGTGTCAGCAGCTGTGAATGAGAAGGTCCATGCACAACATGCATTTTAGAAACACTTCCATCATCTCTGCAACTTAATATGTCTCAAAATTCCCCAAAGTCTAAACACAGCACTACTAATAATCCTTATACTACTTGCTAAACCACCATCCTGCACATCTATACATACAAATGATGCTCATTTCTCCAACCCCTTGCCTTCAAAGACTTTGAAAGACAGTAGGGATTAATTGCTGAAGTACAAAATTCAAGGAATCGTCCTATCCACTACTATGATCAAATATGGCCCTGTGCTAATAAATCCTGGGATACAAATGTAAATGCCATTCTTTATGGGAAAATATCATATCCTATTACAGATAGTCCTCAATGTATGATGTACGAGACCAGAATTTATGTTGCTAAATGAGAAATTTGTTTCGTGAGTTTTGTCGTCTCATTTTACAACTTCTCTTGCCACATTTCTTATGTGAATCATTGTGGTTGTTAAATAAGCAACATGGTTGTTAAGTGGATCTGGCTTCCCCATTGACTTTGTTTGTCAGAAGTTCACAAAACATATGGATTGTACCCAGTGGTATATAGCTATGGAGATTCTCAGTCATCCAGGTCATGGTTGTTCCAAAGGTGCTTTTTCAAGAGACAACTGGACTTTCTGGTTTTTCTTTGAAGATGTTTCGCTACTCATCCAAGAAGCTTCTTCAGCTCTGATATCTGCATGAAGAGCTGAAGAAGCTTCTTGGATGAAAAGCAAAACATGTTCAAAGAAAAACCAGAAAGTCCAGTTGTCTCTTGAAAAAGCACTTTGTTTGTCAGAAGGTTGCAAAATATGGTCACATGACCCCAGGACAGTGCAACTGTGCAATCTGCAATTTTCTTTGTAGCAGCCAGTTAAATACTGGAATACAGTTATCATGTCTCCCCTAGTCCTTCTTTTCATTCAACTAGACATACCCAATTCCTGCAGCCGTTCTTCATATGTCTTAGACTCCAATCCCCTAATCTTTGTTATTAATGGTGTAGCAAATTCCAAGAGTAGGGACGTGGTGGCTCAGTGGCTAAGATGCTGAGCTTGCCCATCAGAAAGGTCGGCAATATGGTGGTTCGAATCCCTAGCGCCATGTAATGGAGTGAGCTCCCGTTACTTGTCCCAGCTTCTGCCAATCTAGCAGTTTGAAAGCATCTAAAAATGCAAGTAGAAAAATAGGGACCATCTTTGGTGGGAAGGTAACAGTGTTCCGTGCGCCTTCAGCGTTTAGTCATGCCGGCCACATGACCACAGAGACGTCTTCGGACAGTGCTGTCTCTTCAGTTTTGTAACAGAGATGAGCACCGCCCCCTAGAGTCAGAAACAACTAGCATAAATGTGCGAGGGGAACCTTTACCTTTACCTAAATTCCAAGAAAAAGAAATATAGAATTAGGATGCCCCCCCCCAAAAAAAAAGTCAAGGTGAGTATGAAACAATACAACAACTGGATAAACCAGCAAAGGAAATAAAACTACACTCTGCCTTATTTATAAAAAGAATTTAGCCATGATGAGGCTTATGCATTGGGGAGCTATGACAGTAGTTAGTCAGGGGTCCTTCCAACCAATTGAAAAGAATGAGATTATGTACTGTCAAGGACCAATTGAGCATCGCTTGACATCAAAGCATGGGAAAGTGGTTTACCGAAGAGGATTATTTTGGTCATCCTTTGAATGAGAATCTTAAACACAGCCTCAAAAAAAAAAGGGGGGGGGCATACTTGCCAGCAGTAGTATTCACCCTTGGATGACAAAGGGGAAAGCTGCAATACAACAGGTAATGCAGGCTATTTATTGTTTACCTGTGAGAGCCATTCACTCAATGCCCAGGATCCTGCAGTGATCCTAGAACACTCATGGGGGGGGGGGGGTTTCCAAAAGACACATCTATTATTAGTAATATACAACTGATAGCATAAAACCAGGTGACACGTACTTGAGAGAATATCAAAAACAAAGAGAGTTCCCTTTTTCTGAATCTTCAGTGTCAACCCAACAGGACAGACACAGACTTCAGAGGATAATTAGGACTGCAGAAAAAACAATTACTACCCACCTGCCTTCAGTTGAGGACCTGTATACTGCACGAATCCAAAAGAGGGCTGTGAAAATATTTACAGACCCCTCACATCCTGGACATAAACTGTTTTAACTCCTTCCCTCAAAATGACGCTGTAGAGCACTGCGCACCAGAACAACTAGACACAAGGACAGTTCCCCCCCCCCCCAAACCATCACTCTGCTAAACAAATAATTCCCTCAACACTGTTCTACTATTACAAAGTCTGCACTACTATTACCGCTAATCTTCTCATCACTCCTTATCACCCATCCCCTCCCACTTGTGACTGTATGACTGTAACTTTGTCGCTTGTATATTTACGATTTATATTGACTGTTTCCTAGTATGATTTGATTGCTTGTTGTATCCTATGACTATCACTAAGTTTTGTACCTTATGATTCTTGACAAAGGTATCTTTTCTTTTATGTATACTGAGAATATTTACACCAAGACAAATTCCTTGTGTGTCCAATGACACTTGGCCAATAAAGAATTCTATTCTATTCCTCTGCTGGTGCATCTTCAACATCAAAGTTTCCCATTTCTTCCTAGGCGAATGCTAGAAATAGGAAAGGGACAGAGGTACATGTGGGATAGGAGGTTGTCATTGTTCTATAGATGTCACTCTAACTGTGGATCTTTAGAGAATTTTATATCTCTGCCCTGGCAAATTAAGTGATGCCACGTATGTTTTATCCCCGTTTGAGTGGTGTGGTGTCCTAGAGGGAGACTCGCCTCACAATCAGGAACTGTGAGTTCAATCCGAGGTAGAGGCAGATATTTCTGTCTCTGGGCACAGTGAAGAATATATCTGCTGAACAAAGCTCCCCATTGGTTACTGGAAGGGCATCTGGCCAGTAAACACTCAGATCCATTCAGTTGCTCAGACTCTACCCTGCGAGGGATTATGGGGTCGTTAAAAGAAGAAGATGATGATGATGATGTAAGTTTTATCCAGGTGCCTGGAAGCTTGGAGGATCTAGATGAGGGACAACAGGTTTGAAAGACAACCCTGGCAAGACTGAGTGGTTCTGTTTTTTGGGGGGTTCTAGGACTATGCCATCTTTGGGGATGGATGGGTTTGTGCTTCCCCAAATAGACCCAGTGCATAATCTGAGGATCTTCCTAGACTCTTTATTTCTGCTCAAAGATCAGGTACCTGTTAGGGCTAGAAGGCTTTTGCACAGCTTTGTGTTCAGCACATTTGTTTCTGATGCCATCAGGAGGCTCTGCTCACAGATACTCATGCTCTAATCACTTCCAAATTGGAGTGTTGTAATGTGCTTTACACAGGACCGCCCTTGAAGAGTATTCACAAGCATCAACTCTTTATGTGCATGACTGCATTCCCACTCACGCTAATAATACTCTTACTAAATTTGCAGATGATACAACAGTGATGGGACTTAGCATCTTGCCTACCAAGATCAGGTGGACCGGTTGCTTTCATGGTGTGCAGACAATAACTTGGTTCTCAACACCAATAAGACCAAGGAGCTTATTATAGTGGATTACAGAAGGAACAGATCAGACATTCAGCCTTTGCTTATCAATGGAGACCAAGTGGAGCAAGTCACCAGTTTTAAGTTTCTGAGTGTTATCATAAAAGAGGACCCAACCTGGGATGCTCACATTGCAGCCCTGGTCAAAAGGGCCCAGCAGAGATTATACTACCTGAGACTTCTCAGGAAACAACAACTGAATGAGAAACTGCTGATGACCTTCTACTGCTGAACCATAGAGAGTATTTTAACATACTGCACCTCTGTATGGTTTGCCAATTGCACAGTGGCAGATAGGAAAGCACTCCAGAGGGTTAACACCATTGCCCAGAAGATCATTGGTTGCCCTCTCCCCTCTTTGGAAGAGCTTTATAGCTCCTGCTGCCTTAAGAAAGTTCAAAACATCCTCAAAGATCCATCTCATCTGGGCACCCTTTTTTTGAACTATTACCATCTGGCAGATGATACAGGATAACAAAAACAAGGACAAATCGGCTGAAAAACAGCTTCTATCCCAGGGCAGTAGCTCTTTTGAATTCTGCTGTATAGTGCAGTGTTGGTGTGGTGTTGAGGGTTTTCGGTTCAATGTGTGGAGTGTGAAGAATGTGTTTTTGTGTTTATTTTTATGGTCATGATGTGCACTGAAGATGGTGCTTGATTTCATTGTACGAGGTATGATGGCAATAAAGTAAACTAAACTAAACTAAAAATAGAATGCAGCAGCACAGGCGTTTATTTATTTATTCAATTTTTAAAGATGTCCATCTCAGTCAATGACTCTGAGTGGCTTATTTATCTGCTGAACAAAATTCCACATTGGCAACAGGAAGGGCATCCGGCCAATAAAACACTCTGCTAGCTCCATTCAGTTGCCCAGACTCCACCCTGCAAGAGTTTATGGGGACATCAAATGAAGATGATATTTATGTTTATGGGTAAATACAGGTAAGATTTTTGGAATGGCCTACACAGTTTCCAGACAACAGAATATAACAGAAAACATGTGGAGAGATTTCAAACATTCCATGTATGCAAGAAGACCTAAGAATATTTCTGAGCCAGAAGACTTCTGCAAGTTAGAATGGAGGCTGAAAACATTTGGAAATTAACATTTCTGTTAAAGGGGCATTGGGAATTACTGAATGAAGGGGCATCCAAATCTGTACACCTGCCATATTCATTAATGAGTTTTTATTTTGAATCTGTCATGAACTGTGTGCCAGTAACAACCATTCATTTACTTTTGTAGAAATATTTCTGTCTAACTTTTTACAAGTTATATCTTGGGTTAATCTGATATTTAATTCATGTTTTTCCACCACCCATTATTTGCCTTGGTCGCTTATAAAGCGACTAATGCTTTTGAAATACCTTGGAATGATCAACTCTATTTTGCAACCTCATGAATTTCACATACTTTCACATACTTCACTACTGGGAAACAAAGTTCACTGTTTAATTTTAAACCAGGAGAACCATGACAGAGAAAAGAAATATTAATTACTTAAATGCATACTATCTACAAGGAAATACTATTGGTCACCTGTCAAGAATCCTAAAGTTTTTCACGATTGATGGTTCCATGTCAGTGAAATGAAGGTAGGAAGGACCGTAAAGGCAAGCTGTCAAGGTGATTAATACACTGCAGATTTCTTAAATAGTTGATAAGAAAGGGAAGTGACTCACTGGCACATCACATGTTTGCCAGATAGAAGGTTCCAAGTTCAGTCCTTGGGGTCACCACAAAGGAATGGAGAAATATGGATTTGCAATCTTCCCAGAGACACTTAGGTGAAATGGGCAGCATAGAGCATAAGGGAGGGAAGGTGGGAGAGAGGAAGAAATCAGCCTTAATATAAAGGAGATTTCTATTTTTCTTATTGCTGTAACATTGGCATAAGTGTGCTTTTAAGTCAAGAGTGGATTGGACCAGTAGTTACATTTGCACATTGTACTAAACTCTGTTTAACCTAAGCCAAAAACAAGGAAACACAACATGAGAATCCACGTGATATAAATGAACTTTCTAAATCACAGAGCTGTAAATCAGAACAAATATGTATAGAAATGCATTTAGTCCTTGTCTCGATTTTTAAGAACCAAGTAAGATTGGAAAAATGAGAAAACAAGAGAAATTGAAACCAAGACATTTATCCAATCTTGCCTGGGGAATCACACCATTAGAAGAATCTGAACACAGTGTAGAAAGTTAGTACCCACCCGTCTCCTGAAAGAGTGAAATATTCTAGGAAATATTAAAAAGGCAGAATATTGTATTTCCCTGGATGAGAAAAGGAGAAACATGTTTTTAAAGACAAAGCAGCTCGCTGCAACTTCCTGCCCCCCACTTCAGCTCCAGAGTGATGGGATTAAGACATGGTCCTCAGGACATGATAGGATTATCCCTCTACCCATCTCACCACATGGCACTTGGGAAGATTTCATCACCCAGAAAGATTCAACCAAGCCTGGGATTCATAACAACCTAAAAAGTTACCCCTGCATGGCCCCATGGGAATCTGACAGCCAATCAGAATACATGTCTTTCATAGGAATAGGAAGCAAGTTCAAAGCCCAACAGAGGTTATAAATCTCTCTCCCTCTCTCACCCATGTGCTCCATTTTGCCCAGGACTCCAAACCCCATGTGGCCCTGCTGTCCACCATTAAACCATCTTTCCAAGCAGTCTCCATGTTTCCAGTGTCTTTCTTCCACAATTGGAACTGAACCCAGATGAACATTTCTTCCAACAAGAGGAAAGATTTTAAAAAGGGAAAGATTTGACATTCCTTTGTAATTGTTGTAGCTCCTATGAAGCTTCTACCAAAAAAAAAAAAAAAAGCTGGAATTTTGCTGCAATAAACCATCTTTACCAGACTGGGGAAATTAAAATAAAGGGATTTACTGGTATATTCTGGAAGAAGTCCTGCTGAGTCAAACGTTGAGCTATCTGTTTCAATTTTTCCACACATTTGCATTTTGACTAAAAATTAGAGTCCAAATTTTAAAATAATCCTCTGCTTTAACTTTGTTTGGATTGGCCAGATACTTGATTTTTTTCCCTCTCCCTACCAGATCTATTCTTAGATATCATTCTAAATGTGAATTACACAATTTATGATTTCTGAAACATAAAGCTTATTTACGCTACTGAAAAGCAAGCTTGTGCAAAGGTTACTTGTAAATATTTCACACATTTGATTTTAAGAGCCATGGCTCATATACTCAAATATATTCAAAGTTTTATACATTCCATTATGGAGTGATGACCAAGTAATATCTACCAAGATATCTATCAAGAAATCCTTCAAAATAACCTTGCTTAAGGACTTCATTCCAAATGCCAACATGTGTGGTTTGAGGTCAGCATCATAAAAGTTGGTTTATACCAAAATTGATCTGGTCTTTTCACATATAACTTCTGGAAGTAAAATGGGCCAAACCACTGAGGTGAGAAAGCTAACCTTGAAAGAATAGGATACATTTGTTTACTGAGTAAATGCTACATATGCAAACTCATAGATTTGATACAATTAAATCACTATGATCACATGATACTGAGAAAGAGGAGAGAAAAATATATTGGGAGAAATATCCACCTGGTTCAGTTCCAAGCTGGGAGAAAGACACTGGAAACATGGAGGGTGATTGGAAAGATGGTTTAATGGTGAAGCAGAATCACCAAGCACATGGTTGTGGATAGCCGACCACATGGAGTTGAGAATGTGGGGTATTTATACCTTCGCTTGGGCTTTGCACTTGAGCTTCCTGTTCCTGTGCAAGGACATGTATTTTATTGGCTGTTGTCAGACTCCCATGGGGCCATGTACAAATCCTAGTAGTTTGTCTGAGCTCCCAGGCTTGGATGAAGTTTGGACTCTGATGCAATGTCCTTAGGAGATTGTGCAGTGTAGTGAGCTCTGCTGCTAGTGTGTTAATTCTATTATGTCCTGGAGGGTCATGTCTTAATCCCATCATCCTGGAACTGGAAATCTTTTGTTTTGTAGATAGGATGGTCCAGTCTTTCTTAAGGGGCAAAAACATATGCTGTGGGCTATTAAGGAAGACGGGGGCTGTTTTCCAAGAGCATGTTTCTCCATTTCTCACCCAGTGAAATATAATATTCTGCCTTTTCAATATTTCTCAAAATATTCCATTGTTATAGGAGAGGGGGTCTTCCTCCAATATACTGATGGTAGGAAGGAGGATATTCTTAGTGTAATTAAAGACATAAGTCAATAGTGCTATATATTGTGAGAAGGAGAAATGTTATGAATGAAGGCAAATACAAGTGTCCCAGGATAATATTGCAAGATCCAATCTGGGTCAGTCATCAGGACCAGAGGTTTAGTCCTTTGAGTGTTCAGACTTATGTTGGCGCCCACAACTTACAGAATACAGAATAACAGAGTTTGAAGGGATCTGTAGGTCATCTAGTCCAAACCCAATCCTGCCCAAGCAGAAGACCCTGTACCATTTCTAACCAATGACTGTTCAAACCCTTCTTGAAAGCCTCCAGTGATGAAGCACCCACAACTTCTGAAGGTGAACTGTTCCATTGGTTGGGCCCATTCTTGTGGAATGTCTTTTTAAGAGAGTATGTGCTTTATTTTTATTTATTTATTTATTTTATTTATTTATTTTTGTCAATTGCTTACAAGATAATAAGTATAAGTAAAACATAGTTATGAATACATGGATACATATAAGAAAAATAAAAAATAAAAATACAAGAAACAATAGAACAGGGACAGTAGGTACGTTGGTGCGCTTATGCATATCCTGTTAGGGATACACACCCTAGCAGAATGTGCAACAGCAGTCTAGCAGGCAGGCAAATTATGTGAGATAAACGTTGTTGTAGTTTACACTCAGTAAGACAGATACACTGTGCCAGTTAGATAGTTTTTTATTCCAGCAAGAGTTATAGCATAGTCAAAACAGTCCAAATGTCATACACTAGTTCAGTCCATCCAAGGATTAATCAGTTGCAAAGTCCAGTGTCGAAATAGGGGTCAGTAAACTTACAAATAATCAGTCCAGCAATATATCTCTTTTGCAGTCAGAGATATGAAGAAAATCAAACCCCTTTTCTTCGTTTCAGCAACAGCAGGGAAACACGCAGTTATCATCATCAATCCATCATTGTCAGCTATCCAGTAAAAGCCAGCAAACAGTGAGCTCTCTTGCTCCCTCTTATGGTGATTTTACAACCGCACCCATAATACATGTTTTAACAGTTAAAGTGATACGTACACTTAAACTCACTAACATAGTTTATATATTATTTTACCCAAACTAAGTTAGGTAACCAATGCTATCCCTAACATTCTCCCCTTTTGGGTAATATAATAATATATATATCTATTTACAATTTCAACCCATAGTTTTCACAATTTTCTTTGTGCTTGACTGCACCTTGGGCTTTTGTAAATCCATCAGCAATGTTTTCATCAGTCATGTAATATTCCAATCTCATTAAACCATTTTTTACAGCAATATTTGTAGCCAACCGTATGGCTGCTTGATTGTCTTCATAAACTACAATGGCATTCTTAACAGTTACTCCCATATCTAACAATAACTATTTATACAGAATTAAGTCAGTACATAATAAAGATAGACATGAAAATTCTGCTTCCATTGTGGACATACTTATGTGTTGCTGTCTAATTGACCTCCAACCAATCAGTGTTTTACCTAATAGTATAGCCATGCCTGAAGTTGATTTTCTAGTTTTTATATCTGTTGCAAAACTTGCATCAACATATGCACTTAAAATCAGATCATCTTTTGGCTCCAAATACAATGCATAGTGCATTGTCCTTTTAAGATACCTTAATATACGCTTTAGCGCTTGCCAGTGTTTTTCATTGGGTTCAGCATTGAATCTTGCAAATTGATTAATGCTATAGGCAATGTCTGGCCTTGACCAATTACTAATATATGTTAAACTACCTATTAATGATTGATAAATGGTCTTATCAAATTTTGAACTTTGAGCATCAGTATGGCAAAATTCCTGACTCATTGGAGTTTTTGCCAGCTTACAAGGTTCCATTTTATACATTTTTAGCAATTGGTAAATTTTATCTTCTTGTGATATCTTATATCCACTATTAGTTTTGTTTATTGTCAATCCTAGATATTGTCTTATTTCTCCTAATTGCTTTAATTTTATTCTCTTACCTAATAATGATATTATTTCAGTTGCTTCATTATTAGTCTTAGTAATTAAAGCAATGTCATTTGTAAACAACAATAATAATGACACCATTCCATTTGTCTCTCTTTTAAATAAACATGGATCAGGCCTTAAATCCTATATTGTTTAACTCTTTTACAATATATTGGTTCCATTCATAACCAGATTGTTTTAACCCATAGAGACTTTTATTCAGTTTCCAATAGTCATTATTATTTTTATCATCCTTTATACCTACTGGTTTTCTTAAATATATAGTGTGCTGCAATGGTGCATGCAGAAAGGCAGTTTCTACATCTAAATGATTTATGATATAGTTTTTCTTAGCTGCCCACACTAAAGCTGCTCTCAAGGTTGTTGCCTTTAAATTTGGTGCAAATACCTTATCATAATCACATGCAGTTTGATTAAATCCTTGAGCTACCAACCTAGCCTTATGGGTAACAGTCCCATTTTTACCAGTTTTTAACTTAAATATCCATTTGCAACCAATGGACTTTTCACCTGGAGGTAATTTGGCATTTTCATAAACTTTAATTTCTTTTAATGAATTTAATTCTTTCTCCATTGCTCTATGCCAATTTTCTTGTTCCTTTGCAGGATACATTTAAGTTCTTCAACAGTATTTGGAACTTTACTAACTTGGCAAACTATACTTGCTTGATACCTGTCAGGTGGTCTGGTTTCATGTGTTATACATCGAGGTATTACAGGGCTTACAGGTGGACTTTCATGTACTACCTTTTCCTGGTTATCTATTTCTTCCTGTTCACCTATTTCTTTCTGTTCTGGTCCTATGTGCTCTTCCTGTACTTCCTCTTTAATTGTACTCTTCTTATTACTGATTTTTTCTTTTGGTCTTTTGTAGGTTTCTATAATTACTTCCTTACTTGAATCTTGTTCCAATTTTTCCCATCCTACATGTTCTAGGAAATTGGCACTAGCACTACAGTAAACTCTAGATGTTCCTTTTTCCCAGAATCTGTATCATTTGTGATTAGATTCATAACCTACAAACATTTTAGCCCTATGTTGCCCCTTATTTCTCAGTTGTGTAGGAATATGTACCCATGCTGGTGCTCCAAATGTGTGCATTTAACTTAGGTCAGGTTTTCTACCATGCCACAGTGTGAATGGTAATTCACCTGTTGTTGAGTTAACAACATTATTCAATATATGATTACCACACATTATTGCTTCTCCCCACAAAGTTTCAGGTAATTCTGAATCTGACAACATAGTACGAGCCATTGCTTGAATTGTTTGGCCTCGTCTTTCTATAAAGGCATTATGCTGTGACCTATATGGTGCAGACTTTTTATGTTCAACTCCTGCCATCTTCAATTTATTTTGGAATTTATTGTTTATAAATTCCGTACCATTATCAGTGATAAGAGTTACTAACTTCCTTTTAGTTTTTCTTTCTGCGAATTTAAGCCAATTAAACATTTTTTGATATGCTTCCGTTTTGCTTTTCATTAGATAACAGAAACCATATCTGGAATAATGGTCCATTATACTTAATATATAATGAGCACCTCCCACACTTGGTTTTTAGGACCTATAATATCAGCAAATACGACCTCTAGAGGCTCCTTTGTTTTAAATCCATTAACTCTATTTGATGGCATTTCCTTGCCTTTTTCTTGACTACAAGAATTGCAGTGTAAATACTTACTGCAAGGCTTCAGTTTTATACCCTTAGATAGTTCTACTGTTTGTTTAAGCATTTTAAAATTTATATGCCCCAAACGTCTGTGTAACAAATGTATGCATTCATCATGAGGTTTAACATTATTATAAACTGTGTTAGCTACCTCTAATGAATTATCATTTAATACATACAATTCACCTTTTAAAGTTGCAGTCACTTTTTTACCTTCTTTTTCAATTATGCAATTGTCTCCCCTAAAGGTAATTACATTTAACCAAAACTCTAACCGAAAGCAAATTAAACTTAAGTTGTGGTACATATAACATTTTTACATTTTCTCTTATGCAAGAACAATATGCTATACCTTGACCTTTAGCTTTCAGTTTCCATCCATTAGCTAACGATATCTGCTGTGAACTCGTAAACATCTTAATAAATCTTTTCTTATCTTTCGTTATGCAGTGCGATGCTCCACTATCTACAACCCATAAATTATTATTCACAGTTTCGTTGCTATACATGGCTAACTCTATGCATTTTTTATCCTTTTGATGCCCTTTAGCATTCTGGCTGGCATTTTGGCTTTTTCCTTTCTTGCAGAATCTTGCCAAATGTCCTTTTCCTCCACAATTAAAGCATTTTCTAATTCTATACGCTGACAAAGATATTTTCTCTTCTTCACATTGTGGTTTTTCCCTTCTGAGTTGATCCCTTTCAAGCCTTCTCCTGGCTTTTTCAATTAATCTGCCAGTAATGTCAATTAATGTGAGGTTATCTTTTGGCAGAACCTCAAGTGAAGTTACGTAGTCATTTGTAGCTATTATCTAAAGAAGACAAAATTATATAAACTTGGTGTAGTTCTGTGAAGATAAATTCTTTTTCATGCAGTTCCTGAAAAATTCCCTTCATAGTGTTTATATGACTCAGCATATCTCCATTCTTTTGAAGATGTGTTCTGAACAGTTTCCGTGTAAGATTTATATGTGCTCCTACACTGTCTCGAACATAAATCTTCTTTAAATTCTCCCAACATTTCGCAGCTGTTTCTTCTCCTCGTATATGTACAAGCTGCTCATCACAGAATGTCAGCCCTATTATACAGAGAGCTTGCTCATTTTTCAGTTGATATTCTTGTATTTTCTGGGCATCATCCTCATCCTCCGGATCCCATGCATCTACTTCTGGTGGGTTTTGAATTATACTCTGTTAGGGATAACATTGTTTACCCTAACTGATTTAGGTAAAATAATAAATATGTAATCTTAGTTTGTAAGTTAAAGTGTCTGCAACTTTAAATATGGGAATGTAATTAAGGGAGTGGTTGTGAAAGCACTTTAAAAGAAGCAAGGAACGTCAGCTTGCTCTCTCTGGCTTTGATGATCCCTAATTACTGCATGGACTCAAGACTGCGTTACTCCAACGGGAGAGAGACAAAGGACTGATTTGTAAGTGAACTGACAGGATATTCTACACGGACTTTGCTAACTGAATATCCTTGAATGGACTGACTAAATGATACATGACTAATTGACTGTTATTTTGACTATGCTATAAATGGAATAAACTATATTTTTGATAGCACAAGCGTATCTGTTATTTTTACTGTATGTTAATAAACATACAAACATATCTCACTCATTTATCTGTATGCCTATCTGACTAACGCTGCACATTCTGTTTAGCTTGTCTCCTTAACCCTGGTTGGGGAACACAGGCATAACACTGGTTATGGGCCCAGAGGCTGCAAAGTCAGTTTAACTAGGATAAAACAGATTTATGTAAGAAGTGAGAGTTTGTGTTGTTATACATTACAGTAAACAGACAGCTGTGTTTTATTAATTATAGTTTTATATCCATATAAAGAAAACATGGCACAAGTCAATTTACAAAGTTTGTCCCTTATATCCAAGCTGGAAGGAACAAACTATGTATCATGGTTTATGAAATGTAGTCTACTTCTCCGAAGAGAAGGTCTGTGGAACATAATTGAAAACCCACCAAATGTAGAGGAATGGGATCCAGAGGATGATGAAGATAGACTAAAAATAGAAGAATTTATGCATAAAAATGAACAAGCTATTTGCACAATAGGTTTAACACTGTCTGACAAACAACTTGTTCATATCCATGGAGAGCAAACGACTGTTGGGTGTTGGCAGAAGCTGAAGAGGATTTATGTCCGAGATAACGTTGGTGCTCACATAAATCTAACAAGGAAGCTTTTCAGGATGCATCTCAAGACGAATGGTGATATGCTTAGTCATTTGAAAACTATGCAAAGCATTTTTCAAGAACTGCACGAGAAAGAGCTTATTTTCTCTGAACCACACCAAGTCTATATAATTCTATCTTCACTTGATGAAAGTTATGACAACTACGTCACTTCCCTTGAAATTTTGCCTAAAGAAAGTTTAACTGATATAAGTGGCAGATTGATTGAAGAGGCAAGAAGAAGGCTTGAAAGAGACCAGTTAAGGAGGGAACAACCTCAAAAAGAACATCATGAATCTCCTACTGCATACGCAATTAAAAAGTGCTTTAATTGTGGAGGAAGAGGACATTTGGCAAGATTTTGTAAAAAAGGAAAGGGCCAGAACGCTGGCCAGAATACTAAAAGTCATCAAAAGATAAATAAAAATTTAGAATTAGCCATGTATACTAACGGAGCTGTAAAAAATAATTTATGGGTGGTTGACAGTGGAGCATCCCACTGTATAACAAATGATAACAAAAATTTTATTAAAATGTCCAAGAGTACACAGCAGATATCGTTAGCCAATGGCTGGAAACTGAAAGCTAAAGGTCAAGGTATAGCATACTGTTCTTTTATAAAAGAGAATGTAAAAATATTATATGTACCACAACTTAAGTTTAATTTAATTTCAGTTAGAATTTTGGTTAAACTAGGATATGTAGTTACCTTTAAAGGAGATAACTGCATAATTGAGAATGAAGATAAGAAAATTACTGCATCTTTAAGAGGTGAATTATATGTGTTAAATGATAATGGTTTAAAGGTGGCTAACACGGTTTATGATAATAAGAAACCTCATGATGAATGTATTCACTTGTTACACCGAAGGTTAGGGCATTTAAATTTTAAAATGCTTAAGAAAACTGTTAAATTATCTAAGGAAATAAGTTTGAAACCTTGTAATAAGTATTTGCAATGTTCTATTTGCAATCAAAGCAAGAGCAAGGTCAAACCGGCTAATAGAGTTGATGGATTTACTACCAAAGAGCCTTTAGAAGTAGTATTTGCTGATTTAATAGGTCCAAAAAAACCAAGTGTAGGAGGAGCTCGTTACATATTAAGTATAATGGACCATTATTCTAGATATGGGTTTTGCTATTTAATGAAGAGCAAAACTGAAACGTATCTAAATCTCTTTAATTGGATTAAATTTGCAGAAAGGAAAACTAAAAAGAAATTAGTAACTCTTATAACAGATAATGGTGTGAAATTTACAAATAATAAATTCCAGAATAGACTTAGGATGTTAGGTATTCAACATAAAAAGTCTGCACCATATAGGCCACAACATAATGCCTTTATAGAGAGACGAGGCCAAACACTACAGTCAATGGCACGAACTATGATGTCTGATTCAGGATTACCTGACAATTTATGGGGAGAAGCAATAATGTGTGGTAATCATATATTAAATAATGTTGTTAATTCAACAACAGGTGAATTACCATTCACACTGTGGCATGGTACAAAACCTGATTTAAGTTACATGCACACATTTGGAGCACCAGAATGGGTGCATATCCCTTCACAACTTAGACAAAAAGGACAGCATAGAGCTAAAAGATTATTTTTTGTAGGATATAAATCTAATCATAGATCTTATAGATTCTGGGAACCAGGTACATCTAGAGTTTACACCAGTGCTCGTGCTAAATTCCTAGAATGTAGGAATGTAGGATGGAATAGATTAGAGCAAGATTTAAATAACGAAGTAATTATTGAACCCTTCAAAAGGCAGAAAGAACAGACTAGTTATAAGAAGAGTCCAATTAAAGAAGAAGTTCATGAAGAGCAAATAGGACCAGAACAAGAGGAAACAGTTGATCAGGAAGAGTTAGATAATCAAGAAGAGTTAAAAAATGAAAGTCCATCTGTAAGTCCTGTAATACCTAGACGTACTACAAGTGTAACTAGACCACCTGATAGGTATCAAGCAAGTATAGTTTGCCAAGTAACTAAAGTTCCAACTAGTGTAGATGAACTTAGGATGTATCCTGCTAAGGATCAGGCAAAAGGCAATGGAAAAAGAACTAAATTCATTAAAAGTAATGAAAGTATATGAAGATGCTAAATTACCTCCAGGAGAAAAATCCATTGGGTGCAAATGGATATTTAAAGTAAAAACTGGCAATGATGGGACTGTTACCCATAAGGATAGGTTAGTAGCTCAAGGATTTAATCAAACTGCATCTGATTATGATGAAGTTTTTGCACCAAGTCTTAAAGTAACATCTTTAAGAGCAGCTTTAGTGTGGGCAGCTAAGAAAAACTATGTCATTAACCATTTAGATGTAGAAACTGCTTATTTGCATGCACCATTGCAGCACACTATATATTTGAAAAAGCCAATTGTTATAAAAGACAATAAAGTAAATAGTAATGATTGTTGGAAACTAAAAAGAAGTCTTTATGGGTTGAAACAATGTGGCTTTCAATGGAACCAATATATTGTGAAAGAATTAAACAATATAGGATTTAAATCTGGTTTAGCAGATCCATGTGTGTTTAAAAGAGAAAATAATGGAACGGTGTCATTATTGTTATTATTTACAGATGATATTGCTTTGATAACTAAGACTAATAATGAAGCTAATGAGATTATATCATTATTAGCTAAAAAGATAAAATTAAAGCATTTAGGTGAAATTAAAAAGTATCTAGGATTGACAATTAACAAAACAAAAAATGGATTTAAGATATCTCAAGAAGATAAAATTTGCCAATTAATTAAAACATTTAAAATGGAACTTTGTAAAATGGCAAAGACTCCAATGAGTCAGGAAGTTTGCCAAACTGATGATCAAAGTCCCAAATTTGATAAGTCTATATATCAATCTTTGATTGGCAGCTTATCATATATAAGCAATTGGTCTAGGCCAGATATAGCTTATAGTGTAAATCAGCTGGCACGTTTTAATTCAGATCCACATCAATGTCATTGGCAATCATTAAAGAGAATTTTAAGATATCTTAAAGGAACAATGAACCATGCATTGTATATATAACCAAAGGGTGATTTGAGTCTTAGTGCTTATGCAGATGCAAGTTTTGCAACCGACATAAACACTAGAAAATCAACATCTGGGATGTCTATATTATTTGGTGAGACACTAATAGGGTGGAGGTCAATCAGACAACAGCATATTAGCTTGTCCACGATGGAAGCGGAATTTTCATGTCTTTCATTACTATGCACTGACTTAATTCTGTACAAACAGTTATTATTGGACATGGGTATAACTCTTAAAGATTCCATTATTGTGTACGAGGACAACCAGGCAGCCATAAAGTTGGCTACTAGTATTGCTGTAAAAACTAGATCAAAGCATACTGATTTAAGATACTTAAATGTTAGAGAATCTGGAAAGAATGGGCTAATTAAATTGGAATACTGCATGACGGAAGAAAACATTGCAGATCAATTTACAAAAGCTCAAGGAGTAATTAAGTTTAAAGTGAGTTGTAACAAATATGATTTAAAGATGTAAATAGTTATATTAATTATTATTTCCTAAAAGGGGAGAATGTTAGGGATAACATTGTTTATCCTAACTGGTTTAGGTAAAATAATAAATATGTAATCATAGTTTGTAAGTTAAAGTGTCTGCAATTTTAAATATGGGAATGTAATTTAGGGAGTGGTTGTGAAAGCACTTTAAAAGAAGCAAGGAATGTCAGCTTGCTCTCTCTGGCTTTGATGATCCTTAATTACTGCATGAACTCAAGACTGCGTTACTCGAACGGGAGAGAGACAAAGGACTGATTTGTAAGTGAACTGACATAGGATATTCTACACGGACTTTGCTAACTGAATATCCTTGAATGGACTGACTAAATGATTCATGACTAATGGACTGTTATTTTGACTATGCTATAAATGGAATAAACTATATTTTTGATAGCACAAGCGTATCTGTTATTTTTACTGTATATTAATAAACATACAAACATATCTCACTCATTTATCTCTATGCCTATCTGACTAACACTGCACATTCTGTTTAGCTTGTCTCCTTAAACCTGGTTGGGGAACCCAGGCTTAACATACTCCACAAACCTTCTCTGCATAGAAGTAGGCTGCATTTCATAGACCATGAAACATAGTTTGTTCCATCCAGCTTGGATATTAGAGATAAACTTGGTAAATTGACTTGTGCCATCTTTATCTGGATATTAAACTATAATTAATAAAACACACCTGTCTGTTTACAGTATTGTGTAACTACACAAACTCTCACTTTAATCTAAGCCTGTTATATCCTGGTTAGTCTGACTGTGCACCTGGGCCCATAACCAGTGTTAGGGATACACACCCTAGCAGAATGTGCAACTGCAGTCTAGCAGGCAGGCAAATTATGTGAGATAAACGTTGTTGTAGTTTACACTTAGTAAGACAGATACACTGTGCCAGTTAGAAAGTTTTTTATTCCAGCAAGAGTTATAGCATAGTCAAAACAGTCCATATGTCATACACTAGTTCAGTCCATCCGAGGATTAATCAGTTGCAAAGTCCAGTGTCGAAATAGAGGTCAGTAAACTTACAAATAATCAGTCCAGCAATATATCTCTTTTGCAGTCAGAGATATGAAAAAAATCAAACCCCTTTTCTTCTTTTCAGCAACAGCAGCAAACAGTGAGCTCTCTTGCTCCCTCTTATGGTGATTTTACAACCGCACCCATAATACATGTTTTAACAGTTAAAGTGATACATACACTTAAACTCACTAACATAGTTTATATATTATTTTACCCAAACTAAGTTAGGTAACCAATGTTATCCCTAACACCCCCCCCCTATAGACCTCTTAGAAAAGGGGTGAGGTCAATAGTAGACAGTCTAAGGTTAAAGTTTTGGGGGTTTGGGCTAGTCTATGTGTAGAATTGGTTGTGTATGGTTTTTGGGTTGATTGGGGGTGTTGATGCCTGATTATTAAGTCATTGGCTGTTGTTTCCTTGTGCTAACAAGTTCTCGGTTCCCAAGTACTTGATAAGCTGGTGGTAAACGAGCACTCTTATTGACTGATGAGGGGCCATTTCCTAGGCTCCAACCATTTCCCTGGCTATTTTTTTATAACTGATTGGCCAACAATTTTAGTAGCTGAGAAATTAAATATATGTCTTGTCCTTGAAGAAGTGTGCCTCTTTGTAATCCCCCCTTCAACTTTATTAATATTGATGGTTCCTGTACATGATTGTTGCTGAGCCTGGAAGTTCCACTGATAAATGTACATCCATCACCTTATCAAATAAAAATAATATTCCTCTTCACTGTAAACGGACACTTGCAGATTAACCAGGATATGTGTTCCTATTTTAAACTATTCAGTTAATCCTTCATTTGGAGGACTAAACCAACATTGAGAGGGAGGTTGCATCAAAGCCTTGGCTCCATTGATGTTGGATTGATTTCCATGTTCAGAATATTTTATGGCTTGCACATGGCCTTTTGTGGTTTAATATATCCACTTTAGGGGTGAAATTCAATCATCTCGGCCCACCTTGGGAAAGGTGCTAGGGACAATTTGAATCAGTAAAAAATTGCCCCTGGTTGCTATTACTATTATATCAAGCCAAGCTCACATCCACACCCACAGAGCTGGTAGGGAAAAATTTTGAATTTATCCCTGATCCATTTCACTGCTCAACAGTCTCTCTGGAATTTTGAGACACCAAAATTGTTCTGAAGCAACATCTGTGCTGAAGCTATTTCATTTGCAACCTTGACAATGATACATATAGCATGTTGTGTATTTAGTATCCCTTGAGGACTAATCCAGAAAAGAAGATTCACATGGAAAAGAGCTGAGATAAAATGTATTAAGAAGCATTTCTTCACTTACAATATATTCCAGGGTTTCTACTTTCTTACTCTACTGAAGGAGTTAACTGAACTTGAACAAACGATGTTATTAATGACTACAATTGTAATTGGTAAGTATCTGCTAGCATGTTGGATAAAAATGTCATGTACTAATGGATTTCAAATTCCCTCAATCCCATTTGTTATTTTTTCTTTTTGCATCTGCTGAGAATAGTTTGCATGCCAACTTCATTTCACACAGTTTCGATTCATACAAGTTGGTGTCACAAGAAATCCTTAAACTGCCATTTTTCTGTTTTTAACCACAGCAAATTATTATCAACAGCTCTCCAGAAGTGCCTTATATTTGTTGCAGTCATTTAAGAGAAAAGTGTGTTCTTGATTGAACAAATGAGAAGGATAATGAGATCCCCAATTAAAGTTCTAGTTTATTTTCAACAAACAAATTGGTTAAAACAAAAGGCAACATCTAAAGACTTTATTTAAAAGACATGTATTATAAATAAATACTGATGATTAGAACGATTTTGTTATTAGAGAAAAGGCTTGACATGTTGTGACATGTCAAACAGAAGGTTGAGGTTGTATTATTGATTTTTTTTGCATTTTACTGCACTGAAAACAAAATGGAAGCCACCACTTTTTTCTTTTTGCAATTTTCTTTGTCATAGTTCTAAACTTTTGGTTTTTTTTCTCTGTTTTTATTTTATAATAAAATTTAATAAAAATTTATGAGCAAATAAACCCTAAGACTGTAAATATCAGAATTATTCTTTGGCTTTTCTGTATCTATACTTTACACTTTTCCTGTAAAAACTGCTAATCTTTTTTCTAAAAGTTTCCAGTGATAGCATAATAACTTGCAATGAAGGAACCTATCCATAAAATCTCTAAGTGATTCAGACCACTTTCTTTTCGGCTCCACATTTACCAAAGCACTTTGTGTAAAAACAAAAAACAAATCAAATATCCCAAGGCCATCTATGTTTACAAAATTATGTATTTGTAATCTGATGAAATTATAAATGGTGCCATTTAATATAACACACATATAGATAACAATTCAAGGTTGTCTGAATGCAGTGAAAGTCAAATTTGTACTTGGAGAGTGATGAATTTACCCTCCTTCAGCCTGTCCTCCAGCATCAGTATTTAAAGGTAGACTCATACTCATGCCCTCAAATACAGATTTTTTTTTTGAAGATCAAACGTAAATTTAGCCTACATCATTTTAGTGTCATTTATCTGGTATGATTTTTAAAATAGATGTGATGCTCCAGAACATTAATGCTTCATCCTTGAATAATTTAAATTCAAATTAAGTTAAATATCATGGACATATTGTGGACAATTTTTTTTTTAATGGGCATTGATTAGTCAAATTTGTAAATCCATTTAACTCACAACACACTGAGGGAGATACTGTGCCAAATAATAAAAGAAAGGAAAGATGGCGATAACCTGAAACTGACAAAGCCCAAAGCCCAGGGGACACTTCTTCAGGGGATTATTATTATTATTATTATTATTATTATTATTATTATTATTATTATTATTATTATTATTATTATTATTATTATTATTATTAATTTGTACAGTCAGCCAGATGTTTACACTGGATTTGGCATTTTTGTCTGCCAATTGAGCCCTTCCCAAGGACCTGGCAGAAGTTGATGTTTGATGATGTCAAAGCTATCGTTGCAGGATGTAAGCTGTTCTGAGTTAAAGCTGCCTTTTGCAATTGACTGATAGTGAATTTGTCAATGCCCATAGTGTTCAAGTGGTGCTTCAGTTCTTTTGCGATTGCACCCAAGGCACCCTTATTGTTGGTGCTACCTTTGCTTTCTTTTGCTGCAGGTCTTTGTATTTTATCATTATTATTCATAGTACTATTGGTTAGAGTGGCATTTATTGAATTATTTTCATATAATAAATGTTGGGCTTATCGATGAACAATCTGAAAATTCTTGAAAGGGTTGATGAGCTAAAGAGTTTAAGGACCCATGCCATAAAGCAGGGGTGCCAAACTCAAGCCCTATGGGCTGGATGCAGCCTGCAGAGTGCTTAAATCTGGCCCAGGGCCAGCCTGGAAATAGCAAAGGACCGGTCCATGGTGCCTCCCATATTGGCCAGCAGAGTGCTGGAGGCTGTGCAGGCTGAAAACAGAACACAGGGGGCCTCATGCAGTCCCCTGCACCCTGTTTTGGCCAGCAGGCTGCTGCAGGAGGCAGAACCCTGCTCCCTCATGGAGCCCCCCACACCCGATTTTGGCTCATAAGAAGCTGCAGGAGGCATCTGTCCTGTCTTTCCCCTTTCATACGGCTCATGGAGGAGAAGTACAATGCTGATCCATCCCTCCAAGAAATCCAGTTTGACACCCCTGCCATAAAGGATTTTATGACCAGCTATAAACCTAGTTACAGCTTTAATTCAGAGCAAGTTCTCTGAATTGTATCCCAAAGCAAACTAGCCAGAGGTGGTATTCAGCAGGTTCTGACCAGTTCTGGATAACCGGTAGCGGACATGTTGAGTAGTTCAGAGAACTGGCAAATACCACCTCTGACTGGCTCCGCCCCCATCTATTCTCTGCCTCCAGGATCCCAGCTGATCGGCTAGGTCTTCTTTTGTTGCCCTGTACAGGAGAATGGAGCTGGAAAGCAGGTTAGTGGGGTGGGGAGGGAATGGGATTTTGTAGTAACCTTCCCTCAGGAGCGGGGAGATTTTACAGCATCCTTCCTCTGGAGTGAGGTGGGAATGGAGATTTTGCAGTATCCTTTCCCTGCCATAACCAAGCCACGCCATGCCCATCAAGCCACAACATGCCATGTCCACAGAACCAGTAGCAAAAAAATTTGAGTATCACCACTGAAACTAGCAACACAGTTTGATGAGCACACAGGTTACACGAGCATACCAAGGCACACCCATAACTATTTCCACTGCTGCATTCTGGATTGTGCATCTGGGAATAGTTACAGACAGTAAATATATACTCTACCACCAAATTATGGTGTCTTCTCAATTTTTTTCATGAAATCTTACCAATACAATCTAAGAAGATTAAGTATGTTGTTTAACAAGAAATTATATAGTACTTGTATTAAGCAGGGTAAGAAAGCTGACAAAAATTCAAGCCCTTACCTCTCTTACACAGACACTACATGTTATTAGTCTGGTGCAGTACTATTAAAATTATCATGGCTCATCTGAGTTGGTAATAACACCTTTCTGGAAGTCAGGATTTATTGATTCTGTAAGATCTGTAGACAGCCATAACGGTTTTAAAGGTGGGCTCAGGGGTTTATTCATTTCGTACCACTTCACTCATTTCTTTTCCTTTTTTAAAAAGTAATGGAAGGAATTAATATGGCATCAACATGAGCAGTAAATGCTGAAGTGAGACGGATAATTAAAAGTCCTTTTCCATTTATGTTGATAGCTCTTTTAGATTCACAAGAAATACTTCAATCAAACTCATTTCTATTGCATTGTTGATCTTCTCTTTGATAGCTCCCGTGTGATGTTATTCTCTCTGTCCATTATGTCCATATTAGCAGGAAGTAAAAAATGGTTATATACAACATTACATTTGCATTATAATTAAAAACCAGGACAAACCCAAAATACAACACTATTTCTTTAAGAAAAACATATAGATCTATATACCATTTATAGAACCAACATCCTACTGAAAAGGAAATAAAGAAAAACCACCATGCTTTTGATGATTACATCTCATATTAATAAACTGAGATATGAATATCTATTTTAACTGTGCATGAAGCATCCAAAACTAGCTAAGGTTTAAATTAGGAAGCTTTTAATTAACTGGCTTGCTGAAGTTCATAATCAATGTTTCTCGTTCAGATTAAATGAAAAGTTAAAATTTATCAAAGACTTTATGACTACTATGAAGGACTTGTTTTTATCTTGTATACACTAACAAGACTTGTACATAGTTCAGCTGAGATTTGATTGTTTATAATGGACCATGACAGCTTCTGTAACTAATATCAAAAGAAGCTAAATAATAATTATTATTATTATAATTTTTGAAAAAGATGCAGATAAAACTTAAAGAATCCACCGGCTATATTTGATAATATATTTTTTTTATTTGGTTTGTAGGACTGCAAAATCTAGATTACCACAATTGTATGGCAGCAAAGACATACAGAACCATCTAACTGGAGGTATCTCTTGACTTTACCATGAGCTACCTGATGGTGTTTTTTGCAGCCTACTTAACAATAGCAATAGCACTATAACCACTTCACAGAGCTTTACAGCTGTCATGCCCCTGGTGGAGATTGACTATGAGTCAGAGGAAGAATAGCTGACAAGGAGTGTGGTTCTGGAGTTTGTGAGGAGGCTGGGGAAGGGCAGAGGTTGGCTAGGCAATCAGAGGAGGACCCAGGCCCGTCCTCTCTCCATCCTAAGGCACGCAGGGAAGAAAGAATAAGGGAGAGACATGGTCTGCTCAGGAGGAGAGGGCCTTGATCCTCTTCATGGGCTGCAGCTGTGACAACTGAATAAGAGGACGGACATGTGTATGGGCAAACTCTGGAAACAAAGCGTGGAAATATCTCTAGTTTATGGCTCCTCTCTGATTTGGCATCCTTCCCAGTATGTGTTCTATTATCTGTAATAGCTTGGAGGATGGGAGTAATAACGGAGATGAGACATCGGACAGTAACTTCAACTCTTTATTAGTGACTTTAGAAAAGAGCAATGAGCCTGGCAGCAGCAGCTCCTTTTATAGGGCTGGTTGCTGCCAAAGCATCCAATGACAATGATTCAAGCTTGCCGTGCTTGGAGCGTCCAATCGCAGCAGCCCATTAACTAGCCAATCGGATCAGTCTGGAGTGACCAATCACGACCCGCTGTTGATGGACCAATCAGGATTGCAGGATTATGAGCCTGCTGTTGATGGCCAATCAGGTTTGCAGGATTACGAGCCTGCTAGTTCGGAACACCCCTCCCCTCTAGGTTCCGTCTCAGGGGTGGGGTAATGTATTCGCGCAGGTAGGCAGGTCTTCACACCTGTCTACCTGATTTGCGTTGTTCAAAATGTCTTTGCTCGGTTTCTGGTTCTGAAGGGCTGCTTACTGGACTTGGTTGTATTCGTGACCTGGCTTCTACGCTGGGTATCCTTGGAGGTGATTCAGGGATACCTGCAACGCTTCCTTCATTCCTGTCATCTGGATTCTCTGGATTCGCTGACCCTGTACGACTGCTGTTACCTGGAGAGATGACCATCTGCCACGGTTCTTCTTCAGTTGGTGAATATAGTGGGCTTTGCTGTGCTGGTTGTGGGGTTATGTTTTCTGAGCCAGATGTTGGTTCAGTTTCAAAACCCTCGGTTTCCCTTCCCCCTCTGGCTTCGAGATCGGGGTTTGTGATGGGTGTTGTGGTCAACCATGAGCGCAGCTGGTCGATGTGGCGTTTCCACAGTCTCCCATCTGCAGTTTCTAACAGGTAGGAATGGGGGCCCGTAATTTGCATTATTTTGGCAGGGATCCACAATGGGTCACCTGTAAAGTTCTTTTCAAATAACAGGGTCTCCTACCTTGAATGTACGATGTTTGCTGCTGGAACCCAGGGGCTTTTCTGGGGTGTATGCAGGATGTAGGCGGTCTAATGCGATCTGAATTTCCTGCCCACCAGAAGCTCGGCTGGGCTTTTGTTTGTGGTGCTGTTTGGTGTAATATGCTGGAGAAGGAACATCCTGGTGACTTTGTCGTGGATGTTTCCCTGTTCCATTTTTTGTAAAAAAAATTTGGTGAACTGAACCATTCGTTCAGCCCTGCCATTGGCCACCAGGTGAGCAGGTGATGTCAAGGCATGGCGTATTCCCCGGTCTGCTAGGTATTGTTCAAATGCCAAGGCGGTAAATTGGGGGCCATTGTCAGAAACCAAGACATCTGGTAGCCCATGAGTTGCAAACAGTCTGTTCAATTTTTTGATGACTGCCTCTGTGGTGGTCGTCTTCATCTTGGTAACCTCAAGCCAGTTCGAATAGGCGTCTACTGTTATCAGGAAAGTATGTCCCTTTGTAGGTCCCGCAAAATCGATGAGGATGCGGGACCATGGACCCCTGGGCATTTCCCATTCAGCTGGTGGGGCTTTCGGTGGGGCTGAGCGTGTTTCTTGGCATTTGCTACAAATGGCAACCCAGCCTTCAATTTGTTTGTCCATACCTGGCCACCAGGCGTAGCTCCTTGCCAGTGCTTTCATTCGTACAATGCCTGGGTGTCCATCATGTAGTAATTTTAGAACTTTCTTCTGTAGTTTCTCTGAAATGACCACTCGGTCTTCCCACAACACACACCCTTTTGGGGAGAAAAGTTCTGTTTGTCTGTTCTTGAAAGGTTTAAAGGTGTCGTTGGGTTTGCTTTCTGGCCATCCCCTCTCCACCCAGCTGAGGACCCATGCCAAACATGAGTCTTTCTTTGTTTCTAGTGCGATGTCTTGTGCGATTAGTGGAGGTGAGGGAAGCGTCTCGATTTGTAGTGTTGATAATGTGGGAGCCGGGTTGTCTAGGAGCTCAGGTAGTGGAGAGCGGCTCAAAGTGTCAGCATGGGGGATGGTTTTCCCTGGTCGGTGTCTTAACTGGTAGTCATAGGCAGCTAGGAACTCTGACCAACGTGTCATCCTTGGAGATAGGATGTGGGGAGTTGGTTTGTCCCCTGCCAAGATGCCAAGCAATGGCTTATGATCTGTGATGATGGAAAAGGATCTTCTGTACACGTATTCGTGGAACCTTTTAATCACAGATACAATAGCGAGGGCTTCTTTATCTAAGTGACTATAGTTTCTCTCTGTTTTAGACAAAGTTCTTGAAAAGAATGCAATAGGCGCTTCTGTACCGTTTGGTAGGACATGGCTCAGGATGGCTCCTACCCCAAAAGGTGAGGTGTCACAAGTCACAGTAATGGAAGTGTCTCGTTATATTGGATGAGCACTGCATCTGAAGTTAAAAGGTCTTTTACTTGTTGGAAAGTTTGCTCCTCCCGACATCCCCGAAGCCTCTTGTCGAGGAGCCTATGCAGGGGTTCAGCAACAGTCGCCTTCTGGGGTAGGAAGATGTTATAAAAGTTAATGAGTCCCAGGAAGGCTTGGAGGTCTATTTTGTTCTTTGGTCTTGGGGCATTTTTAATGGCAGCCAATTTCTTTTCAGTAGGGTGAATCCCTTGTTTGTCAAGAAAGTAACCAAGAAATTCAACCCTCTCAGTGCATAACTGGCACTTTTCCTTCTTAACCTTGAGGCCTGCGTCTTTGAACCTTTGTAGAACAGTTCTCAGGCATTTCTCTAACTGACTTCTTGTAGGGGCGGCTATCAATACATCATTGAAGTAGGGCACGACCCCTTTGATGCCCTGTAACAACTTTTCCATCAAACTTTGGTGCTACGCTTACTCCGAACTGGAGTCTGTTACATTTGAATGCACCCCTGTGCGTAACTATGGTTTGGGCTTCTGCGGTTGCTGCGTCTACTGGTAGCTGTTGATAAGCTTGGGCTAGGTCAAGCTTTGTGAATACCTTTCCACCCCCAAGTGAGTGAAGGAGATGTTGGACCACGGGTACTGGATAGGCGCTCTGCTGTAACGCGTGGTTTAGGGTAGCCTTGTAATCCCCACAGATTCTCAAAGATCCATCAGGTTTTATGGGAGTTACAATTGGGGTCTCCCATCGGGCGTGGTCAATGCGTTCTAACATGCCTTGTGCAATTAATTTGTCCAATTGCTCGTCAATATTTGGTTTGAGAGCAAAAGGGACTTGGTGTGGCTTTAGACAAATGGGTGCGATATCAGGGCAGAGATTGAACGAGATGGGGGACCCTTTGTACTTGCCTAATTGTTCAGTGAAGACTTCTTGAAAGTCACGGATGAGGGCTGCCTCCCAGTCTTCATCTACAGTCTGGTTGATGCCTGCCATTTCGATTCCTAATGGCGCGAACCACTGCAAATCCAATAAGCTGGGCCGGTCTCTGTCAACAATGGTGAGAGGTAGTATTGCGGTGTGGTCCTTAAAAGAGACCTGGACGTGGTTTCCGGTTTCGCGTGGCTTCGGGGCAGCAGGAATTCGCGACAGCTCACGATTCCTGCTGTGCTAGCCGCCGAGGTACTCCCGATCCAGATGGGTCAGGGGGGTATGGCTGCCCTGTAGGGACAGCTGAAGAGAGAGTGGAGTCGGACAGGGGGTTGGGGGTGTCGCAGACCCCCTCCCCCTCCGGAAAAACCCCTTTTTCCCAAGGCGGTGGAGCGGCGGTCAGCAATGGCCGCCACGAAGAAGCCAGCAATCGGGTAAGATTGCGCTGGAGGAAGTAAGAAGAGTGAAAGTGCTGTCTGAGTCGGGTCAAGTAACATCTTTCAAATTGGTTGGAACTGAGCTGTCTGAATTGCTGGAGGATACATTGTATCCCTAAGAAGATTGAAAGCGGCGGAGAAGCTGTTAAAGGGAACTTTTTTTTTTTCTTCACTCTCCCACCCCATGGAAACAGCAGATATGTTTGGATATATTGGACATTGAAAGTGAATTGTTTTGAGAGTTGAAGCTAAGGGACAAAAGGGTTTTTGGACATTGAAAAACTTAAGAAATTGGACAACCCTTGTTGGAGGTATGGATTTCTGATTATTTAAAATTGATATTGCAAGTGGGAAGGGAGAGGAAAAAAAATTGGAGCAGAAGCTGAAAAAGGAGGAGATTGCCTAGAATCCCAAAGAAAGATATATGGTAATTGGACCTCTTTGATTAAACATTAACCCCAGAAAGAGAAAGAGAAGAAGGAAGAAAAGTATTAATTTTTGGAATTTTTTTTTTTTGAATTATTCTTGATTAAAAATATTTGTGGTTGTTTTGGGAAAAGTTTTTTTTTTATGATGGCATCGCTTGTGGATGAACTAAAGACTGAATATCAAAAATATAAAAAAGAAGATACTTTGGGCAGTTTGTTTCAATTCTTAGAAATGGCATTATGTACTTATGAAAAGTTGACTACGCAGCAGAAGGACTGGGACAAAGAAGAAGAAGAAGCCATCTTTGATGAACAATGGGTTCTTTCCGGGGAGGAGGAAAAAAAGGATAAGAAAAAGGGGATTTTAAGAATTATAAAAACAACCAAAGAAGAGAAAAATGAGCGGAAAGGTGGAGGCAAGGTTAGAAAGCAAAGGAAAGGGAGTAAGAAAAGGGAGGAGGAAAGACAAAGGGGTAAAAAGGGCAAGGAGAAGAATAAGCAAGAGAGAAAGGGGGGGAGGAGAAGCCTCAATGAGGGGAAGCAAGATCTAAAGAAAAAAAGTTTATTCAGAGACAATGGGTGAATTTAATTTAGAATAAAAGAGGGATTCTGGAGGGTACATAAGATTGTGTTTTTTATATGTGTATTTAGAGTATAAAATTTATTGTGTAATTTTAGAATCTTTTAAACAGAACCCCAAGAAAAATTGTTATATGAAGTACTTTTAAGTTAGGGTAATGAGTTAAAGGTGTCACTCCAGTTAGTGTATAGGAGAAGTATAGTAAAAGAAAAAAGATGAATGGATAGTTGGAAATAGAACAGACAAAGAATTTTATTGAAAATGGAAACAAGATATGGAAGGATATATAAAGGTTTTGGTGTTTTTTTTTTTTGTATATTGATAAAAGGCAATAACATTTTAATCAATAAGAAATAATTTGGATGAAAAGGAGAAGCTGGAATAAGATATGAAGTTATATAGATAAAGTAAATATTGATATTATAATTTGGAATCATTATGTTCAATTGGTTTGTTCTTTAATTATTATTATTTTTTTAGGAAAGAATTTATAAGCTGTTATGCCTTGATTGTTTATGCACTGTTTTTGTAAAATTGATAAAATTGGTTTATATATATAAAAAAGAAAATGATAATAAGATATGGAAGGATATATAAAGTGAATATGATGTTTGAATTTGTGTCTGTGTGAAGAGTTTCAACCCGGGATCAGGCAGCCTTCAGAAAAGATGTTTTAGTTTTGTTTATGTTTTGTGTTTTGTATGTTTATGAAAGGCAATAAAATTTTAATAAGCAAGAAATATAATTTGGATAAAAGAAGTTTGGATAAGATATGAAGTTAAATAGATAATGTAAATATTGATATTACAATTTGGAGTTATTTTATATGTTCTATTGGCTTTCTTCTTTAATTATTATTATTATTTTTTTAGAAAAGATTTTTCAAGTTGTTATGCCTGGATTGTGTATTGGTTTTTTTTGTAAAATTAATAAAATTTCTTTAAAAAAAAAAAAAAGAGACCTGGACGTGACTGGAATCAGCAACCGGGATTCGATTGCCTTGGTAGTCCTTTAATATAAGTCTCTGAGTGCTGAGATCCTGGCAGCGGATGTCAGGGATCAGCTGCTTGATGGTTTTCCAGGAGACCATGGATAGGGAAGACCCGGAGTCCACTTCCATGATGCATGGCTGATTTTCAATGATGACCTTTACCCGGATTTTTTTCACGTCCAAGGATGAAGCATGGCCAATGGTGATGGTCTGATGTGCCTCTTCCCATCTGGTTTCGCCAGTAAACATTCGGTTTCTGTTGTACTGGTTCCACTGGTTGTTTGGGCGGTTCCGGTTTGCTGGTGGGATGCTTGTCGGAAGTTATTTTCTTTCCTCTTGGGTTTGGATCGTCTTTTGTTCCGGCACACTTTAGCAATGTGGCCCCTTTTATCACAAGAACGACAGATGGCATCTAGGAACCTGCAGTCTGATCGTGGGTGGTTTTCCCTGCATCCGGCACATTGGAAATTGGATTTACGACCCCGGCACATTGGAAATTGGATTTACGACCCCACTGGTCTCGCTGCTCACGCTCTGACCTGAGTCTGTTGACGTCTTCTTCCCCACTATCCGATGAGGACTCAATGTCTTCATGGTGGGCGGATACTGTGTGTCTTTCTGAGGGTATTGCTGTGTCACTGGTGGGTTGGCGGCTGGCCCCATTAATTCGGCGCATTCAGGCTGCTGATTTGCGAGTAGCTTCCGCTGCAGTGGCATCTGCTATGGCATCTGCGAGGGTGATGTCTCCCTTTGCCATAATCTTGCTTTGGACAGTGGAGTCTCTTAGGCCGAGGACAATCCGATCTCTCATGGCTTCTTCTAGATTTATGAAGCCACACAGTCCACCCAAATTTCTTAGATTAGTTACAAAATCCCCGATGTTCTCACCTTCGCGTTGGTCCCTCTGATAAAATTTGTGTCTTCTAATAAGGGTAGGAACTGCTGGAGCGTAATGAGCCCGAAAGATGGGAGCAAGGGTATCCCAGTCCATCATTTTGACTTCAGCTGGTTTTGCAAGTGCCTTTGCCATTCTGAAAACGGCGGGTCTGCAATGCGTTAGGAAAACCGCACATTTTTTGCTTGATGTGGCATCCTTCAGATTATTTGATTCCAGGAACATTTGAAACCTGTCCTCTTCACATGCTGGATCTTCACATGCTGGATCAAACGGGGCAGGTGGTATAACGCTGCTGGCCATTCTGTCGATATCTGTGCGCGTTCAGCCACGTGCTCTGTCAATTCTGTGAGTGGTCAGTCAGCTCTATCATCTCCGCATCCCATCCTCGTCGCCAGTGTAATATGGGAGGATGGGAGTAATAACGAAGACATCGGATAGTAACTTCAACTCTTTATTAGTGACTTCAGAACAGAGCAATGAGCCTGGCAGTGGCAGCTCCTTTTATAGAGCTGGCTGCTGCCAAAGCGTCCAATGACAATGATTCAAGCTTGCGGCGCTTGGATCGTCTAATCGCGGCAGCCCGTTAACTAGCCAATTGGATCAGTCTGGAGTGACCAATCACGACCCGCTGTTGACGGACCAGTCAGGATTGCAGGATTACAAGCCTGCTGTTGATGGCCAATCAGGTTTGCAGGATTACGAGCCTGCTAGTTCAGAATATTATCTGTGGGTGTCTTCCAGCCCTTATCTTGCCTGGTTTGTTGTTTTTTCCCTCTTTCTTGTAACTGTTTGTGTTGGAGTTTTTTGTCTTTCATCAAGAATATTTGGAGCTTGGAAGCAAAGTGAATAAATAAAAGGGACTTCACCAGGTTTTTGTGACTGTGTTTATTTTGTATCCCCACCCTGGGTCATCACAACAGCTCTCTCTAAGTGGTTTACAGAGTCAGCCTATTGCCCCCAACAATCTGGATCCTCATTTTACACATCTCGGAAGGATGGAAGGCCAAGTCAACCTTGAGCTTGGTGAGATTTGAACTGCCAAATTGCAGGCAGCAGGCAGGCAGCAGAAGTAGCCTGCAGTACTGCATTTTAACCTCTGTGCCACCGCAGCTCTTAATACTCCTATTTTAATTTTTAAAATTGTGATTTGAAACATTAGATCAGTAATCAACTCATTATTTTTCAAAAATTAACATTTCCCTCACTCTACCATTATTTTTTTGTGGGGTTATAAATTTTATACCTTGTTCAGTTAGTCAACAACTTGACATTCTAAAAGATGACTCTATCAAAGAAGCTGATACTTACAAACACATCATCCTCATTTCTCTCCTCTGCCCCCAGTTTTCTGTTATTCACATTGTTATTCTCCCCTGCAACTGGCACAGACTGCCTTTGGTTTCTCTCATTAGTATTATATGTTAGCATGCAACACAGATATTTTATTCATACACCATGCATTTGTCTAATAGCAGAAAAATAAGGTACTGACAATAGCAGTGAGTTCAGTGTCCATGGTGGATTTTATTTCTTTTTAAAATCATTATAATTTTTATATCTAAAACCAGGAGTGGCACGGTTGGGAACCAAGATAAAGCATTTAATGTATTTATTCATTTACTTCCTTTCTTGCTAATTATTTAAAACACTTCATTATATAAATATATATTTGTTATGTAAATATATAAATTATTATCAGCTGCCAAGAAACACCTATGTGTGAGTTGGGCAGCTTATATAAATTTGTTTTAACAAATATTTGGAACCTCCCTGTATGCCTGAAAAGGTTTTGATCAGTGCATGCTACCTGCTCTAACATATGCCAGTGAAACATGGACACTAACTTCACAATCAATACAAAATATATGAGTGGCATGAAGAGCCATGATGAAAGGATACATGCTCACCATTACAAGCCAAGATAGAAAGACCTGCACATGGATTAGAGAACAAATGAAAGTAGACAATATCATCAAGAGCGTAAAAGAATTAAAATGGAAATGGGCTGGCAAGAAGAACTGATAGCAGGTGGACCAAGGCAGTCATAGAATGAGAGATGATGTTCAGAGAACCAGCAAATACCACCTCTGACCAGCCCTGCCCCCATCTATTCTCTGCCTCCTGAGTCCCAGTTGATTGGCTGGGTCTTTTGTTGCCCTGCACAGGAGAACAGAGCTGGAAAGCAAGTTAGTGGGGTGGGGAGGCAATGGGATTTTTCACTAACCTTCTCCTGGAGTGGGGTGGGAATGGAGATTTTACAGTATCTTTCCCCTGCCACACCCACCAAGCCATGCCACACCCACCAAGCCACGCCACAGAACCTGTAGTAATAAATTTGAATCCCACCACTGCATAGAATGGATCCCACTTGATAAAAAAACATCCACCAAAGACACCTAAAACAAGATGGATCAACAACATCAGCAAGTATTGCGGGCACAATTGGCAAAAGAAAACTCAGGACCATATTGGTTGGAAACATGTGGAAGAAGCCTTCATCCTACCTTTTAACAATGGTTAAAGTGGTGATTTGGAATGAATGAAATAAATATAAATAGACATGATTATAATAATTAGATTAATTTTTGTAAACCACCCAGAGTCATGGATTAAGATGGGTGACTATATAAATTGAACAAATAAATCATTATATATAATAATTATGTTACATAATATATTATTATATAATTATATGTTATATATCTATTAACATTATAATAAACATATAATTCTCAACTTCATTTAGTGACTGAAGTTACAACAGCATTGAAAAGTGTGACTTCACATTTACGACCATTGCAGTGTCTCCAAGATCAAAACTTGGGCACTTCAGCAAGGCATTTGACAAAGTAGACCACAACCTACTTCTTCATAAGCTAGAAAAAGGGGGAATAGATAGCACCACCACTAGATGTACTTGCAACTGGCTGGCAAACCGTACCCAACGAGTACTCCTTAATGGATCTAAGTCTACATGGAGGGAAGTAAGCAGTGGGGTGCCACAAGGTTCCGTCTTAGGCCCAGTACTCTTCAATATCTTCATTAATGACTTAGATGAGGAAATAGAAGGAGAACTTACCAAATTCGCAGATGATACTAAGCTAGCAGCAATAGCTAACACCCAAGAAGATAGGCTCAAGATCCAGATGGATCTTGACAGACTAGAACACTGGGCCATATCTAACAAAATGAAATTCAATGTAGAGAAAAGTAAAGTCCTACACTTAGGCAAGAAAAACCAAAAGTACACATATAGACTGCGTGAAACCAGACTCAATAGCAGTAACTGTGAGAGGGATCTTGGAGTCTTAGTGGACAACCAGCTAAATATGAGCCAGCAGTGTGCAGCAGCAGCCAAAAAAAAACAGCTAATGCAATCCTAAATTGTATTAACAGAGGGATACAATCAAGGTCAAGGGAAGTACTAATACCACCCTATAAAGCCCTAGTAAGACCACACCTAGAGTACTGCATCCAATTTTGTTCACCACATTATAAAAAAGATGTTGAGACTCTAGAAAAAGTGCAGAGAAGAGCAACTAGGATGATTAGGGGACTGGAGGCTAAAACATACAATGAACGGTTGCAGGAACTGGGCTTGGCTAGTCTGTTGAAGAGAAGGATAGCGTTCTCTTCGCTGATGATGTAAAGCTATTCAATACCACAGACAATACTGCTACCCTTCAAAAAGATCTTGACTATGTATCAGAATGATCAAACAAATGGCAACTTCAAATCACAACAAATAAATGCTCTATCCTACATATTGGCAAAAAAATATCAGAAAATAAAATACAGGCTGAATAGTCAAGACCTTGCTGATGATCCAAACTCTGTCAAGGATCTTGAAGTACTCATCTCTAATGATCTAAGCGCTAGAGCCCATTGTAACTACATAGCCAAAAAGGCGTTAAGAGTTGTTAACCTAATCTTATATAACTTTTTCTCTGGTTATATTACACTAATAACTAGAGCATACAAAACATTTGCTAGACTAATACTCGAATACAGCTCATCAGTCTGGAACCCACATTATATTAACACAGTTGAGAAGGTCCAAAAATATTTCACAAGAAGAGTTCTCCACTTCTCTACTCATTGCAGAATACCTTATGCCACCAGATTCGAAATTCTAGACCTAGAAAACCTAGAACTACGCCGCCTTCTGTCCGATCTTAGTATATAAAATCATACATTGCAATGTCCTACCTGTCAATGAATACTTCAGCTTCAACCTTAACAACACAAGAGCAAACAATAGATACAAACTCAAGATTAATTGCATGAAACTTGATTGCCGGAAATACAACTTGAGCAACAGAGTGGTCAATGTCTGGAATACTCTACCTGACTCTGTGGTTTCTTCCCCAAACCCCAAAAACTTTAACCTTAAACTGTCTACTATTGACCTCACCCCTTTCCTAAGAGGTGTACATAAGCACCAACGTGCCTACTGTCCCTATCCTATTGTTTCTTTTATTTTTTTTATTTTTCTTATATGGATCCATGTATTCATAACTATGTTTTTACTTATACCTATTATTTTGTAAGCAATTGACAAAAATAAATAAATAAATAAAAAATAAAATAGCGGTCTTCCAATATTTGAGGGGCTGCCAGAGGGAGGAAGGGGTCAAGATATTTTCTAAAGTGCCTGTAGGCCAGACAAGGAATAATGGATGGAAACTGAACAAGGAGAGATTTAACTTGGAAATAAGGAGAAACTTTCTGACAGTGAGAACTATCAACCCATGGAACAGAAGTTGCCCTCAGAAGTTGTGGGACCATCACCACTTGAGACTTTCAAGAAGAGATTGGATTGCCATTTGTCAGAAATGGTGTAGGGTCTCCCGCTTGGGTGGGGGGGTTGGACTAGATGACCTACAAGGTCCCTTCCAACTCTGATTATCTGTTATTTGCTTAGCAACAGGTTCATTTTGATGATGGCTGAAATGTCCCAAGGTCACCTGATCACCTTTTGCAATTTTCTGACAAAGCAAAATCACTCGGGAAACCAGATTCACCTACCAACCATGTTACTAACATCACAACTACAGTGGCAAGAAACATAGGCCCAGCAGTTGTTGTGGAGCATTTCTTTACATCTGGCACAGGTACTCATATTTCATGGAGGCATGTTGCTGCCTTTTTAGTATACGCTTCTATGAATAATGGAAAATAATAATGCTGGCTTGAAAACTAAAAACCTATTTCTGTTTTTTAATCATTAGTAACGGCCCTGCATGCTTTGAGAAGATTAATGATCCTAAGATTGAAGCTTCTTGCCCCTGCTATAGAAGGACATCTGCCTGCATGCCAACCTTCTCCTTTGTTGGAATATGAACAAAAGTCTTCCATGTAATCATGAACCTTGAAAAAGAAACTTCAAGAGAATCCTATTCATTTCCTCACCCAATAAACCTGTAGCTCTCACTTATTTGGACCAAATGCCTTAATGTAGATTGCCCTATATATACCATTTTCTGTAATGGTTCATCAACAATTGTTAGGGATACACCCTAGCAGAATCTGCATGGCAGTCAGGCAGTCAGGCAAATATGTGAGATAAACGTTTTTGTAGCTTACACTCAGTAAAACAGATACACTGTGCTAGTTAAATAGTTTATTCCAGTAAGATTTTTAGCATAGTCAAAACAGTCCATATATCATTCACTAGTTCAGTCTGTCCAGGGATTATTCAGTTGCAAAGTCCAGTGTCGAAAAAGAGGTCAATAAACTTACAAATATCTGTCCAATAATATATCCTCTCACAGTAGAGATATGAAGAAGTTCAAACCTCCTTTCTTCCTTCAGCAGCAGCAGCAGGGAACCATCAATCCATCATTGTCAGCAAGCAATTCAGTAAGCCAGCAATCAATCAAGTTCTCTTGCTTCATCTTATGGCGGTTTTACAGCTGCACCCAAAATTACATGCTTTGCTGTTTAAAGTGACACACACATAAACTTACTATCATAGTTTATATATATTATTTTATCCAAACTACGTTAGGTAACCTTGTTATTCCTAACAACAACTGAAATCCTCGCAATCGTCCTGAAACTGTCTAGCTCAGAGGTCTCTAAACTTGGCAACTTTAAGACTTGTGGACTTCAACTCCCAGAATTTTCCAGCCAGTTGGTTGGAGAATTCTGGGAGTGGAAGTCCACAAGTCTTAAAGTTGCCAAATTTGGGGATCCCTGGTCTTGCTTCTGACCCATGTATAAAGTACATTTCCCCATTCTTAAGAACTGGTGGGAAGTGTCAAAAGCAACAATAGCCAGATCTGTTTCTGTTTTCATGGCAATTGCTACAGATAAGGTTCCCTGCAATCATCTTTGTCTGCGTATCTGATGCAGACCACCTTGAAGAACTTCTGGACAATCAAGATAGCAGATATATAACAGAATAACAGAGATGGAAGGGACCTTTGAGGTCTTCTAGTCCAACCCCTGCTTAGACAGGAAACCCTACACCACTTCAGACAAATGATTATCCAATCTCTTCTTAAAAACTCCAGTATTGGAGCATTTACAACTTCTGGAGGCAAGCTGTTCCACTGATTAATTGTTATAACTATTAGAAAATTTATCCTTAGTTCTAGGCTGCCTCTCTCCTTGATTAGTTTCCACCCATCGCTTCTTATATTTGCCTGGAATTTTCTGTTCTTGTGGAAGCAAGGTTTACAAAAAAGAGAACAGAAGAGAAATGTCACACAGACTGATACATCAATGTGTTTTTAATTATGTTTAATTGTCATTTAATTTCTGTTTGCTTGCCTTTTATTTTTATGATTATCGGCCACCTCCGAGCAGAAAGCCAAGACATCAACTTCATATATAAATAATGTCTTACCATTATCGTCAACGTTGCTATTATTTTGTCCCCATGCTGTTTTTATTTCCTTCCTTGTTCTTTAGCCTACTTTGGTTATTTGTATACCAGCACTATATTTCTACACAACACATTTTCAGGGACCCAATCTAGTAAGCACATTAAATTAAAACAAGCTTTGTAACAAGGAGAATCCACATCCTTTAGATACTTTCTCCACTGGCATTGAAATGAGACCTAGAATTCAATTGTGGTCTTCCATCTTTTTCATCCACCCTTTCATTGGCCCTGTGACTTGCCATTTCCCATGCTTTAAAAAAAACCCACTTCTTCCACTGTGGATAAATGAGTACCAAGTTTCTGGTACTAAGAAGTTAATGCAGGAAAGAGGCGCTGAGTAACCTGAACACATTTAAACCCTGAGGGTTACTTTGGCAGGTGTAATAGGACGCCTCAAACAATTCTTGCACAGAGAGTTTCTTATTGGAAAGACTACTGTAGGAATGAGTCAAAGCCTGCTCATAGCTGTCTTCTGACTCACAAGTATTGTTAAGATGATGGGGGCACAGACAGGAGAAGTGTACAGTGTAGGACTGCCAAAGGCTATATTCATATACACTAAAAGGCAGAATTGTAGAGGGAATATCAGCAGTTCTTTGTAGATTAGCAGATTAGAAAAGCAAACGTATTATCAGTTTCGATTGATTGAGCTAAGAGTCTTTGTTAAGCCTGGTTTCCCCAACCAGGGTTAGGGAGACAAGCTAAACAGAATGTGCAGCTTAGTCAGATAGGCACACAGATAAATGAGTGAGCTAAGCTTGTATGTTTATTTAACATACAGTAAAAATGACAGATACGCTTGTGCTATCAAATATATAGTTTATTCCATTATGAGTTCATAGCATAGTCAAAATAACAGTCCAATAGTCATGTATCATTTAGTCAGTCCATTCAGGGATATTCAGTTAGCAAAGTCCGTGTTAGAATATCCTATGTCAATTCACTTACAAGTCTGTCCTTTGTTTTCTCTCCCGTTCGAGCAATGCAGTCTTGTTTTCCTTGCAGTAATCAGGGATCATCAAAGCCAGAGAGTGAGCAAGCTGTCGCCTTGCTTCTTTTAAAGTGCTTTCACAACCACTCCCTTAATTACTATCCCACAGTTAAAGTTGCAGACACTTTAACTTACAAAATATGATTACATATTATTATTTACCTAAACCAGTTAGGGTAAAACAATGTTATCCCTAACATTCTCCCCTTTTAGGAAAATAATAATAAATATAACTATTTACATCTTTAAATCATATTTGTTACAACTCTCTTTAAACTTAGTTACTCCTTGAGCTTTTGTAAATTGGTCTGCAATGTTTTCTTCCGTCATGCAGTATTCCAATTTAATTAGCCCATTCTTTACAGATTCTCTAACATTTAAGTATCTTAAATCAGTATGCTTTGATCTAGTTTTAACAGCAATACTAGTAGCTAATTTTATAGCTGCTTGGTTATCCTCGAACACAATAATGGAATCTTTAACAGTTACACCCATGTCTAATAATAACTGTTTGTACAAAATCAAGTCAGTGCATAATAATGACAGACATGAAAATTCCGCTTCCATCGTGGACAAGCTAATATGCTGTTGTCTGATTGACCTCCACCCTATCAATGTTTTACCAAATAATATAGCCATCCCAGATGTTGATTTTTTAGTGTTTATATCAGTTGCAAAACTTGCATCTGCATAGGCACAAAGACTCAAATCACCCTTTGGTTCTATATACAATGCATGGTTCATTGTTCCTTTAAGATATCTTAAAATTCTCTTTAATGATTGCCAATGACATTGATGTGGATCTGAATTAAAACGTGCCAGCTGATTTACACTATAAGCTATATCAGGCCTAGACCAATTGCTTATATATGATAAGCTACCAATCAAAGATTGATATATGGACTTATCAAATTTGGGACTTTGATCATCAGTTTGGCAAATTTCCTGACTCATTGGAGTCTTTGCCGGTTTACAAAGTTCCATTTTAAACGTTTTAATAAATTGGCAAATTTTATCTTCTTGAGATATCTTAAAACCATTTTTTGTTTTGTTAATTGTCAATCCTAGATACCTTTTAATTTCACCTAAATGCTTTAATTTTATCTTTTTGGCTAATAATGATATAATCTCATTAGCTTCATTATTAGTCTTAGTTATCAAAGCAATATCATCTGTAAATAATAACAATAATGACACCGTTCCATTATTTTCTCTTTTAAATACACATGGATCTGCTAAACCAGATTTAAAACCTATATTGTTTAACTCTTTCACAATATATTGGTTCCACTCAAACCCAGATTGTTTCAACCCGTAAAGACTCTTTTTGAGTTTCCAACAATCATTACTATTTACTTTATTGTCTTTTATACCTACTGGTTTTCTTAAATATATAGTGTGCTGCAATGGTGCATGCAGATAAGCAGTTTCTACATCTAAATGGTTAATGACATAGTTTTTCTTAGCTGCCCACACTAATGCTGCTCTTAAAGATGTTGCTTTAAGGCTTGGTGCAAAAACTTCATCGTAATCAGATGCAGTTTGATTAAATCCTTGAGCTACTAACCTAGCCTTATGGGTAACAGTCCCATCATTTCCAGTTTTTACTTTAAATATCCATTTGCACCCAATGGATTTTTCTCCTGGAGGTAATTTAGCATTTTCATAAACTTTCATTACCTTTAATGAATTTAATTCCTTTTCCATTGCCTTTTGCCAATTCTCCTGATCTTTAGTAGGATACATCCTAAGTTCATCTACACTAGTTGGAACTTTAGTTACTTGGCAAACTATACTTGCTTGATACCTATCAGGTGGTCTAGTTACACGTGTAGTATGTCTAGGTATTACAGGACTTACAGGTGGACTTTCATTTATTAACTCTTCTTGATTATCTAACTCTTCCTGATCAACTGTTTCCTCTTGTTCTGGTCCTATTTGCTCTTCTTGGACTTCTTCTTTAATTGGAATCTTCTTATAACTATTCTGTTCTTTCTGCCTTTTGTAGGGTTCAATAATTACTTCTTTATTTAAATCTTGCTCTAATCTATTCCATCCTACATGTTCTAGGAATTTTGCACTAGCACTGGTGTAAACTCTAGATGTACCTGGTTCCCAGAATCTATAAGATCTATGATTAGATGTATATCCTACAAAATATAATCTTTTAGCTCTATGTTGTCCTTTGTGTCTAAGTTGTGTAGGGATATGCACCCATGCTGGTGCTCCAAATGTGTGCATGTAACTTAAATCAGGTTTTGTACCATGCCACAATGTGAATGGTAATTCACCTGTTGTTGAATTAACAACATTATTTAATATATGATTACCACACATTATTGCTTCTCCCCATAAATTGTCAGGTAATCCTGAATCAGACATCATAGTTCGTGCCATTGATTGTAATGTTTGGCCTCTTCTCTCTATAAAGGCATTATGTTGTGGCCTGTATGGTGCAGACATTTTATGTTGAATTCCTAACATTCTTAGTCTGTTCTGGAATTTATTATTTGTAAATTCTGTACCATTATCTGTTATAAGAGTTACTAATTTCTTTTTAGTTTTCCTTTCTGCAAATTTTATCCAATTAAAGAGATTTTGATACGTTTCAGTTTTGCTCTTCATTAAATAGCAAAACCCATATCTAGAATAGTGGTCCATTATACTTAGTATGTAACGAGCTCCTCCTACACTTGGTTTTTTAGGACCTATTAAATCAGCAAATACTACTTCTAAAGGTTCTTTAGTAGTAAATCCATCAACTCTATTAGCCGGTGTGACCCTGGCTTTGCTATGATTACAGGCATTACACTGCAAATACTTATTACAAGGTTTCAAACTTATTCCCTTAGATAATTCAACAGTTTTCTTAAGCATTTTAAAATTTAAATGCCCTAGCCTTCGATGTAACAAGTGAATACATTCATCATGAGGTTTCTTATTTTCATAAACCATGTTAGCCACCTTTAAACTATCATCATTTAACACATATAATTCACCTCTTAAAGATGCAGTAATTTTCTTATCTTCTTTCTCAATTATGCAGTTATCTCCTTTAAATGTAACTACATATCCTAGTTTAACCAAAATTCTTACTGAAATTAAATTAAACTTAAGTTGTGGTACATATAACATTTTTACATTCTCTTTTATAAAAGAACAATATGCTATACCTTGACCTTTAGCTTTCAGTTTCCAGCCATTGGCTAACGATATCTGCTGTGTACTCTTGGACATTTTAATAAAATGTTTGTTATCATTTGTTATACAATGAGATGCTCCACTATCAACCACCCATAAATTATTTTTTACAGCTCCGTTAGTATACATGGCTAACTCTAAATTTTTCTTTTTCTTTTGATGACTTTTAGTATTCTGGCCAGCGTTCTGGCACTTTGCCTTTTTACAAAATCTTGCCAAATGTCCTCTTCCTCCACAATTAAAACACCTTTTAATTGCATATGCAGTAGGAGTTTCATTATCTTCTTTTTGAGGTTGCTGCCTCCTTAACTCGTCTCTTTCAAGCCTTCTTCTGGCCTCTTCAATCAATCTGCCAGTTATATCAGTTAAAGTTAGGCTTTCCTTTGGCAATATTTCAAGTGAAGTTACGTAGTTATCATAGCTTTCGTCAAGGGATGATAGAATTATGTAGACTTGGTGTAGTTCAGAGAAAATAAGCTCTTTCTCGTGCAGTTCTTGAAAAATGCTTTGCATAGTTTTCAAATGACTCAGCATATCACCATTCTTATGGAGATGTGTACTGAAAAGTTTCCGTGTTAGATTTATGTGAGCACCAACATTATCTCGAACATAAATCCTCTTCAGCTTCTGCCAACACCCAACAGCTGATTTTTCTCCGTGGATATAAACAAGTTGCTTATCAGTTAAGGTTAAAGCAATAATGCAAATAGCTTGTTGATTTTTATGCATAAATTCTTCTATCTTTAATTTCTCTTCATCATCCTCTGGATTCCATTCTTCTACGTTTGGTGGATTTTCAATTATGTTCCACAAACCTTCTCTTCGTAGAAGCAGACTACATTTCATAGACCATGATACATAGTTTGTTCCATCCAACTTGGATATAAGGGACAAACTTTGTAAATTGACTTGTGCCATGTTTTCTTATATGGATATAAAACTATAATTAATAAAACACAGCTGTCTGTTTACTGTAATGTATAACAACACAAACTCTCACTTTTACATAAATCTGTTTTATCCTAGTTAAACTGACTTTGCAGTCTCTAGGCCCATAACCAGTGTTGAGACAAGTTAAACAGAATATGCAGCTTAGTCAGATAGGCACACAGATAAATGAGTGAGCTAAGCTTGTATGTTTATTTAACATACAGTAAAAATGACAGATACGCTTGTGCTATCAAATATATAGTTTATTCCATTATGAGTTCATAGCATAGTCAAAATAACAGTCCAATAGTCATGTATCATTTAGTCAGTCCATTCAGGGATATTCAGTTAGCAAAGTCCGTGTTAGAATATCCTATGTCAATTCACTTACAAGTCTGTCCTTTGTTTTCTCTCCCGTTCGAGCAATGCAGTCTTGTTTTCCTTGCAGTAATCAGGGATCATCAAAGCCAGAGAGTGAGCAAGCTGTCGCCTTGCTTCTTTTAAAGTGCTTTCACAACCACTCCCTTAATTACTATCCCACAGTTAAAGTTGCAGACACTTTAACTTACAAAATATGATTACATATTATTATTTACCTAAACCAGTTAGGGTAAAACAATGTTATCCCTAACAGTCTTCAACAAAGGTATTTTAGTTTTCTTTACTATTTACAGTTTTATAGAATGACTCAGAACTTGAAGTCCATTCCACAGGCACATAATAGATATTGGTAGGCATTTTTTGTCTTTGTTAACTTGGCACCCTTCAAATACAATGGAGCAGAGGTGATATTCAGCAGGTTCTGACCAGTTCTGGATAACCAGTAGTGGTTCAGAGAACCAGAAAATACGACCTCTGACTGCTTCCGCCCCCATCTATTCTCTGCCTCCCAAGTCCCAGCTGATCGGCTGGATCTTCCTTTGTTGCCCTGCACAGGAGATTGGAGCTGGAAAGCAGGTTAGTGGGGTGGGGAGGGAATGAGAATTTTGCAGTAAGCTTCCCCCAGGCGTGGGGAGGGAATGGTAGTAACAAAATTTGAATCCCAACACTGCAGTGGAGGCACAATTCTAATGATCTGGAGGATACCACTTGAAAATTTATCTAAACAATTAAATCAGGGGCATTATGAAGTAAGTAGCATGATTTATCTTTGAAGCACTGACTAGGACAAATACAGTTCTGTTTCACATATCAAGAGTGTAAAAAAAGTACATAAACATTTAACAGCCATATTTTAAACATGTTTTTCATTTTAAATGTTGAAACCCTGAAGGGGGGTTACTTGGAAACTTACACAGTTACAATATGCAGCAATGCTAGTAATGGAACCATCTTTAAGGGACATCCGTCAATATCTCATTTATTCATTTGTTTAATTTGATACGCGGCCCATCTCACTATCAAGCAACTCTGGACAGCTTACCATGCCATAAATACCATTATAGAACAATTAAAAGGTTAAAAACATTAAAGCATTGGGCACTGAAAGCTGAAACTTTAAAACTGACAACAAAGTGGATAAAAAGAACCAATGCATAGACGGAGTGGAGGTGGGATCTTCTCCTAATCTACTAGCAACCAAAATGGGATACCTTCATCAGGGCCTGGAGGCAATTGGCAGAGCCAACTTTTCAGGCCCTTTTGTAAGGTCAGGAAGGTCAAGGCAGATCTTGCCTCCAGGGGCATGAAGTTCCAAAGGCTGGAAGCCCCGGCAGAAAAGTTTCTTCTTCTAAATCCCGCCAGTTGCAATTCTTTGGCCATTGGGTTCCGGAGGATGCCCTTTCTGCTGGAGTGAGCAGAGGGAGCCAGTCCCAATGGGGTGAGACAATTCCTCAGGTTACATTAACTCACAGCATGCTTTGATTCTAAAAACAGCTTGATTCAGACTTCCTTTTTTTTAATTTCTGCATAATTTTGTTTATCCCAAAAGAGAACAGCATGACATGTATGGATCTATAAAAGAAGTTTGTCCATCTGTAGTGCTGATAAAGTGAGGCTCAGTCAGGAAATATGAAGGCAGGTTCACAACTTTGAATTCCACACACCCCTTCACTACAGGGAAAGAATGTCCTTGTGTTTTTAGAAAAGGCTGTATGCCAAGATATGCAATCCAAAAGAAATCTCAAGACCTACCATACAAACATAACTAAAAAACCTTGAAGTGCTTCCCTTCAACAAGTCATGAGAAGAAGAAACAAGACACAGATCCAGTTTAAGGTAAAGTTATTTTTTTAAACTCACTTCTCCCTTCCTATCAAGTAGCATATACAACTACTCCATTTAGAAAGCTACAAAGAAAGTTTAATTCTTCCAGTAGCTGTTGATATGGTTACCACTGTGTATTGCAATTGCATTGGGATATGCAATGATGGGCTACATGCTCTATCAGATTGCCACAAAACTTCAAGCTTTAACATGCCAAAAATCCCACACTGCTGTTTGGACACACTGTATGATTTGTAGTCAAGCTCTTGCTATGAAAGATATGAGCCCAGCATGGCAGAAGTTTCTACAAACAATTATAAATGTGTCAACTGTATAAAAACTAGACCTGTAAAGGCTAGGAAGTTTGCAGTTTTGTGATGACATGGATGGTGAATATTTTTTACAGGGAGTCAAAATAATCACTATGCTATACAATTACAAGATATATGACCTCATTATTGAATTGTGCAATTCCTGAAAGTTAAGAAAATTGGCTGTGATACAATACGTACTGGGGATGTAGGATATAATTCTTCCCTTACTCCATCTCTGGTTCTTGGGCAATGAAATCAATTATCAGTGGAAATCACCTTACCTAAAATGGAAGGTAGTTGCACAAGGGCTTCAGAGCTTCAGAGGACCCTGGATAAAGCAGATTATCTGGATCCTTCCAATTGGGTTTCCAAACTGGATATGGAACAAAAATGAAACATTGCCCTTTTCAATGATCTCTGGTGTGGGCGGGATGGTAGTGGTATGCCCATCCTTGCCTTATTTGATCTCTCAGTAGCTTGCAGTACTATCAACCATGGTATCCTTCTGGGTTGACTCAGAGCCACACAAAGGCCACACAAAGTTGTGTTGGTCCACCTCCTTTCTCTGGGGTTGATTTTAGCTAATGATGATTGGGAAGGAGAAATTCTGCCCTCAGGCCCTTCTATCTGGGGCTCTATTCTCTATTGTTCTATTTAACAGCTACATGAATTGATGGGTGAGCTCAACTGTCACCATGGAATGAAGTACCATCAGTATATTTCTGCTCCTGGCAAATTGAGCAATGTTGTGGACTTCCTATCCAGGTGTCCGGAGGTTGTGAGGATCTTCATGGGATCAATAGGCTTCAACTGAATCCTGACAAGATGAGTGGCTTTGGGCATCTGGTTCTTTTGTGTTGGACGTGGTTGAACTGCCCCAAAGAGCTCCTGTACATACTTTAGGGGTCCTCCAGAGTCACAATTCCTGTTCAAAAAGCAGGGGCAGTAATGGCTAATAAGATTTTTACACAACTTCATATTGTTGCACCCTTTCCTGGATCAAGGGAATCCACTCACAGTCATTCATGTCCTGGTCACCTCCCAGTTGGAATACTGCAATGTGCTCTACATGGGGCTGCTCTTCAGATGGTACAAAATGCAACAACGTGAGCAGTTATGTGTATTTCTGATAAAGTGTAGGATATAGCTGTGCTGCATGAGCTGCACTTGTTACCAGTTTGTTTCCAAGTCCAATTCAAGACTTTTAAAACCCTATCCGGCATGGGAACAAATTATTTGAGGAGCCGCCTTTTTCCAATTTCATCCACATGTCACACCAGATCTCACAGAATGCACATTATGAGTTCCGATATCTAGGCAGCTACATTTGGCCCTATATGGTGGGTCTTTCCTGCTACAGAGCCTATACTGTGGGATCTTCTCCTTCCAGAGATAAGTTTGGCCACATCATTCCTGAACTTTTGAAGGTCCCTCAAGACCTGCTTATGCCAATAGGCTTGGGAATCCCATGGGACAGATGAACTCATAAAGGTGGCTCCCTTAATATTAACATCCCTCCTTCTATTATTATTTTTTATTATTTTAGCTTTGTGTTTATTGTTTTTAACTCTTTTTAATAATTGTTACATAATGGCTTAACTAATGATTCTCTTATTTATTTACTTTTTCCTGGATTGTGGTACACCATCCAGATTTACTTTCCATGAGATGGAATGTAAATTTGACTATGGAGGTTCTCAATCATCCCATCCATGTTTTTCCAAAGGTGCTTTCCAAAAAACAATGGGACGTGTTTGGGGTTTTGTTTCCTTGAGAAATTGTCACTTCTCATCCATGAAGCTTCTTCAGTTCTTCACTGAAGAAACTTCTTGGATGAGAAGTGGAATATTTTCAAGGAAAAACCAAGGAAGTCCAGTTGCCTTTTGAAAAGACCTTTGGGAGATATAAATTTAATTTGTTTAAAATATATTTTTGAGCATTCAGAGCTCTATGAAAGATATTAACAAAATAAAGAAATCAAAACCAATTAAACGATAACACTCCGAATGTTTTCTCACTCTTGGTTATTTCAGTCTGTTTCCTAATGCATAAAAATAGCAATATATTTTCAAAAAGCAGGTTTTTGAAATAGCTATTGTGCCAGCAAGCTCCACAGTCTCCCAGCCAGCCACCTAAAAAATGTGTACCAAATCCTATGTACAAATGATTTCCAAGAGAAAATATAAACAATTAAAAGGGACTACATTATATGATACTTTGCTCAGAAATTGCTTCTATGTAGAGGTAGTCCTCAGCTTACACAATTCAATTAGAGACTGTTCAAAGTTAGAACAACGCTGAAAAGGGTGACCATTTTTCACATGACCGTTGCAAGCGGCCCCATGGTTACATGATCAAAATTCAGACACTTGACTACTGACTCATATTTAGGGCAGTGCAGTGTCCTGAGGTCATGTGATTTACCTTTTGCAACTTTCAATGGGGAAGCCAGCTTCACTGAACTGCAGTGATACACTTAACAACTGTGGCCAGAAAGGTCGTAAAATGGGGCAAAACACAATAAACTGTCTTGCTTAGTAATAGTCATTTGGGGCTGAAGTGTGGTTGTAAGTTGATGACTACCTGTATTGTGTATAACAGCATTTCATCTTGAGAATTACAAGATCTATAGACCTTAAGGATATGATGGAATGAGATCTGTAGAAGATCTGCATTGTCCTTCAATTAGTTGCTTTATTGGAAACCTGACAATCACTGGATTTCCTTTGCTAGTGTAACAAAGAGAGCAATATTTGTGCCTCTCTAGTCTTTGAGCTTTCTTTAGAGGTGAGTTTTTTCCCCACAAGAATACTTTCGGGATATGACTGGGATACAGCTGTCACAAATCAATCATGGAGAGAGCCGAACAACCCATCCTTGCTAAACCAGCTCCCAATGGACAATTACTTTAGCAAAGCTTAAGAGACAGTCTAGTCAAAGACAACTCCGTGTTTCTCACAAAAATGCCTAGATAGGTTTGTCCAAAGGCAAAGTCAGCCTAACTATTATTACCCAAATTTCTTCAGGCCCCTTCTCTGAAACCAAGGACTTCAGGGCTATTGGAATATACACTATATATATAGTTTGTAAGCTCTTAAAACCCTGAAGTCACACAGGAAAGTAAAACTGTTCTGTACGCTCATTTGCATTCTTGAAACCCCGCGCTTTGATTGGACGCTTTGAAGCGTGGGGCGATCTGATTGGTTTAGCGAGCCGCGCTGATTGGCCCGCTGAAAATCTCTCGTGATTGGTGGAAACGAATCGCGGGAGATTCAAAGCGGTGCCATTGGCCGCGGCCACCGCGGCTTGAGAATAAAAAGCTGCTGTTTTTCCCTCAGAGCCAGATCGGTTCCGGGGACTAAATAAAGAGCTGAAACCCTAGTCACTGTCTCCTGGTCTCCTTGCCGACGGACACGACACTGGCGATGAGGATGGGATCTCGAGTCTGAACCCCATCGAGCACGTGTCCGCAGCATCGCTCCGCCCACGCCCTTTAATCCCGCTAGCGAGGACTGGAAATCCTACACGGACAGATTCCTCATGTTCCTCAAATGCAGCCACATGAAGGATGCCACCGGGCCGAAAAAATGAGCTGTCTTCCTGACACACTGCGGGCCCGCAGTGTTCAAGATGGCGAAAGCCCTAGCGAAACCCGCTGATGTCACAGGGATGGACTGGGCTGACCTTGAACCTTTGCTCTGCAACCACTACGCCCCTGCCGTGGCCACCCTCATCAGGCGGCATGATTTCTACCGGCAGGACCAGGGACCGGGCGAAAGCATCAGCAACTTTGTTGCAGAGCTGCAGAACCTAGGAGGCATGTGCGGATTCTCCGACATGGACGAGGCCCTACAGGACCGAGTCGTGCTCGGACTTCGGGATCCAGTTCTACAGAGTCGGCTGATGGCCAAAGGTGACATCGCCCTCGCCAACGCCATCGCTGAAGCCACCGCAGCCGAGGCCACCCGGCAATCGGCGAACCGCATGCGGAGATCAGACGCAGGGGACCGCACCATGACCACCAACCCTGGGCGGGTGACCGAGGCCCAACCGGAAGCAAGTCACCGCGAGACCACTACCCACCATGGTGAATTCCACTCCGCCTCCGACACCTCGGACGAGGAGGAGGAAATCCACCGGCTCCAGGCAGGACGCGACCAGCACAGTCGGTGGGGTCGTAAATCAGGGACCGCGTGTGCCGGTTGTGGAAGTGACCACCCTAGATCTGAGTGCCATTTCTTTGATGCAGTCTGCCGGCACTGTGACAAAAAGGGTCACATCGCCTGCGTCTGCCGATTAAAGAAAGCCTACAGCCCTAGACGGCTGGACCACAGCGAGCGGATGCGGGACAGCACACCCCCCAGAACCAGAGATCGCCCAGCCAACAGCCGATGGGACCGGAGCGGGCAAACCCGACGAGGTGGCGAGACCCGGCGGAAGGAGGAAACCCACCAGACGGTCATCATCGGCCACGAAAAGTCTATGTGGACCACCGACGCCAGAAAAGTCTATGTGGAGGTAGGCATCGAAGGCGAGCCATGCAAAATGGAGGTGGACTCTGGGTCCTACCTCTCCATGGTCGCCTGGCAAGAGATCAAACGCTTGGTACCTACCATCCACAAGAAGGGATTGGAGAACCAAAGACTAATCATCGAAGACTACCAGGGAAACCACATCCCGGTAGTCGGAACTGGACAATTCAAAGTGACATTTAAGGGCCGCACTGCAAAGCTTCCCCTGACGATCGTGGACTGAGACCGACCCAGCCTTTTGGGACTGCAATGGTTCACACCGCTCGGCATCAAAGTCACGGGCATCAATCACATCGCCGAGACCGATTGGGAGCAACAACTGTCACGGGACTTCCAGGAAGTGTTCGACGGCACCCTAGGCAAGTATCGAGGGCCCTCCATCTCCTTCAGCCTAGACCCTAACATTCCCCCAAGATGCCTAAAACCAAGGCGGGTACCTTTTGCACTCAGGCCAAAAATTGACAAGCAAATTGACAAGCTCGTCAAGCAAGGGGTCCTACAACCAATTGACCATGCCCGGTGGGAGACCCCAATAGTCACCCCAGTCAAGCCCGATGGGTTGGTGAGAATCTGCAGGGACTATAAGGCCACCCTAAATCGCGCCTTGCAACAAAGCACCTACCCCGTCCCAGTAGTGCAGCATCTTCTACACTCACTGGGGGGAGGCAAGGTTTTTGCGAAACTCGACCTGGCCCAAGCATACCAACAGCTGCCGGTCGACGCAGAAACCGCAGAGGCGCAAACCGTGGAGCTCACCCACCGGGGAGCTTTCCGATGTAACCGACTCCAGTTTGGAGTCAGCGTGGCGCCTGGAATTTTCCAGAGCCTCATGGAGAGACTCTTGCAAGGCATCAAGGGGGTGGTGCCCTACTTCGACGATGTGCTGGTGTCAGGAACCAACCAGCGAGAACAAGAGGGTCGGCTAAGGGAGGTGCTAACCAAATTCAAGGAAACCGGGCTAAAGGTGAAGAGGGAAAAGTGCCAACTTTACACAGAGTGGGTCGAGTTCCTGGGGTACCTCCTAGACCGGCACGGCATCCACCCAACCGCAACCAAAATCAGAGCCATTCAGGAGGCCCCCACACCCAGGACTAAAATGGAACTGCAGGAGTTTCTGGGACTGCTTAATTTTTACAATGTTTTCCTGCCCCAAAAGGCGACCGCAGCAGAGCCTTTGCATAGGCTCTTGCACAAGGCGGCTACCTGGACTTGGGGGAAACGCGAGGAAGCCGCCTTCAGGAAAACCAAGGACCTGCTCACCTCGGATGCCGTCCTCATCCAATACCATGAGACCCTACCACTCGCCGTCACATGCGACACCTCACCCTTCAGCGTCGGCGCCGTCCTCAGCCACACAATCCCGGATGGAAGAGAAGCACCCATCGTTTTCTTCTCCAGGACACTCACCAAACTGGAGTGGAACTATAGCCAGCTGGACAAGGAGGCCCTAGCCATCGTCGCAGCAGTGAAGAGGTTCCACGAGCACCTCTACGGCCGCACGTTCACAATCATCACAGACCACAAGCCGTTGCTGGGCATCCTGGCAGGGAACCGGGCCACCCCGAACATTTTATCTCCCAGGATGACAAGGTGGTCCGAATTCCTTGCCGCCTACAGCTACCGACTCACACACCGACCCGGTAAGACTATCACACATGCAGACGCTTTGAGCCGCTCACCACTACCCGATCTAGACACCGACCCAGCACCCACGACGAGCGCCCTCAGCATAGAGACTCTGCCCGATCTACCCATAACCACGTCAGACATTGCCCGAGAAACCAATAAAGACAAACGTCTGGCATGGGTGTTACATTGGGTAGAGAAAGGGTGGCCAGAAAAAGACAACGACGAAGCATTCAAAACATTCCGGAACCGGCAAACGGAACTTTCGCTGCAAAAAGGGTGTGTACTGTGGGGGGATTGGGTGGTGAACCCAGAAAAACTGCAAGGGAAGGTATTGGAATTGTTACACGAAGGGCACCCAGGCATAGTTAGAACAAAAGCCCTGGCCAGGAGTTATGCTTGGTGGCCAGGGATGGATAAACAAATCGAGGCCTGGGTGGCAAGGTGTCAACGCTGCCAAGAAACCAGACCAAGCCCTCCCACGGCACTGATCCTAGAATGGGAAACTCCCAGGGGACCTTGGTCTAGGGTTCACATAGACTTTGCCGGGCCCTACATTCCTAGTAACCGTAGATGCTTACTCCAACTGGTTAGAGGTAAGCAACATGAAATCCACCACCAGAGGCCGTGACCAAGGAACTTTGCAAACTATTCGCAACACACGGCTCCCGGATGTCATCGTGTCGGACAACGGGCCCCAATTCACCTCGTTGGAATTTGAAAAATTGCTAGTGGAACGGGGCATATGACACGCACTGACAGCTCCGGCGCATCCAGCGGCGAACAGAAGGGCGGAACGGATGGTTCAATTTACGAAAAAAACCATCCAGAAAATCGAACACGGGGAAATCCAAGACAAAATAAATAAAATGCTTTTTATACAACATATAACCCCAAACACGACAATGAACAAAAGCCCGGCAGAGCTACTAATGGGGAGGAAAATAAGGTCCCCACTCGATAAACTGCACCCCACATACAACCCGGAAAACCCCCCAAACTCCTCCAGCAAGCACCGGTCCTTTGCACCAGGCGACGCCGTCTACGCAAAGAACCTAACCGGAGACCCACTATGGGTACCAGCAACCATAACCCAACTGACAGGTCCCCGCTCGTACCGGCTGCAAACAACCGACGGATGAGCATGGAAATGCCACATCGATCAAATAAGATCGAGAACAGCCACGAGAAACACAACCGACATGCAACCAGACATAAACAATCCCCTTAACACAAGCCAAGAGGGGAGGGAATACCCCGGGAACCAAAACCCAGAAGAAAGGAACCAGCCATACTCACCAGCAAGCAGCCAGCTCGGAACCTCACCAGGGAGAAGCAGCCAGGCCAGCTCGACCAGCCCGGAAAGACCAGGCGGGAGCGGCGAAAACTGCAGCTCAACCAGCCCAGGTAGACCGGGAGGGAGCTGCGACAAGCGGCCCAGCAAGGCCTACCAGGCGGTTCTATCGACGAGGCCGAGAGACACAGAGAACCCGACCAAACTGGCTGGGAGCCAACCAACGACTGATCTGTGTAGGTCCAGTAGGCAAGTGCGGAGCCCCGCCTACTTATGGGACTACGTTACGTAGGACCAAACCAAGAGGGGAAGGGTGTTCTGTATGCTCATTTGCATTCTTGAAATCCCGCGCTTTGATTGGCCAAAGCGCGGGGCGATCTGATTGGTTTAGCGAGCCGCTCTGATTGGCCCGCTGAGAATCTCCCGTGATTGGTGGAAACGAATCGCGGGAGATTCAAAGTGGTGCCATTGGCCGCGGCCGCCACGGCTTGAGAATAAAAAGCTGCTGTTTTTCCCTCGGAGCCAGATCGGTTCCGGGGACTAAATAAAGAGCTGAAACCCTAGTCACCGCCTCCTGGTCTCCTTGCCGACGGACACGACAAAAACATTCAATGTAATGAAGTATAGTGTTAGGAAATTTTTAAAAATATATTCTTGTTTTCAAAATATTTTTAAACTAAACAACATAGGTTTGTAAAAAAAAAATGAGACTCTAATATCATATTTCCGAGTATCAATTATTAAAGGCATCATTACTAATAAATGAAACACTGAAAAAACTTACCTAACAAATTTAGTCCTACATAATTCTATGAGGTTTGTAAATACCCTCTTCATTCAGTTCTTTTTTTTCCTTTCCAAAAATTGCTTAATGAAAAAACTTTTTTTAAAAAAAGCATCATGACTAATGATTAAAAGTATATCTTAAGATGCTAATAGTTGAATTGTCATTGAGTGTACAGAAAAGTATATGGAGATCCCACAAACTTGCCAATTAGAAAGAAAGTAGACATCTTTCTATTTCACAAAATTCCCCAGTCTATTCACAGATGACCAAAATCCCTTTGAAACTCGCACCATCACCACCTGATATAGGGAGAAACAGATTGGTCAGCTCTTTTGAAAAGATTTTTATGGGTTCTTAAAGGAGAAATCAAGGTGTTAATGAGCCATGATAGCGTAGTGGCTAGATGCGATATTGCAAGGAGTTTGATTCTGACTGGTTCAAAGTTGACTCAGCCTTGCATCTTTCCAAGGTCAGTAAAATGAGGAGCCAGATTGTTGTGGGCATATTGCAATATGCTGACTCTGTAAACTGCTTATAACATGCTGTAAAACACTATGAAGCCAGTGGTGGATTATTATTTTTTTACCACTGGTTCTATGGTGGGTGTGTTGTGGCTTGCTGGGAGTGGCAGGGGAAGGATACTGTAAAATCTCCATTCCCACCCTACTCCTGGGGAAGGTTACTGCAAAATCCCATTCCCTCCCCACCCCACTAACCTGTTTTCCAGCTCTGTTATCCTGTGCAGGGCAACAAATGAAGACCCAGCCAATCAGCTGAGACTTGGGAGGCAGAGAATGGCAGATGATGGCAGTCAGAGGTGGTATTTGCCGGTTCTTTGAACTACTCAAAATTTCCACTACCGGTTCTCCAGAACTGGTGAGAACTTGCTGTATACCATCTCTGCATGAAGCAATATATAAGTCTAAGTGCTATTGCTACTAAGCTTTGCAAAACTTTAAGTTGCCTATTTCACTGTTAAATTTGAGAAAAAGTATTTCATCACTCTGCAATTTCCCAAACTCAAAGTTGTGCAATTTTCCAGAATCTATTAAAAAATGGATTTGGGAATTCTTTATTGGCCAAGTGTGATTAGACACACAAGGAATTTATCTTCAGTGCCTAAGTTCTCAGTGTACATAAAGGATATAAGTGACAAATCATTAAATGTTAATGCAGCTAGAAAACCAACATGTTCATTCTCCACTGTATAACCTATGGATCAGTCAGATCTTCTCCAACAGAAGTCAGAGACATTGATTGAAATTCTAGCCATATAAGATATCTAAGATAGCATGACATGTCACTGTAACCTGATGCCCTCTCCAGATATGATCAGGCTATACCTTCCCAAGGTGGCTGGGAAGTGTACACCTTACTCATCTAGAAGTTGCTAGTTGGGAAAAGCTGGCATATACAGGTGAAACTCGAAAAATTAGAATATCATACAAAAGTTCATTTATTTCAGTAATGCAACTTAAAAGGTTAAACTAATATATGAGATAGACTCATTACATGCAAAGCGAGATAGTTCAAGCCATCATTTGTCATAATTGTGATGATTATGTCTTACATCTCATGAAAACCCCAAATCCACAATCTCAGAAAATTAGAATATTACATGCAAACAATAAAACAAGGATTGCACATAGAACAATATGAGTCGAGTCCTCTGAAAAGTATAAGCATGCATATGTACTCAGTACTTGATTTGGGCCCCTTTTGCAGCAATGCCTCAATGCGGCGTGGCATGGAAGCTATCAGCCTGTGGCACTGCTGAGGTGTTATGGAAGACCAGGATGCTTCAATAGCGGCCTTCAGCTCTTCTGCATTGTTCGGTCTCGTGTCTCTCATCCTTCTTTTGGCAATGCCCCATAGATTCTCTATGGGATTCAGGTCAGGCGAGTTTTCTGGCCCATCAAGCACAGTAATCCCACGGTCTTTGAACCAGGTTTTGGTGTTTTTGGCAGTGTGGGCAGGTGCCAAGTCCTGCTGGAAAATGAAGTCAGTATCCCCATAAAGGTTGTCTGTGGAAGGAAGCATGAAGTGCTCCAAAATCTCCTGGTAGACAGCTGCATTGACCCTGGACTTAATGAAGCACAGTGGACCAACACCAGCAGATGACATGGCTCCCCAAATCAACACAGACTGTGGAAACTTCACACTGGGCTTCAAGCATCTTGCAGTGTGTGCCTCTCCATTCTTCCTCCAGACTCTGGGTCCTTGGTTTCCAAATGAGATAAGAAAAGAGGACTTTGGACCACTGAACAACAGACTAGTTCTGCTTTTCTTTAGCCCAGGTAAGGCGCTTCTGATGTTGTTTGTTGCTCAGGAGCGGCTTGACAAGAGGAATACGACATTTGAAGCCCATGTCCAGGATCCATGTGTATGTGGTGGCTCTTGATGCACTGACTCCAGCCTCAGTCCACTCCTTGTGAAAGTCCCCAACACTTTTGAATGCCCTTTTCCTGACAATCCTCTCCAGGCTGCGGTCATCCCTGCTGCTTGTGCACCTTTTTCTTCCACACTTTTCCCTTCCACATAACTTTCTATTAATGTGCTTTGATACAGCACTTTGGGAACATCCAACTTCATTTGCAATTTACCTTTTGAGCCTTTCCCTCATGGAGAGTGTCAATGATGGTTTTCTGCACAACTGTTAGGTCAGAAGTCTTTCCCATGATTATGATTCCTACTGAACCAGACTGAGAGACCATTTAAAGGCCCAGGAACCCTTTGCAGGTGTTATGGCTTAATTAGGTGATTAGAGTGGGACACTTTGAGCCTAGAATATTGATCCTTTTCGCAATATTCTAACTTTCTGAGATTGTGGATTTGGGGTTTTCATGAGATGTAAGCCATAATCATAGCAATTATGACAAATCATGACTTGGACTATTTTGCTTTGCATGTGATGAGTCTATCTCATATATTAGTTTCACCTTTTAAGTCGCATTACTGAAATAAATGAACTTTTGCACAATATTCTAATTTTTCGAGTTTCACCTGTAATGAGAAATTTCCAGAATTCAGCATTGATCAAAGGACATGCATTATATTAAACTCTGGAATTGTCCTATTACAAAGTTTCTTGCTTTAGGTCTCGGTACAGGTAGAATAGGTCACTCAGTGACCATTCAAAGTTACAACAGCACTGATAGTCTTATGACTATTTTTCACACTTATGACCGTTGCAGCATCCCTATGATCACGTAATTTACATTCAGACACTTGACAACTGACTCACATTTATAATGGTTGCAGTGTCCCAGAGTCATGTGATCCTTTTTAGTGACTTTCTATTGTGGTTCGCCGGCAGCAGGTGCAGGCGGCTGAGGAGACTGAGGACTCAGATGAGGGGTCAGGACCATTAGGAGTGGACTGCTGCCTTCAAAGGTTGTGGGGGCTGGCAGCAGTGATTAGGAGGTTCCCAAAGAGCCTGTGCCAAGTGTGTGTGCGCACAGGGTTGCTCTCAGGAAAGAGCAGCTGCCATAGCACAGGCAACTCAGGAGTAAGGCTGCAAGGTAATGGCCCCTCCTTCAAGAAGATAAAAGCCAGGTGTGAATTGGATGTTCTTTGCAGGAAGCAAAGACGTTTTGAAACTCAGCCTCATGGATATTGTAGTATCTTAAGTTGGTATTTGAAGACTGTTGTGTTGTAAAGTTTTTCTTATCAGTTATTCTTGGCAGCCTCACACAGTTTTGGCGAGGCTTGTGCTTATCAATGTTAATTAGTTTGTAGCAGCCTTTTAACTGGGGATTCGTAAGAATCATTAAAAGGTTTCTGTTCCCTTGGTTCGTGTTTTTTTATTGGAAAAGGGTTTGGGTCAGAACACCTTCTGACAAGCCGAATCAATGGAAAAACCAGATTCATTTAACAACCGTGCTACTAATTTAACAACCACAGTGACCCATTTAACAAATGTGGCAAGAAAAGTCATAAAATGGGGCACAACACACAACCAATTTTTCACTTAACAACATACATTTTGGGCTCGTTTGTGGTTGTAAGTTGAGGGCTACCTGTATCTAGAATTAACGTTGTAAACAAGTTTTAAGAAAAAAACAACAGTAACTATAGGATATGTCAGAATATTGACAAAGGAAAAAGGGTCAGTGAAATTCTCTCCTGCCAATGACACCATTTTGTAAGTGTCAACCTTCCATTATTGAAACACATAATTGTAATATTAGTATGATATCAACCTCATAATGCTCTATTTGAAGCAGGGGTGGGCTTCTGGGAGTTCGCAGGGTTTGGGAGAGCCCCTAGCTAAGTTTCTGTGCAGTTCGGAGAACCCGCAAATCCCACTCCTGGCTGGCCCTGCCTACCCCTCCCCTCCCACGAGTCCCCCCATGGCCTGTTTTGAATGCATATAAGTGCAGGGCGTGCATGGAGGCCCCGGGAGGGTGAAAAATGGGCCTCCTGGAAGTTGGTCCTGGTTCCAGCTTCCGGAAAGCCTCCGGAGCCCAGGGAGGCCATTTTCGCCTTCCGGAAGGCTCGAGGAAAACCTCCAGAGCCCAGGGACACCAAAAATACCCCTTCCCCACCGTGGTGCATGAGGTGATTAGGCCATGCCCACCCATCAACCAGGTAGAGAACTCTTTGCTAAGATTTTTGAAGCCCGTCCCTGATTTGAAGATGTTCAAATCTTTTATTACCTGAAAAGAAAACTTTCATCTGTCAAGAACAACAGAGGTCAGTCAGTGCTTAAATATCAGCAGTCGTGCTTACACTGTTATATTTTTTAAAAAAAACTATCAGATTATGTCACAGCTCCCTGCCTTTATGTTGAACTGCCTTATTGTTAATGGTCAACTTCCCAATCTGGAACAAAGCAAAGCCCAAGTGGGTGTTATTTATTTTTTTAATGCAATAACTACAGGCACTGAAACATTTTGTGAGTTAACTGCCAAAGAGAAGGGAGAGAGAAAGAAGAATCAGTTTTAAGATTAGGCACTTTGGCGCTAAAAAGTCAAGTACTGCTAATTAGGAAAACGAGTGATGAATCATAATTCCGGCATTACTCATTAAACAAAATTGCATTATCTTGGATTTACCAGACTGAGTGTAAATAGAAAATGCAAATAAATTCCATTGCTAAAAGCTTCAGAGGTTCTTTACCATGGAAATAACGAGTCTTTGTATGTTATAATGCTGTTCATCAAGGAACCTGCAAACATTTTATGGATATTAGACCCAGGCTGCAAATGAAGATGCTGTCACAATAAAAGGTTGATGCCATCTGTTATGTCTGGGAGAGTGGGCGCAAGAACGGAGACGAGGCATCGAATAGTGACTCCAACTCTTTATTAGTGACTTCAGAACAGAGCAAAAGGCTAGGGCAGCAGCAGTTCCTTTTATAGAGCTGGCTGCTGTCACAACAACCAATGATTTGAGTTTGCCCCACTGGAAAGCGTCCAATCAGCGGCGACCCTTTAACAGCCAATCAGATCAGCCGACAATGACCAATCATGATCTGCTACTAGCGGGCCAATCAGAAGTGCACGTTTACGAGCCTGTAAAACTATTAGAATCGCAGGCTAATGAGTTTGCTTAGTTCGTAACACCCCTCTCCCCAGGTTCCGTCTCAAGGGTGGGGTGATGTATTCTCGCAGGTAGGCAGGTCGTCTCACCTGTCTACCTGATCTTCGTTGCTCCACCAGTCTTTGCCTGGACTCTGGTTCCAGTGGGCTGTTGGTTGAACTCGGCAGTAATGGTGAGCTGGCTGTTATGATGGGCGATTCGGTGTTGTCATCTCTACTCCCGTCAAGGCTGTCATCTGGATTCTCTGGGGTTGCTGATGCCACCATGCTGCTTCATGGAGAGATGGCCATCTGCCCCGGCTCTTCTTCGGAAGATGAATAATCCAGGTTTGGTTGCGCTGATTGCTGGTTTTTGAGTACTAGGTCAGGTACTAGTTCATTTTCGGCCCCCTCGATTTCCCTTCCCCCCCTGGTTTGGAGTTCAGGGCTTGTGAAGGGGGTAGATGCCAGCCGGGAGCATAGCTGGTCGATGTGGCGCTTCCACAGTCTCCCATCAGCAGTTTGTAAATGGTAGGAACGGGGACCCGTAAGTTGAGTTATGGTAGTGGGGACCCACAATGGGTCACCGGTAAGGTTTTTTTGCAAACACTGGGTTGCCTACCTTGAACGTGCGATACTTGCTGCTGGACCCCAGGGGCTTTTCTGGTGTGTAGGCAGGGTGTAGTCGATCAAGATGTGATCGAAGTTTCCTGCCCATTAGGAGTTCGGCTGGGATTTTGTTTGTGGTGCTGTTTGGAGTGATATGCTGGAGGAGGAGCATCCTGGTCACCTTGTCGTGGATGTTCCCTTGTTCCATCTTGTGTAAGGTTTTCTTTATGAACTGGACCATTCGTTCAGCCCTACCGTTGGCTGCAGGGTGAGCCGGCGATGTTAAGGTGTGGCGTATCCCCCGGTCTACTAGGTACTGCTCAAATGCCAAGGTGGTGAATTGTGGGCCATTGTCTGAAACCAAGACATCTGGCAAGCCATGTGTAGCAAATAGTCTGTTTAGTTTTTTAACGACTGTCTTTGTTGCGGTGCTCTTCATTTTGTGGACCTCAAGCCAGTTGGAATAGGCATCCACTGTTATGAGAAATGTATGCCCCTTGGTGGGTCCCGCAAAATCAATGTGGATATGGGACCAGGGACCTCGGGGTGCTTCCCATTCCGTTGGTGGTGCTTTTGGTGGAGCTGAGCATGTTTCCTGGGATTTGTTGCAGGTAGTGACCCAGGTTTCTATTTGCTTATCTATGCCTGGCCACCAAGCGTAGCTCCTTGCTAGTGCCTTCATTCGCACGATGCCCGGGTGTCCATCATGCAATAGTTTTAGGACCTTATGCTGCAGTCTTTCTGGGATGACGACTCTGTCTCCCCATAAAACACATCCTTTTTGGGAGAAAAGTTCTGTCTGCCTGTGTTTGAAAGGCTTGAAGGTGTCGTTGAGTTCATTGTCAGGCCAACCTCTTTCCACCCAGCTGAGGACCCATGCTAAACAAGGGTCCTTCCTTGTTTCTGATGTGATGTCTTGTGCAGTCAGTGGTGGTGATGGAAATGTCTCGATTTGTAGTGTGGCTAGGGTTGGAGCTGGGTCATCCAGGACTTCTGGTAGCGGAGAGCGCTCAAGACGTCAGCATCGGAAATGGCTTTCCCCGGTCAGTGTCGCAGTTGGTAATCGTATGTGGCTAAAAACTCTGACCAGCGTGTCATTCTTGGCGATAAGATGTGGGGAGTTGGTTTATCCCCTGCCAAGATGCCAAGTAGTGGTTTGTGATCAGTTATTATAGAAAAGGATCTTCCATATACATACTCATGGAATCGTTTGATTGCAGACACAATTGCGAGAGCCTCTTTATCTAGTTGGCTGTAGTTTCTCCCAGTTTGAGATAAAGTTCTGGAAAAGAATGCAATGGGCGCCTCAGTACCGTTTGGCAGGATGTGGCTCAGGATGGCTCCTACTCCAAACATGAGGCGTCACAGGTAACCATTAATGGTAAAGTCTCGTTATATTGTATCAATACAACATCTGATGTTAAAAGGTCTTTTACTTGCTGAAAAGCTCGCTCTTCTCGATGTCCCCAGACCCAGGAAGCCTTCTTGTCGAGGAGCCTATGCAAGGGTTCAGCAACAGTCGCTTTCTGGGGTAGGAAGATGTTATAAAAGTTGATAAGTCCCAGGAAGGCTTGAAGATCTGTTTTATTTCTAGGTCTCAGGGCATTTTTGTTTGTTTGTTTGTTTGGTAAAAGTTTTATTGATTTTAACGATAGACAAAAAACATGTAAGACATAAAACATAACATAAAAAGATCATTCTTCATAAATTTACAGTGTATCGGTTGGTTTACCACTCCCTTTTGTGCATCCATTTCATAGTCATCAAAATAAATATATTATATAATAACTCACATTATCAATCATCAATAAAATATCCCAATATCATTATTAAACAATCATTTGACTATAATTTTACTAATTCATACTTAAGCGAGATAACTATAATTAAGTTGAATTATTTTATAACAAATCATAGAATCATACCAAATCTATCTTAATAAACTATTCTTAAAAATTATCAAAATCAAGAAAAAATATATATTCATTATTTCCTAAATTTCTAAATATTCTATTATTATATTGTATTATCTAACCATTGATAAAAAAGATCCCAAACTTCATAAAATTGTTTATCTTCTTGTTCTCTAATTTCAAATGTCAATCTACTCATTTCAGCACATTCCAATATTTTCTTCATAATTTCTTCCTCTAATGGTATTTTCTCACTCTTCCAATGTTTAGCAAATACAATACTAGCTGCTGTTAATACATTTACAATCAAATACTTTAAATTTTTATAATATATATCAGGTACAATTCCCAATAAAAAAATCTCTGGTTTCACATCTATGTGTTTTTTTGTCATTTTTTCCAGCCATATGCGAATTCTAGTCCAATATTTCCTGGCTTCCTCACAAGTCCACCACATATGGTAATATGAGCCGGGTATCTGATGACATTTCCAGCACTTTTCAGATTTATTCTTGAACATTCTTGCAATTCTTGTCAGGGGAAAGTGCCACCTGTAAAACATCTTATACAAATTTTCTTTATATGCTGTTGAGAATGTTCAAGAGGTCTCGGGGCATTTTTTATTGCAGCCAATTTTTTCTCAGTAGGGTGAATTCCCTGTTTGTCAAGAAGCTAACCAAGGAATTCAACCCTCTCCGTGCATAGTTGGCACTTGTCCTTCTTGACCTTCAGGCCAGCATCTTTAAATTTTTGGGACCATTCTTAGTCGTTTTTCTAGTATACTTCTAGTGGGAGCAGCTATCAGGACATCATCGAAATATGGCATGACCCCTTTTATGCCTTGTAGCAATCTCTCCATCAGACTTTGGAAGATGCCAGGTGCTACGCTTACTCCGAACTGGAGTCTATTACACTTGAATGCACCTCTGTATGTAACTATAGTTTGGGCTTCTGCGGTCTCTGCATCTACAGGCAGCTGCTGGTACGCCTGGGCTAAGTCCAATTTTGCGAATATTTTTCCGTTCCCAAGGGAATGAAGGAGGTGTTGGACCACAGGCACGGGGTAAGCACTTTGCTGAAGTGTGTGGTTTAGGGTGGTCTTGTAATCCCCACAAATTCTCAAAGACCCGTCAGGTTTTATGGGGGTTACAATTGGGGTCTCCCATTGGGCGTGGTCAATCGGTTCCAACATGCCTTGGGCTATTAATTTGTCCAATTGTTCGTCAATCTTTGGTTTGAATGCAAAGGGCACTCGACGAGGCTTAAGGCGAATGGGTGCAATATCAGGGAAGAGGTTAAGCGATATGGGGGATCCCTTGTACTTGCCTAGCTTCTCGGTGAAAACTCCCTGGAATTCCTGGACAAGGGCCGCTTCCCAGTCATCGCCTTCGGTCTGGTTGATGCCTGCCAATTCGATTCCCAGAGGTGCGAACCACTGTAAGCCTAGCAAGCTGGGTCGATCTCTATCGACGATGGTAAGAGGTAGGGTTGCAGTGTGGTCTTTGAAAGAGACTTGGACATGGCTGGAACTGGCGACTGGAATTCTATTTCCCTGGTAGTCCTTCAATATAATTCTTTGAGTGCTGAGGTCCTGGCGGCGGATGTCAGGGATCAGCTATTTGAGGGTTTTCCAGAAAACCATCGATAGGGACGACCTGGAGTCGACTTCCATAACGAATGGTCGCTTCTCAATGATGACCTTTACTCGGATTTTCCTTGCATCAAGGGATGAAGCGTGGCAGATGGTGATGGTTTGGTGTGCCTCTTCTCGTCTGGTAGAAGTGGCTGGTGCTCAGTTTCTGTAGTAGTGGTTCCATTGGTTGCTTGGGCAGTCCCAATTTACTGGTGGGGTGCCTGTTGTCTGCCGGAAATTATTTTCTCTTCGGTTTTGGCTGGACCCTCGCTTGCTTCTACAAACCTTTGCAATGTGGCCCCTCTTTCCACAGAAATGACAGAGTGCGTCTAGGAATGTGCAGTCTGATCGTGGGTGGTTTCCCCCACAACCAGCACACTGGAATGAGGGCTTATGACCTTGTTGATCTCGTTGATCACGTTCTGACTGGAGTCTGTTGATCTCCTCTCCCTTGCTTTCTGATGAGGACTCGAGGTCTTCATGGTGGGTGGTCATTGCGTGCCTCTCGGGACAAGGCATAGTATTACTGGCGAGTTGGCGGTGTGGTCCGTTTGCTCGGCGCATTCGAGCGGCCGACTTCCTGGTTGCTTCTGCTGCAGTAGCATCAGCGATGACACCTGTGAGGCCAATGTCTCCCTTCGCCATAATCTTGCTCTGGGTCATGGGGTCTCTTAGACCAAGAACAATTCGATCTCTCATGGCTTCTTCGAGATTGGCGAAGTCACAGAGCTCCCCCCCAGGTTCCTGAGGTCCACGATGAAGTCTCCTACACTTTCGCTTTCCTGCTGGTCCCTCTGGTAAAACTCGTGTCTTCTGATGAGTGTTGGCACTGCTGGGGCATAATGGACCCGGAGTATTGGGGCGAGAGTGTCCCAGTCCATTGTCTTGACTTCCGCTGGTTTTGCAAGGGCCTTTGCCATCTTAAATACGGTTGGCCCGCAATGGGTCAGAAATACAGCTCGTTTCTTGCCAGGCGTTGCATCTTTCAAGTTGTTGGTTTCTAGGAACATCTGAAACCTGTCCATATACGAGTCCCAGTCTTCGTTAGCCGGGTCAAATGGAGCGGGTGGTATGGCGCCGCTGGTCATGTTGCCGCAAATGATGCGCTCTCAGCCACGTGCTCTGTTATCGTGCAATAAGTGATCAGTCAGCTCTTATCGTCTCCGCATCCCACCTTCGTTGCCAGTGTTATGTCTGGGAGAGTCGGCGCAAGAACGGAGATGAGGCATTGAATAGTGACTCCAACTCTTTATAAAGTGACTTCAGAACAGAGCGAAAGGCTAGGGCAGCAGCAGCTCCTTTTATAGAGCTGGCTGCTGTCAAAAACAACCAATGATTTGAGTTTGCCGCGCTGGAAAGCGTCCAATCAGCGGCGACCCTTTAACAGCCAATCAGATCAGCCGACAATGACCAATAACGATCCGCTACTAGCGGGCCAATCAGAAGTGCAGGTTTACAAGCCTGCTGGGAAAGTAAAACTATTAGAATCGCAGGCTAATGAGTTTGCTTAGTTCGTAACACCATCCACTGAAATGCAGACTGTATATATACAAAGCAAAATTCTCCACTGCTTCTCAGCTTCAAATCATTTGCCTGAATGAGAGTGGGCATTGGTCCTTACCTGACACGCCATTTCTCTTGAGCCATGAGGATCATCCAGAGAGTGGGAGGTGCTTCAGTCTGCATCGTTGAAGGCTGAGCTTAATTACTGAGGAACGCTCCGCCCTCCATCACGTGGCTCCCTTGCGTTCCCCAGTTTATGCGAAGTCAAGAGTGAAGAGAAGATTGTGCTCCATCCTACTATGCTACAAGGTTCCTTGGCCGAAACAAGATCCCACCAAACGGTGGGGCTGGATGATCCTCACGGCTCAAGAGAAATGGCATGTCAGGTAAGGACCAACACCCATTCTCCTTAGAGCCATTCGGATCATCCAGAGAGTGGGACATACCAAAGCTCAGCTGTCCTACGGGAGGGACTCCGTCTGGTCCGGTAGTCTCCGCGGTTCCTTGAGAACTCGCTGGAGGACTCGTCTACCAAACGAAGCCTCCGCCGAGGCAAATATGTCGATCTTATAGTGTCTAATGAAGGGAGATGGGGAGGCCCAGGTGGCCGCCCAACAAATATCAGCAATTGGAGCTTGGGTGGCCCAAGCTGCCGAGGTGGCCGCACTTCTGGTGGAATGTGCTGTTATTCCGCTGGGTACTGGCAGAGCCTGAGACAAATAAGCTTTGGAGATAGTAGCTCTAATCCAGCGACCTATAGTTGAAGGGGACACTTTATGGCCTAATGATTTGAAAGGAAAGGAATAGGGATTCGGATCTCCTGAAGGGCTGGGTGCGTTTAATGTAAATGCGGAGGGGCCGTCTCACATCCAGGGTGTGCCAAAGCTTCTCCTCTTCCCACGAGGGATTGGGACAGAAGTTCAGAAGTGTGAGTTCCTGTTCCCTGTGGAAGGCTGAGTTGACCTTGGGCAAGAAGGTGGGGTCTGGCCGGGTCTACCCAGTCGATATGGAAGATGCAAAGGTCCTTCCTCACCGACAAGGCTGCTATCTCCGATATTCGGCGAGCTGAAGTAATGGCCACCAGGAACACGACTTTGAATGTGAGGAACTGGAGTGAGGATTCCCTGAGAGGCTCAAAGGGATGTTTAGTAAGGGACACAAGGACCTTATTGAGATCCCAGGTTGGGTATCGGTGTACGGTTGTGGGACACAAGTTAGTGGCTTCTCTGAGGAATGCCCTAATGTGAGGGTGGAGGAAAAGGGAACCCAGATTGTCACAAACAATGACAGTTGAGAGGGCTGCGACCTGACGCCTCAGGGTGTTTGGGGAAAGACCTTTCCTCAGACCCTCTTGGAGGAATTCCAAGGGTGGGGTCAAATGCATCCTCAGTTTGGACTCTCTGTGCCCCAGTAAGAGACTTTAGCCCAGTCCCCCTTGACGTCCATTGACTCTTACCTGGCACCAATTTACCTCGACTGTTAGTAGATCAGATTCTTGTGCATAGGTAACATGGAATAAACTTGCACTTTTGAACCCTATCCTGGTTTCCGATTTCTTGCATCTGACATTCTTAGTCCTAATTGTCTCCAGGAGTCCTAAGTCAAAGAGCTAATGGGAAAAGTAAAACCAAGGCTCCTAATCCAACTTGATTTTCCATCATGGATATCAAATTACGGTGAAACTATTACATAATCAGGCATGCTTCTAGACAATGACACCATGATTTTACAGCCTTGCTCATTCAATTTTTTGGAACATTCTATGTCAGGGGTGTCAAACTCGGGCTGGATGTTTCACATGCTGGCCTTGCCCCTGCCCGGTTTAGTGAAGGGGGGAGAAGTACCAATATGTCATGTGACGAAGCAAGTTTGGCACCCTGTTCTAAGAAATGTCATATTGTCCAAGGTTATTGGGTAACATCAGAATAACAGAGTCAGACGAGACCTTAGAGGTCTTCTAGTCCAACCTCCTGCTCAGGCAGGAAACCATTTCAGACAAACGGTTGTCCAATCTCTTCTTAAAAGCCTCTCCAGTATTGGAGCACCTTCCACATCTTCAGTATGTTGCCTTGTGCCATTTTTTTTTTCTTACTACAGAATAACCCTTGAAAAGGGAAACCCAAAATTGCCACATATCCTGTGTTTTGAATGGTAGCCCAAACAGCCTTTCATCTGTAAGATTGAGGACACAGTTCTGGCTTCTGAGAAGTTTGCCTCATTGTGCCATAAATAGCGGTATTTCTCAGCACAGATTTTCAGATCCTCATAAGTTACCTGATTAAAGCTCAGACACATCTTTATGGCTTGCCTTTGTGGTCTTCTGTGATTAAAATGGATGTACTGGCTCTAAGTGTAGACATCCCCCTTGGTTTCTGTTTAAGGTTCTGCCCAGACTCCCTAAGGGTCCTTGGAAAGACAATTAACCTCCATGTCCTCTGGAAAAACAGGGATAATGGCCTCTTTGTAGTGAACTTTAATTCACTCATATCTATGAAGTGCTTTGAGACAATCAGAGGAGCCAGCAATTTTGACCATGTTAAATTCTGTGGATAAAATACCACATTTTTAAAAATTATTTTATACATTTCCCAAATCTACCAGGTGTATATTTAATACTATGCCACACATCAATCGGCATTACATATTTACCAAGATCCCACTGAAAACTTTCTTCCACTTTTCCATCCTTTTTATTACTATCTCCAGCCATTCTACTTACTGTCAAATTCTCAGCCCATGGGCTAGATGCGTCATGTGCTGGCTACGCCCATGCCTGGTTTAGCGAAGGGGGAAAAAGTCCCAATATGTCATGTGACGCTGCCGTGACGATGCACATTTGACACCCCTGACTAACTCCATGCTTAAATAGTTTAGCACACAGAAAAAGCTGCTGTAATGTTCTGCACATGAATGGGGAAGGAAGGGAGGGAGGGAGGGAAGGAGGGAGGGAGGGACTAAACACCAATTATAGAATAACCTGTATTGAAAATACCAAAGTTTCCTGGAGGAAGTGCTGAGGAATTTTGAGAGTTGAAGTGCACACATCTTAAGTTTGTTAAGGTGAAGAAACACTGATTGAAGAGCTTACAAGCCAAACTATTACAAAAGAAAGAGGGCAGTCTACAGATTTGTTATCAGGACTAAATTCTATGTTTTCTTTGCAACATAAAAACAGGGGACCTACAGAATCCAGAAATCAGGAGATCTACAAAATCCCCTTAAAAGGAGCTTTTATTAGTGGCACCATATCCTATAGATAATTACATGCAAATGACCTAGGAACAGCATTTTTAACTTTTGCCCTTTTCTCTTTGTTTTTCCATGTATGGGGCACTGATATTTATTTGTTTGTTTGTTTTTCTTTAATTTACATGCCACTCATCTCATTATCATAAGTTATTCTGAGTGGTTTATGATAGTAAAAATGTTAAAAGCATTAAGAGTAACAACAGTTAAATAAATAAAAAGTTAAAGCCAAGAGCATGGACAGTTCAGGGCTGGACTTTCTATTTTACATTCTTATTCTATCAAACTCATTTGGGTTCCAGGTAACGATTTCAGCAATCATAGATCTGCCAATTTCAGGCTACAAAAATCATAAGGACCACTAGATGGCAGCAAAGGAAGGAAAGAAAACCCAAACTCTTTGCTGCCATTTCCTGGTCACCAGGATCATTGGAGTCTAGATCAATCTAGGCTACTCTACTCCAGTCTAGTATCTTCAACACACTCCTATTCAGGTATTAATACTAACTAGAGAACCACTTTGGTCCAGTGGTTAATGCACCATGCCAGAACAGAAGAAAGTGTGAGTTCAAGTCCTGCCTCCGCTGGGAAAGCCAACTGGGTGACCTTGGGCCAGTTATTCTCTCTCTCTCTCAACCCAATTCAACTGTCATAAATATGAACCAGTTGCTTCCTTCCTTCCTTCCTTCCTTCCTTCCCCATTCATGTGCAGTTGCCAAGCATCTGAATTTTTGATCACATGATCATGAGGGTGCTGCAAAGGTCATAACTGTGAAAAACGCTCATAAGTCACTATTTTCAGTTACATTGTAGCTTTGAACGGTCACTAAACAAAGTGTTGTAAGTCAAGGGCTACAGCTGCAGGCAACCCCCATCTCTTATCTAATCATTCCCTAGGCAGCATCTCTTCACTGTGTTTCTCAAGGACTTTCTCACTTACCATTAGACTTGCCTTAATGCAAAGCCCAAGAGGGAACATACAGAACATACAGAAAGGACCAAGGACAAAGATTCAAAGTTAAAGTATGGTGTAAGCAGAATTGAATAAAAATCAAGAGAGGACAACGCTGCATTGTTTTAAAAAGCATTGAATTAATTGATGCTTTTTTAAAAAGCTTCCTGTATAAAGCAAAATAGATGTTAAGAAAAAAAAAGTGGGCCATAGTGTTTCCTCCAGTGTCATATGTGCTCTTGTATGTTTTAGATTATTTGTGTATTGATGCAACTAGTCAGCCGTACCACCACACCATCGAAATAAAAAGATATACTTGAAGAAGAGTTTTATTCTATCATCTGTAAATTACAGGGCTGCCAACCTTGAGTGACAGTTCGGAGTGAGACACTGCGAGGGAGTGGAGTGACCGAGACCGAGGGAGCAAAGCGACCGAGGCGGGGATGGTGTGGAAGGGGGGTGTCCCCCCTTCCACGGTAGGGAGCTTTGACAATTTTACATTTTAAATGGTGCAATCTGATGCATACTTTAGTCATGATTTGGACATATACATACATACATACATGCAAGCAGCACCAATGTACTTGAACCGGATTTGTAAGATATTAATAATGCAGTTCACTGACCATCTTGGCTGGAAAGGGTCCACATTCTTGGGCCTCTGCCCATCTGCTTCGTCCCTTTGGGCTGCTCCGGCTCTCCTCCTCCTCCAGGGTCCCTGGCTGAGAGGGGCGTCCCAAGTGCCTGGGATCCGGCCCCTCCAAGCTGCCTCTTCAGGGCCACAGAAGCCTCCCTCACATGGCCCCGGGGGTGGAGGGGGCCTTGCCAGGGTTCCCGGCCTTGGAGCTGGGCAGAAACGGCCCTTCCCAGCCCTCTCCCACCCTCTGGGCCTCCCACCTGCGGAGGGGAGGGGGATCCAGGCTGAGTCTTGGACCCACCAGCCTCACAGTCCAGCTGAAGGGTCGGAAAGGGCCAGGCAGGCAGATGGACACACACACACACACACACACAGAATGGGGGGGGAGGCTGGTGTCCTTCACTCCCCAAATGCCCCCCTCCGAGTCTGTGCATGGGACCCCCAGCAATGCTGCCATCAGCTGCTCCCCTGCAGGGAAGTCCTGGATTGTCTGGGGGAGGAGAGGAGAGGACAGTGGCCATTCCCCCCCCTTTGCTTGGCATTTGTGGGGAGACCCCTCAAGGCGAGATTCCTTCCCAGGGGCTCCCAAAGAGCATCCAAACGTTCCTGGCATCAAGTGGGGAAAGAAGCCTAAAAAGAGAGAAACTCCTGCACCGGCTGCGATTGGGGCTCGGAGGGGACAGGAACCCCCCCTCCTTGCGAGCCCCCCCCGCCCCGCTCCAGCCTGCCCTCTGGCGGGACCCCCTTCCTGGAGAGGCTCCTCCCTGCCAGACCCTCTTGCAGCCTCTTGGACCCAGGGGAGGCTGGGGGGGGGGCGCATATCTAGGTGCAAAGGGCGGGGGGAGGGACACAATGTACCCGGGAAGGAGCCCTCCCCCCCTCTTCCCCCTCCCTCTCCAGGGACTTCCCATCAGGCTGGGGAGCGAGAGAAGCCGAGGCGCGCAAGAGGCCAGCCACGGCAGCTCCCCTTGCGAGAGGGAGGCCGGAGAGGGATGCGCCTTTGCGCCCCAATCCCAGCAGCCTTGAGACCAGACGGGTGCGGGGAGGGGATGATGGGAGCTCAGCTCTCGAGAAAGGCCCAGGGATGCCCTGTAGTCGTACTTCATGGGGGATAGAGAGTTCGTCTCTCTCATCTCCGCCTGCCAGAGCAGAGTGCAGCGCAAGGGTTAAGCCCAGAGAGTTGTGACATCCTAGAGCGGAAAGGAGCAACCGCTTCCTGCAGCATGGAATTCTCTCCTCACCCCAGTACAGAAATCAATGCGGGCAATGTCCTCTCGCACATGCTCTGTTCGCCCTCTGAAGCCGCCCAGGATCGGAGGCTTCACTTCTCGAAACTTTGGGCTTGGGCATATCGATATTCGGAATATCAGAGAATGTAGAGATATATTTATTTTTGTACATTCCATTTTGGGGGTTTAGCGTGAGATTTCGTTTATCAGAGTGAGACAGTCAAAATTGGTTGAATTGCGTGAGTCTCATGCTGATTGCGTGAGAGTTGGCAGCCATGAAATTAACCATACTATTCTTTCAATTCTGGTGTGTTTCAAAATAGAACAGAATTTTGGGAAATGCTAAATAGCTCTCTGGCCATTACATTATCTGGTTACCTACTCTATAATGGAAATGCTCCAGAAAACACAAGGTAAGTACATGATCGTATGCTCAACAGCCTTCATTAGGAATGCTAAAACTGCTGCCATTATGATGTCAAGGTTCACTGTATCAAATGTTATGTAAAAGTAGAAAAGATTTAAGGAGCAAACAAATGGATTGCTTTAAGCAAAATTCCAAGTGTTGGAATGCTGTGAACTTTAAGGAGCCTGGAAACAAAGTCATTTTTCATAAAGAAGGTAGGAGTGAAGAAATTATATTTTACTTCAAGCAAATTTGCGGTGTTACATAGCCAGATTCCACTTTTTTTTTTTCTTTGTCCTCGCTAATAAAGGCTTTGACAAGGTTTATTTTGGTCCGATTACATCACCCCACAAAATTTATTTGTTTATAAAGATGCTCTTCATCTTAATGGAATCAATGTTTAAAAGCTGCAGTCAATTCAGAAATTCAGTAGCCCTAATAGAAGGGATCAGCTCGGATGATACCGTACTGTATCAAATGTATTGTTCTAAATTTCACTAATCTATGACTTTTTCTAAACATCACGTCCACTCATGACTTGGAATAAATAATATCCATGGTGCCTCAAAGGCCAGGGGCATATTTAAATAAAAGTATTGATCTAAAAACAAATAATGAAGGTTAAGCCCTGTACCGTTCTGACATTGAACTTAAATCATACTATCTTTTTCTTTTCTGTTTCTCACCCTCCGAATGATGGTGATGACAGTTAAATTTATAGCAGACTTGTGACCATAAGCAATCAATCACAGAATCCCAGAGTGAGAAGGAACAGGGAGGGTCATCTAGCTTAATACTCTGCTCGGTACAAGATTTTGGGCAAATGCCCATCCAGTCTTTTGAAGAATCCATGATACAAATAAGTTGCAGAAACCCTAGGAAAAATGCAGAGAAGACCAACAAAGTAGACACAGGGTTGGGAAGTTAAATCGTACAATGAGCGGCTAAGGGAAGAGGTATGCTTAGCCTAAAAAAGAGATGGCTTAGGAAAAAAACCGTATCTGAAGGGCTGGGAAGAGGCATCGATTTATTATTATCTGAAGCATCTAAGGGCAGGACAATAAGCAATGGGCCAAAGCTTATCCGAGAGAAATTCTACCTGGGAAAAGGGAGGAATTTCCTGACAGTGAGAATAATTAATCAATGGAGCAGCTTGCCTCCTGGAGTTGTGGGTGCTGCATCAATGGAGGTTTTGAAGGAAAGATTGGTCTGGGATAGTATAAGGCAGGGGTGTCAAACTTAATTTCATTGAGGGCCGCATCAGAGTTGTGTTTGACCTCGTGAAGGTGGGGGATCTTGGCCAGGGGGGGCATGGCCAGCTTGATGTCATTACTGTCAGGGGTACCAATGGTGCCCCAAGTGCTCTGACAGAGAAAATGCAGCTTGAGTGGGCCGCTTGTGCTTCCCTCCTGTTTTCGGCCACAACAGCCTCCCAGAGCTCCGTTTTTGCTGGCAGAGGCATCGGGGGGGCAATCCTTCACTGTTTCCAGGACAGCCGTATGGGCCAGATCTAAGCACTCCATGGGCCAGATCTGGCCCCCCATGCCTTGAGCTTGACACTCCTGGTATAAGGGCTTCTGCCATGGGCGGGAGATTGGATTTAAAAAACTAGAAGCATGGCTGGCTGGGGAATTCTGGGAGTTGAAATCCACACGTCTTAAAGTTGACAAGGTTAGTAAATCAAGCCTTACGGTGCTCTCCCAAAGGTGCTTTTTTCAAGAGGCAACTGGACTTTCTAGTTTTTCTTTGAAGACATTTTGCTTCTCATCCAAGAAGCTTCTTCAGCTCTTCCTCTTCAGAGCTGATGGATGAGAAGCGAGACGTCTTCAAAGAAAAACCAGGAAGTCCAGTTGCCTCTTAAAAAAAGCACCTTTGGGACAACCATGACCTGGATGACTGAGAATCTCCACAGATACTTACAGTACTCTGTCTTTATCGTATCTCTGATTCTTGGAGATCCCAGTGAAAAAGATACACCACTCTGCTCAAGGCAAAAGGTAGACTATTTCATATACATGTTAGAGCAATATGTACATTGGCAACATCCATCATCCTGCTAGGGCATCACTTTTCAGAAGTTGTCCTTCCCCAAAGTTCTCCCTTCTTCCTCATGTAGGATGGACTTAGAACTTGGACTTCTAGGCAACATAAAATGAACACATGCTCATTCCTAAAAATCAAGGAAAGTCCAACTTCTGCCCTCGTGCAAAGCTGAAAAAAATCCAACCACCCACCACATATTTTCAAAATGCTCGCTACACAAATCCAGGGAAAGGAGCTTTGCCTTTTTGTAAATGTATCTAAGTACAAAAAAAGACCCCGTATCTCAGTTCATTAAGACAAAAATAAACCAGGTAGTACTTCATTAAAGCACCAGGGAGCAATGTGATTTTGAAATGTCACTTTCTCCTTTAATTAGTGCGCTCTAATGATAAGTGTGTCATTCTTGCCTAATGAAAGTTTGGAGAGAACATGAAATCTGGGTCACATTTCACAATTGGGAGTCATATAGGTAAACACAGAATAAATTACACTTGCCATCAAAGGAGGGAACAATTAAAGTGACGCCTTTGTTGCCTACCATTGTGTAGTTGGCGAAACAATCTCCCCCACCCATCTAGCTGCTAAATTCTTCTCAAGCAACGTTGAAAGCTACAACAGTAACAAGATGGTCATGAGCTCATAGATATTATTATTATTTTAGTCTAGTACTAAGCCCCTCCCTTAATAAGTTTCATAGCAACACAAAGTCTCCAATGTATTTTGACAGCCACATCTTAAGAAAGGGCACAGCCACCTGCTCAAGAGACATATATTTAATAACACATAACAAACAGAGCCACCTGCTCGCAAGTGGGGGGGGGGATTAAATCTGTTACTAGATTGTACTGGTTATAGGCAGAGAAGAGATGCATTTATTCTTTCAGAATAAACCAAACCTTTACAAAATGGAAATAGATTGAAAGAAGATCAGTGGTGGGATTCAATTTTTTTTACTACCAGTTCTGTGGGCTTAGTGAGCGTGGCAGGGGAAGGATGCTGTAAAATCTTCAGTCAGAGGTGGTATTTGACGGTTCTCCGAACTACTCAAAATTTCCACTACTGGTTCTCCAGAACTGGTCAGAACCTGCTGAATACCACCTCTGAACAAGACATCCCGCCCCCCCAAAAAAACACCACAGTATTGTCCTCTTTATCAAACTTGTAGATAAATTCTTTTTAAAAAAAAAAACTTGAATCATAGGGTTGCCAACTCGAGAACAGTCCTTAAGATTTAAAGGCTATTTCAAGCAAGAAATTCCAATGCCAAATAAGATATTCAAAATATTTATTTTGCTGTCAGCATCCAGTGGTTCTGGCTAACATTTCATAGCAGCCTTTCCATACTGGCTTTTAAGAAGCAGAAATTGAAAAGATTTTTTTCAGAAGAAGCTTTTAATGCACCATGTTTTCCTTTAAAAGCATTTTGCACTAAGGATTTCTGGAAACCTCTTTTGGCATCCCACCCTTCCTTGCTCTTGGTGTAATACTGATAAACTTCTCTACCTGAACATCTCTTTCCCCCCACCCCCAATAACAAATCTTTCAATACTGCTCTGTGATAAAATTATGTCAAAGCAAAGTTCTTTTATGATGCTTTTAACACAACAGGACAAAGGCTTTTAACACAACGGGACTAAGCTAGATAGACTGGGCTTTAAAAGAAAGATAAACATGCATGACAAATGTAGATCATGCTCCAACATGCAATCATCCAATTTTTTTCTTGACATACTTCTCATCAACCCTTCATTGAAACACTGTGCTAGAAGTTTCAATCACAGGGATGGTTACTTTCTCTTTAGAACACTGCACGTTCTCTTGGGCATACAAGCCAACTGCTTATAGAAATTCAGCTGGGTGGCTTTTTCATATAAACTAAGCTAATCCATAACGTGTGGTGACCACAGGGACTAGAGTTTCTATTGCTAAGCAAGATGGTTATTAAGTAAGTCGCCCCCAATTTTATAACCATTTTTTTGTCATGGGTGTTAAGTGAATCACTGCAGTGATTTTGGAAAGATGAATTGTACATTTAGTAGTTTTCGATCCACTGTCAATAATCTCCTCTCTCAACATATAATTCATTTTTCTACCAATTTCTCAGAGAGGCCTATACTTTTATTTTATTTATTTATTTGATTTGATTTGTCAATCACTTACAAGATAATAGGTATAAGTATAAACATGAACAAGAATACAGGAAATAGGTACAAATAAATGGGGACAATAGGACAGGGATGGGAGGCATGATGGTACACTTATGCCCTTAACAGACCTCTTAGGAATGGGGTGAGGTCAACAGTGGTTAGTTTGAGGTTAAAGGAGTGGGGGTTTGAGAATGTAACAAGAGAGTCAGGTAGTGCATTCCAGCCATTGACCACTCTGTTGCTGAAGTCGTACTTTCTGCAATCAAGTTTGGAGCGATTAACATTGAGTTTGTATCTGTTGTATGCTCTTGCATTGTTGCGGTTGAAGCTGAAGTAGTCATTGACTGGTAGGACATTGTAGCAGATAATTTTGTGTACTACGCTTAAGTCCAAATGTAGGTGGCATACTTCAAGATTGTCCAAACCCAAAATTTCAAGCCTGGTGGTACAGGGTATTCTGTTGCAAGCAGAGGAGTGTAGTATGCTTCTCATGAAATACTTCTGGACTCGCTCAATTGTATTAATGTCTGATATACAGTGCGGATTCCAGACAAATGAGCTGTATTTGAGTATTGGTCTAGCAAAGGTTTTGAATGCCCTAGTTAGCAATTCAATATTTCCAGAGAAGAAACTTCGTAAGATTAGATTTACAACTCTTAATGCCTTTTTGGCAATGCTGTTACAGTGAGTTTTAGTGCTTAGATCATTAGATATGAGTATTCCAAGGTCCTTGACAGAGTGAGGGTCATCAACAAGATCATATCTGCCTAGCTTGTATTTGGTGAACTGATTTTTTTTACCAATGTGTAGGACAGAGCATTTGTTGGTCGAGATTTGGAGTTGCCAAATGTTTAACCATTCAGACACATAATCAAGGTCACTTTGAAGAACAGTAGCATTGTCGGTGGTGTTGAATAATTTTATATCATCTGCGAAGAGGACACAGTTGCTAATAAGGTGATCACAAAGGTCATTTATATAGAGTATAAAGAGTGTGGGTCCTCAAACGCTGCCTTGGGGGACACCACTGTTGACTGGAGCAGGGTTTGATATAGCACTCCCTCTTTTTACTATTTGTTGCCTGTTTGATAGGAATGCAGTAATCTACTTATGAAGGGATCCGGAAATACTGTAAGAGTTTAGTTTTAACAGTAATTTGTCATAAACTACTGAATCAAAGGCTTTGCAAAAGTCTAGGTAAATTTCATCTATTGCTTTACCCTGGTCAAGTAGAGTAGTCCATATGTTTTTGCAGTGGAGGAGTTGTAGGTTGTACATTGTATTAGCCCTTACCATACGGTTGCATCATCTTATGACACCTATTTGTTCTTAATGATTTGCAAGCGGTACAAAAGTGCTTTTTCAAGAGGCAACTAGACTTTTTGGTTTTTCTTTGAAGACGTTTCACTTCTCATCCAAGAAGCTTCTTCAGTTCTGAGGCTTGTTTTCAGCTCAGAGCTGAAGAAACATCTTGGTTGAAAAGTGAAACATCTTCAAATAAAAACCAGAAAGTCCTTTTGCCTCTTGAAAAAGCACCTTTGGTTAAAAAATTACATGGTTTTTTACTGGAAATTAAATTAGAAGAAGAACAATTGAACAAACTATTATAGTTTGGGGGAAGTATTTTGGATATGGGATTGATTTAGAGAAATGGCAAAAATTGTGGTCTCAAAATTATAAAATGACAATGTCAACAGCATATAAAAAAAATTTGTATAAAATGTTTTACAGGTGGCACTTTCCCCTGACAAGAATAGCAAGAATGTTTAAGAACAAATCTAAAAAATGCCGGAAATGTCATCAGATACCTGGCTCATATTACCACATGTGGTAGACCTGTGAGGATGCTAGAAAATATTGGACTAAAATTCGCATGTGGTTGGAAAAAATGACAAAGAAACGTATAGATTTGAAACCGGAGTTTTTTCTAATGGGAATCTTACCAGATACATACAGTAAAGACTTGAAATATCTGATTGTAAATGTATTAACAGCGGCTAGGATTGTATTTGCTAAAAATTGGAAGAATGAGAAAATACCATCACAGGAAGAAATTATGAAGAAAATATTGGAATGTGCTGAGATGAGTAGATTGAAATTTGAAATTAGAGAGCAAGAGGATAAACAATTTTATGAAATTTGGGATCTTTTTTATCAATGGCTAGATGACAAAATACAATAATAGAATATTTAGAATGCTAGAAAGCAAGGAATATCTTTATTTTTTCTTTCGTTTTTGTTATTTGATATTATATTTATAAAGTGTTTCTAGGATAGATTTGGTATGATTATATGATTTGTTATAGAATAAACTATTTAAAGTATTGTTATCTCATAAAGCATGAATGATTAAAAGTATAATCAAATGTTCTTTTTAATAGCGATATTAGGATATATAAGTTTGGATTGACAATATGAGTTGTTATGTAGCATAACTGTAATTGAGACTACGAAATGAATGCACAAAACTGATGAACCAACCGACACACTGTATGTACATAAGAGAGTTGATGTTTTAATGTTTTGTTTGTCTTGTTTGTTTGTAGAAAATCAATAAAATTGTTTTCAAAAAGAAAAAAGAAAGAAAAAGCACCTTTGGGACAACCATGACCTGGATGACTGAGAAAAATATAATCACAAACCCAAACTCTGGCTCAGATACGTAGATAACACCTTCATAATCTGGCCACATGGGAAAGAAAAACTGAACAACTTCCTCACACACCTCAACAGCCAACACCCCAAAATACAATTCACCATGGAAACAGAAGCTAACAACCAACTCCCCTTCCTAGAGGTCTTGGTATACAAAAAATCCAATGGCTCCCTAGGACACACCATCTACCAGAAGAAAACACATACAAACCGCTATCTACATGCACTTTCACACCACCATCCAGCACAGATCAATTCCGTAGCCGAGACACTCATCTCCAGAACAAAATGCTTAGCCGACGAATAACACCTAGAGACTGAACTACACACTCTCACCGGCGTACTGACAGCCAATGGATTCCAAAGAAAGAAGATCACCCACCTAATCCAAAAAGAAACCCCAACCAAAATCCAAGACAGAGAACAAGAGAATGGCAAAGCCCTCCTCCCATATATAAAAGGCACTACAGACAAAATCAGCAAGATCCTCCAAAAACACAACATTAAGACAGCATTCTGCACAAACAGAAAGATATCCACCATCCTAAGAAACCCTAAGGACAAAATCGAATTAGAAAATCAAGGAGTATACGAAATCCCTTGCACTGCTTGCCCCACCAGATACATTGGACAAACTAACAGAAGAATAAGTGCACGCATTGAAGAACATAAGAACTCAATCAAAAAGGAAGAACCGACCTCTTCCCTGGTCCAACACCTCAAAGCCACAGGACATGAGATTGACTTTAAAAATACCAGAACTATCGCCAAAACCGAACACTTCAGCAGCAGAATCATCAGAGAAGCCATAGAGATAGAAAAACGCCCACACAGCATGAATAAACGAGATGATACCTCCCGCCTACCAGCCATTTGGAAACCCGCCCTCATGAACAGACGAGTACCTAACATGAAGAATGACACCAGACCCACACCCCTGAGAGCCACACAAGATGCCACCACCACACTTCCACGTAGAAAACAGACTCACACCCACACAGAAGATGAGACACGACCACGGACCAGAAGCCGCACTGCAGCTGCATCACTACCCACTTCAAACCCCTCTGAACCATCCATGAAGCGAACTGACCCCCACCATGGAGATGCAGCACGACCACGAACTCGAAGCCAAACAGCAAGATCACAGCTCACCAGCTCAAATCCCCCAGCAACTAAGACTAACCAGAACACAATCAAGCCCCCACCTGAACAGAACATGCCTCCAGCCAATCAGAACACAGCCACCCCCCCCAACCAATCAGAATACAGCCAAAGCCCCAACCAATGAGAACATACCCACACCCAATCAGAACACAGCCAAGCCCTCACCCAATGAAGTCACACCCCCACTAGCAGTTAAAAGGAAGAAGCAGCTGCAAGCTCATATCACTCTGAGAAGCACAGAGCTGAAGACCAAGCCTGAAGATGATGAATGAGACTTCATTGAAACATTGCCTAGATACTTCCAATCTTACGTGGGAGAAAACCCGAATAACCAAAGATCCACATACAAATACCCGCGAGAACCTCAGAAAACAAATATATATATATATATATATATATGTTTTCTTAAGTTTTCGCGGGTACTTACATGTCTGGCATTCAGCTTTGTTCGGGTATTTTCCCACGTGGTGCTTTTAAAGTTGTAGCAACGTTTCAGCAGAATCTCATCTGCCATCATCAGGCTTCTGTATATAGTTCGTTTGTATAGTGTTCGTCTAAAATATATGTATATTTTAGGTTCCCATCCCCCTCCCCAAAAAAAAGATTGGCCTAAAATGTATCCAGCATATGCTTAGCATGAAAATATATAGAACTTCCTTGCTAAAATAAATCAAGCAAGAACGCTACCCCCAAAAAGTCAATTTTGACGTTTCATGTTTAGCTGAATTCTATTTCTGCAATGGCAATCACTGTCTCTTACAAACAAATTAACAGCCCACCATCTGTCAAGTGTTTAGATAATCACTGGGTGTAATGCACAATATGGTTGTTTGAACATGACAAAAAAGAAAATGAACACTACTTAATTTGGACTACAAAAACTATGACCTCATCAATGGCAAGGCATTCTTCTTCTATATTTTGGCTTGAAGAGTACAATTATTTTATGCTTAGGCAATACCATTAGTCATTCAACAAAATGCCTGAGATTATGTTAAACTGCAATATTGGCTTGATCATGCAATATTTTGAACAGATCTTTTGATAATCATTAATGCCTTGATGAAGTTTACTGTTCTTATACTTACAATGTTGGGGGAGGGAAATTATAAACTGTACTGAAATGGAGGATAACTCCAAATGTTTTAAGTCTGAAACAGACCATGAACTTCCTCCAACATCACACAAATACATTTCTTTTCACTCCTATCCACTTCTCCAGCTCCATCTACTAAGAATTTCCGATGCTCCTTTGCAAAATCCAGAGAACACTCAGGCAGGTGAAGCGAAGACAGGAAATCCATTCTGTGGCTAGATGATAGTCCATTTCCAGACAGTTATGATCGCCTATGCCCTTGTAAATGTCTATATGTAGCATACACTCAAGCAGAGAAAAGTAATATAGGAGTTGATTCTCAGACTGAAAATGACTCAAGCAACTTCTTTCTCCAGGGAGAGACTAGCTAGCTTTTCGGTGCCATGCACTGTTACAAGAGAAAGGCTTAAAAAGAGTCTAATCAAATGAACACTGAGAAATATAAGCTAGAAACTAAAAACAATCACTTGTTAGGGATAACATTGTTTTACCCTAACTGGTTTAGATAAATAATAATATGTAATCATAGTTTGTATGTTAAAGTGTCTGCAACTTTAACTGTGGGACAGTAATTAAGGGAGTGGTTGTGAAAGCACTTTAAAAGAAGCAAGACGACAGCTTGCTCACTCTCTGGCTTTGATGATTCCTGATCACTGCAAGGACACAAGACTGCATTGCTCGAACAGGAGAGAAAACAAAGGACTGACTTGTAAGTGAATTGACATAGGATATTCTAACACGGACTTTGCTAACTGAATATCCCTGAATGGACTGACTAAATGATACATGACTATTGGACTGTTATTTTGACTATGCTATGAACTCATAATGGAATAAACTATATATTTGATAGCACAAGCGTATCTGTTATTTTTACTGTATGTTAATAAACATACAAGCTTAGCTCACTCATTTATCTGTGTGCCTATCTGACTAAGCTGCACATTCTGTTTAGCTTGTCTCCCTAACCCTGGTTGGGGAAACCAGGCTTAACACTGGTTATGGGCCCAGAGGCTGCAAAGTCAGTTTAATTAGGATAAAACAGATTTATGTAAAAGTGAGAGTTTGTGTTGTTATACATTACAGTAATCAGACAGCTGTGTTTTATTAATTATAGTTTTATATCCATATAAGAAAACATGGCACAAGTCAATCAACAAAGTTTGTCCCTGATATCCAAGTTGGATGGAACAAACTATGTATCATGGTCTATGAAATGTAGTCTGCTTCTACGAAGAGAAGGTTTGTGGAACATAATTGAAAATCCACCAAACGTAGAAGAATGGGATCCAGAGGATGAGGAAGATAAATTAAAGATAGAAGAATTTATGCATAAAAATCAGCACGCTATTTGCATTATTGCTTTCACCTTAACTGATCAGCAACTTGTTTATATCCACGGAGAGAAATCAGCTGTTGGGTGTTGGCAGAAGCTGAAGAGGATTTATGTTCGAGATAATGTTGGTGCTCACATAAATCTAACACGGAAACTTTTCAGTACACATCTTCATAAGAATGGTGATATGCTGAGTCATTTGAAAACTATGCAAAGCATTTTTCAAGAACTGCACGAGAAAGAGCTTATTTTCTCTGAACAACACCAAGTCTACATAATTCTATCTTCCCTTGATGAAAGTTATGACAACTACGTAACTTCCCTTGAAATATTGCCAAAGGAAAGCCTAACTTTAACTGATATAACTGGCAGATTGATTGAAGAGGCCAGAAGAAGGCTTGAAAGAGACGATTTAAGGAGGCAGCAACCTCAAAAAGAAGATAATGAATCTCCTACAGCATACGCAATTAAAAAGTGTTTTAATTGTGGAGGAAGAGGACATTTGGCAAGATTTTGTAAAAAACCAAAACGCCAGAACGCTAGCCAGAATACTAAAAGTCATCAAAAGATAAATAAAAATTTAGAGTTAGCCATGTATACTAACGGAGCTGTAAAAAATAATTTATGGGTGGTTGATAGTGGAGCATCCCACTGTATAACAAATGATAACAAACATTTTATTAAAATGTCCCAGAGTGTGCCAAACACAGCAGATATCGTTAGCCAATGGCTGGAAACTGAAAGCTAAAGGTCAAGGTATAGCATATTGTTCTTTTATAAAAGAGAATGTAAAAATGTTATATGTACCACAACTTAAGTTTAATTTAATTTCAGTAAGAATTTTGGTTAAACTAGGATATGTAGTTACATTTAGGGGAGATAACTGCATAATTGAGAAAAAAGATAAGAAAATTACTGCATCTTTAAGAGGTGAATTATATGTGTTAAATGATGATGGTTTAAAGGTGGCTAACACAGTTTATGAAAATAAGAAACCTCATGATGAATGTATTCACTTGTTACATCGAAGGTTAGGGCATTTAAATTTTAAAATGCTTAAGAAAACTGTTGAATTATCTAAGGGAATAAGTTTGAAACCTTGTAATAAGTATTTGCAATGTAATGCCTGTAATCAAAGCAAAGCCAGGGTCACACCTGCTAAAAGAGTTGATGGATTTACTACCAAAGAGCCTTTAGAGGTAGTATTTGCTGATTTAATAGGTCCTAAAAAACCAAGTGTAGGAGGAGCTCGTTACATACTAAGTATAATGGATCACGATTCTAGATATGGGTTTTGCTATTTAATGGAGAGCAAAACTGAAATGTATCAAAATCTCTTTAATTGGATTAAATTTGCTGAAAGGAAAACTAAAAAGAAATTAGTAACTCTTATAACAGATAATGGTACGGAATTTACAAATAATAAATTCCAGAACAGACTAAGAATGTTAGGAATTCAACATAAAATGTCTGCACCATATAGGCCACAACATAATGCCTTTATAGAGAGAAGAGGCCAAACATTACAATCAATGACAAGAACTATGATGTCTGATTCAGGATTACCTGACAATTTATGGGGAGAAGCAATAATGTGTGGTAATCATATATTAAATAATGTTGTTAATTCAACAACAGGTGAATTACCATTCACATTGTGGCATGGTACAAAACCTGATTTAAGTTACATGCACACATTTGGAGCACCAGCATGGGTGCATATCCCTTCACAACTTAGACACAAAGGACAACATAGAGCTAAAAGATTATATTTTGTAGGATATACATCTAATCATAGATCTTATAGATTCTGGGAACAAGGTACATCTAGAGTTTACACCAGTGCTAGTGCTAAATTCCTAGAACATGTAGGATGGAATAGATTAGAGCAAGATTTAAATAATGAAGTAATTATTGAACCCTACAAAAGGCAGAAAGATCAGATTAGTTATAAGAGTCCAATTAAAGAAGAAGTCCAAGAAGAACAAATAGGACCAGAACAAGAGGAAACAGTTAATCAGGAAGAGTTAGATAATCAAGAAGAGTTAATAAATGAAAGTCCACCTGTAAGTCCTGTAATACCTAGACGTACTACAAGTGTAACTAGACCACCTGAGAGATATCAAGCAAGTATAGTTTGCCAAGTAACTAAAGTTCCAACTAGTGTAGATGAACTTAAGATGTATCCTGCTAAGGATCAGGAGAATTGGCAAAAGGCAATGGAAAAAGAACTAAATTCATTAAAAGTAATGAAAGTTTATGAAGATGCTAAATTACCTCCAGGAGAAAAATCCATTGGGTGCAAATGGATATTTAAAGTAAAAACTGGAAATGATGGGACTGTTACTCATAAAGCTAGGTTAGTTGCTCAAGGATTTAATCAAACTGCATCTGATTACGATGAAGTTTTTGCACCAAGTCTTAAAGCAACATCTTTAAGAGCAGCATTAGTGTGGGCAGCTAAGAAAAACTATGTCATTAACCATTTAGATGTAGAAACTGCTTATCTACATGCACCATTGCAGCACACTATATATTTGAAAAAACCAGTAGGTATAAAAGACAATAAAGTAAATAGTAATGATTGTTGGAAACTCAAAAAGAGTCTTTACGGGTTGAAACAATCTGGGTTTGAGTGGAACCAATATATTGTGAAAGAGTTAAACAATATAGGTTTTAAATCTGGTTTAGCAGATCCATGTGTGTTTAAAAGAGAAAATAATGGAACGGTGTCATTATTATTATTATTTACAGATGATATTGCTTTGATAACTAAGACTAATAATGTAGCTAATGAGATTATATCATTATTAGCCAAAAAGATAAAATTAAAGCATTTAGGTGAAATTAAAAAGTATCTAGGATTGACAATTAACAAAACAAAAAATGGTTTTAAGATATCTCAAGAAGATAAAATTTGCCAATTAATTAAAACGTTTAAAATGGAACTTTGTAAACCGGCAAAGACTCCAATGAGTCAGGAAGTTTGCCAAACTAATGATCAAAGTCCCAAATTTGATAAGTCAATATATCAATCTTTGATTGGTAGCTTATCATATATCAGCAATTGGTCAAGGCCTGATAAAGCTTATAGTGTAAATCAGCTGGCACGTTTTAATTCAGATCCACATCAATGTCATTGGCAATCATTAAAGAGAATTTTAAGATATCTTAAAGGAACAATGAACCATGCATTGTATATAGAACCAAAGGGTGATTTGATTCTTAGTGCCTATGCAGATGCAAGTTTTGCAACTGATATAAATACTAAAAAAATCAACATCTGGGATGGCTTATTATTTGGTAAGACACTAATAGGGTGGAGGTCAATCAGACAACAGCATATCAGTTTGTCCACAATGGAAGCGGAATTTTCGTGTCTGTCATTACTATGCACTGATTTGATTTTGTACAAACAGTTATTATTAGACATGGGTATAACTGTTAAAGATTCCATTATTGTGTACGAGGACAACCAAGCAGCTATAAAGTTAGCTACTAGTATTGCTGTAAAAACTAGATCAAAGCATACTGATTTAAGATACTTAAATGTTAGAGAATCTGTAAAGAATGGGCTAATTAAATTGGAATACTGCATGACGGAAGAAAACATTGCAGACCAATTTACAAAAGCTCAAGGAGTAACTAAGTTTAAAGAAAGTTGTAACAAATATGATTTAAAGATGTAAATAGTTATATTTATTATTATTTCCTAAAAGGGGAGAATGTTAGGGATAACATTGTTTTACCCTAACTGGTTTAGGTAAATAATAATATGTAATCATAGTTTGTATGTTAAAGTGTCTGCAACTTTAACTGTGGGACAGTAATTAAGGGAGTGGTTGTGAAAGCACTTTAAAAGAAGCAAGACGGCAGCTTGCTCTCTCTCTGGCTTTGATGATTCCTGATTACTGCAAGGACACAAGACTGCATTGCTCGAACGGGAGAGAAAACAAAGGACTGACTTGTAAGTGAATTGACATAGGATATTCTAACACGGACTTTGCTAACTGAATATCCCTGAATGGACTGATTAAATGATACATGACTATTGGACTGTTATTTTGACTATGCTATGAACTCATAATGGAATAAACTATATATTTGATAGCACAAGCGTATCTGTTATTTTTACTGTATGTTAATAAACATACAAGCTTAGCTCACTCATTTATCTGTGTGCCTATCTGACTAAGCTGCACATTCTGTTTAGCTTGTCTCCCTAACCCTGGTTGGGGAAACCAGGCTTAACAGGTGCCATGCACTGTTACAAGAGAAAGGCTTAAAAAGAGTCTAATCAAATGAACACTGAGAAATATAAGCTAGAAACTAAAAACAATCACTTGTTGGAATTCTTGCAATACTGCTGCTTTCCCTTTGGTAAAGCAAATTTTGCTAAAAAGAGAAGGGTTTATGCTTGAGAGACTTATGGTTCAGAATAATCTGAACCTCAACTTTCATACATCTGACAAGCCAAGCCTGCACAGATAGTCCTTCATTTACAACCTTTCGTTTAGTGAGTTTTGAAAGTTACAATGGTGCTGAAAAGAAGTGGCTTATGATAGTTTTTCACATTTAAGGCCTTTGTAGCATCTCCACAGTCAGGTGATCAAAATTGAGACACTTGGCAATTGGCTCGTATTTATGACAGCTGCTGGGTCCCAGCATCCTGTGGAACACTTTTGTGACCTTGTGACAAGGGAGATTCAAGAAGAAATTGGGCTGCGATTTGTCAGAAATGGTGTAGGGTCTCCTGCTTGGGTGGTGAGTTGGACTAGATGGTCCTACAAGGTCCCTTCCAACTCTGTTAATCTGTAATCTGATGTCAATGGGGAAACCAGATTAATTTAACCACCGTGTTACTGACTTAACAACTGCAATGATTCACTTAACAACTGTAGGCAAGACACTGGCTAACAACAAGAAAGATCATATCATGGGGCAAAACTCACTTAACAACTGTCTCATTTAGCAATGGAAATTTTGGGCTCAGTTGTGCTCATAAGGCAAAGACTACCTGTATTGGTCCCTGTGAAAGAAGGAAGGAAAAATACTGTTTGGGCTGAGATGATGACTCTATGACTGGAATTCATTTCTGTATATCTTATTTCTGAAACGTGACTTCATGATGAGAATTTATAGACTCTTAAACAGTTGAAGCTTAACAGAAAAGGAAGAGACATCTTTGTCTGATTAAATGTAGCAAATGTTGGCTGATTGAGGAAGTTACCAGGGTCAGCCCTGCTTCGTATTTAAGTGGAGGATCCATGGTTGTAAGCTAGGCCAGGAAGCTGAAAAAAAAAAAAAATTCCAGAAGAAAACGGCAAACCACTTCCACTCTGTTGCCAAGGAAACTGCATGATTGTCCATATGGCCACAGAAGTTAAGGATGACTTGAAGATGATTTTTGCTCACGGGGAATAACAAAATGTGTTATTTCAAAGAAAAATTAAACATATTGTTGCACTCTCTGTTACTAATGAAAGTTAAGCACATGACTAAGATTCCATCTCACCAGGAACCTTTTCTGAAGAGAACTGCTGCAAGACTGGCAAGACAGTATGACTTTTCAGAAGGAGAAACAACTTCTGTGCCCACAGTGATTTACTACCCACAAACTCACCTATGGTTATCCATTTCACAGTCTAATTAGCCATACACAGAAACACACATCTAACAAAAGCATCATCTTCTACCAATGAAGAAGCTGGAATAGGTTCAGAGAGGTGCTACCAGAATAATAAAGTCTGGAAATAAAGTCCTATAAAAGTGAAGGAACTTTAGCTAGCAAAAGAAAAAAAAAAAAGAAGGTAAGAAAGGACAATAGAACAATAGTCCTTACAGGCTACTATCCTGCCTCACTTTCTTAAAGAACTTGTTCTATATTGAAACTGAGGGGAGATCAAGGATCAATGAGATATAGTTAAAAACAAAACTTTTCTGGAAGAATATTAGGAGGAACCCAAAGAGCTGTTCAGCACTGGAACACTCTGTGTAGAATAATAGTCTTTCCTTTGTTGAAGTTTTCCAAAAAAGCTGGTTGCTTCTCACCTCTTACACCCTTCCAATTCATATACTCCATGGTTTTGATTCTAGTTCATTCATTAATCTACCCAATTAGAAGCTCTGTTCCTTCCACCAGTTTCTTGCCATCAAGTATTCTATCCTAGATACCTGTTCCAAAAAATTATTTCTTCTATGAAATATTTATTTCTTACTCTACCTGCCTTCCCCATTGTGAATTACTAGCATTTGTTTTACCTCCTCCTAATTATGGATCTGTAAGCTGCTTCTATAGATTAAATCTTTATCCCCTTTCTCTGTGATTTAGAATCCACTGCACATTTCTCTTCTAGGGAAACTTTCACCTGTCGATAGATGATTCTTACTCAGCTGGGTAAATCTTAATATGCATCAGGCAGAAATCCATTGATTGTGTCTGTTGAAAGTGAACATAGATGGATTCGAGGAAAGCAGTATGCCTTACACTGATGCATTTGATATTGATATAACAAATGATGTGGAAAACTGAACCTCTTGGTTGTCTACCTAGATATACATTCCTAACTCAAGGATGAATGGAAAGATCAATGCAAATGGTAGGTGCAAGGACCACAACTTGTAAATCCATCATCTCTACAAATACAGTATCATAATCTAATATTTCAGATTCCTCAATTTTTACAACAGATATATAAGCAAGTTCATACTCTTATCTGAACTAACTTTTTATACAATTATTAGCACTCAACATCTCTAGGACTTTACTGTTGTTACTGGCGCACTCCTTACTATTCTCATTATTTTATATCAGCCATGTATATTATGCTATTTCTAAACATGATAGATTTTCAAGATAAATTACACTATCCAAAGGTTTAAGGACTAACAACTAGATTGAAAAAGACTTCCTTTTAAGGATGGATAAATTAATGGAAGGATAAGGAAGGTGAAAAGCAAATTGGAGTTGGAATGCAATTAGACTACTGGCATAATTAAGGAGAAATAACCTGCCCGCTAATTTATATTTCATTTTGCTTATGCAGCATCTATGTTTTGTATTAACTTTCCTATTTACATTACAGTCAAGAAAAGGAAGGATGAAGTAGCTTGTTATGCTTCTCTAGGAAAAAAGGAATCAGGCTAGGGCCACTGCAGAAAGCTGGCGTAGGCATTTTTTTCAACAATGTTATCCATTTTCAAAGCTTTAGTTGCACTATCAAAATGCCTCTTTCTATTATAAAGATTGTAAATATCTCAAAGAGATCCTGTAGTAAGTAAACAAGCAAACAAAACCCACAATTTTTGCCAGTTCTGCAACTGCTGCTAAGGAGAAAAAAAATACTGTATTTAAATCTAGGCTGAGCAGTATCTACCCAACAGACGGAGGCTTGCAACTACATTTGACAGTCACAAAAAGGACAAGAGAGTAAGATAAAGTGTAGTTGCCAAGGCAGTGAAAGGTTTCCTCCTTCTCCAAGTATGCACAAATCAGTTTAATGGCACACCAACAACTTTTATTATCGAACCAGCAGTTCTGTGACTATTTTGCTTGCCACTTGGAAAATCCATATGGATCCCTTGCTGAAAGCCACAAGGTGTTTGTGCCTTTATGTATGTGAGTGAGTTTGTGTGCATGTGAAGACGAGAGAGAGGCTGAAAATGTCACTGATTCTGTAAAAAGACACTCTCTTTAATTTTTACCCTTCATTAGCTCTTGCTAATATAAGAAATAGAAAAAAATAACTTAAACTCTGCATGGCCATTTAAGGTATATCTGCACTTACTAGATAACCCTCATGCAGTATTTTGCTGAATGTGCAAACAGCTTCTGTGCAAAAAGAAAAAGGCCACTTCGCACATATAGAGGTTTTACATGTAGAGGCACATATTTCTCTCTCTGGGCACAATGAGAATATATCTGCTGAAAAAAACTTTGCATTAGTGACAGGAAGGGCATCTGGCCAGTAAACATTCTGCTAGCTCTGTTTAATTGCCCAGACTCCACCCTGTAAGGGGGTCATTAAAAGATGATGACAACTGTTATGTCTGGAGCATGGGTGCGAATAGTGGAGACGAGCCAGTAGAAACAGTGAACTTCAAACTCTTTATTTACATGGTGTGACAGCTCAAAGTGGATGGCTGCTATAGCCTTCCTTATATAGGCAACTTATTAACTATTCAACCAATAGCAATCCGGGAGCGCTAGCTCCGTTAACCAATGAGAATGGCCTGTTAATGGCCAATCAGATTCTCCTGAACGGACCAATCCGATCTTGCCATTAACAGCCAATCAGAAGTGCAGGGCCGGAACCCTGCACTTGACTTCAAGCTCAAGATAACTTTATTTAACATTTATTAATTCACAACACCCCTTCCTCCTGGCTTCTGTTTACGGGGCGCGATCACATAGTCCTTGAGGTAGGACGGTTGTTTTATTAGTCTTTTTGATTTTCGCTGTGCGCCTGGCATTTGGCTGCACTCTTGCTGAGGTAGAGCGTTGTTTGGCGAAAGGGGTGCCTCTGGTTCAGAGTTTGCGTTTTTGTTGTCACCAATATCTTCGGCAACTCCCTGAGGTGAACTCACTCCCATCCCTGGTTCCTGTTCCCGTGTTTCTGTTCCGCTATCGTTCCCTTCGAAAAGATTTTCCTCTAGTTGAAATTCGTCTTCCTCTGTATCTCCCCCCCCACCCCCGTTCAGTTTGGGTATAAGGGAGTTCGGAATTGCCTGACTGCAGCCGTGATCGTAGTTGATCGATATGGCGCTTCCAAAGTCTATCGTCAGGGCACTGTACAAGGTATGATCTTGGGCCGGTTACACGGATTACCGTCGCTTCTACCCACAGCGGATCGCCCGATAAGTTTTTAGCAAATACTAAATCGCCTACCTGGAAGGTACGGCATTGGCCGCTGGATCCGAGTGGTTTTTCCGGTTCATAAGCTGGGTGTAACCGGTTGAGGTGGGAGCGGAGCTTCCGTCCCATTAGCAGCTCGGCGGGAGTTTTGTTGGTAACGCTGTGAGGTGTGATGTGCTGTAGAAAAAGGATTCGGTTGATTTTCTCGTCGATGTTGTCGTAGTCTATTTTTTGTAGCATTTTCTTGACAAATTGTACCATGCACTCAGCCTTACCATTGGCTGCAGGGTGCGCAGGCGAAGTGAGCGCATGTCAGATACTGCAGTCAGCCAGGTACTGCTCAAAAGACAGTGCGGTAAATTGGGGCCTGTTGTAGGATACCAGAACGTCTGGTAATCCGTGGGTTACAAACAGTCTTTCCAGTCTTTTGATGACCGCTTCGGTGGTCGTATTCCTCATTCAGTGGATCTCGAGCCAATTCGAGTAGGCCTCGATGGTTAACAAGAATGTATGGCCTTTGGTCGGCCCAGCAAAATCTAGATGGATATGGGACCAGGGTCCCGGCGGTATCTCCCATTCGGTTGGGGTTGCCTTTGGTGGAGCGTTGCTTACTTCTTGGCATCTCTGGCAAGTTTTAACCCATGATTCGATTTGTCTGTCGATGCCTGGCCACCACGCATAGCTTCGTGCAAGGGCCTTTATGCGTACGATGCCAGGGTGGCCATCGTGCAAAGTTCTGAGTAGTGCCTGTTGGAGTCGTTCTGGGATAACGACTCTATCGCCCCAGATGATACAGCCCTTTTGAGAAAACAACTCTGTTTTGTTAGGGATAACATTGTTTACCCTAACTGGTTTAGGTAAAATAATAAAAATGTAATCATAGTTTATAAGTTAAAGTGTCTGCAACTTTAAATATGGGAATGTAATTAGGGCAGTGGTTGTGAAAGAACTTTAAAAGAAGCAAGATGACAGCTTGCTCTCTCTCTGGCTTTGATGATCCCTAATTACTGCATGGACTCAAGACTGCGTTACTCGAATGGGAGAGATAAACAAAGGACTGATTTGTAAGGGAACTGACATAGGATATTCCACACGGACTTTGCTAACTGAATATCCTTGTATGGACTGACTAAATGATACATGACTATTGGACTGTTATTTTGACTATGCTATAAATGGAATAAACTATATTTTTGATAGCACAAGCGTATCTGTCATTTTTACTGTATGTTAACAAACATACAAGCTTAGCTCACTCATTTATCTGTGTGCCTATCTGACTAACGCTGCACATTCTGTTTAGGTTGTCTCCTTAACACTGGTTGGGGAACACAGGCTTAACACTGGTTATGGGCCCAGAGGCTGCAAAGTCAGTTTAACTAGGATAAAACAGATTTATGTAAAAAGTGAGAGTTTGTGTTGTTATACATTACAGTAAACAGACAGCTGTGTTTTATTAATTATAGTTTTATATCCATATATAGAAAACATGGCACAAGTCAATCTACAAAGTTTGTCCCTTATATCCAAGCTGGATGGAACAAACTATGTATCATGGTCTATAAAATGTAGTCTACTTCTACGAAGAGAAGGTCTGTGGAACATAATTGAAAATCCACCAAACGTAGAGGAATGGGATCCAGAGGATGATGAAGATAGACTAAAAATAGAAGAATTTATGCATAAAAATCAACAAACTATTTGCATAATTGGTTTAACACTGTCTATAACTGGCAGATTGATTGAAGAGGCCAGAAGAAAACTTGAAAGATATCAGTTAAGGAGGGAACAACCTCAAAAAGAAGATAATGAATCTCCTACTGCATACGCAATTAAAAAGTGTTTTAATTGTGGAGGAAGAGGACATTTGGCAAGATTTTGTAAAAAAGCAAAGAGCCAGAACGCTGGCCAGAATACTAAAAGTCACCAAAAGAAAAAGAAAAATTTAGAGTTAGCCATGTATATTAACAGAGCTGTAAAAAATAATTTATGGGTGGTTGACAGTGGAGCATCCCACTGTATAACAAATGATAACAAAAATTTTATTAAAATGTCCAAGAATACACAGCAGATATCGTTAGCCAATGGCTGGAAACTGAAAGCTAAAGGTCAAGGTATAGCATATTGTTCTTTCATAAAAGAGAATGTAAAAATGTTATATGTACCACAACTTAAGTTTAATTTAATTTCAGTTAGAATTTTGGTTAAACTAGGATATGTAGTTACATTTAAAGGAGATAACTGCATAATTGAAAAAGAAGATAAAAAAATTACTGCATCTTTAAGAGGTGAATTATATGTGTTAAATGATGATGGTTTAGAGGTGGCTAACACGGTTTATGATAATAAGAAACCTCATGATGAATGTATTCACTTGTTACACCGAAGGCTAGGGCATTTAAATTTTAAAATGATAAAAAAAACTGTTGAATTATCTAAGGAAATAAATTTGAAACCTTGTAATAAGTATTTGCAATGTAATGCCTGTAATCAAAGCAAGAGCAAGGTCATACCGGCTAACAGAGTTGATGGATTTACTACCAAAGAGCCTTTAGAAGTAGTATTTGCAGATTTAATAGGTCCGAAAAAACCAAGTGTAGGAGGAGCTCGATACATACTAAGTATAATGGACCAGTATTCTAGATATGGGTTTTGCTATTTAATGAAGAGCAAAACTGAAACGTATCTAAATATCTTTAATTGGATAAAATTTGCTGAAAGGAAAACTAAAAAGAAATTAGTAACTCTTATAACAGATAATGGTGTGAAATTTACAAATAATAAATTCCAGAATAGACTTAGAATGTTAGGTATTCAACATAAAAAGTCTGCACCATATAGGCCACAACATAATGCCTTTATAGAGAGAAGAGGCCAAACATTACAATCAATGACACGTACTATGATGTCTGATTCAGGATTACCTGACAATTTGTGGGGAGAAGCAATAATGTGTGGTAATCATATATTAAATAATGTTGTTAATTCAACAACAGGTGAATTACCATTCACACTGTGGCATGGTACAAAACCTGATTTAAGTTACATGCACACATTTGGAGCACCAGCATAGGTGCATATCCCTTCACAACTTAGACAAAAAGGACAGCATAGAGCTAAAAGATTATTTTTTGTAGGATATAAATCTAATCATAGATCTTATAGATTCTGGGAACCAGGTACATCTAGAGTTTACACCAGTGCTAGTGCTAAATTCCTAGAACATGTAGGATGGAATAGATTAGAGCAAGATTTAAATAATGAAGTAATTATTGAACCCTACAAAAGGCAGAAAGAACAGACTAGTTATAAGAAGAGTCCAATTAAAGAAGAAGTTCATGAAGAGCAAATAGGACCAGAACAAGAGGAAACAGTTGATCAGGAAGAGTTAGATAATCAAGAAGAGTTAATCAATGAAAGTCCACCTGTAAGTCCTGTAATACCTAGACGTACTCCAAGTGTAACTAGACCACCTGATAGGTATCAAGCAAGTATAGTTTGCCAAGTAACTAAAGTTCCAACTAGTGTAGATGAACTTAGGATGTATCCTGCTAAGGAACAGGAGAATTGGCAAAAGGCAATGGAAAAAGAACTAAATTCATTAAAAGTAATGAAAGTATATGAAGATGCTAAATTACCTCCAGGAGAAAAATCCATTGGGTGCAAATGGACATTTAAAGTAAAAACTGGAAATGATGAGACTGTTACCCATAAGGCTAGGTTAGTAGCTCAAGGATTTAATCAAACTGCATCTGATTACGATGAAGTTTTCGCACCAAGTCTTAAAACAACATCTTTAAGAGCAGCATTAGTGTGGGCAGCTAAGAAAAACTATGTCATTAACCATTTAGATGTAGAAACTGCTTATCTGCATGCACCATTGCAGCACACTATATATTTGAAAAAGCCAATGATTATAAAAGACAATAAAGTAAATAGTAATGATTGTTGGAAACTCAAAAAGAGTCTTTACGGGTTGAAACAATCTGGCTTTGAGTGGAACCAATATATTGTGAAAGAGTTAAACAATATCGGTTTTAAATCTGGTTTAGCAGATCCATGTGTGTTTAAAAGAGAAAATAATGGAACAGTGTCATTATTGTTATTATTTACAGATAATATTGCTTTGATAACTAAGACTAATAATGAAGCTAATGAGATTATATCATTATTAGCCAAAAAGAAAAAATTAAAGCATTTAGGTGAAATTAAAAAGTATCTAGGATTGACAATTAACAAAACAAAAAATGGTTTTAAGATATCTCAAGAAGATAAAACTTGCCAACTCATTAAAACGTATAAAATGGAACTTTGCAACCGGCAAAGACTCCAATGAGTCAGGAAGTTTGCCAAACTGATGATCAAAGTCCCAAATTTGATAAGTCCATATATCAATCTTTGATTGGCAGCTTATCATATATAAGCAATTGGTCAAGGCCTGATATAGCTTATAGTGTTAATCAGCTGGCACATTTTAATTCGGATCCACATCAATGTCATTGGCAATGATTAAAGAGAATTTTAAGATATCTTAAAGGAACAATGAACCATGCATTGTATATAGAACCAAAGGGTGATTTGAGTCTTAGTGCCTATGCAGATGCAAGTTTTGCAACTGATATAAACACTAGAAAATCAACATCTGGGATGGCTATATTATTTGGTAAGACACTAATAGGGTGGAGGTCAATCAGACAACAGCATATTAGCTTGTCCACGATGGAAGCGGAATTTTCATGTCTGTCATTACTATGCACTGACTTAATTTTGTACAAACAGTTATTATTAGACATGGGTATAACTGTTAAAGAATCCATTATTGTGTACGAGGACAACCAGGCAGCCATAAAGTTGGCTACTAGTATTGCTGTTAAAACTAGATCAAAGCATACTGATTTAAGATACTTAAATGTTAGAGAATCTGTAAAGAATGGGCTAATTAAATTGGAATACTGCATGACGGAAGAAAACATTGCAGACCAATTTACAAAAGCTCAAGGAGTAATTAAGTTTAAAGAGAGTTGTAACAAATATGATTTAAAGATGTAAATAGTTATATTTATTATTATTTCCTAAAAGGGGAGAATGTTAGGGATAACATAGTTTACCCTAACTGGTTTAGGTAAAATAATAAATATGTAATCATAGTTTATAAGTTAAAGTGTCTGCAACTTTAAATATGGGAATGTAATTAGGGGAGTGGTTGTGAAAGCACTTTAAAAGAAGCAAGACCACAGCTTGCTCTCTCTCTGGCTTTGATGATCCCTAATTACTGCATGGACTCAAGACTGCGTTACTCGAATGGGAGAGATAAACAAAGGACTGATTGTTAAGTAAACTGACATAGGATATTCCACACAGACTTTGCTAACTGAATATCCTTGTATGGACTGACTAAATGATACATGACTATTGGACTGTTATTTTGACTATGCTATAAATGGAATAAACTATATTTTTGATAGCACAAGCGTATCTGTTATTTTTACTGTATGTTAACAAACATACAAGCTTAGCTCACTCATTTATCTGTGTGCCTATCTGACTAACGCTGCACATTCTGTTTAGCTTGTCTCCTTAACCCTGGTTGGGGAACACAGGCTTAACATGTTTGATGACTTTTGAATGGTGCGAAGTTGTCTGGTACTTGGTCCAATGGCCATCCGCATTCTACCCATGTGAGGACTCGTGCTAAGATGGGGTCGCGTTTTGTTTCTCTCGCGATATCACGGGCAGTTAATGGCGGCGTATGAAGTGTCTCGATTTGCAACGTTGTCATCATTGACGCGGGATCGTTGATGGTTTCTGGAAGCGGTGCATGGCTCAATGCGTCGGCGTGGGGAATAGCTTTACCGGGGCGGTATTGTAGCTGATAATTGTAAGCAGCCAAGAATTCTGTCCAGCGGGTCATCCTGGGAGATAGTATTTTGGGAGTTGGCTTATCCCCAGCGATTATCCCCAGCAATGGTTTGTGGTCAGTCACTATAGTAAAAGCCCGGCCGTACACGTACTCATGGAATCTTTTAACAGCCGATACAATTGCCAGGGCTTCTTTATCGATCTGGCTATAATTTCGCTCGGTTTTCGAGAGTGCTTTTGAAAAATAAGCAACAGGGGCTTCGCTACCGTTAGGCAATACATGGCTTAAAATGGCACCCACTCCGAAAGGCGATGCATCATATGTGATATTTAACGGTAAGGTTTCATTGTACTGCATTAGTACAGCGTCAGAAGTCAGTAGCTTTTTTACATTATGGAACGCCTGCTCTTCTCTTTGACCCCATACCCAATTTGCTTTTTTGTCTAGTAGGCGATGTAATGGTTCAGCAACAGTCACCTTGTGCGGCAACAATACGTTATAGAAATTGATGAGGCCTAAAAACGCCTGGAGGTCAGCCTTGTTCCGGGGTCTGGGAGCGTTTTTTATTGCTCTCAATTTGCTATTGGTAGGGTGAATACCCTGACTGTCAATTAAGTACCCTAAAAATTCAACACGATCTGTACACAGCTTGCAATTATTTTTCTTCACCTTAAGGCCTGCTTCTTGGAATTTTTGTAGAACCAGTCTTAAACGATCCCGTAATACTTTTCGAGTGGGGGCAGCAATTAGCACATCGTCAAAGTAGGGGACAACGCCTTTGATCCCCTGCAACAGTCTCTCCATTAGGCTCTGAAAGATCCCCGGGGCTACACTGATTCCGAATTGGAGCCGCTACACTTAAAGGCCCCTCGGTGCATTACAATTGTCTGTGCCTGTTAGGGATAGCATTGTTTACCCTAACTGGTTTAGGTAAAATAATAAATATGCAATCATAGTTTGTTAGTTAAAGTGTCTGCAACTTTAACTGTAGGACTGTAATTAAGGGAGTGGTTGTGAAAGCACTTTAAAAGAAGCAAGATGACAGCTTGCTCTCTCTCTGGCTTTGATGATCCCTAATTACTGATGGACTCAAGACTGCTTTACTCGAACGGGAGAGATAAACAAAAGACTGATTTGTAAGTGAATTGACATTGGATATTCTACACGGACTTTGCTAACTGAATATCCTTGAATGGACTGACCAAATGATACATGACTATTGGACTGTTATTTTGACTATGCTATAAATGGAATAAACTATATTTTTGATAGTACAAGCGTATCTGTTATTTTTACTGTATGTTAACAAACATACAAACATATCTCACTCATTTATCTGTGTGCCTATCTGACTAACGCTGCACATTCTGTTTAGCTTGTCTCCTTAACCCTGGTTGTGCCATTTTTTCATCAACCGGCAGTTGCTGATAAGCCTGAGCTAAGTCTAGTTTAGCGAAGACTTTTCCACCCCCCAGGGAATGGAGGAGATGTTGCACCACCGGCACCGGATATGGATTTTGTTGCAGGGCGTGGTTTAGGGTGGCTCGGTAGTCCCCACAAATTCTAATTGAGCCGTCCGGCTTAATTGGTGTCACGATTGGGGTTTCCCAGGGAGAGTGATCGGTTGGCTTGAGCACTCCCTGGGCTATCAACTTATCAAGCTGTTCATCAATTTTCGGCTTTAGTGCGAACGGAACTTGATGAGGCTTAAGGCGGATGGGAGCTATTTTTGGATTAAGGCTAAAGGATATCGGGGTCCCCTTGTACTTGCCTAGCTTTTCCTCGAAGACGTCCTTGAATTCGTGGGCGAGGTCCTCTTCCCAGTCACTGCCACCGATTCGGTTAATGCCTGCTACTTTAATGCCGAGTGGTGCGAACCATTGCAGGCCTAACAGGCTAGGCCAGTCCTTGTCGATCACCATCAGGGGTAAGTACGCTGTGCGGTTCTTGAACGAAACCCGGACTCGGCTGGATCCTACGACTGGAATCCGGTTCCCCTGGTAGTCTTTTAGCACGAGCCTTTGGAATTGCAGGTCTTGGCGCCGGATGGTAGGGATGAGTTGCTTTAGGGTCTTCCAGGAGACCATTGAAAGAGACGATCCCGCGGTTTGCGTGGCTTCGGAGCAGCAGGAATTCGCGACAGCTCGCGATTCCTGCTGGCTAGCTGCCGAGGTACCCCCGATCCAGATGGGTCAGGGGGTTATGGCTGCCCTGTAGGGACAGCTGAAGATAGAGGGGAGCCGGTTAGGGAGGTGGGGGCATCGCAGACCCCCCCCTTCTCCGGGAAAACCCCTTTTTCCCAAGGCGGTGGAGCGGCGGTCAGCAATGGCCGCCACGAAGAAGCCAGCAACCGGGTAAGAACTGTGCTGGAGGAAGTGTGAAAAGTGAAAGTTCTGTCTGAGCCGGGTCAAGTAACAACTTTTAAATTGCCTGGAATTGAGCTGCTTGTTGCTGGAGGATACATTGTATCCCTAAGAAGATCGAAAGCGGCGGAGAAGCTGTTAAAGGGAACTTTTTTTTTATTTTTTTTTTTACTCTCTCATCCCACGGAAAAAGCAGAAATATTTGGATGTATTAGACACTGAAAGTGGATTGCTTTGAAAGCTAAGCTAAGAGACAAAGGGATTTTTGGACATTGAAAAATTTAAGAAATTGGAAAATCTCTGCTGGAGGTATGGATTTTTGATTATTTAAAATTGTTATTGCAAGTGGGAAGGGAGAAAGAAAAATTGGAGCAGAAACTGAAAAAGGAGGAGACTGTCTAGAACGTCTTGGTGGATCCCAAAAGAAGATATATGGTAATTGGACCTCTTTGATCAAAAATTAATTTGGAAAGAGAAAGAGAAGAAGGAAGAAAAGTATTAACTTTTGGAACTTTTTTCTTTTTTTCCTTTTTTTAATTGCTTTTGATTGTCTTGGATTAAAAATACTTGTGGTTGTTTTGGAAAAAGTTTCCCTTTTCATAATGGCATTCTCTGTGGATGAACTAGAGATTGAATATCAAAAATATAAAAAAGAAGATACTTTGGGCGCTTTGTTCCAATTCTTAGAAATGGCGTTATGTTCCTTAGAAAAGTTGACGCAGCAGAAGGACTGGGACAAGGAAGAAGAGGAAAAAGAAGCCATCTTTGATGAACAATGGGTTCCTTCCGGAGAGGAGGAGAAAAAGGATAAGAAAAAGGGGTTTTTAAGAATTATAAAAACAACCAAAAGAGAGAAAAATGAGCGAAGAGATGGAGGCAAGGTTAGAAAACAAAAGAAAAGGAGCAAGAAAAGCGAAGGGAAAAAGCAAAGGGGTAGAAAGGGCAAGGAGAAGAATAAGCAAGAGAGAAAAGGGGGGAGGAGAAGCCTTAATGGGGGGAAGCAAGATTTAAAGAAAAAAAGTTTATTTAGAGACAATGGGTGAATTTAATTTAGACTAAAAGAGGGATTCTGGAGGGTATTTAAGAGTGTGTTTTTATATGTATGTATATTTAGAATAAAAAATTTATTATGTAATTTTAAGAATTTTTTAAACAGAATCCCAAGAAAGATTTATATGTAGTATTTTTAAGTTAGGTAATGTGTTATAGATGCAACTCCAATTGGTTTACAGGAGAAGTATAGTAAAAGAAAAAAGATGAATGGATGTTTGGAAATAGAACAGACAAAGAATGTTGTTGAAAATGGTAATAATGGAAGGATATATATGCTTTTTTTTTTTTTTTTGATTTTGTATATTGATAAAAGGCAATAAAATTTTAATTGATAAATAATTTGGATGGAAAAGAGAAGTAGGGATAAGATATGAAGTTAATATTATATGAAATATTGATATTATAATCTGGAAATGTTATGTTTTATTGGTCTATCATTATTATTTTTTTTTAGAAAAGAATTTATAAGCTGTTATGCCTTGATTTTGTGTGTATTGATTTTAGAAAACTGATAAAAATGGTTTTTATATATATATATAAAAAAGAAAATGATAATAAGATATAGAAGGAGACTTAGGTTGAATATGATGTTTGAATTTGTGTCTGTGTAAAGAGTTTTTAACCCGGGAACAGACAACCTTCAGAAAAGATCTTGTAGTTTTGTCTATGTTTTGTGTTTGTATGTTTGTGTATTATGCTTATGATAAAACTAACAAAATTTGTTTTTTATTAAAAAAAAAGAAAGAGACGATCCCGAGACAACTTCCATTTGGCAAGGCTGATTTTCGATGTCCACTTTAACTTGAATTTTCTTGGCATCCAATGAAGAGGCATGACCGATAGTGGTTGTTTGGTGAGCCTCTTCTTGCCTCGTTTGTCGATTCATGGGTCGGTTTCTGTAGGAGTGGTTTGCTGGTTCTCGCCTTACAGGACGGTTTCCTGTCAATTGGCGAAAACTGGCCCCCTTCGAGGTCTGGCTGGGTCCGAGGAGACTTCTGCAGACCCGTCCGATATGGCCTCGTTTCCTGCACTTGTGGCAGAGCGCATTGCGGAATTTGCAATCAGAGCGATAATGGTTGGCCCTGCAGCCAACGCACGGTCGCTGGAACTTCGGGTAATGGTCCCGATCAGACCGCAGTCGATGGACCTCTTCTTTGTCGCTGTCTGACGACGAAGAGAGGTCCTCATGGTGGGCCGTCGAAAGCTGTCCTTCCGACTTAGGTGAAAGTTCGCTGGCTGGTTGGTTTGTCGGAGCGCGATTTCGGCGTAGTTGGGCAGCCGACTTCTTGGTCACTTCCACTGCCATAGCCTCAGTGATGGCATCGGCAAGGCTAATGTCACCCTTAGCCATTATTTTGCTCTACACGTTTGGAGCATCTAATCCTAGAACTACTCGGTCTCTCAAAGCCTCTTCTAGGTCGGCAAAATCGCAGAGGCCTCCCAAGTTTTGGAGGTCCGCAATGAAATCGGCAACGCTTTCTCCTTTCCGCTGGTTTCTTTGGTAGAACTCGTGCCGCCTTACAAGCGTTGGAACAGTCGGTGCATAGTGGACCCTTAGGAGCGGTTCGAGGACATCTCAGTCCATGGCCTTCACTTCAGCTGGTTTTGCTCGCGCCTTGGCCATCTTGAATACGGTCGGCCCGCAATGCATCAGGAATACCGCCCGTTTCTTCCCAGTTGTGGCATCCTTCAGATTATTCGTTTCCAAGAACATTTGGAAACGGTCCATGTAGGACTCCCAGTCCTCTTGCGCTAGGTCGAACGGAGCGGGTGGTACTACGCCGCCGGACATGGTTCCACCGTTGTGCCTTTCAGCCACATGCTCAGTTGTCTTCTTCGTTGTTTAGTCAGTTCTGACGTCTCCACATCCCACCTTCGTCGCCAGTGTTAGGTCTGGAGCATGGGTGCGAATAATGGAAACGAGGCTGTAGAAACAGTGAACTTCAAACTCTTTATTTACATGGTGTGACAGCTCAAAATGGATGGCTGCTATAGCCTTCCTTATATCGGCAACTTATTAACTATTCAACCAATAGCAATCCGGGAGCGCTAGCTCCGTTTAACCAATGAGAATGGCCTGTTAATGGCCAACCAAATTCTCCTGAACGGACCAATCCGAACTTGCCATTAACAGCCAATCAGAAGTGGAGGGCCAGAACCCTGCACTTGACTTCAAGCTCCAGATAACTTTATTTAACATTTATTCATTCACAACAACAACAGTGCTCTGTTCCTGCTATTGTGCTGATTTTCCAGTCTCTTATCAATTCTTAAGCAAGATTGCAAACCCCAAAACAGAGAGAGTCCCTTTCTTTTGCCTGACCCTTCCCACCCTACCACAAAGCAGAGAGATTAGAGTAGGATTTCAAGAGAGTAAGCTGTCTGCTCTTCTATACATTGAAAACAGTGAAATTGTTGTAAAGGGTTAGGGCCGTTAGGCAAAGGACAAATTGTCTACATAGACTGTTTGTATTTTTCTTCCACTTCACTAACAGAGTGGAGAGTTTGGAGACAATAAGCTGTTTGCATATTGTGCCTGCAGATCCTATTCTTGGGCTGGTGGCATAATTGCATTGCTTTGAATGTCTATGAGACACTAAGCAGGCACTCACACCATGGAAGTGGTTAGGAGGCAAATAAAAGCCAAACATGTCTTGTCTCCTTCCAGCCAGAAAGCAAGGTAACAGTCCCATGATTTCCCATGTAGCAACTGTTTCACTAAGTTGCAGAACTGCAGTCCCAAGTATGCTTGTCAGTTGAGGACTATCTGTAATGGGAAACAATCCTTTATTTATTTTGGGAGACAAAAGCTTCCAATTCAAAAATATGCTTATGTTTCTGCCTGCATGGACAGAGAGATCATAACTATAATGATATTTCCCCAGTTTGGCAAGCAAATATATCAGGAATTCTAAGGGTTACATATTTCTCAGTGCTCATCAAGTACAAACTTGATTGCAGAAAGTACGACTTCAGCAACAGACTGGTCAATGCCTGGAATGCACTACCTGAGTCTGTTGTTACATCCTCTAACCCCCACTCCTTTAACCTTAAACTATCCACTATTGACCTCACCCCATTCCTAAGAGGTCTGTAAGGGGCGTGCATAAATGCACAACCGTGCTTACCGCCCCTGTCCTATTGTCCCCATTTATTCGTACCTATTTCCTGTATTCTTACTCATGTTTATACTTATACCTATTATCTTGTAAGCAATTGACAAATCAAATCAAATAAAGTAAAATAAAGCTGGTCAAGGCTGAACTAGCAAAGGAGTGACAGAACCTGGGGGCGGAGTTAAAAGAGGAATCAGCCTAGAATCCCTATGTTAGACTAAATCCAACCCCCACCCCCTTGAATTCAGTTGACTGTTATTTAATTCCAAGCATGAGTTTAAAAGTTAGTTATGAAGATTTCCTGTCCACAGGCATGATTAGCAATAGCTCACTTTAATTGGACCTTCTCATGTAGACCTGGCCTTTCACATCTGACAGCTAGTATCCAAACATGACCAGGATGTTTACGTATTTATTTACTAAATTTATATAACCACTCATCTCATCAAAAAGTAAAATTGGTGTATGATGGTGTACAACAATCCAATAAAACATTACTGTAAAATTTATCTGCACAGTAGATAATTTTTACTATAAAATTTATCTGCACAGTATTTGTAATTGTGCTGAAAAGCTTTTTCAAATCAAAAATCCCTACGGATAATTTGGATTACATTACCAGTAACACTAGACAGTGTCTCCAAAAATGTGAAAGAATCCCAAGTTTGTGAGGGGGAATGAATTTCAAAGCAGAATAACAGCAGCATACTGGTTAGGATTTCTGGGAAACAGGCATCCTGATATATCTGGAAGACTGAAGTTGAGTGAACAGAGCAGTGTTATAACTCACTACAATATATGAGAACACTACACCTAATTGTACAGCACTGTGTTTTCAAAAGTGAACATCTAAGGTGAAAGTCCAGCAACATAAAGTATTGTCTACAGATCTCATTTCTGATGGCTTTGGTCACCAGGATTATCTTGATTTGGGGATAAACCTACCAACCAATGAATCACTAGTCCTATAAAAAGATTTCTCAGAACCTGGGAAAGAAGATGATAGTTTGCAAAATAATTACCAAGTCTGGGACATCTGCACATTCATCCATTATTAGAAAAGTGGGTAGCCACGTACCCATGGCAACAACAGGTGGTTAAAAAGAAGATAAAAAGCTTGTATTTTAATGAACCAAAAAGATAAATGGGTACTAAAGTATACATATTGAGTTTCCAACATCTTTTTAGCATATGCCCCTTGTTCCTTCAATAAATTGGTATGTGAGAATGTATTTTCTTGGTGGTAATCGTTTGATAATTCCTTTTGTTTCCCCATCTCAGCAAGAGAAGTTCCTTTCCCTTCCCTTTCTTCCCCAATTTCTGACCCATGGCATGGGCATTTGCATATACCAAGGCTCCCTATATGTAAATTTTGAACAAGGATCAAGATAAATAAGACCTTTTGGGGTACACACTTTGTCAGATCATAACCCTGCTAAAAGCATAGAAAACACACAAAATCAGTCCACTGATCCGTTCTACTCAGTAAGGTAAAAGTAAAACCCTTCGCACATACGTGCTAGTTGTTTCCGGCTCTACAGGGCGGTGCTCATGTCCGTTACAAAGCTGAAGAGCCAGCGCTGTCCAGACACGTCGCCATGGTCATGTGGCTGGCATGACTAAACATTGAAGGTGCATGGAATGCTGTTACCTTCTCACCAAAGTGGTCCCTATTTTTCTACTTGCATTTTTACATGCTCTCAAACTGTTCGGTTGGCAGAACCTGGGGCAAGTAATGGGAGCTCACTCTATTATATGATGCTAGGGATTTGAACTGCTGAATTGCCGATTTTTCTGATCGACAACCTTAGCGTCTTAGCCAATGAACCACTGCGTCCCTTTCAAGTACTCTACAATTAATATTCACTGGCATTGGTTCTCCTGGGTTACAAGGAAGAAAAGACAAGGAATGAACCTGAAATTTTTCACATGCAAATCAGGTACTCTTCCTATTAACATGCTTTATCAAAACTCATTCACGGCTCAGGAAGAAGCCTGAAACACTGAATGATGTCGACTTCTCCGCACTGCATCCATACAGATACATAGACAAGCTTCACTTCTGCAACAAAGCATCCATGTAAGTTCATTCCAAGGGGGATTATGGCTGTGAATTTAATTTTGAGTTGATTTAATCCCCCTTGAAATAGGCTGTAATCTTGCCTATTTAAGTAAAGAGCACACAATTGCCTTAGGTTAATGGTGTAGGCATTGATTTGCGGTTTAACTGTGAAGTAAATAAACTAATCTGAATTAACAAAATCGGCAGAAGTAAAGGCAGAAGTTTTCAATCCAATATGTTGGGAAGTTTTCTTTTAACACATACACATACAAACACACACACAAGCACACACAAATATACAGAGGAAATTAATGGAAAGCTACTTTGTACTTGGCAAGTAATTAATCACTTAATTGGAAAACAAATAGAAAGCACTACTTGTACAATAGAACTGAGATACAAAATGCCAGCTAAGAGACAATGTTGATGTTTTCAGTCTAGCAGTTTTGTGATTAATCAATGACCATCCAAACACTGGCATACATTCAGGTGGAATTCAATATTTACTTCAACCAATGGCACAGTGTCCAGGCGCCATTTGGTTGTATTTTACAGATTTCCTTACAACTCTCTAAAACTATTCCAACAGAAGCATCATTCAAAGAAGAGAAGAGCAATAGGAATCTGTACAAATTGGATAAATACATAGGCAAAACATGGAAATATATGTCATTCCAAAACATCAGTACATTGCAATAACTCTTGTCAACAAAAACCGCTAAAATCACTGCAAAATCTCAGTTTGAAATATGATGTGTCACATCTGGATGAAAAACACGGTTTAAAAATAATTAGAAAGTAGATTTAAAATGAATTTAATCTACTTTAAAAGCCATCTATAATAGTGGCCAATTATAACAGGCTTTTCGATCTTACATTGCAGGAAATATTATAGTTTGGCTTTGGAGTAGTTTTGAATATAAAAGAGCCTCAATCATGCCCTCTCCAGTCCATGGAAAAACCTCTCTCCATGGAACTGGTCCCTGTTGCCCAAAAGGTCAGGGGCCACTGGTATAGTCTATTAGATGTTCCCAAATTGAAATGGAGTTGGAGAGCAATGGTGTAGAGGAGAATCAGTAGATTGTGGAAGAAGAAAATCAAGACTGCAACCATGGTAGTATCATTGAAATTCCATCTGCTTTGATTGTGTGTTGCACAATACACATCAAATATGGGCAGAGCTTTAAAAACATCACTGCAAGCACCATACATGGTAAACATAATGTTTACCATACATTATGTGCATCTCTGATGGCATACCTTCATCTTCATTGGACCACATGTCAAATCTCACTTCTCACAAGTTTCTGTGATAGTATTCTGAATTTATACAAAAAGATGTAAAATAGTGAAACATGGTCAACCGTCATTTCAACTGGGAAACCTATTAAGCTAAATAAAAAAAAAATGCTAGGAAAGTCCTGGAAGCTTGGTATTCCAACAAATCAGCGATTAGCATATACATAGAGATAAACCACATTTACATACCATTCAAAAGAGACTATAAAAAATAGAAAAGCTACAAAGGAAGCAACACAAAACATCCTCTCCAGCAGCCAATACCCAGATAAGTAGGAATTAATAGCAGGGAAACAACCAAGCAGGAAAGAATAGCTAATCAAGGAACTATCATGGAGAAAAATTACTGGCAAGCCAACCCCACATTTATTAGCACTGATGATGTTATCTAGGTGGGTAATGAAACATCTGCAAGCAAACAACCAAGCTCGGAGACCACTGACGACTCCAAGGTCATAGTACCAGTCTTCTTTTAGTCACACGTCCAAAAACACTTCGAAAATACTATCAGTCACCTCTGACATAGAGTCAATGCTCATCCTGTTGTGAATTAATAAAAGTGCTTGAATAAAGATTGTTGAAACCTTAAAGTAAAGTGCAGGGTTCTGGCCCTGCACTTCTGATTGGCCAATAATAGCGATATCGGATTGGTCCGTTCAGGAGAATCTGATTGGCTATTAACGAGCCTTTCTCATTGGTTAAAAGAGCAAACGTTCCTGTGTTTTCATTGGCTAAATACCCAAGAGCTTGCCGATATAAAGGGGGCTGTTGTGGCCGTTTTCAGATCTGTTGCACCATGTTAAATAAAGAGTTGAAGTTCACTGTTCGTCGACTCGTCTCCACTTCTTGCGCCACGCACAGAACCTAACACATCCCACAATCTTTCATCCTTCAGCTAGCCTGGTGCTTTGACAAATAGAATTCCCAACCAACTCTGATGGAAGCAACAGATGGAAACAGACTAGTCTCCACTGTGATTGTCATTCAACAGTGACTTGCTGAATGACGTGCACTCTGACAAGAGTCTGACCCCCCCCCCCCAACTGAAAAGCAGTGACCATGCAAAAAAGTAAAGTATAATACTTTTAAAAATTTAAAGTACAACTTTTTTTTGAAGACAAGCCAATGCACAAGATAATCACCGGGGATGACAATGTCCAGGTTCTCCTTACTAATTATCTTGTGGTTTTATAAACATATATAAAATTGTTTTCTCCCTGAATAATGATGGGTTTAAACTGAAGTCTTACACACATGGAAAACAAATCATATTGAGGAAAAATAATTTGGAGGTATTTAGCAATAGCAACAGCACTTACACTTACAGTATATACCACCCCAAAGCCCTTTACAGCGCTCTCTGGGTGGCTTACAATGTCAGCACATTGCCTCCAACAATCAATAGAAGGCTGAGTCAACTTTGAGCCAGTGAGGATCGAATGCCAGGCTGTGGGCAGAATTTTGCTTGTAATATTCTATTCTAATCACTGCGCCACTAGAGCTCCTTTATTTAGGAAAATCAATCCTTTAAAGTAGGCCAGGTCAGGAAAGAGGCACTGCAGCAATTTCAGGAATGGTCCTTTAGTGTTATAGGATATATTAACATAATTTGGAAAACCTATTCAAAATCTTAATTGCCTTCTCTAAGGACAACTACCTAGATCAAGAGTTTCCCTCTCTTTTTCCCAGGGCTAAGCAACTCTTTCCCCTTTAGAATAGAATAACAGAGTCGGAAGGGACCTTGCAGGCAGGAGTGGGATTCTCCCAGTTTGGACCAGTTTGGGCGAACCCCCTGTTCCGACCATCAGCTGGCTCTGAACTGGTTCGCTCCGACGAGCATGTGGGCCTGCCCACTCACCCCTGCTGTTTCCTGTGTTTTGTGTCTTTTTGTTAGAGCACAGCTGATTTGCATGGCAGAGCGGTTTCCCGTGCCTCAGCTGTTTTCTTCAGTTGCAGTTGAAGTTGTATTAGCTTTCTTAAATGCAGAGCAAATGCACAAAGTGTACATTTGGTGCGCGTTCACCGAACTGGTTGTTATACCGGTTGAATCACACCCCTGCTTGGAGGTCTTCCAGTTCAACCCACCTGCCTAGGCAGGAAAACCCTACACCACTTCAGACAAATGGTTATCCAAACTTTTCTTAAAAACTTCCAGTTTTGGAGCGTTTACAACTTCTGGAAGCAAGTTGTTCCACTGATAAGGCCAAAATTGAATTCCTCTGCACAGACACAGAAGCTGCATTAAAACTACAAATTTCTGCTCCAGGAAGCCAAGTTTAATTATGGATTTACTGAACTCCCACATAACTCTCAGCCATGAGTCACTGTTTACAAGTGATAATAGCTGGATTTACATGTGATTTTTCAAACAAACCACTGCATAACTTAGTGATTTTAACTTAAGCTCAATAGAGTGCCTCAGTAACCAAGAGTTTGTCCATAAGCAAAGATGATGTACAGATAAGTCCTTGACTTATGACCATTCATTTAATGACGGTTCACACAGCACTGAAAAAAGTGATTTATGAACGGTTTTTACAGGACCATTGGAGCATCCCCATAGGCACATGGTTAAAATTTGGTCTCTTGGCAACTGGCATGTATTTTTGATAGTTGCACTTTTCCGGGATCATGTGATCACTTTCCCCCAGCTTCCAACAAAGTCAACGTGGGGAAACCAGATTCATGTAATGACCACGTGATTCACTTAACAGCTGCAGAGATTCGCCTAACTTTGGCAAAAAAGTTCATAAAATTGGAGAGACTACACTTAACAACTATCATGCTTCGCAATGAACATTCTAGGCTCAATTGTTGCTGTACGTTGAGGACTGCCCACTGTGCTGTGATTTTGTACAGATAAATAGTTCAAAGCCTAACTCACGGCCCTGCAAACGGCTTCAATTTTTTCCCCTGCCTCGTAAAATTCTATCATATACACCCAAATAAACCACCGTAAAGTCACTGTGATAAATAGCTCAACCCTGAAAACAAATCTTATCTCTTAATTCTGCCAATCTGCACATCTCTTATCTCTTAATTCTGCCACTTGGAACAACCTATAACATTTAAACCAGGAGGCCCTGGCTGAGCAAAAAGGTCAATCCCAACTGCATTCTGGCTTCCTTGATTTGCAGCTCACCTATTGATTGGGTTCATGTACAGAGGCATTTGCCTAAGGGCGATGTGATATACACACACCCCAACGTACATATATGCCTTGGAAGTGGAAATGTTTAAAAACAGGGGTCGAAATTCAAGAAAATCAAGCTATTTATTTACTGATAATATATTTCTGTATGTTTTTTTTCTTTTCTGTTTTTTTAACCGATTAAAATAAAGATAAAATTTTATTTCAGATAAGATAAATAAATCTTTTAAAGATAAATAAAAATAAACTTTAAAAACATAGAAGTTTTTAAAGAGAAAAGTAGGATAAATTAATGTTTGTATAAAAAAAAAACATGTTCTCGTGAGGATAAAAAAAATTCCAATAGATAGGTATACTATTTTTGGGATCAAAGCAAGCAGGAAGGCTTTGTTCCCCTCTATCATTAGTGACACTGCTTTTATTGTAGGAGATAGAGGTATCTATAAAGCCTACAAAATTTGCCCACCTCTGTTTTCTCTGATACTATTAGTATCCCTTTATGCTGCTCCGTTGAATGTCAACTTGAATGCCACTTCGGTCTTATGGAACTAATCAGGCAGACAACGTAATATTAAGCCCTTCACTTTATTCCCCTACCTTTACTTTCCTTCACTTCTGTTCATCAGGAATGATTGTGGTTATGAGCTGCCAATCCACAAATTGCCACCTACATGACTTTCTTATCACATTAGCGTTGATGTGGAATGTTAAAAGGGACGAGCAGGTCACACTTTTCAGTGGTGGCTCACACACTAAGTAGCAGCAAGTGTGGGAGAAGACTAGAAAACTGGCTTTATTAACTTAAAGATACAGATATGACATTTTTTACTGACACCTGTCCATGATGGCAGCTCCAATTAAATTGGAATAAATTGTGAAATGGGAAAAAAATATCTCGTACATAGTGCCCTGAATCCAGAAACACCAGTGGAATTCTCCCCTAGCTGAGGCTTTTAACATCTTTGAACATATGATTTGGAGAACACCCTTTGGTATATTTGCATTTTCATCAAGACCCCAAGATTCTTAAGAGAATGTAACCGTCTTTTATATCGGGATATGACTGATAGGTTTGTCCCCTTAAACAAAAAAATAAAAATCCTATGCCAAAAATTATTAGAAAAATATGAGCATCCCCAGTGGGCTTTAGTGCAATCTAATTAGGAACCCCAATACTCAATTTTGTCAGAAAAGACTGACAACCTAATAACCAGATTGTCACTATATGACACTGAAAAATGATATTGTGTTTTTAAGCAAGGGAAAAAAGTAACACTGTTCTCTGCTGGGCTCTCATAAATCTGTTGGTTTGCAGTAGTATTTAAATCTTCCCTTTTCAGCTAACAAGGTTATCTTGGCATTTTCCCCTGTGTAACTTTTCTCACAGCCCAGTAAAGATGGAGAAGCTCCTTACATCATATCTGATCCCAAATACCCCAACAATTGCATTTTCCCATTAGAGAAATAAAAATATGATCTTTCCACTCCTTTGTTGAGAAATTCTCCTTCAATTTCCCCCCATGGGTTCTCATTCAGTCCGAAAAAATAATAATAATTTGCTTTATAGATTTCTCCGAAGAATAAAATAATTTTGATGAAATACTTATAAGTAGTGTGTGGTGCTTTTGCAAAGGTGTCAAAGGGCTGTGTGTAAATGTCTATCATGAAATGTAGTCTGGAGTCCCAGGAAGAAGGTTGGCTGCCTCCCAGAACAGAGGTGATATTCAGTAGGTTCTGACCAGTTCTGGAGAACTGGAAACGAAAATTTGAATAGTTCAGAGAATTGGCAAATACCACTTCTGACTAGCCCTGCCCCCATCTATTCTCTGCCTCCCGAGTCCCAGCTGATCAGCTGGGTTTTCTTTTGTTGCCCTGCACAGGAGAACGGAGCTGAAAAGCAGGTTAGCAGGGTGGGGAGGGAATGGGATTTTGCAGTAACCTTCCCCCTGAAGTAGGGTGGGAATGAAGATTTTATAATATCTTTCCCCTACCATGCCCACCAAGTCATGCCACACCCACCAAGCCACGCCCACAGAAGCGGTAGTAAAAAAAATTGAATCCCACCACTCTCCCAGAAGGCAAAGAAGAGGAGGAGTCTGGAATGTCTGATAGGCAAGAAGACAGACCCTCCCCAGAAATTCACAGAGTGTATCTCTAGTTATGCAGATAGTTGCTTTAATCTGGTACGATTCTGTCTGTAGGTCAGGATTAATAAAGATACTACACAAAAGTAATTCGGCATGTCAGTCTTGGGACCTGATACTATTTTTCTCCATGCTATCATCTCCTCAATGGTCTGGAGTTCTCCTGGCTTCCAATAAAATTCAGCAAAGACATCATGAGGAACTTCCATGGTGCATTTCTCAGACTGGGAATAATGAAAAATCAAATGGCAGCGCCCAACTAGGTAGGTGAGGCTCTCGCTCCCAGAGAACTATCTCCCTATAAAGCCACCACCTGTACCAGAAATCACTCTTAAAGCTGCCACCTGCACCAGTAACCGTGAGTAAACCAGAGCCCAAAAATGCTAGATTCTGAAGCCGTGGAGCCCTAATAATGCTGGCGGAAGCTCCTGCTAACTGATCCATGGCCCTCCTCTCTTTCCCTAGAGAAGTGAAGCTCTTTCCATCGAGCCCTATTAATCACACTGGTGGAGCTCTTGAACTGGATCACGTGGAGCCAGCGGAGTGCAAACAACATACCTTCATTTAAATCCCTCATACAGCTGATAGAAATATCTTCCATGCCAGACAACGTGTTTTCATTAATATCCCCCACACAGTTTCCCCGGAGCCACATCGGACACCTGGCAGGGAGAAACAAGGAGGGAGGAGAAAGCCCTGAGGCTCTTAGGAGCCGAAAGTCACACTGGACTGGTGGTAAAGGCAGATGAATGCTTCGACTGACCTGAAGAAACCCCCCCCCCCCATCTGAACTAAAAAGAGAACTGCCAGCATGGCTAAATCGAAGCCAGGAAGGCAGCTGAGACAGAAGTGAAAAAGAAAGGAAAGATCTTGTAACAGCGTGCTTAGTCTTGGTAAGAATCACTCCAATTTCTGCAGTGGAATTTTCCTTGGAAAGTGGGACTCAAAGGAGGAAAATAGCTGCGATTAACGATCTGGAATGACTGTCAGATTTAGTTTAAAAAAAAAAGATATTGCAACTAGAAGTAACTTTAAAAGTAAAGGACAGATTGGATGGGTTAACCCAAATTTCTGGAATGTATTTTTACTACTACTCAACTTGAAGAACTTTAGGAAACTATTGGAAAACAATCTCATTCAGAGACATATTGATTGTGGTTAAAGTGTTTTAATTCAGCGAGTTTTGCTCTCTTTCAAAAATCCAGTGTACTTTTGTTACAGCCTATTGTTTACAGAGTAATAGCAGCAGCAATCAGAGCAATAAATTCCTCCCACCCAGTAAATCACAGCTGCTAGTAAAACAACCCTTTCCTTGCAGACTCTCAATACTACCTCATTACTTTAATCAAACACTGATTAATTATCTCAAAACTTACAACTTTTCTACCTCATCACCTATATCAATGATTAGATAATTTCTATTTCATTAATGGTTTAATTGATTTATTGTTTTAATTGATTAGTGTGATTAGAGTGTTTAGTGCAAATAGTGTGATTACTGATTAGTTTAAAAGATCAAGATTCATGTAATTTAATTGATTAGTAAAATCAGTGATTTGGTGAAATTAATTGAACAGTGTGATTAATGATTAGGGTAATTAATTGATTAGCAATTAATGTAATTAATTGATTAGGTTGATTGTTGCTTGGGAAAATTATTTGACTAGAGAGATTACTGCAATTGATTGATTGGTATGATATTGGCTATATTGATTACCCAAAATTGTTCCATTAATTAATTTAATCAATGTACCATCTTAACAAACCTACCATGCCAAGAAAAAAATCCAAAATCCACAACCTAAAGAGAAAGTAATCCCCACCAATGAACCACAAGACTTCTGCACATGCCTTAAATGCTACAAAACTCTAAAGGATAATGGAAACTCCATCAAATGTTCTCTATGTAACAAATACGCTCATCATGACTGCTTGGGATTACCCGAGCAAATGATTCAATACCTAGAATCATCCAATGAGTTTCCATATCTCTGCAAATCATGCAGACCCAAACTGGATCTGTTGGAAAGAGTTGATACCATTGAAACACAAATAACATCCCTTGACACCATAGTAGCATCCCTGGACGCCTTAAAAGAAAGATAATCCAATCTTGAAAAAAAAGACACAACGCAAAAACCTGAACATCCAATAGCTACAAATCACATCTCTACCCAACAACCACAACCCAATCCACAACCCAATCCACACAAAAAAACATAAGCCAGACAAATAATGATATCCCAATCCTCATCAGAGAAACTGTTGAGCATGAACGGAAACATCCAAACGCCATCTTATTTGGTCTAGAGGACATCAATGATAATGATGACATCACAACTGTCCGAAACATCATCAGTGATTATCAAACATCATCTCCCCTGATGAAATACTTGACATTTCCCGCATTGGCCGAGAGCTCAAAAACAGAGACGGCTCTGTGGCCCCACGCTTCTGCAGGGTCATTTGCAAAAATGAATCAAGCAAACGTAAATTCATTTACACTATAAATTCACTCGCCAAAACCAACACCAACCATAAGAACCTCCGTTGTCGCCCTGAGCAGCAATGTGCCCGCTCCCGTGTACTCCGTCCTGAACTCAAAAAACATCTAGACAATAGAGAGAAGGACCAGTACATTGACTACCATGCTGACTGTATCAAAAGTAAGTCACACAACCCGCAACTCAGCTTTAACCTTCAACCACAACCCTACCTCAACCAATCCACCATTACCCAAGATTAGGCATGCATGCCCCTAACTACCTCAATTCCAACTACTGCTGGCCTTAAATGCAAGCTACTCAATGCAAGAAGCCTCATGAATAAAATACCTGAATTTCTCCTCTTACTAAATATGGCTAAATTCGACATCATATTTCTTTGTGAAACATGGCTCAATGCATCTCTTCCTGACTCCATTACCACAGTAAGAGACTATCATGTTTTCCAATCAGATCGTTAAATTCGTAGAGGAGGTGGTATTGCTATCTTCTATAAAAAGTCCTTACATCTAAAAAACATCCAAATTACCCAGGAGCTTGCTCTTCCTGAGATCATGATCTGTGAACTATCCTTAAATATCACATTTCGATTCTTGCTATGTTACAGAGCACCTGATTATGACATCAAACATGTACACAAGCTAAATACACTACTAACATGGGCAGCATCCTGCCCATACACTTTAATCTTTCTTGGTGACTTCAATCTATCTCATATTGACTGGACCCTAAATGAATGTACAACTGAACCCATACACGCAATCTTCTACAATGCTGTTACAAATCTGGGACTGGAACAACTAGTAACCAACAACACTAGACTAAACAACTGCCTCGATCTCATCTTCCGCAATAGTTTGAATTCAATTTACGGAATACAAATTAAAGAACCCTTTTCCAGCAGTGACCACAATATGATTGACTTTTGTCTCAACATACGCCCACACAAAAATCATCACAATGATGTAATCCCCAATTATAACTTCAAAAAAGGCTACTATGATCTTATAGACAATGATCTCTCATCCCTTGATTGGCAATCTCTATTCACTGGATGCAACACTGTTGAAGACCATTACAACATATTTCTACTTGAAGTCAAAAGAATCATCAAACCATATGTACCAACAACAATTCCCCCAAAAAAAAAAAAAAAACCAGATTACCCATAACAATAAAGAAACTTCAATCCAAAAAGAGATCACTCTGGTGGAAAAACAAATCTGGTCACGTTACCAATTTCAAAAGCTGATACAAAAAATTATGCCACCAGATAAAGACTGAATGCACCAATTATCACATTAAACAAGAGGAAAACCTTCTATGCACCAATTCCACCCGTGCTTTTTACAATTTTGTAAACAACAAACTAAAAGACTCAAGGTCCACCCCACCCCTGATGGGACCTAATGGTAAAGACTGCAGCGACGACACCATTAAAGCCAACCTCTTTAACACATTCTTTGGCTCAGTATTTGTAAACAGCAATGGATCATGCCCAGTATTTCCTAGCCAAACCACAGACAACTATAATGATCTAATACATATTGATTTTAAAGAAGACAATGTTGAAAAAGCACTACGCAATCTAAAACCATCTGTATCTATTGGACCAGATGGAATATGTGCCTACTTCTTAAAAAAGCTATCCACTGCCATAGCCAAACCTCTAAGTATAATCTTTGAAAAGTCTTTCAGGACCAGCTCCTTGCCAAAACTATGGTCACAAGCCACAGTCATCCCCATCTTCAAAAAGGGAGACCCCAGCCCAGTTGAAAATTACAGACCAATCTCCTTATGCTGCATCACCTGTAAAGTCATGGAATCAATTATTAACCAATCCATTATCCTCCACTTAGAGACAAACAACCTACTCTCCAATAAACAATTTGGTTTCAGGAAAAAACTATCATATAATCTGCAACTCTTACACTGCAAAAACATATGGACTACACAACTCAATCAGGGCAAAGCAATAGACGCAATCTACATAGACTTCTGTAAAGCCTTTGATGCAGTGGTACACGACAAACTACTCCTAAAACTAAAATCTTATGGTATCTCTGGACATCTGCATAACTGTATAGAAGCATTCCTGTCAAACAGACAACAAATGGTCAAAATTGGGAGTGTCCTATCAAATTCTATATCTGTCAATAGTGATGTCTCCCAAGGCAATGTTCTAGGACCAACTCTCTTCATACTCTACATAAATGACATCTGTGATCATATTAAGAGCAACTGTATAAGAGCGATATACTCCCAAATGTAAGCAGGACATTTCTTCATCTTCTTTACTCATTCCCTATCTTACAATGAGTGTTTTGACAAAGGTCAAATGGCAATTCACATCCAATTTCACAGGTAAGAGGCTATATGACAGCTATTGCTGCTGCCAAATCAATAAAATAATCCTTTATTTTTCCTTAAACATTTCCGTGTCCAGAAGGTTTTCAAGAAAACAAAAGGAGGCTTATTATACTCAGTTAACTCTCACTTCTTGATATCTGCATCAATGGAGGGAAAGTGTAAAAGAAGTTGTTGTTGTTAATATTATTATATACTTTATTTATTAAACATGAAACTCAGTCAACTGAACATGCAAAAATGCATCAAAGATATTGGTGCATAAGCGCACCAACATGCTTACCGTCCCTGTCCTATTGTTTCTTTTTATTTTTCTTATATGTATCCATTTCATGTATTCATAACTATGTTTATACTTATACTTGTTAGCTTATAATCACTTGACAAAATAAATAAATAAAATAAATAGATAAATATCAACCAAGTACCTTAAGATGTTCTGAGTAGTGCAGTTCCACTGGTGTTATTACAGGAAGCTGCAATTTCTTGATGTATTTTATAAAATTCTAGGACATGGTATCAAGTGCCCCGATGACAATGGATATCACTGTTATATGTTTCATCCCTAATTGCATAGTTTTGATGGCTAGTTTGTGATACTTTGTGATTTTTTTCCCAGTTTTTTTTCTTTGACTCTGGCTTCTTCTGGTATAGAAATATCAATAAATTGTACACTTCGGTTTTTGACAATTGTCATATCTGGTGTGTTATATGACGATCTGTCTCTATTTGAAAGTCTTCACTTTCTCATTTTCGACAATTTTTTCCACTTTATGTTCCCATGACTTTTTGGATACAGCTAAGTCGTATTTTTTACATAATGACCAATGATTAATTTAGCAACTCGGTCACGTCTAGCTTTGTAATCAGTTTGCGCAATTTTGCTGCACTCACTTATTAAATGTGAAACAGTTTCAACTTTGTCATTGCAAAGTTGGCAGTTTGGATAGTCGGTGTTTTTTTGTATCTTCACTTTCATGGCATTAGTTTGTGGTGCTTATTCTTGAGCAACCAGTATTAAACTTCCCGTTTCTTTCTTGATGGTTCCTCTCTTAAGCCATGACAATGTCAAGTTGTTATCACATTTTCCTTCAATTTTTTCAAGTGCTGTCCATGCAAAGCTTTGGTTTTCCATCCATTTAATCTGTCATCCAGCTGTTTTTCCTTATATTCTTCCTTTGTTTCTGTTATTTTTATAATGTTCTCTGTTTTTGCAGCAATTTTTCTGTACATAATCATTCAAACTTTGTTTTTCTTCTTTTACAGTTTGATGGGTTTGCAATAGTCCTCTATGCCCTCTTCTTCTTGGGAGATATAACTTGTTGATGTCACTTCATGGATGTAAAGCATGGTACACATTCAAAAGTTTACATGTTTTCTGTCTAAGTTTTCCAGTTCAAACACAGTCCAGTTGATGATTCTAGCTAGGTAGCATATCACTGGAACTACCTATGTATTAATAGCTTTAATTATGTTTCTAGCACTCAGTTTTGATTTTAATATTTTGCGGGCTCTCCTAATGTATTCCTTTTGCATTGACTCTTTGACTTTTCCATTCAAGATATTATCTGCTTCCAATATGCCTAAGTATTTGTAACTGTCATCCTTTGCTAATGCTTTCATGATGCTTTCATTTCCCAGTTCTACTCCTTCTATTTGTTCAATTTTTTTCTGCTGCATGCATCCACGCTGGTCACCTGGTCTTCCGGTTTCTAATGTACATGAAGACCAACTGGCCTGTGCTCTTGGGAGCTGTTCTTCCAGTTTCTGGCGCTCCTGCATGCGTGAAGACCAGCTGGCTGACACATATGCTCCAGGGAGCTGCTCTCCCAGTTTCCAGCACTCCTGCACATGCAGAGACCAGCTGGCCGGAGTGCATGCGCACAAGAAGACATATATGCGCTGGAAGAGCTGCTCTTCTGGTTTCTGGCACTCCCATGTGTGCGAAGACCAGAAAGCAATGGGCAATGACTGGCATGCCCAGAGAGATGGCTCTGTGTGCCACCTCTGGCATGCATGGCATAGGTTTACCATCACAGCAATAAAGCATCAAAAAGAAATAAGAAAATGCAAATCGAAAGGTAGCGCAGAGCAAGCTAAAAAGAAAAAGAAGAATTAAAGGTTTGCAGAGGAAAGAGGAGAAGGGAATGGACTAATTGGTTCATATTGAAGACCCTTAGAAATTCAAAAGAGCTGACAGTCCGAATAAATTGCAAGTTTCATCCATCTCACTTGTGTGTAATCGTTGTTATCTTATATTCAGACATGGGTAGAATGAATGGAGACAGTCTTAGTTGGTGACTTTCAACTCTTTATTGCATAGTGACTTCTAACTTGTATAACAACAACTCTACTTATATAGGTAATGCTAATGTTAAATAACCAATAGGAGCTTGTGAAATGCTAGCTCCAGTACCAATAAGAGTCCTTCGTTAAGGGTCAATCAGATTCTCAGAACCCGACCAATCCGATCTAGCCGCTTAACACCCAATCAGAAGTGCAGGGCCAGAACCCTGCACTTTACCTCAAGCTTGCCTTTATTCAACTATTTACATACATAACACCCCTTCCCCCTGGCTTCACAATTAGTTTGTGACTATGTAGTCCTTTAAATAGGACGGTTGTCTCTTGGGTCTGTCAGATTTTCTTTGGACTGGCTGCGTGCAGTCCCGTTGAGGTAGGGTGTTGTTTTGTAGTGGCTCAGCTTCTTGTTCTGGTGTGATTTCCCTTGGAGCGTACAATTCTTCTTCCTGCTCCATTTCCTGGGTTTCACTTGATTCATCGCTTTCCTGGAACAGGTTTCCTGGCATATCGTCATCTTCTCTTCCTTCCCCCCCCTCAGTTTGGTCGTTGGGAAGGTGTTGGTTAGCAGTTATAAATCGTGACCGTAATTGGTCAATATGTCTTTTCCATAGTCTCTCATCTATATATTTTACAATATAGGATCTGGGCCCAGTCTCGCGTATTATCGTTGCTTCAATCCAAACTGGGTCGCCCGATAAATTCCTTGCATAAACGGGGTCGCCTACCTTGAAGGTACGGTAGCGCCCGCTGGATCCTGGAGGCTTCTCTGGCTCGTAAGCAGGGTGCAGTTGGTCGAGGCGGGAACGGAGTTTTCGCCCCATGAGAAGTTCAGCGGGAGTTCTGCCGGTTTCGCTGTGCGGAGTGATGTGTTGTAGAAGTAGAATGCGGTTTATTTTTTCGTCAAGATTATCATAGTCCATCTTTTGTAAAGTCTTTTTTACAAATTGTACCATGCGTTCCGCTCGGCCATTGGTAGCAGGATGCGCCGGCGAGGTGAGCGCATGGCGGATGCCGTTGTCAGCAAGGTACTGTTCAAACATTAGTGCTGTAAACTGTGGTCCGTTATCGGACACTAGGACGTCCAGCAATCCATGAGTTGCAAAGAGTCTATTGAGGACTTTAATGACTGCCTCGGAGGTTGTATTGGCCATCCGATGAATTTCTAACCAATTAGAGTATGCATCGACAGTCAACAGCAATGTGTGTTCTTTGATCGGCCCTGCGAAATCCAGGTGGATTCTGGACCAGGGTCCACGTGGCGTCTCCCATTCGGTTGGTGCAGCTTTTGGCGGTGCGTTGCTGGTTTGTTGGCACTTGGTGCAAGCCTTGACCCATTGCTCGATGTGTCAGTCCATGCCTGGCCACCACGCATAACTCCGTGCGAGAGCCTTCATTCGTACGATCCCGGGATGTCCTTCGTGCAGGATTTGTAACAGCGTTTTTTGGAGTCGTTCTGGGACGACGACTCTATCGCCCCAGATAATGTAGCCTTTTTGAGAAAAAAGTTCAGTTTGTCTTGTTTTAAATGGCGCGAAGTCATCTGGGATCTGGTCCAATGGCCATCCACGCTCTACCCAGCCTAGAACTCGTGCTAGGGTGTGGTCTCGTCTGGTCTCCCTCGCGATATCTCGAGCGGTCATAGGAGGCGAGTTGAGCGTTTCGATTTGTAACACCGATACTATTGGTGCCGGATCATCGAGGGTCTCTGGTAGCGGTGCTCTGCTGAGTGCGTCGGCATGGGGAATGGCTTTCCCCAGTCGATGTAACAATCGATAATTATAAGCAGCTAGAAACTCTGACCAGCGAGTCATTCTTGGGGACAATATATAGGGAGTTGGTTTGTCCCCAGCGATTATCCCCAATAAAGGTTTGTGGTCGGTTACAATTGTAAATGTCCTTCCATATACATACTCATGGAATTTTTTAACGGCTGACACAATTGCAAGAGCCTCCTTGTCTATTTGTCCATAGTTACGTTCTGCCTGGGATAGAGTCTTCGAAAAGTATGCAACGGGAGCCTCATTTCCATTAGGTAGCACATGGCTCAAAATAGCGCCCACCCCAAACGGTGAGGCATCACAACTTATAACCAAGGGTAATGTTTCATTATATTGCATAAGTACAGAATCAGATATAAGTAAATCTTTTACATTTCTAAACACTTTTTCTTCTCAGTAACCCCAAACCCATAATGCTTTCTTATCTAATAACCAGTGTAATGGTTCAGCCACGGTCGCCTTATGCAGTAAAAATACATTGTAGAAATTGATAAGGCCTAAAAATGCTTGAAGATCAGTTTTGTTACGAGGTCTGGGAGCATTCCTAATTGCCCTTAATTTACTCTCAGTTGGGTGAATACCCTGACTATCAATGCGATAACCTAGAAATTCAACACTGTCGGTATACAGATGACATTTATCCCTTTTTACTTTCAATCCCGCTTCTTGGAATTTTTTAAGAACACATTTTAAACGATTCTGAAGAATTTTTTTACTAGGAGCTGCAATCAGTACGTCATCAAAATACGGAACCACGCCCTTGATTCCCTGTAACAATCGTTCCATTAAACTTTGGAATATTCCCGGGGCCACACTCACCCCGAACTGCAATCGGGTACATTTAAAAGCACCTCTGTGCGTTACTAATGTTTGGGCTTGGGCTGTTTTATCGTCCACGGGCACTTGTTGATAGGCTTGAGCTAAATCTAGCTTAGCGAAAACCTTTCCACCTCCCAGGGAATGAAGGAGGTGCTGCACCACCGGCACTGGATACGCGTTCTGTTGGAGGGCATGATTTAGAGTGGCCCGGTAGTCCCCACAGATTCGGATTGACCCATCTGGTTTAATGGGAGTTACAATAGGAGTTTCCCATGGGTCAATGGGTTGCAGTACCCCTTGTTTAATTAGTTTGTCAAGTTGTTCATCTATCTTGGCCTTAAGGGTGAACGGAACTCGACGGGGCTTTACACGGATCGGGGCGACCTTAGGGTCGAGGCTGAACGAAATTGAGGTCCCCTTATACTCGCCCAGATGGTCTGCGAAGACATCGCTGAATTCGGACATAAGATCCTCCTCCCACTCGCAATCACCGACTCGGTTCACGCCGGCTAACTCGATGCCGAGTGGCGCAAACCATTGGAGGCCCAACAAACTAGGCCTATCCCTATCGATGATCATTAGAGGTAAGTAGGCCGTATGCTTTTTAAACGAGATGCGGACTCGACAAGACCTGACCACAGGGATCCGATTCCCTTGGTAATCTTTAAGGATAAGGCGTTGCATTCGAAGGTCTTGGTGTTGGATGGTAGGAATGAGCTGCTTTAATGTCTTCCACTACATCATCAAGAGGGACGATCCTGAATCAACCTCCATGTGGCAGGGTTGGTTCTCTATGGCTACTGTAACTCGAATCTTCTTAGCGTCCAGGGCCGAGGCGTGACCTATAGTGATAGTATGGTGAGCCTCTTCTTTCTGCAATGCTCGATATCTGTAGGAGTGGTTTGCTGGGTCTCGCCTTACAGGACGGTTTCCTGCCGATTGGCGAAAGTTGGTTCCCTTTGAGGCCAGGCTTGGTCACGGTAAACTGCGATAGACTCGACCGATGTGGCCTCGTTTCCCGCACTCATGGCAGAGTGCGTCGTGGAATTTGCAGTCTGCCCTGGGATGGTTTGCCTCGCAGCCAGCGCAAGGGCGTGAGGTTTTAGGATGAGGGTCCTGGTCGGAACGCAGTCGATGGACCCCTTCTTCGTCGCTGTCTGACGATGAAGAGAGGTCCTCGTAGTGCGTTCTTACCAACTGCCCTTCTGAGCTGGGTGAGAGGTCGCCTATCGGTGGGTTTGTGGGGTTTCGGCTTTGCCGTAGCTGCGCCGCTGACTTTTTTGTTGCTTCAGCGGCGGTGGCTTCGGCGATGGCGTCAACAAGGCCGATGTCGCCCTTCGCCATTATCTTGCTCCGCACGTTTGGTGCATCTAATCCCAGAATTAGGCGGTCTCTCAATGCTTCATCTAAGTCTGCGAACCCGCAGAGGCCTCCCAAGTGTCGGAGGTCTGCCACGAAGTCAGCCACGCTCTCTCCTTTTCGTTGGCTTCGTTGATAGAACTCGTGGCGTCTCATGAGTGTGGGTACGGTTGGCGCGTAATGGTCTCTCAGGAGAGGTTCGAGGTTGTCCCAGCTTATTGCTTTCACTTCTCGAGGCTTTGCGAGGGCTTTAACCATTTTAAAGACAGCCGGGCCGCAGTACGTCAGGAACAGCGCCCGCTTCTTGGCTGGTGTGGCGTCCTTCAGGTTGTTCGTTTCAAGGAACATCTGAAAGCGATCCATGTAGGATTCCCAGTCCTCTTGGGATGGATCGTACGAAGCGGGTGGAACGATGCCGCCGGACATGGCTTCCGTTGGTGGCGCCGTTTTTTTACACGTGCTCTGTTTTTCTTCCAAGTTCCTTAAGATCAGATGTCTCCAAATCCCATCCTCGTCGCCAGTATCATATATTCAGGCATGGGTAGAATGAATGGAGACAGTCTTATTTGGTGACTTTCAACTCTTTATTGCATAGTGACTTCTAACTTGTATAACAACAACTCTACTTATATAGGTAATGCTAATGTTAAATAACCAATAGGAGCTTGTGAAATGCTAGCTCCAGTACCAATAAGAGTCCTTCGTTAAGGGCCAATCAGATTCTCAGAACCCGACCAATCCGATCTAGCCGCTTAACACCCAATCAGAAGTGCAGGGCCAGAACCCTGCACTTTACCTCAAGCTTGCCTTTATTCAACTATTTACATACATAACAGTTGTAAAATATTAATATCACCTCTTTTCTCCTGTTTTGGTATTCTACATCTAGCAAACAATTTACAGTGACTAAAAGTGGTTTGTACTCAGCCCACTATTTAACCAGTGATTAAAAGCTACCACAAGCAACAAACTGCTAAATAGTTAAGCAAATATTAACTGTATCATATTGCAAATGAATAAAGTAGGACTGCAGCAACAAGGTGGGCAAAAAGAATTCACAAGTGACCCCCTAGTACTGTCCAGATGCATTGGACAACTTGCAGAATTCACATCCAGGATAGATAGATAGATAGATAGATAGATAGATAGATAGATAGATAGATAGATAGATAGATAGATAGATAGATAGATAGATAGATAGATAGATAGATAGATCTATATTTAGATATATTTAGATATATTATGTATTTCTACTCCCCATCCATTTCCAACAGGGAACATTCTTGTTCATGGAGCAATTGAAGAAAAAACTGATGGATATGACTACTCCCGTTACAGTGTTACAATAAACAGAAATCCATGTCCTACAAAGTCTGGCCAAAATAGCTTTTTCTTATATTGTTCAATTAAATTGTTTTCAATTTCTCCCAATGGAAAGCAGTTGTCAGGTGTGAAAGACCAGCACCACAGGTGAGGATTCAATTAAATTGATTTATTGCTAAGAGCTATTCACAAGTGTTTTCTCAACTAATGGTCAGCACTTGCTTAGAGTTAGATAAGGGGAGTTGGACTTAGTTTTTTTTATGGCTGCGTAAGGATTCTAGGTGAATCCCCCATTTCACCCTGCCCCCAAGGTTCTAGCATCCCTTGTCCTATATCAGTGATGGATAGGTGGAGGGTGGAAGTTCGAAACTAAAAGACAAAAAGACACTTTCATGTGAAAGAAGGATTGTGATTCTGCATTTTTCTGCTCCAACTAATATTATTTTTTGAGGAATGTATATTCTACATATAGACAAATGTATGATATTTGCATGTGTGCTTTTCTTTTTTCTTTTTTTACTTTAAAGAAGATCCCACTGACAGCTATTAGTTTATTGTCATTGCACCTCGTACAACAAAATTAAATAGCATCTTCAGTGTACATTATGACTATGAAAATAAATACAAAAACACATTTTTCACATTCTATACATTGAATTGAAAACCCCTGATATTGCATTAATATTGCACTATATAGTAGAATTCAATAGAATTCAATATTAGCAATATTAACAACTATAGATACATTGTAATCCTTAAATAACATTCAGGTCCATTGTTAGTGCATTTTATACTGTCCAAGGTTTAACATACTCTTTATCGCACACAAAACGAAGTTTAAAAATGTGATCTAACGACATACAGAGCCTTTCTGTTCCATTTAATATTATTTTAAAACCTTGGCCAATAAACATCTATCCACTGCTCCAAGAAAGGTAGCTTTTATTTTATTTTATTTCATTTGAAACATTTACATAGCCAGCCATCTTAAGTCAAACTCTGGATGTCTTGTATCAAGCTGTGGAATTTACACAGACTTTTCTATAGAAAATTCATCCAAGTGGATACCTTCTAGGTCTTAAACAGATGAAAAAAATTATTAGAATTCCCATAAATTTGATGGATTAAATAAGAGGAATTATATATTCCAAGCAGAGATGGTATTCAGCAGGATCTGACAAGTTCTGGAGAACCGGTAACAGAAATTTTGAATAGTTTGAAGAAGCGGCAAATACCACCTCTGACTGGAGATTTTACAGTATCCTTCCCCTGCCACGCCCACCAAGCCACTTCCACAGAACCAGTTGTAAAAAATTTTGAATCCCACCACTGATTCCAAGTATCACCTAGAAACACCAGCAACATATGAGGGTTTTTTAATTCGATAATAAAAGTAACATAACCAATATGTTAACAATATAAGGAATTTGAGGATCATTTTTAATCTGTCTTTGTTTAAATAAATATCAGTCCATTGATAAACTGGCAACAGCTAATCTAGTTAGGGAACGATTACGGTTTTACACAAGACATTTCTTCTCATGAGCGAATTGTATTTGAAAAATTGAGTTAAAGTCATATAGAACTCTGGCATTCTGTCTCTGTCTTCCTTTCAGATTAGGGTACCCAGGTTTCTCTATGTTGACAGCTGTAGTGAACTCCCTCAAAATTAACAGGTAAAATAATTTTAATTTTTAATTATTTAAGTTTTCCTGCCCTAAATATGGTCTCATCAAAATGACGCTATACAAGAACAACAAGACACAAAGACAGTTTTTCCTGAATGCGATCACTCTGCTAAACAACTAATTCCCATAACACTGTCAAACTATTTAGTAAAACTATATTACTATTATTCTTCTCATCCTTCCTATTACCTATCTCTTCCAACTTATAACCAGGGGTGGGATTCTATCAGTTCACACCTATTTGCTAGAAGCGGTTGTTAACATTTTAAGCAGTTCGGAGAACTGGTTAGAAGAAATTACTGGCCTAATCCTGTAAGGAAGGCAGGAAACATTCTGGTGTTGCTTACAGAAACTGCCTCTCCATTCACCCTTATTACATTCTTGGCAGGACTAGACTTCCTGTCTCAGGAACATCTCTGGAGCTTTTTCCCCTCCTTTGCTGGTAATTTGCTAGTGTGGAGTCACCATTCAAAGTTACAATGGCCCTGAAAAAAGGGGCTTATGACCATTTTTCATACTTATGACTGTTGCAGCATCTCCACAGTCATGAGAGGCCAGGCAAGGAGATCCGTGCCTCGATGTGAGTGATATTGAGTTGGCCACACCTAGCCAATAACATGACCACCAAGCCACGCCCACCAACTAAGTCATGCCCACAGAACCGGTTGTTAACAAATTTGAATCCCACCCCTGCTTATAACTATAACTGGGTTGCTTGTATCTTTATAATTTATATTGTTTTATTTGTTCTCTAGTATGATTTGATTGCTTATTAATAACCTATGACTATCACTAAGTTTTGTATCTTATGATTCTTGATGAATATATTTTATTTTTTCTCTATGTATACTGAGAGTTTATGCACCAAAGACAAATTCCTTGTGTTTCCAATCACACTTGGCCAATAAAGAATTCTATTCTATTCTATTCTATTCTATTCTATTCTATTCTATTCTATTCTATTCTATTCTATTCAATTCAATACTGTTTGTAGCATTCAATGCCCTACTTTCTTCAAATCTCACTGAAAACGCATTCAAGTCTCATTGAATGTTTGTAGCATTCAATGCCCTACTTTCTTCAAGTCTCACTGAAAACGGAGACGCACAGTTTACTTTAAAAACAAGGAAAAGTCCTTATTTATGGCTGGAAATTCAACTACCTTTCTTAAGAAGCTCTGCCCTGCTAAAATGCAAGATGGAAACTTTCATATTTAAAAGAATGCATAATCTATGAAAAGTCAGCCAACCTTCATTAATGTGTTTTTGGCTGCCATTCTGGATTTTTTTAACCGCTGAAACTGTGTTGAATAAGCCTAGTTGAAGAAGTATGTTAGATCTCAGGCACGTGTTAATATGTGTTGGGATGTGTATTTTGTTAAGTGTATTGCTTATATATTTATAAGCAATACATTTATAACTATCCAGAGCCATTGCTATGAAATGAATATACATTATGAATATACATTTTTTAAAATAAGCCAATCACTAAAATTTTGATTTATGATTATACCTGGGCATACATTTCAACTGTTCATTTATATAATTGTATTCTTAGGTATCTTGTTCAATAAAGGTACTTGCTTTATATATTTCATTGGGAAAAGCATGTTATCAATGTTTTAAATAACCATGCTGTTAGATCGTTCAGAACAATTTATCTCTGTACAGTTATTGGCCCCATTCAGTATCGATTAGATCACCAGCCATCAACACACCAATCAACCCAAAGATGAAAACCTCCTAGAATGCATATGGGTCAATATAAAAGAAAAAAAAAGAATGACATGGCCATATGCGTATATTATAGGCCACCCAATCAAGCAGAAAAAATAGATGTCCTTTTTGCTGGCCAACTAACAAACATATGCAAAAAACACACAATTATAGCAATGGGAGACTTCAATTATTCTGATATCAATTGGAAAACTAATTTTGCACCAAGTGAAAAATCAAATAAGTTCCTAACCAACCTATCTGACAACTTTGTTGTCCAAAAGGGAGAGGGTGAAACTAGAGGGACAGCCATACTGGACTTAATTCTTACAAACAGAGAAGAAGTGATAGAGGGAGTTGAAACTGCAGGAACCTTGGGTGAGAGTGACCATGTCATACTAGAATTCAACATAACACAAACACAAGCAACAGAACATAATTAAACCAGAGTCTTGGATTTTAAAAGAGCTGATTTCAAAAAACTCAGAGAGAACTTGGGAAAGAAAGATTCCATGGATGAAAATCCTAAAGGAGAAAACAATTCAAGAATCTTGGGAAATTCTAAAAAGTATGATCATAGAAGCCTAGACCAGCACAATACCACTGAGAAAGAAAAACGAGAAATCCAAGAAGAAATCAGCATGGCTACACAAAGATCTCTTTGGCAAATTGAAAGAAAAAAAGGACAAGTACAAAAAATGGAAAGAAGGACATACAACTAAGGCAGAATATCAGCAGGTAGCCAGAATCTGCAAAGACGAAGTCAGGATAGCAAAGGCTCAGAATGAACAAAGACTTGCAACAAAAGTCAAAGATAATTAAAAAAAGTTTCTTCTTTTTTTTAGAAAAAAATCAAGGAAACAGTCAGTTCACTAAAGAGAGAAGATGGCAAGAAAGTAACAGGCAATAGAAAGAAAGCAGAACTGTTTAACTCATTTTTTGCATTCGTCTTCACACAAAAAGAAACTATAGCTCAACCCACCTAAAACATAACTTGAAAAAACAGACCAGAAATAAAAGTTAAAATAAGCAAAAAAAATAGTAAGAGAACACCTGTCTGATCTTGATGAAAACAAATCACCAGGGCCTGATGGATTACATCCCAGAGTTTTAAAGGAGCTGGCAGAGGTCATCTCAGAACCACTGCACCATATCTTTCAAAAATCCTGCAGCACTGGGGAATTACCAGAGGATTGGAAAAGAACTGAATATGAGCTAGGGGAAGGGGAAAAAAGCAGACCCAGGAAACTATAGACCAATTGGCCTAACATCAATACCAGGGAAGATACTGGAAAAGATAATAAAAAACCAGATCTGCCAATATCTAGAAACAAATAAAGTAATAACTAGCAGTCAGCATGGGTTTGTTAAAAACAGATCATGCCAAACCAATCTTAGTTCATTCTTCAACACAGTGACTAAATTAGTAGACCAGCAAAATACTGTGGACATAATTCAGCAAGGCATTCGATAAAGTAGACCACAACCTACTTCTTCGTAAGCTAGAATAAAGTGGAATAGATAGCACCACCACTAGATGGATTCACAACTGGCTGGCAAACCGTACTCAACGAGTAGTCCTTAAATGGATCTAAGTCTACATGGAGGGAAGTAAGCAGTGGAGTGGCACAAGGTTCTGCCTTAGGCCCAGTACTCATCAATATCTTCATTAACAACTTAGATGAGGGAATAGAAGGGGAACTTACCAAATTTGCAGATGATCCTAAGCTGGCAGGAATAGCTAACACCCAAGAAGATAGGCTCAAGGTCCAGATGGATCTTGACAGACTACAACACTGGGCCATATCTAACAAAATGAAATTCAATGTAGAGAAAAGTAAAGTCCTACACTTAGGCAAGAAAAACCAAAAGTACACATATAGACTGGGTGAAACCAGGCTCAATAGCAGTAACTGTGAGAGGGATCTTGGAGTCTTAATGGACAACCAGCTGAATATGAGCCAGCGGTGTACAGCAGTCGCAAAAAAAGCTCATGCAATCTTAAATTGTATTAACAGAGGGATACAGTCAAGATCAAGGGAAGTACTAATACCACTCTATAAAGCCTTAGTAAGACAACACCTAGAGTACTGCATCCAGTTTTGGTCACTACATTATAAAAAAGATGTTGAGACTCTAGAAAAAGCACAGAGAAGAGCAACCAGGATGATTTGGGGACTGGAGGCTAAAATATACAACAAACAGTTGCAGGAACTGGGCTTGGCTAGTCTAGTAAAGAGAAGGACCAGGGGAGACATGATAGCAGTCTTCCAATATTTGAGGGGTTGCACCAGGAATGGGTCAATCTATTTTCTAAAGCTCCTGTAGGCCAGACAAGGAATAATGGATGGAAACTGAACAAGGAAAGATTTGACCTGGAAACAAGGAGAAACTTTCTGATTGTGAGAAAAATCAGTGGAACAACTTGCCCTTGGAAGTTGTGGGAGCATCATCACTTAAGACTTTCAAGAAGAGATTGGACTGCCATTTGTCAGAAATGGTCTCCTGCTTGGGCAGGGGGTTGGACTAGATGACCTACAAGGTCCCTTCCAACTCTGATTATCTGTATCTTTTTTTTTTTTTTTGAAAAAGTTTTTATTAATTTTCTACAAACAAACAAGACAAACAAAACATAAAAACATCAACTCTTATATGTACATCCAGTGTGTCAGTTGGTTCATCATTTTTGTGCATTCATTCTGTAGTCTCAATTACAATTATGTTACATAACAACTCATATTGTCAATCCAAACTTATATATCCTAATATCACTAAAAAAAGAAGTTTTTGACTATATTTTTAATCATTCATGCTTAATGAGCTAACAATACTTTAAACCAGTTTACTCTATAACAAATCATCTAGTCATATCAAATCAATCCTAAAAAATCCTTTATAAATATAATATCAAATAACAAAATAATAGCAAAATAAAGATATTCCTTACTATCTAGCATTCTAAATATTCTATTATCGTATTTTATCATCTAGCCATTTGTAAAAAAGATCCCAAATTTCGTAAAATTGTTTATCCTCTTGCTCTCTAATTTCAAATGTCAATCTGCTCGTCTCAGCACATTCCAATAATTTCTTCCTGTAATGGTATTTTCTCATTCTTCCAATTTTTAGCAAATACAATCCTGGCCGCTGTTAATACATTTACAATCAGGTATTTCAAATCTTTACTATATATATCAGGTAAAATTCCCAATAAGAAGATCTCTGGTTTCAAGTCTATATGTTTCTTTGTCATTTTTTCCAACCACATGCGAATTATAGTCCAATATTTTCTAGCATCCTCACAAGTCCACCACATATGGTAATACGAGCCGGGTATCTGATGACATTTCCAGCATTTTTCAGATTTGTTCTTAAACATTCTTGCTATTCTTGTCGGAAGAAAGTGCCACCTGTAAAACATCTTATACAAGTTTTCTTTATATGCTGTTGACATTGTCATTTTATAATTTTGAGACCACAATTTCTGCCATTTCTCTAAATCAATCCCATATCCAAAATTCTTCCCCCAAACAATCATAGTTTCTTTGACTTGTTCTTCCTCTAATTTCATTCCCAGTAAATAACCATATAGTTTTTTAATCACCTTCTCATCAGTACCCATCAAGATCTTATCTAAATCAGTCTGTTTATCATAAAATCCCTCCGTTTTGGAATCTTCATCATACCTTGAATGTATTTGTGCATATGAAAACCAATTCATCCTTATACCTTGTTCCTCTAAGTTTTGGATCGATTTAAGTTCACCCTTTTCATCCAAAAGTTCCCCATATCTAACTGTTTGTTCCTTCTTGTAGATTATAGGATAGGAAAATGCTTCAATGGTCGATAACCAAACTGGAATTTTCAAATAACATTGTCTTTTTATCTTCTCCCAATTTAACCACAAAGACTCCCGTACATAATGTCTTCTAAAATAACCCTGTGTTTTAGTTCCCTTATACCATAAAAAAGCATGCTAACCCAACAGCAAGTCATGCCCTTCTAATGTCAACAACCTATGTTTCCTTAATGTTATCCATTCTTTGACCCACATCAAACTTGCAGCTTGATAATACAATTCCCAATTAGGCAGACCAAAACCTCCTCTAATCCTAGCATCTTGCAAAAGCTTTAACTTTATTCTCGCTTTTTTACCTTGCCATATAAACTTCAACATAATTTTATTTAAATCTTCAAAATAGTCTTTTCCAAGCCTAACTGGTATTGTTTGAAACAAAAATAAAATTCTAGGTAAGATATTCATCTTAATTGTTGAAATTCTCCCTATTAATGACAATTGCAAGTTTTCCCACTTCTTCAAATCTATAGTTATCTGTTGTTTAAGTTTAATATAATTATTCTCCTTTAATGTGCTACATCTTGTTGTCAAATATATCCCCAGATACTTAACCTTATTTGTAACTTGAATTTTCAAAAGATCTGCCAATTCTTCTCTCTGTCTCAATAGCATATTCTTTGTCAAAATCTTTGTTTTGTCTTTATTTATTTTCAAACCAGCCACCTCTCCATATGCCTCTATCCTTTCCAGTAACTTTGGAGCTGTTTCTAGCGGATCTTCCAAAATAAAAGCTAAGTCATCAGCAAAAGCTTGTAGCTTAAATTCTTCCTTCTTAATTTTCATTCCTTTTATGCTTTTATCATCCCTAATATTTCTATTCAATACTTCCAAGGTCAACACAAATAGCAAAGGAGATAGGGGGCATCCTTGTCTTGTGCCTTTCCTTATGTTAATAAAATCTGTAAGTTCCCCCTCCATCATTACCCTTGCTGTCTGTTTATTATATATAGCTTCTATTGCTTGAATAAATTTTTTAGCGAAACCCATCTGCTCCAATAATAATAACATAAATCTCCAGTTCACGTTGTCAAATGCTTTTTGAGCATCTAGGAATATCAAGGCCATTTGCTTTTCAGGATGAGCCTCATAGTATTCCAAAGTGTCCAAGATTACTCTCATATTGTCTCTAATTTGTCTCTTTGGCAGAAATCCATTTTGATCTGAGTGAATAAAATTATTTAAATATTTTTTAAGTCTTTCTGCTAAGATTGAAGCAAAGATTTTATAGTCTGCACTCAATAAAGAAATAGGTCTATAATTCTTAATTTGCAATGAGTCAGTCTCTTCCTTTGGTATGAGTGTAATATAAGCCTCTGACCATGTTTTAGGTATCATCTTTTTTAACATAACTTCATTCATAACTTCTAACAATGGGATGCTCAATAATTCTTGAAATGTTTTATAAAATTCTACTGGAAGCCCATCTGGACCCGGAGCTTTCCCATTATTTTGTCTCTTAAATGCTTCATTTAGTTCCATCATTGTTATATTGCTTTCTAGCATTTCTTCAGTCTCTTTAGGTATCTTTGGTAAATTAGCTTCCTGTAAATACTGTTTGACTTTTTCTTCATCAATATTCTCTTGTTTATATAATTGCCCATAAAAATCTCGAATAATTTCTTTTTTCTCCTTATTCCCATAACAAACTTGGCCTTGTTCATCTATTAACTTCAATATTTTTCTTGATTCCTTCTCTTTTCTCAATTTATATGCTAGCCATCTACCTGGTTTATTTGCATCTTCAAAATAATTCTGTTTAGAGTTTCTAATTTTCTGTGCCAGTTCTTCTTTCTCTATTAATTCCATTTTATGTTTAATTACATCCAGCTTCAATTTAATATCCTTTTTCTGTGGCATTTTCTGTAATTCTTTTTCAAGAATTTTATACTCATCTTCCAAGGCCTTAGAAGCTTGCCTTTTCCTAATATTCTTTTTTCTTGTATAATCTATTATCAAACCTCTAGCGTATGCCTTCATTGTATCCCACACATTTTGCGTTGAAGTATCTTCTTTTTTATTTTCTCTGAAGAAAAAAGCCAATTCCTTCTCCATCCATTGTGTAAAATCTTTCTCCTTTAAAATAGTATCATTTAATGTCCATCTCGATCTTTTTTTTTGTCCCTTCCATTTAATTGTCATTGGGCTATGATCTGCCCAAGTACTTGTTTCAATATTTGTTTCTTTAATATTAGATATTAGTTCTGTTGAGATCCAAATCATATCTAATCTGGACCATGATAAATGTCTATTTGAATAAAAAGTATATTGTTTAGCTTTAACTTTTCTTTCTCTCCAATTATCTTTTAAAGTTAATTCATCTGTCATTTTAAAAAAAGACCTTGGGAGAGCCTTTCTATTTTGCTTTGTTGTTGTTGCTATATAGTCCAGTTTATTGTCCACAATTCCATTAAAATCTCCCATCATAATTATATTAACATAGTCCAGTCCAATTATTTTCATGTGTAGCTTTTTATAAAACTCTTCTTGTTTTTCATTCGGAGCATAAATTGCAATCAAGAGTATTTTTATATTATTGTCCATTATTTCTACCATTAATACTCTTCCATCTTCATCCGTGTAAATCAATTTTGCTGGAATAGCCTCTTTAATGTATAAAACCACACCTCTTTTCTTACATTGAGTCAAAGAGGTAAATATTTTCCCCAATTTTGGTTGTAATAACAATTGTTCATGTTGTTTTTTAATGTGAACTTCTTGTAAACAAATTATATCAAATTTTAATTTCTCTAATTTATGAAAAGTTTTCCTTCTTTTAACAGCTGAATTAAGTCCATTTATATTCATTGTAATCAGTTTTTTTTCCTCCATGATTATGCTTTATATTTAGGTCTAACAGCTCTCGTGGATCTCACTTCACGCTGTTCTTTATTATCCATCTGTCCCCCTGCTGCTCCTTTCTCTTTTTCAGTCTCCAGTTGTTCATCTTGAAACTCAATTGATAAAGCCTCTTTCTCTGCTTCCTCTCTTCTTCCTCCAAAGAATTCTGCATGGAAAAGTTCTGCTTTCTCAATTGAATCAATTCTATATCTCTGCTCTTGCCACCCAAACACTAGTCCTTCTGGAATCAGCCATCTATAATTCACTTCGTTTTCCAATAGTATTTTGGTCAGAAATCGATATTCTCTTCTCATCTCTCTCACTCTTCTGGGTATTTGTTTTAAAACCACAACCTCTTTACCCTTCTATTTCAGTGTTTTCTCTCTTACTACTTGTAATATTTGCGTTTTAATGGATTTTTTGGTAAATCTAATATGGACTTCCTTGGGTAATTTATTTCTCATCGCATATCTTGTATAGACTCGATATATCTCATCTATTCCATCCATCATCTTTTCCTCTGTAATTTCCAAAGCATCTGCCAAAATTTCTATCATTACCGCTGCCAAATTTTCTCCTTTTTCCTCTTCTATATTTTGAAATCTGAGGTAAAATTCTGACCTTTCCATCTCCCACCTCAACATCCCACCTTTTTCTTGTTCAACCGCTGTTAGTCTGCTGTCAATATTTCCAATCTTCTTCTCTCTTTGTTTTCCTTCTTCCTCAATTTTTTGGAATCTCTCCTCATACTTAACCATCATTTGTTTAATATTTTCCACTTTTTCATCAGTCTTCTCTATTCTTTGTTCAATATTTTCTGCTCTTTGTTCAATATTTTCTATTCTTTGTTCAATATTTTCTGTTCTTTGTTCAATATTTCCTGTTCTTTGTTCAATGATATCTGATTTTGTCTTGAGATCTTGGATTCCTTGCATAATCATCTGTAAAGTTACTTTTTCTTGTTCCTTATCTTGCTTCAACATTGTCTGAATTAAACGTTGTCCTCCAGCTGGTGGGGAAGCAGAGGTAGAAGCAGAAATGCCAGATGGTATTGGTTTCCTGCTCATTTCAATGTTTCCAAAACTTCAAATTCTTCTTGACTTTTAATCCAACTGGTAGAGCAGCCAATTATAATCCAAAATGGAGAACTCCAATAGTAAAAAACACGAAACCAAAGAAGAAACAGGAAAAAAGGAAGAAGAAAGATCTTCAGGTTCTTCTAGACCCTAATCCAATTACGAGATAGTCCACCATAAAAAAAGAAAAAATAGAAAGGAAAAAACAAACAAATCCAAAAATAATAATATTGATTAAGAGCAAAAGAAAAAAGAAAAAAGAAAAAGCAAAAAGAGGAAAAAAAACAAAAAGTTCCTTCAGATTCTTCACACCTTAATCCAATTAAAAAGTCTCAATAATCCAAAAAAAAAAAAAAAAAAAAACAACCACAACAACAAAGTAGTCCAAAAACATAAATATGAAAAGCAAAAAAGTCCCAATAAAAAAGAAAAGAAAAATAAAGAAGAAAAAAGAAAAAACTCTGTATCTGTAACCAATAGAAAGACATCACATAAATATGATGCAGAGAACAGCCTAAAGCACATATTTCAGTAGAGAGACGTTCCCTGAGAATGGGCTTCAGCACAAGTCAGAAAGCTTGGAAGACTAAACCTCTGGTCCCGGTTACCGACCCATATTGGATCTTGCAAAAAGATCTGAACACATTTATTGCACAATGCCAACTCAGATCCAAATACTATGTAGTAAGAAATAGAATAGAGCTGGAAGGGGCCCTGTAGGTCTTCTAGTCCAGCCTCCTGCTCAAGCAGGAAAATCTATACTATTTCAGATAAGCGACTGTCTCGTCTTTTCTTGAAAACTTCCAGTATTAAGTACCTACAACTAACCTGTTCCATTGGTTAATTGTCTTCACTGTTAGGAAGTTTCTCCTTAATTCCAGGTTGCTTCTTTCCTTGATTAGTTTCCAACCATTGTTTCTTATCCTGCCCTCTGGTTCTTTGGATAATAATTTGGCACCCTTTCTTTGTGGCAGCCCCTCAAATACTGGAATACTGCTGTTGTTATGTTCTGCGCATGGGCGCGAGAAATGGAGACGAGACGATGAACAGTGAACTTCAACTCTTTATTTAACATTGTGGAACAGAGCAAAAACTACGGCAGCAATAGCCCTATTTATAGGCAAGCTGCTGATCAAACAACCAATAAGAAACGGGAAGCGTTAGTTCCCTTAACCAATGAAAGAGGCCCGCTAATAGCCAATCAGATGTCGCTATTATCGGCCAATCAGAAGTGCAGGGCCAGAACCCTGCACTTTTCTAAAGGTTTTAATAATCTTTATTTAAGCACTTTTATTAATTCACAACACCCCTTCCTCCCGGGTTCCATTTAAGGGGTGCGGTGACGTAATCTTTGAGGTAGGCAGGTTGTTTAGATTGTCTGTTAGATTTCCACTGTCCCCCCAGTACTTGTTTATAATCTTGTTTGGGCGGGATGTTTTCTGGCGAGTAGGGTGCCTCCGGTCCTTCATTTAAAAACACGGTGCCGCTAATGTCCTCATTGTCCTCTAGCCTTTGTGGGCTTGCTTCTGACGAGGTGTTTCTTTGAGGCAAGTCCAACACCCTCTCTGATCCTTCCGAATGCTCACTTCTTCCACTCATGCTTTCTGCCGTTTCGAACTCGGTCTCCTCGGCATCTCCTCCCCCCTCAATTTGGAAGTTACCGGAGTCGCAGAAATGAGGTTGCAGCCTTGAACGCAGCTGATCAATATGGTGCTTCCATATTCTTCCGTCGCGACTTTTTACTTGGTACGACCTGGGTCCTGTGACTTGGATTACAGTTGCCTCGACCCACAAAGGATCGCCAGAAAAGTTTCTAGCGAAGACTAAGTCGCCTATCTGGAATTCGCGGCATTTCCCACTGGATCCGTGTGGTTTTTTTGGTTTGTATGATGGGTGTAGTCGGTAAAGGTGGGAGCGGAGTTTTCGTCCCATTAACAATTCGGCTGGAGTCTTGTTGGTGACGCTGTGCGGAGTGATGAGTTGAAGAAAGAGTATCCGGTTAATCTTATCTTTGATATCGCCATAGTCCATTTTTTGTAGGGCCTTTTTGATGAATTGTACCATGCGCTTGCTCTTCCATTGGCCACAGGATGCGCCGGCAAAGTTAGCACATGGCGAATGCCACGGTCCGCCAAATACTGTTCAAAAGAAAGCGCGGTAAACTGTGGGCCGTTGTCAGATATCAGAACGTCTGGCAGTCCATGGGTTGTGAATAATCTGTCCAATTTCCTGATGATGGATTCGGTTGTGGTACTTTTCATTTCATGGATTTCAAGCCAGTTTGAGTAGGCATCCACCGTTACTAGGAATGTGTGTCCTTTAGTAGGTCCCGCAAAGTCAATATGAATACGGGACCATGGTCCCCTGGGTGTTTCCCACTCTGTTGGGGTTGCTTTCGGTGGGGCATTGCTAACTTCCTGGCATTTGCAACAAGTCTTTACCCAGGCCTTGATTTGCTTGTCGATATCCGGCCACCACGCATAGCTTTGTGCGAGCGCCTTCATGTGCACGATGCCGGGGTGGCCTTCATGCAAGGTTTTCAATACCGCTTGTTGCAGCCGCTCTGGGACGATGACTCTATCCCCCCAAATTATGCAGCCTTTCTGGGAAAACAGTTCCGTCTGTTGATTCTTGAAAGGACTGAAGTTGTCAGGGATTTGATCCAATGGCCATCCTCCCTCGACCCAGCTAAGAACTCACGCCAAAACGGGATCGCATTTGGTTTCAATCGCGATATCTCGAGCTGTCAGTGGTGGTGATTGAAGTGTCTCCATTTGGAGCGTTGCGACAGTTGGAGCTGGGTCGTCAACGGTTTCTGGAAGTGGTGCACGGCTTAGTGCGTCAGCATGGGGGATGGCTTTTCCTGGGCGGTGTTGCAGCTTATAATTATATGCAGCCAAGAATTCTGACCAGCGAATCATTCTGGGAGATAATATATAAGGGGTTGGCTTGTCCCCCGCTATAATCCCCAGCAAAGGTTTGTGGTTGGTAACTATAGTAAAAACTCACCCATAAATATATTCATGAAATCGTTTAACAGCAGAAACAACAGCAAGAGCCTCTTTATCAATTTGACTACAGTTACGTTCAGCTTTTGATAGCGTTTTTGAAAAGTAGGCAAAAGGGGCTTCACTACCATTTGGTAACACATGGCTCAAAATGGCACCCACTCCAAATGGTGATGCATCACATGTAATCGTTAAGGGCAAAGTCTCATTATACTGCATCAAAACAGCGTCTGAAGTCAATAAGTCTTTTACTTGTTGGAACACGTGTTCCTCTCGGTGTCCCCGGACCCAGGTTGCCTTTTTGTCCAACAGACAATGTAGGGGCTCGGGGTCCCCTTGTACATGCCTAATTTATCTGTAAAGACGTCCTGGAACTCCCGGAAGATGACCTCTTCCCAGTCGTCGCTGTTGGTTCAGTGAATGCCGGCTACTTCAATTCCAAGTGGGGCGAACCATTGGAAGCCTAACAAACTAGGCCGATCCTTGTCGACTACGGTTAGTGGTAGGGATGCAGTATGATTTTTAAATGAGACACGGACTTTGTTAGATCCAACTATTGGAATTCGATTTCCCTGATAGTCCTTAAGTATGATTCTTTGGAATCTGAGGTCTTGCCGCTGGACAGTGGAAATTAACTGTTTAAGGGTTTTCCAGGAAAACATCGAGAGGGACGATCCTGAATCGACTTCCATCATGCAGGGCTGGTTTTTGATGGCGACCTTCACCTGGATCTTCTTGGCGTCTAATGATGAGGTGTGACCAATCATAATGGTTTGGTGTGCCTCTTCTCATTTCATTGACTGGGCTGGTGGTTTGTTTCTGTAGGAGTGGTTGTTCCATTGGTGGGTTAAGTATTCCCGATTCACAGGATGACTTCCTGTGTGCTGGCGGTAGTTGGTCCCCCTCTGAGGTGGGTTGGATCCTTGCTTGCTTCTACAGACTCTTCCGATGTGACCTCTTTTCCTGCACACATGGCAGAGCACGTCAAGGAATTTGCAGTCTGATCGTGGGTGGTTTGCCCCACAACCAGCGCATTGGTACTGCACTCTCTGGTTACGTTGATGGCGTTGGTCTCGTTCAGACCGGAGCTGGTTGACCTCTTCTTCATCACTTTCTGATGATGATTCGAGGTCCTCGTGGTGGGCTATCGTTGCCTGTCCTTCCAGGTGAGGTGAGATTTCATCGGCGAGTTGGTGGAGAGGGGCATGGGTGCGGCACATTCGTGCAGCCGACTTCCTGGTTGCTTCTGCTGCAGTAGCATCAGTGATGGCATCTGCAAGGCTAATGTCGCCTTTCACCATCAGCTTACTTTGTGTCACTAGTGCATCTAATCCTAGAACTATTCAGTCTCTCAGGGCCTCTTCAAGGTCAGCGAACCCGCAGAGGCCTCCCAAATTCCGGAAATCCGCAATGAAATCTGCAATGCTTTCTCCCTTCCGCTGGTCTCTCTGATAAAATTTATGTCTTCGAATAAGCGTTGGTACGGTTGATGCATCGTGGGCCCGTAGAAGGAGCTCAAGGACGTCCCAGTCCATGGACTTCACCTCAGCCGGTTTGGCTAGGGCCTTGGCCATCTTAAACATGGTCGGCCCACAGTGAGTTAGGAATACCGCTCGCTTCTTTCCGGTAGTGGCATCCTTCAAGTTGTTGGTCTCCAGAAACATCTGGAATCGGTCCATATATGAGTCCCAGTCTTCTTGTGCCGGGTCAAATGGAGCGGGTGGTATGACGCTGCTAGACATGGTTCAGCCGTTGGTGCGTCTTCAGCCACGTGCTCTATTTAGCGCTCTGTAGTGCTCAGTCAGCTCTGACGTCTCCAAATCCCATCCTCGTCGCCAGTGTTATGTTCTGAGCATGGGCGCGAGAACTGGAGATGAGACAATGAACAGTGAACTTCAACTCTTTATTTAACATTTTTATTAATGCCACTTTTATTAATTCACAACAGCTGTCATGTCACCTCTAATTCTTCTTTTCTTTAAACTAGCCAAACTCAAATCCTGTAGCAATTCTTCATATGTTTTAGTCTCCAGGCCTTTGATTATTTTAGTTGCTCTTCTGTGAACTTTTTCCAAAGCCTCAACATCTTTTTGGTGACCAAAAGTAGTTGCAGTATCCCAGGTGTGGTCTTACTAGGGTTTTATAAAGCAATACTAATACTTCATGGGATCTTGATCTTGAAAACTCTTGTCTACAAGATCACTTCAAAGTGGCTTTCTAAATGAATTTCGTTAGGGCCAATCTATAAGCCAAGAAATTAAATGTATTGCCTGTTTAAGCAGATGTTATTGTTGTACATATGTTTTATAATTTTTTTGGAGTCCCTAAACATTTGTTGTACAGAGGTTTTTTTTTCCTGAATACAAATGGAAGATTAGGCATGGTTGTGTCACATACATAAACACACGGTTGTGTATATTCTGTAGGCGCCTTCATAAGCCTTTCTTTTGTAACATTTTAAAAGATCCTTACAGAAGAAGAGTTAAGCTGGGGCAAAGCAATTTGGGAGGCTTGCCTCGGATTTAACAGAGAAAGCCACAAGAGTCCTGAGCTGACCTTCACAAAACTGAGATAGAAATAATGCAGAGGCTTGCTGAAAGCAGTCCAAATTTATTCAGCACACAGTTATCCCCTGTACAATGGCTACTGCATCTTTTGACTGGCAACTGCTTATTTCTTAGAGATCCAAAAAGTGACCAGGGAACCACTAAGGAGAACATAAAAGTCAGCCCAACATAAATTAGGGGAGAGAAGCATTATTAAGTATGACTGTTTTCCCTAAGCTACTTTGGATAGGTTTCTTTTAAGAGTATTATTCTTGCAACAAGATGTGCAGTTTCACTAGAGGTAGTGCTCAACTTACGACCACAACTGAGCCCCAAAATTATGTTGCTAAGTGAGACATTTGTTAAGTGAGTCTTGCCCCATTTTACAACTTTTCTTGCCATAGTTGTTAATTGAACCTCTGTAGTTGTTAATGTCATGCCCTTGTTAGAGTCAGACTCTGAGGGAGAGGAGGAACAGCCAACAGGGAGTGGAGGTATGGCTTCAGAGGTTGTAGAGGAGGCTGGGGAAGGGCAGAGGCTGGCTGGGCAGTCAGAGGAAGAACCAGGACCATCCCCTCTGTATCCTAGGGCACGCAGGGAGGAACGGAGAAGGAAACAACTTGGCTTATGAGAGAGGAAGCGGCCATGATCCCCCTCATTGGTGGCAGCTGAGGATAATAGAATATAAGAGAGAGAGTTAAAACACAGTGTTGCCAGAAGCAAAACATGTGTTATTTTGGGCTGAAGTTATCTTGGTTGGCATCCCTCCAACAGACTGTGCCTTGTTATCTCCTTGAAGTTGGAAATTACTTATCCTGGTCCTTTGTGGAAATTCCTTCATTGTAATTCATTTTAGTTTTTTATTTCACCTCTATTGGCTCATTAAGTTCAGACTGTATTGCTTTCTTTTGAAGACTATTTTTGAATATGTTTTATCTCCATCTGAGAATTTTTGATTAATTGTCTTCACTGTTAGGAAGTTTCTCCTTAATTCCAGGTTGCTTCTTTCCTTGATTAGTTTCCAACCATTGTTTCTTATCCTGCCCTCTGGTTCTTTGGATAATAATTTGGCACCCTTTCTTTGTGGCAGCCCCTCAAATACTGGAATACTGCTGTTGTTATGTTCTGCCAATGAACTATCTCACTTCCCTCTATATTTTGGCTCAATATCTTTGATAAAAGACCACAAGACTGTAGTGACTCTAAGCTCATATTTTGTGTGGTTTGGGCATATTACATGAATCTAACTTTCCAACTATGCTTTGTAAACCCTCTTATGATTGAGTCTGCTGTGTGAACCCGGACAATTGTGGTTTAGTCGACAAAACCATAGCTTACTGCGATGTGTGAACAAAGTCTACACAATATGAAAGCCCACTTAGAATAGTTATGGGATTGTTCCTTGACAAACATATGCTGATCAGTCTGGATGAAAATTCAGATGTTAGAACAGCCTTTGATTTAATATTAGACAAACATTTAAAGAATTCCCTACAGATGAGTTAAATCAATCTATACCATCCCTCAGTTCTCAGCACAGAAAGAAGAGGAGTGCATTAGAAGAGGAGTGCATTTCCCCCTGAATAAGATGTATATATTAACTATGTTATAAAAGAAACTGCATTTTTACACCATTGGAAAGCTTCATAATGTTTTGCCACATAGTTTGGGGATATTGCAAGGAAAACTCTCACAGAATATCAAATCCTGCAATCCATCCAGACCCAATTCTACTAAGTTTCTTTATGTACATAAAGCAAATAACTGTCCTGCTTCACACAAGTGTACATTTCCTCCTCCAGAGATTTTTTCCCCCTTCTAGAAGCACAATTTTTCCATACACTATCATGTTTCCTTTGTATTACTCTACCTACAAAGCAGCTCAGTTATATGTATAGCCTGTTTTAAAAAAAACAATTTAGTGTACCATAAAATAAAAGTATACTTAGAAAAACAAAATATTAAATTCTTCTCAGAGGCAAAAACTATAGCACGATTTCATAAATCTGTTGTTTAACCAGTGTTTTCTGCCATTGATCATAGTGGTTTACAATTGATGACATTCCGAGCCTTAATAACTCACATATCGCTGCATAATGTAACAATCTTCAGTTTCTTAAAACCTGTCATTAATGCTTTAGGCTGCTTAAATTATCACAGTTCTCAATTCTAATGTTTACCTTTTTGGAGGCTGATAGGAAATAAGCTCAGCATGTGAAAAAACATTTTATAAAATGAATTGTTGCTTAACCATAATATATAATCACAGGTTTTTCTGCTCCGCTGTTAATATCTTTCTTTTTTCTTTTTTAAAGAAAGAAGGGATAATAGCTTTCATATTTTCATATTTTAAGGACCTCCAAAGTTATATGTTTTGCTGTTCTCCCCCCCCCCCCCCCAAAAAAAAATGACTATACTGCTGGCTGTTTTTTTTTTTTTTTTAATGGCATCTGATTTCTTCTTTTTTCTCTTTCTGGATGAGGAGTGTGGGAAGATTTGGGGGATCTGAATGGTTTTGTTTGTTTGTTTTACAGCTAGGAGAACAATGTCGCTATCACCAATATGATTATTGCTACTTTCTGCATTGGAGCACTGCTCTGTCTTGTTTTCTGAGCTTTGTGTACATTGTGTGGCTTGGTGTGCGTGGCTTGGGGGGCATGGCAGGGGAAAGATACTATACAATCTCCATTCCCTCCCCACTCCTGGGGAAAGGATATTGCAAAATCCCCATTCCCTACCCACCCCACTAACCTGGGACTCGGAAGGCAGAGAATAGATGGGGGTGGGGCCAGTCAGAGGTGGTATTTGCCGGTTCTCTGGACTACTCAAAATTTCCACTACCGATTCTCCAGAACTGGTCAGAACCTGCTGAATATCACCTCTGGAAGTATCCAGACATTTCCAAAACTTACACAGGTAGTCCTCAACTTATAATCACAAATGACCCCAAAATTGCTCGGTTGCTTAGCAAGATGATTGTTCAGTAAGTTTTGCCTCATTTTACGGCCTTTCTTGCCACACTTGTTCTATGAATCAGTGCAGTTGTTAAGTTTGTAACACGGTCATTAAGTGAATCTGGCTTCCCCATTGATTGTGCTTGTCAGAAGATCACAAAATGGCATGATCCGAGGATGCTGCAACCGTCACAAACACATGCCGGTTGCCAAGTGCCCAGATTTTAATCACATGGCCATCTGCAATGGTTGTAAGTACGAGGAAATGGCTGTCAATCACTTTTTTTTCAACGCCGTTGCAACTTCAAACGATCCCTAAACGAATGGTTGTAAGTTGAGGACTACCTGCACTTAGGCACAAGCCTTCCCTCCCTACCTCCTCTCCACTGAATGGCTGCAATGAATAAAGCACAATGAGATTAAAGCTCCCCTCAGAAGCTCACTTTAAACACATCAGCCTGCTATAGTCAGCCTGCTATAGTGCCAGCCTGCTATAGTCAGCTCTTACCAAAAGTAGCCCTGCTTCACACAATACCCTTTTGTTCTTTATTCTTCGGCATTAATCTCAGCGTAGAGCTACCCTGTTAATATCTCAGCTGCCAAGAATAAAACACGTCAGCAATCGCACCTAAATTCGGCCACGGTCAGCACATTGCTGCCTTTCCCTTACCCTTTCCCCTCTAACTAGGGCCCGGCGTTTCATGTGAAGGACAAGCGTGCGGCAATCGAAATTGCCCTGTCAGCTCTATCATTAATCCAAGTGCTTAAATCCCTGAATAAAAGGGAAATCAATGTTACGCGGCCATGTTTGTCAATGCAGCGTAATAAATACACTTACCTTTATGGAGTATTCTCAACAGCTTAACAATTCTCTGCTTCAAAGCTGCAAAAGGGAAAAGGAATGGAAATTGAGCTTTTTATATACTATATATATATATAAATATATATAGGGTGTAGGTTTTTTGTTTTTTTAAATGAAAGGCCTACTGTATATATAAAGAATGACCACTTTCCAGTTCTCGTTTTTGCTCTCCATTATCAAAATACCACAGTTGGGATATTAGCACAGAGATGTATGATGGGGGGAAATGGTTTGGCTTTCAATCACTGAAAAGCTATTCAGACCAAAAGCACTGGACAAAAGCACTCTAGGACAAATGAGGTCCATGTGTAACTGCATTCAAAAGGCCCCTTTGATAATTGCGTGTGACAGTTCCTTGCACAACTCTCCTCACCAATGGAAGGGAGGCAACAGCAGATGGGCTTGCAAGATGAAAAGAAATTCAGAAACCCGCCGAGATTTTTGTAAAATGGCAAGGCTGTAAGTGTAGTTGGAGGAAGATCAAAATCAGGATGTGGTTTGCTTACAGACGGCTGTACAATCTGTTTAATACAGGTAATCCTTAACTTACAACAGTTCATTTAGTGACCGTTACAACGGCACTGAAAAAAGTGACTCATGGCCATTTTTCACACAATTGTAGCATTTCCACGGTCACATGATTTACATTTGGATACTTGACCACTGACTCACATTTGTGACAGTTGCAATGTCCCAGAGTCACATGATCCCCTTTTGTGACTGCCTGACAAACAAAGCCAACGGAGAAACCAGATTCAGATGGTTTGATATTATGGCTAAGGTGCACAACTGGAAACCAGGAGGCTATGAATTGTATTTCTTTACTCACTCATGAAAGAATTCTGAGTGAGTTCAGAGTTCCTGTCAGCCCAACCTAATTCACAGGGTTATTGTTATGGGGAAAATAGGAGGCAGAAACATTATATACATCAGGTCGAATTGTATAAAAATAAAGGTGGAATATAAATCTAATAAGTAATAAGATAGAAATAAAGCATGTGTAAGAACAAATGGAACACTTGGTGAATAGTTCCACATTTTCCAGAGAATTAAACAAGGATAGGAGCCTTGGTGGCGAAGTGGTTAGAGTACAGTACTGCAAGCTACTCCAACTGCAATTTAGCAGATCGAATCCCACCAAGCTCAAGGTTGACTCATCCTTCCGAGGTGGGTAAAATGAGGACCCAGATTGTTGGGGGCAATAGGCTGACTCTGTAAACTGCTTAGAGAGGACTGCAAAGCCCTGTGAAGCAGTATATAAGTGTAAGTACTGTTGCTATTGCTAATAATATATTGAATAACTCAATCTGAAATTGAATCATTTTGCCTAACCTATGGAGAGAGGAGCTAGTAATGTGCTAGACTATTGTAGATATATACTTATCTGCTTCTTAAGTTGATTAAAGGAAAGTTTGGGAAAAAAAAAATAAGCTTGTTGTTCTCTAAATGGGAAATTCCAGAGGACTGTAGTCTTGTGTGACCCCATGGAGCAGGGATGAAACTGGCAGCCCACAAGCCAGATGTGTCACATGCAGGCCACGCCCACCCCGGTTCCGCTAAGAGGGAAAAGGTCATGATACGTCACGTGACGGCAACGTAACATCACAAGTTTGACACCGATGCCAAGGAGGATCATTCATTATTATTAATTACAGAAATGATAATAGTTATTTACCAGCAAAGTATGCAAGAAATCGATTTGTCCTATTATCTGTCAGAATGGCACACATTTTGGCTCACATTTGCACATCTTTGTCAGGGCAAGAGCTGCATGAGGAGTTCAGAAAACATCACAATTTTAGCAGCTCAAGTCATCAGCTATTCTTTTTCTATCTCACCTGTCAACTAGCATTAATCCAAAAGTCCTTTATTCAAGTTTGTTTCTATTTTAATCTCCCTCTCCCTCCCTCCCTCCCTGTGTGTGTGTGTGTGTGTGAGAGAGAGAGAGAGAGAGAGAGAATGAGAGAGAGGGAGGGAGAGAAAAAGAATGAGAATGAGAATGAATAAATAAATAAATGTTTTCTGTGATGGGTTTTGTTATGAACTAATAAAACACTTAAATAAAGTTTATCAAAAGCTTTAGAAAATAGCAGAGTTCTAGCCCTGCACTTCTGATTGGCCGATAATAGCGATATCGGATTGGTCTGTTCAGGAGAATCTGATTGGCTGTTAATCAGCCACTCTCATTGGTTAAGGGGGTTTAACACTCCACGTTTCTTATTGGTCACTAGAGCAGCAGCTTGCCTATAAAAGGGCTGCTGTTGCCCTAGGGTTTTGCTCTGTTCAGAATGATAAATAAAGAGTTGAAGTTCACTGTTCACCGTCTCGTCTCCGTTCCTTGCAACCATGCGTAGAACTTAACAGGTTTATAAACCACAATTAATTCCCAAGCCAGGTTACGAAAGAGCTGACCAAATCTCAAAGCTACATTGCAAACATTTCCTGAAAAAAAAAACAGATGAATGGATGATTGAAAGATCTTCCCAAAGCATTAATAAGGCCAAGAGTTAAAAAAGGTACTATCATCATCAAATTAAAAAGAAAAGTAAACCTTTTCATTTTTCTTAAGGCAACAATTCATTTTCAAGCATAGACCTATTGTCTTGGACTTGCTTATACTCAAAACTTTATATCTACTATAAACATTGAACATTTAAACTTCAAAACTTCTGCTGTGAAATTAACTTCATAAATTCTCTTCTTTAAAGGTACAAAAGAAATGGGGATTGTGTGTTTTAATGACTGGTGAATGGTATGCAAGTTTATTGGCACATATAGTGAAGAGCTAAGCTTAAGCAACACCTATCTATCAGCCTTTGCTTGCATTCTGTAGAATAATTTGCTTCTTCATAGCACATAACGCTTCTGCTTCTTTTTTTATTATGGAAGCTTGCATTAAATCTTTTAGATGTTTAAGGAAAATGTTTCTTTTTGAGCTCACCTTTTGGCTGAAATATTTAATTTCATTTTCAAAGATAATATTTTAACATTTGGGTTTGAATTTAAAAATGTAAATTGCTAATATAAATTCCGCTATGTTTTCTATTTTTTCACTTTTATTTATACTTATATACATATATGTACATGCACATACATACATACATACATACATACATACATACATACATACATCACACCTAAAATACTGCATCCAGTTTTGGTCACCACACTATAAAAAAGATGTTGAGACTCTAGAAAGAGTGCAGAGAAGAGCAACCAGGATGATTAGGGGACTGGAGACTAAAACATACAATGAACTGTTGCAGGAACTAGGCTTGGCTAGTCTAGTGAAGAGAAGGACCAGGGATGACATGATAGCAGCATTCTAGTATTTGAGGGGCTGCCACAGGGAGGAAGGGATCAAGCTATTTTCTAAAGCACCTGAAGGCAGACAAGGAATAATGGATGGAAACTGAACAAGGAGAGATTTAACCTGGATATAAGGAGAATTTTTCTGACAGAGCAATCAACCAATGGAATAGCTTGCCTTCAGAGTTGTGGGAGCTGCATCACTGGAAGGTTTCAAAAAGAGACTGGACTGCCATCTATCAAAAATGATGTAGGCTCTTCTGCTTGGGCGGGGATGGACTAGGTGACCTACAAGATTCCTTTCAACTATTATTCTGTTCTGTTATACATACATACAGTATTTATATATTGTACTACAAATTCTGCCCTACAAACAAAGCACTATACAGGTTTTAACCAGTGGTGGGATTCAATTTTTTTTTACTACCGGTTCTGTGGGCATGGCAGGGGAAGGATACTGTAAAATCTCCAGTCAGAGGGGGTATTTGCTGGTTCAACAAACTACTCAAAATTTCCGCTATCAGTTCTCCAAAACTGGTCAGAACCTGCTGAATACCACCTCTGGTTTTAACCCTTTGCCTTCACATAAATGCTCATCCACTACAATTACTTACATTTGCCTTTAAAAAACAATCGCATTTCAATGGGACCTTCTTTTTCAAAGCAAACATCTTTTCAAGATCAAAGCAGGGTACAAAAAAACAACCCTCCTAACACTATTTCCTACATCCTGGGAGTTGAAGTCCACAAATCTTAATCTTGCCAAGATTGGACATCCCTGTCCTACATATTGGAATTCTCATTCAGGTTGTTCCCACAAGGTTGGTTGGTGGTAGAGAAAGCATCCTACAATACGTTCTGGAAGAACTATATGATTATGGTGTAACTGGGTCCAGTTTATTAGGTAATATTGAGAGAAAACATTAAAATCAGCAAAAAAAAAAAAAAAACCCAAATGATTTAGATGGCAATCTCTTTTTTCTCACAATTATAAATGCCTCCCTTAGCTAGAATTACTGAGCAAATACTGGAAAAGATTGCAAGTTCTTAAGCTGAAGAAAGACAAAAAAGGGTTTAAAACAGCTATTAAATCTTTTTTTTTTTTTTACAAGGGGGAGGGAAATATTTTTACCTGTAAATGGTTTATGTTAGAAAAGAACATCGCATAAATCTCTGCAGAATCAGATTCCATAACTACACTGATTGTGCATACTTGAGAGCCAATGAAGTAGGCAAATATTGATGCTGCCATACTTAATTTAAAGAGATATAAGAGTTAATTTGTTTATTGTTGTGAACAAAGGCATTTGGTGAAATGAAAATTCCGTCAAAACTTAACAGCCAAATTCAAGTGAACATAAAGTAAAGGCTTATGTATTTTCTGTGGTTTTTATAATGGCTAATCTAGTAACTCTAAATGGAGTGTTGCTGTTCATTGCTTAGCTTCTGTTCCATAAATTAGTTAAAGCAATCTAACAGTTACAGTACTTGAGAATTGAATTCAGCTAAGTGGTTTTAAAGGATTTTGAAAGTCTAACAGAGTCATAAGTTGAATGACTACTACCAAGTGGTTCCAGTTGTTCCAGTGTGGTAAAAACAAAACAAAATATAGATTTTTTTAAAAAAGAGCCTAGGAAAACTACCCAGAAGTGGAACAGAAAAAGAACCTACTTTCTTATAGAGGAAGCATACTTTTTGAAATAAATATAATCATATGTTTAACTGAAATATAATTTAAGTTCAATGTACTCAATATGGATTCTTTTATTTGTTGGCTACGTGGTTTTAATGGATCCAGCATTATTATTATAAGCCCAATTCATTTTTTTTGCAGGAATCTAGAGTATTAATATTCATTAGGGAACATCTTAATTACTGAGAGCATTGACTCTTCTGCTTAAGTACTGCACTGACATTCAATATCATTCTGGCCTCAGTTCAGAATGCTGCTGGTGCTAAAATGCCTTTGTATTTGGGAGCAGAAGAACTTAAAGACAGTTTCCTATGAGCACTATTTTGAGGCCCACAGTTGGGATTTGTGAGCCCAAATGTATCTACAATTTTAGTGCTCATAATGCTCACCCGATCAGGTTGCCTGGCCCACTCCGCTTTCAAATGTTTAAAGAACAGCTTTAATGTTAAATAAATTTAAAGGAAATCAGGCGTAATGCAAAGCAAACTACCAGCCCCGATAACTACTTCTACTTCTTAGAAAGCCCCTGAATGCTACATAGCTACAAAGGGTTCTTAGAGTATATAATTAATATAATTATATTAATTATAGAGTATATAATTAATATAAATATAATTATATAATTATAATTTTTATAATTATCAAATAATGAATGTAATTGATATAAAATGATTGTCTGTTTTGTCTTACCTGCCTAGTAAAGGAGTAAAGATAAATGTCTATGAAGATTCTCAGTCATCCAGGTGAAGGTTGTCCCAAAAGTGCTTTTTTTTTTTCAAGAGGCAATTGGACTTCTTGGAGGAGAAGTGAAAAGAAAAACCAGAAAGTCCAGTTTGGGAGCAGAGATAAGTTAACAAAAAAAAAGCACCAGGGGAGAACTAAGGGGTAAAAAATTAAGGAGAAACTATGAGCCAACATGGTCCCAATTTAGATTTTCTGTATATCTACAACATTGCGTTTTTGAAAAGAAATCCAGATAATTATTACAATGCATGAAAAAAAATTGAGAAAACTCTGCTCCCATCCATCCAGTGATCGTCTAGATATCATATATGTATTCCAAATATGGCAATCTTCAAACAACAGCTGTGAATTCTAGCACATTTCATGAGCCACTTTAAGCATCTGATGAAGTGAATGCAACTCATGAAAATGAGGCTTTTTTAAATAACAGCGGAGAAAAGCACTACCCAATTCCTTAGGATCAGAGGTGGTATTCAGCAGGTTCTGACCAGTTCTGGAGAACTGGTAGCAGAAATTTTGAGTAGTTTGGAATACCACCCCTGACTGGCCCTGCCCCCATCTATTCTCTGCCTCCTGAGTCCCAGCTGATTGGCTGGGTCTTCTTTTGTTGCCCTGCACAGGAGAACAGAGCTGGAAAGCAGGTTAGTGGGGTGGGGAGAGAATGAAGATTTTACAGTATCCTTCCCCTGCCACGCCCACCAAGCCACGCCCACAGAACCAGTAGTAAACATTTTTGAATCCCAACGCTGCTTAGGATGATCTGTCCATCGGTGTCCTTTAATATGCCAATTCAAGTTTGGAATCTTCTGAGTTTGGAGATCTCCTGGAAGATTTTTCCCCTTTTAGGTCTATTTTATCTTCATTATCTTTCCAGATATTATTGTAATACTGCTTCTTGTCTCTTTGACTGTTAAGGTTCTTCCTAAGATTTTGTTTTTCATGTCTTCTTTTCTTCTTGGTCATTTCTTTCAGTTGTTTTGACATTGAGTTTTCATTTTTATGTGGTTTCCCCCTCTTTGGGAATGTGTTTTTTTTTTTTTCACATTCATCCTTGTCTTCCAAAGGATAATAACACCAATTTGGCAGGGCTGTCTTAATGCATGGGCCCCATACTAATCTGTATATGTTAACCCTTCAATTCAGCGTGTATCATTTAAATACAGCAACATATTTATTACATTTTACTGCATTTTTAATTAATCGGTGTTATTTTATTAAACAACACCGTTTTGTTGGAAGTGCCAATAAAATGAATATATGTTTAATTTTATCAATCATTATATTTTTATTCCTGTGAGTAGTTGTTGTAGGGGTCCCAGTATACTGCTTTGCCCAGGGCCCATAATGCTGCTAAGACAGCCCTGCGATTTGGATATTAGTATATCTATCTCAGGACTTTGTTCAATATTACTTTTGATCTTATACAGAGTAGCCAATTTAAGCATGGGATTCTTTACCATTCCAATAGTATTTTAGCATTAGAAATGTAGGCAGGAGAACTTAAAAGATCTTAAAATTCCAAAAAAATGGAAGTCCATTTTGTTAAGGTGACCAACTTTTTTACAATGAAAAGGACACAAATAAATTGAAGAAAAAAAACCAAAGCCACTTGCACACGGCACACTCTCTCATAACAATTCTCCTGCGTGGAGCACATGCATCTCATAATCGCATCTGGTTGCACTGTACTGAGCCTTGACAAATCTTCATGTCAAATACAAATGCGACACATCACACACAACGGATCGGATCGGCATTGATCAAATACGGAGATTTACAGATTAGTCTTCAAATATCAAAAAGGAGGTCATGTAGGAGGACACTTTTTGAGAAAGGACAGAACTTACAAAAGGAGGACTGTCCTCCCTAAAGGAGGACGGTTGGTCACTTCAAATTGTTGCCCCTCTTATCTGTTTGCATTCCTTTTAGCTATTCATTTTGTCTCTGTTCCCTGCAATTCTCTCTAAATCAGATAACTCTGCCTTTAAGAGAAAACAACCACGGTCATACAAAAAATGTATGTGCTATAACTCAAACACTTCTAGATTACATGTCGTTTGGCATGCTGGGTCAGTTCCCTTTGGAATATTGCTTTCAAAAATTTCCCCTTAAATATTTTTCTACGCCTTAAAATTAAAACAACCGTAATACTGAGATTGTAATTTTAAAAGGACTAGTTTCCAAAATTTTGTTCCAAATGTTAGTCAACCTATTTCCTAAAATAGAGAGATATGATTTGTTGTATTTTAAGAAACTAATCCAGATTTTCATTTCATATCCTGCATTTAACTGTATGGCAATCCTTGGCATCCTTGCTTCAAGCAGGAAGCCATTATTCTGGAAATATGAGAAATCAGCATTCTTAGTCTCTAACAAGAGAAAATAAGGTGGCATTTTTCCTACTTGCTCAAACAGCATGAAAATAATTAAGGTCCTTCTGCTGGAAATGAGGTGCTTAGATCGCACTTAAACCCTTTCAAAGTTTGTGAGGTTACTGGATATTGCATATGGCTGCAATGTTTACGCCAACAAAACATGTGTTTATCCATATCAATTCCTTTAGCTATTTTGACTCCTGTGCAATCACAGTCTCACCGGCAACTTAGAAAGTGAAAACCAGGGAGAGAAGTTGGGAGGAGAGGAAAGTCCCTGCACATTTCATTCATGTAAGACTTTCCAAGCTGTTCTCAATGACAGCTGAGCACGGCAAAGCTAAACCCGCTTGTTCCAGCTGTCAGCATCTGAGAATCTACAGCGACAAGATATAATTGTGATGACACCATGGCAGTAGAATTGGGTCAAGCTTACGGTCACTTTTAAAAGCAGAATATCAACCATTCCTTTCTCCCTCAGTAATTTGATTTGGTGCCACTCGGAAAAAAAAAGTTAGAAACTATTAGTTTCATGTCTAGGCTGGGGATCAAAATGTGACAAGTGTTAGGAGAATCCTCCTGTGAAGATCTACTAGAATGGGACACCAACATAGAATTGAATAGAATAACAGAGATGGAAGGGATCTTGGAGGTCTTCTAGTCCAGCCCCCTGCTTAGGCAGGAAATCCTATACCACTTCAGACAAATGGTTATCCAACCTCTTCTTAAAAACTTCCAGTGTTGGAGCATTTACAACTTCTGGAGCAGAGATGGTATGCAGCAGGTTCTGACAGGTTCTGACAGGTTCTGACAGGTTCTGGAGACCTGGTAGTGGAAATTTTGAGTAGTTCAGAGAATCAGAAAATACCACCTATGACTGAACCCGCCCCAATCTATTATCTGCCTCCCAAATCCCAGCTGATTGGCCGGGTCTTCTTTTGTTGCCTTGCACAGGAGAATGGAGCTGGAAAGCAGATTAGTGGGATGGGGAGGGAATGGAGATTTTGCAGTATCCTTCCCCTGCCATGCCCACCAAGCCATGCCCCTAGAACCAGTAGTAAAAAAATTTGAATCCTGCCACTGTTCTGGAGGCAAATCGTTCCACTGGTTAACTGTTCTCACTGTCAGGAAATTTCTTCTTATTTCTAGGTTGCTTCTCTCCTTGATTATTTTCCACCCATTGCTTCTTGTCCTGTCCTCAGCTGCTTTGGAGAATAGCTAACATAATTAACAGATACCATGGGTTTCTCTAGAAATATCAAGTATATTTCACTCCAAACCATTTCCCTGCTAATCATGATGTTGGGCACCTTCCTTAATTCTGCAAGGCTTTCCTGCCTCATTGTATATGGCAATCAGACTTTCATAAGATGTTTCCAAAACAAACAATCCTCCAATTATTTCTTCTTTTTTTTAAAAAAAAAAATTTTTTTGGTTTTTAAAAACAAACATAAACAAACAGAACATAAAAACATCAAGCTATCTTCCATAGGTGTACATACAGTGTGCTGGTTGGTTTACAAATTGTTCTGTGCTTCCATTTTGTACTCTTCAATTACAATTACATTACATATAATCTCATATTGTCAATCAAAAATTAAATACCTTAGTATCATTATTAATCAATCATTTAATTATACTTTTATTCATTTTATTCATGTTTTACAAGATAACCATAATTTACTTAGCTTATTTTATAACAGTTCATATTATCATCCCAAATCTATCCTAAAATCATTTTGTAGATATAATAAGAAAGAAGTACATCTTTATATATTTATTATTTTCTAAAAGTCTACATATTTCATTACTGTACTTTATTGTCTAACCATTGATAGAAAAGATTCCAAATTTTATAAAATTGTTTATCCTCTTGTTCTCTAATTTCAAATGTCAATCTACTCATTTCAGCACATTCCAATATTTTCTTAATGATTTCCTCCTATGATGGTATTTTCTCATTTTTCCAGTTTTTAGCAAATACAATCCTAGCCGCTGTTAATACATTTACAATCAGGTATTTCAAGTCTTTACTATATATTTCAGGTAAAATTCCCAATAAAAAATATCACTGGTTTCAAGTCTATACGTTTTTTTGTCATTTTTTCCAACCACATGTGGATCTTAGTCAGTATTTTTTGCATCCGCACAAGTCCACCACATATGGTAATATGAGCCAGGTGTCTGATGACATTTCCAACATTTTTCGGATTTATTCTTGAACATTCTTGCGATTCTTGTGATCTCGGGGGAAAATGCCACCTGTAAAACATCTGATACAAATTTTCTTTACATGCTGTTGACATTATCATTTTATAATTTTGAGACTACAATTTTTGCCATTTCTCTAAATCAATCCCATATCCAAAATTCTTCCCCCTTGTCTTTTAATCTTCTCCCAGTTTAACCACGGAGACTCCCATATATAATGTCTTCTAAAGTACCCCTGTGTTTTAGTTCCTTTGTACCATAAAAAAGCATGCCACCCCAACAACAAATCATGTCCTTCTAATGTCAACAATCTAGTATTTCTTAGTGTTATCCATTCCCTAACCCACATCAGATTTGTAGCTTGGTAGTACAATTTCCAATTAGGCAAACCAAATCCTCCTCTAATTCTAGCATCTTGCAAAAGTGAAAACTTTATTCTCGCTTTCTTACGTTGCCATATATATTTCAACACAATTTTATTTAAATCTTCAAAGTAGTCTTTTCCAAGCCTAATTGGAATTGTTTGAAACAAATATAAAATTCTGGGTAATATATTCATCTTGATTGTTGAAATTCTCCCTATTGACAGTTGTAAGTTTTCCCATTTCATCAAATCTAGCGCTATCTACTGTTTAAGTTTAATATAATTATTCTCTACATCTTGCTGTACTACATCTTGCTGTCAAATACTTGATCTTATTTGTGACCTGAATTTTCAATAGGTCTGCCAGTTCTTCCTTTTGTCTTAATAGCATATTCTTTGTCAAAATCTTTGTCTTATCTTTATTTATTTTCAAACCAGCCACCTTTCCATATGTCTCTATCTTTTCTATCAATTTTGATGCTGTTTCTAAAGGGTGTTCTAAAATGAAAACCAGATCATCTGCAAATGCTTGCAGCTTAAATTCTTCCTTTTTGATTTTCATTCCTTTTATATTCTTTTCATCTCTAATATTTCTGTTTAACACTTCCAAAGTTAACACAAACAACAAAGGTGATAGTGGGCACCCTTGTCTTGTTCTTTTTCTTATATTGATAGAGTCTGTCAGTTCTCCCTCTATCATTACCTTTGCCGTCTGCTTATAGTATATAGCTTCTATTGCTTGAATAAATTTTCTAGCAAAACCCATCTGTTCCAACAGTAATAACATGAATCGCCAATTCATATTATCAAATGCCTTCTGTGCATCTAGAAATATCAGAGCCATTTGTTTTTCAGGATGTAGTATTCCAAGGTGTCCATATTGTCTTTAATTTGTCTCTTTGGCAGAAATCCATTTTGATCAGGATGGATAAAATTATTTAAATATTTTTTACGTCTTTCTGCCAACATTGAAGCAAAGATTTTGTAATCTGCATTTAGTAGAGAAATGGGTCTACAGTTCTTAATTTGTAATGGGTTGGCCTCCTCTTTTGGAATAAGTGTAATATAGGCTTCTGACCATGATTTAGGAATCTTCTTCTTTAACATAACTCCATTCATAACTTCTAGCAATGGAAGATTCAACGATTCTTCTAATGTTTTATAAAATTCTGCTGGAAGTCCATCTGGGCCTGGTGCCTTTCCATTATTTTGCTTCTTGAGTGCTTCAATTAACTCCATTATCGTTATATTGCTTTCCAACATTTTTCAGTCTCTTTAGGTATCTGAGGTAAATTAGCATTCTGTAAGTACTGCTTAACTCTTTCTTCATCAATATTCTCTTGCATATATAATTTCCCATAGAAGTCTCAAATGATTTCCTTCTTCTCTTTGCTACCATGGCAAATTTGGCCATGGTGATCTATTAATTGCAATATTTCCTTGATTCTTTCTCCTTTCTCAATTTGTTTGCTAACCATCTCCCTAGTTTGTTTGCGTCTTCAAAGTAGTTCTGTTTAGCACTTCTAATTTTCTGTGCTAATTCTTCTTTTTCTATTTGACCCATTTTGTGTTTAATTATATCCATTTTTAGCTTGATGTCCTTTTTCTGTGGCATTTTCTGTAGCTCTTTTTCAAGTCTTTTATCCTCATCCTCTAGAGCCTTAGAGGCTAGCCTCTTCATAGTATTCCTTTTCCTTGTATAGTCTATTATCAAGCCTCTAACATATGCCTTCATTGTATCCCATACATTCTGAATTGATGTATCTTCTTTTTTGTTTTCTCTAAAGAAAAAAGCCAATTCTTTCTCCATCCACTGTGTGAAGTCTTTTTTCCTTTAAAATAGTATTATTTAACATCCATCTAGATCTTCTTTTTTGTCCTTTTGTTCTTTTTTGTCCATTTAATTGTCATTGGATTGTGATCTGCCCAAGTACTTGCTTCAATATTTATTTCTTGAATGTTAGATATTAATTCTGTTGACATCCATATCATATCTATTCTGGACCATGGTAAGTGTCTATTTGAATAGAAGGTGTATTGTTTAGTTTTAGCATTTCTTTCTCTCCATGTATCTTTTAAGTTTATTTCATCTACCATTTTAAAAAAAGATTTAGGGAGAGTCTTTCTGTTTTGCTTTATTGTTTTCTGTGCTGTATAGTCCAATTTATTGTCTACAATTTCATTAAAATCTCCCATCATAACTATATTAGCATCGTCCAGTTCAATTATTTTCATATGTAATTTTTTGTAGAATACTTCTTGTTTGTCATTTGGAGAATAAATTGCAATCAGGAGTGTTTTCATATTATTGTCCATTATTTCCACCATTAGTATTCTTCCATCATCATCGGTATAGATCAATTTTGCTGGGGTGGTTTCTTTAAGATATAAAACCACTCCTCTTTTCTTACATTGGGTCAAGGAAGTAAATATTTTCTCTAATTTTGGCTGTACCAACAATTGTTCATATTGTTTTTTAATATGTACTTCTTGTAGACAAATTATATCAAATTTTAATTTCTCTAATTTATGAAAGGTTTTCCTTCTTTTAACAGCTGAGTTAAGTCCATTTATATTAATTGTAATCAATTTTTTCTCTTCCATGGTTATATTTTATAGATAGGTTTAGCAGCTCTCATAGATCTTAGTTTATGTTGTTCTTTGGCTTCCATCTTTCCATCTACTGCGCCTTCTTCTTTTTCAGTCGCCATTTGGCAGTCCTCTTGGAATTCAATTAGTGAGATCTCTTTTTCTGCCTCTTCCTCTTTCCTTCCAAAAAATTCTGTATAAAATAATTCCACTTTCTCAATTGAGTCAATTCTATGTCTCTGTTCTTGTCATGTAAACATTAAAGCTTCTGGAATCAGCCATCTATAATTCACCTCTTTTTAAAGTAGCATTTTAGTCAGGAATCAGTATTCTTTTCTCATCTCTCTCACTCTTCTGGGTATTTGTTTCAAAACCACAATCTCGTTGTCTTTGTATTTCAATGTTTTCTCTTTTGCCACTTGCAATATTTGTGTTTTAATGGCTTTCTTTGTAAATCTAATATGAACTTCTCTTGGTAAGCTATTTCTCGTCACATATCTTGTGAAAACTTGATAAACCTCATCTATTCCATCAATCATCTTCTCTTGAGTTATTTCCAAAGCTTCAGCCAGTATTTCTATCATTATCTCAGCTAGGTTTTGTCCTTTTTCTTCCTCTACGTTTTGGAATCTAAGATAAAATTCTGATCTATCCATCTCCCATCTCAACATACCACTTTTATCTTGTTCAACCACCATTAATCTATTATCAATATCTCCAATCTTCTTGTCTCTTTGTTTATCTTCTTCTTCAATTTTTTGGAATCTCTCATCATTTGTTGGATGTTCTCCACTTTTTCATTGGTTTTCCCTGTTCTCTGTTCAATGTTCTCTGTTCTTTGTTCAGTGTTCTCTGTTCTTTGTTCAATGTTCTCTATTCTCTTTTCAATATTCTCTGATCTTGCTTAAATATTTTGAATTCCTCGCATAATCATCTGCAGAGTCACTTTTTCTTGTTCTTTTTCTTACTTTAACATTGTCTGTATTGAACATTGTCCTCCAGAGGGTGGAGAGGAAGAAGTAGGAGTTGAAGAATCAGGAGCTGTAAATTTCCTACTCATTTTAAGCAATTCAAAATCTTCAGGTTCTTCTAAACCTTAATCCAATTGTGAAGTAACCAATTATAGTTCAAAATAAAAATAGTAGAAAAAAGAAGCCCAATAATAATAATAAAAAAGGAGGGGGAAAGGGAGGACAAAATTTTTTCAGGTTCTTTTATACCTTAATCCAATCAATAGTTAGATAAAGAAAAAGACTTAAGAAAAGAAAAGAAAAAAAGGAAAAGGAAAAATTCTTTAGGTTCTTCAATACCTTAATCCAATTGAAAGGTCTCAAATAGAAAAAAAGCGCATAAAAATAAACTAGAAAGGTAGATGAAAAAACAAAAATACCAGGAAAGGAAAAAATAAAGGCTTTTAAGGCTTTCCCTTTAAAATAAAAAGCAAATGTAAAGATTGGACTTCCAAACAAAAAACAAAAAACCAATACAAGCTTCAACAAAGCCAAAAACCCAAATAGTTATTACAAAAAAATAAATAAATAAAAATACAATAAAGCTGGTGAGGAGGGATAGCACAACTTAAGAAAAGTAAAAAGGACACACTGCACTTTGTTTAATTATCCAAGGCTCTTATTATAACTCTCTTCTCCAAAAACTTATCACCTTTTCTTTTCCTATAAGCTTCAACACCAGACTCCAGCTGTTGATAGAAACCCAGAAGAGCACCTGCAATAATACTCTCCCATGCTCTTCCCTCTATCTTATCAAATAGCAATATCCTTGAAAAAGAGTCTCAGTTCTTTATTTCCCGGCTTTGTCTGGTCTCAGGGAAATAGAATATTTTCAAGCCTCTAGTTGGCAGTGTTACAAAGTTTCTTTGCTCTCACTTTCCCCCTCCTTTTCCAAGCAGGATATAATAAGAATTAATAAAAAGAAAGAAAAAGATATTTTTAAAAAATGAAATAATAAAGGGAGCCTCTAGCCTAAAATATTACAAAATCAAAAAGGAGAAGAAAAAAAATAGATATAAACAAAAAAACCAGTCCAGTTTCAAAATACAAGATCATATATAGAAAATCCAGCAATGAGAAAAATAAACATTACTTTGACATTCCTGTTTAAAATAGCCACTTAATCACTTCTGTCAAAACTTTTACAGATTCTTTCTTTTCCTTAGGGTGTCCTTTCAGATCTTAGAATTAAAAAAAAAGTTCTCACCAAAGCGGCACACTCTCTCTTTCTGCTCTCTTCCGTTTCGGAGCTGTCCCAACTTCAGCAGCTTTAATGGCTGCCTCTTTGCTGCTGGCAAAAAGAGCTTCTCCTGGATCTACCAAGGACATTGTGGTATCCCTGGGATTGACAGGATGTGCTCTTCACTTTCACTGTCTCTTCGGGACAGTTTAGATCCGATAGGACCATCCAGGAGCAAAGATAACAACAGCGATCTCAGACCTCCAAGATCGCATGCCGTATCGTCGTGACGCCAGCTCCGCCCTCCTCTCATTTCTTCTTTTTTTTTTTTTCCCCCTTTCCAACAATGGTAAAGATTTTTAAGAATAGCTATTGGATATAAACAGACAATTTTCTATTCCTGAAAAGTGGGAATAGAAAATTCTAGCATAAAAGTGAAATGCAAAGATATTGGCACGTAATCTGTGCAATAAACAGGCAAGCAATGCTGATAAGTTTTACTTGGGGAGGGGGGATATGCATTCGCTCCAACTGTGCCAGTTAATCTCACAGGTCTTGTTTCCATTATGTTTTGATCGGAGTAAAATCTTGTACAGAATACAGCATTCACACTGTGCTTCTGTTCACAGCAAGAATAATTGAAGTACAACTCTCTAAATACTACATTATGGGTCTACACTATTGCCTTCAGCAATGAAAATTTAACATGATAATTCTTGCCTCCCAACCTTAATCCAACACCAGACTATTTTCCCTGTTCTCCCGAGTGTTTTTAAAAATGTGTACTGTGAATTTTCACCCAGATGCATGATTGACATTTGAAGGGTTTTTTTTTATATATTTTCTTCCATTGCTTGGTGTCCTTACATATAATGGATACAAAAGGAACTTACAATATGGTAGCAAGCAAACCAGAATGAACAGAAAGCTCAGCCACAAAGACTGATGACATATTTTTCATTTCTTCCCTACGAGTAAAATCTCCTTTGAGTTGCTTTCATGGCAACTCTACTGAATGGTTTGCCAATTGATTATGTGTCTGAATGGTCAAAAAATTGGCAACTCCAAATCTCAACCAACAAATGCTCTGCCCTACACATTGGTACAAAAAAATCAGTACATCAAATACAAACTACGCGGATATGACCTCGTTGATGATCCTCACTCTGTCAAAGATTTTGGAGTTCTCATATCAAATGACCTGAGCACCAGAGCTCACTGTAACAGCATTGCCAAAAAGGCATTAAGAATTGTAAATCTAATCTTACGAAGCTTCTCCTCCAGAAATATCAAATTGCTAACTAGAGCATACAAAATTTTTGCGAGGCCAATACTTGAATACAGCTCAACTGTCTGGTATCCGCACTGTATATTGGACATTAATACAATTGAGTGAGTCCAGAAGTATTTCATGAGAAGAATACTACACTCCTCTGCTCACAACAGAATACCCTATATCACCAGACTTGAAATGTTGGGCTTGGACAATCTTGAACTATGCCACCCACGGTTGGACTTAAGCGTAGTACACAAAATTATCTGCTACAATGTCCTACCAGTCAGTGACTACTTCAGCTTCAACCACAACTATACAAGAGCACAAAACAGATACAAACTCAATGTAAACCGTTCCAAACTTGATTTCAGAAAGTGCAACTTCAGCAACAGAGTGGTCAATGCCTGGAATGCACTACCTGACTGTTGTTACATCCTCTAACCCTCACTCCTTTAACCTCAAACTATCCACTATTGACCTCACCCCATTCCTAAGAGGTCTGTAAGGGGCATGCATAAGTATACCACCATGCCTCCTGTCCCTCTCCTATTGTCTCCATTTATTCGTACCTATTTCCTGTATTCTTACTCGTGTTTATACTTATACCCATTATCTTGTAAGTGATTGACAAATCAAATAAATAAATAAAATAAATGAATTGTCTTCTTCTGGAATTTTAATGTTGTCATTTGTTTCTTTATTTCCTAGTTCTACCTGCATTTCTGGTTTTCCCTAATAGTCCCCCCACCTTCCTGGTCCTAACTCTGATCCAAAACTTGATGCTGCAATTTCCTTACCAGTAGAGACAAAACAAATATAAAATTTGTTCAGGTAGTTCTTGAACTACAACAATTCATTTGGTGATCAATTGAACTTACAATGGCGCTGAAAAAAAGTGACTTATGACCATTTTTCATACTTATGACTGTTGCATATACATACACCCCGCTGGCCACATGATCAAAATTCAGATACTTGGCAATTGACTGTTATTAATGATTGCAGTGACCCGCCCCAGGTCATGTGATCCCCCTTTGCGACCTTCTGACAAAATCAATGGGGTAGTCAGATTCAATTAATGACCCATTTTACTCATTTAACAACTGCAATGATTCTCTTGCCAGAACTGTGGCAAGAAAGTTTGTAAAATGGGGTAAAATTCGCTTAACAACTGTCTCACTTAGCAAAAGAAATTTTGGGTTCAATTATGGTTGCAAGTCAAAGACTCCCTGTATTGAGCATCCTCAAAATATTCAAGAGATTCTGGTTTCCACAGAGAATTTTATCTTGTAATATTTTTACCACACCACGAAGTCTAAAAGATGGTCTAGTGAAAAACTACATGACTATGAAGTAGTGTTCTTCATACTTGTCTTAATTGGAAGAGGAATCCATTTGCTCCCAAAAGCACGAGGTTCAGACCAGAGGTGGTATTCAGCAGGTTCTGACCAGTTCTGGAGAACCGGTAGCAGAAATTTTGAGTAGTTTGGAGAACTGGCAAATGTCACTTCTGACAGGCGTGGGGCCCCATCTATTCTCTGCCTCCTGAGTCCCAGCTGATTGGCTGGCTCTTCTTTGGTTGCCCTGCACAGGAGAATGGAGTTGGAAAGCAAGTTAGTGGGGTGTGGAGGGAATGGGGATTTTACAGTATCCTTCCCCTGCCATGCTCATCAAGCCATACCCACCAAGACATGCCATGCCCAGAGAAGCAGTGGCAAAAAAAATAATGAATCCCACCACTGGTTGAGACATAATTTGCCTCCAAAAGATCTGGAGGGCACGGAAAAGTAGGGGAAAGCACCAAGCAGATTTTCTTTGTGGCTGCCTCAGTAGCAAAGAGGGAACTATACCTTCAAAAGGACTAAGGTCACAATCCCTAATGGCTTTCAAAAAGCCCAGGGCAGCTCAATAGATCAGATGCTATTCGCTGCTTTTAAGTTGGCTGGTACAAAAACACCATGCTATTTTACCGTGATGTTTCTATCATATTGAGGTTTCTTTTCTTTTTTCATTCTTTTTTTTTTGTTGTTGTTGTTGAGGGAAACAGGGTTGCTGAGTGGTGATTTCTCTTTTCCTCCATAAGCCGCTTGTAGTTGGATGCTGTCACAAAAAAAGTGAGATGTAATATCTAGCTGAGTTTCTAAAGATACCATACAGCTGTACCTAGGAGTAAAAAAACAGCTGAAGATGAGCAGATTAAAACATATTTTATGGCGCAGAGCTGCAGGGGAATGAATGAGCCATTTTAGCAACCATGGAAAGATCTGTGCCTTTTGGAGCAAAGGCTATGAGGAGGAATAGAAAAGACTAATGAATTGAACAGATGGAGCAAGAGAAAAGAGTATGAAAGCACCTGAAATTAAAAATATATGCTTTTTCATGGTTTGCTTCACGATATATATTTCATTGCCATCTCATTGTACTTTAATAAATAGTATTTAAAGGGTGAGATTTTAGATAGATAGATAGATAGATAGATAGATAGATAGATAGATAGATAGATAGATAGATAGATAGATAGATGGATGGATGGATGGATGGATGGATGGATGGATGGATGGATGGATGGATGGATGGATGGATGGATGGACAGATGATAGATAAATAGATAGATAAATCTCCAAACCCAAATCAGTCAAAGTGGGATGTCAAAGAACAGTGGGAACAGAGGATACAACAGAAAATGCTGTTGAAAAAGCTCAAGGAAAAAAATGTAAAAGCTCAGTTTGGTCAGAATTTAGCAAAGCTTTGTATGAATGAGTGAGATTGAGGGCAAATGGGTACATTTCCACAGACTTGATGCAAAATGGTTTCCTGGGCAGCTCTGCCCTTAGCTTAACAAAAAGTAATCATGACTAGGATCCAGCGGAACTAATGATATAAACCCAGCTCAAAATTTAAGCTCCTATATGTTACTTTCAATAGCTGAATAATAGGCAATAATGTTCCATATAATAGCGCTAATGATCTGAAAAAGAAGATGGTTAGGCTTTTCTTGGACTGGAGAGATTTCGCCACTGCAAATGAGCATATTTCTTTCAGTAAAGTTTATATTTCAGCATTTAACAACTCAAAGTTTACCAGAGTCATTGAAAACTACAGCACTTTTCTCTCTCTCAATTTTTCAAGAATAACAAGCCAAATAAATGTGTAATTGCCATTCTTTAAAAAACTGGTTTTCTTAATTCCAAATCTATGCTATAATGTACAGGGCAGATTTATCAGAAGAACAGCACAATGGTTGATGACAATGATGATGGCCATCAAGTTGATGTCAATTCTTAATGACTACATTTGTTCTGGAACAATCTGTCTGCAACTTGATTTTCTAACAGTGCACCCATTGCCACTGTAACTGAGTCTATCCATTTTGCTGCTTTTCTTACTCTTCTCTTTTCTCTCAGCTTTCCCAGGATTATAGATTTCTTCAAAATCCTAGGTGTTTGCCTAATGCAGGGGTCCCCAAACTTGGCAACTTTAAAACTTTTTGACTTCAACTCCCAGAATTCTCCAGCCAGCTGGCTGGAGAATTCTGCGAGTTGAAGTCCACAAGTCTTAAAGTTGTCAAGTTTGGAGACCTCTGGTCTAATGCATCAGAAGTGTGATAATTTGAGCCTCTCAATAGAATCTCAGATAAATATTCTGGGTTGATTTGCTTGTTTTCTTAGTTAACCATAGTATTCTTGGTAACCTTACTTCAAACGCATTAATATTCTGTCTAGACTGTTTTTTCAAAGTCCAACTTTTTCTTCCATAGAGTTTCAGAGGGAAAATGATTTGAACTGCCAACATGATTCTCATCTTTGAAGATATTGACACATCATACCATATGAATATCTTTTCTGAAGCTTACATTGCTACCGTACCTAATACTAATCTATATCATATTTCTTGCCTGCTTGTTGCTTTACTGTTGATGAATAATCCTAAAAGGCAGGAACTGTCCACCACTTCTGTACCTTCATTGCCAGTTTTAAGCCTACTTACTCTATCCATTATCATTCTTTACATTCAATTGGAGAACCATTTTTTTCATGATCCTCCTTAACTTTCATTAGTAAAGTTTCCAGATCATCTGTATATTTTCAGTTACCAGAGTACTGTCATCAGCATAGAGCAGGTAATTGATATATCTTCTTCCCATTTTAAAACCATGCTCCTCTTCTTCTAAATCAATTCCTCACGTTAAGTATATCAGTAGAATAAATAAGGGACAGCATATAGCCTAGTCTCACTCCTTTGCTGACCTTGGACTAATCTCTTTTTGTTGGATGACCATCTTAATTTCGAATGACAGTAAAATTACCTGGTCTTATTTTTCTTTCCTCTTGGAAATGATGACTGGAACCATCAGCTCCAAATGACACACAAAAAGAAATTAATAGCAATGTGTTACTATGCATATCAAAAAATGAATGATGAGAATGAGTTTAATGAGCTTCTAAGAGGAGAATGGCTATTCTTGGTTGACATGACTACTACTAATTGAAGGTGAAAGACTGAGTTGCAAACAAATGAATCAAGCAACCTTGAGATCAACAACATACAGAGGCCAACTGATGCAATGAATGCTGATGATGGTTTTAGAAACACTGGAAGACACATCATCCTCTGTTCAACATTTGTTGCTTGGTCAAGATATATGATGGAACTATGTCAAGATGCCATGATATATATATATGGAAGCACAGCAATGTCTCATTTTTCATTACAGCAATACGCAATCCAAACTGGCCAGAAATACAATAGCATTTTTAAAAAATCATCAGCCAAATAATTGGTCAGATTTAATTGCAAGGGTATTTAAATTCTGCACATTGGTTTTGAAATGATTAGCGGAGAGAGTTTTGACTCTGTAGACTAGACTCTTCTTGATATATGAAAAAAGAATGAGGCCCTTCAGGGAATTTTAACCATTTGCTGTGGTGATTTTCATCAGTTCCACCCCTTGGGAAAAATCATGCATCAAAAGGAAAACCATACTTATGGAGAAGCTTTGCCAAGTTTTAATTGAGGAGAAACATGTGACTGGGTCAGGGAGAAAGAAGACAGCCTGAGTTCTTATTGAAGGTTGGAGATTATAGAAGTGGTCTTCAGCAGGTTCTGACTAGTTCTGGAGAACCGGTAGCGGAAATTTTGAATAGTTCAGAGAACCGCCAAATACTACCTCTGACTGGTGATTTTACAGTATCCTTTCCCTGCTACGCTTACTAAGCCACGTAGTAAAAAAATTTGAATCCCACCACTGTTGGAGAAGGTAAAGTTCAGAAAAATCTAAATGATGAAATAGTATTAACTGAAGATATGGTTTTTCCAGCAAAAACTATGGAAGAATGTAGCGTTCATCTACCTTTTGACAATTCTGCAGAACTGTACTAAAAGAATTCTGTCTTGGCTATTGTCAATGAATGATGAGAAGAAGGAAAAAAACAGACTTGGGCATTTTACAGATTTGACTGTTCCTCTCCTGCTTGTGGCAGCAGTGGTGGCAGCAAAAGGGTGGCAACCACAAGGGCAATGGTGGCAGAGACCATCAGGGGACAGCAATGGGGCCGCAGTTAGGGGTAGCGAGGGAATGGCAGCAAGGGTCCGGCCATAGTCCACAACAATTCCAGTTCTCATGTGGCCCCCTGGGAAAATTAATTGTCCACCCCTGCATTAGATGCTTCCCTGTAATGATGAAAGAAAATTGTTTCTTCAATGCTGTCAGTCAAGGAGCTAACAATAATCATTCCAATAACTAAACTTTCTGTTTGGCCTTCACATACACTGGAAAAGAAGACAGGATCTCCCATCAATTTAATGAGGAACTTGGATCTTCCACGGCTTTGCGATGGAACACAGATGACTGTGGGAAAACTCCACAAGAACCTCCTGGTAGCAAAGGTAAACACTGGTGCATTCAACAATGACATTGTTATAATTCCAAAAATTACCCTCAATTTATCAGAAAGTGGAGATATCCCTTCTCAGCAAAAACAGTTTTTAATACTTTGCTGTCACTATACATAAAACACAAGGAAAAACCATCGGAAATATGCTGATTTTTCTGGAGAAACCAGTATTCCAGCATGGTCAGTTGTATGTTGCTTTAAGCCAAGAGAAAGAAATCAAAATGTTAATGTATTCTTAAAGAATGGCAAATCAACCACAAAGGTTGTCAACAAAAGGGTCCTTTGTTAAACAAAAAACCCATCTAAATTTGACTTGCTATACGTCTTTCCAATAAAATTTTAATTTTAAAACCAAAAGAATAGCCATCCGTCAATGGTTATTCAGATTCTCTGTTTAGGTAAGCAAATATCTCTAAAAAGATGACCCAACAGGTCACAGGTTGTCCGGTAACTATGAAAGTGTCTTAAATTGGCATAAAATACACATATTTGGCCTTTACAAATAATAATAGTCAAAAAAGATCAGTAAAAAGCCAATTTATACTTCAACTAATCCCACTTATCATCCTATTGGGTTATCGACAAAGTTCACAAACAGTTTTGAATTGGCATGCATTTGCTGAAATGTAATTCTTTACAACATAGTAAATTACAACTCTGACACCCAAACTACAGAGAATGAATTCATTTGTAGAACTGCAGAATCAGCTATTTTTAGAACAATTTGATTTTCGTTTGTTTGCATAAGCAAGTAGAGCCTGATTTTTATAATAGAGGCATTTTATTTTGCTACTATTTTTATATCTTTATCAATCTTAATCAGAACAGAGCTGGAAGGGACCTTGGAGGTCTTCTAGTCCAGCCCCCTGCTCAAGCAGGTGAACCTATACCATTTCAGATAAGGGGCTGTCTAGACTCTTCTTAAAAACCTCCAGTGTTGAATCACCTACAATTTCTGACGGCAACCTGTTCCCCTGCTTAATTGTCCTCACTCTTTGGAAGTTTCTCCTTCATTCCAGCTTGCTTCTCTCCTTTTGCTTTTCTAAGATCAGTAAACGGACTTATACTGTATTTGATCTCTTTCTTTTTCCACTTCCTCTCTCTTTCTCCACTTTGATGAAGAAATTTGCAATGGCAATATATGGTCTAAGTGGATTGGCTAGAAGAGATATTACATTTTGGCCCACAACATCCCTCCTACATGCCTGCCAGGAAGCAGGCAGAACTAAATTAAAATTCAGTGGAGGATTATTATTTTTTTCCTTCTCCCACCTACTCCCTGTTACAATCTGACCAGGTTCTTCCATATGCCACAATTGCTCAGCAGTGACAAAACCTCATCCAACGATGCATCAGCAGCAAAGAAAGTGCATTTAGGTTCATTTCCTGCCATGCTGAACTCAAAATGAGTTACTTAAATGATGTTCTAGCAAACTCAACATAGTGGCGATAACTAGCTGGTATATACTGCTTGAGGGAGAAAGAGAGCAAGGATTGAAGCAATTAGGCTGTATGTGGGAAATAGTGAATGGATGTGAATTTCTCCTGAGAGACAAACATCCTGATCTTAATTACATTTTAAAACAAAAAACAAAACTTGGAAGTAAGTCCCTCTGCTTTCTGCCAAAGTTATGCTTAGGAACTAGAACCTAAGACATTCATCATTTGGGCATATGCTAATTATTTTGGATGATGAAGGCAGGCTTTTGGTTTTGTTCTTCTAGCAACATAAAAAGCAATCATAGCTGTATTGGTCCATAGAGAAAAAAAGCTCCATAAAATCCATACAAATTTAGAGGTAGACATTATCCAAAAAATAAAAATCTACCCATGCAGCAAGTAATAGATTTTATGTCCAGAAGAAGAGGCGTTTAAACACTCTAAAGATGGATGCCATATTTTGAGATCCAATCTTTGTTAAGCTCTAGGTAGGACTACACAATTAGGGTTAATTGATTTGAATCGTTCTCTGGCATTGTACATATAAGATCTGTGATGTTTCTGTGTTTCTGCTTTGCTCTGGTAATTTCTGCTTTCAGATCTGGGGAGAGTTGAACTGTCTATATTAAGTTGATGTCATATTTTGATACTTAATACTACAAATGTAATGGCTTTAAACAACCTATTTTTAATAATAATTGATTTGTTCCTTCCTTCCAAACATTCTCCTTTATAGATATCTTCCTTCTCTCTATTTTTATAGTAAAATGAAGAAGACTGAGAGTTTTGTAGAACTCTAAAACTCGCAAATATTATTCAACTTGCCCAGAAGTCTCTACCCAGCCAACAATCTCATAGAAAATAAGTATAATTGGAGAGAGGAAATTCTGAGGCAGAAATGGTGAACTGAAGATGGCTCCGTTAGAAGAAAACTTGATATCGCCCACAAGTGCTCCGTACAGTTGGTCCTTGTGAGGAGACCACAAGACAGTCGTCTCCAGTGGGCTTAGAGATCTGGGAGATGAGAGAACCCATCTTAGATGCCTTTAAAAACACTGGGTTCACATACTTTCTTTTGTATTTTGGATAATACTTGCTAGCTGTTTTTCATCTATTAGGGAACTCTGGATAGACAAATTTTACAGCACCAGGTGAGTTTTGTTCGTTCTTTAGAAGTTTTAAATACAAGTTTAAGAACTTTTTTTTATAAAAATTATTGAATCAACAGTGAAAGATGATTAAAACTTTGATTTTATAAAGTTACAAATAGACTAAAGGTCCATATAAATGTGAAATAAGATTTTGGAATTAATTATAAAAATCCTTCCTTGAGAAAATATCTTTGTTTTGAATTCTTTTTTTAAAAAGTGATAATTTGGGACTTTGAAGTTTAGACACTAGAAAGAAGTAGAAGGAACTAAAGATTAAAGTTAAAGAAAAAAACTTTAATAACGGTCCATATAAATTTGAAATAAAATTTTGGAATTAATTATAAAAATCCTTTCCTAAGAAAATACTTTTGTTTTGAATTCTTTTTTTAAAAAGTGATAAATTTGGACTTTGAAGACACTAGAAGAAAGCAGAAAGATTAAAGTTTTTTAAAAAAATCTTAAATTTGACTTCCTGGGATAGGAGTTAACCTATCAGACAAGCAGAAAAATATAGGGAAATGCAGCCTTCTCAGATAACAAGTCTTGAATACTACAGAGCTTAAAGATAACTACCAAATCTTAAATCACGCCTGGAATCAACTGGCAACCAGTGCCAATCCCTCTGCAGTGAGATATATATATATATATATATATATATATATATATATATATATATATATATATATATATATATATATATATATACACACACACACACACACACACACACACTGCTCAAAAAAAATAAAGGGAACACAAAAATAAGACATCCTAGATCTGGATGAATGAAATATTCTTAGTAAATACTTTGTTCATTACATAGTTGAATGTGCTGACAACAAAATCACACAAAAATTATCAATGGAAATCAAATTTAGCAACCCATGGAGGTCTGGATTTGGAGTTACACTCAAACTTAAAGTGGAAAAAAACACTACAGGCTGATCCAACTTTGATGTAATGTCCTTCAAACAAGTCAAAATGAGGCTCAGTAGTGTGTGTGGCCTCCACGTGCCTGTATGACCTCCCTACAATGCCTGGGCATGCTCCTGATGAGGTGCCGGATGGTCTACTGTGGGATCTCCTCCCACAGCTGGACTAAAGCATCCCCCAACTCCTGGACAGTCTGTGGTGCAACGTGGTATTGGTGGATGGAGTGAGACATGATGTCCCAGATGTGCTCAATTGGATTCAGGTCTGGGGAACGGGCAGGCCAGTATATAGCATCAATGCCTTCATCTTGCAGGAACTGCTGACACACTCCAGCCACATGAGGTCTAGCATTGTCGTGCATTAGGAGGAACCCAGGGCCAACCGCACCAGCATATGGTCTCATAAGGGATCTGAGTATCTTATCTCGGTACCTAATGGCAGTCAGGCTACCTCTGGCGAGCACATGGAGGGCTGTGCGGTCCCCTAAAGAAATGCCACCCCACACCATTACTGACCCACTGCCAAACTGGTCATGCTGGAGGATGTTGCAGGCAACAGAATGTTCTCCACGGCATCTCCAGATACTGTCACGTCTGTCACATGTGCTCAGTGTGAACCTGCTTTCATCTGTGAAGAGTACAGGGCGCCAGTGGCGAATTTGCCAATCTTGGTGTTCTCTGACAAATGCCAAACATCCTGCACAGTGTTGGGCTGAAAGCACAACCCCTACCTGTGGACGTCGGGTCCTCATATCACTCTCATGGAGTCTGTTTCTGACCATTTGAGCAGCCACATGCACATTTGTGGCCCGCTGGAGGTCATTTTGCAGGGCTCTGGCAGTGCTCCTCCTGTCTCTCCTTGCACAAAGGCAGAGGTAGCCATCCTGATGCTGGTTTGTTGCCCTCCTACAGCCTCCTCCATGTCTCCTGATGTACTGGCCTGTCTCCTGGTAGCGCCTCCATTCTCTGGACACTACGATGACAGACACAGCAAATGTTCTTGCCACAGCTCGCATTGATATGCCATCCTGGATGAGCTGCACTACCTGAGCCACTTGTGTGGGTTGTAGACTCTGTCTCATGCTATCATTAGAGTGAAAGCACCGCCAGCATTCAAAACTGACCAAACCATCAGCCAGAAAGCATAGGAACTGAGAAGTGGTCTGTGGTCACCACCTGCAGAACCACTCCTTTATTGGGGGTGTCTTGCTAACTGCCTATGCTTTCTACCTGTTGTCTATTCCATTTGCACAACAGCATGTGAAATTGATTGTCAGTGTTGCTACCTAAGTGGACAGTTTGATTTCACAGAAGTGTGATTGACTTGGAGTTACATTGTGCTGTTTAAGTGTTCCCTTTATTTTTTTGAGCAGTGTATTAGCCTTAATCTGATACAATTGCCATATAGCTCATCTGCGTCTTTTGGACATCAAAGTTGCATGAGAAGGAACATCAGTCTACCTTAGCTCCGCTGGCAATCTAAAGTGTTTGATTGATGTGTTGATTTGAGTAATTTGATTGAGCCACCCATCTCACATGCACAACCCTGGACAGTTTATAATAAAATAAATAAAACATGTACAATGAAAATACAAAATCTACAGCATCTGGGATTCATAAAATCAACCATTAATGTAGCCAGGAGATGGGGATACTAGGGGCCCCAGAGGCCCCTGGCTTGGGCATGGAACTGCTTTAAAGGTTTTATGAAAGTCCAGCAGAGTTGGAGCTAATCTGATCTCTGGAAGGACAATTGTCTAGGAAAATGCAAACTGAACAAAATAAGAGAAAAGGAAATAAAACTTACGATCTGAAGCTGGCTTCAGATTCATAAAAATGCTATATAATTAATGCATATTTGCAACCATGTGTCATTTGATTCCAATTTTTTCCCCATGTCCTGACAAAACATACATATCAAGCTAAACAATGTGATGAGATGATTCGTGTTAACAATCTCCACTTTTGCAAATAAATAAGTATCAAAGAAGAATGGCAATGATGAGGTAATTTCTGTGGCATCACAAAAAATAAGCTGAACAATGAGGCTAAGAGCAACAAATGGAACCTGATTCCATCATGAAAAGATGAACAAAAAAGAATGTGCCTGATGGCTTCTATTTCACAAGACAGAAAACTAATCAAATGAAGAGTTTTCAATGAGCGTTTGAAAGAATCAGATGGAAGGAAAAGCAACTTCAGAGTGGCAGCCGCAGATTATTTTCCTGTGTGTTATTCGTCTGATATCATGTTTTCATTCTAATGCATGGAAAAATATCATTCCAGCTTTTCAGAGCACCTTCTGTTTAAATCTGTGTTCGACAAAAGTAAATGCCTCATCTCCACAAGTCATTCCTCACGATCTCTACAAGAATGACAACACTTTGAGCTGCTTAAAAAAAAAAAAAAACATGATTCAGCTCTGAATTACTTTTAAGGAAAACATTTTTGAAGAGCTGATTCTAATTTTTCTCCAGATTCTTTTTAAAGGTTCTGAAAGATTGCCCAAGGGGAACTTCCCTTTGAAAAGAAAGCATGGAATTGTCAAGCAACTCTGAAATAGCACTGGCACGAAAAAATGTTATAAAAGGGATGGGGACATCATCTTCTACATATGCTCAAAGACACTATCAAAATGCCAAACCCTCTTTAGATTTTAGTAAAACATCTCATAAATGGAACATAAAAGGCTCCACCAAGAAAGCTTTCTGCACAGTGGTGGGATTCAAAAATTTTTACTACCGGTTCTATGGGCGTGGCATGGTAGGCGTAGTGTGGCTTGGTGGGAGTGGCAGGAGAAGGATACTGCAAAATCCCATTTCCTCCCCACCCTACTAACCTGCTTTCCAGCTCCATTCTCCTGTGCAGGACAACCAGAGAAGACCCAGCCAATCAGCTCCCAATCAATGGGAGGCAGAGAATAGATGGGGGCGGGGCTAGTCGGAGGTGGGATTTGCCGGTTCTCCGAACTACTCAAAATTTCCGCTACTGGTTCTCCAGAACTGGTCAGAACCTGCTGAATACCACCTCTGTTTCTGCAACATGTTGAAGGCCAGATTCCAATGTGGGTGAGGCCAGGAGCTGCTTTGAAGAGAGATGTTTCAAAGGAGGAAGGAACCATTTTAAACCTCTACAAGGCTTATAGAACTCATTTTTACCTCCCCAAATGCAAAACTGCCTTCTTTGGGAAGACTGAGGGATACATAAAAAAAATACCGACAATTGTGTGGTTGGTACTTTCTGAGCTTGGTTGTTTGATTACAGACTTTTCATTACTTAGCTGAGTAACTTCATTGGTGTTGTAACATCCTCAGATGCTGACAGATCATGCACAATCTCTAAGATGCAGTATCTATATCTTTTTATCAATGGTGTGAAATGATAGCACAATCTTTCATGAAATGCAACCCATTCCACCCCCCCAATCATTCTATATTTAAGACCCATCAATCTCCACACATCCCATCACGAGGAACAACATCCACTGAAGCATTTATAATACTAAATATTCTTCCAAATGGAAAACACCATTAAAAATCATCACAAGCAGATACAATCTGGTATGGAAGCTTTAGCAGTACAGTTGAAGAAAGTATCTAAATACTGATTGATCACAGATAATCCTATACAAGTCATTACTAAATCCCTTGAAGTATTTAAACTACTAAAAGTAATCTTTCAAGCCACTGTAGTAGAAATACAGATTTGCGAGGCATGCTTGTTATACTTCAGTGTGGCGTAGTTTGGTGTGCAGTATGCTTCTTCTCTTCTCTTCCTTTCCCTCTTCAAAACACATCTTTAAAAAACCCCTTCTTGTTGGTCTTTCTGTTGCTTTTCAGAGATTATATAGCAAAATGGCTAACACTGAAAAGGCTTACCAAATGATGCTAGTCTAATTACAGCTTTATACTTTGTATTTTGGTGCACTGTTTCATTAGTGTTTATTTTTTTGTTTGAGGTTAAATATTAATATTCATTGGTCTTCTAACTGTGGACTAATTAGAACTTTAAATTATGAAATCTATTAAAACATCATGAAAATCCTCCTTTTTAAAAAGAGAGAGAGAGAGAGAGAGAGAGAGAGAGAGAGAGAGGGGGGGGGGGTGTTTGACCTCATTCCTGAAGCAGAGTTTAACCCAGAAGTGCCTAGCCTTGAAAATACACTGCTCAAAAAAATAAAGGGAACACTTAAACAACACAGTGTAACTCCAAGTCAATCACACTTCTGTGAAATCAAACTGTCCACTTAGATAGCAACACTTATTGACAATCAATTTCACATGTTGTGCAAATGGAATAGGCAACAGGTGGAAAGCAAAGGCAGTTACCAGGACATCCCCAGTAAAGGAGTGGTTCTGCAGGTGGTGATCACAGACCACTTCTCAGTTCCTATGCTTTCTGGCTGATGGTTTGTGTTATGTTTTGAGCATGGGAGAGAAAGAATGGAGACAAGCCTCTGAACGGTGAACTTCAGCTCTTTATTTACATTGTGACTTCCCCATTTTAACAGCAGTTAAACCCGCCTTATATAGGCAAACCCTGTAACTTTTTAACCAATAACAAGCTAGGAACGCTAGCTCTTATAACCAATAGGAACTCTCTGTTAAGGGCCAATCGGATTCCCCGGAACGGGCCAATCCGGTCTGGCCGCTTAACAGCCAATCAGAAATGCAGGGCCAGAACCCTGCACTTACTCCAAGCTCACACTTTATTAAATCTTTATGCATACACAACACCCCTTCCCCCTGGCTTCTTATTTGCAGGGCACAGTTACATAGTCCCTTAGGTAGGACGGTTCTCTTATTAGTCTCTTTGATTTCTGTTGTATCAGCTGGCTGCAATCACGCTGAGGTAGATCGTTGTTTGGCAGTGGGGCTGTTTCTGGTTCAGAGTTCACTTCTACGTCGTTGCCCACATTCTCTGCAATTCCCTGAGGTGCAACCATTTCTCCCTCCGGCTCCGCTTCCTGAGTTTCTATCAAACCATTGTTTCCTTCGAACGGGTTTCCTAGGACTTCATCTTCTTCCGTACCTCCCCCCCCCTCAGTTTGGTCATAGGGGAGTTGCGGACTGGCTGCTGGAAGGCGCGATCGTAATTGATCGATATGCCGTTTCCAAAGTTTATCATCAAGGTATTGTACAAGGTAGGATCTGGGGCCGGTTACACGTACTACTGTCGCTTCCACCCACAACGGGTCACCCGATAGGTTTTTAGCATAAACCAGGTCTCCTACCTGAAAGGTACAACAGCGCCCGCTGGATCCTAGTGGTTTCTCTGGTTCGTAAGCTGGGTGCAACCAGTCGAGGTGGGAGCGGAGCGACAGTTGCTTTCTGCAGTAAAAACACATTATAAAAGTTGATGAGGCCTAGGAATGCCTGGAGATCGGCCTTGTTTCGTGGCCTGGGAGCATTTTTGATCGCTTTTAATTTACCTTCGGAAGGGTGAATGCCCTGGCTATCAATCAGGTACCCTAAAAACTCAACACTGTCAGTGCACAATTTACATTTATTTTTCTTAACCTTAAGACTGGCTTCTTGGAATTTTCTTAGGACTAATTTTAACCGGTCCTGTAAGATTTTTTTAGTTGGGGCTGCAATTTATACATTGTCAAAATAAGGGACCACGCCCTTAATTCCTTGTAATAACCTTTCCATAAGGCTCTGAAAGATCCCCGGGGCTACACTAACTCCGAATTGCAGCCAGGTACATTTAAAGGCACCTCGGTGTGTCACAATAGTTTGGGCCTGTGCTGTTTTTTCATCTACTGGCAATTGCTGATATGCCTGAGCTAAATCCAATTTAGCGAAAACTTTCCCGCCCCCCAGGGAATGGAGGAGATGCTGCACCACTGGAACTGGATATGCGTTCTGCTGCAGGGCGTGGTTCAAAGTGGCCCGGTAGTCCCCACAAATTCAGATTGACCCGTCTGGCTTAATGGGTGTTACAATAGGGGTTTCCCAAGAGGAGTGATCGATGGGCTCCAACACCCCCTGAGCTATCAGTTTGTCGAGTTGTTCGTCGATTTTCGATTTTAAGGCAAACGGAACTCGACAGGGCTTTAGACGAATGGGAGCTATTTTTGGATCTAGGCTGAATGAAATCGGGGTCCCCTTGTATTCGCCTAAGCTGTCCGCGAAGATGTCCCTGAACTCATAGATAAGGTCTTCCTCCCAGTCACAGCCACTGACTCGGTTTACACCAGCCACTTCAATGCCGAGTGGCGCGAACCATTGGAGGGCTAGTAGGCTAGGCCTATCTCTATCGATGACCGTTAAAGGTAAGTATGCTGTGTGCTTCTTGAAGGAGACTTGGACTTGGCAGGACCCGACGATGGGGATTCGATTCCCTTGGTAGTCCTTGAGGATGAGGCGTTGGAAGCGGAGATCTTCGCGTTGAATTGTGGGGATGAGTTGCTTGAGTGTCTTCCACGACACCATCGAGAGGGATGATCCCAAGTCGACCTCCATGTGGCAAGGCTGGTTCTCGATGGCTACCGTGACTCAGATTTTCTTAGTTTCCAAGGCTGAGGCGTGACCGATAGTGATAGTATGGTGAGCCTCTTCTCTCTGCAAAGCTCGATTTCTCTAGGAGTGGTTTACTGGCTTTCGCCGTACAGGACGGTTTCCTGTCGATTGGCGATAGGTAGTCCCTTTTGAGGCCTGGCTGGGTACTGGCAAGCTGCGGCAGACCCGTCCTATGTGGCCTCGTTTTCCGCACTCATGGCAGAGTGCGTCGCGGAATTTGCATTCGGACCTGGCATGGTTGGCTCCACAGCCAGTGCAAGGGCGTAAGGGCTTAGAGTGAGGCTCCCGGTCGGACCGCAGTCGATGGACCCCTTCTTTGTCGCTGTCTGATGACGAAGAGAGGTCCTCGTGGTGCGTCATTATAAGTTGTCCTTCCGACTTGGATAAAATGTCGCTTGTCGGTGTAGGTACCGGAGTGCGGTTTCGGCGTAATTGTGCAGCCAACTTCCTGGTTGCTTCTGCTGCAGTAGCATCGGCGATGGCGTCAGCAAGGCTGATGTCGCCTTTTGCCATCAGCTTGCTTTGGACGCCTGATGCATCTAGTCCCAGAACTATGCGATCTCTTAGTGCTTCTTCCTAATTGGCGAATCCGCAGAGGCCTCCCAAATTTCGGAGGTCTGCTATGAAGTCGGCCACGCTTTCTCCCTTTTGTTGGCTCCTCTGATAAAACTCGTGGCGTCTCACGAGCGTAGGCACGGTCGGGGCGTAGTGATCTCGTAGGAGAGGTTCGAGGTCGTCCCAATCCATAGCTTTCACTTCTCGAGGTTTGGCTAGTGCTTTAGCCATCTTAAATACGGTTGGACCGCAATGTGTTAGGAACACCGCCTGTTTCTTTCCTGGTGTGGCGTCCTTTAAGTTGTTGGTTTCTAAGAACATTTGGAAGCGATCCATGTAGGACTCCCAGTCCTCCTGTGTTGGATCGAACAGAGCAGGTGGTACGATGCCGCCGGACATGGTTCCGTTGTTGGCATCATCTGTCACGTGCTCGGTGTTCTTCGAAGTTTCGTTGCTTCAGATGTCTCCAAATCCCATCCTCCTCGCCAGTGTTATGTTTTGAGCATGGGCGAGAAAGAATGGAGACAAGCCTATGAAAGGTGAACTTCAGCTCTTTATTTACATTGTGACTTCCCCATTTTAACAGCAGTTAAACCCGCCTTATATAGGCAAACCCTGTAACTTTTTAACCAATAACGAGCTAGGAACACTAGCTCTTATAACCAAGAGGAACTCTCTGTTAAGGGCCAATCGGATTCCCCGGAACGGGCCAATCCGGTTCGGCCGCTTAACAGCCAAACAGAAGTGCAGGGCCCCAGAACCCTGCATTTACGCCAAGCTCACACTTTATTAATCTTATTGCATACACAACAGTTTGGTCACTTTTGAACGTTGGCGGTGCTTTCACTCTAGTGGTAGCAGGAGACGGAGTCTACAACCCACACAAGTGGCTCAGGTAGTGCAGCTCATCCAGGATGGCACATCAATGCGAGCTGTGGCAAGAAGGTTTTCTGTGTCTGTCAGCATAGTGTCCAGAGCATGGAGGCGCTACCAGGAGACAGGCCAGTACATCAGGAGACGTGGAGGAGGCCATAGGAGGGCAACAACCCAGCATCAGGACTGCTAGCTCTGCCTTTGTGCAAGGAGGGACAGGAGGAGCACTGCCAGAGCCCTGCAAAATGACCTCCAGCGGGCCACAAATTTGCATGTGTCTGCTCAAACAGTCAGAAACAGACTCCATGAGGGTGGTATGAGGACCCGACATCCACAGGTGGGGGTTGTGCTTACAGCCCAACACCGTGCAGGACATTGGGCATTTGCCAGAGAACACCAAGATTGACAAATTCGCCACTGGCGCCCTGTGCTCTTCACAGATGAAAGCAGGTTCACACTGAGCACATATGACAGACATGACAGGGTGTGGAGATGCTGTGGAGAACATTCTGCTGCCTGAAACATCCTCCAGCAGGACCGGTTTGGCAGTGGGTCAGTAATGGTTTGGGGTGGCATTTCTTTAGGGGGCCGCACAGCCCTCCATGTGCTCACCGGAGGTAGCCTGACTGCAATTAGGTACAGAGATGAGATCCTCAGACCCCTTGTGAGACCATATGCTGGTGTGGTTGGCCCTGAGTTCCTCCTAATGCAAGACAATGCTAGACCTAATGTGGCTGGAGTGTGTCAGCAGTTCCTGCAAGATGAAGGCATTGATGCTATGGACTGGCCCTCCTGTTCCCCAGACCTGAATCAAATTGAGCACATCTGGGACATCATGTCTCGCTCCATCCACCAATGCCACGTTACACCACAGATTGTCGGGGAGTTGGGGATGCTTTAGTCCAGATATGGGAGGAGATCCCTCAGTAGACCATCTGGCACCTCATCAGGAGCATGCCCAGGTCGTATAGGCACGTGGAAGCCACACACACTACTGAGCCTCATTTTGACTTGTTTTAAGGACATTAGTTGGATCAGCCTGTGGTGTTTTTTTCCACTTTAATTTTGAGTGTAACTCCATATCCAGACCTCCATGGGTTACTAAATTTGATTTCCATTGATAATTTTTGTGTGATTTTGTTGTCAGCACATTCAACTATGTAATGAACAAAGTATTTACTAAGAATATTTCATTCATCCAGATCTAGGATGTCTTATTTTTGTGTTCCCTTTATTTTTTTGAGCAGTGTATATAACCCTGAGAGTTACTGGCAGGACCAGATGAGGGATTAAGGACTAAATATGTGCAGATGCCTGCAAACCAGAGGTTGTATTCATCAGGTTCTGACCAGTTCTGGCAAACCGGTAGCGGAAATTTTGACTAGAGATTTTACAGTATCCTTCCCCTGCCACACCCACCAAGCCACGCCCACAGAACTGATAGTAAAAAAAATGAATTCCACCACTGCTGCAGTCTTCTCCATACTATTTTGCCAGCATGGAAATCTATAAGTCAATAGGCCTGTTTCCGTCTGATTTTAGGAACAGAGAAACAATTTTCTTAATCAGCATAGCTGCTTGGTGGGCTAGAGGGATGATAATGCAGAGGAAAGCAGCCTTAAAAAACCCCTATTCTTCACAGCTCACCCCCAACTAACCAGAGGAAAGATCTTTAAGGGCCACACATGAGCAAAAATCTGGGCAACCTAATTTAACAGGAGGATATACTAAAGGGAGTATAGATTATATATGAGTAGACATGCACAGAATTGGGTTTAAATAAAACATCACTCTGTGCTAGTACATTTCATTTTTACAAACTTTAATGAAGAATGTTAAACATGACTGTCCTGGTACATTCAACAGTAGATCTGTTTTAAAAATATTCTAAACGAAACATTTCAAAATCCATTAACCATAATCCAAAGAGCCATTATAGTTAGTCTTGTAAACTCTTCTGTTCAGGGCCTTATCCTCTCACTCTTTAAAGCCAATATAGAATAGAATAGAATAGAATAGAATAGAATAGAATAGAATAGAATAGAATAGAATAGAATAGAATAGAATAGAACAGAACAGAACAGAATAGAATACTTTATTGGCCAAGTGTGATTGGACACACAAGAAATTTGTCTTGGTGAAAATACTCTCAGTATACATAAAAGAAAAGATACATTCATCAAGAGTCGAGAATCATAAGGTATGACACTTAATGATATCAATGTAAACTACGTCATGGAGCAAATATTGCAAAATATCAATGCAGCACACCAAATTAATGTAACAGGTTCCTTGTTTTCATCAGGGGAAGTATATCTCAAGGCACATCTACTTTCCATATAAGCCTCATCCATTTCCAGATAAGCCGGTTGAGAATTATGGCAAATCCAACTATATTTATATTCAGAAATGCTCACTACCCACTCCCCCACACACATGTCTTTTTGGTTCCAACCTCTCTGTCCCAAAGAATTAATTTATGGAAAGTGGAAATAGATTTTGGTCTATTGTTCATCAAATGCTTAGGAAAAAGAATAATTCACTGGCTCCTACTGGCACCTTTATAAGATTTTAATAGCTCCCCTGCATTTTAACAAGGATGAGTATCACACATTCTGAGTAACATTTGTAAATTGAGAGATGGGAAAAGAAAATACAATTCTGTCCATTCATCCTTCAAACAAATGAATGCAAATTATATGTATGCAGAGGAGATATTCAATTATGCCAATTTAAATGCTAGCTATTGCAAACCCTTTATAAATGGTACCCTAATTGTAGAATTATTGTTATGCTTAAAAATAGGGAAGAAATGACAAATTCCATATCTTTTTGCAAGTGGACCAACCATGCAGGGAGAACTTTGATCAAGATGGAACTATGGCACCAGAATGGTGCTTATGTTACATCTATTTGGGGAGAAGAAATAAAACCTGTTCATGTCCTATTGGGTAGCAGAATAACAGAATTGGAAGGGAACTTGGAGTTCTTCTAGTTCAACCCCCCTACTCAAGCAAGGGAACCTATACCATTTTAGACAAGTGGCTGTCCAATCTCTTCTTTAAAATCCCCAGTGTTGGAGCACTCACAACTCATTCCACTGATGAATTATTCTCACTGTCAGGAAATTTCTCCTTAATTCTATGCTGCTTCTCTCCTTTTACAAGTTTCTATCCATAGTTTCTTCTCTTGCCTTCTTGTGCTTTGGAAAATAGTTTGACCCTCTTCTTCTCTGTGGCAACCCCTCAAATATTGGAACACTGCTATCATGTCACCCCTAATCTTTCTTTTCACTAGACTATAGACATACCCATTTCCTGCAACCATTCTTCATATGTTTTAGCCTGCAGTCCACCAATCATCTTTTTCTACACTCTTTTCGGAGTCTCAACATCTTTTTTTATATTGTGGTGACCAAAAACTGGATGAAGTATCCCAAATGTGAGCTTACCACACTTAATAGGCATGATTCTGTATAGGACAGTTGCCTGTCTTCTGAATTAAAGAATCCATGACAATCCCCTAAACATTAAAATGTGAGCAGAGAAACCAGACTTAAAGAGTTTCATAGATCAGGTGAAATGCCAGGGAAAAAAAGAGGTGACGATGCAGAATCTTTGAAAGTCCATTTCATTAGGATGGGGTTTCTATGATTTCCTCAAACGTTGTTCTCTTAGCTTGCTTAACCCGAGGGCTAATGGCAATTAGACAGAACTGAAAGGTCCAGCTGTTCTTTGTGTGTCATATTTTGCCTCTTCTCTTTCCTATACAGACTAGCTTTTTCTTATCGGGAGGACATTGAACTTCATGTATCACAGTAAACTGTATTTTGTTCAGTCTTGACCAATGAATACAACATTCAAAGTCAAACTGATATTCAGCCACATAATGCCTTAGTGCAGCATGTAAAGTCAACCACTGTAATTCATAAAGTGTATGGTTTACATATTATGTGAACCCAGCCTAACAATGGAAAGTGATGAAGGTGTTGAATTCTGAACTTCTGCTTAGATACCATCCATCTTAAGGAAGCTAAAAAATCTCAGTGCATGTTATATAACTAGTCAGAACATTTTAAGATACACCATGTGGATTTTCTGGAATCATTTCTGGTTATTGCATGGTTGGGTTGTTGTTCTTGTTGTTGTTGTTGTTGTTGATGATGATGATGATGATGATGATGATATGATTCAGTCAAGTCTGATTCTTGGTGATTGTATGGGCCAGGTCTCTCTACATTTTCTGATTTTGCACTATTTCTTTTGCATTGTTCTATGCTCTGGCTGGTATCAGCTTTGATGGCATTTAGCCACCATGTTCTTTGATGGCCTGGTTTCCTTTTACCACTAACTCTTCCAAACATAATTGTTTTGTCCAATGAAAAATCATCAGAGAAAGGTTGGATTTATACATTATACTAACAGTTCTAAATTTTCTTCTCTATGTTAAGAACTATATCATTATCAAATCATCTATGACCTCCATGTAAGACAATAATACAAAACCTATAGAAACCATATGTATTATTCCCTCTTGAAATCCAAAAGTCATTAAACTAAGTAACAATGTAGGGCTTATTTTGTTATATCATCAAATGTATTATCTGAAATATTCTAAAATATTTAATATACATGTATTTTGTTTTGCTTTTTGGTCCAGGAATCACTAAAAAACTTTCATTGACTACCAGAAGTCACCAGGTTTCCAGCAACTCATCAACTAATTTGTCTGAATTGTGACTAATACTGTGTATCAACCAGGACATTACAGTTTGTCCAAAAAACTGTGATTAAAATGTTTTTATAACTTAACATGAACTCAGCCAACAGTTGTGTCTTAAGTACTTGCATGATAGGTTTAATGCAGGTATTTGACAAGTTCTACAGTAAGAAAAAGAAATGTTGTTGTTGTTATTGTTGTTGTTGTTGTTGTTGTTGTTGTTGTTGTTGCACAAGAAGACTGCACAAACTGACTAGCAGCAGCAGCATGACAAAGTAGCAACAATGGTGCATTGGAAGATCCGCAAGAAATATCATTTGCCTGTAAGCAAGAATTGGTGGAACCATAAAATAGAAAAAGTCACAGAAAATGAAAAGTTAAATTACTCTGAGACTTCAGAATCCAGACAGACAGGCACCTGCCACATAACACGCTGGACTTAACACCTGTCAATAAGAAAGACAAAAAAGTCTGGATAGTGGATGTGGTAGTGCCTGGAGACAGCAGAAGAGAAAAGAAAGAACTGGAGAAGATAACAAGATACAAAGACCTACAAATAGAAATACAACGACTATGGCAAAGGCAAGCAAGGGTAGTGCCAATAGTAACAGGCACCTTGGATCCAGTCCCAAAACAGATGGAGCACCACTTGAACACCATATTTGCCATCGGTCAATTGCAGAAGGCAGCTTTATTTGGAACAGCTTCCATCCTGCAGCAATATTTGTAACACCATCAAACATCCAGATTTGTCTATCCCAGGTCAGTAAAATTTTGTTGGGGCCATATGCAAATAATGCTTCTGTGTCGTAAATTGCAGATAGATAGATAGATAGATAGATAGATAGATAGATAGATAGATAGATAGATAGATAGATAGAAGATAGATAGATAGATAGATAGATAGATAGATAGATAGATAGATAGATAGATAGACAGGCTGCTGGAGCTTCTCAGGGGTTCAGGAGAGCCCTAGCTAAGATTCTGTGCAGTTCGGAAAACCCCCAAGTCTCACTCCTGGCTGGCTCAACCACTCCTCCCCTCCCAGGAGTCCCCACATGGCCTGTTTTGGTTGCAGGTAAGAACAGGGTGTACACGGAGGCTCAAGGAGGGCAAAAAATGCCCTTCTTGGGCACTGGAAGCTCTCTGGAAGCCAGAAACAGGTCCATTTCTGGCCTCCAAAAAGTTTAGGAAGTCCAGAAATGGACCCATTTCTGTCTTCCAGAGAACCTCCAGAGCCCGAGGAGGGCGTTTTCACCCACACAGAGGCTTGAGGAAAGCCCAGGTCCTTGATCTGGACTCAATAGGTAGACAAAAATGCCAAACCCAGTCTGAACATTTGGCTGATTGTGTGAATAATAATAATAATAACAACAACAACAAAGAGCAAAGGGTGGTCGAGGTCTCCTACAAGTAAAGCAGACTGTAGAAGAAGAAAGACATGGGTTGAATGACTACATCCAAAAAGTGAAGAGCCAATGATTAAGGGAATACATAAAGGAGGCCTTTTGAAGACAACCAAGTCAACAGCTGAATACAAAAAGGAAGTAATTGAGAAGCGAATTGAAATTTGGAAAAGCAAAGCTATGCATGGCCAATATCTAAAAATTATTGAAGGCAAAACTGACCAAAAGCTCACTTGGAATTGGCTAAAATCTGGAATACTGAAAAAAGAAACTGAAGGCTTTATTTTGGCTGCTCAAGAACAAGCCTTAGCCACAAATTTCATGAAGGCAAAGATTCAGCATGTCACCACCAACAGCAAATGCTGCCTCTGTAATGAGAAAGATGAAACAGTTGATCATTTAATCAGTGGGTGCAGCAAAATTTCACAAATTGACTGTCTAGAATGCCATAACCGAGTTGCTAAAATCATTCACTGCAAACTATGCCAAAAGTTTGGATTTGAGTATGGTAAAACTACTGGGAGCATCAGGCTGAGAAGGTTCTGGAGAATGAAAAAGTCAAGATCTTGTGGGACTTTAGAATTCAGACAGACAGGCATTTGGCCCACAATACACCTGACATAACAATAGTTGAGAAGAAAAGGGTTTGGTTCATTGACATTGCAATACCTGGTGGTGCATGAATTGTAGCCACGCAACAAGAAAAAAATCACAAAGTATCAGGACTTACAAATTGAAGTTGAGCAACTTTGGAAAAAGAAATCGTGTGTTATCCCACTTGTAATTGGAGCCCTTGGAGCAATACCTAAAGGGAAATCCTGAATTTATCAGACTTGAATACCCTGATTCTACAAAAAGCCACCCTACTTGGAACAGCTTATATCCTCCGATGCTACCTGAATCTCACTAAATAATAATAATAATAATAATAATAATAATAATAATAATAATAATAATAATAATAATAATAATAATAATAGCCTTTATTGTCATTGTATATCATGTATACAATGAAACCATTCAGTTACATAGTACTATCAAAAAAAAATACTTCTCAGATTCACTATACAAACCATCTGTATTTTGCAGCACACCATTCTGTTAGAACAGTAAATTGGGTGGCATCGTTTAATAACACGCACATTCGATAAATGAGAGTGTTTCAGGTTGATGTATTCCATCCACAAAGTCCCACATTGCACCAGATAACTAATTTTGACTATTGTTTCAGCACAATAAAGGTTATTAAGGTATTAAATTGCCTTTCTTATAATTCCACAGAGCTTTCCCTATGACCTTTACAGGAGTTTTGAGATGTACACATATGCAGAATAAATAAAATAATCTCTGAGAAAATTCATGGAGCACACCTGGCCTTTCAAAACAGCACCACTAATTTTAATCAGATTTGTATAATGTTAACCTCTGCACTGACCTTTGTCTGCTTTAGTAAACATTCATAAACATAGGAGAAAGCGAGATATAATCTTTAAAGTAAAAATATTTTAAGCACGTTGTGTCGGCTATGGTGCCGATGCAGCAGAGATTCCATTCCCTTGATAGGTCTGCCTTAGGTTAGATGAGGTCTGATGCTATGGGTATCGGATCAGAAGTCATTGCTCTGCTAATAAAATCAATATTTCTCTGGTGACATACCTTTTGACTTGAGTTTTCACTCCACAGCAGCACTTCAGCTGCTTAATCTATAATGACAACATTCTGTCAAAAACATCAGGTTTCTTTACAGTATTACAGACCAAATGATGAGGATTTACAAGGCCACCAGTCAGTGACAGGTGCCTCATTCAGATAGCAAATCAGGAAGAATGGCAGACTTCGGCCAGGCTTCATTCACCACCCCCCTGAATTATCTCCCAGGACAACTGACTGTTTCAGTAGCTGACTCTTCAGTAACTGACTCTTCAAGCTGCTTACAACCAGCTTTGTGAGTTGAGGACATTTTATACTTTAAGAGTATCTGACAGGTACATCCCAATCACAGATACTATGAGCAAATGGACTATTCCCAAAATGGGGGTGATTCGTGGGTGATTCTGCTTTCCATCCTTCTGAGGTTGGTAAAATGAGGACCCAGATTGTTGGGGGCAAAATGCAAGTAATGCTTCTGCATCGTAAACTGCAAATAGATAGATAGATAGATAGATAGATAGATAGATAGATAGATAGATAGATAGATAGAATTCTTTATTGGTCAAGTGTGATTAGACACACAAGGTATCTGTTTTGGGGCATATGCTCTCAGTGTACATAAAAAGAAAAGATACATTCATCAAGAATCATAAGGTACAACACTTAATAATAGCCATAGGGTACACTAAGCAATCAAATCATACTAGGGAACAGTCAATAAAAATTGTTAGGATACAAGAACAAAGTTACAGGCATAAAATCATAAGTGGGAGGAGATGAGTAAAAGGAAGGAGGGGAGGATGGATAGTAATAGTAATAGTAGTGCAAACTTTGTAAATAGTTGGACAGTGTTGAGGGAATTATTTGTTCAGCAGAGTGATGGCTTTGGGGGAAAACTGTCCTTGTGTCTAGTTATTCTGGTGTGCAGTGCTCATTTTGAGGGTAGGAGTTGAAACAGTTTATGTCCAGGATGTGAGGTGTCTGTAAAGATGATAGATGGATGTGACTGAATGGATGGAGAGAGAGAGAGACAGACAGACAGACAGACAGACAGACCTACCTACTCATACGATGTTTACTAGGCTTATATCCCAACTTTTTTTCAGGAGCTTAAGATGGTATCCTGTTTGCCACCCTGTGAAGTAGATAGGACTGAAAGAGAATGATTGGCTCATAGTTACCTGAGCAGTTTCTGTGAGCATGAATGCACTTGAGCCAGGGTCTTGCCCAACCATTTTTACTGGTTATTATATAGGGCAATGGTTCTCAATCTGTGGTCCATGGACCCCTGGGGAGGGGCCATGATGCCATCACAGTGGGTTCATGAAGTCTTGAAGAAATGGTACAATTTAACTCTTGAGTTAAATCTTCGTGGACTGTGACCATGCTCCATGACCACAAAAGGTAATTATAGAGGGACCATGGTGAAGAAAACCAGTTAGTAACATGATTGTTGAGAACCACTGATATAGAGGAAATGTCTGGGTTCCAACAGATGCCCTCACGTTGCCAGGAAACATATAAAATGTTTGCAATCTGTTCCAGAGTCAATCTCTAGACGTGTCTTTGCTGTGCTCTTGTCCCAGTTTATACCAATAATAAATTTTATTTCTGTGTACTCTTTCTGGTGTATATTTCTGTATATAATAACTGACTGGCAGAAATTGATTAAGTCTTTCTCTTGCTTCATTATGTTCCAACTTTGGCATTTCAGTCTCCAGTAATGGGGAACACATCTTGCTTGCATGTCACGTTGATTTCAGATTGAACTTGATCATAAAACTCTTCAGTCTCTTCTTCTACATCAGAGGATGAAGTGTAAATTTTGATAATCATGATATCAAAGAGTTGAATTGGCATTATTTGATCACCGATTCCATTGTATCCAAATAATGCCTTTGTTCAGTGGTGGGATTCAAAAAAATTTACCACCGGTTCTGTAGGTGTTGCTTGGTGGGCGTGGCATGGCTTGGTGGTGTGGCTTGGTGGACATGGCAGGGGAAGGATACTGTAAAATCTCCATTCCCTCTTGACTCCTGGGGTAAGGTACCACTTGTTCTCCGAACTACTCAAAATTTCTGCTACTGGTTCTCCAGAAATGGTCAGAACCTGCTGAATACCATCTCTGCCTTCAGTATATCTTTCAGAATTATGAAAGCAATCCCATTTCTTCTTTACTTTTGCTATCCTGAGTAGCAAATACAGGTAGTCCTTGACTTATGACCACAAGTGAGCCCAAAGTTTATGTTGCTGAGACATTTGTTAAGTGAGTTTTGCCCTATTTTATGACCTTTCTTGCCACATGGTTAAGCGAATCACTGCAGTTATTAAATTAGTAACCTGGTTGTTAAGTGAATCTGGCTTCCCCATTTGTCAGAAGGTCTCAAAAGCTGATCACATGATTCTGGGATACTGCAACCATCATTAATATGAATCAGATAACAGATAACTGATAATCAGAGTTGGAAGGGACCTTGTAGGTCATCTAGTCCAACCCCCTGCCCAAGAGGGAGACCCTACACCATTTCTGACAAATAGCAGTCTTCCTGAAAGACTCAAGTGATGATGCTCCCACAACTTCCGAGGGCAAGCTGTTCCCTTGGTTGATTGTTCTCACTGTCAGAAAATTTCTCCTTATTTCCAGGTTAAATCTTTCCTTGTTCAGTTTCCATCCATTATTCCTTGTCTGGCCTTCGGGTGCTTTAGAAAATAGCTTGACCCCTTCCCCTCTGTGGCAGCCCCTCAAATATTGGAAGACTGCTATCATGTATCCCCTAGTCCTTCTCTTCACTAGACTATAAGACTATAACATAAGGCAAGTGTTCTGTGTGCCAAAAGCCTACCGTTAATGCTAAGCCAAAATGAACTAGTTGAGGTGATGCCTAAATTATACATTAAAGAGAGAGTATGGTTAATATATGTGCATGGAGTTGAAATTTTCATTTTTCATGGCTTTCACTTTTCATGGATTTATAGTCAGTGTGGGAAAGTCCTAGGAGCAGGTGCTTAAAATGAGACTGGCTCCACAGGAAAGGAATCTTATTGTGTTTTCCATATTCTGGCTTAACAACAGCCAGATTCTAACCAACGGGAAGCTATTTCCGTTTGTTTGTTTGTTTGTTTGTTTGTTTGTGTTTGTGAGACAAACAGTTTCTCAAATTACCAAGATAAAGGAAACTGAATCCAATCTCATCTCACATCACTGGTTTCCATTGCAGGAGAACTTGCCACATTTCTAGCCCCAAGGAATTCTTAATATTCAGCAAATGTTAACACAACAAAATGACCAATTATTGGTATTTGTATTTAAAAGAGATCATTAGTAATAAGCTGACCTCAATTTTATTTTATTTTTTGAAACTCTGGGAACCTTACGTGGACTTTTTGCAAACATAAGAAAAAATGAAATGATGATATGTCGGTTTAGGATTGAAAAAAACTGTAGATCAAGTGAGGGCTGAATAGATTTGTAAGAAAAGGATGGAAGTCAATATATTGCATAACTTTTTTTCTTTTCTTTTATCTTTTTCTCTCTCTATTTTTCTTTCTATTCTTTCTTTTTCCTTTTAGTTTTTCTTTATCTTTTACTTTATATACAATTCTCAATATAAATAAATGAAAAAATAATATGCTAACCTTCTCGTACATTTACAAAAGAATAAAATTGACAAGGGAAGAAGAAATAATAACATGCTACCCTTCTTAGATATCCTTATCAGCAGAGGCATTAAAGGCAAATTAGAAAGACAAGTCTATCATAATATTACCCAAACCAACCAAGTGCTGCACGATCAAGAGAAGCTGTGTAACAATATTACTTAGATGAGCACAAAAACACTGCAACAACCTTGGACTTCAGCAAAAGTAAACAATACCAAGGACCCCATTTACAACATATCCCAATGAAATAGATATCCACGAAACTTCATAAAATAGTGCTCAGCTACTCAACCCAATATAGCACAACCAACACAAGCTGTGAAAAGAATAACACTGCCATACATCCAAAACATCTCAGAAGCCACCCACAATTACAATCACGTGGCATCATTGTAGCACAAAAACCAATTAAAGCTTCCAAAACATCCTAATTAAACCAAAAGACCTAGCAGACCTAGAAGAGAAAATATGAATCATCAATAATATAGAGTGAAAGGATTGTAACAACCACTATGTAGAACAAACAGGCTGAAGACTATCCATGAACAGTATCCAATAGTCAGAAGATATGTTGAAAACTTCTTAATTCCATAACATGTGGACAGATTTAACCACAGTGCCAGAATCATCAGCCTGGTGCCTTTCTGGTGTCCTGCCATCAAAACAGAAGGGGAAGGGGAAGCATTTGGGACAATCCATACCTGTGTATCTAATGGTGGGAAATGGGAGGGGGAAATAAGGTCAGAGCTGTTTCACCAGTTACCCAGGGCATCTTCAAGCCACTTGCCCTGGGTGTGAAATTCCAGGAACCTAAACAACCCAGAGTTTCCCACAACATAGCAGCAATCCCAGATTGGATGGTAATGGACTGGATATAGGGAGACGAGGGATTGGGAACGTTGGGTTTGGCTCTTTGTATCAGTGAATGGGAACTTCAGATTCCGCCTCACCTTCCTGCAACCAACATATTTAGTAAAATTTAATTTCACTTCAATCAATTGGAGTCGAGTGTCTGCTTTCCTAAATGATTGTTTTGGGGCAGGTCTGACACACAGTTTCAACTGGGAAACTCTCCAAAACCAAGCCAAGTCCCCAAACCCTAGAGAATTCCTGGAAGCCTTGCACTCAAGACAAATCAGCCATCAACAAACGCATAGAGATAAATATCATGTGCATGCCATTCAAAAGAAACAACAATCAAAATCAAAAAGGAAACAAAAAGATCAAAACACTTCCTTACCAGTGATCAACACCTAGACAAGCAGAGATGAAAAATCAAGATTAACACTAAACCAACAATCAAGTTTTTTTTTTTTAAAAAAAAAAAAACCTCACTCAAGGAACTCCCAATTCAGGCAAACAAGTTAATAGTAAACAACAGTCTAATTAAGGAACTACCTAGAACACTCTCACCAACATTGAGAGTGCAAGCTCTTGAGTAAATCCTACTCTCTTCTAGTACTGACAATGTTGTCTAATTTGGTAATAAAACATTTGCAAGCACACAATCAAGCGCAGAGAGCATGAAGAACCCCACAGTTCAGCCCTTACAAATATTCTATTCTGTCAGTACCTTCTCACATACCAAAATGAAAAGTATTAGTATTTTTTATTTTAGAAAAGAAGTCAATTCTTCAAGTCTAAAGACAAAAGAAAGTCAAAAATACTTCAGTGAAAAATATTTTTAGCATTTGTTTAAGCTAAGGCTATTTTAATACCAAGCAGCTAGGAAACATTTTATATGTAACAAAAAATGAAGCTAAAAAGAGTGAGTTGGGACTGAATGAGTGTTGGTTCTTACCTGATACGCCTCTTCTCGTGGAACTGCGTAGAGCATCCAGAGAGTGGGAGGTGCTTCAGTCTTCACTTCTCACAGGCTGAGCTGAAATTGAGGAACGCCTTCCTCCTCCACGTGACTCCTCCACGCGTTCCTCCCAGTTTTATCGAAGACGAGAGGACAAAAAAACCCCTCTATTCTTAAGTATTAAACAACATGAACTACAACATTAGAAATCATTGGCCGAAACAGGTTTTCCCCCTTCACAGATGGACCAACAGGGTGGAGCTGAATGCTCTACGCAGTTCCACGAGAAGAGGCGTATCAGGTAAGAACCAACGCCCATTCTCCGTAGAACTGCTGCAAGCATCCAGAGAGTGGGACATACCAAAGCCAGTGTGTCCTACGGGTGGGAGTCTGTCTGGATTGGAACTTCCTCAGGATCTCTAACCACTTGCTGCAAAACTCGCCTGCCAAAAGATGCTTCAGCTGAGGCGTAAACATCAATCTTATAATGTCTTATAAAGGGAGATGGGGAAGTCCAGGTGGCCGGCCGGCAAATATCAAGAATAGACGCCTGAGTAGCCCAGGCTGCCGAGGTAGCTGCACTTCTGGTGGAGTGAGCGGTAACCCCACTGGGAACTGGAATAGCTTAAACTAAATAGGCTTTGGATATGGTAGCCCTAATCCATCTGCCTACCATGGACGGAGAAACCTTACAGCCTAGTATCTTTGGCTGAAAGGACAAAAAGAGAGACTCTGTCTTCCTGATGGACTGCGTGCGAGAAATGTAAAGACGCAAAGCCCTTCGAACATCAAGGATGTGCCACTGCCTCTCTTGCTCGCGCAGAGGCTTCGGGCAAAAATTAGGCAGGACCAACTCCTGCGCCCTGTGGAACGGTGAATTAATCTTCGGCATAAATGCTGGGTCTGGTCTCAGAACCACCCGATCTGAATGAAAAATGCACAGATCTTTTCTCACGGATAGAGCTGCAATTTCAGATATCCTTCTAGCCGAAGTAATAGCCACCAGAAAAACTGCTTTAAATGTAAAAAATTGAAGTGACGCCTCCCTGAGAGGCTCAAAAGGAGATCTAGTCAAGGCCAGGAGAACTTTATTAAGGTCCCATGTCGGGTACCTATGCACTACTGACGGGCGCAAATTAGAAGCCCCTTTAAGAAAAGCCTTGATTCAAGGATGGTGGGAAAGGGGACCGAAAGGACCGCCAACAACCACCGTTGAGAGCGCCGCTACCTGCCTCCTTAAGGTGTTAGGTGATAAACCTCCATTTAGGCCATCTTGTAAAAAAGCCAGGATCTGTGCAACTGAAGGAGAGCGTGGGTCGATGAATGATTTGTGGCACCAGTTACAGAAACTTTTCCAGGTTGCATCATAAATGCGAGTGGTAGAAGGTCTTCTAGCCGCCAAAATGGTGTTAATGACCTGTGCTGATAAGCCTTCCTCAATCATCCTTTCCCGCTCAACCTCCAAACAGCCAACTGTAGCCACTGTGGCTCTGGATGGAGCAGCGGGCCTTGCGACAGCGAAATCTGATCCAACGGAATCCTCCATGGCGGAGATACTGACAGATTGCGGAGGTCCGCAAACCATGGCCTCCTGGGCCAATAAGGTGCCACCATGAGGATCTCTGCTTTCTCGGCTATCAATTTTCGAATCACCCTGGGGATTAATGGAAGCAGAGGGAAGGCGTACAGTAGCCCGGGAGGCCACGGGCAATACAAGGCATCGTGATTCTCTGCTCCACTGGAGGGATAACGGGAGAAGAACCTCGGTGTTTGTGCGTTGAGCGGAGACGCAAAAAGGTCTACTAGGGGCTGACCGAACCTGGCTGCTGCTTCTCTGAACAGATGTGGGTGCAGGCGCCACTCTGTCTGATCCAGTGTTGCCCTGCTGAGCCAGTCTGCTTGGACGTTGGAGGACCCGAAAATGTGCTCCGCTCTGATGGATAAGAGGTACGCTTCTGCTCATCGACACAGTCGCTCGGCCTCTCTCATGAGAAGGAGGGAATGGGTGCCCCCTTGCCGATTGATGTGGGCCTTGGTTGTAGTATTGTCCGTTAGGACCAGGACATGGCGCCCCCTTACCCGATGAAGAAATGTTCGCAGAGCCAGGTACACTGCACGAAGCTCCAACCAGTTGATGCTCTGACTTCGCTCCGAACGGGTCCAAACTCCCTGTGCTGAGAGAGATTGTAGATGGGCCCCCCATCCGGAAAGACTCGCGTCTGTCGTGAGAACAACCCTTTGAGGTTCCTGGAATAGCTGACCTCTGTTGACAGATGGTCGCGTCCACCACAGGAGGGAGGCGAGAACTTTCGGCGGGACCTTCACTATAAACCTTGACGTGCTCCTTCCTGAACGCTGATATGGCAGGAGGAACCATTGCAAAGATCTGGAATGCAAGCGAGCCCATGGAATAATGGAAATACAGGAAACTAGCTTCCCTAGCAGTTTGGATAAATTGAGCAACGATGCTTTCCCGGTCCGCCGGATATCTGTGATAGTGGTGCGGATACTAATAAGTCTCTCCTGAGAGAGAAAGACCCTTCCTTCAACAGAGTCAATCACAGCCCCTAGATGAGATATACTAGTGGAGGGAGTAAGCTGACTCTTTTCCCAGTTCACTAAGAACCCGTGCGACTGAAGTACCGAGAGGGTAGCGCTAGTATCGCTCTCGGCTTGATGTCGGGAAGGGGATACAACCAGGATATCGTCAAGGTAACAGTGGATCCGGATGGGAATTTGTCTAAGGTGAGCTGCAATAGCCACCAACACCTTAGTGAAAGATCTCGGGGCTGAGGCTAGACCAAAGGGGAGGGCTACATACTGGAAATGTTGATTATTATAACAAAATCTGAGATATTTAGAATACGAGGAATGAATGGGAATATGGAGCTAAGCCTCGGAAAGGTCAATTGACGTAAGCCAGTCTCCTTCTCTGATGCCCTGTAAAATCGACTGCAGAGTCTGCATTTTGAATTTATGGCGTACAATAAAACGATTTAACCTCTTAAGATCTAAAATGGGTCTCCATCCCCCGGAATGTTTAGGCACCAAGAATAAAAGTGAATAGAAACCCCTTCCCTGTTGGGAGAGGGGTACAGGTTGAATAGCCCTAATATCAGAGAGATGTTTGATGGCAGAAGTCATAAGAGCCCGTTTAGTAGGATTCCTAGAAATGGGTGAAACCCTGAAATGTTCAGGGGGAGGAGAGAGAAACTGCAAGGTCAAGCCAAAGTGCACTGAATCTGTAACCCAAGTATCAGAGGTGGATTCCTCCCACTTGTCTGCAAAATGCCTGAGGCGGCCGCCTATAGTAAGAAAACCTGCAACGCTACCTGGGCCGGCGGGCCACTCTACTCCCGGAACCCCTGAAGGGCCTTCTGTAGCTGCCCCCTCTCTTGCCTCTGTCTCCCGAGTCTCCCCGGTCCTGGTAGGACGGCCGGAATGAGGGAGAGCCCTGAAATCTAGGAGAGAATGATGACTGGAAGGAGGGATGAAAGGAGCCCCTCCGAAAGGACTGGGAACTCTTGGCTTCCTGCCTACGAAAAAGTGAAGGCAGAAACTTTTTCTTATTTCGGGTCTCCAGGAGCAATGGCTCCAGAGCGGGCCCGAATAATTTCCCTTTTACTATGGGGGCTGAAGCCAACTTAGACTTATTTTTAATATCAGCCTGCCAGTGTTGAAGCCAAAGCAATCGTCTGGCAAAAACATGGGTAGAAATAGCTCGGGATGAGAACTTAACAGAATGAAAGGTAGTGTCGGCTGCAAATTCCGCCGCTGCCGTGATCTTTGCAATATCTTGATGGGCTCTGGTATCAGCTGGGGAAATGTGTTGTTTCAGCTGTCTGAGCCACCTGATGGAGGATCGGGTGAAAAAGGAAGCGGCCGTGGCCGACCGGATAGCCCAGGCATCAGCGGTGTGAGCCCGCCAGAGCGCCATCTCGGCTCGCTTATCCTCTGGCTTCAGTGCCTCTAGTGCATCGGTAGGATTGGAAGAAGAAGCAAGCCTTATAATTGGATCATCTACTTCCGGGGTATCTAACATAGCTGAGAAATCCGAATCCAGGGTAAACAACCTCTTGTCCTGACTAGAAGGGGCCGGAGAAGGACCCACCGAGGCCAACTGCTTTGCTACCAGATCTGAGAAGATTGGGGGGGCCGGAATAATGTCTGCTGCCACTGTCGGCTGTCTAAACATAAGGTCATCAGGACCTTCTGGACTCGATGGAGGGGGTTCAGAAGGAGGCTGAGAGGCCAGACCTGAAATGTTCTTTGCCTTAAATAGCAAAGACTTAAATAAATGGGGTTTAAAAAGACCCACAACGGCCGGTTGTTCAGGAGAAAGACCCTCATCTTCCAACATTTCTCCCTCCATTAGGTCCCCCTCCAGAAAGGGTTCAGAATACTGTAAGGAACCTCTGTCAGAACCTTCGTACTCTCCGAACGGTTCAAGGCCCACTCCCTCTTCTTCTTGGGTATCCTCCCCTTCTGGGAATGGAACATCCATGTGAGGAGGTACCTGACCATGCTGTGACGCTGGTGCAGAAGGAGATCTCCCGGATAAAGACTCAGCCTCGGGAGTCCTCCCTCGGGAATCTGGTCTAGCGAGCTGCTGCATTCCTTCAGCTATACCTTGACGGATGGCAGACTGCATCCATTCTCTGATGTTCTCTGGTACAATAATTGGAGCAGGATCCTCAGAGCGTAGACCTGCAGCGGTTGGCGTAAATGTTGCCTCTGGTACACGGGAGGGCTGGCGGCCTTGGGTGGAAGTACTGCCCCTAGAGGAAGATGGTTGGCTCGGCAGGGGGGGGGGTAGAAGGAAAGGCAGATGTTATAGAGTGAGACTCTTTAGCCCGCTTGCTAAATTCCCTTTCTAGGGCCTTATGACGTCATAAGGCATCTCTTTGAGAAGCACTGGAAGAATCCTTGTCCCTTCTGCGAAGGTAGTGCGTCTTAGACTTGGCCTTCAGAGGAGAGCCAGTAGGATTAGCCTCTGCCATGGTATTGAAAGAAAAATGGCGGTTGGCACGCCTAGGAGTTCGGCCTACAAACGTAAACCGGTTTTCCTAAAATTGGGTCACGTCCCCCTTTTTGAAATAAATTTTATTCTAGAACTAGCTATTATCTATTCAAAAACATCTCCTTTCTCTCTCTCTCTTTTTTTTTTTTAAACCTTATGCAATAAAAAAACAGAAAACAATTCTAGCAGCTAAATTAAAAATCTGAATATATACACTAGCAATTAAATACAAAAAAAGGGGTCAGGTTCAAGTAAGGAAAACCAAATAGCCCCAAAAGGTACAGCAAATAATAATAATAATAATAACTTAATTCCAAATAGACCAAATGAACGCTGAGGCCAAGCAATTGTGAAAGGCAAGATAAGAAAAAAGAGATAGGCCTCTATAGGCAGCCCCCCAACAACATGGACAGTACGTGCCTGCGCTTCTGAACTAGCTGCGGGCCAAGGAAGAAAGCCAACAATATTGACTCTAAGAGAGACAGCAGGGCACAGGACAACAGTGCTCTCTCAGTAAAAATAAAGGCTCCATGCGGCCTGACGGTCCCGCTAAGAGCCTACAAAAAAACCTCGCAGCTCACTCTCAAACTAAAAGGAAAAAGGCCTTACTTGTTAAGAAAACAAAATGGCGCCAGCCACGAGGCGTGCCCAAAATGGCTGCCCGGCTCAGAACGCACAGCTCAGAAGCGCACCAGCCCACCGCAACTTCAAAAGAGAGAAGGAAAGAGCTGGGAGAGGAAGCGCTGCCTCCTCTGAGGCGTTCTAGGGGGGAAGACGCAATTTGCGCTTTTAAAATACAGCGCAGGGCCAAGCGGCTGAGCCCAGCACGCTTGGAATGGCAGAGGATAGATTAGAAGGGGTGGGGGGGGACAAAGGGCTCCAACCCCTTACTTCCCTCCTGGGAGCGAAATCGCTCCACCAACTAAATTTGGGATCGCACTAGCCTTGCAGGGAGAGGAAAAAAATGAATCAAACTTGATCCAACTTTCAACGATCACCTGAAACGGCCAAGGAACTAGAGAAAGCTGCCTGCTTCTCAAAGGCTGAGCTAAAACTGGGAGGAACGCATGGAGGAGTCACGTGGAGGAGGAGGGCGGTCCTCAATTTCAGCTCAGCCTGTGAGAAGTGAAGACTGAAGCACCTCCCACTCTCTGGATGCTCGCAGCAGTTCTACGGAGAACAGCATTTCACACCCATTTGTTCTCCAGGTATCCAGACACAATACTTGGTTGTCTTGCCCTTCTATTGTTAGTTAGACAACTGACAATCTCACTCATTTCTCACATTCAGCAATGCATGACTCTAATGGCTAGACTCCAGATCCAAAGAAGAAATTTGTACTGCACATGCAGTAATAGATAACAGTAACAGATAATCAGAGTTGGAAAGGACCTTATAGGACATCTAGTCCTCCCGCACAAGCGGCAGACCCGATACCATTTCTGACGAATAGCAGTCCAATTTCTTCTTGAAGGTCTCAAGTCATGACGCTCCCACAACTTCCAAGGGCAAGCTATTCCATTGGTTGATTGTTCTCACTGTCAGAAAGTTTCTCCTTATTTCCAGGTTAAATCTCTCCTTGTTCAGTTTCCATCCATTATTCCTTGTGTTATATACTTGGACATGGGTTGGAGTAAATGGAGACAGTCTTGAATGTGAACTTTCAGCTCTTTATTGCATAGTGACTTCTCAAAACAATAACAGTGAACACTGTCTTATATAGGCAACCCTTGTGAGAATTGTCCAATAGCGAGCTATGAACGCTAGCTCTTTAAACCAATAATAATCCTCTGTTAAGGGCCAATCGGATTCCTCAGAACTAACCAATCCGATCTGGCCGCCTAACAGCCAATCAGAAGTGCAGGGCCAGAACCCTGCACTTTACCTCAAGCTCATACTTTATTAACTATGGTACATACATAACACCCCTTCCCCCTGGCTTCTTAAATTACGGTGTAGTTATATAATCCTTTAAATAGGACGGTTGTCTTTTGAGTCTTTCGGATTTTCGTTGGACTGGTTGATTGCAATCCTGTTGAGGTAGATTGTTGTTTGGCAGTGGCTCTGCTTCTTGCTCAGGTGCAATTTCTTGCGGTGCAAACAATTCTCCTTCCTGCTCCATTTCCTGAGTTTCACTTGATTCGTCGCTCCCTTCGAGCAGGTTTCCTGGAACGTCATCTTCTTCTGTACCTCCCCCCCCCTCGGTTTGGTCATGGGGGAGTTGTTGACTGGCCGTTGTGAGTCGTGACCGTAATTGGTCGATATGCCGTTTCCACAGTCTATTGTCACAGCATTTCACTACATCGGATTTGGGGCCGGTCACTCGCACTACCGTTGCCTCTATCCATAACGGATCACCTGATAAGTTCCGTGCGTAAACGCGGTCTCCTACCTGGAAAGTGCGATAGCGGCTTCTGGATCCTATTGGCTTTTCCGGTTCGTAAGCAGGGTGCAACTGGTTGAGGTGGGAATGGGGTCTTCGTCCCATCAGTAGTTCCGCGGGAGTTCTGCCGGTGACGCTATGTGGAGTTATGTGTTGCAAAAGGAGAATTTGGTTGACTTTGTCATCGATATTGTCATAGTCCATTTTCTGCAAAGTCTTTTTAACAAATTGGACTATGCGTTCCGCTCGGCCATTGGTCGCAGGGTGCACAGGCGAGGTGAGCGCATGGCGGATGCCGCGGTCAGCGAGGTACTGCTCAAACATTAGTGCCGTAAATTGTGGCCTGTTATCGGACACCAGGACGTCAGGCAATCCATGGGTTGCAAAGAGTCTATTTAGGATTTTAATCACTGCCTCGGAAGTTGTGGCCGTCATACGATGGATTTCTAACCAATTGGAGTATGCGTTGACTGTCAGCAGGAAGGTATATCCTTTGGTCGGCCCCGCGAAATCCAGGTGGATTCTGGACCAGGGTCCACGTGGCGTCTCCCATTCAGTAGGCATGGTTTTTGGTGGGGCGTTGCTGGCTTGTTGGCACTTGGTACATGCTTTGACCCACTGCTCAATTTGCCGGTCCATGCCCGGCCACCATGCGTAGCTTCGTGCAAGCGCTTTCATCCGCACGATGCCAGGGTGGCCCTCGTGCAGAATTTGTAGCAGCGTCTTCCGGAGTCGTTCTGGGACAACGACTCTATCGCCCCAGATGACACAGCCTTTTTGTGAAAAAAGTTCAGTCTGTCTTGCTTTAAACGGCGCAAAGTCATCTGGGACTTGGTCCAATGGCCATCCACATTCTACCCAGCCTAGGACTCGAGCTAGGGTGTGGTCTCGTTTGGTTTCTCTCGCGATGTCTCGGGCAGTCATAGGCGGCGAGTTGAGTGTTTCGATCTGCAATGCGGTTGCCGTTGGTGCCGGATCGTTGAGAGTCTCTGGAAGCGGTGCTCGGCTTAATGCATCGGCGTGGGGAATGGCTTTCCCCGGGCGATATTGCAGGCGATAATTATAAGCAGCGAGGAATTCTGACCAACGGGTCATTCTAGGGGATAATATGTAGGGGGTTGGCTTGTCCCCGGCGATTATCCCTAGCAATGGTTTGTGGTCAGTTATAATGATAAATGTCTTCCATACACATATTCATGAAATTTCTTTATAGCTGAAACGATTGCGAGAGCTTCTTTATCAATTTGTCCATAGTTCCGCTCTGCTTGTGAAAGAGTCTTCGAAAAGTATGCAACAGGGGCTTCGTTCCCAATAGGCAGTACATGACTCAAAATGGCGCCCACCCCGAAGGGTGAGGCATCGCAGGTTATAACTAATGGTAAAGTCTCGTTATACTGCATAAGTACAGAGTCAGATGTGAGCATTTTTTTAACATTCCGGAATGCTTGTTCTTCCCGGTAACCCCATACCCACAATGCTTTTGTATCTAATAACCGGTGTAACGGTTCAGCAACAGTCGCCTTGTGCGGTAAAAATACATTATAGAAATTAATGAGGCCTAAGAATGCCTGGAGATCGGCCTTGTTACGTGGCCTGGGAGCATTTTTTATCACCTTTAATTTACTTTCGGTAGGGTGAATGCCCTGGCTATTAATCCAATACCCTAGAAACTCAACACTGTCAGTATATAAGTGACATTTATTTTTTTTCACCTTAAGTCCTGCCTCTTGGAATTTTTTAAGAACACATTTCAAACGATCCTGCAAGATTTTTTTGGTAGGGGCTGCAATTAATACGTCATCAAAATACGGAACCATGCCCTTGATTCCCTGTAACAACCTTTCCATGAGGCTTTGGAATATCCCCGGGGCTACACTAACCTCAAATTGCAATCGAGTACATTTAAAAGCACCTCTGTGCGTTACAATTGTTTGGGCTTGGACCGTCTTTTCATCCACTGGTAGTTGTTGATAAGCTTGAGCTAAATCTAATTTAGCGAAAACCTTTCCGCCCCCCAAGGAATGGAGGAGGTGCTGCACCACCGGAACTGGATACGCATTCTGCTGTAGGGCGTGGTTTAAAGTGGCCCGGTAGTCCCCACAAATTCAGATTGACTCCTCTGGCTGAATGGGCGTTACAATAGGGGTTTCCCATGGAGAGTGATCGATGGGCTTCAACACCCCTTGAGCAATTAGCTTGTCGAGTTGTTCGTCGATCTTAGCTTTAAGAGCGAATGGAACTCGACGGGGCTTCAAGCGAATTGGGGCTACTTTTGGATCTAGACTAAATGAGATTGGGGTCCCCTTATACTCGCCTAAACGGTTCGCGAAGACGTCGCTGAACTCAGAAATAAGGTCTTCCTCCCACTCACAACCACCAACTCGGTTCACGCCGGCCACTTCGATGCCAAGTGCCGCGAATCATTGGAGGCCTAATAGACTAGGCCTATCTCTGTCGATGATCGTTAGAGGTAAGTACGCTGTATGCTTTTTGAAGGAGACTCGGACTCGGCAGGACCCGACCACGGGGATTCGATTTCCTTGGTAGTCCTTGAGGATGAGGCATTGAAATTGGAGGTCTTGGCGTTGGATTGTGGGGATAAGTTGCTTGAGTGTCTTCCAAGACACCATTGAGAGGGACGATCCCGAGTCGACCTCCATGTGGCAAGGCTGGTTCTCGATGGCTACCTTGACTTGAATTTTCTTAGTGTCCAAAACTGAGGCGTGACCTATAGTGATAGTATGGTGAGCCTCTTCTTTTTGCAAAGCTCGATTTCTGTAGGAGTGGTTTACTGGTTCTCGCCTTACAGGACGTTTTCCTGTCGATTGGCGATAGTTGGCCCCTTTTGAGGCCTGGCTGGGTCCTGGTAAGCTGCGGCAGACCTGGCTGATGTGGCCTCGTTTCCCGCACTCATGGCAGAGTGCGTCGTGGAATTTGCATTTGGCCCTGGCATGGTTTGCTCCACAGCCAGTGCAAGGGCGTAAGGGCTTAGGGCGAGGGTCCCGGTCGGACCGCAGTCGATGGACCCCTTCTTCGTCGCTGTCTGACGACGAAGAGAGGTCCTCGTGGTGCGTTGTTGTAAGCTGCACTTTTGAGTTGGGTAAGACTTCGCCAGTCGGTTGTGTTGCCGGAGTGCGGCTTCGCCTTAATTGTGCAGCTGACTTTTTGGTTGCCTCCGCAGCCATGGCTTCGGTGATGGCGTCAGCAAGGCTGATGTCGCCTTTCGCCATCAGCTTGCTTTGCATGCCTAGTGCATCTAATCCCAGAATTACTCGATCTCTTAGTGCTTCTTTTAAATCGGCGAACCCGCAGAGGCCCCCTAAATTCCGGAGGTCCGCCACGAAGTCGGCCACGCTCTCTCCTTTTCGCTGGTTCCTCTGATAAAACTCGTGGCGTCTCACAAGTGTAGGCACGGTTGGTGCGTAATGGTCTCTCAGGATGGGTTCGAGGTCGTCCCAGCTCATGGCTTTCACTTCTCGAGGTTTGGCGAGTGCTTTTGCCATTTTAAATACAGCTGGGCCGCAGTGCGTCAGGAACAGTGCCCGCTTCTTTGCTGGTGTGGCGTCCTTCAAATTATTCGTCTCAAGAAACATTTGGAAGCGATCCATGTAGGATTCCCAATCCTCTTGGTTTGGATCGAATGGAGCGGGTGGTACGATGCCGCCGGACATGGTTCCGTTGTTGGCGTCGTCTTATCACGTGCTCGGTATTGCTTCCTGGCTTCTTAGGTTCAGATGTCTCCAAATCCCACCATCGTCGCCAGTGTTATATGCTTGGACATGGGTTGGAATAAATGGAGACAGTCTTGAATGTGAACTTTCAGCTCTTTATTGCATAGTGACTTCTTAAAACAATAACAGTCAACACTGTCTTATATAGGCAATCCTTGTGAGAATTGTCCAATAGCGAGCTATGAACACTAGCTCTTTAAACCAATAATAATCCTCTGTTAAGGGCCAATCGGATTCCTCAGAACTAACCAATCCAATCTGGCCGCCTAACAGCCAATCAGAAGTGCAGGGCCAGAACCCTGCACTTTACCTCAAGCTCATACTTTATTAACTATGGTACATACATAACACCTTGTCTGGCCTTTGGGTGCTTTAGAAAATAGCTTGACCCCTTCCTCTCTGTGGCAGCCCCTCAAATATTGGAACACTGCTATCATGTCTCCCCTAATCCTTCTCTTTACTAGACTAGCCATGCCCAGTTCCTGCAACCGTTCTTCATATGCCTTAGTCCCCAGTCCCCTCATAATCCTAGTTGCTCTTCTCTGCACTTTTTCTAGAGTCTCAACATCTTTTTTATAGTGTGGTGACCAAAATTAGATGCAGTACTCTAGGTGTGGTCTTACTTAGGCTTTATAGAGTGGTATTAGTACCTCATTTGATCTCGATTGTATCCCTCTGTTGAAGCAATTTAGGATTGCATTAGCTTTTTTGGCTGCTGCTGCACACTGCTGGCTCATATTTAGCTGGTTGTCCACTAAGACCCCAAGATCCCTCTCACAGTTACTGCTACTGAGCCTGGTAAGAGTGATGGAATACATACATCAAGAAGGAAGAGAGGATATTTAATAATTTGCTAATGACACTCTACTAGCAAAATATCCTTTACATATCCAGCGCAGGAAGTCCATAACTATCCCTTTTGGTTCATTTCTCTTTCTAATGTTATCTTGCTTTGAGCCCTATTTTTTTTCAAAATACTGTGAGTGCTGAAAATCAATTCTCATTCAAGGAATCCTGTTTCCGCCGATAAAAAAACAACAACAACACAATGCTGAATTTGTGTCTGTATGAAAAAGGGAGCAATTGTAGGCTTTCCAAAATGTCTCATATCATTAGAGAGCCTTTCTTTTCTCAAAAGCTGTGTACTTCAAAAAGCATCAAGTTAAGTGCTCCCAATTAGACACAGGCAGTTGCCCAGACACTTGACCTCCAGCACTAACACCTATTCCATTTTTGTTTGGATTTTAAGTGAGCCAGGAAAAGAAATTCAGCATCCAGCATCCCTCTGCATACTGTACTGCTACCATCTTAAAAGGTTGCTTTGTTTCCTGAGATAGAGCTCACAAAGCCCTGAAGCTCACCTGTTGCTCTCTCATTTTATATCTTTCTTTCATGCTGATAACTCTACCAAGATATGATCAAACAGCTTGCCTGAAGATGACCAGTTTCCTTCAGATATTCCTTTAAAAAACCCAGATGATTGATTTGTGTTACTTGCTGACTTTCCTTTGTTTCTGAAGACCTTCCTTAGCACTGGCGCAGCCTAATAGACTTCAAATCAGAATGCCTTCCATTTGCATAGCCTATCCATCCAGTTAATTGGTTAGTGCTTCAAAATGATATAAGCAATGTAGTCCTATTAAACCTCTTCATAAAAAGACACATTCGGCAAGCAAGAATCAATACTGACGGCTGGATCCAGTCATGCATGATAACACCTCATTATTTTTTACAGCAAAGCTGCTAACGAGGTTGCAAAGCTAACACAACTTTTGCAAATGTACACTACAACGCCAAGTATAAACAGAGAGGTAATCACAATCTAGTCAGTTACAGCATTGCAAGCAAACGTTGCACATTACTCTCCTAGGAGTGAAAAGATGGAAGCATGTTTTAACCTGAGAAAAATCTCAGAATTTCCAAGAGTCTCCATAAAAATGGCCTCTTGGAGCACAAACTAGAATAAGAGAAAACATAAGAAATTCCCTCTAATTGTGACTCACTATTGTTCATTATTTACTCATGATCCATACTTAACACTTTTGTGCCACTATAATTCTGTCCTTATTTTCTACAAAAGCCTGTAATTCTGCACAATGATAAAAAACAGAAAGAAGAGTGGCAATTTCTGTTCCCAAATGATAATTATTTTGCATTCTCTGCTCCTGGAAAAGGGTAGAAGGTCTCTATCTGTGGCTTTTCTAGTATCTGGTATGCTGGGAGACAACCAGAGTCAGAATATCTGAATTCACAAAGCATAGTTTGCTTTTATCATGGCTTGTAAAAGAAATGTAATTTGTAGGCTCCTGTAAAATGCAAAACTTGATTCACAAAACACAATGGTTGGATTGAGTAAACCCAGTCAATGGGTTTCATGTACTGTACTAAACCAAAAACAAATGGACAAGATTATATTGTAGTGTTTTGAATCAGGTCTGTGTATTGCATGTTGTATTATGAAAGATGGTTTCCTAGGGCCACCGGTAGAAATGCCCCTGAACAGGGGTGAGATTCAAATTTTTTAACAACCGATTCTGTGGGCGTCACTTAGTTGGTGGGCATGGCTTGGTGGTCATGTGACATGCTGAGTGTGGTCAACTCAGCATCACTCACATCGAGGCACACATCTCCTCGCCTGGTCTCTCATGACTGTGGGGATGCTGCAACAGTCATAAGTGTGAAAAATGGTCATAAGTCACTTTTTTCAGTGCCGTTGTAACTTTGAGTGGTCACACAAGCAAAGTACCAGCAAAGTAGAGCAAAAAAACTCTAGAGAAGCTCCAGAGACAAAAAGCCTAGTCCTGCCAAGAATGTAATAAGGGTTAACGGAGAGGCAGTTTCTGTAAGCAACACCAGAATGTTTCCTTCCTGTCTTCCTTACAGGATTAGGCCAGTAATTTCTTCTAACAACCGGTTCTCCGAACTGCTTAGAATGTTAACAACTGGTTCTAGAGAATAGGTGCAAACCTGAAGAATCCCACCTCTGCCCCTGAATCTCTGCATCTCATCCCTTTTGGAATAGCTCAGAATAACAGAATAACAGAGTTGGCAAAGACCTTGGAAGCTCAACCCCCTGCTCTGGCAGTAGACTCTATACTATGGGTGTCAAACTCCCATCCCATGGGCCAGATGCATCATGTGCTGGCCCTGGTCCTGTCCCCACCCAGTTTAGCGAAGGGGGGGAGTCCTAATACATCATGTGACACCACCATGATGACATGAGTTTGACACCCCTGCTCTATACCATTCTGAACAAATGCCTGTCCGATCCCTTCTTTTTGTTCTAAATAAAGTTTTTTTTATTTTTAAACACAAACATACACATACAAACCCTAAAAACATAAAACCATCTTCCATTTTATATACATACAGTGTGTCAGTTGATTACGTATCTTTTGTGCTATACTTTTGTAGTCATTTACTCACAATTTATATCAGTCTTCACATTGTCAAACTAACATATGTTTATATATTTATCAGTTATTAATCATCCATGACTAAATTATTTATTCCATCGTTTTATACGAGTTATTCCAAGTTTTATCTTAAAATTTGTGTTATACTTTCAACTAGTGGTTATATATATCTATATTATGTTTTATATCAATCTATTAAATTTCTATCACAAAATTACCTAATCTATTATATTACCATGCCTTTTTATCCAACCATTGATAAAACAAATCCCATATCATATAAAATTGCTTATCTTCTTGTTCTCTAATTTAAAATGTCAGTTTACTCATTTCAGCACAGTCCATAATTTTTTTGATAACTTCCTCCTACATAGGAATTTTGTCATTTCTCTAGTTCTTCACAAATCCAATTCTAGCCACTGTTAAAATATTTACAATCAAATATTTCAGTTCTTTATTGTATATGTCCAGTATGACTCCTAATAAAAAGATCTCTGGATTAAAGTCTATATGTTGTTTTTTCATTTTTTCCAACCATGTGCGGATTTTAGTCCAATATTTCTTTGCATCTGAACATGTCCACCACATATGGTAATATGAACCAGGTATCTGATGACATTTCCAGCATTTATCCGATTTATTCTTAAACATTCTTGCAAGTCGAGGGGTAGGTGCCACCTGTAAAACATCTTATACAAATTTTCTTTATATGCAGTTGAGATTGTCATTTTATAATTTTGATACCACAATTTTTGCCATTTTTCCAAATCAATCCCATATCCAAAAATATTCCCCCAAGCAATCATCATTTCTTTAACTTGCTCCTCCTCCAATTTAAATTCTGATAGATGTCCATAAAGTTTTTTAATTACCTTTTCATCAGTACCCATCAAAATTTTATCTAAGTTCAGTCAACTTATCATAAATACCTTCTGCCTTGGAGTCTTTATCAAATCTAGATTGTATTTGCAAATCAGAAAACAAATTCATTTTTACACCTTGCTCTTCCAATGCTTGCATAGATTTAAGTTCACCCTTTTCATTCAATATCTCCTCATATCTGTTTGTTCCTTTTTATATATTATTGGATAAGAAAACGCTTCAATAGTTGATATCCATGTTGGAATTTTTAAATAATAATATTGTCTTTTTATCTTCTCCCAGCTCAAAAACAATGCCTCACGAATATAATGTCTTCTAAAATACCCCTGTGTTTTAGTTCCCTTATACCAGAGAAAGGCATGCCATCCCAGCAGCAAGTCATGGCCTTTTAAAGTCAATAATCTACTGTTCCTTAGTGTTATTTATTCCTTTACCCACATCAAACTTGTCACCTGGTAATACAGCTCCCAATTGGGCAAGGCAAACCCTCCTTTTATTCTTACATCCTTAACAGCTTTAATTTTATTCTTGCTTTTTTACCCTGCCAAATATATTTCAACACAGTTCTATTTAAATCTTCAAAAAACTCTTTCCCTAATTGAATAGGAATTGTCTGGAATAAATATAAAACTCTAGGCAATATATTCATCTTAATTGTGGATATTCTCCCAATCAGTGATAGTTGCAATTTTTCCCATTTCATCAAGTCTGTCACAATCTGCTGTTTGAGTTTAACATAGTTATCTTCCTTCAAGATACTGCATCTTGGTGTAATATAAATATCTAGGTATTTAACCTTGTTCGTGACCTGTATTTTTAAAGTTTCTTCCAACTCTTTCTTTCGTCTTGTTAACGTATTTTTTGTTAATAACTTTGTTTTGTCTTTATTTATTCTCAAACCAACTACGTTTCCATATTCTTCTATTTTTTCTATTAATTTGGGTGCTGTTTCCATTGGGTCTTCTAGTATAAATACCAGGTCATCTGCAAAAGCTTGCAATTTATACTCCTTTTTAATTTTCATTCCTTTTATTTCTTTTTCTTCTCTGATATTCCTGTTCAATACTTCCAATGTTAACACAAACAGCAGAGGCGACAATGGGGTTGTCCGATTCCTTCCTGAAAACCTCCAGTGATAGATGACTCATAACTTCTGGAGACAAGCTATTCACTGCTTAATTGTTCTCACTGTCAGGAAATTTCTCCTTAGTTCTAGGTTGCTTCTTTCCTAACTTTTGGTATAGTATATTTGATTTTCCACTCTGCAATCTCCGCCCCCCCCCCCCCGTCCCTCCCAAAAATTCAGAATGTAATAAACTCTACAACCCAGGATAACAGAGTGGTCATAATAAATAGAATGACCGTGGGTGGACAAAATAACAGTGGGAAGAGGAAACATATTCTGACTTTGCTTATGGGAAGCTGGCAGGGCACACCAAAAATCCTGATCACGTGACTGCGGTGGCATAGATACTGTGGGAAAGCACTGCAGTGACCACACATTTGCTAATATAAATATCTGAAGTTCCTTGAAATTACAATTCCACTGGAGAAATGGGTCCCAGATTTTGGGTGCATTCCTTAAATTAGCCCATTTGAGGTACTTTGATTCAAAAATTGTTCTCCTACGATGCACCATTTCTTCCAATTGAAGATTATGAACAGGGAAACAGGCAGGAGAGTTTTGTAGGGAAGAAAAAAAATGTTTATACTTCTTGAAGAATGGAATGGAATGGCATGGAATGGCATAGAACGGAACAGAATGGAACAGAACAGAACAGAATGTAGAATAAGCTTTATTAGCCAAGTGTGATTAGATACACAAGGAATTTGTTTCAAGTGTGTAAGTTCTCAATGTACATATTAATATTTTGAAATATTTTTATCCCAAATGAAATAACATGATAGTAGAAGAACTGATGTTCAGCTTTCCATAATTAAAGCAGCGTTGGCATATATAACTCAATGTATTTGCTATTTTTCCACTTCGGAAATTGTTTCAAAAATAAACTCAATAAATATACTTTAGCATAACAATATTTCCATAAAGGATAAGCTTATTTATATACAATGCTTTAGAATGCTTTCTTTTAAAAGTGGTCAGGTCCACACCTAAGATTAATCCACCTATTATGATTCTTGAACTTTTTGACTTAGCATGCCATGTGAAACATGTAGCTTTCACAAACCAAAATCCTGGCTTAGTATTATACAAATCACTACTATGAATCTTTCAAAGGAATCTCTGCACTTTATAACTCTTTTGCTACAAAATGCTGTGTTATATCACTAGATTTGCTGGATCAACTTGCACCTACCCACAAATGGTTATTGTGAAGCTAAAAAGTGGGGGTGGCTACCCAGCCCTCAACTTCTAACACTGCTGTATGCCTTAATTATTATATTATGTAATATATATTAATATAATATTATATATATATATATATATATATATATATATATATATATATATATATATATATATATATATATATATATGTATATATATATATATATTAATATATAGCTTTCTTCGGGTATTTTCCCACGTCATTGTAGTTTTGCTTTGAAAGTTGTAGCAATGTTTCAGCAGAATCTCATCTGCCATAATCAGGCTTCTATATAGTGTTCATCTGTGAGTCAGACTTTTACAGTGGTTTCAGATTTAAATTTGGGGCAGCCTATTGCTGTGCCAGAATGGTTTTTGCTTCATCCTGATTGGTTGGGAGTCTTGGTCTGTGTTTATTGGTCTTGGAGTTTGCTGTGTTCTGCTTGATTTGTGTTTCTAATATCTTCTGTCTGTTTTTTGGCTCCTTTGGTATCTTGATTGGCTGTCAACATTGTGTTACTTTATTGGAGGCCTTTAGTGCAGCTTGGCTCCAGGTAAATGGATGGCTATCATTAGTTAGGAAGCTAGGTTTCATCTGGGTGCCTGGTTGGGATGTGTTTGAGCTGGAGGTATCAGGGGGGATCTGTTTGTGCCCAGGTGTTTGCCTGGCTTGTGGTGTGGAGATTTTTTTGTTTGTGAGTGCAAGCTTCCAAATGATTGACAGTCTGGTGGAATCATCTCTTCTATTCATGCTTTCTGGTATTTTTTCAATCTCTATGGCTTCTCTGATGATTCTGTGGCTGGGGTTTTCTATAGTGGCTAGGGTTTTGGTGCCATTGAAGTTGATGCTATGACCTGTGGCTTCCATGTGTTGGACTAGTGAGGAAGTGTGTTCCAGCTTTTTGACTGCATTTTTGTGTTCATCCAGGTGGGTACTTATTCTTCTATTGGTCTGTCCAATGTATGCAGCCGGGCATGATGCACAGGGGACTTCGTATATGCCTTGGTTTCCCAGGTCAATTTTATCTTTGGGGTTTCAAAGGATGGCTGCTATTTTTCTGTCTGTTTTGAAGGTAGTCTTGATGTGATGTCTAGTATCTTACCAATGATGTGATGTGTAGTATCTTACTAATTTTGTCTGTATACCTCTTATGTAGGGCAGGACAGCTGTTCCATAGGTCTGTTCATCTTCTGAGTGTCTATTATGTCTCAGTGTGTTTTGGTGGATCAAGCCGGTGATTTTACTTTTGTGGAAGCCATTGGCTGCCAGTACTTTAGTCAGGGTGCATAGTTCAGTCTTAATGTGTGTCTCGTCTGCCAGGCGTTTGGTTCTAGTAATTAGTGTTTTAGCCACAGAGTTTATCTGTGCTGGTGGTGGTGGGATTGGGCGTTGAGGTAGCGGTTAGTATGTGTTTTCTTCTGGTATACAGTGTGTCCTAGTGTGCCATCTGTTTTTTTGTAGATTAGTACATCTAGGAATGGTAGTTGTTTGTTTGTTTCTGTTTCCATGGTGAACTTGATTTTGGGGTGTGTGCTGTTTAGGTGTGTTAGGAAATTGTTTAGGTTTTCTTTTCCATGGGGCCAAATCACAAAGGTGTCATTGATGTATCTTAACCATAGTTTGGGTTTGTGGATGGCATTGGCCAGGACTCTGGATCTGAATTCTTCCATGAACAGGTTTGCAATGACAGGTAACAGGGGAGAAGGCGGAGCTTCATCGCCGCGATAGAGCTGCGATCTCGGGGCTCCGAGATCACAGCTGATATCTTCGCCCCTGGTCGGTCCCAACGGACCTAAACCATCTCGTAGTGACAGTGACAGTAAGGGGCGCATTCTGTAGATTCCGGGGACATCGCAAGTCCCTGGTCGATCCAGAAGAAGTCCTTTTGCCAACAGCGGAGAGGCAGCCATTAGGCTGCTGAAGCTGGGACAGCTCCGGAAGAATGGGATAGAAAGAAGTGTATCGGCTGGTGAGAATCTTTTTTTTTTTGCTTGGGACTCAAGAACACTCTAATATTAGAAGAAATCTGTAAAATTATTGACAGAATTTGATTTAGCAGCGATTTTTTTAGTAATGTCAAAGTGAGGCTTGGCTTTTTACTTTTACTTTTTTTTTTTCTTTACTGAACTTTTATTGCGATCTAGTTAACCAGACTGGCTTTTTTCTTTTATATTTTTATATTTACTTGCTTTCTCTTTGCCTTTCTGATTGTTTATATTTTTAAAAAATAGAGGCCCCCTTTAATATCTTTTTTTAATATACATAAATATACATACATACTTTTTTTTCTCTTTTTAGGCTTTTTTTCTGGGGGGAAGAAGGGGGAGTGGATTGAAGAAACTTTGTAACACTGCCAACTAGAGGCTTGAAAATATTCTGTTTGAAGTTGAAAAATTTTTGTTTGAAAAACTTTTCTCAAGGCTACTGGAAATGATAAGATAGAGGGAAGAGTACTGGAGGATGTTTATACAGGTGCTCTTTGGAACTTCTATTATTAAATGAATATTTGAAGTTTGGCTTTGAAACTTGTGGAGAAGTCAAATAAGAGCCTTGGATAAATAAAAGGCAGTGTGTGTCTTTTTTTTTTTTTTTGAACTCCTTATTAATTGTTTCATTCCTCCCCTCCAACCCCACACTATTTTGTAATATTGATATATTTATTTTTTATTATATCTCATTTTTTATTTATTTTTTTTTTCAAAGGGGAAGCCTCAGAATATCTTTTTTTCGCTTTTTCTTTCTCTTTTTTATAGGGATGTCTGCCTTTTGATTTCTATTTTTGATCTATTTTTATGGCTTTTTTTCATTTTCTGAGGTTTTTCAATTGGATTAAGGTGGGAAGAATTTGAAGAAATATCCTTTTCTTTTTTTTCTTTTCCTTTTTCTTTGCTTATTATTTTTTGATATTATTGGGCTTTATTTTGCTTCTTTTTTTCTCTTCATCTTTTAATTTTTACTTTTGAATTATATTTGCGTATTTTACAATTGGATTAAGGTCTTGAAGAACCTGAAGAATCTTTTTCTTTTTAATTTTGGGCTTTTTACTTATTACTGATTTTGTTTTTTGTGGTGTTTTCCTTTTTTTAAATTGGATTATAATTGGCTACCTCACTAATTGGATTAAAAGATCCGGAAGACCCTGAGTTATCGAAATGAGTAAGAAAATTTTACCTTCGGGCATCTCAACTTCTGCTCCTGTTTCCCCATCATCTGGAGGACGACTCTCAACAATGGTGAAGCAAGACAAAGTGCAAGTGGATTTAACGATGGTTATGCAAGGAATACAAGATCTTAAAATCAGTATGGAACAAAGAATGGAGAGTATTGACCAAAGAATTGGAAAAATGGATGAGAAAATTTGAAAATTTTCAACAAATGATGGTGAAACATGATGAGAGAATCCAAAAAATAGAAGAGAAAGACAAACAAAGAGATGATACAATTGGGAATATTGATAACAGATTAACAATGGTCGAACAAGAAAAAGGTGGGATGTTGAAGTGAGAGATGGACAGGTCAGAATTTTATCTTAGATTCCAAAATATTGAGAAAGAAAAAGGACAAAACTTGGTGGCAGTAATGATTGAAATTCTGGCTGGAGTCTTGGAAATAACAGAGGAAAAGATGATGGATGGAATAGATGAGATATATCGAGTCTTCACAAGATATGCGATGAGGAACAAATTACCAAGAGAGGTCCATGTTAGATTCACTAAAAAAAACTATAAAAAACCAAATATTACAAGTGGTAAGAGAGAAGGGGTTGAAATATAAAGGTAAAGAGATTTTGGTCTTAAAACAAGTACCTAGAAAAGTGAGAGAGATTAGAAGAGAGTATCGATTTTTGACTAAAATGCTATTGAAAAAAGAGGTGAACTATAGATGGCTGATCCCAGAAGGATTAATGTTTACATGGCAAGAACAGAGACACAGAATTGATTCAATTGCGAAAGCAGAAATGTTTTACAAGGAATTTTTCGAAAGAAAAGAAATGGAGACAGAAAAAGAAAAGATTTTAACTGAATTTGAAGAGGATCAAATGGAGATGGAAAAAGAAGAAGGCGCAATAGGTGGACAAATGGAGATCAAAGAACAACGTGAAATAAGATCCACGAGAGCTGTTAGACCTAAATATAAAGCATAACCATGGGGGAGAAAAAACGGATTTCCATGAATATAAATGGACTGAACTCAGCTATCAAAAGGAGGAAAACTTTTTGTAAATTAGAGAAGCTAAAATTTGATATAATTTGTTTACAAGAAGTACACATTAAAAAACAACATGGACAATTATTGATACGACCAAAGTTAGGGAAAATATTTACTTCTCTGACTCATTGTAAGAAAAGAGGAGTGGTTTTGTATGTCAAAGAAACCACTCCAGCTAAATTGATTTATACTGATGAAGATGGAAGAGTATTAATAGTTGAAATAGCGGATAATAATATAAAAACTCTCTTGGTTGCAATTTATGCCCCAAATGATAAAGAAGAATTTTATAAAAAATTACATATGAAAATAATTGAACTGGACTTTGCTAACATACTTATGATGGGGGACTTTAATGGAATTGTAGACAATAAACTGGACTATACAGTAAAAACAACACGACAAAATAGGAAAACTCTCCCTAAATCCTTTTTTAAAATGATAGATGAATTAAATTTAAAAGATATATGGAGAGAAAGAAATGCTAAAACTCAACAATATACTTTTTATTCAAACAGGCATTTATCGTGGTCCAGAATAGATATGATTTGGACATCAACAGAATTATTATCTAATATTCAAGAAATAAATATTGAAACAAGTACAGGGGCAGACCATAATCCAATGACAATTAAATGGAAAGGACAAAAAAGAAGATCGAGATGGACATTAAACAATACTATTTTAAAGGGAAAAGATTTTATACAATGGATGGAAAAAGAATTGGCCTTCTTCTTCAATGAAAATAAAAAAGAAGATACTTCAATACAGAATGTTTGGGATACAATGAAGGCATATGCAAGAGGATTAATAATGGACTATATAAAGAAAAAGAACATTAGGAAGAGGCAAATGATTAAAGCTCTAGAAGATGACCATAAAAAACTGGAAAAAGAATTACAAAAGATGCCACAGAAAAAAGATATCAAACTTAAAATGGACATAATTAAACACAAAATGGATCAAGCAGAGAAAGAACTGGCACAAAAAATTAGAAGTGCTAAACAGAACTATTTCAAAGATGCAAATAGGCCATGTAGATGGTTAGCATATAAGTTGAGAAAAGAGAAAGAGTCAAGGAAAATATCACAGTTAATAGATGATCATGGTCAAATTTGTTATGGTAATAAGGAGAAAAAGGCAATCATTCGAGATTTTTATCCTTATTATATAAACAGGAGGATCTTGATGAAGCAAAAATTAAACAGTATTTACAAAATGCTAACCTACCTGAGATACCTGATGAAACTCGGAAAATATTAGAAAATGCTATAATAATGATGGAATTAACTGAAGCACTTAACAGACAGAACAATGGAAAAGCACCAGGACTAGATGGTTTCCCGGCAGAATTTTATAAAACATTACAAGAATCGTTGAGCATTCCACTGTTAGAAGTCATGAATGAAGTTATGATAAATAAGAAAATACCTGAAACATGGTCAGAAGCTTATATTACACTTATTCCAAAAGAAGGGGTTGACCCATTACAAATTAAGAACTATAGACCTATTTCTTTATTGAATGCAGACTATAAAATCTTTGCTTCAATCTTGGCAGAAAGGCTTAAAAAATATCTAAATAACTTTATTCACTCTGATCAGAATGGATTTTTCCAAAGAGACAGATTAAAGACAATATGAGGGTAATCCTGGACACATTGGAATATTATGAGGCGCACCCGGAAAAACAAATGGCTTTGATATTCCTAGATGCCCAAAAGGCATTTGATAATGTGAACTGGAGATTTATGTTATTACTATTGGAACAGATGGGCTTTGCTAGAAAATTTATCCAAGCAATAGAAGCCGTATATTATAAGCAAACGGCAAAAGTAATGATAGATGGAGAATTCACAGACTCTATTAATATTAAAAAAGGTACAAGACAAGGATGCCCATTATCTCCTTTGTTATTTGTATTGACCTTGGAAGTTTTAAATAGAAATATTAGAGAGGATATAAACATAAAAGGAATGAAAATCAAAAAGGGGGAATTCAAATTGCAAGCCTTTGTGGATGATTTGGTCTTTATTTTGGAAGACCCTTTAGAGACAGCTCTAAAACTATTGGAAAAGATAGAGACGTATGGTGAGATGGCTGGTTTAAAAATAAATAAAGACAAAACAAAGATTCTGACAAAGAACATGTTATTAAGACAAAGAGAAGAGCTGGCAGATTTATTGAAAATTCAAGTTACGAACAAAGTTAAATATTTGGGGATATATTTGACGTCAAGATGTACTACACTGAAAGAGAATAACTATATTAAGCTTAAACAACAGATAGCATCGGACCTGAAAAAATGGGAAAACCTACAATTGTCATTGATAGGTAGAATTTCAACAATCAAGATGAATATTTTACCCAGAATTTTATATTTTATATTTATATTTTATATTTGTTTCAAACAATACCAATTAGGTTAAGCAAGGATTTCTTTGAAGAACTAAATAAAATTGTGTTGAAGTATATATGGCAAGGCAAGAAAGCGAGAATAAAATTAAAACTTTTACAGGATGCTCGAATTAGAGGAGGATTTGGCCTTCCTAATTGGGAGTTGTATTATCAAGCTGCAAACTTAATGTGGATTAAAGAATGGATAATGTTAAGAAAGACTAGATTGTTGGCATTAGAAGGTCATGATTTATTATTGGGTTGGCATGCTTTTTATGGTATAAGGGAACTAAATCACAGGGTTATTTTAGAAGGCATTATATATGGGAATCGTTATGGTTGAATTGGGAGAAAACTAAGAAACAATGTTATTTGAAAATTCCAGTTTGGTTATCAACTATTGAAGCTTTTTCATATCCTATAACTTATAAGAAGGAACAAACAGTTAGATATGGGAAAATATTGGATGAAAAGGGTGAACTTAAAATGATGGAAAATTTAGAAGAACAAGGTATAAAGATGAATTGGTTTTCATATGCGCAAATACATGCAAGGTATCTTAAAGATTCTAAGACAGAAGGATTTTATGATAAATTGACTGACTTAGATAGGATTTTGACAGGTACTGATGAAAAAGTGATTAAAAAACTATATAGTTATTTGTTGGAAATTAAATTAGAGGAAGAACAAGTTAAAGAAACAATGATTGCTTGGGGGAAGAATTTTGGATATGGGATTGATTTAGAGAAATGGCAAAAATTGTGGTCACAAAATTATAAAATGACAATGTCAACAGCATATAAAGAAAATTTGTATAAGATGTTTTACAGGTGGCATTTTCCCCTGACAAGAATAGCAAGAATGTTCAAGAATAAATCTGAAAAGTGTTGGAAATGTCATCAGATACCCGGCTCATATTACCATATGTGGTGGACTTGTGAGGAGGCCAGGAAATATTGGACTAGAATTCGCATATGGCTAGAAAAAATGATAAAGAAACACATAGATTTGAAACCAGAGATTTTTTTATTGGGAGTCGTACCTGTTATATATAATAAAAATTTAAAGTATCTGATTGTAAATGTATTAACAGCAGCTAGGATTGTATTTGCTAAACATTGGAAGAGTGAGAAAATACCATTAGAGGAAGAAATTATTCAGAAAATATTGGAATGTGCTGAAATGAGTAGATTGACATTTGAAATTAGAGAATAAGAAGATAAACAATTTTATGAAGTTTGGGATCTTTTTTATCAATGGTTAGATAATACAATATGATAATAGAATATTTAGAAATTTAGGAAATAATGAATATTTAATTTTACTTGGTTTTGATAATTTTTAAGAATATTTTATTAAGATAGATTTGGTATGATTTCATGATTTCTCATAAAATAATTTAACTTAATTATAGTTATCTCGCTTAAGTATGAATTAGTAAAATTATAGTCAAATGATTGTTCAATAATGATATTGGGATATTTTATTGATGACTGATAATGTGAGTTATTATGTAATATAATTATTCTGATGACTATGAAATGGATGCACAAAAGGGAACCAACTGATACACTGTAAATTTATGAAGAATGTTATATATTTTTTATTTTTTATTTTTTTTATTTTATGTTTTATATGTTTTTTGTCTGTTGTTAAAATCAATAAAACTTTTACCAAAATAAATAAATAAATAAATACCAACCAGCTAAACACCTCATGGAACTAACAGAACACTGCTTAACCAACACATATTTCATATACAAAGGACAAAGATACAAACAAATTGAAGGAGCCCCCATGGGATCACCAATGTTACCGGTCATTGCAAACCTGTTCATGGAAGAATTCGAATCCAGAGCCCTGGCCAATGCCATCTTCAAACCCAAACTATGGTTAAGATATATCGACGACACATTCGTGATTTGGCCCCATGGACAAGAAAACCTAAACAATTTCCTAACACACCTAAACAGCGCACACCCCAAAATCAAGTTCACCTTGGAAACGGAAACTAACAAACAACTACCATTCCTAGATGTACTAATCTACAAAAAAGCAGATGGCACACTAGGATACACCATATACCAGAAGAAAACACACACCAACCGCTACCTCAACGCCCAATCCCACCACCACCCAGCACAGATAAACTCCGTGGATAAAACACTAATTACTAGAACCAAACGCCTGGCAGACAAGACACACATTAAGACTGAACTATGCACCCTGACTAAAATATTGACAGCCAACGGCTTCCACAAAAGCAAAATCACCAACTTGATCCACAAAAACACACTGAGACATAATAGAGACCCAGAAGATGAACAGACCCATGGAACAGTTGTCCTGCACTACATAAGAGGCACTACAGACAAAATTAGTAAGATACTATACAGACACCACATCAAGACTGCCTTCAAAACAGACAGAAAAATAGCAGCCATCCTCAGAAACCCCAAAGATAAAATTGACCTGGGAAACCAATATACGAAGTCCCCTGTGCATTATGCCCAGCCACATACATTGGACAGACTAATAGAAGAATAAGCACCCGCCTGGATGAACACAAAAATGCAGTCAAAAAGCTGGAACACACTTCCTCACTCGTCCAACACATGGAAGCCACAGGTCATAGCATCAACTTCAATGGAACCAAAACCCTAGCCACTATAGAAAATCCCAGCCACAGAATCATCAGAGAAGCCATAGAGATTGAAAAAATACCAGAAAGCATGAACAGAAGAGATGATTCCACCAGGCTGTCAATCATTTGGAAGCCTGCACTCACAAACAAAAAAATCTCCACACCACAAGCCAGGCAAACACCTGGGCACAAACAGATCCCCCCTGATACCTCCAGCTCAAACACACCCCAACCAGGCACCCAGATGAAACCTAGTTTCCTAACTAATGATAGCCGTCCATTTACCCGAAGCCAAGCTGCACTGAAGGCCTCCAATAAAGTAATACAATGTTGCCAGCCAATCAAGATACAAAAAGAGCCAAAAAAACAGACAGAAGATATTAGAAGCAGAACACAGAAAACTCCAAGACCAATAAACACAGACCAAGACTCTCAACCAATCAGGATAAAGAAAAAACCATTCTGGCACAGCAATAGGCTGCCCCAAATTTAAATCTGAAACCACTGTAAAAGTCTAACTCACAGACAAACACTATACAGAAGCCTGATGATGGCAGATGAAATTCTGCTGAAACATTGCTACAACTTTAAAAGCACCACTACTATGACGTGGGAAAATACCCGAACAAAGCTGAATGCCATACATGTAAGTACCCGCGAAAACTTAAGAAATATCTATCTATCTATCTATCTATCTATCTATCTATCTATCTATCTATCTATCTATGGTTATTCGGGTTTTCTCCCGCGTAAGATTGGAAGTATCTAGGCAACGTTTCGATGAAGTCTCATTCATCATCTTCAGGCTTGGTCTTCAGCTCTGTGCTTCTCAGAGTGATGTGAGCTTGCAGCTGCTTCTTCCTTTTTACTGCTCGTGGGGGTGTGACTTGATTGGGTGGGGGCTTGGCTGTGTTCTGATTGGGTGGGGGGGGTGTTCTCATTGGTTGGGGGTTTGGCTGTGTTCTGATTGGTTGGGGGGTTGTCTGTGTTCTGATTGGCCAAGCTGCACTAAAAGCCTCCAATACAGAAACACAATGTTGCTAGCCAATCAAGACAAAAAGAGCCAAAAAACAGACAGAAGATATTAGAAACACCAATCAAGCAGAACACAGCAAACTCCAAGACCAATAAACACAGACCAAGACTCTCAACCAATCAGGAGGAAGAAAAAACCATTCTGACACAGCAATAGGCTGCCCCAAATTTAAATCTGAAACCACTGTAAAAGTCTGACTCACAGACAAACACCATACAGAAGCCTGATGATGGCAGATGAGATTCTGCTGAAACGTTGCTACAACTTTAAAAGCACCACTATTATGACGTGGGAAAATACCCGAACAAAGCTGAATGCCAGACATGTAAGTACCCACGAAAACTTAAGAAAACATATATATATATATACACATACACACACACACACACACACACACATATATATATATATACACACATATATATACACATATATACACACACTATATATTATTAATATATACTATTATGTAATATATAGCCAGTTGCTTAGCAACTGTTCAAAGTTACAACAAACACTGAAAAGCTTATTACTTATGACCATTTCTCACATTTATGATTGTCACAACATTCCCTTGGACACATGCTCAGAATTCAGGCATTTGGCAACTGGCATGTATTTACAATGACTGTAATGTCCCAGAGTCATGTGATCCTTATTTATGACCTTCCCAGATGGCTTCTGACAAGCAAAGTTGATGGAGAGTGCCAGATTCACTGTATGGCCACATGATTCACTTAACAGCCAAAGAGGTCATAAAATGAGGCTTGACTCACCACCTTGTTTAGCATTGGAAATTCTGGTTTCAACTATGGTAGTAAGTTGAGAACTACTAGTACCTGCAGTAACAAACTGCTGCTGTGGTTAAAATGTATAGATATAGTTATTCTAATAATACAGGGGTCTCCAACCTTGGCAATTTTAAAACTTGTGGACTTCAACTCCCAGCCAACTTGCTGGGGAATTCTGGGAGTTGAAGTCTACAAGTCTCAAAATTGCCAAGGTTGGAGACTCCGTTCTAATATATTTCACCTACACCTTGCACATGTACAATCAAACATGCTTCACTCCAATTCTAAGGAATTAAATGAATCACTATGAATGTCCATGAGCTGAATCACATATTATACCTGGCCTAAACTCCCAAGTACTTCTTTCATGCTTGCAGATCTTTTACTAATTCACTTTTGTGCAGGGGGAGGAAAAATCTAATCAATTTATACTATTAAACAAAAGAAGAAGAAGAAGCAACTTAGTGAACTATGGCTCCATCAGTTGTCATGGACAAATATCAGATTACTGGGAAAGCAACTTGAAAAATCAGTGGTTTCCTTTTGGGAAAATAGTCATTTATTTATGAGAGAGGTTTCCCTTCAGTCATACAACTCAAAGTGTCTTGTAGCGTCACCTGGAATACATAGATTACAACAATCACTATTGATCAAAATCATGCAAAATCATTACTATCAGCACAAATTCAACATAATGACCATAATAGTGGAAATATTATGAAACTGTCATGTAACATCAACTTGACTCAGTTCAGGGGCATTTTTCATCCAGTTCCCAAATTGCGCATTTAATACACATACAAACACACACAAACCTTCTTGTATGTGCTACAAAAGCCCTATTTTTTATTTGCTTCCCTGTATATTCAGAGTATTTGGAAGAAAAATTACCAAATAATAGAAAAGGAAAAATCTGTAAGGATAAGTGTGCAGAAGAGGATTTAGAAGACAGCAGATGACAAATTGAACATGAACAAAATAAAATACCAAATCTTTTCATGTATACACAAGCTCTTATCACTTGTATGACAGCAGGATAATCCTGCTGGAAGAAAATGGCTGCAATAGTTGACATACTCCTATTTATTTATCCTGTTTTTCCTTTTTTTTAAATTCCCTCCCACCATGGACTTTATACCAAAATAATCCCAAAATTCCAGTTGAGAGATCTCAAAAAATAGAGGCACAAATCATGGGAATCTTTACGCTATTTAGTGGGGCATTTCCAGATATTCATCTGCAAGATTGCACTGATTACGGTGAATAATTTAGTTCTAAATAAATATGCTAAATATAGCAGTGTCAGTTCTTCAGGTTATAAAACCAAGATCAAAAAGGACCATTTAAGTTTTATTATGACATCAAGATACTCCTGTTTCTAAAGACAATGTCAATATTTTAATTTTGTGTTCATCTAAATTGATGAAGAGGGCAGAATAGAAAGCTGATACATATGCATGCAAACTGCTTCAATGCTTTTTGAAAATTAAAAACTGCACTAATATTTATCGTAGTTGATCAGTGTAGCATCTGTTACTTGCTTTGGGTTAGACTAAGCTGAATTACATCAAGTGGAATGCTTGTAGAATTATACTAGAAAGTTTTGATTGATCAAGGCTCATAGGTATCTTTCACCTTCTTTATGTTCGCAAGTCTAAGCTTAGCTATGTTAATATATGGAATTGAAACAACATAAGTGTGTTGTGTTATCAAAGGAAGTAAAAGATTCCTACGAGAAGGCAGAAGCTATCTCATTGTTCTGTTCAAGATTCCCTAAATACAATACATTTTCCATCTGTTTTTCTCAGTTTCCAAACACTGTCTATGAAAAAAAAAAGCCAGCTTTGATGTATCCAGTCCACACATCAGCAGAAGTAGCCTGATAAGTCAGGAGCATGGGTGCGAATGATGGAGACGAGCCGGTAGAAACAGTGAACTTCAAACTCTTTATTTACATATTGTGACAGCTCAAACTGGAGGGCTGCTATAGCCTTCCTTATATAGGCAACTTATTAACTATTCAACCAATAGTAAACCTGGAGCGCTAGCTCCGTTAACCAATGGGAATGGCCTGTTCATGGCCAATCAGATGCTCCTGAATGGACCAATCCGATCCTGCCATTAACAGCCAATCAGAAGTGCAGGGCCAGAACCCTGCACTTGACTTCAAGCTCAAGATAACTTTATTGGTATTATTCATTCACAACACCCCTTTTCCCCCGGCTTCTGCCCACGGGGTGCGGTTACATAGTCCTTAAGGTAGGACGGATGTTTTGTTAGTCTTTTCGATTTTCGCAAAGTTCCTGGCAGTTGGCTGCACTTCTGCTGAGGTTGATCATTGTTTATAGGTTGGGGTGCCTCTGGTTCCGAGTTCACGTTCCTGTCGTCACCAATATCACTGGCCACTCCCTGATATGAACTCACTTCGGTCCCTGGTTCCTGTTCCTGCGTTTCAGTCCCATTATCGGTTCCTTCAAAAATATTTCCCTCTAATTGCAATTCGCTTTCCTCTGTATCTCCCCCGCCTCAGTTTGGTGGTGCTTCCAAAGTCTGTTGTCAGGGCACTGAAACAGCTATGATCTTGGGCCAGTTACGCGGATTACGGTCGCTTCTACCCACAGCGGATCGCCCGATAAGTTTTTAGCGAATACTAAATCGCCTACCTGAAAGGTACAGCATCGGCCGCTGGATCCGAATGGTTTTTCCGGTTCGTAGGCTGGGTGTAACCGATCGAGGTGGGAGCGGAGCTTTCGTCCCATTAGCAGCTCGGCGGGAGTTTTGTTGGTGATGCTGTGAGGTGTGATGTGCTGCAGGAAAAGGATCCGGTTGATTTTCTCATCGATGTTGTCGTAGTCAATCTTTTGGAGAGTCTTTTTGACGAATTGTACCATGCGCTCAGCCCTACCGTTGGCAGCAGGGTGTGCAGGTAAAGTGAGTGCATGTCGGATACTGCGGTCAGCCAGGTACTGCTCAAAAGACAGCGCGATAAACTGGGGCCCGTTGTTGGATACCAGAACGTCTGGTAATCCGTGGGTTGCAAACAGTCTTTCCAGTCTTTTGATGACCGCATCAGTGGTTGTGTTGCTCATTCGGTGAATCTCGAGCCAATTCGAGTAGGCGTCGACGGTTAATAAAAACGTGTGGCCTTTGGTCGGCCCAGCAAAGTCCAGATGGATGCAGGACCAGGGTCCGGTTGGGGTTGCCTTTGGTGGAGCGTTGCTTACTTCTTGGCATCTCTGGCAAGTTTTATCCCATGATTCGATTTGTCTGTCGATGCCTGGCCACCATGAGTAGCTTCGTGTGAGGCCCTTCATGTGCATGATGCCAGGGTGGCCATCATGCAAGGTTCTTAGCAATGTCTGTTGGAGTCGTTCTGGGATAACGACTCTATCGCCCCAGATGACACAGCCCTTCTGCGAGAACAACTCTGTTTGATGACTTTTGAATAGTGCAAAGTCGTCTGGTACTTGGTCCAATGGCCATCCGCGTTCCACCCACGTGAGGACTCGTGCTAAGATGGGGTCGCATTTTGTTTCTCTCGCGATGTCACGGGCAGTTAATGGCAGCGTGTGGAGTGTCTCGATCTGCAACGCTGTCATTGTTGGTGCAGGATCGTTGATAGTTTCAGGGAGCGGTGTACGACTCAGTGCATCAGCGTGGGGAATGGCTTTACCGGGACGATATTGTAGCCGATAATTGTAGGCAGCCAAGAATTCTGACCAGCGGGTCATTCTGGGAGAAAGTATGTAGGGAGTTGGCTTGTCCCCAGCGATGATCCCCAACAATGGTTTGTGGTCAGTTACAATGGTGAAAACCCAGCCGTATACGTACTCATGAAATCTTTTAACAGATGATACAATCGCCAGGGCTTCTTTATCGATCTGGCTGTAATTTTTCTCGGTTTTCGAGAGCATTTTTGAGAAGTAAGCAACAGGGGCTTCGTTACCGTTAGGTAACACATGGCTCAAAATGGCGCCCACTCCAAAAGACGATGCATCACATGTAATGTTTATTGGCAAAGTCTCATTGTACTGCATTAGTACGGCGTCCGAAGTCAGTAGTTTTTTCACATTATGGAACGCCTGCTCTTCTTTGTGACCCCATACCCAAATCGATTTTTTATCTAATAGCCGATGTAAAGGTTCAGCGACAGTCGCCTTGTGCGGCAAGAATACATTATAAAAATGGATGAGGCCTAAGAACGCCTGGAGGTCGGTCTTGTTCTGGGGTCTGGGAGCGTTTTTTATTGTTCTTAATTTGCTATCAGTAGGGTGAATACCCTGACTGTCAATTAAGTACCCTAAGAATTCAACACGATCGGTACACAGTTTGCACTTATTTCTTTTGACCTTCAAGCCTGCTTCCTGGAATTTTCGTAATACCAGTCTTAAATGCTCCCGTAAGATTTTTGGAGTGGGGGCAATGAGCACATCGTCAAAATAGGGGACAACGCCCTTGATCCCCTGCAATAGTCTCTCCATTAGGCTCTGAAAGATCCCCGGGGCCACACTGACTCCGAATTGAAGCCGCATACACTTAAAGGCACCTCGGTGTGTTACGATAGTCTGTGCCTGTGCTGTTTTTTCGTCAACCAGCAGTTGCTGATAAGCCTGAGCTAAGTCTAGTTTAGCGAAGACTTTTCCACCCCCCAGGGAATGGAGGAGGTGTTGTACCACCGGCACCGGATATTGGTTCTGTTGCAGGGCGTGGTTTAGGGTGGCTCGATAGTCCCCACAAATTCTAATGGAGCCGTCCGGCTTAATTGGTGTCACAATTGGTGTTTCCCATGGGGAGTGGTCAGTTGGCTTTAACACTCCCTGGGCAATCAACTTATCAAGCTGCTCGTCGATTTTTGGCTTTAGAGCGAACGGAACTCGACGAGGCTTAAGGCGGATGGGAGCTATCTTTGGATTAAGGCTTAAGCATATCGGGGTCCCCTTGTACTCACCTAGCTTTTCCTCGAAGACTTCCCTGAATTCGTGGGCGAGGTCTTCCTCCCAGTCACTGCCGCCGATTCGGTTAATGCCAGCCACTTCAATACCGAGTGGTGCGAACCATTGCAGGCCTAACAGACTAGGCCGGTCCTTATCGATCACCGTCAGGGGTAAGTACGCCGTGCGGTTCTTGAATGCAACCCGGACTCGACTGGATCCTATGACTGGAATTCGGTTCCCCTGGTAGTCCTTTAACACGAGCTGTTGGAATTGAAGGTCCTGGTGCCGGATAGTGGGGATGAATTGCTTGAGGGTCTTCCATGAGACCATTGAAAGAGACAATCCCGAGTCAACTTCCATTTGGCAGGGCCGATTTTCAATGTTCACGTTGACCTGAATTTTCTTAGCGTCTAGTGAAGAGGCATGGCCAATAGTGAGTGTTTGGTGGGCCTCTTCCCATCTCGCTAGACGATTCATGGGTCGGTTTCTGTAGAAGAGGTTTACTGGTTCTTGCCTTACAGGGCGATTCCCTGTCGATTGGCGGAGGTTGGTTCCTTTCGAGGTCTGGCTGGGTCCGAGGAGGCTTCTGCAGACCCGTCCGATGTGGCCTCGTTTCCTGCACTCGTGGCAGAGTGCGTCGCGGAATTTGCAGTCGGAGCGGTAATGGTTGGCCCCGCAGCCAGCGCATGGTTGCTGGGACTTCAGGTAACGGTCCCGATCGGACCGCAGGCGATGGACCTCTTCTTCGTTGCTGTCTGACAACGAAGAGAGGTCCTCATGGTGGGCCGTCTGCAGCTGCCGTTCTTCTTTAGGTGAAACTTCGCCGGCCGGTGGGTGTGCTGGAGTGCGATTTCAGCATAGTTGGGCAGCCGACTTCTTGGTCGCCTCCGCTGCTGTAGCTTCAGCTATGGCGTCTTTAAGGGTGATGTCGCCCTTTGCCATTATTTTGCTCTGTACATTTAGAGCGTCTAGCCCGAGGACTACTCGGTCTCTCAAAGCCTCTTCTAGGTCGGTGAAATCGCAAAGGTCTCCCAAGTTCCGGAGGTCTGCAACGAAATCGGTGACGCTTTCTCCTTTCCGCTGGTTTCTTTGATAGAACTCGTGCCGTCTTATGAGCGTTGGAACGGTTGGTGCATAGTGGGTCCTTAGTAGTGGTTCGAGGACATCCCAGTCCATGGCCTTCGCTTCCACTGGTTTCGCTAATGCCTTAGCCATTTTGAATACCGTTGGGCCGCAGTGCGTTAGGAATACTGCCCGTTTCTTCCCGGGTGTGGCATCCTTCAGATTATTCATTTCCAAAAACATTTGAAAACAATCCATGTAGGACTCCCAGTCCTCTTGAGCTGGATCGAACGAAGCAGGTGGTACTACACCACCGGACATGGTTCCGCTGTTGTGTGCTTCAGCCACGTGCTTAGTTGTCTTAGTTGGTTCTGATGTCATTCAATCCCATCCTCGTCGCCAGTGTTAAGTCAGGAGCATGGGTGCGAATGATGGAGACGAGCCGGTAGAAACAGTGAACTTCAAACTCTTTATTTACATATTGTGACAGCTCAAACTGGAGGGCTGCTATAGCCTTCCTTATATAGGCAACTTATTAACTATTCAACCAATAGTAAACCTGGAGCGCTAGCTCCGTTAACCAATGGGAATGGCCTGTTAATGGCCAATCAGATGCTCCTGAACAGACCAATCCGATCCTGCCATTAACAGCCAATCAGAAGTGCAGGGCCAGAACCCTGCACTTGACTTCAAGCTCAAGATAACTTTATTGGTATTATTCATTCACAACATAGCCTGCAGTACTGCACTCTAACCACTGTGCCGTGGCTTTTATCCATCTTGCTCTGTTTTTTCATAAATTATGAAACCATAATTTATGGTTTAATTTATGGGAGGAGAAGAAAAGTTAAGATAGAGCCCTCAACCACTCAATGGAAAGCTTTGTCCCGTCTTTTATGTGCACTGTGTAGTGCAATAAAATACAGGCATGACAGGGGTTTTATTGTCACAGATGCCATCTTGATGTTTTTCCCACAGACACCCTTGCTGGGAATGTTGCCAAAACATACCAAGCTTAACATTAATGATGAGTAAGAAGTCTCCTCATGGTGTTGCACTGCAGCTGCTACCTACAAGGTATCTTCAGTCCTAGCCAATATCCCATCTACTCACATACTTTTTGTGGAAATGAGATGGGTTGTTACTTTTATGAAAAGATGTGCCCTCGTGATGCAGCGTGATGCATTCTAAATGCAGTATTTCAGACAAACTTTGCCCACAGCCAGGAGTTTGATCCTGACCGGTTCAACATTGACTCAGCCTTCCATCCTTCAGCAGTCAGTAAAATGAGGAACCAGATGGTTGGAGCAATATGCTGACCAGTGGTGGGATTCAAAAATTTTTACTACCAGTTCTATGGGAGTGGCTTGGTGGGTGTGGCAGGGGAAGGATACTGTAAAATCTCCAGTCAGAGGTGGTATTTGCTGATTCTCCAAACTACTGAAAATTTCCACTACCGGTTCTCCAGAACTGGTCAGAACCTGCTGAATATCACCTCTGATGCTGACATTATAAACTGCCTGCAGAGTTCTGTAAAGCACTATGGGCTGATATAGAAATCTTAAGTGCTATTGCTATGGCTATAATTTTAAAAGAAGGAAAAGAAGCTCAATTGTGCCAATAAAGGAGAAAAATTGTAGTTCAGGGTTGAAATGAGAGACCTTGAAATTTTTTCTTGGCAATCTCCAGTCAGACAAGACAATGAAAAACAGGTGTGAATCATGATGGTTCACAGTCTATATAAGCTAGTTCTAAGAAGCTGAAATCTTGATGCAGATCAGTGGTGGGATTCAAAAAAATTTACTACCAGTTCTGTGGACATTGCTTGGTGGGCAGGGGAAGGATACTGAAAAATCTCCAATCCCACCCCACTCCAGGGGAAGGATACTGCAAAATTCCATTTCCTCCCCACCCCATTAACCTGCTTTCCAGCTCCATTCTCCTGGGCAGGGCAAGCCGATCAGCTGGAAGATGGGGGCGAGGCCAGTCAGAAATGGTATTTGCCAGTTTTCTGAACTACTCAAAATTTCCACTACCGGTTCTCCAGAACTGGTTAGAACCTGCTGAATATCACCTCTGATGCAGATTCATCTGGGAAGGTGCTGATTATGTGTTGGGTTTTATGGAACCCATCTGCCAGTATCTCTTTGGGGTTTCTTAACTGGCAGAAGAGGAAATAAGGTGGTTGTTTGTCTCCTTGCAAATTTCATTATGTTCTTGAGTGTTCTTTCATTCTATCTTCAGTTGTGCTACATTCTTTGAGATTCTTGAAAATTCTTTCATTGCTCTACCAGGTTAATCTATTTGTTTATTTTTTTTCTACACTGTCATAAATAAAGCCTCAAGTATTAATGCTTGAGACAATTTGGTTCTGACGTAGTTAAGACACCAGGTTAGAAACCAGGAGACTGTAAATTCTAGTCCTGTGTCTAGTTGTGTCTAGTTCTAGAGACAAAGCCAGCTGGATAATCTTGGGCCATTCATTCTCTATCAGCCCTAGATAGAAGCAAGGGTACGCCACGCTATCTGTCTTCCTGTCTGTCTATATACTGGGAACAGAGCAATACAGCACACAAGTGAACAAAAACATTGAACAGAGAATGGCAGAATCTAATAAATTTCAGTGGACCTCACCCTTGGTACTAGTATATTTTATGGAAATCGTATTTCAAAATCATTCTGTGAAAAACCTGGGGAAATACTCACCTGACACGTAGGTCTACAAATGAGTCAGTTGTTAATGGATTATTTGACAGCAGCCAGTTCTTCTCTTTGTCTCAGTTACATGTTCTTTGTCAAAATCTTTGTTTTTGTTCTGTCCTCAATTTACATACTCGAAATCCCCGCGCTTTGATTGGCTAAAGCGCGGGGATTTCTGATTGGCCAGGCGAGCCGCGCTGATTGGCCCGTTTGAAGTCTCCCGCGATTGGCTCACTCCAAGAGCGGGAGACTTGAATCGCTGCCATTGGCCGCGGCCGCTGCAGCGAAAAGGATAAAAGCCGCGGGCTTTTTCCTTTTCGCCGGTTCGGTTCACAACTGTTTAATAAAGAGCTTGAAACGTAGTCACCGACTCCTGGCGTCTTTTGCGGACACGACACTGGCGACGAAGGTGGGATCCCGACCCTGAACCGAACCCCGTGTCCAACAAGAGCCAGTTTCAGCACAGAGATGGCGAAAATCGCACCGCCCGCCCCCTTCAACCCCGCCACCGAGGACTGGGAATCGTACTCAGACCGTTTCCGCATGTACCTCGAGTGCGCCGGAATGAAGGACGCCCCGGGCCCGCTAAAACGCGCCGTCTTCCTCACCCATTGCGGAACCGAGGTCTTCCAGATGGCCAAAGCATTGGCCAAGCCGGCAGACGCAACCGCCATGGACTGGGACGTCCTCGAACCTATACTGCGGCGCCATTACGCCCCCGAGGTCCCCATCCTGATACAGCGCAACGAATTTTACCGCCGAAATCAGAAACCAGGCGAAAAACTGAGCGACTTCGTCGCCGAGCTGCGGCGCCTAGGAGGACTCTGCGAGTTTGAAGGTCTGAACAGCCTCATAAGAGACCGATTCGTACTCGGCCTATGGGACCCTACACTCCAGAGCCGGCTTATGGCCAAGGGCGACATCAGCCTAGCAGACGCCCTCACCGCAGCCGCAGCCGCAGAAGCAACCCGCACATCTGCTGACAGCATGCGAAGATCTGATGCGAAGGGCGGAAACAACAACCCGGCAAGGTCGGCCGACCCTAAAAGCGAATCAACCGCACACTACGGAGAATTCCAGTCTACCTCCAGCACGTCGGAAGATGAGGAAGACATACATCGCGTGCAGACGGGACGCGGCGACCAATGGAATCGAAGAGGTCGTAGGTCGAGGACCAACTGTGCCGGGTGCGGCGGCGACCACCCCAGATCAGAATGCTGATTTTTTGACTCTATCTGTAGGCATTGTGAACGACGGGGTCACATCGCTCGAGTTTGCCGCCAAATGAAGACCCGCAGCCCGCCAAAATGGGAACATCACGACCGGAAGAAGGAAAGCCCCCCGCCCAGGACCAGAGAGCGCCAATCGGACGGTCGGTGGGACCGAGTCCAACGATCTTCAAGAGGCGGCGACGGTCGGCGAAAGGAAGAGACCCACCAGACGGTGACCATCGGCCATGCCATCTCCGACGGCGCCAGAAAGGTACACGTAGAAGTCCATATTGAAGGCCAACCATGCAAGATGGAAGTGGACTCCGGGTCCTACCTCTCCATGATTGCATGGCACGAGATTAAACGGCTAGTGCCCACCCTCCATAAGAAGAACATTAATGCCCAAAAAATCATTATTAAAGACTACCAAGGGAACCGCGTCCCGGTAGTGGGCACCAAGAACTTTAATGTAACTTACAAGGGCCGCACCGAACAACTTCCACTCACTATCGTCGATCGCGACCGCCCAAGCCTGCTGGGCCTACAATGGTTCGCCCCGCTTGACATCGCGCTGACAGGAGTCAACCACGTCGCCGACGACGGTTGGGAACAGCGGCTAGCCCAGGAGTTCCGGGAGGTCTTCGACGGAAGCCTGGGCAAGTACCAGGGGCCCCTTATCTCATTTGACCTAGACCCTAGGGTCCCCCCCAAGCGGCTAAAACCTAGAAGGGTACCATTCGCCCTGAAGCCTAAAATTGACGAGCAGATCGACAAGCTCGTCAAACAGGGGGTGTTGCAGCCGATAGACCATGCCCGATGGGAGACCCCTATAGTAACCCCAGTCAAGCCAGACGGGTCCGTGAGAATTTGTGGGGACTATAAGGCCACCCTAAATGGCGCGTTGCAACAAAGCGCATACCCAGTCCCAATCGTGCAACACCTGCTGCACTCACTGGGAGGGGGCAAGGTCTTTGCCAAGCTCGATCTCGCCCAGGCATATCAGCAGTTGCCAGTAGATGAAAAAACGGCGGAAGCCCAGACCATCGTTACCCATCGGGGGGCCTTCAAGTGTAACCGACTCCAATCGGAGTCAGCGTGGCACCAGGCATCTTTCAGAGCCTGATGGAACGTTTGCTACAGGGCATCAAGGGGGTGGTGCCCTATTTTGATGACGTATTAGTGGCGGCACCAAACGAAGCCGAATTAGAAAACCGACTCAGACAGGTCTTAACAAAATTTAAAGCAACGGGACTTAAAGTTAAACGAGAAAAATGCCAACTATGCACAGAGCGAGTGGAATTCTTGGGCTACCTTCTAGACCGGCATGGTATTCACCCTACAATTAAAAAAGTGAAAGCCATCAAAGAAGCCCCCACCCCAAGGTCTAAAACGGAACTACAAGCTTTCTTAGGGTTGCTGAATTTTTATAATGTTTTCCTACCCCAAAAGGCTACGGCGGCGGAGCCTTTGCATAGGCTCCTGGATAAGGCGGCAACCTGGACTTGGGGGAGACGAGAGCAAGCCGCCTTCCAAAAAACCAAAGACCTCCTCACCTCCGACGCCGTCCTGATTCAATTCAGCGAGACCTTGCCCTTGGTTGCTACTTGCGACGCATCACCTTTCGGCGTCGGCGCTGTCCTCAGCCATACCCTCCCCGACAAAAGAGAAGCACCCATCGCCTTCTTTTCCAGAACTCTAACTAAACTGGAGCGGAACTATAGCCAACTGGACAAAGAAGCTTTGGCTATAGTCGCCGCCGTTAAGCGATTCCACGAATACCTTTATGGCCGCCCGTTTAACATTGTGACAGATCATAAACCGTTGCTGGGCATCCTCGCAGGAAACCGAGCCACCCCGAATATTTTATCACCCCGGATGACTAGGTGGTCTGAGTTCCTGGCAGCCTACAGCTACGAACTGTTACACAAGCCAGGTAAGAAAATTTCGCACGCGGACGCTTTAAGCCGCTCGCCTTTGCCCGACTCTGATCCTGACCCAGCACCAACAACAAACACCCTTAACATCGAAAACTTGCCCAACCTACCCATTACCGCGTCGGACATTGCCAGGGAAACTATTAAGGATAGGCGTCTGGCGCGAATTTTACACTGGCTAGAAAAAGGTTGGCCTGAAAGGGACAATGACGAATCCATTAAGACATTCAGAAACCGCCAGACTGAACTCTCACTGCTTAAGGGATGTATTTTGTGGGGTGACAGGGTGGTCATCCCAGACAGATTGCAAGGGAAGGTCTTAGAGATGCTGCATGAGGGTCATCCTGGCATCGTCAGAACTAAAGCCCTGGCCAGGAGTTACGCTTGGTGGCCAGGGATGGACAAACAGATAGAGGCATGGGTCGCCAAATGCCAACGATGCCAGGAGACCAGACCCAGCCCACCCGCAGCACCCATCCGGGACTGGGAAACACCAAGGGGGCCCTGGTCCAGAATCCATTTAGACTTTGCCGGTCCCACGAATGGGCATACCTTTTTGATCACAGTTGATGCTTACTCCAATTGGTTGGAGGTAAGCGACATGAAATCCACTACCACGGAGGCCGTTATCAAAGAACTGTGCAAACTGTTTTCCACACACGGACTCCCAGACGTCGTCGTCTCAGACAACGGGCCCCAGTTTACTTCCCTCGATTTTGAGAGGTTCTTGGCGGAGAGGGGCATCCGCCACGCATTAACAGCACCGGCGCATCCGGCGGCGAACGGTAGGGCGGAACGGATGGTACAATTTACAAAAAAAACCCTCCGGAAAATGGACCACGGGGAGATCAACGACAAAATAAATAAACTCCTCCTTATACAGCACATCACCCCGAACACCACTACCAACAAAAGCCCAGCCGAGTTACTAATGGGTAGAAAGCTGAGGTCCCCGCTCGACAGGTTACACCCAACATATAACCCGGAGCGGCCCCCAGACTCCAGTTCCAAATACCGGACATTTGCCCCCGGTGACTAAGTTTACGCAAAAAACCTGACGGGGGACCCCCTATGGATCCCAGCCGTCATCACTCAAATCACAAGTCCACGGTCGTACCGGCTCCAAACCACCGATGGGCGAGCCTGGAAACGACACATTGACCAGCTCAGGTCACGAACAGCAACCGACCTCAACCCCCAAGACACGAACCAAGGGGGGAGGGAGTACCCGAATAAACAAACGCAGGAAAAATAAACCAGCAGTACTTACCGGAACGAAGCCATCGCGAGTCCCCACCGGAGAAGAACCACCTGGCCAGCTCAACCGACTCGGAGAAACCAAGCGGGAGCGGCGAAACCCGTAGCTCAACCGACCCGGTAGGCCCAGGCGGGAGCCACGGAGAAGGAACCGGCCCGATCATCCAACCGGTTCACGCAGAAGAAGGAGCAGCCAAAAACATGACCGCTCCGGCCGAGATCCAGCTTGCAACTGAGTTGCGCAGGTCAAGTAGGACTAGACGGAGCCCCGCCTACCTACGTGACTACGCAACGTGATGGACTATACCAAGAGGGGAGGGGTGTTCTGTCCTCAATTTACATACTCGAAATCCCCGCGCTTTGATTGGCTAAAGCGCGGGGATTTCTGATTGGCCAGGCGAGCCGCGCTGATTGGCCCGTTTGAAGTCTCCCGCGATTGGCTCACTCCAAGAGCGGGAGACTTGAATCGCTGCCATTGGCCGCGGCCGCCGCAGCAAAAAGGATAAAAGCCGCGGGCTTTTTCCTTTTCGCCGGTTCAGTTCACAACTGTTTAATAAAGAGCTTGAAACGTAGTCACCGACTCCTGGCGTCTTTTGCGGACACGACAGTTTTATCTTTATTTATTTTCAAACCAGCCATCTCACCATATGTCTCTATCTTTTCCAATAACTTTGGAGCTGTTTCTAGCGGATCTTCCAGAATAAAAGCTAAATCATCAGCAAAAGCTTGTAGTTTGAATTCTTCCTTTTTAATTTTCATTCCTTTTATGCTTTTATCATCCCTAATATTTCTATTCAACACTTCCAAAGTCAACACAAATAGCAAAGGAGATAGGGGACACCCTTGTCTTGTGCCTTTTCTTATATTAACAAAGTCTGTGAATTCTCCCTTCATCATTACCTTTGCTGTCTGTTTATTGTATATGGCTTCTATTGCTTGAATAAATTTTCTGGCAAAACCCATCTGTTCCAATAGTAATAACATAAATCTCCAGTTCACGTTGTCAAATGCCTTTTGAGCATCTAGGAATATCAAAGCCATTTGCTTTTCAGGATGAGCCTCATAGTATTCCAAAGTATCCAGGATTACTCTCATATTGTCTCTGATTTGTCTCTTTGGCAGAAATCCATTTTGATCTGGATGGATAAAATTATTTAAATATTTTTTAAGTCTTTCTGCTAAAATTGAAGCAAAAATTTTATAGTCTGCATTCAATAATGAAATAGGTCTATAGTTCTTAATTTGCAATGGGTCAGCCTCTTCTTTTGGAATAAGTGTAATATAAGCCTCTGCCCATGTTTTGGGTATCATCTTCTTTGACATAACTTCATTCATAACTTCTAACAATGGGATGCTCAATAATTCTTGAAATGTTTTATAAAATTCTGCCGGAAGTCCATCTGAACCTGGTGCTTTCCCATTATTTTGTTTCTTAAGTGCTTCATTTAATTCCATCATTGTTATATTGCTTTCTAGCATTTCTTCAATTTCTTTAGGTATCTTCGGTAAGTTAGCATTCTGTAGATACAGGAATGTTAAGTTTTGTACATGCTGTACATAATACAGTATGTGCTTTAATTCTTCCATTCCACTTATCTTTTGTTTGTTCAACCTGTCTAGCTGTAAAAAAATGATTGGGCTTTTGAGATGTCATTTGCTCATAGTTACTAAACACCTGCAATAATCAAGGCAAAATTATAGGGGAAAATGAATCATTTCCACATAATTGCAACTACAGAATTTGATCGTTAGTGAGAGGTCCTTAGGATTAAAGAAGCTTAGCATTAATGACATTAGAGAACAGATATACTGAATTACTGTTTATTTAAAACTAATAAATTTGTATACCAATAAATTTTAATATTAGTATCATAGTAAATATGAACATCAAAGCATACACCAACCTAAAAAGATGGTACCCACCAATCTCCCCAATTATAACTAAAGTAATAAATATAAAATAGCAATAATTTAAATGAGGTCTTATGCAAAGTCATCCAAGATAGCAGTGCCCTCGTATAAGTGCTTAGCGTAAGAGCATTAGGTATTTATTTAAACAATTTATTCAACCACCCACTCAACATACAACTCAGAGTGATATATGATTAAAACAACATTGTTAACATTAAAATATCATAAATTTATTAATTCATTTATCACTTTAAAGATTTATATTGCCACACTTCTTATGAACTCATAAGACATAAAACAAATGACACCCAACTGAAATCAACAACGCAAAATAATCAGTCCTGACAGGCTTATATAGCCTCATAATCCAATGTTTGGAGAAGAAACCAGGTCTTCAAAGTAGCTAGCACTGGGACCACTTGGCTTGGCAGAAAATACTATTCCAGGCATAGCAGATGAGCAGAGCCATCTTCTGTGTCCAGAGAGATGACATTGCTTAAATCATGAGGCCTAGTTTATGCCAACCATACTGGGTTTTACTGGACAGGTAGAGATAATTAGTACCAAGCAGTTTTGTAAATAATCAGTTGCTATGTCCTGAAGGACTTTAAAGTAGACAAACAGATCTTAAATTTTATCCAGAATTCATTCACAACTGTAGCAATATATAATTGTATTGACCTGTGCATGTGCATTGTAGAGTAGCTGTAGCTTCCAAGTGGTTTTTAAGGGCATCATCAAGTAGCTTTTGTTGCAACAATTCAGGAAAGAGATAACCAAGATACAATTATGAGTAGGTCTTCCCAAGGGTACAGAAGATAGATTTGAGCGAAGGCTCCCAGACTCACAGCTACCAATGTTCTTCAAGCAGATGTTGTGTCTAAAAGCACCCCGAACTTGTACAGTGGCTTCTCAGAGGGAATGCGATCCTATTCCTAATCCAAGATTGAGAATTTCTGGATAAAGGAAACCTCAAAATTCATAGCCACTCAGTCTTGCTAGGGTTGAGGCTGTTCCTCTCAATTCAAAGCTTTCAGATACTAAGTCAGAACCTTGACCATTTTGCTCAATCAGGAGTGGAGATATTCCCTGGGTATAAGCAGTGTAGTGATGATACTTAACCTCATGCCAATGATCTCATTCAACAGCTTCAGGTAGATATTACATAGGAGAAAGGAGAGAATTGATGCCTGACACACCTCACAAAAAAAAAGCCTCAAGGACTAGACATTTTCCCCATTAATTCTGACAGGAACTGGTCCTGGAAAAGAAGGAGAAACATCACAAATCTATGTCGCCCACATATGGAAGGGGACCATGGACTATATAGTAACAGATAACAAATAATCAGAGTTGGAAGGGACCTTGTAGGTCATCTACTCCAACCCCCTGCACAAGCGGGAGCCCCTACACCATTTCTGACAAATGGCAGTCCAATCTCTTCTCAAAGGTCTCAGTGATGGCGCTCCCACAACTTCCGAGGGCAAGCTGTTCGCTTGGTTGATTGTTCTCACTGTCGGAAAAGTTTCTCCTTATTTCCAGGTTGAATCTCTCCTTGTTCAGTTTCCATCCATTGTTCCTTGTCTGGCCTACAGGTGCTTTAGAAAATACCTTGACCCCTTCCTCTCTGTGGCAGCCACTCAAATATTGGAACACTGCTATCAGTACTAGTACTAGAACCTAAAAAGATAGCCAATCTCTGAATTAATGAATCCAAAGGAAATGGGGAAACATTAATCAAGATTCATATCAGGATTGAAAACCATTTCACGTAACATCTGAAAGATTAATTATTAATGTAAGAATGCATTGTCACCCTAGGGACCAAAGTACCACAAACATGTTTCTGTCAGGCTTTATTCCAAGGATGGCTGAAAAACATCACTATCCACAATTATCAATTCAATATTTTCTGAATTGAGAGATATACTTTGCCTTTGAACTCCAAAAATGAATGGGTATGACCAGGAAAAACATCATATTGACATTTAATTCAAAAAGTTAAAAGTAATGATTCTTTACTCATATGTTCAAAAGTCAGCTTGGTATGGAGGTTAGAAGCACCAGGATAAGAATCAAGATGGCATCAATTCTACTCCTGCCTTAGACACAAAGGCAATTGGGTGACTTTGGGTCAGTTACTCAGCTATAGGAAGCAGAACAGCAAAATACTTCCAAAAAATTTCCCAAGAGAATAACAGGGATTTGTCCAGGTAGTCACCTGGACTTCATTTTATTATACTGATGGGGGAACCCTGAAAGATGGTGTCAAGCTAGCATCTGTTGTTAAGAGCTTCCTCTAAAGCAGGGATATCAAACTCAATTTCATGGAGGGCTGCATCAGGGTTGTGTTTGATCTCAGAGGGCTAGAGTGCCATAGCCAGGGTAGGTGTGGCCAGATCGATGTCATTCATGTTGAAGGGCGCCTTTGACGGCCCGAGTGCTCTGCCAGCGAAAATGGGCTCCTGAGCTCCGTTTCTGACTACAGCAGCCTCCTGCAACCCTCTGCCAGCAAAAACAGAGCCTGGAAGGGCCACACACAGCCCACACAAGCTCTGTTTTCAACTGTGTTGGCCTCCTGCAACCCTCTGCCAGGGAAAACGGAGATCGGAATGGTCACATGTGGCCCTCCCGAGCTCTGTTTTCACTGGCAGAGGCATCGCGGGCTGATCCTTTGCTGGCCCCCGGACCTTGACTTTGACACCCCTGCTCTAAAATTATCACCAAAGTACCATAAACATGATTCTGTCAGGTTTTATTCCAAGGATGGCTGAAACACACCACTATCCAGTTCAATATTTTCTGAACTAAGAGATACACTTTGTCTTTGTACTCCAAAAATGAATGGTATGATCAGGAAAAACACTATATACATTTAGTTCAAAATACCTTTAGTTAAAAGAAATTATTTTTTACTGATATATTCCGAAGCTTTTGCTTTTATCAAATTTATTTTATTTTCATTGTTATTCTTGTTCTGGTGGAGACCTGTATTTTTACTATTGGGAAAAGGAAAAAGAGGCAACACTCACATTCTATTTTTTTTTTTTTTTATTATTTGGTTTGTCAATTGCTTACAAGATAATAGGTATAAGAAAAAACATAGTTATGAATACATGGATACTTATAAGAAAAATAAAAGAAACAATAGGACAGGGACGGTAGGCATGTTGGTGTACTTATGCACAACCCCCTACAGACCTCTTAGGAAAGGGGTGAGGTCAATAGTAGAAAGTCTCAGGTTAAAGTTTTGGGGGTTTGGGGAAGAAACCACAGAGTCAGGTAGAGTATTCCAGACATTGACCACTCTGTTGCTGAAGTCATATTTCCTGGATTCAAGTTTGGTGTGATTAACCTTGAGTTTATATCTATTGTTTGCTCTTGTATTGTTATGGTTGAAGCTGAAGTATTCATTGACAGGTAGGGCAATGCAATGTATGATTTTATATACTGTATTATGCTTAGATCCGACCGAAGGTGGAGTAGTTCTAGGTTTTCTAGGCCTAGAATTTCAAGTCTGGTGGCATAAGGTATTCTGCAACGAGTAGAAGAGTGGAGAACTCTTCTTGTGAAGTATTTCTGGAGTTTCTCAATTGTGCTAATATTATATACGTAATGTGGGTTCCAGACTGATGAGCTATATTCGAGTATTGGTCTAGCAAATGTTTTGTATGCTCTAGTTAGTAGTGTAATATTAACAGAGAAAAAGCTACGTAAGATTAGGTTAACAACTCTTAATGCCTTTTTGGCTATGTAGTTACAGTGGGCTGTAGCACTTAGATCATTAGAGATGAGTACTCCAAGATCCTTGACAGAGTTTGGATCATCAGCAAGGTCTTGACTGTTCAGCCTGTATTTTATTTTCTGATTTCTTTTTTGCCAATATGTAAGACAGAGCATTTGTTTGTTGAGATTTGAAGTTGCCATTTGTTTGACCATTCTGATAAATAGTCGAGGTCTTTTTGAAGGGTAGGAGTATTGTCTGTGGTGTTGAATAGCTTTACATCATCAGAGAAAAGAATGCAGTGCTCTTAATATGATCACAGAGGTTATTTATGTAGAGTATGAAAAGAGTTGGTCCTAAAACACTGCCTTGGGGGATACCACTGTTGACAGGTACAGAATTTGATAGGACACTCCCAATTCTGACCATTTGTTATCTGTTTGACAGGAATGCTTCTATCCAGTTATGCAGGTGTCCAGAGATACCATAAGATTTTAGTTTTAGGAGTAGTTTGTCGTGTACCACTGAATCAAAGGCTTTACAGAAGTCTATGTAGATTGCATCTATTGCTTTGCCCTGATCGAGTTGTGTAGTCCATATGTTTTTGTAGTGTAAGAGTTGCAGATTGCAGGATAGTTTTTTTCTGAAACCTAATTGTTTATTAGAAAGTAGGTTGTTTGTCTCTAAGTGGAGGATAATGGATTGGTTAATAATTGATTCCATGACTCTACAGGTGGCGCAGCATAAAGAGATTGGTCTGTAATTTTCAACTAGACTGGGGTCTCCCTTTTTGAAGATGGGGATGATCGTGACTTGTGACCATAGCTTTGGCAAGGAGCTGGTCCTGAAAGATTTTTCAAAGATTATGCTTAGAGCTATGGCAGTGGATAGCTTTTTTAAGAAGTAGGCATATATTCCATCTGGTCCAATAGGTAGAGATGGTTTTAGATTGCGTAGTGCTTTTTCAACGTTGTCTACTGTAAAATTGATATGTATTAGATCATTGTAGTTGTCTGTGGTTCGACTAGGAAATACTGGGCATGATCCACTGCTGTTTACAAATAATGAGCCAAAAAATGTGTTAAAGAGGTTGGCTTTAACTGCAGTCTTTACCATTAGGTCCTTTCAGTGGTGGGATGGACCTTGAGTCTTTTGTTCTTTACAAAATTGTAGAAAGCGCGGGTGGAATTGGTGCGTAGAAGGTTTTCCTCTTGTTTAATGTGATAATTGGTGCATTCAGTCTTTATCTGGTGGCATACATTTTTGTGTCAGCTTTTGAAGTTGGCAATGTGACCAGATTTGTTTTTCTGGCGAAGCAAGATAAAGCACAAGTGGATTTAACGATGGTTATGCAAGGAATTCAAGAACTTAAAACGAGTATTGAACAAAGAACGGAGAGTATTGACCAAAGAATTGGGAAGATTGATGAAAAAATTGAAAATATTCAACAAATGATGGTGAAATATGATGAGAGACTCCAAAAAATGGAAGAGAAAGACAAATAAAGAGATGAGACAATTGGAAATATTAATAGCAGATTAACAATGGTTGAACAAGATACAAGTGGGATGTTGAAGTGGGAGATGGATAGGTCAGAATTTTATCTCAGATTCCAAAATATTGAGGAAGAAAAAGGACAAAATTTGGCTGCAATAATGATCAAAATTCTGGCTGGAGCTCTGGAAATAACAGAGGAAAAGATGATGGATGGAGTAGATGAGATATATCGAGTCTTCACAAGATATATCGAGTCTTCACAAGATATCACAACCAATTACCAAGAGAGGTCCATGTCAGATTTACCAAAAAAACTATTAAAACTCAAATATTACAAGTGGCAAGAGAGAAGGTGTTGAAATATAAAGACAAAGAGATTGTGGTCTTAAAACAAGTACCCAGAAAAGTGAGAGAGATGAGAAGAGAATATCGATTCCTGACCAAAATGTTATTGAAAAAAGAGATGAACTACAGATGGTTGATCCCAGAAGGATTAATGTTTACATGGCAAGAATTGATTCAATTGAGAAAGCAGAAATATTACACAATGAATTCTTCAAAAGAAGAGATATAGAGACAGAAAAAGAGATCATTTCAACGGAACTTCAAGAAGATCAAATGGGGAGGGGAAAAGAAGAAGGTGTAGTAAGTGGACAAGTGGTGACCAAAGAACAACAGGAAGTACGATCTACGAGAGCTGTTAGACCCAAATACAAAATATAACCATGGAGGAAAAAAAATTGATTTCTATGAATATAAATGGACTGAATTCAGCTATTATAAGAATAAAAATTCTTCATAAATTAGAGAAATTAAAATTTGACATAAGCTACTTACAAGAAGTGCACATTAAAAAACAATATCAACAATTATTTATAAGACCAAAATTGGGGAAAATTTTTACTTCTTTGACTCATTGTAAGAAAAGAGGAGTGGTTTTGTACATCAAAGAAACCATTCCAGCAAAACTGATTTATACTGATGAAGACGGAAGAGTATTAATGGTTGAAATAGTGGATAATAATACAAAAACACTCCTGATTGCAATTTATGCCCCGAATGATAAACAAGAAGAATTTTATAAAAAATGACATATGAAAATAATGGGATTGGACTACTCTAACATAGTTATGATGGGAGATCTCAATGGAATTGTAGATAATAAACTGGATTATACAGCAACAGCACCAAGACAAAATAGAAAGACTCTCCCCAAATCTTTTTTTAAAATGATAGATGAATTAAATTTAAAAGATATATGGAGAGAAAGAAATGCTAAAACTCAACAATATACTTTTTATTCAAATAGACATTTATCATGGTCCAGAATAGATATGATTTGGATCTCAACAGAACTAATATCTAATATTCAAGAAATAAATATTGAAACAAGTACATGGGCAGACCATAATCCAATGACAATTAAATGGAAAGGACAAAAAAGAAGATCTAGATGGACATTAAATAATACTATTTTAAAGGAAAAAGACTTTACACAATGGATGGAAAAAGAATTGGCCTTCTTCTTTAATGAAAACAAAAAAGAAGATACTTCCATACAGAATGTTTGGGATACAATGAAGGCATATGCGAGAGGATTAATAATAGACTATATAAATAAAAAGAACATAAGGAAGAGGCAAACGATTGAAGCTCTAGAATATGACCATAAAAAACTGGAAAAAGTATTACAGAAAATGCCACAGAAAAAAGATATTAAACTTAAAATGGACATAATTAAACATAAAACGGATCAAGTAGAGAAAGAAGAACTGGCACAAAAAATTAGAAGTGCTAAACAGAGCTATTTGAAGATGCAAATAGGCCAGGTAGATGGTTAGCATATAAACTGAGAAAAGAGAAAGAATCAAGGAAAATATTACAGTTAATAGATGATCAAGGCCAAATCTGTTATGGTAATAAGGAGAAAAAGGCAATCATTCGAGACTTTTATGGACAATTATATAAACAGGAAGGTCTTGATGAGGAAAAAATTAAACAGTATTTACAAAAATGCTAACCTACCTAAGATATCTGATGAAACTGGAAAAATGTTAGAAAGCACTATAACAATGATGGAACTAACCGAAACATTCAACAGATAGAATAATGGAAAAGCACCAGGTCCAGATGATCTTCCAGCAGAATTTTATAAAACATTACAAGAATCGTTGAGCACTCCACTGCTAGAAGTCATGAATGAAGTTATGTTAAATAAGAAAATACCTAAAACATGGTCAGAAGCTTATATTACACTTATCCCAAAAGAAGGGGCTGATCCATTACAAATTAAGCAGTATAGACCTATTTCTTTATTGAATGCAGACTATAAAATCTTTGCTTCAATTTTGGCAGAAAGGCTTAAAAAATACTTAAACAACTTTATTCACCCTGATCAGAATGGATTTCTACCAAAGAGACAAATTAAAGACAATATGAGAGTAATCCTGGACACTTTGGAATATTATGAGGCGCATCCTGAAAAACAAATGGCTTTGATATTCCTAGATGCCCAAAAGGCATTTGATAATGTAAATTGGAGATTTATGTTATTATTATTGGAACAGATGGGTTTTGCTAGAAAATTTATCCAAGCAATAGAAGCCATATATTATAAGCAAACGGCAAAAGTAATGATAGAGGGAGAATTTACAGACTCTATTAATATAAGAAAAGGTACAAGACAAGGATGCCCATTATCTCCTTTGTTATTTGTATTGACCTTGGAAGTGTTAAATAGAAAGCATAAAAGGAATGAAAATTAAAAAGGAAGAATTCAAACAAAGAGTGGACTTAAATCGATCCAAAACTTAGAGGAACAAGGTATAAGGATGAATTGGTTTTCATATGCGCAAATACATTCAAGGTATGATGAAGATTTTAAAACGGAGGGATTTTATGATAAAGAGACTGATTTAGATAAGATCTTGAAGGGTACTGATGGGAAGGTGATTAAATAATTATATGGTTATTTACTGGGAATTAAATTAGAGGAAGAACAAGTTAAAGAAACTATAATTGTTTGGGGGAAGAATTTTGGATATGGGATTGATTTAGAGAAATGGCAAAAATTGTAGTCTCAAAATTATAAAATGACAATGTCAACAGCATATAAAGAAAACTTGTATAAGATGTTTTACAGGTGGCACTTTCCCCCGAAAGTTCTCAGCATGAGAATGCAGCCTATTGGTCTTTGAATGTCAACATTCAATTAGATACATTAAACATATGTTTGCTCCTTCACCAATGATTCAAACAGAAATCTTTAACCCTTTCCAGAATCTAAAGCTTTCCAAAACAGGAGTCTGGATGTTCAGAGGTTGCCTAAGATTTAAATCAATTTAAATAACTGGCTTTTAAAACACAAATAGTTAAATAATCTAACTCAGGCATGTCAAACTCCCAGCCTGCAAGTCAGATGTGCCGTGTGCTGGGCACACCCATGCCCACTTTCGCAAAGGGGAAATAAGTCTTTTTAAAAAAAAAAAAACAAGTTTTATTTTCAAAACACACACAATACATAAATACACATAAACACAAAACATAAAAGCATAAAAAATCTCTTTTCTGAAAGTTGCTTAGTCCCGGGTTAAAACTCGGTACAGACACAAATTCAAATTCATATTCATTTTACATACCATTTCATATCTTATCAACATTTTCAATTTTCTATATAATTTCTTCTCTCCTTTAAATTTTCTCAATTTTATTTTATTTTACTTATCTCCTCTCAATTCATATCATATTTATTGTTCTATTCCAGCCAACCATTTATTTTTCTTCTTTAAAAAAAAAAAGAAAGAAATACTTCTCCTGTACACTATATGGAGTATGATGCCTTTATCTCTTTCCCCTATATTTATAATACTTCATATAAAACACATAACATACATTGGGATTCTGTCTGGTACATTTTAAAATTATACTATATTATCAAAAAAAATACAAATCTATTCATTAATATTAATATTCATTCATATCTTAAACATTTAACTCATTGCTTTTCAATTAAATCACATGCTCTTATGAGAACTTCCGGTTTGCAAGCTTTCAGCGGCGGCAGGGATCCACCCGATCCATTTGGATCTGGGGGATATAGCTGCCCCATAGAGGCAGCTGAAGACAGGGGGGATCCAGAAAGGGGTTTGGGGGTGCCGCAAACCCCCTCCCCAGCCGGCTAAACCCCCTTTTCCCGAGGCAGAGGAACGGTGGTCATCATGAAGAAAGCTGCAGCCGGGTAAGCAGGTGCAGGAGGGAGAAAGCCGGAAGAAAAGTGAAAGTTGCTTTTTTCGGGACAAGACAGGAGAAAGTGACCTGGAACCTGGAAGGCTGCTAAGTATATATTGTTCCTTGTGAGAGTTTAAGCTGCAAATACTCTAAAAGGGAAAAAATTTTCCTTGTTCTACTCTCCTTCCTAAAGTGACAGCGGAAAAAAAAAAAGAAAGAAAAAACCTTTTGGCTGTGAGTGGGAAGGGAGAGTGGAAAAAATAAGAGCAAAATTTGAAAATAAGGAGAAGATTGCCTAGAATTGCAAAGAGTTTAAAAACTTCCAAAAAATATATTTGAAAAGGATTTGTGACTACTTTAACCTCAGAAAGAGAAATTGAAGAAGAAGAAGGTATCTAAAAGAAACAGTCTGTTTGGATTGTTTGGTGATTTTGGAACCTTTGGAAATTACTTCTGATTAAATCATCTGGGTGGTTGTTTGGGGAAACTTTTTCTCTACACAATGGCATCATCTATGGATGAATTGAAACTTATATATCAAAAATATAAAAGAGAAAAACAAGGAGGGGAAGATGGTCTTGGCACTATTTTTCAATACTTAGAAATGGTGGTTTATACTTATGTGAAGCAGAATGAGGATGATGGGGACGAAGAAGAAGCAGAAGCCATCTTTGATGAACAAATGACTTTGACTGGAGAAGGGAAAAAGCAAGAGAAAAAGGAAAAAAGGTCTTTGAGATCTGGAAGAACAGCCCAAAAAGAGAAGAATAAGGTGAAAAGGGGACATTGTGTTAAGAAACAACAGAAAGGGGGAAAGCAGAATAAAAGGGAGGTGGAGAGACAAGGGGTTAAAGAGGACAAGGAGAAGAAGAAGCAAGAGAGAAAGGAAGGGATGAGAAGTCCTAATGGTGGGGAGCAAGATGTTAAGAAGCAAAAGTTTTTTAGAGATAATGGATAAATTTTATTGTTAAAGGGATTCTAGAAAGGTACATAAGACTGCATTTTTATACTTGTATTTAGAAGTAATCATAGAAAATTCGAAATAATATGTAACTTAAAATGTGATAAAATATTTAACATAAATTAGTGAAATTTTTGGTTAAGAAAAGGGAGTATTGTAATGAAACATGATTTAAGATTGTGATGGGGGGGGGGGTAATAATTTTTGGAAAGCATAAGTGTTCCCACAAAGGCATGATATTTAATTGAAATGGATAAAATGTTCAAGATATAAATGATTGTTAATATTAATGATTAGAATATGGTATACTAGCAAAATCTTTGTGAAATGAGATTTGAAGTAGAAGGAGGAACATTTCAATATTGAGCTATAATATGTGATGTGGGGGGGGAATAATTATGAAAATGGGGCTCCCATAAGAAAAAAAGGGAAATAAGTCTTGATACGTCATCGTGACATGAGTTTGATATAACTCAATGCCACTCCTATCAAAACTGTAGCACTGCTACAGTATTGGAGTTCACTGGAAATGAAAGTCGTATTCCAAAGATGAAAAAAGTGTATCTACTACTCAGATAAAGTCAGTAAAACTAACAACGTGCTTCATATTTGAAGTGTATCTATCTACTACACATAAGACTTTTCTTATAAGAAAACTGGTTGGTAGATATTCCTATGTCTACTCTGATGCAAGTACTTGTTCTGAAAGTGCTGAATGATCAACATTGCATTCAGTTTTCACAATCACTCCAGATTTTCCATTTTGATTCAATTTTTAAAGGAGAAAGGCCATGTGGAAATTCATTCTCTTTACAAAGCCCAGAATGTACCTTTAAAAATTGTGATTAGCATTCATCTGTCATTCAAGGAAGATTTAAAGGTATTTTGAATATATTAAAATGCATGGGAGAGAAATATGAAAAGCAGATTATGAAGTCAAGGAAATTTTTATCTGTTGGACTTTGTTAAAATGTAGACTTAGAGGGGAAAAAAACTGAGATATTCACTACAATTTCTCATTCTTCTCATTAGCCATTTCAGTTTTTAAACTGAAATTTAAATGGCTAAAATCCTTTGACATAGACTGGAATATCTCACTTAAATCATTAATTTCAAATATTGAAAATTACTTACTGAGGACATACTACTTACTTTCTACTACTAAGGAAATCCACTTAAAAGTAAGAAAAACTACTGGGATTTAAGGTATTTATTTTTAATATTATATATGTAATAATATAGGATAAAAATAATATATTAATTAATATATTTTAATACATAATTAAACTGAATTAAACTGTTATGTTAGAGCATAAGAACATAGTTTTTCTTACATCTAATTTTAATAGATCTTAAATACAACTCTCCAATGATTGTTGCAAATATGCCACCACTGATTGTGACAATTTTTTCACCACTTGCATCATTATATTCTGTAACTTTTTCTAATTAATTAGTTTCAAAGCAAAAACATAGAGTGTGTGTGTATGTGTGTGTGTGTGTGTGTGTGTGTGTGTATCTTTGGTTATTCGGGTTTTCTCCCGCGTAAGATTGGAAGTATCTAGGCAACATTTCGATGAAGTCTCATTCATCATCTTCAGGCTTGTGTCTTCGGCTCTGTGCTTCTCAGAGTAGAGCTCTGTGCTCTACTCTACAGGAGTGGGGAGGGAATGGAGATTTTACAATATCCTTCCCCTGCCATGCCCATCAAGCCATGCCACACCCACCAAACCATGCCCACAAAACTGGTAGTAAAAGAATCTGAATCCCACCACTGCACATGCTTCTTTCATGATGCACAAAGGAGGAGGAGGGATCGTCTATTGTCCTACTTTCCAAATCTGGAATAACCAAAGGCCAAATTCCCTTGGGATTGTTCATGCTAATTATCTGTGATATTCTTTCCAGAGGCCATAGCATCCTATGCTTTTTGATAGTTTCATAGATAATGTAAAATCTTGCCTGTTGTTTACTCCCTTCTCTTTCCATTTTTGCTTGCCTTTTGTTTCATTTTTGCTGGTTAACAGAATAAGAGAGTTGGAAGAGATCTTGAAGATCTTCTAGTCCAACCCTCTGCTCAAGCAGGAGTCTCTTGTCATTTCAGATAAAAGTTGTCCAATCACTTCTTTAAAACCTCCATTGTTGGAGCATTCACAACTTCTGCAGGCAAGTTGTTCCACTGATTAATTGTTCTGTCAGGAAATTCCTTCTTAGTTCTAGGTTGCTTCTCTCCTTGGTTAGTTTCCACCCATTGCTTCTTGTCCTGCCTTCAAGTGTCTGTCGATGTGTAATAATCAAGCAAACATTGAGCTATATTTGCTAATTGAACTGAGCTTTGTGTATGCTTGCTCTGATATAGGGATTGATTGGGAATGTTCAGAGCACCAAATGAAATGGAAATCACCCACAGTAATTTTCCAATAGCCAAAATGTGCTTGTGTTACAATTTCATTTTTAAAAGTTACTCTTTCCAGATTTCCTGTGGTGAGACTGTAAGTAATTCTTAAACTGTTTTGTAAACAACAGGGAGCACATTAAAAAAAGCCAACTACCGTGCAGTTTACCTGAGTATTTATTATATATTGAACATTGTGTGAAATCAGTAATGAGCTGAGTTCACAGAAGAGCCTAATCCAAAATATTATTGCTTGCCTGTGGCTCAATGTATTGTGTGAATTTAGCCAGTCTAGTTGTTTTATAGAGCTTCCAAGCATTTGTGATTTATTCAATAAACCATAGTTAAAATAATTCTAGTCCAAAATCCACTGGAGTTGAGCGATAATAAATTTGAATAAATAAATAAATACTTTATTATGATATGAGAACACAGCCTACCCTAATCATGTTAGCTGAACTGAAAATGTAATCTAATATATCTATGGAAAGTTAGCCTAATTTTAAGCACAGTAATTTACTCCAGAGTCATCTGTGGTTTCTAATCATCTGGGAGTGGGATAATCAGGGATGCAGATCTCCACCTAGATATCTTCATGGCCTGCCAATTCATGGAGAAGAAATGGTGCTGGCTGAAACAGCCCCCACAATGTAGGGGGTCTATACTCAGTGGTGGGATTCAACCAGTGTAAACAACCTGGTTTGGTGAGCGCACACTTTGCGCGCTTTGCACACACACACATGCAGTATTTGAAAACCACCCATTTTCAGCTCTAAAATTTACCTTCTGCTACAGCCCTGGTGAGTGAAATAGCTGAGGTGTGGCAATCTGCTGTACCACGTGAATCAGCTAGGCTGCAAAACATGGACATATAGGACAGATTAGGGCAGAGGCGAGTGGGCAAGGCCAACTAATTGCCAGAACTACCGGTTTGCTCGAACCGGTCCAAACCGGCTGAATCCTACCCATCTATACTAGATTCATCTGTTTTGAATCATTGCTGACCCACATGGGGGATTTGGGGGGAGGGGAATAATATGTTCTCTCCACTGCATCGCCTACAACCTGCATGAACTGACTACTACAGATGATTAGAGGGAAGCACCAATAGGAGTTAGGCATATCCTACCTTGCATCACATCATCTCAATTGCTGCCAAAGCAACATGGTTTAAGCAAGGAGCAAGATTAATGTCAGGGGAAGATGGAAAACACCATTTCAGTTTCAGTTCAGAAGAATCCCAAAGTCAGAACTGGACTATGGTAATATAGTTATGATGGGAGATTTCAATGGAATTGTAGACAACAAATTGGATTATACAGCAACAATAACAAAACAAAATAGAAAGACTCTCCCTAAATCCTTTAAAATGACAGATGAAATAAACTTAAAAGATATATGGAGAGAAAGAAATGCTAAAACCAAACAATATACTTTTTACTCAAATAGACATTTATCATGGTCCAGAATAGATATGATTTGGATTTCAACAGAACTAATATCTAATATTCAAGAAACAAATATTGAAACAAGTACTTGGGCAGACCACAATCCAGTGACAATTAAATGGAAAGGACAAAAAAGAAGATCGAGATGGACATTAAATAATACTATTTTAAAGGAAAAAGACTTCACACAGTGGATGGAGAAAGAATTGGCCTTTTTCTTTAGAGAAAATAAAAAGAAGATACCTCAATTCAAATTGTTTGGGACACAATGAAGGCATATGCCAGAGGCTTGATAATAGAATATACAAGGAAAAGAAACATCAGGAAAAGGCAAGCCACTAAAGTTTTAGAAGACGAGCATAAAAGACTTGAAAAAGAACTACAGAAAACACCACAGAAAAAAGTCATTAAACTAAAATTGGACATAATTAAACACAAAATGGGTCAAATAGAGAAAGAAGAATTAGAAGTGCTAAACAGAACTACTTTGAAGATGCAAACAAACCAGGTAGATGGTTAGCATACAAATTGAGCAGAAAGAATCAAGGAAAATATTGCAGTTAATAGATAAGAGAAAAGGGAAATTATTTCAGACTTCTATGGGCAATTATATAAGCAAGAGAATATTGATGAGGAAAGAGTCAAACAGTATTTACAGAATGCTAATCTACCTAAGATATCTAAAGAGACTGAAAAAATGTTAGAAAGCAATATAACAATGATGGAATTAACTGAAGCACTTAAGAAGCAAAATAATGGAAAGGCACCAGGTCCAGATGGGCTTCCGGCAGAATTTTATAAAACATTACAAGAATCGCTGGGCCTTTCATTGCTCGAAGTCATGAACGAAGTTATGTCATGGTCAGAAGCCTATATTACACTTATTCCAAAAGAAGAGGCTGATCCACTGCAAATTAAGAATTATAGACCTATTTCTTTACTAAATGCAGACTATAAAATTTTAACTTCAATTTTGGCAGAAAGACTTAAAAAATACTTAAATAATTTTATTCATCCTGATCAAAATGGATTTCTGCCAAAGAGACAAATCAAAGATAATATGAGAGTAATTTTGGATACTTTGGAATATTATGAGGCACACCCCGAAAAGCAAATGACTTTGATATTTTTAGATGCACAAAAGGCATTTGATAATGTGAATTGGAGATTCATGCTATTATTATTGAAACAGATGGGTTGCGCCAGAAAATTCATTCAAGCAATAGAAGACATATACCATAAGCAAACGGCAAAGGTAATGACAGAGGGAGAATTGACAAATTCCATCAATATAAGAAAAGGTACACAACAAGGATGCCCACTATCACCTTTGCTATTTGTATTAACTTTGGAAGTGTTGAATAGAAATAATTAGAGACGATAAGAGTATAAAAGGAATGAAAATTAAAAAGGAAGAATTTAAATTGCAAGCCTTTGCAGACGATTTGGCTTTCATTTTAGAAGACCCTTTAGAAACAGCACCAAAATTATTGGAAAAGATAGAGGCATATGGTAAGGTGGCTGGTTGAAAATAAATAAAGATAAACAAAGATCTTGACAAAGAATATGTTACTAAGGCAAAAAGAAGAACTGGCAGACCTACTGAAAATTCAAGTCACGAAAAAGGTTAAGTATTTGGGGATACATTTGACAGCAAGATGTAGTACGTTAAAAGAGAACAATTACATTAAATTTAAACAGATAGCGTTAGATTTGACGAAATGGGAAAATCTACAATTGTCATTAATAGGGAGAATCTCAACAATCAAGATGAATATCTTACCCAGAATTTTATACCTGTTTCAAACAATACCAATTAGGCTTGGAAAGGACTATTTTGAAGATTTAAATAAAATTGTGTTGCAATATATATGGCAAGGTAAAAAAAAGAGAATAAAGTTAAAACTCTTGCAAGATGCTAGAATTAGAGGAGGATTTGGTTTGCCTAATTGGGAATTGTACTACCAAGCTACAAACTTGATGTGGGCTAAAGAATGGATAACATTAAAAAATACTAGATTGTTGACATTAGAAGGACATGATTTGTTGTTGGGGTGGCATGCTTTTCTATGGTATAAGGGAACTAAAACACAGGGCTATTTTAGAAGACATCATATACGGGAGTCTCTGTGGTTAAATTGGGAGAAGATTAAAAGACAATGCTATTTGAAAATTCCAGTCTGGTTATCGACTATTGAAGCATTTTCCTAACCCATAATATATAAGAAGGGACAAACAGTTAGATATGGGGAAATATTGGATGAAAAGGGTGAATTTAAATCGATGCAAAATCTAGAGGAACAAGGTATAAAGATGAATTGGTTTTCATAAGCGCAAATACATTCAAAGTATGATGAAGGTCTCAAAACAGAAGGATTTTATGACAAATTGACAGGTACTGATGAAAAGGTGATTAAAAAATTGTATGGTTATTTATTGGAAACTAAACTAGAGGAAGAACAAGTTAAAGAAACTATGATTGCTTGGGGGAAGAATTTTGGACATGGGACTGATTTAGAGAAATGGCAAAAATTGTGGTCTCAAAATTATAAAATGACAATGTCAACAGCATATAAAGAAAATTTGTATAAGATGTTTTACAGGTGGCATTTCCCCCCGATAAGAATAGCAAGAATGTTCAAGAATAAATCCAAAAAATATTGGAAATGTCATCAGATACCTGGCTCATATTACCATATGTGGTGGACCTGTGAGGACGCTAGAAAATACTGGACTAAAATCTGCATGTAGTCGGAAAAAATGACAAAGAAACATATAGACTTGAAACCAGAGATATTTTTATTGGGAATTTTACCTGATACATACAGTAAAGATTTAAAATATTTGATTGTAAATGTATTAACAGTGGCTAGGATTGTATTTCCTAAAAGTTGGAAAAATGAGAAAATACTATTACAGGAGGAAATTATTAAGAAAATATTGGAATGTGCTGAAATGGGTAGATTGACGTTTGAAATTAGAGAACAAGAGGATAAACAATTTTATAAAATTTGGGACCTTTTCTATCAATGGTTCGATAATAAAATACAATAATAGAATATCTAGAATTTTAGAAAATAATGAATATGTATTTCTGTAGATGTATTTCTTTTTTTGTTATCATATCTATAAAATGTTTCTAGGATAGATTTGGGAGGATTATATGAATTGTTATAAAATAAATTAAGTAAATTATAGTTATCTCACAAAGTATGAATGAACAAAATTATAGTCAAATGAATGTTTAATAGTGATACTAGGGTATTCAATTTTTGATTGATAATATGAGTTATTATGCAATGTAACTGTAATTGAGACTATGAAATGGATGCACAAAAAAATTGTAAACCAACCGACACACTGCTTGTACATTTATGAAAGAAAGTTGGATGTTTTTATGTTTTCTTGGTTTTTATTTGTCTTTAAAAACCAATAAAACTTGTTTTGTTTTGTTTTTAAAAAAGAAGAATCCCAAAGTCAGATGCCTATGGTCCATGGAAGAATAAAGGCTGCTTCATGATCAGGTGTCCTTCAAGAATGGTAAGCCAAGAATCCTGAAGCTAGGGTTAGGACCACATGGAGATGTTTCTTCTCTTAGAATTCAAACTCCCTTTTTCCACACACACAATTTTTTTTAAAGCAAAGGCAGCAGGATCAAAGCAGGCAGAAGATACATCTCTCTCTCTCTTTCTCTCTCTCTCTCTCTCTCTCTCACACACACACACACACAAACCACAGTAAGTAGTGCTGAGTCCCTGTTGCTATTTAGAAAATAACTGTTAAAACTGAAGTGTTAAACTAGAGATTAAAGTAAAAGAGCAATCCTAAACATGCCAACCTAACAGTCTAAACACATCAGAGAAGATATCATTAAAATGGGAGTTAATGTGCATGTACTGCAATGTTGTTCCTTTTTCAAAAATCTAACATGTAAGGACATAGCTCCCCTCTCCTGCTAAATATATACCTTGGTTCTTCTTTGAATTTGTCAGGATTTTCTTTTTTCCATGTGACCCTCACTGGAGGAAAGGAAAGAATGGATCTAAAATGCCATGTGATTCCAGGGGCCAATTTCTTTACCACAGTAATCTTTTATTGATTTGTTTGTTTATCCCCATCATTCCTTAGTGGATTCAACACAATGTAAATGTAGTACCAAATAAAACAATACATTCAAAATTACCTTATATGCAAAAAATGCTTTAAATCCTGGCACTGAGAACTCTAATCATTCCCAAAAATCCTTCCAGAAAAGCTGTTTTTTTTTTTTCACCAGCTTTTGGAAGTGTGACAGATAAATAATCAGGAATGGGCACCTCACAGAACAGAGGTATAACATGGGATCTAGGACAATTCACCACGGCTCACTCACCCTGGTCAACTCGCCCTGGTAATCTTGCCCCATCTGACTCACCCCAGCCAGCTCACCGTGGCCAACTTGCCGTGGGACAACTTGTCACAAGACTATTCAACGTGAGCAAACTTAAGAAAGGGACAAGTGAATTGCAATGGGACTTGTCTTGCTTTACATTTGAACCTTCTTGTGTTAGAAGTCCGCAAGATTGGAGGAGTTGCACTTCCACTTGTTCCTTGCACTTCCACTTGTTCCTCTCTTGAGTTGTCCTGCATTGAATTGTCCTGCAACAAGTTGTCCCATAGCAAAGTGGCTACAGCAAGTTGGAATGGGGCAAGTTGTCCCATTCCAGTAATGTGTGTTTTCCTAGGGCCGCATACAGGTAGTCCTCGACTTACAACAGTTCATTTAGTGACCATTGAAAGTTAGAATGGCACTGAAAAAAGTGACTTATGACCACTTTTCACAGCAGCATCCCAGATGATAAAAATTTGGATGCTTGGAAACTGACCTGTTTCGATGGTGGCCATGTTCCAGGGTCATGTGATAACCTTTTGTTGTCTTATTATGAACAAAGCCAATGGGGAAGCCAGATTCATTTAACAACCATGCTACCAACTTAAGAGCTGCTGAGATTTACTTAACAATTATGGCACGAAAAGTCATAAAATGGGGAAAAATTCATTTAAAAGATGATAAACTTTAAATTGTAAATATGTTTAACGCTTAGCAACAAAAAAATGGGCTCAACTGTGGTTGTAAGTTGAAGACTACCTGTATAGCTGTCCTCGCAGCCACATTCTGCACCAACTGAAGCTTCCAGATGCTTTTCAAGGACAACCTAATCCATTCCTAGAGGCCATGAGAAGAGCCTATGGAGCACCAATATTTTAAAAATATTTTTTGGTTTGTATTTAGCATGTCGTATAGGTTTTGACTAACATTTCAGAGCCATTATTATTATTCCCGTTCAAGCAAAAATAATGTTACATAAAAGCAAAAAAAGAGTAAAAAAAATACTAAGCAGGAGAAATCAAAAGCTTGATATTAGAAAACAACTAAAAACCAAATAATTAACAATATTTTTTCCATACATTTCTATCTTTGCAAAACATTCTAGCTTTCACTACATCCAGGCATTGTTTTATGCACTTTTATTTATAAAATATAGAACCCACCTCAATCTAGCCCTAGAGTGTCTACATACCTTAAAGCCACCAAGGTTGAGATACACATACACCGCTTTGGGGGTAGAATTCTTTAAGTCTCATTTCTCACTTTTTCCAGGATCTCATCAACTCCATCCAACCATGACCACCTTAATTTTCCACTTCCTTTTGACCCATTTAGCCATTCTTCATACATCTGATTTGTAACTCTTTTATGACCAAACCACCTCAATATACTTCTTTTGTACTGGATACTTTTATATTCAGTCCACGTTCATTACTTTAATACTCATTATTCTTGTTCTTATCTCTTCTATTTGCCCATATGCCTTCCCACTGCACTGGACTAAATTTCTTCCCCTGTTAAATCCAAATCTCACTGTAACATATCAAAGTGAGCAAAAACACACTCTTAACTAATTGCTCTTGGCTTATGGTCACAATGGAGTCTGCAGTTTTGGTTTGCAAGTTGCAGTAATAAGTCAAATCAGATGACTGACCTTGATTTTGCAACCATTTTATGATAATCATAAAATGAGTTATCTAGATTGGGTTCTTGAAGGCCATACATCTTTGTGAAGTTCATGGGTACAGACTGGGTAGCAAGCCTTCTTTGTGGCAGCCCACATTTTTGGGAATACTCGTTTGTGTGTGTTTCTTGACATCCTATTTAATCAACACATCCAAATATTTATTAAATTGATAAGGCTGCCCAGCTCCATAGTGAGGAAGTGCAGAGGTACAACAGAAATCTCTACTGTACAAAAGGAAATAGAGATACTTTTATGTGGCTGCAGGTGATGGGATTCAAACGAAGCCACGCTTTGCATGCTTCCCCTGACTTGTTCATACTATCATTAGCTGAGTTCCATACACCTTTTTATCTCTCTGTAGCATTTTCACTCCATCCATTCTGATGGAAAATTACCTTCTCATGCTTTTTCTTTCTGCAGTCATTGCACTTTTGTTCTTCTTCCACTTCTTCCCTTTTCTTCCATGTTCCTTGTTTTCCAATCTTGATCCACTCTTGGCACTCCCCCATGGTTTGCCTCTACCCACCCTGGTTCCCTTCACTAATTCTTCCAATCTTCCATAATACACTAACAAAGTGATCATGCTTTTAGATATACTTTCATTCCTGTGCCACCTGTAGTTATGAATACGCAGGGCCTGTAATCTTGTAACTGAAACAAGAGGAATTTTTAAAACAGACAGTCAGCCATCACCATTTTAATTCATTCCTGGATCTTGAAACCTTTTCTTTTCCTATGGACAAGTCATTTCCATTCCCTAAATTCTGCTGAAGATGTTACTTAACCTAGTAATCAAATGTTCAGAAGCCAACCTACAAGCTCAGAGAACAAACCTTCATCCTTATCATTTCCATCTCTCTGTTCATGGTTGCAGACAATGTTTGATTTCTCATTTGTTCAGAAAACTGGCTCTTCCATTGCCACCATTTATTGGAGTACAGCATGTAACTATAATCATTCATAGATTCCTGCTTTCATGTGCTTTCATAACAACCTAATACCCAATCACTCTTTCTGACATACATACATTTCATTCATACCTATACCATTACTACTGTTGATTTATTACAGTTAGTCTCAATGTTCTTTAACGACAGGTCAAAGTTTAAAAACAGGTCAAAGTTACAATGACCTTGGAAAAGATGACTTATGACCTGTACTCACACTTATGACCATTGTACCATCCATGTGGTCACGGGATTGCAATTTGGTTGTTTGGCAACCGGCTTATGTTTACAATCAGTTGCAGTGTCCTATGGTCAGGTAATCATGATTTGCAAACTTTTTTGCAGATTTCCAGCAAAAAACCATCAATTTGAGAAAGTGGGTTCACTTAACTACCATGTGATTCATTTAATGACCATGATGATTCACTTGATGACCACCATAAACATTGTTATAAAATGAGGTCCAAGTCAACATATGATTTCAATGACTTACAACAGATATTCTGGCTCCAATTGTAAACTATTGTATTATTACAACCCACATATTTTGTACTACTCCAGACAGTATACAAAATGCTGGTCTATTTTTCCTACCACCACCAACTTGTAAGGTGGGCTGGGCTGAAAGAGAAAGAGAGATCACCCCAAGGTCACTCTAATGCTTTCATGCCTAAGAAAGGACTACAACTACTCAATCTCCAAGTTTCACCTCTGGCACCACACTGATTTTTTCTTCCTTGTTCCATGTCATGCCACTGTAATTATTATTTTATTCTTCCCTTTAATTTTATGAATTTACAATGTAGCTATTTTGCTTTAGTTCGTTCCATTTATTCATACTGATAATTCATACACTGTGTCGCAATTCTCCCTCAGTGATGACTGTCATTAGTGGGAACCGTTAGACTTTGGTTAACTGAGGTTTTCACATAATATTTTTTAGTAATATAGGGATCTGCAAATTAGGTTACTAGTCTTAGTCATAACCATGCCAAATATAGCATTCCCTAATTATAATAAGAACAGAATCGATCAGTTTTTATCACATTTTGACACATGTGAAACAAGTTGAAGAAAAACCCAGTTTTACTCCTAGGATATTACACTAGAAATAGGAGCGCCAGAGAATTTATGCTTTTGAATTGTGGTGCTGGAAAAGGTCTTGAAAGTCCCTTGGACTGCAAGAAGATCAAATCAGTCAATCTTAAAGGAGATCAATCCTGATTGTTTTTTGGAAGGATAGGTACTGAAGTTGAAGCTCAAATATTTTGGCCACCTGAGGAGAAAGAAGACTCATTGGAAAGCACCCTGATATTGGGAAAGATGGAAGGTAAAAGGAGACGGGGATGGCAGAGTATGAGATGGTTATATAGTGTCGTCAATGCAATGAATATGAATTTGGGCAAATTTTGGGAAGTAGAGGACAGGGGGAGCCTGACATGCTATGGCCCATAGGGTTGTGAAGAGTTAGAACAACTTAGCAACTGAAGGAGAACAAAAGGATCTGTAGTCTATAAATCATCCTGTGAACCAACATACAGTTGCTCACATCCCATCAACCTGGGGCATATGCAGAACACTGACACACACATGGAAAACTCAGGACAATTCTAAATATAAAAAAATGGAAATACATTTAGAACCAAATCTAATTATATTTCAAAGTTAACGACAACTCTTGGTCAAAATTGAACAGCCATCAACTACCAGTACAAATAAATGGCTTTTATTTAGACTTCCTTAAATCTGATTAACTACATCCTATTATTTTGAGTATCTGCTAAGAATCTATCATGGAAATCTAATAAACCAACATCTAACACTTGGCTTTTGGAGTTTTGAAAATTGATATCAGGAGAATCTGGAAGTGTCCCCTATTCAAATAACAAGGACATATGAGCATATGAGCATACCCTCCTCCTCCTCCTCCTCCCCTCCCCCCCCCCATAACAACCATTTTTCTTCTTCTTAAAAAGACCATGTGAGCAATAAGCAAAAGCATAAGCAGGTTTTAGGAAAATCCAGAAGCAAAATCTGGGACCAAAAGATAAAATTGCTTCACAGATGAATAGCTTATTCATGAGAGAAAGAGCTCATCATCTTTTAATAATCCTCACTTCTACGCAGAGAATAGTCAAACCATATTAATCAAACCTCGGAATACATGCCCAATAAGCGATGGTAGCAGACTTCAAGAATACTGTATAGCATTATTGAATCTGCATCAATGAATTCAGAAGAGCAAAATTATGCCCAAGTTACATAGTTTGTGATAGCATGAAAGATTTTACAGCCAAGGGCTGTTCTAAACCATAATGTGCTCTGATTAGCTTTGGCTTAGTGTGTAAATGTACATTGTATTTAATTGCTTAGTTGTGGGAATAAAGCTAAGTGTTAGCTTATAATGACAGCCATGGTTACAAGCGTCCTCCAGGATTATTACATTGGGTGCCGTGATCATCAGGGTTCATACATTTAAGACGTTCAGGAAGCCCACTCGGTTAAAATTGTGGTTTTTAAAATGTGCAAACCAGCCAGCTCGCTTTATTAAGTAAGCGTGGTTAAACACACTGCCACACAGCTGCAAAAGTCATTTTCTCTCTCTCTTTGATTCACACGCGTACACACACCTTTCACCGCCTTAGCAAGCAATGGTTTGTGTGGCTGTGACATCGCTAACTCTACAGTCCTTTTGCAAGCTTCGAAGCAAAAGGCGTTGACTGGTCGAGGCGCATCTCAGTCCGCCCAGGTGAGCAAGCGACCCTTTTAAAGAAGGAGATGCGGATGCCTTCCCTGATTTTGCAAAGCCAAATCTGGGTATTCCCCCAGAGAAACTTTTTTTGCCCCGTGGCAAACATCCAACCCACCACCTACTCCTCCCCCTCCCACGTCCCGATTCTCAGTACAGCAGCAAAGAAAAGGAGGGGGGTGAGAGAAATGGCAACAAAATGGAGACTTACGCCCGCTCTGCCAGCTACTGCGCGTGCGCCGTCAGTAAGACAGCTACATGACAGGGGGTGGGGGGGAGGTGAGGGAAACTGAAGAAGCGGGTGAAGTTAACGCCCTGGAACAGGCAGCTTTGTTCAATGACTTGGGCGTAGCTTTTGCAGCCGCATACCGGAGGAAATTTGCGACTTTGGTGGCTGCCAGCTTTCCCGCTTGTCCCTAAAATCCTGACGGTGGACGCGAAGGCATACATTTAGAGATTAAACATATTAAGTCATCACCGGACGGAGGGTAGAATCGGCTCCCTTGCGTTCTTTTCACGGGGCTTCCTAACAGTGAGGACAATTAACCAGTGGAACAGCTTGCCTCCAGAAATTGTGGGTGCCTCATCACTGGTGGTTTTTAAGAAGAGACTAGACAGCCACTTTTTCTGAAATGGGGCCCCCTGCTTGAGCAGAGTGTTGGATTAGAAGACCTTCAAGGTTTCTTCTAGTTCTATTCTGATTGATTGATTGAGCCTTCTTTTCTCACCTGTGGAAATAGAAATAAGGCTTCCAAATGAGCATGTGATTTTTCAGCTATACAACAATGAAAATAGATAACATACAGTCCCTCCTTAGTTTTCAGATTAGGATATATTAGCGGGAAGGGAAAGGTAGATGGGAGTGTTATTTATGACAACTTTGACTTCATTCTAGAATAGGAAATAAGAATCTCATGAAAGAATAAACATTGATTCATTCATTAGACTTATCACTACAAAATCTTGATGGCTAATCTAGAGCATGTAATGAAAAAAGTAAAGAATCCATGGAGAGACCAAAAATATAAAACAGCAGAAAGTATAGCAACCAATGAGATAACAAAAATGAATGATGGCATAAGGTTTCATTTAGGACAATTTTGTCAGCCTCATTCGGTAAACCAGACCAGGAAATCAACTTTATTAGAGATTGGATATCATAACAAAAGCTGGACTTTCTGATTGTGGTGCAACTCCTCCTCCTTCTTTTACTCTTACAATTCAGGAAGGGGTCCACCAGAACCATTTCAGGAGATTTAGTCTAGTAGTGTTTAAGGCACCAGGCTCAAAAGTGAGAAACCATGAGTTCAAGTCCCACCAATCGTGAAATCCAGCTGGGTGACTTTGAGCCAGTCATTCTCTCTCAGCCTAGCTCACCTCACAGTGAGTGGGTAGTTGTGGGGAAAATAGAAAGGAGACAGTGTGTTGGCTAAGTCTCAAAAGTTATTTTCTTTCAAAGGGCAACTAGACTTTTTTTTTTTCCCTTGAGGAAGAACAAAACATTTTATCTTCCAAGAAACTTCCATCAGTTGTGATGGCAGGAGGGAGGGGGAATGGAAAGATAGATACTGTGGGATATGTTTGCCACCTTGACTTATTTGTAAAAATAACAAAGGTGGGAAATACATAAGTAAATAAATATCTTGTTGCTCTAGTCTAGACTTAAAAAATGTTTCTGCCCTATTTGCATATGTTATTGCATAGCTTTATCAAGGTCAAAGTCATTCTTACTCTCTTCCTAGACTTGTTGAAATACCTTCCACAGGATCGCTATAATTATTTTTACTGAGATTAGCTATAATAATAGACTCTTTCATATTGATGTAAAGCTATAGTTTCATAACTCTTCCCCCCTTTTCAAAATCTTGGAGCAACAATCCAAGTCTTTGTTCCCAATCTTCTGGCATGTCCCCTGTGTTCTAAGATTTCCCAAAGATTCCAGTCAGTAGCTTTGAGATGGCACCTTCCAGTTCCATTAATATCCTGAAATTTAATCCATCCAGTCCAGGGATCTGAATTCCTTCGAAGTAATCAGATCTTCTCTCTCCAGTTTTATACCTATTTTGATCTGCATTTCTTTTCTGCTCCCCACAGTGTCGCTCTGACAGGTTGGACTCCTTTTTTGCCTTTTGTGAAAAGACAGGCGCAAAGTAGGAATTAGGCAGTTCAGCTTTCTCCCTGTTGCCTGTCACCATCTTGCATCTTTTTTGCCATCTTGAAAGTTGATTTTTATTTATTTTTTAAACCTTCTCAAAATATGTCATGTATTTATGCAAACATTTTAAATAGATGATATGATTCATGACTCCTACTCTTAACAACAATGAAGCTCTATCCACTAAAAGCAACTAGATTTAAATCTCTGAAATTTATCAATTGAAAAAACATACTATGCCTCACTGATTTCAGGGAAACATGTTCACACTGTTCTACATAAAGTTAACAGGAAGAGACTCCCCACTATTTGTGTCTGTAATTAAAATTTAAAAAATGAATTCCATCAAGATATTTTCATTCTCATTATTCCATAAAAATAAACTACATTTATTAATCTATTGTGCACACACCTGAGGTAGTGATGGTATACATAGACAATCATTCTACCTTATTTTTCTTCAGAGACTGCTCTTAGTATTTTATATTACTGTATTACCATTAAAATACTGATTTATACTTCTATTCTGATGGGGGGAAGGGTTACTGGTGCACACTGCCCTAATTTGCACATTGATTCGGTGGCTACATAATTGATTTAATAAATAAAAACATCAGAAATGACAATAGGGATAGAGTTTTTTGCCCTTTAATTTTTCTGTACTTTTATTAGAACCAGATAATCTCACAGCTTCTACCTATATTCCATTATTTCCTGCTGAGATTGCAAATACATATTACCTCACCTAAGTGCCTTTCTGAAGATAAAGATGAAGCCTTGCTTCAAGAGAGCAGGCCAAAATTACTTTCTAGAATAAGCATTCACAGGGAAAAATATATTTTACATGCCATATTTTTTGTCCTATTCTGTTGTTGTTCCTAAATGTAATGAAGGAAATCCTTTTTCCTAAATTAGCACCATATAAAGGTAGTTATTTTTCTAACTTCTGTAAACAGTATTTTAACCTTCTCTTGGAATGAGTAATTGCACACATCAATTCTGTGATGTTACAGTCTGAACATGTAACAGAACAATAAAGGCAAGAAATAAACTTAAGCATCCTTAAGAGAAATGAGACTCATCTTGGTGTACAATAATCCAGTTTTAATGATTGTTTAAAGTTATGATGGACTCCTCAAAGTTATAACTGTCACACTTGGCCCATGGTCACATGATCTCGTTTTGGGTGTTTGTCTACTGGTTCGCATTTATGATCAGTTGCAGTACCAGTACATGACCATGTTTTGGGACATGTTTTGCTGATTTCTATCAAAAAACATGCATGTAGGAGAATGGATTTGTTTAAAGACCACGTGGTTTTCTTAGTTACCATGCGATTCTCTTAATGATTGCAGTGGCTTATTTTACCACCATCATAAAAATGATTTTAAAATGGAATGAGGACACAAATGACTTGAATGACTTATGATGGAAATTCCAGACTCAATTGCAGTAGTTAAGTGAGGACTATCTTAGTGATTAAGGCATCAGGCTACAGATTGGGAGCCCATGAGTTCTAGTCCCACCCGAGGCACAATTCCAGCTAGCTGACCTTGGGCCAGTCACTTTCGCTCAGCCCTAGGAAAGAGACAATAGCCAAGCTGTTTGGAGAAACCTTGCCAAGAAAACTGCAGGGACTTGTCAAAGCAGTCTCTGAGAATCAGGTACAAATGAACGGAAGAAAGAAATATATACATACATATATATATATATATATATATATATATATATATATATATATATATATATATATAGATCTTTGGTTATTCGGGTTTTCTCCCGCGTAAGATTGGAAGTATCTAGGCAACGTTTCGATGAAGTCTCATTCATCATCTTCAGGCTTGGTCTTCAGCTCTGTGCTTCTCAGAGTGATGTGAGCTTGCAGCTGCTTCTTCCTTTTAACTGCTAGTGGGGGTGTGACTTGATTGGGTGGGGGCTTGGCTGTGTTCTGATTGGGTGGGGGTGTGTTCTCATTGGTTGGGGGTTTGGCTGTGTTTTGATTGGTTGGGGGGTTGGCTGTGTTCTGATTGGCTGGAGGCATGTCCTGTTCAGGTGGGGCTTGGTTGTGCTCAGGTTAGTCTTAGTTGCTGGGGGATTTGAGCTGGTGAGCTGTGATCTTGCTGTTTGGATTCGAGTTCGTGGTCGTGTTGCATCTTCATGGTGGAGGTCAGTTCGCTTCATGTATGGCTCAGGGGTTTGAAGTGGGTAGTGATGCAGCTGCAGTGTGGTTTCTGGTCCGTGGTCGTGTTTCATCTTCTGTGTGGGTGTGAGTCTGCTTTCTTCGTGGAAGTGTGGTGGTGGCATCTTGTGTGGCTCTGAGGGGTGTGGGTCTGGTGTCATTCTTCATGTTAGGTACTCGTCTGTTCATGAGGGCAGGTTTCCAAATGGCTGGTAGGCGGGAGGTATCATCTCGTTTATTCATGCTGTGTGGGCGTTTTTCTATCTCTATGGCTTCTCTGATTATTCTGCTGCTGAAGTGTTCAGTTTTGGCAATAGTTCTGGTATTTTTAAAGTCAATCTCATGTCCTGTGGCTTTGAGGTGTTGGACCAGGGAAGAGGTCGGTTCTTCCTTTTTGATTGAGTTCTTATGTTCTTCAATGTGTGCACTTATTCTTCTTTTAGTTTGTCCAATGTATGTGTTGTGGCAGGCAGTGCAAGGGATTTCGTATACTCCTTGATTTTCTAACTTGATTTTGTCCTTTGAGAAGCACAGAGCTGAAAACCAAGCCTGAAGATGATGAATGAAACTTCATCGAAACGTTGCCTAGATACTTCCAATCTTACGCGGGAGAAAACCCTCTACTAAGTCAAGATTTTTCTTGACTTTTTCATTATGTCATTGATTTTTTTTTCATTATGGGTAACTTCACACATTATACTAAACTAAAACTGAAGCATATTCTCTCTAAGCACAATATGTGAACCCAATATTGGAACCAGTGGTGGGATTCAAAAAATTTTACCACTGTTTCTGTGGGCATAGCGTGGCTTGGTGGGCATGGCTTGGTGGGCATGGCAGGGAAAGGATACTGCAAAATCTCCATTCCCTCCCCACTCTGGGGGGGAAGGTTACTGCAAAATCCCATTCCCTCCCCACCCCACTAACCTGCTTTCCAGCTCCATTCTCCTGTGCAGGGCAACAAAAGAAGACCCAGCCAAACAGCTGGGACTTGGGAGGCAGAAAATAGATGGGGACAGGGCCAGTCAGATGTGGTATTTGCCGGTTCTCCAAACTATTCAAAATTTTCACTACTGGTTCTCCAGAACTGTCAGAACCTGCTGAATACCACTTCTGGATGAAACCCACATTTCTCAAAAAAACCCTACATTTCTCAAAAAAACAAATACGATATATAAAGGAGCCCAACTGTGTTCCTAAAATGAATGATTCACTTTACATCAAGGAGTAGAAGTTAACTAAGAGGTAAACGGATTTCTTCAAAGGGCATTACAAACCTTCAGAATAGCTCTTGAAAAGCATACAAAAAATTGCTAGGGATGACATCGAGGCTGCAAGCTGAAGGCTAAATGGATGCAAAGCTACAAAGCTGACAATCATGTATACAACAAATGAACGCTGAAGATTGTAAGCACGTACATTGTTTCAGTTAGCAACTGCTTCACCAATCCCAATTGTGGTCACCAAATAAGGACTATCTGTATTTTTACAAAGCACAACTTTGTTTACATCATCAGTTGATTTTATAAATCCCCTGATTTGAGAAAGTGAGAAAGTATATCTGCACCAACATTTTTGTTTGATGTTTTGTTTGGACAAATAATAGTAAAATTTTGATTGGAGAAAAAAGGACTGAGTGCTTCAGCAGATTTTGAAAAACTGAATAAGAAAAGTTCTGGAATCAAGTCAAGAATGTCTTTGCAAAATTAAAAATAAGTTTTGTACCAGGAAAAAAATGATCTGAAACAATAAACTTTTAGAAATTTTACTATTAAAAAAAAAAGGCTCTTGAGTTCATTCCTCTAGAACTGCACAAATATAAACATACATATATACCAAACTTTACTTCACACTGCTTTGTGGCTTACAACAAATTGTAGCCAGAAATCCAAGAGCTGTTCTGCTTTCTCTTGTATTCCATCCTTTCCCTTTGATCTTCCTTCTTTCTCCAGTTATCCTCTCTCTCATCTTTTCCTTAACTAAACAGAATTGAATGACTTGGTATCTGTGTCAATAGGGAAAGGAGGAATAGTGGATAGCCTTGAATTTTTGAGAGCCGCTTTGAGCATTCTCAGAAAAGGACTGCCACCGTGATGTCTTGTGCATTAACGACATGGCTGCTATGTGCTTGTCATAAACAGCCATTGATCAAAAATCAAATAAGTGACACTATTTCTTAATATCTGTCAGACACAGTTTATGAATGACCTAGAACAATACCACTGAAGTTCAGTTCTTTATTTGCTTACATCCAGGGGTGGGATTCAAATTTTTAACAACCAGTTCTCTGAGCATGCCTTAGCTGGTGGGTGTGACTTGGTGGTCATGTGTGGCCAATTCAATATCACCCACATCAAGGCATGCATCTCCTCGGCTGGCCTCTCATGACTTGGGGATGCTGCAACAGTCGTAAGTGTGAAAAATGGTCATAAGTCACTTTTTTCAATGCCATTGTAATTTTGAATGGTCACTTTGAATGGTCACTAACTTTGAATGGTCTACAAGCAAAGTACCAACAAAGGAGGGGAAAAAAGCTCCAGAGAAGTTCCAGAGACAGGAAGTCTAGTCCTGCCAAGAATGTAATAAGGGTTGACAGAGGGGCAGTTTCTGTAAGCAACACCAAAATTCCTGCCTTCCTTACAGGATTAGGCCGGTAATTTCTTCTAACAACTGGTTCTCCAAACTGCTTAGAATGTTAATGACCAGTTCTAGCAAATAGGTGAGAACTGGTAGAATCCCATCCCTGCTTACATCCAATAGACAGAATCTTGCCACACTACATCTTTAATATTCTCACCCTAATCGACAAACCATAGGAGATCCTAGGAAATGACTATGCTAACTTTCTTCAATTGTTTCCTATCTAGCTTTGGCCTTTGTGGTCTCTTATCTTGCCCCCCCCCCCAATTTGGAATGTGCTTCCTCACTCCTGGGAAACTGCCACTTCACTGTAATCGATCACATGTTCCTTCTAACTGCCCCTTCCCAGATAATCCTTTTCTTCCCTAGGCAAATGGGCACATATCCAAGAAAGCCCTATCGCACACACATACCCAATCATTTTTATTCTCTAAGAATACATATTGGGGGTAGGGGCATTGTAAGCTCCAGATAAATCCTTAAAAAGAAAGATGACACTATAGGCTGGCATTTTTCATTTCAGCATATCACTTTCCCACTGTTTCCCTAAATTAAAAGAATCTCAAAAATGAAGAAATTAAACGTCAGATATGGTAGGGAGCTTAGTGAACTCAAAGGGAGGTGTTTGTGGGCATAATAGGGCTCATAGATTTCAGTTCACTTCCTCACTGAAAGAACGAGAGAGAGAAAGTGAAAGAGGAGGGCAGCTGAGGACACAGAAAGTAGACTTCCAGGAAAGAAATGAAAGCAGAGCCAATTATCACAATGGAATGAAGATTCCGCAAATAATTTGATTCTTCATAATTCTTCTCCACACAATGAGAGGACTTGAGATCTCCCACAAGTGTTCCCAACATAGTTCTTTTATTTTTCTTTCTATATTCTTAATATTTTTTTACTTGCTTGCTTTCATTGATGCTTTCTTTGTTTTTTTTCCAGTTTGTATTTGATTTTTAATCTTTTTAATTGTAATGTTTTATAAAATTACTATGTTAAAAAATAAAGACACAAAAAGTCAAATAGAGCTGATGGGAGATGCTGTTATCTCCTACCAGGAGACCTGAGGTAGCAGATCAATTCCTTTATAAGTGTGCATTTTGCTTACTTCTATTTGCTTATTTCTAAATAAAACAAGCAATCTCCAAGAATGTACAAGAAAGGTTTTTGTACAATTTCCCCATGAAATTAATGATTTTTCAGATGTACACTGAGGATTATGCACAGAATGCTTCTTCAAGACCACACAAAGGATATTTCAAAACTGTCCACTGATTTTATTATTATATCTTTTAGAAGGAAAACTGGCAAAAAATCCCAGTTCTGTCACTACTAAAATACATTTGGATCAAAGGTTTTGGTGACTGCTAAATGAAAGGAACATTGTACAGAAGCAGAGATATATGCTTTTATATAGGTGGAGATCTACATATGAATCCACATATAGATTTAGCTTTTATCCCATGCTTAATGAAGTGAATGTATACAAGCATACTTTGAGAATGCCTTAATTTTGCCAAAATTCAGATGCACAAAATTTCATATAGCCATAGCACCTAGAACTTATATACTGCTTTACAGTGCTTTACCGCCCTCTCTAAGCGGTTTACAGAGTCAGCCTATTGCCCCCAACAATCTGGATCCTCATTTTACCCACCTTGGAAGTATGGAAGGCTGAGTCAACCTTGATGTCAGCTGTGGAAGCCATACTTCCAAAGAGATTCGATGTTTCCACACTGCCACAAGCTTGAGAAAGTGGGACCGGGGTGGATTCAATTGAGTAGCTAAGCAGACAAAATAAAATTCTTTTGTTAGTTCAAGGTCATTGAGTATGGCACAGGATGAAATAAGGATCTTACTTTTGGATGGATCGTGATTGGGCCATGTGATGTGATGACAGCCAAGGGGGGATGGATTTGTAGTTTGGGAAATTGTGGGAAGCCCAGAAACTTTCATATTCAGGAATATCACAGATGTGCCAATTACTATCCTAATAAAGGTACTCTTGAGATACGTTTGTCTCGAAGTTACTGATTGGAATGGAGGGTTGCTGGAATGCTGTCACTTGAGCCTAGTGAGATTTGGACTACCAAATTGAAGGCAGCCAGCAGGCAGCAGAAGTAGCCTGTAGTACTACACTCTAACCACTGTGCCACCATGTCTTATATGCATTTAATAGTAAATAATAATCTGCACATAGATACCTTATGACATCCTAGGTTCTTGGGAAGAACTCAACAATATGCCCCGCCCAATAGGAAGACCCAGCATGTTTTCTAGGCATAAAATGAAATTAAGCCCCTCCCCCCAAATTTAGGCCTATTTTAAAACATGCGAAATTGGGGGGAAAGGTGGGGGGGGACTTGCCATAAGGAGTGCCCCGCGGGCAGCTATGCCTCGCCATCAGCCACTCCTAGCAGCCGATCATGGCAGAGTGCAAAAGGCTCCCTATCCCCACCAAGCACCTTTGCTGCAGACACCTTGTTAGTAGGCAGGTGGCATCGGCGTGGATGTCCGCTGGCAGCGTTTTAGCTGCTTCTCAGGCCTCCATAGCTTCCACGGTTCCCATTGGTGCTGGTGCCTCTCTTGCCAGCGCTGTATCCAACAACAGCATCTGAGTCACTCCGACTTTTCCCCCCATTCCCGTAACAACAGGAAAAAAAAACATTTTTAGGTACCTGGGAGCGTCGCACACTGCGTTTTGGTTTACCGTATATACTCGAGTATAAGTCGACCCGAATATAAGCCGAGGCACCTAATTTAACCACAAAAAACTGGGAAAACTTATTGACTCGAGTATAAGTCGAGGGTGGGAAATGCAGCAGCTACTGGTAAATTTCAAAAATAAAAATAGATGCCAATAAAAACTTTCACTAGGACAGTTGAGAATAAGTTTGATGTTCACAATTTCCTCTTTGAAAGAGACCAGTAAATAGGGAACAAGAAGATGAAGAAAAAGAAGTGTGTTTTTTCACACTTTTCACACTGAAATGAACAAAAATGGCATCATAGGAACAGGCTTATTCTCAGCCCAAAGGTTTGTTTCTGATTTCTTCCCTGATTTAAGGGAAATTTGGGAAACGATCTCACTATCATGAAAGGTTTGATTGATTCACTAACCCAAAAGATGATGATGATAGTGGTAGGCAGGAGTCACTCTCTCCCTTGCAAGAAAAAACCAAGAGCCGTTCTTATGATATCTCTCTGTCTCTCTCTCTCTCTCTCCCCCCCTGTTATGTATTCAAATGGTATACTCGAAATCCCCGAGCCTTGATTGGCCAAGGCACGGGGATTTCTGATTGGCCAGGCGAGCCGCGCTGATTGGCCCGATTGAGGTCTCCCGCGATTGGTGCAAACCAAGAGCGGGAGACTTGAATCGCTGCCATTGGCCGCGGCCGCCTTGCGAAAGGTATAAAAGCCGCGGGCTTTTTGCCTTTCGCCGGTTCGGTTCCCCCTAGTTAATAAAGAGCTTTGAATGAAAGTCACCGACTCTAATCGTCTTTTTGCGGACACGACACTGGCGACGAGGATGGGATCTCGCCCCTGAATCGAACCCCGTGTCCAAGAACCAGTTCCAGCGCGAAGATGGCGAAAATAGCACCGCCCGCCCCGTTCAACCCCGCAGCCGAGGACTGGGAATCATACTCGGATCGATTCCGGATGTACCTGGAATGCGCCGGGATGAAGGACGCCCCGGCCCCGCTAAAACGTGCCGTCTTTCTCACACACTGCGGACCAGAGGTCTTCCAAATGGCCAAAGCCTTGGCCAAGCCAGCAGACGCCACAGCCATGGACTGGGACGTCCTGGAACCCATACTACGGCGCCATTACGCTCCCGAAGTCCCCATCCTGATACGGCGCAATGAGTTCTACCGCCGAAACCAGAAACCAGACGAAAAATTGAGCGATTTCGTCGCAGAACTTCGGCGCCTGGGAGGACTCTGTGAGTTCGAGGGTCTAAACAGTCTCATAAGAGACCGCTTCGTACTCGGGTTATGGGATCCTACACTTCAGAGCCGACTTATGGCCAAGGGCGACATCAGCCTAGCCGATGCCCTTACAGCAGCCGCAGCCGCTGAAGCAACGCGCACGTCGGCAGACAGCATGCGAAGATCTGACGCGAAGGGCGGAAACAACAACCCGGCAAGGTCGGCCGACGCAAGAAGTGAAACAACCGCACACTACGGTGAATACCAGTCAAACTCCAGCACGTCAGAAGACGAGGAGGACATTCACCGAGTACAGACGGGACGCGGCGATCAACGAAGTCAAAAAGGTCGCAAGTCGAGGACCAGTTGCGCCGGGTGCGGCGGCGACCACCCCAGGTCAGAATGCCGATTTTTTGACTCTATCTGTAGGCATTGTGAACGAAGGGGTCACATCGCCCGAGTTTGCCGCCAAAAGAAGACTCGCAGCCCGCCCAAATGGGAACAGCACGACAGACGGAGAGAAAACTCCCCGCCCAGAACCAGAGAACGCCAGCCAGACGGTCGGTGGGACCGCGCTCAACGATCTCAAAGAAGCGGCGACGGTCGGCGGAAAGAAGAAACCCACCAGACGGTGACCATCGGCCACGCCATCTCCGACGGCGCCAGAAAGGTACATGTAGAAGTACATATAGAAGGCCAGCCATGCAAGATGGAAGTGGACTCTGGGTCCTACCTTTCCATGATTGCATGGCGCGAAATCAAAAGACTGGTGCCTACTCTACAAAAGAGAAACGTGCATACACAAAAGATCATCATTAAAGACTACCAAGGGAACCGTGTCCCGGTAGTGGGCACCAAGAATTTCAACATAACTTACAAAGGCCACACTGAACAACTACCACTCACAATCGTCGATCGCGACCGCCCAAGCCTACTGGGTCTACAATGGTTCGCCCCGCTTAACATCGCGCTGACAGGTGTCAACCAAGTCACCATCGAAGCTTGGGAACAGCGGCTAACCCAGGAGTTCCAGGAGGTGTTCGATGGAGGCTTGGGCAAGTACCAGGGGCCCCTTATCTCGTTTGACTTAGACCCAAGGGTTCCCCCTAAGAGACTTAAACCTAGAAGGGTACCGTTTGCATTAAAACCAAAAATTGACGAGCAGCTCGACAAGCTCGTCAAACAAGGGGTATTGCAACCGATAGACCATGCCAGATGGGAAACCCCTATAGTGACCCCAGTAAAACCAGACGGGTCCGTGAGAATTTGCGGGGACTATAAGGCCACCCTAAATGGCGCATTACAACAAAGCGCCTACCCAGTCCCTATAGTACAACATTTACTACACTCGCTAGGAGGGGGCAAAGTCTTTGCAAAGCTCGACCTTGCCCAGGCATATCAGCAACTACCTGTAGACGAGAAAACGGCGGAAGCCCAAACAATAGTGACCCATCGAGGGGCTTTCAAGTGTAACCGGCTCCAATTCGGAGTCAGCGTGGCACCAGGCATTTTTCAAAGCCTGATGGAACGTTTGTTACAGGGCATAAAAGGGGTGGTGCCCTATTTTGATGACGTATTAATAGCGGCGCCAAATGAAGCCGAATTAGAGAACCGATTCAGACAAGTCTTAACAAAATTTAAAGAAACAGGACTTAAGGTTAAGCGAGAAAAATGCAATCTTTGTACAAAGCAAGTAGAGTTTTTGGGCTATCTCCTAGACCAGAAGGGCATTCACCCTACAACTAAAAAAGTAAAAGCCATCAAGGAAGCCCCCACCCCAAAATCCAAAACGGAATTACAAGCGTTCCTAGGATTACTAAATTTCTATAATGTTTTCCTACCTCAAAAGGCAACGGCGGCGGAGCCCTTACATAGACTCCTAGACAAGAAGGCAGCCTGGACTTGGGGGAGGCGAGAACAAGCCGCTTTCCAAAGAACCAAGGACCTCCTCACCTCCGATGCTGTCCTGATGCAATTTAGTGAGACTTTACCCCTAGCTGTCACTTGCGACGCATCACCCTTCGGCGTCGGCGCTGTCCTCAGCCACACCCTCCCAGACCAGAGAGAAGCACCCATCGCCTTTTTTTCCAGGACTCTGACCAAACCAGAGCGCAACTATAGCCAGCTGGACAAGGAAGCTTTGGCTATAGTTGCCACCGTTAAACGTTTTCATGAATATTTGTACGGCCGCCCGTTCACCATCGTGACGGATCACAAGCCTCTGCTGGGCATCCTCGCGGGAAACCGAGCCACTCCCAACATCTTGTCACCCCGAATGACAAGATGGTCGGAATTCCTGGCAGCCTACAATTACGAACTGCTACACAAGCCAGGTAAGAAAATCTCGCACGCGGACGCTTTAAGCCGCTCGCCCTTACCTGACTCAGAACCTGACCCAGCACCAACAACAAATACCTTGAGCATAGAAAGTTTACCTATTACCGCATCTGACATTGCCAGAGAAACCATTAAGGACAGGCGTCTGGCACGAATCTTGCACTGGTTAGAAAAAGGCTGGCCGGAAAAGGACAGTGACGAGACTTTTAAAACATTCCGCCAGCGCCAGACCGAACTGTCACTGCTGAGAGGATGCATTCTATGGGGTGACCGGGTGGTAATTCCAGATAGATTGCAAGAAAAAGTCTTGAGGATGCTACATGAGGGTCATCCTGGCATCGTCAGGACTAAAGCCCTGGCCAGAAGCTACGCTTGGTGGCCAGGGATGGACAAGCAAATTGAGGCATGGGTTGCCAAATGCCACCGATGCCAGGAGACCAGATCCAGCCCATCCGCAGCACCCATCCGGGATTGGGAAACACCACGGGGGCCCTGGTCCAGAATCCATCTTGACTTTGCGGGCCCCACAAATGGACATACATTTTTAATCACAGTCGACGCATATTCCAATTGGCTGGAAGTCAGCGACATGAAGTCCACTACCACAGAGGCCGTCATTAAAGAACTGTGTAAACTGTTTTCCACACACGGCCTCCCAGACGTCGTCGTCTCAGACAACGGACCCCAGTTCACGTCCATCGAGTTTGAACGGTTCCTGGCGGAAAGAGGTATCCGCCACGCATTAACAGCACCGGCGCATCCGGCGGCGAACGGTAGGGCGGAACGGATGGTCCAGTTTTCAAAAAAGACCCTCAGGAAAATGGACCACGGGGAGATCAACGACAAAATCAACCGCCTACTCTTCATACAACACATCACTCCCAACACTACAACCAACAAGAGTCCGGCAGAGCTGTTGATGGGCAGAAAGCTGAGGTCTCCACTTGACAGACTGCACCCGACTTACAACCCGGAGCAGTCCCCAGACTCCAGCTCCAGGTTCCGGACATTTAACCCAGGTGACCTGGTATACGCAAAAAACATGACGGGGGACCCCCTATGGATCCCAGCCGTCATAACGCAAGTCACTGGTCCAAAGTCGTACCGGCTCCAAACCACGGATGGGCGAGCCTGGAAACGGCACATCGACCAGTTAAGGTCCCGAACGGCGACTGACCTCAACCCCCAAGAAGCGAACCAAGGGGGGAGGGAATACCCGGAGAGACAATCGCAAAATAAAATAAACCAGAAATACTCACCAGAAAACAGCCATCGCGAGTCCCCTCCGGAGAAGAACCGTCTGGCCAGCTCTACCGACTCGGAGAAGCCAAGCGGGAGCGGCGAAATCCGCAGCTCAACCGACCCGGTAGGCCCAGGCGGGAGCCACGGCGAAAGAACCGGCCCGATCATCCAGCCGGTTCGCAAAGAGGCAGGAGCAGCCAAAGGAACGACCGCTCCGGCCGAGTTACAACAGGAAAGTGAGTTGCGCAGGTCAACTAGGACTCGACGGAGCCCCGCCTACCTGCGTGACTACACCACCTGACGGACCATACCAAGGGGGGAGGGGTGTTATGTATTCAAATGGTATACTCGAAATCCCCGAGCCTTGATTGGCCAAGGCACGGGGATTTCTGATTGGCCAGGCGAGCTGCGCTGATTGGCCCGATTGAGGTCTCCCGCGATTGGTGCAAACCAAGAGCGGGAGACTTGAATCGCTGCCATTGGCCGCGGCCGCCTTGCGAAAGGTATAAAAGCCGCGGGCTTTTTGCCTTTCGCCGGTTCGGTTCCCCCTAGTTAATAAAGAGCTTTGAATGAAAGTCACCGACTCTAATCGTCTTTTTGCGGACACGACACCCCCCCAATAAAGTCAAGCCCTTTCCAGCACGCGCGCACGATCTGCCCCCACCCCTTTGCACCTTGCAAATGCAAAACCCCAGGGTTTTTGCATTTGCAAGGTGCAAAGCGGAGGGGGCGGATCGCGTGCGCGTGCTGGAAAGGGCTTTACTGTATTACAGGGAGAAAGAGAGAGAGGGAGAGATCATAAGAACGGCTCTTGCTTTTTTCTTGCAAGGGAGAGAGTGACTCCTGCCTACCACTGTCATCAACATCTTCTTCTTTTGGGTTAGTGAATCAATTAATTTGGAAAATGATCTCACTATCAGAAAACAACGCGAGCTGCCACCACCACCTCCTCCTCCCCCTCCTCCTGAGTGGACTGAAAGCAGCTGGAGCTGAGGAAATGAAGCTGAGTGGAGCCGAAGCAACCTCAGCTCGCGTTGTTTTCTCAGCCTAGAGAAAGGGGAAGGGGGTTCATCTGGACCAAGGGTGAGTCTCCCCCTCAGTTTCCCCTGAAGGATCTTCTGCGCTTTTGCCTTCTCCCTACATCTTCCCTCTGTTAAAATCCCCCCACACACACACACACACTTATTTTCGGTTGGATAGATTTCGTGTCTGAGCATTCTCACATGGCGGTGGGTCTTCCCCCCCCTAAAAACAGTTAAAAAAAGAAAAAACAATATATCCTCAAGCAAGAACTTTTCTGCTTCCGATTACCCCCATGCTTAAAAGTTGCAAAGGAAACATGGAAGCAGGGAAGCGGCTGCCCAGCTTCGGAGCTCCACACCATTTTTTTTTCAGAGGGGAATCTGACTCGAGTATAAGCCGAGGGGTTTTTTTTCAGCACAAAAAATGTTCTGAAAAACTCGGCTTATACTCGAGTATATACGGTAATTCCGAATGGCTAGGTGGGCATGAGAAGAGCTGAGTGAGTGGCTCTGCTGCTGCTACCCTTGGTGCTCCAGCCTCAGGCTCTGCAAGTTTGCAAAAGTCCCAGTGCGCAGCCCGTTCCTGCATTCCAAGCATGCCCAGGCTGAGCTGCAGCTGTCCCTCTCTTGCCAGCACCATCTCCAACAACAGCGGCAGCAGTTGCGGGAACCGTGGAAGTTACGGAGGCGGCTCCCCCACCCGATCAGTGGCTGAAACACTTCCACGGTAAAAATTATCATGTACTAGTAATGTAAAATTGGTGGGAACATACTGTTGGGGAAAAGTATATGAAAATGAGTAGGTTGAAATAGTGTGAGATTTCCAAATACAGACTGATGGAAGACTTGCTTTACATTCGATATAATTGTGGTTGAGAAGATGAAAGTGTGGATAATTGATGTGGCAATACCAGGGGGTAGTAGAATGGAAGACAATTGGACATTATAAAGTATGAAGATCTGAAAATCAAAATTGAAAGATTACTGTCCATGGTTGTCCCAATGATTATTGGCACATTGGGTGTCATACTAAACAATCTTGGATAGCACTTTTAAAAATATGTGCATTGATAAAATTTCCATCTGTCAATTGCAAAAGGCCATGTTGTTTACATTCTCACATATTCTATGCTGATACATAACAATATCCTAGGTTCTTCAAAAGAATTTGATGCATATGAAGGCCAACACCAGCTAAATAAGTGGCAGCTGTGACTTCACATTGTTGTGAAGAAATAGTAAAAATACAGAATAAGATCAATTTAAAATTAGATCTCTATAGCAACATTTACACTGCAAAAAAAAAGTTAACAGATTAGTCTGAATAATTAGAGTGGCTTACGTACATCAAACTGCAAATGGCATCCACCAGAAAATTGGTAGATTAGATACCATCAAGTTGGTATCAATTCCTAGCAACCATAATAGATTGATTTTCTCCATGACAGTCTCTCCTCTAATCTAGTCCTTTAGATCAGGCATGTCCAACCTGCAGCCTCCAGGCCACATGTGGCCCGGAACGGCTAGTAATGAGGCCCTACAAGACTGTATATTTTTAACATTATATCATTATATACATTAATTACTTTTTATATTTTATGTCAAATCAAATCAAATGACACCCATGCTTTAGTTCTTCTACCAGTGCATTCATCACTAGTGTAATTGAGTCCATCCATCTTGCTGCTGGCAATCATTTTCTTCTCTTCCTTTTACTTTTGCAAGAATTAAAGACTTTTCCAGAGAGCTGGACACATTGCAGAATGTATCTGAAATAGGATAATTGTATACCTTAAGTGAAAATTCTGGTTTGATTTGTTGATGGTTCACTCATTTTCCAAGATATTTTTGGTGTTCTCAGGATTCTTCTCCAATACCAAAGTACAAAGCTTCCATGGTTATGAAATCTGATCTCGGATTCTGTTTTTTTAAATTGTTCTTCACAAAGGTGATTTCATTGTTTGAGACAACATGAAGTAGTGATTAAGATGTTGGATTATGATCACTGAGACCCAAGTTCAAGTCCATTTTAAGCCAAGAAAGTTCACTGGGTGATTTTGGCCAGTCACTCTCAACTTAACCTAACGCATAAGGGAGTTGTTATAAGGAACAACTGGAAATGGGAGAACCATATTTTCTGCCCAGATTTAGAGTAAACATAGGGTATAAATCTAAGAAAGAACAATTTCATGAAAACAAAGGAACAAATGTACTTTAAAGGGGGATGTTACCAGCTTAGCAAGATGAGAACAGGTTGTACAATTGGTTTTGAATGTAATGAAAGGGCAACTTATCCATACATTGATATTTGTGGTTATATTTTACTTATGCTGTGCCAAACGCTTCTTTCTTTTCATTTAGTTATTCTCATTCAATTTAGCAAAGTCTCTTTTTTTTTTTGCAAAAATTCAGAAAATGTTCATTACATTATCCTAAGCAAAACGTAATGTAGCCATTTTCTTATAAGGAAGAGTCCTATCTTCCATTGTCCAATATTCTCATAAATCACTCCATAGCCTTTACCTATAGGAACTCAGTCCAAAGGAAAGGTTAGCGGTCCTTATGATTTGTCATAAGATTGTTGTTTGTATGTTATAATTAATTATTGTAATTATCATTTATAATCTGTGACTTATCACTTTGTGATTGATTGTATAAATGTATGCATTGGAGACAAATTCCTTGTGTGTCCAATCACACTTGGCCAATAAAAAATAATATTCTATAAATTATCAGTTCATTAATATTGCCATAGTCTGCATTATAGATACACAACTATTTTGTGGAAAATAGCTTTTGTTAGTTGCCCAGAGTTGCCCTAATAGAAAGATGGGTGGCCTATAAATTGAATAAATAAAATATTATTTGTAAAAATAATATTTTAATATTAGTTTAGCATAACATAGCAATAGCATTTAGACTTATATGCCACTCCATAGTGCTTTGTAGCATTCTCTTGTTGGTTTACAACATAAGCATTATTTGCATATTGTCCCCAACAATCTGGGCCCATGTTTTACCCACCTTGGAATGATGGAAGGTTGAGTCAACTTTGAGCCGCTCAGAATCGAATTCCAAGCTGTGGGCAGAGTTTGCCTGCAGTGCTGCATTCTAACCATTGCGCCACCAGTTGTTTACATTGATTGTTTGGCTCACCTTTCAATTCAGTATAATAGGGCAAGTTGGAACTATTGCCCTACCAGTTCATCTAGCCTCAAACCAGAAATCGTTGAAGTATAAGCTAGGATGGAAAAATCTGCCAATAAGAATAGATCACTTGCCTTACCTTGGACACCTGCTTTTGGCTCCCCAGTGAATTTCAGAGGGCAACTAAGACTTTAATCTGTTTTAACCTCCTGCTAGGGTGATGCACTTTAAGCTGACCCACTTGTTTTCATGTCTCGCTGCTGCTGCTGTTTTAATTATTTAACTCATCTATCATGTTTGTTTTAATTGAATTCTTGCATTTTTAACATGGAAAAGTGAGTGTGTGTGTGTGAGTGCATGCACAAAACCTGATCTAGACATATTGAGAAAGAGGAGCTAGGTAGACAGACAAATGGGTGCATACTCATGACAAACCTGTCCAAACAACAGAGGCTAAGTTGGCATGCTGTGCCAGGCTCTCTCTCTTTCTTGCTGTATATTCTTTTCTCACCTCATACTGTCAAACAGGTAGTACATTTTTCTGCCAGGGCCAAATGTTTTTAAGATAACAGGTGACCCTCCTAAGGTGATGGCACTGAACCTCTTTTGGTGACCCAGCGTTCCAGCTGACTATGTCCTTTGTTCAGGGGTCTTATATGCCATCAGAAGGAGAACTCAGAATTCATAGTTTGAGGACAGAATTTTAAATGTTCTTGCTGTGTTTAAGAACTAACCTAGGCCCATACATTATCTGTCTGCCCGCTGTCTGTCTGTCTGTTTTTTCTATCTATCTATCTATCTATCTATCCATCCATCCATCCATCCATCCATCTATCTATCTATCTATCTATCTATCTATCTATCTATCTATCTATCTATCTATCGTATATAGCCGCCCATCTCTGCAAAGTTACAAAACACAGAGCAATTCATCAAATAACAACAAAAACCATTTTTAAACACACACACACACACGTGTGTGTGTGTGTGTGTGTATGTATGTGTAGTTCTCCCTAGCACTTCATCCACTTTTCAGCCTCAAGTCAAATGGCAAAGCCATGTTTCCAAGCCCTTCTGGAAGACCAGCAAGATTGGGGTCAGTCTGATCTCAGGAGAGATGATGTTCTCTAAAGGGAGGGTGCCTTGGAGACATTTTCAAAAGAATTTGAAAAAAAGGCACCAGGTCTTATTTTCGGGGGAAGTCATCCACTGACTAATCTCACTTGCTCGCATCATCCCTGTTAAGCCTGGTTTCCCCAACCAGGGTTAGGGAGACAAGCTAAACAGAATGTGCAGCGTTAGTCAGATAGGCACACAGATAAATGAGTGAGCTAAGCTTGTATGTTTATTAACATACAGTAAAAATAACAGATACGCTTGTGCTATCAAAAATATAGTTTATTCCATTATGAATTCATAACATAGTCAAAATAACAGTCCAATAGTCATGTATCATTTAGTCAGTCCATTCAGGGATATTCAGTTAGCAAAGTCCGTTTAGAATATCCTATGTCAGTTCACTTACAAGTCAGTCCTTTGTTTTCTCTCCCGTTCGAGCAATGCAGTCTTGAGTCCTTGCAGTAATCAGGGATCATCAAAGCCAGAGAAAGAGCAAGCTGCAGCCTTGCTTCTTTTAAAGTGCTTTCACAACCACTCCCTTAATTACTATCCCACAGTTAAAGTTGCAGACACTTTAACATACAAACTATGATTACTTAGTTATTATTTTACCTAAACCAGTTAGGGTAAACAATTCTCCCCTTTTAGGAAATAATAATAAATATAACTATTTACATCTTTAAATCATATTTGTTATTACAACTCTCTTTAAACTTAATTACTCCTTGAACTTTTGTAAATTGGTCTGCAATGTTTTCTTCCGTCATGCAGTATTCCAATTTAATTAGCCCATTCTTTACAGATTCTCTAACATTTAAGTATCTTAAATCAGTATGCTTTGATCTAGTTTTTACAGCAATACTAGTAGCTAACTTTATAGCTGCTTGGTTATCCTCGTACACAATAATGGAATCTTTAACAGTTATACCCATGTCTAATAATAACTGTTTGTACAGAATTAAGTCAGTGCATAGTAATGACAAACATGAAAATTCCGCTTCCATCGTGGACAAGCTGATATGCTGTTGTCTGATTGACCTCCACCCTATTAGTGTCTTACCAAATAATATAGCCATCCCAGATGTTGATTTTCTAGTGTTTCTATCAGTTGCAAAACTTGCATCTGCATAGGCACTAAGACTCAAATCACCCTTTGGTTCTATATACAATGCATGGTTCAGTGTTCCTTTAAGATACCTTAAAATTCTCTTTAATGATTGCCAATGACATTGATGTGGATCTGAATTAAAACGTGCCAGCTGATTTACACTATAAGCTATATCTGGCCTTGACCAATTGCTTATATATGATAAGCTACCAATCAAAGATTGATATATGGACTTATCAAATTTGGGACTTTGATCATCAGTTTGGCAAACTTCCTGACTCATTGGAGTCTTTGCCGGTTTACAAAGTTCCATTTTAAACGTTTTAATTAATTGGCAAATTTTATCTTCTTGAGATATCTTAAAACCATTTTTTGTTTTGTTAATTGTCAACCCTAGATACTTTTTAATTTCACCTAAATGCTTTAAATTTATCTTTTTGGCTAATAATGATATAATCTCATTAGCTTCATTATTAGTCTTAGTTATCAAAGCAATATCATCTGTAAATAATAACAATAATGACACCGTTCCATTATTTTCTCTTTTAAACACACATGGATCTGCTAAACCAGATTTAAAACCTATATTGTTTAACTCTTTCACAATATATTGGTTCCACTCAAACCCAGATTGTTTCAACCCATAAAGACTCTTTTTGAGTTTCCAACAATCATTACTATTTACTTTATTGTCTTTTATACCTACTGGTTTTCTTAAATATATAGTGTGCTGCAATGGTGCATGCAGATAAGCAGTTTCTACATCTAAATGGTTAATGACATAATTTTTCTTAGCTGCCCACACTAATGCTGCTCTTAAAGATGTTGCTTTAAGACTTGGTGCAAAAACTTCATCGTAATCAGATGCAGTTTGATTAAATCCTTGAGCTACTAACCTAGCTTTATGGGTAACAGTCCCATCATTTCCAGTTTTTACTTTAAATATCCATTTGCACCCAATGGATTTTTCTCCTGGAGGTAATTTGGCATCTTCATATACTTTCATTACCTTTAATGAGTTTAGTTCTTTTTCCATTGCCTTTTGCCAATTCTCCTGATCCTTAGCAGGATACATCCTAAGTTCATCTACACTAGTTGGAACTTTAGTTACTTGGCAAACTATACTTGCTTGATACCTATCAGGTGGTCTAGTTACACGTGTAGTACGTCTAGGTATTACAGGACTTACAGGTGGACTTTCATTTATTAACTCTTCTTGATTATCTAACTCTTCCTGATCAACTGTTTCCTCTTGTTCTGGTCCTATTTGCTCTTCATGGACTTCTTCTTTAATTGGACTCTTCTTATAACTAGTGTGATCTTTCTGCCTTTTGTAGGGTTCAATAATTACTTCATTATTTAAATCTTGCTCTAATCTATTCCATCCTACATGTTCTAGGAATTTAGCACTAGCACTGGTGTAAACTCTAGATGTACCTGGTTCCCAGAATCTATAAGATCTATGATTAGATGTATATCCTACAAAATATAATCTTTTAGCTCTATGTTGTCCTTTGTGTCTAAGTTGTGAAGGGATATGCACCCATGCTGGTGCTCCAAATGTGTGCATGTAACTTAAATCAGGTTTTGTACCATGCCACAATGTGAATGGTAATTCACCTGTTGTTGAATTAACAACATTATTTAATATATGATTACCACACATTATTGCTTCTCCCCATAAATTGTCAGGTAATCCTGAATCAGACATCATAGTTCGTGTCATTGATTGTAATGTTTGGCCTCTTCTCTCTATAAAGGCATTATGTTGTGGCCTATATGGTGCAGACATTTTATGTTGAATACCTAACATTCTTAGTCTGTTCTGGAATTTATTATTTGTAAATTCCGTACCATTATCTGTTATAAGAGTTACTAATTTCTTTTTAGTTTTCCTTTCAGCAAATTTTATCCAATTAAAGAGATTTTGATACGTTTCAGTTTTGCTCTTCATTAAATAGCAAAACCCATATCTAGAATAATGGTCCATTATACTTAGTATGTAACGAGCTCCTCCTACACTTGGTTTTTTCGGACCTATTAAATCAGCAAATACTACTTCTAAAGGCTCTTTAATAGTAAATCCATCAACTCTATTAGCCGGTGTGACCCTGGCTTTGCTTTGATTGCAAATATTACATTGCAAATACTTATTACAAGGTTTTAAACTTATTCCCTTAGATAATACAACAGTTTTCTTTAGCATTTTAAAATTTAAATGCCCTAGCCTTCGATGTAACAAGTGAATACATTCATCATGAGGTTTCTTATTTTCATAAACTGTGTTAGCCACTTTTAAACCATTATCATTTAACACATATAATTCACCTCTTAAAGATGCAGTAATTTTCTTATCTTGTTTTTCAATTATGCAGTTATCTCCCCTAAATGTAACTACATATCCTAGTTTAACCAAAATTCTAACTGAAATTAAATTAAACTTAAGTTGTGGTACATATAACATTTTTACATTCTCTTTTATAAAAGAACAATATGCTATACCTTGACCTTTAGCTTTTAGTTTCCAGCCATTAGCTAACAATATCTGCTGTGTACTCTGGGACATTTCAATAAAATTTTTGTTATCATTTGATATACAATGGGATGCTCCACTGTCAACCACCCATAAATTATTTTTTACAGCTTCGTTAGTATACATGGCTAACTCTAAATTTTTATTTATCTTTTGATGACTTTTAGTATTCTGGCCAGCGTTCTGGCGTTTTGCCTTTTTACAAAATCTTGCCAAATGTCCTCTTCCTCCACAATTAAAACACTTTTTAATTGCGTATGCAGTAGGAGTTTCATTATCTTCTTTTTGAGGTTGCTGCCTCCTTAACTCCTCTCTTTCAAGCCTTCTTCTGGCCTCTTCAATCAATCTGCCAGTTATATCAGTTAAAGTTAGGCTTTCCTTTGGCAATATTTCAAGGGAAGTTACGTAGTTATCATAACTTTCATCAAGGGAAGATAGAATTATGTAGACTTGGTGTAGTTCAGAGAAAATAAGCTCTTTCTCGTGCAGTTCTTGAAAAATGCTTTGCATAGTTTTCAAATGACTCAGCATATCACCATTTGTTTGGAGATGCGTACTGAAAAGTTTCCGTGTTAGATTTATGTGAGCACCAACATTATCTCGAACATAAATCCTCTTCAGCTTCTGCCAACACCCAACAGCCGTTTTCTCTCCGTGGATATAAACAAGCTGTTGATCAGTTAAGGTTAAAGCAATAATGCAAATAGCGTGTTCATTTTTATGCATAAATTCTTCTATCTTTAATTTATCTTCCTCATCCTCTGGATCCCATTCTTCTACGTTTGGTGGATTTTCAATTATGTTCCACAAACCTTCTCTTCATAGAAGCAGACTACATTTCATAGACCATGATACATAGTTTGTTCCATCCAACTTGGATATAAGGGACAAACTTTGTAAATTGACTTGTGCCATGTTTTCTTTATATGGATATAAAACTATAATTAATAAAACACAGCTGTCTGTTTACTGTAATGTATAACAACACAAACTCTCACTTTTACATAAATCTGTTTTATCCTAGTTAAACTGACTTTGCAGCCTCTGGGCCCATAACCAGTGTTAAGCCTGGTTTCCCCAACCAGGGTTAGGGAGACAAGCTAAACAGAATGTGCAGCGTTAGTCAGATAGGCACACAGATAAATGAGTGAGCTAAGCTTGTATGTTTATTAACATACAGTAAAAATAACAGATACGCTTGTGCTATCAAAAATATAGTTTATTCCATTATGAATTCATAGCATAGTCAAAATAACAGTCCAATAGTCATGTATCATTTAGTCAGTCCATTCAGGGATATTCAGTTAGCAAAGTCCGTTTAGAATATCCTATGTCAGTTCACTTTCAAGTCAGTCCTTTGTTTTCTCTCCCGTTCGAGCAATGCAGTCTTGAGTCCTTGCAGTAATCAGGGATCATCAAAGCCAGAGAGTGAGCAAGCTGCAGCCTTGCCTCTTTTAAAGTGCTTTCACAACCACTCCCTTAATTACTATCCCACAGTTAAAGTTGCAGACACTTTAACATACAAACTATGATTACTTAGTTATTATTTTACCTAAACCAGTTAGGGTAAACAATGTTATCCCTAACAATCCCTGGCCTCCTTTTGGCTGTCAGAGGCCTTCAGGAACAACTTCTGTGGCTGGTAAGGCTTTCCTGAAGGCCTCTGCAGACGATAACAGAGCTCTGGATCGGGTAGTGATTAGTGCTTTGTTATCAGCTATAGAGGCCTTCAGAAAAGCCTTGCCAGCCTTGCAGAAGAAATGGGCCAACAAGGCAGGTGTCGGGATTGCAAGGCCTGGTTACAATTGTACAAAGGTAAGTAGTAGGGCAGCTCCACACATGCCCATCCTCACCTTAGCTTAATTTTTACCTGTGCACTCTGGAGTGGGTGGGGTCTTAATTAGGGCTTATTTTGGGGGGGGGTAGGGCTTATATTGGGCGCATGTGTAAAAATCAAGCTACGACTTACTTTCAGGGTAGGTTGTATTTTCGGGGAAACAGGTTAATTTTTGATAATTTTTGCAAAATGGCCCTCTTGCACTAACCAGCATGCATGTGAAATTTTTCTTTAATGGGGTTGCCCTGTGATAAAATAGGCAGCCAATAAATTTTAGAAATAAATAAAATGAGGTGGTAATGCAATAATAAAGCATAGAACAGAAAATACTACACCCCATGAGAAAAGATGCAGACAGGATAAGTCAGACTTAAAAAGCAATTTCCATAAGTCCATAATCTAGACAAAAGGAACTGAGACAATAGAAAACTGCTGCTGAGCTGGAATAGTCTGCTCTCTTAATTCATCAGAGAACTTTAAAAAAAAAAACACCCATGATATTAAAACAGTTATTTTTGCACCTGTAGTAGTTGTTTGGTAGCATTATGTTTTCAAATAAGATACAAATCTCTTGGAGATGAATTATAACAATTACCACCCATCAAGGCTTACGCTATTTGCATAGTAATGAGTCATTCCCTTCCTGGTTCTTACAACAGAAAATAATCCAGGCAAAAATGTTCACACTGCCTACGTCTTTTACTTTTAGCATTTTTTTTTTGCCATTGGTAATTGATTCTTACCAAGTGATAGGATTGAATGTTTTGCATGTCAAGCCAGGGACTTCTGCAGAAGCTATCATTGTTTCTAAAATCAGGTGTATAACATCACCTGATTGCAAAACTTAAAACATCTTCATTATTGTTGCTGTTTATATTGCTATTTATTGTATTCCATGCTATCTAATAATTAATATTCATTACGTTTAATTAGATAGATGGCAGGCAGGTGCATCCTTAAGGTATGCCACCAGCCTACAAAATTAGCTTTTTTTTGAAAATGAAAATCTTCTAGATAGATATGATATATTCTTGATCTTTCAAACATGTAAATATCACAGTCAGTTCCACAATCTTCTCTAGAATTGGCAAAACATTCTGGACCTACATTTATACATTGCTTTCAAATAGAAAAAAAAAACCTGTGACTTTATCTTCTTACCCAAATATTTAAGTTACACATTTGTTCTGAATGCTGTGCTTTAGTTTGAATGCAATTTTTATTTTCTTCAAACATTGCTTTAAATTGGCAAAATGCAACATGCAATTGGGTCTTTAAAGAAAGGTCACTGCTCCATTCAGAATTATTTTTCAAAATATGATTGTTTACTTTTAATTTCTCTTTTATGCTACTCCTATCATCACCATTCAAACATTATACTTTAACAAAATAAACAGGGTCTCAGAATTACTGCAGTCTAGTATCTGGACTTAAGAAGATAAGCAGTAGCCTACTTGATTGGACCAAGGCACAACATCTAGTCTTAGAATAACAGAATTGAAGATTGTATAATCCAGCCCCCTGCCCAAGCAGGTGATCCTATACCTGTGATGGCAAACTTATGGAAGAGCCATTTGTGTCGGCACGCAAGCCACTGGCAAACTTACCTCACTGCGCATGCGCGCACCTCACAGCTGATTTTTCGGCTGCTTTGAGGCCTTTTTCGACCTCCCAGAGGCTTGGAAAAAGCTTCTGCAAGGCTTTTGAGGCCGAATAGGCCCATTTCGTCACTTCCTGTAATAGCGGAAAGCCTTCCAGAGGTTTTTTCCAAGCCTCTGGGAGGCCGAAAAAGGCCTTAAAACAGCTGAAAAATCAACTGTGAGGCACAGTGCAGGTAAGGAGGTGGTGGGAGTGGATTGCGTGTGCATGTACAGGGGGCATGGGGGGGCGTGCACTGCACCCTGGCGGTTGGCACGCGAGTGCATGCGCACTAATGCGTGCACAATTTTTGGCACAGGAGCCCAAAAAGGTTAGCCATTACTGCCCTATACCGTTTCTGTCCAGTCTCTTCTTGAAAGCTTCCAGTGATGAAACACCCACAACTTCCATTGGTTGACTCTTCTCACTGTCAAAAAATCCCTCCTTATTTGTACGTTAAATCTCTCCTTGATCACTTTCCATCCATTATTCCTTGTCTGGCCTTCAGGTGCCTTGAAAACTAGCTCGACCCCTTCCTCTCTGTGGCAGCCCCTCATGTCAATTGGTTAGTAGAGTGAGAGACAAAAGACCATCGCATACCATCTGTGCTCTTGATTTTTAGTTTTTATTTAATTGTTAATTATATTTATGCTTTTAGAACATTATAAGCTGCCCAGAGTCACTTTGGATAGTGAAAAGGGCAGTATATGAATTTAATAAATACATTTTGTGGGGTGAGGGCTTGAAAAACCACCAAAGATTCGATATTAATCCAAGGAAAACAGCTTTTTTATAGCATTTCTGCAGAAACGGGTTCCTACCCTGGCAGATGGGAGGAACCCAGAGCAAAATTTTGCATTCTATTTTATACCCTAGCCTACCGCCCCATCCGAAGATGGCTTGGTTTACAATTTACCTATTGAATTTCAGTATACAATTTATTACCTAATATGGGACATCAGGAAGTTAAATGCCTCCTTAACACGTACACATTTTCCCGGATTTTCCCAGAGCACAAGGTGTGATTGTTCAACGTTTCAAATTCTCCCTTTTGCAGTAGAAAAGTATCGACTGGCAGTTTTGAGATTTGAGTTACAGCTACATAATACACAATGGATTTTATTCATGTTTTCCTCTTACAATTTAAATTAACCAATGGGTTTGTTTTTTCTGTACCTGCAGATCATCAGAATACTTGCCTCCTTGTCCATGTTTGTGTGTCTCTCAAAGAGTACATAGATCCAAATAGTTTCTTCCTTTGTACGCCATCTTGTCCAGACCCTCCTGGAAAGACAAAAGTGTCCTGTATGCCAAAGGAATGAAAAGGAGAGAAAAGGGAAGAGAGAGAAAAAATAATATACTTGAATTTTCACCAGCTGCTGTCTTCAGCAAGCAGCACCTATGCAAATTTTCCTGATAAGAATTGTTCATATGTAAGTTGAAATTACTTTTATTACATTGAAAAAGAAGATTAGTCCAGTGTCAAGAAGTTGAATTATATTTTTATTGCTAAAGATATATGAACAAGCTAAGCTAGATTCTATCTATTAGTCCGATCCTGAATAAATGCTAAGAAGTACTTATTTTGTCAGCAATATCTTTTTTTGAAAAACTGCAAATCATTTATAATGGTTAAATTATTTCATGTTGTACAATCATAAAAAACATTAATGCAAATGAGAGTTCAGGGTTCCTGTCCATCAATTTCCCTCCCTCAAAGCTACTGCAAAACAAAGAAATCTCCATTTTAGGTACAAAAATAAGGCATTAACAAATCTTAATTTTAATTTTAATTCGCTCTAAAGTAATTTCATTTTTCTGAAAAAAATGTTAAGTAACTATCCTGAAATGGAAACACATCAATAGATATGCTCTATATGTGTCCCATGCAGAATTTTTATATAATGCCTGCTATTCTGGTACAGATAGTCTTTGACATATGAGCTTGCCTATTACAGTCATGTCATAACCGTTGCTTTATGATGATTTTTATGACTTGTGCAGCAGTTGTTATGTAAATGCCATGGTTGTTAATCAAACCAGTGTTTCACGATGGGTGTGGTTTTGCTGAAAACTGGAAATGCTGGTTTTCTGCCAAAAATATTGTCAAATGTAGTCACGGGACCGCAAGACATTGCAAATAGCCCTAAATGCAGCTGTATTTCCCAGCACCCAAAATTCATTCACCATCTGAACTTCGAAGCTGGGCCATAAGTCCCGCCCTTTTTTTTCCAATCTTTTGTAATTCAAGGGCTACCTGTTCTTAAAAGTTACTACAGGACTACAGTAGTGGGATTCCAACTTTTTTACTACCGGTTCTGTGAGTGGGGCTTGGTGGGTGTGATGTGACTTGGTGTGTGTTATGAACTAATAAAAGCGCTTAAAGTTTTAACAAACCTTAAAGAAAAAGCAGGGTTCTAATCCTGCACTTCTGATTGGCCGATAATAGCGATATCGGATTGGTCCGTTCTGGGGAATCTGATTGGCTGTTAACGAGCCACTCTCATTGGCTAATAGGTCAGCAGCCTGCCCTATAAAAGGGCTGCTGCTGCCCTAGGGTCTTGCTCTGTTCAGAATGATTAATAAAGCTGATTAAAGTGCAGTTCACTGTTCACTGCCTCGTCTCCGTTCCTTGCGCCCATGTGCAGAACTTAACACTGGTGACGAGAATGGGATGCGGAGACATCAGAGCTGACTGAATACTCCAGAGCACCAAACAGAGCACGTGGCTGAAGGCACATCGACAAAGGAAACCATGTCCGGCGGCCATAACACCCGCTCCATTTGACCCGGCACAAGAAGACTGGGACTCGTACATAGACCGGTTCCAGATGTTTCTGGAGACCAACAACTTGAAGGATGCCACTACGGGGAAAAAGCGAGCAGTGTTCCTGACCCATTGCGGGCCTGCCGTCTTTAAGATGGCCAAGGCACTAGCGAAACCGGCTGAGGTGAAGACCATGGACTGGGACGTTCTCGCGCCCCTTCTACGGGCCCACTATGCACCCACTGTACCAATGCTTGTCCAAAGACATGAATTTTACCAGAGGGACCAGCAGAAAGGAGAGAGCGTTGAAGATTTCATCGCGGATCTCCGGAACCTGGGAGGCCTCTGTGGGTTTACAGACCTCAAAGAAGCTCTGAGAGACCGAATAATTCTGGGATTAGATGACCCCACTACACAGAGCAAGATCATGGCCAAAGTGGACATCGACCTTGCTGATGTCATCAAGAACGCTACTGCAGCAGAAGCAACCAGGAAGTCGGCCGCCTGAATGCGCCGCACTAACGCACCGCTCCGTCAACTCGCTAGTGATACCTCACCTCGCCTAGAGAGGCACACAACAGTGACCCACCACGAGGACCTTGAATTGCTATCAGAAAGTGATGAGGAGGTCAACTGGCTCCGGTCTGAACGTGACCAATGCCATCAGCGGAATCAAAGACTACCGCACCAATGTGCAGGTTGTGGGGCAAACCACCCGCGATCAGACTGCAAATTCCTCAACGCATTCTGCCATTTCTGTGGGAAAAGAGGCCACATCGGGAAGGTCTGTAGAAGCAAGCAAGGATCCAGCCCGCTTCAGAGGGGAAACAACTACCGCCAGACCACAGGGAATCGCTCTGTGAGTCGGGAACATTTGAACCACCAATGGAACAACCACTCCTATAGAAATAAAACACTGGCCATTTTATCGAGAAGAGAAGAGGCACACCAAACCATTCCAATCGGTCACACCTCATCGCTAGATGCAAAGAAGATCCGAGTGAAGGTCACCATCGAAAACCAGCCTTGCGTGATGGAAGTCAATTCAGGATCGTCCCTCTCGATGGTTTCCTGGAAGACTCTTAAACAATTATTCCCTGCTGTCCAGCCTCAAGACCTCAGAGCCCAAAGAATCATACTCAAAGATTATCAGGGGAACCGAATTCCGGTCATTGGATCCAGCCAAGTCCAAGTATCATTCAAAAATCGTACTGCATCTTTGCCATTGACCATCGTCGACCGTGACTGGCCTAGCTTGTTAGGCCTTCAATGGTTCACCCCACTCGGGATCGAGGTAGCCGGCATTCACCAAACCAGAAGCGACGACTGGGAGGAGGCCATCGTCCAGGAATTCCAGGATGTTTTTGCAGACAAACTAGGCGAGTACAAGGGGACCCCGATATCATTTAACCTTAACCCTGAAGTAGCCCCCATCCGCCTTAAGTCTCGTCGGGTACCTTTTGCCCTTAAACCAAAAGTTGACGAGCAGCTCGATAAATTAATAGCCCAGGGTATTTTAGAACCAACAGACCACGCTCATTGGGAAACCCCAATTCTAACACCCATCAAACCTGCATCCTATGGGGAGTAGAGTCGTCGTCCCAGAGCGGTTACAATGAGCAATATTGAAAACATTGCATGACGGTCACCCCGGCATCGTGCATATGAAAGCGCTCGCACGAAGCTACACGTGGTGGCCGGGCATCGACAAACAGATCGAAGCCTGGATAAAGACTTGCTTAAAGTGCCAAGAAGTCAGCAGTGCCCCACCTAGAGCAATTCCAACAGAATGGGAAACCCCCCCGGGGACCGTGGTCCCGCATCCACGTTGACTTTGCGGGACCTACTAAAGGACATACGTTCCTCCTAACAGTGAATGCCTATTCCAACTGGCTCGAGATCCACGAAATGAAGAATACTACAACCGAGTCCATCATCCAAAAATTGAATAGACTATTTGCAACGCACGGGCTGCCAGACGTTCTGATCTCCGACAATGGACCCCAGTTCACCGCCCTGGTTTTTGAACAATATTTAGCGGACCGGGGTATCCGTCATGTGCTAACTTTGCCAGTGCATCCTGCGGCTAACAGCAGGGCCGAGCGCATGGTACAATTTGTTAAAAAAACTCTCCACAAAATGGACTATGGGGACATTGACAACAAAATAAACAGAATACTCCTACTCCAACACACCACTCCACACAGCGTCACCAACAAGACTCCAGCTGAACTGTTGATAGGACGCAAGCTCTGTTCCCACCTCGACCGGCTTCACCCATCCTACGAACCAGAGAAACCCTGTGGATCTAGCGGAAAATGCCGTGAGTTCAAGGTAGGCGACTTAGTTTTTGCCAAAAACCTCTCTGGTGAACCATTATGGGTCGAAGCAACCGTAATTCAAACCACCGGGCCCAGATCATACCGTGTGCAAACCTGCGACGGAAAAATATGGAAACGCCATATAGATCAGCTTCGCTCTAGGCTACAACCCAGTTCCCATGACTCCTGTGACTCCCAAACTGAGGGGGGAGGGAATGTCAAAGAAACCAAATTCGAGATGGTGGAAAGCAGAAGCGAAGGAAGTCAGCAATCGGGCGCGATAAATGAAGAACAATCAAGGAGGGGAGTGTCCTCGCCACAGAGGAATACCTCAATGGAGGCTAGCCCGCAAAGATTGGAGGACAACAACAACGACAGAATTAGCGGCACCAAGTCGTCCAGTGAGAATGCGGAACCGCCTGTACCAGATATGTCCAAAAACGTCCCACCGAAACCGGACTACAGACAGGAACCAGTGGGACAGCGCAAATCTAATAGACAGTTAAAACAGCCTACATATCTTAGGGATTACGTCACCGCACCCCTCAAACGGAACCCGGGGGGAAGGGGTGTTATGAACTAATAAAAGCACTTAAATAAAGTTTTATCATTATTTTATTTTATTTATTTAACAAACCTTAAAGAAAAAGCAGGGTTCTAATCCTGCACTTCTGATTGGCCGACAATAGTGATATCAGATTGGTCCGTTCTGGGGAATCTGATTGGCTGTTAATGAGCCACTCTCATTGGCTAATAGGTCAGCAGCCTGCCCTATAAAAGGGCTGCTGCTGCCCTAGGGTTTTGCTCTGTTCAGAATGATTAATAAAGAGTTTAAGTTCACTGTTCACTGTCTCGTCTCCGTTCCTTGCGCCCATGCGCAGAACTTAACAGTTTGCATAGCTTAGTGGGCATGGCAGGGGAAGATTATTGCAAAATCCCATTCCCTCCCCACCCCACTAACCTGCTTTCCAGCTCTGTTGTCCTGTGCAGGGCAACAAAAGAAGACCCAGTTGATCAGCTGGGACTCAAGAGGTAGAGAATAGATGGGGGCAGGGGCAGTATTTGCCGGTTTTCTGAACTTCTCAAAATTTCCACTCCCAGTTTTCCAGAACTGGTCAGAACTGCCGAATACCACCCCTGCAGTACTGTACTGTGAGAACTGACTCGATGTTATTTTATGTTTATGCCGAAAAAAATCTAATGAAGCCCTCCCTGCTATCTTTTTGATGAAAGCATCAAATACATTTTCCAACTCGACTTTTGCATCTAATCATTCTTTTACAGTAATTACTGCAATCCAGAAGGCCACTAAAAAAATTATGTGGAAGGGAGAGGTACAGTAAGGCAATATAACTGTAAGAAGCAATAAAGAAGACATGTGGCTAAATTAAATGTATCCAAAGAGAATAAATAAGAGAATAAAAAAAGGTTGAATAAATATATTTTGGAAAATATATTTGTGGAAGGAGGGGAAAAAAACTAAAAGAAGCCGAACTTCATCAAGGAGAAGGAGAAAAGTACTGATTGTAAAGAAGGCATGTAAACATGAATGCTTTCTCTTCTTCTTCTGGCTGTGCAAGTATGTAGAGAGCCAAAAAGTTGAGATAAATATTAATGAAGCTTTGGGAATATCAAGCAGCAGCATTAATAAGGAACAGGTAAAAGAATATTTAGATGATTTAAATATTTATGATGCTCACATTCTCTGAAAGTTGCTACTTGACTGTCTGCAACTCAGCTACTCATCTTTCAAACCTCTTGTGGCAAAATTAAGATCTTGTTGTTATTAAAAAAAAAACCTGTTTAAAAAACAGTTCAACCCTGAGCTACATCTATTTGCTTTTACTGGAGCTGTGTACTTGTTTTCAGATATACACATTATCTTCTGTGGATTGCTTTGATTCTGACTTCTGGTCACGTAGCCAATAAAAACTTTTCATAGTTTCTGTTGGTTGTGGTGCAGTCGATGGAGCACTTTTTGGTAAAGTTGTGCAGGTATCAAGAATATCTTCAAAACGATAAAATACCTGTGCAGGAGGAAGTTATTAAGAAAAGTATAGACTGTGCTGAAATGACTAAATTGACATTTGAAATTAGAGAACAAGAAGATAAACAATTTTATATGATATGGGATTTGTTTTATCAATGGTTGGACAAAAAGACATGGTAATGTAATAGATTTGTTGATTTTGTAATTGGTTTAATAGATAGATATAAAATATAATATAGATATATATAACCATTGGATGAAAGTATAACAAATTTTAAAATAAAATTTGAAATATCTCGTATAAAGTGATAGAATAAATAGTTTGGTCATTGTATGTGTTTGTCTTAAAAAAATAAAAACTTTTTAAAAAAAGAATATCTTCAAGGGAAAATTCATAAGGGAACAAAAAACAACAAGAACATGCTTCCCTTCCTGGATATCCTCATCAGCCGAGGAAGCAATGGCAAATTAGAAATGCAAGTCTATCAAAAACGCACGCTAACCGAGGGCTGCTTTATCAAAGTAACAACCCAACCTCCCACAAGAAGAGCTATGTAACAACATTATTCAGAGAAGCACAAAAGCATTGCAGCAGTCCAGAATATCAGGAAAAAAGTAAACAGACCACCTATACATTTTCCAACAAAATAGATACCCGTGTAACTTTATCAAAATGTTTCTGACTAGTCAACTCACAACAATACAACCAACCCAAGCTCTAAAAAGACTACTACCACCAAATAATTAAAAAAAATCTCAGAAACAGCCAACAGGTAATTGCAATCACATGCCATTATTGTAGCACACAAATCATCTAAAGCCCTCTAAAGCATGTTAAGTAAATCAAAAGTCATAGTAGTGGAGGAAGAAAAAAAGATGAGTCATTTACAACGTACAGTGAAAGGTATATAACAGTCACTATGCAAGACAGACAGGCAAAACACTAGCAGAGCACATCAATGAACACCAACTAACAGTCAGAAGATACAATGAAAACTAAAACCACAGAACTCATGGACAGACCCAACCATAGTAATAGACACACAGAAATCAACCATATTTCTATGGTTCAAAATATTCTAAAGAGACAGTTTAAAAAAAATCTAAGAAGGAAACAAAAAGACCGAGACACATCTTCTCTGGCATCCAAAACCCAGATGATCCAGGATTAACACTAGACAAAAAAACCAAGCAGAAAACAATTCCCCAATGAAGGAACTATCAAAGAGAAAACCATACCTGCCCCAAAACTCAGTTGCACTGATGATGTTTCCTAATTAGGTAATAAAACACCTGCAAACAAACAACAAACTCAGAGAACAAAAAGGACTCCAGAATTTAGCCCTGAGCTACATATATTTGCTTCTGTTGGGTTCTGTATTTGTTTTCAAGTACATGGATGATCTGATGTGGTTTGCTTTGATCCTGACTTCTGAAATTGAATTGAACTGCCCTCCCAAGTCAGTCTAGAATCAGGTAACACTTAAATCAAATTGAATTAACTCAATCAATCAATAAACACACTGTAAATTTAATGAACTGGGATGAATGTAGTTTTTGCCCAGTGAAATTCATTCCACTCCTGTCCTAAGGACAGCTTCAGTCCCAAAGACATTGCCATGGTCATGTTTGTTGATCTTTTCATGATCTTTTTGCTTTTGCCTGGGTGCTTTCAGAGGGAAAGAGAAGTGTCTATTTTCTTTGCCCCCAAATATAAAGTGTACCTTGGTACTTTAAACAGTGGTATTTAGTCTTCAGCTTAATTCACAGCTTTTCGTCACTAGCAATTTACAGCAACATCAGAACACCTTGCAGCCTCCATTTTGCCTCCTGTCTCTTGATACTACTTACCTTGTATCAACCACAGGCCCTAATTTATGCCACCTTCTCTTGTTGTTTTTTCCACTGCAAAACATCCACCAGCTACAACATGCAGAGGACAACAAAGAAAGACAGGGGTAATGCATCATTGTGCCTGCCATTCTATTGGTTGCCACAGCATAGAGCTAAATTTCAGTAAGGATCATACTATAGCAAAGCTCTCAGAGTGATTTTTCAATTACAGACCTCGCAGATATAAGACCTGGCCTTTGTACTTATTTTGCCACCATCTTCGATGTTTTGTGAGCCTTTGCCTGAGGAAAAGTTCTAGAGAACTTGAAAAGTCACTTGATCTTTTTTGCCCTGGGCCCAGTGAAGACAAGCCACAGGACACTATGCACAGAATCACAGGGAGGGTTAATTCTAATAAAACCTCTGTTGTTTTTGATTAGGTGCAAGGATTTGAGGAACAGCGACTTGGTTCAAACATTATACTAGGCCTGAGAGGTTAACACTAAGCCATAAACCAAGTTTACCATTACAATATGTGAATTCACATAATAGATGAAACCAAAAGTGAATTCATTATAGCTTGATATAATTTATAAGCCCAGTAACTGGATTCCATCCTAAACTTTTATACATCACACTGATAAATTCACCACTGCATCACTGATTACATATATTAAGTAAACACAACAGAATTATCCTGCTTTTATAACTTGTAATTTTAAAAGTAGCTGGTGTTGACAAAACTCTAGATTAAACTGGCAAGATTCTTTCAAATGAGCATTTTACTATTGGGAGAGAGATTATAATCATTCAATTGTAAGAGGCAAGTCAGCTTCTTTAAAACACAAAATAAGCTCAGATTTAAAAAAAATAAAATAAAACACAACAAAATCTATATTGTAAGCAACCAAATAGTCAAACAACAATAGTGTGAAATTAAAGAGCAATTTTCACATCATGAATAATAATAGGTTCGATTTTTATACAAATAAAATAAGAAACAGGAAACCATGAATAATGAGATACTGGTTGATAGGTGTAAAAATTGGCTATTAAAATCTGTAGTATTGAATCCAACATTTGCACATTATATTTATATATGATATGTTCAGAAATTCATTTCACGGTGATAATGAATCTGTATGTAATTAACATCCTATCACTCAGTTCAAAATAGTGTTAGAAAAGCATTCTAAAGATACTCATACAAGGAAAGTGGAGAGGGGGAGAAGAAAGACCTGGAAATATTTATCTATTCTAAGGCAAGTATTTATCTGTTTTTAGAATATTAATCTTTGGGGCTCTCAACAAAGTCTTCCCTTTGATAGTAATTGCTCTTTCTTACCTGATCATCATGTTGTGAATTATCTGCTGGGATCACACCTTATACTAACTAACCCACCATGTGCTATACCTTTTATTTATTTTACCTTAGCATACTGCATTAATGCAGAACTGTGGTTTGTTTTTTGTTTTCAAAAAAGGTCAGTGGTTTGCATAGTGTGTAAATTCATCTGATTGTAGCTTATTTTATAATTCATTGTTTAAAACCACAGCTGTCAGGTGTGAACAACAAAGAGTTCAAATTAACTATTTGATTGTTCTCTGCCTATAACACAGGAATCTCCTCAGACTGGCAGCTTTTTCCTGGGAAAGACCAGATAAGATTCAAAGGCATTGCGGATGGGAGTCAAACCTTGTGTTTATGTAATGAGTCCAGGCTAATTGTCCACTTGAGCCCTCCTCTCAAATGGGACAGTTGCTCTCCAACAACAGTTAACACAGTCTCTGTAAGCAGAGCATCTAGACAGAGAGATATAGCACTGTTGCTACATATTGGCACAATATCGCTAATGGGTATGCTAGAACTGAAATTAAACTCTATCCTATATGTTATGTATATGCAAGTGGGCCAATTACCTGGTTCCATGATTTTATTCTTACTTTAAAGACAACGCTTAGAAAATTTGTTGTGCCAGGCCTGAATTTGCTGTAAACCTACTATATCCATAAGATTTGGGACATGAATTGAAGGAAGATAAAATACAAGAGACGAGGAAAATTTGGCTTGATGAATACTATTCAGTTCCAACCATAACAACACAAGAGCAAACAATAGATAGAAACTCAAGGTTAATCACACCAAACTTGACTGCAGGAAATACGACTTCAGCAACAGAGTGGTCAATGTCTGGAATACTCTACCTGACTCTGTGGTTTCTTCCCCAAACCCCAAAAACTTTAACCTTAGACTGTTTACTATTGACCTCACCCCTTTCCTAAGAGGTCTATAGGGGGAGTGCATAAGCGCACCAACATGCCTACCATCCCTTTCCTATTGTTTCTTTTTTTTTTTCTTATATGTATCCATGTATTCATAACTATGTTTTTACTTATACCTATTATCTTGTAAGCAATTGACAAAAATAAATAAAATAAATAAATAAATACACTTCGATACATTCCATATATTGTAAGCCATTTTTAATGTCTTCATTTAATAGAATGGCAGGTGATTCATTGGTTGGGTTCATATATGATACCTAAGCCAGAGATACCACTATGGCTCAATTGATGCATCTTGCTAAACCCAAACAAAACAAATCATGGGCTAATATATATAAATCACTATAACCTGATTAGCTGTAGCCTGGAATTTTTTGGAAAAGCTATCATTCACTGAGGAATTTTGAGTTGAGCTTCACTATGTGATGTTATTGCAGTCATTTCTGTGATCATGCATGGTTACTAATCTTTCAACAAAGTATAAGAAACAGCTGTGAATGTTTAAAATGCTTCTATATTAGGAAATCATTATTTCAGGCTAAGCTAGCCTTCCTGAACACGGGCATCTGCCTAGATTTGGAAGCTTCAACTTGCAGAATTCTGAACAATGGTCTTATTGAATGGTAATTCCAAAAATTATACTGTAAAGATCTGGAGGGTCTACAAATTTTTGTTTTAATTAGCATGATGGGTGAGTCCAGTACATTGTGGTTTATTTAATAATCAAAAATTAGAACATAGAATCATAGGATTGGGAGGAACCTCAGTGGTCTTCTAATTCAACCTCCAGCTCAAGGCAGGAGACCTTATACTATCCTGGTCAAATGATTGTTCAATCTATGTTTGAAAAGCTCCAGTGATGGAACAACCACAACTCTAGGAGTCAAGCTATTCCACTGATTAATTGTTCTCACTGTCAGAAAATGTCTCCTTACTTCTAGGTTGCATCTTTCTTTAAGAAACTTCCACCCATTACTTTTTGTTCTGCCTTGATTAAAGTGCTGTTTGAACCAGCTCCCTAAAAGATGGCTGATTGCATTAGGCTTAATAAGAACATTGCATCATGTTTCCAAAGCTGCAGGATCAATTCACTTTTTCTCATTGTTTATTTCCCTATCAGCTTTCTTAGACTTCAGAGATATTTCTAGAAGATATCCAAGGTTTTAAGTATAGAATGCTGAAACAAACAAATGTTCTGGCTGCAGGAAGTTTGCTCAGATGGAATGACTCCAAATCTCATGCTTCTTTAAAAAATGTTTATGTGAGAGTATCATGAAATATTGAGTCAGCTTCAGATTTTGATTGAAAAACACCCTTCAGTGCAATGTTGATGTGGAATCACTCTTTGGCTTTCTTCAATCAATTCAGATCCTAAGAAAGTTACTGGAGGCTAGAAGGCTAGAATTGCCTTAGCATCTTCCCTTCCCAGTTGTTGTCTTAATTTTCCTTATGAGCTTTCCAAAAAAACTTGGTTAGAAACCTGTGAAATGTGAGAAGGGCTTGGAGGGTAAAGGAAAGGAAATGTCTTATGAGCTCCATCCAGGGGTGGGTTTCAAATTTTTAACAACCAGTTCTGTGGGCATGCCTTAGCTGGTGGGCGTGGCTTGGTGGTCATGTGACTGGGTAGACATGGCTTGGTGGTCATGTTATTGGCTGGGTGTTGCCAACTCAATATCACTCACATTGAGGCACATATCTCCTCGCCTGGCCTCTCATGACTGTGGGGATGCTGCAACAGTCGTAAGTGTGAAAAATGGTCATGTCACTTTTTTCAGTGCCATTGTAACTTTGAATGGTCACTCCACACAAGCAAAGTACCAGCAAAAGAGGGGGGAAAAACTCCAGAGACGTTCCTGTGACAGGAAGTCTTGTCCTGCCAAGAATGTAATAAGGGTTAATGGAGAGGCAGTTTCTGTAAGCAACACCAGAATGTTTCCTTCCTGCCTTCCTTACAGGATTAGGCCAGTAATTTCTTCTAACAACTGGTTCTCCAAACTGCTTAGAATGTTAACAACTGGTTCTAGCGAGTAGGTGTGAACTGGTAGAATCCCATCCACCTTAGAATTGAGAATATCTCTAGATCATAATTTCTGTGTTTATTGATTCTGAAATGTTTATAGGTTGCCTACCCAATATTCAAGGCTGCATAACAATTCTGTACTATGAAATTAGATCATGAAACAAAACAGCAAATGATCATTATCAGTACGCAGATCACAGAAAAACTAAGCAAACCAAATGCCTGCTGAAATAATGAGGCCTTGAAGCAGTTGGGAGGAAGAAGGAGAAACAGACATGGATGAGTTCCCCTCTCAGGTGTGAGAGTAGTTTTTTTTTTTTTCAAAACTTTAAGACCACCATAAAATCTCACTATTGCAGTAGGAAAAATCCAGATTATGGTGCAATACACAGCCTCTAGCAACCCCATCAGATGATTGGCAAGAGGTCCAAAATTCAGGGGAGCGGGGGGGGGGGGAAACATAGGGTTGGATCCTGTTGCAATTGTTTCACAAGCTGAATCCATTAACCACCCATTTCAGTTTAACATGTGATTTTAAAGCCAACCTATGCACATTCAACTGACAAAATGTCAGAAAATATGGTTATTAAGGATTATTTTCTTATCCTGCAAGTTATTTTTAGGGGTTGTCACATTGCATTGCTCATAATGTGATCCGCAATCCCCATTTCTGCCCCCGGTGAGCCTTGTTGTACTTTTCGTTGTGCTATTCTAAGCCACTGGGCTCACTTTGCAAAAGTATTTGCAAATTGGTTTTTGAAGTACATCAGGTTGTTTTTTAAAGTTAACCAAAAAAAAGTTTTAGCGTTTATATTCCTGGCATTAAAAAAGACTGCATTTCAGAAGTCTTCAAAAATAAGATGTGTGACAGTGAAAACAATTATCCCATGAGAAGAGTACCCCTTCCTTTGAGGTACTCAAGTAGAAACCAGCGAGTTACCTGTCAAGCTTTCATTTCAATGGCCAAATGGCCTTGATCTTACTTCAGAATGAAGTCATGAATGGAGTCTATTTGAGACAATCTGGCATATACCAAGTGAGTCAATTATTACTGTCAGACCCCCAAAACCAAGAAAGTCACATGGATCTCCTTCTGAGTAATTTCTTTTATTGTTTCTCACCTACAGACAGAATCTTGCCAAGCTAAAGCAACTATTTGCAAAACTGTAGATGTACTGTACTCTGGAAATCCATTGATTCAATTGTTTAAATGTATTTTTTATAACTCATCTGAGCTCAAAGCTACCATAAAAGTTAAAAAGTTAAAATTATTTGGCTGAAATCTCCTCTTCCCTCCTATCTAAGAAAATTAGGGGAAAGGGAAAGAGAAACCTTTATCTTTGTAAACCACCCAAAATCACTGAGAGTGAATTGGGCGACCATATCAATTTTCTTAAATAAATAAATAACTATATCCACAGAAAGTGGGGATAAAGAACTCCAATATAACTCCCATTCAGCAATTCCTCTCACTGCAGAGCTCTTCTCTCAAAGCCAAAAGGAGGACAGGAGAGAAGAATGTCCACCTCTTCTTGTAAGCAATTGAATGGTGAACAATCATTATCAGCAATTATCCACAATCCCAAGCTCCCACCAGCTTCATACAAAGAAGTTTGGAGGGGAATAAGTGTCCATCTGCTCAGTTATTCTTCCCTATTCAGAGGTTTCTCATGCAGCTTCAAATAGGATGAGTCATCAGATGGAGGGAAGAAGGAATGGCCTTGAAATACTGGAGGAACTGCTGCTACCAAGGCAATGGTCAGATACAAGGGCCCTGAGCTCAGGCTACCAAGGCAATGGTCAGATACAAGGGCCCTGAGCTCAGGCCAAGAATGTAACATGAGTAACCTGTTTGATAACCCGCTCCTTAGTCCATATGAAGATAAAGGGAGAATGGGGGGAAGTATATTCAGACTTGCAAGGTTCTGTTATACTGAAGCTTGACAATGAAAGCAACACTGACCATCATGGCATTAATTTCTTAGTCTGATCTACTTTGTAGGACTGACACCTGGGCATCAGTTAGAGGCAGAGCAGCCAACAGCCCCATTTCCCCCCAGCCAAGGTCCTTGACAAAGTTTGGATCCTCAACAAGGTCTTGACTATTTAGCTTGTATTTTATTTTCTGATTTTTTTCTGCCAATATGTAAGACAGAGCATTTATTTGTTGAGATTTGAAGTTGCCATTTGATTGATGATTCTGATACATGGTCAAGGTCTTTTTGGAGAGTAGTAGTATTATCTGTGATGTTGAATAGCTTTATATCATCAGCGAAGAGAACACAGTTGCCCTTAATATGATCATAGAGGCCATTTATGTAGAGTATGAAGAGAGTTGGTCCTAAAACACTGCCTTAGGGGACACCACTGTTGACAGGTACAGAATTTGATAGGACCCTCCCAATTTTCACCATTTGTTGTCTGTTTAACAGAAATACTTCTATCCAGTTATGTAGGTGTCCAGAGATACCATAAGATTTTAGTTTTAGTAGTAGTTTGTCGTGTATCACTGAATCAAAGGCTTTACTGAAGTCTATGTAGATTGCATCTATTGCTTTGCCCTGATCGAGTTGTATAGTCCATATGTTTTTGCAGTATAAGAGTTGCAGATTACAGGATAGTTTTTTTCTGAAACCAAATTGTTTATTAGAGAGTAGGTTATTTGTCTCTAAGTGGAGGATAATGGATTGGTTAATAATTGATTCCATGACTTTACAGGTGATGCAGCATAAAGAGATTGGTCTGTAATTTTCAACTAGGCTGGGGTCTCCCTTTTTGAAGATGGGGATTACCGTGGCTTGTGACCATAGTTTTGGCAAGGAGCTGGTCCTGAAAGATTTTTCAAATATTATGCTTGGAGCTGTGGCAGTGGATAGCTTTTTAAAGAAGTAGGCACATATTCTGTCCAGTCCAATAGATAGAGATGGTTTTAGATTGCGTAGTGCTTTTTCAACATTGTCTATTGTAAAATCGATATGTATTATATCATTGTAGTTGTCTGTAGTTCGACTAGAAAATACTGGGCATGATCCATTGCTGTTTACAAATACTGAGCCAAAGAATGTGTTAAAGAAGTTGGCTTTAATAGTGTCATCATTGCATGTAGGTCCTTTCAATTGTGGGATGGACCTTGAGTCTTTTAGTTTGTTGTTTACAAAATTGTAGAAAGCACGGGTAGAATTGGTGTGTAGAAGGTTTTCCTCTTGTTTAATGTGATAATTGGTGCATTCAGTCTTTGTCTGGTGGCATAAATTTTTGTATCAGCTTTTGAAGTTGGCAACGTGACCAGATTTGTTTTTCCACCAAAGTGATCTCTTTTTGGATTGAAGCTTCCTTATTGTTATGGGTAATCTATTTTTCCTGGTTTTGGGAGTTGTTATTGGTACATATAGTTTGATGGCTCTTTTGATTTTTAGTAAAAATATGTTGTAATGGTCTTCAACAGTATTGCATCCAGAGAATAGAAATTGCCAATCAAGGGATGAGAGATCATTGATTATAAGATCATAGTTGCCGTTTTTGAAATTATAATTGGGGAATTTTGTGGTTGTGATGATTTTTTTGTGGACGTATGTTAAGACAAAAGTCAATCATGTTGTGATCACTGTTGGAAAAGGGTTCTTTAATTTGTATTCCATAAATTGAATTCAAACTATTGCAGAAGATGAGATCAAGGCAGTTGTTAAGCCTGGTATTGTTGGTTACTAGTTGTTCCAGTCCCAGATTTGTTACAGCATTGTAGAAGGTTGCATGTATGGGTTCAGTTGTACATTTGTTTAGGGTCCAGTTAATATGAGGTAGATTGAAATCATCAAGAAAGATTAAAGCATCCCTGCATCAGGCGCAGGACCCTTGCCCGAGTCCCCTCCAAACTCCCTGACTCCTCCCCTTTCTTCCTCACTGTCCAACTCCGCTACTATCTCCACAGGCTGCTGGTGAACCACAACAGTACATCTCAATCCTCCTTCTCTCCATAAACTAGAGGGAAGTATGGACAGACTTGTTTCCACGGTATGAGATGAATTTAAATGCAATATCAATCAGGACACATTATGGCTGCTCCAGAAGTGAGCCATCTCTCTCTCTCTGTAATTCAGTTCATTTTCCCCAGGAAATTAATTTGCGACGTACTCAAAGCAGCCATGTATTCTTGGCTGCTGTCCTAAGGTAATAGCCAGGAAAAACCCTATCATACTTTGGAAGTATGGAAGGGAAGATGGCAGATTCCAAAGAATATAGTTATTATACATCCAAACAAATGCACTTACTTTGCACACTTGCAATTACGCTTTGCAAAGAATTAAACAATATTGTCAATGCCGTCACCCAAATGAAAACCTGAGCTTTCCAGGATTAAGACCAAAAAAAAAAAAAAGCCAAAACAAAAACAAAATCCTATTAAAAATTGAATTTGGTAATTTTAGTGCACAGGAACCGTATACTTGCTCATTAAACCACATTAACACAATGACTCTTTTGGCTGCATTATACCTGATCGTGCCAACGATCCACAGATTATACACTTTTTGGGGGGTCTATTGCACTTACCAACTGCACATGCTTTCTTTGTTAGCTGCTGTTATTTTTTCATGGCACACAGCTTTTCTTGTTTCCCCTTCCAACATGTCCTATTTACATAACTAAAAGCATAACTATCAGCCTAATTTATTGTCCACCAACTGGTGGACGTGGTGTTCATCATTAGCTAAGAATGATGGAAGTTATGGGTCGCGTATTTCTGAAAGTATCCAGCTGGGAAAGGTTAAATCCTCCTAACTGTATCCAAAACACATCCGAGCAAGGATAATATGTTCTAAAGTAGGGCTGGGCTAGCTTCAAATTGATTCAGCAGGGTTCTCAATCTTGTGCAAGCACAGGATCATTCTGCTATTTATTACAAAGCTTTTCCCCTCTTGGATTTCATGCAACTCTGAATTTAAAAAAAGATATGGCTGCCTTAAAAAGACATCTCATTACTATAAATGTAGTTCTTAGAACAGCCGTGACAGTTTTTCAAGACCATGCAGCAATCTGAAAAAAGATGAGCTGCATTAAATGAAAGCAAATACGTGCTAAATTCTTGAAAAATCCAAAGCACCTCTTCCAAACAATGTTTTTATGTAAAACTTGATTGTAAATATATGTATTAAATGATGCAATATGAAAATAATAAAAACGTGATATGTTTCTTTTGCTATTCATTTTTAGAAAGTTTTATAGCAAATTACACACACACATACACACATGCACACGTGCAGAGTTTACTCTTGGTTGCAACAAGAATTAACTGACTGGCTTGTCACCTAAATGGGCTGACAAAGAGTGACTGGCCCAAAATCACTCAGCTGGCTTTCATGCTAAGGTAGAACTAGAACTCACAATCTCCCACTTTTGAGCTTGGTACTTTGATCATTACACCAAACTGGCTCTCATCTTTCTATCACGCCATCTCTCCATCTCTTCCTCTATTGAATAGCTGTTACACAACAAATTCCACTTGTTACATATAACAAAAATTTCAAATCTACAACCATTTTTCTTTATAATACCAACCCTTTCCTTTATAACATCTTACACTAGGGAGGGAACCCGTTATTTTACTCAGAGGAATAAAGCGATGGTGACCTCAGAAAAATGATGAGGCTAGCAGATAGGTTTGGTAATGAAGATGTTGATCCAGTTTGATACTGAACTTTGAAAATGATAGGGGTCAGAGACATGCCTTCTTCAAAGGTGTTCAAAAGAATATGATCTGAATTCTTCATTTGTCTGGGAAAGGATTTCTCTTTTCTTATTTTGACATGCCCAATTCTGCAAATATTACAACCTCACTTTCACAACTGCTACATTTTCCTTTGAACAAAAGGTGGCTATGATAGCCATAGGAAAAACAAATATAATATCCATCTTAGGGCTCTTCTTCTTCTTCTTCTTCTTCTTCTTCTTCTTCTTCTTCTTCTTCTTCTTCTTCTTCTTCTTCTTCTTCTTCTTCTTCTTCCTCTTCCTCCTCCTCCTCCTCCTCCTCCTCCTCCTCCTCCTCCTCCTCATCATCAACATCCTCATCCTCATCCTCATCCTCACCATCAAAGAATTATTTTATTGGGTTGCAAAATAATGTATAGGCTTTCATGTTCACAAAAATACTTCACAAAGATATAATGATCAAGCAGAGGTTAAACAGCTATGTAACTCTTTGTGATGCTTTAATCTAGATCTTTGCACTAAGCATAGGGGATTTCACTAAATGGTCCTTCCTTCCAGCTCTGTGGTTCTGCATAAACAAAGTCAGTGGCAGCCAGGCAGAAAAGATTGATACTGATACTACAGTGTCTGCATTCAGATACATCCTAGAATGAAAAATAGGAGAAGATCTTAAATATTCTGATTAGGCTCTGCCAAGTATGAAATAATTTCTGGATTTAAATTACACTGTCTATATGGCACTTCAACCATTATTGATCCTATGTTTAAAAATAAAATACAGTCCAGCTATTACTCAAATCCTTTTTCACTTCTTACACAGGTGGCTGCTGAGTTAAGATAAATGCTAAAATCAAGACCTTCTGACTCCATTTGAGAGGTATTGAATGTTTGCATGGAAAGAAACCCCAGATGTGATTCCTAATATTGGTGTTGAAAGGGTCACCAGTAGCGGTTACCTTTCAAAGCTTCCACTTCACACTGAATACTAAGCATGAGTTATGGTTTGCATTGGTTGCATCACAAAGCATGCTAAGCCCATCACGCTGCGTAGGGCAACAATGGCGAATTTATGACACACATGTCACAGGTCATCATGTCATTCTTGGAGACACACCAGGTCTCCAGACACTCTGGAAGTCACGCAAGAGGGACCTACTTTTGCATGGCTTCTGGAGTCTCCAAAAAGCACACAAAATATGGGCTGTGCTTTCAACTCTTTTCAGAGGCTGCAAGGCCACACAAGAGTATTCTCCAAAGTATCCCAGCCTTGTGTGACCCAGAGATTCATCAGATAGATATTTCAAAAAAAATATTTATAATCATGTCAACTATTTATTTTATAACAAATTTTAATAATTCACTAGCTGATAACTCAACATTGCCTGGGTATTTATTTATCCCAATCCTGTATTAAACAGGAAAATGCTGTAATTGGGACTCATGCTGTTGTACTGTCTGTGAAGTTCTAGATGTAGTAGCTCTCTCGCGTAGCGTCTCAAGTCAGAGGGAGCCCCCTTGTGTAGTACTGTGAAGTCATTACCATGGCAACTCCTCTGTGCTGTACAGTAGAAGCCATTTTAAGGCACATACACACACCAAGGGTGTTAGGGGTATCTTACCCCCACAGTATTTTTCTTCCAGAGGGTAAGTCATCTTTCTACCACGTTTGGTGGAAATTGCTTGGAAATTGCTCGAGGCATTCTAGAATTATGCTGGAATACACACACACACACACAGATATATATATATATATATATATATATATATATATATATATATATATATATATACAAAGAATACATAAATATACAAAGATCTATATCTATATCTACATCTGCATCTGCATCTGCATCTGCATCTGCATCTGCATCTGCATCTGCATCTGCATCTGCATCTATATCTATATCTATATCTATATCTATATCTATATCTATATCTATCTATCTATATTTGTTTTCTTAAGTTTTCGTGGGTACTTACATATATGGTATTCAGCTATGTTTGGGTATTTTCCCACGTCATTATTGTTGTGAATGAATAAATCTGTTAATAAAGTTATCAAGAGCTTGAAGTCAAGTGCAGGGTTCTGGCCCTGCACTTCTGATTGGCCGTTAATGGTGACATCAGATTGGTCCATTCAGGTGAATCTGATTGGCCATTAATGAGCCTCTCCCATTGATTAACGGAGCTAGCGCTCCCAAGTTTTCATTGGTTGAATAGTTAATAAGTTGCCTATATAAGGAGGCCCGTTTCAGCCATTGAGCTGAGCTGTCACACCATGTTAATAAAGAGTTTTGAAGTTCACTATTTCACCGGCTCATCTCCATTCTTCGCGCCCACGCTCAGGACTTAACACTGGCGATGAAGGTGGGATCTGGAGACGTCAGAGCTGACTGAACAATGAAGATTGATAACCGAGCACATGACCAAATGCACAACGGCGGAACCATGTCCGGCGGCATCATACCACCCACTCCATTGGACCCAGCGCAAGAAGACTGGAACTCTTATATGGATCGTTTCCAAATGTTCTTGGAAACCAACAATTTGAAGGATGCCACTACTGGAAAGAAACGGGCGGTATTCCTAACGCATTGCGGACCGACCGTATTCAAGATGGCCAAGGCACTAGCAAAACCGGCAGAAGTGAAGTCTATGGACTGGGACGTCCTTGAACCTCTACTGAGAGCCCACTACGTGCCAATCGTTCCAATGCTCATCAGAAGGCATGAATTTTATCAAAGAAGTCAACAGAATGGCGAAAGTGTTGCAGATTTCAAAGCAGATCTCCAGAATCTGGGAGGCCTATGTGGGTTTGCTGATCTCGAAGAAGCCTTAAGAGACAGAATAGTTCTGGGATTGGATGCACCACACATCCAAAGCAAGGCGAAAGGCGAAAGGCAACATCAGCCTTGCCAATGATGACGAAAGGCGACATCAGCCTTGCCAATGCTATCGCTGAGGCTACTGCAGCAGAAGCAACCAGGAAGTCAGCTGCCCGAATGCACCGCAACCGCGCCCCGGTTCACCAACCGACCTGCAAAATTTCACCTCAGTCAGAAGGGCAGCTTATAACGGCCCACCACGAGGACCTCTCTTCGTCGTCAGACAGCGATGAAGAAGAGGTCCATCAACTAAGGTCCGAACGGGACCAATGCCAGAAATCTCAATATCAATGCACTGGTTGTGGAGCAAGCCACCCCCGATCAGAATGCAAATTCCTCGACGTACTCTGCCATGTGTGCGGGAAACGAGGCCATATTGGACAGGTCTGTAGAAGTCAAATAGGACCCAGCCAGCCCTCGAGGGGGGCTATCGCCAACCGACAGGAAGCCGTCCTGTAAGGCGAGGACCAGTGAACCACCAATGGAACAACCACTCCTACAGAAACAAAACCATAAACCGCCCCACGAAGCGGGAAGAGGCTCACCAAATGATCATGATCGGTCACGCCTCCTCTTTGGATGCCAAGAGGATCCGAATGAAAGTGGCTATCGAAAACCAGCCCTGCCTGATGGAAGTTGACTCAGGATCGTCTCTCTCGATGGTTTCTTGGAAGACCCTCAAGCAACTCATCCCCACCATCCAGCGACAAGATCTCCGATTCCAAAGACTCATACTCAAAGATTATCAAGGAAATCGGATTCCAGTCATAGGATCCAGTCGTGTCCGGGTAGCGTTCAAGAACCGTACAGCATTCCTACCCCTGACTGTGATTGACAAGGACCGGCCTAGTCTGCTAGGTTTCCAATGGTTCGCTCCGCTCAGAATTGAGGTGGCAGGCATTCACCGAATCGGTAGCAGTAACTGGGAAGAGGACCTCATCCAAGAATTCAGGGACGTCTTTGCAGAAAAACTAGGCGAGTACAAGGGGACCCCGATATCATTTAACCTCAATCCCAAGATAGCTCCCATCCGCCTTAAGCCTCGTTGAGTGCCATTTGCCCTTAAACCAAAGATTGACAAGCAGCTTGATAAATTGATAGCCCAGGGTGTATTAGAACCAACCGATCACTCTCCCTGGGAGACCTCAATTGTTACACCCATTAAGCCGGATGGTTCGATAAGAATTTGTGAGGACTACCGAGCCACCCTGAACCATGCCCTTCAACAAAACGCATATCCGGTACCGGTTGTGCAGCACCTCCTCCATTCCCTGGGGGGGCGGAAAAGTCTTCGCTAAACTAGACTTAGCCCAGGCATACCAACAACTGCCAATAGACAAAAAAATGGCAGAGGCACAAACAATCGTTACACACCGAGGTGCCTTTAAATGTACCCGACTCCAATTCGGAGTGAGCGTAGCCCCGGAGAACCTTTCAAAGTTTGATGGAAAGACTATTACAAGGAATAAAAGGCGTTGTTCCATACTTTGATGATGTGTTAATCACTGCACCTACCCCGAAAATTTTACGAGAACGCCTGAGGTTGGTTCTCCAGAGATTCAAAGACGCAGGGCTTAAGGTTAAGAAAAAAAAGTGTAAGCTATGCACTGATTGTGTCGAATTTTTAGGATATTTGATTGACAGTAATGGCATTCACCCTACCGATAGCAAATTGAGGGCAATCAAGAACGCCCCAAAACCCCGAAATAAGGCTGACCTCCAGGCGTTTCTAGGCCTTATCAATTTTTATAATGTTTTCTTGCCACACAAAGCAACCGTAGTCGAACCCCTACATCGTTTATTGGACAAGAAAGCAATCTGGGTATGGCGTCATAGAGAAGAGCAGGTGTTTTGAAATGTAAACAAATTATTGACTTCTGACACTGTACGAATGTAGTACAATGAGACTTTGCCGTTAATGATCACGTGTGATGCATCGCCTTTCGGAGTAGGCACCATTTTGAGCCACGTTTTGCAAAACAGTAGTGAAGCCCCTGTTGCCTATTTCTCAAAAACGCTTTCAAAAGCAGAACGCAATTACAGTCAGATTGATAAAGAAGCCCTTGCCATTGTGTCTGCTGTCAAGAGATTTCATGAGTATGTGTACGCCCGAGCCTTTACTATAGTGATTGACCACAAACCTTTGCTGGGAATAATAGCGGGAGATAAGCCAACCCCCTATATATTATCTCCCAGAATGACTTGCTGGTCAGAATTCTTGGCTGCCTATAATTATCAGCTGCAACACCGCCCGGGGAAGGCCATTCCCCATGCCGACGCATTGAGCCAAGCACCGCTTCCAGAGACCATTGATAACCCCGCGCCTACAGTGACAACGTTGCAGATCGAGACACTTTGAACACCGCCATTAACAGCCCGAAATATCGCGATGGAAATGAAACGCAACCCCACCTTAGCACGAGTTCTCAGTTGGGTTGAGCGCAGATGGCCATTGGACTAGATACCTGATGACTACACCCCATTCAAGAGTCGACAAACGGAATTGTTTTCACAGAAGGGCTGCATTATCTGGGGAGATAGAGTTGTTGTCCCAGAGCGGCTACAACGAGCAGTACTAAGAACCTTGCACGATGGCCACCCCGGCATCGTGCGCATGAAAGCCCTTGCACGTAGCTACGCATGGTGGCATCGACAAGCAAATTGAGACGTGGGTCAAAGCTTGTCACAAATGCCAGGAAGTAAGCAACGCCCCACCGAAAGCGACCCCAACCGAATGGGAAACACCGCGGGGACCCTGGTCTCGTATTCATTTGGACTTTGCGGGACCTACCAAAGGCCACAGATTCTTGTTAATCGTAGATGCCTACTCGAACTGGCTTGAAATCTATGAAATGAGGAATACAACAACTGAAGCGGTCATCAAAAAACTAGACAGACTATTTACAACACAAGGATTACAAGACATTCTGGTATCCGATAACGGACCCCAATTTACCGCGTTGTCCTTTGAGCAGTACCTGGTGAACCGCGGTATCCGCCATGCGCTGACTTCGCCGGCGCATCCTGCGGCCAACGGAAGGGCCGAGCGCATGGTACAATTCGTCAAGAAAACACTACACAAAATGGACTATGACAATATCGAAGAGAAAATAAACTGGATACTCCTTTTGCAGCATATCACTTCGCATAGCGTCACCAACAAAACTCCCGCCGAATTGCTAATGGGGCGGAGGCTCCGTTCCCACCTCAACCGACTACACCCATCGTATGAACCTGAGAAACCACACGGATCCAGCGGGTGATGCCGTACCTTCCAAGTAGGCGACTTAGTATTCGCGAAGAACTTGTCGGGCGATCCGTTGTGGGTCGAGGCGACTGTGGTCCGAGTAACTGGCCCCAGATCGTACCTCGTGGAGTGTCGCAATAATAGACTATGGAAGCGCCACATTGATCAGCTACGATCAAGGCTACAGTCAGGAATCTCTGAGTTCCCTGATATCCAAACTGAGGGGGGAGGAGATACGGAGGAAGATGAACTTGGAATAGCAGAAAGTTTTAATGATAGAAACGACGGCGGAAAGGAAACATGTGAAGAAGAATTGGGGATGGGAGTGAGCTCACCTCATGGTGGTACCAAAGATGTTGGTGACAACGAGAATTCGAACTTAGAGTTAGAGACACCCCTTTCCCCAGATAATGTCCTACCTAAACAAGATTGCAGCCAAATACCGGGTGCAATACGGAAATCAAATAGACCAACAAAACAACCGGCCTACCTCAAGGACTACGTAACCGCACCCCATAAACGGAACCCAGGGGGAAGGGGTGTTGTGAATGAATAATTGTGTTAATAAAGTTATCAAGAGCTTGAAGTCAAGTGCAGGGTTCTGGCCCTGCACTTCTGATTGGCTGTTAATGGCGACATCAGATTGGTCTGTTCAGGTGAATCTGATTGGCCATTAACGAGTCTCTCCCATTGGTTAACGGAGCTAGCGCTCCCAAGTTTTCATTGGTTGAATAGTTAATAAGTTGCCTATATAAGGAGGCCCGTTTCAGCCATTGAGCTGAGCTGTCACACCATGTTAATAAAGAGTTTTGAAGTTCACTATTTCACCGGCTCATCTCCATTCTTTGCGCCCACGCTCAGTACTTAACAATTATAGTTGTGCTTTTAAAGTTGTAGCAATGTTTCGGCAGAATCTCATCTGCCATCATCAGGCTTCTGTATTGTGTTCAAACACAACACAATACAGACGAACAGAATACAGAAGCCTGATGATGGCAGATGAGATTCTGCCGAAATGTTGCTACAACTTCAAAAGCACAACTATAATGACGTGGGAAAATACCCAAACAAAGCTGAATACCATACATACATACATACATGTTGTGACTCCGAGACTTGAACCTGGTCAGTCAGCAGATGTAGGGTCGAGTGATGAAGAAGATCTGGCATTGAGATTCAAGCCTGCATTATTAAGTGACTTAGAGAGAAGTCAGGAAGAGGGGGAGGCATTGGCTCTGAGAGATGAGCCTGCTTTACTGGAGGTTTCGGAGTCCTCTCCCTCCCCTCAATCTCCCTCCCTGATTACACCTCAGCTGTTAACAGACAATCAGGAGAACGTGCCAGAGGTTTTGAGCGATGATGACACTGACGGATGTTGGCTTGATGCTAGGACTAGAAGAAGATTGAAACATCAATCACAATTTGAAAAGAAGCGTCAAGCCAGTGATTAATTAGTGAGACTGACATGCCCTCTCAGGTGATATAAGGAAGCCTACTAGCTCGTGTATTTTGGTGTGAAAGAATTGCGTATGACTCTTTTGACTGTAGCGTCGTGATTTATGGACAGTTCAAACTTGCCAGACAGATTCCAGGAAGACTGCCAAGGACTGTGAAAACAGAAGCAGTTAACTCTTTTGGGTCTGGTTTTGTTTGCTTGAATATTTGAACTTTGGATTCTCACCTGTGGATACAGGTGAGACAGAACACATACATATACAAAAACAAATATATATATTTATATCAATTGTTTCTTCTTTGTCTGGGATCTCTGTGTGAGAGAGTATAAACTTAAATTAGGCGTTTTCTCAGTTTTTGATACAGGGAACTCAAAAGTTTTACCATTATTGGCTTAGGCCAATGCATTGAATCCAACGGCCCTGGATTGAGTGTGCAAACCTAGCAAATAGTGAAATCTTGCATAAAAACTTTCTGACCGTAAGATTAATTCTGGTATTAAATAATTCATTTTTGTTTCTGATAAACTTCATGCTAGGAAATAGGGATTAAAGGGTAGATCAGCCATGCAGAATACTGACCAGAATTTTTTAAAAAGCCATTGTCAAAAAGACCTTGAAATTGTCATCCTAGCATATCAGGAGGAAAAGGACAGCTGAAATGTACCAGTGGAAAGATGAAAATGCAGAAGGAGGGAATACTAATCAAAAAATGCTGGCATTTAAAATCTGGACCTCTCTATATATCCTCTTTGAGTATATTTTTTTTCATAGAATTGATGTTAGTATTACTACCCCAGGAAGAGCAGCAAAGCAGGAGGAGTTCAAATTACAACAGTCTATCAGCCGAAACAATTATAAACTTGCTTTCATTCAGAAGCTTCCAAAAAAAAAAGGCATAATAGAATTTTTCAAAGTGACCACAGAAAGGTTGGGCCATAATTATTCATGTTAAGAACCCGATTGTGATAAAGGGAAGGCGTCATAAGCATTGCTCTTGCTGATAGCCTGCTAAATCCAGAAAGCTTCTATAGAGCTGGAAGATTTTGCAGTAGAAGATCTATCAGGAGTCCAAAGCCATATTTTAAAATATTCGGATCCAAAGTAGGCACAGAAATAGCTTTCTCTGCTAAAACCTTTTATATGACTTGCTAGGCGTCATCTTCATACAAGTAACAATTTATGAGACTGTGGCTAATTTTCACATGGTTCTAAGCCAGGTAACTATGGCCTCTTTACAACCCGTGGAACAAGCAAATACTGGAGTACATAACACCAGATATGTTACTGGAAGGCAAAATCATGAAAGTGCATCTTATTTACTTTGGCCATGACACGGAGGGGAATTCACTGGAGAAAGAAATTATCATTGGAAGAGTTAGAGGTAAAAGGAAACCAGGCCACCAAAGAACATGATGGCTGAACACCATCAAAGCTAATGCCAGCCAGAGTATAGAACAACTCAAAGAAGTAGTGCAAGAACAGAAGATGTGGACAGACCTGGCTCACAGAATTACTAAGGGTCAGATACAACTGAATGGATATCATCACTATCATTATCATCATCAAGCATGGCTAGCTTAAGGATTCTGGGAGTTAAAGACCACAAATCATAAAGAGGCCATAGTTGTGCCCTCCATTGTAAACTACGTGCTCTAGTCATACAACATACGAATCCCAAATTAATCTTTTTTTTAACTTAGTGTGATTTTCCTTCAAGCCAGAAGAAAAGCATGCTTTCTAGGCAAAGAATTCTGAAATCTGCTGTCCCAAATATTTCTAGGCAATGCCAAACTGGGAGAACTTCTCAAGAACAGGATGTGATGTTACTATAGATCCACTGATGTCTTACTTACAATAGTCCTTGACTTGCAACAGTTCATTTAGTGACCGTTCAAAGTTACAATGGCCCTGAAAAAAGTGACTTAGGACTGTTTTTCACACTTACACTTACGACCTTTGCAACATCTCCACAGTCAGATGACTAAAATTCAAACACTTGGCAACTAGCTCATATTTATCACAGTTGCAGTATCCCGGGGTCAAGTGATCATCTTTTGTGAGCTTCTGACAAGCCAAGTCAAAAAGGAAGCTACATTCATTTAACAACCATGTTACTAAATTAACAACTGCAGTGATTCAATTAACAACTGTGGCAAGAAAGGTCATAAAATGGAGCAAAATTTGCTTAATACCTGACTTACTTAGCAACAGAAATGTTGGGTTCAATTGTCTTAAGTTGAGGATTACCTGTATAAACTGTATCCAATTTCCATTTTGCATGTATCAATCATAATAACCCCATCCTGACCAGTGGTGGTATTCTAACGGTTCGGACCGGTTCGACCGCACCAGTAGTAAAAAATGTTACTGTTCGGCTGAACTGGTAACAAAAAAAACAGCTACCAGTTCAGCCGAACCAGTATTTCATTTTTTACCCTCCTGATAATCAGCTGTTCCAATGATCAGCTGTGCCAGGATCCCCCCCCCCACCGCTGTCTTACTGCTTTGTGTCAGGGCCCCAACAAATCCCCTTCATTCAAAGCAAAAGTCCCTAGTTGCATCTCAGAAAAAGTAAATTTGTTTATTAGAAATTGCCATGGTGGCACGTGGCTGGGTGCAGCCTGTACTAAATCACATCATATATTTCCCCCTTGACCCTGGTCTTTCCCCCACCTCCTGGATGTGACTTCTCCAATAGGACACATCAGTCTCCAAGAGTCATCCATCAAGCTCTCCAATAACCTTCTTATGCTCTGACAACTTTGGGCTGCTGAGTTGATTATCTAGGCATTTCAAGAATGCCTTGTTCTCCCCCCACTCCCTTTTTGCAGCAGCTAAAAAGACCAAAGGAGCATCTTTTTAATTGACACTTCACCCAGGAAAAAAAAACTGAGCACGGGGGCATGCTGCACGGCATCTCCACGTTCCTTTTTGGCCTCCTGGGCCTCAGGGAAGCCTCCTGAGAGCAAAAACAGCCTCCCAGAGGCTTCTCTGAGGCCCAGGAAGCAAAAAAAAAAATGGAGCGGGGGGGGGGGGTGCTGGGGAAAAAAAAGAAGCCATGCCCACCCAGTCACATGGCCATGCTCACCTAGCCATGCCCACAGAACCGGTCATAAAAATATTTGCATTCCCTCCCTGATGGACATCATTGTTCAAATTCAATATAAGAAGCTTTGCTAGTTCCAGCAGCAAGGGAGACAGGTACAATATAATCAGGATGGGATCATAGCTCAGACACATGTTGGAGTAGTGTATCATGGATAAAGAAGAAGGGAGCACTGGGAAGGAAAATGGCTTGATGTGAAATACATCAGGACACAGGAAAAAAAGGAGTGGAGGACAATAGGCTTTTACTGACATTTTGAACCGTGTTGCTGGTACTTCCGAAGGATTTGCTATTATTTTTTGAAACGCAGGAGGAACAAATCCATTTGGTTTGGCTGAACATGACATTAAAGGAGAGCCACACTATTGAGAAAGAGTAACTATGTTAGAAAAACTTGTGTTAACAAGCATGGCATGTTGGTGAGACGATGCCCCTGTGCATTGAATGATATTGTGAAACTTTATATGTTGATTGGGTTAGACTAGACAATTAGGTAAAGCTGAAGCGCCACTGTTTCTCATCTGCTTAAGGTACCTCATGTTCTATTCTTTTAATTGCTGATAGAATTAAAGGGACTTGGAGAGAAGCAAGTTTTAGGCTTGATTTGATTATGTAAATGTTAGAAATGAACCAGTCCCCATTCATCTTCAAAATAGCGGGGGGGGGGGGGGGAATAGACCTGAAATAAATTCCTTATTATGTAACAAACAAATCAGAAATAAATTTCTGGTTCATTCAGCCCCAAATGACAAGAATATCATATGGGAACTTATTGCAATTCAGTGTTCTGGTTAGCACATTCGAGTCCTTCTGTGCATAGAACCTGGTTATTTATCTCCAATAAATACCTAGCATATGCACCAAGACAATTTCCTTGTGTGTCCAGTCAAAGGATATAAGAACATTTCTGTCATGGTATCTGCTCTCTGGAATACATTTATTCCTTAGATTTCTATAGCTCCTAATCTATTTAAATGAGCACTTAAAATCTGGATATTGATTAATAAGGGTGACAAATCGCTGATGTGGTGTTTTTGTCTTTTTGACAGTTGTTATTTTCTGGGTGTTTTCCACTTTAAAAATTTTTTTTAAGGCAATGTGTATATTTGTTCCTATTGTGATATACTGTATAAATGGCTCATCATCATGATAGGTTAGGCTCATAAATAAAGGATACCTATCAACAGTTTTAATCGATGATATAATCAAAGTAGACAATCAAATGTGATCCAAATGATTTTGTATCCACATGTATGGAATGACTGAATGAGTAGATATGATCCATATTTATCAGTCTGTCATCTTAGTAGCATTCCATAGTACTATAATGCCTAAAACGTGTTCTTTATATTTGCTTGCATTCTGGATGATAGAGGAGGAAGAGGAAGAGGAAGAACATAGCAGAGTAGCTGCAGGAATGTTTGAAAGAGACTTCCAATATTTAATTCCACAAAAATTAATTACCCTCATAAGTTTTCCTATGAGTCTAATGTTTCATTCTGTTAAAGGAAAAAAGAAAAGGCTCACAAATATTATTTCGCCTCTAGCAAGACTGCTTAAAATTTTCTTGTATTACTTGCCTCCATTCTTTTTTAAAAAAAGGTTCTTCTTGGTTATAAATTGATACACATGGCTGGACGAGGCACAAAACCTCATATTGAAACATGCTCCTGCTTTTATATTTCATGTTGACAACTCAAACTAATTGCACAAGACCTCATTTTTTAACTTATTTGCAAAACCAATCAGACGCAGAAAAACTAATTGGGATAATATCTTGTTCCAATTTGATCAAATTATATCTATTTGACATGGTTAAACAGGATTAGCAAAAGAAATAAAACAGATTTTGTTTTACATGTAAGTATATTTTATTATAAACTCAGTAACAAATGCTAACATTTTCTTGTAGTTGAATGACCAGTTTGACATGCCAGCCTTTTCAGATTAACAGGCTATTTGACCTCAATGTCTGACATTAATAAATGTGGCTTAATGTTCTCCTCAGTGCAGTATCTGGAGCTTGCCATTTTACCAAAAGTCTCCTGTGTTAACTCCTCAAGATTATTTTTAGATATATCCATATAGTTATCTTGGAAGATTATGGAAGCAAACTACCTTAACCTCATTACCTTGTTGCAGAATTTCTCTAGCCTATGCCTTTTCTGTTTCTTGATGATTTTGACTAGGTAATGACATTGCTTAGGGTTTTTTTTAGCAACAGCCAATTCTGCTAGACACCACCACCTAGTTGACCTAACCACTTCTAAAGATAATAAATGGAGACGATAGTAACTTTAAAAAATATGTCCAACTTTGTTGATTATAAAAGTGAAGCTCTGAAAACAGTATATATTGCATTTGTATCATTCACTAAATCACTATCCAGCCACATTTAGTTTAGCATGTTGCATAAAGCCAGCATCTGACTGATTTATAATCCAATACATCATGCAAACTTAGAAAATCACATTAATTAATGTAATATGCCATGCAAAGAGCACGGGCATTGTCAAATTATCATTATACTAAACTGTGACTCCAAATAATTGTACTTTTCCAGGAAGATACAATTAACATCGTTATAACTTAGCTACACTATGAACAGATTTGCAATTGCAATAAGCAGTAATTTAGTCATTTGGTTTCAGCTTAGTTTATCATATTTTATTTACTCACCCACTGTTAAATAAATCTTGGTTTAGCAGGATTTGTAAACTCCAGCCATTATTGCAAGGAAAGACTAAGATTTTGGTAAGATTATCCCGGTCTCAGTAGGCTGAATAGTTTCCAGCTAGGGCTTCTCATTCAAGATATATAATCAAAAAACACATCACTATAAATATGCAGTGCATATACATCCCACGATGATCTGTTCTCTAAGTGAGCTAGTCTGCTGGATTAGATTTCCTTATCAGATTACCTTATCTGCTTCACAAGTCTCTACACTGTGAGACACGTTGCCCGAGGCTCCTTATTAGAACATAACGATTATCAAGATTGATACAATTTGACAAGAATCCAAGAAATTCTCTGTGAAATATGTCTGGCGGCTATTTGAGTTGGGGCAGAGAAGCGATGAATTGCTTGAAAGAATGAAAAATGGATTCTCTTTCAAGCACTAATTTGGCTGGCAATAAATAAATAGAAATGAAAAGAGGTCAAAATAGCCTTTTGACCTCCCAGGCAGCTATTCACATTCAATATTCCACCAAGTAGCTTAAATGCTAGACTTCCCTGCCAGCCATCACTCATTTCTAATATATCTCAAGCCTATATTTTATTTTATTTTATTTTTTGCCCAGAGGATTGCATTTTAATGTTCCCATTTAGAGTGACTTATTAAGGGAAGGTTTGATGATGCATGGATTTTAGAATGATACTTGTTTGCCATGAATGGCACCAGGGAATGCTTGAGTTTGCTCATCTTCCTTGCTTATAGAATGATATTTGTCCCAGATTAGCCCAGAGCACATTTGGAAGAATGCAAACACAGATCAGGCTATTGATTGGACTGCCAGGGTTCTTCCATAGCAATTTTTCCCAAGCTTGTGTTGGCTGAGAACATCTGGAATCCAGCATATCTGGCAGCTGACCAGATAAGGCTATTCTCCAGCAAGTCCAGAAGATAGACAGCCCAAGTTCTGTCTATTTGCAGAGTGTCTATGTTTGCATGTTACTCTTTTCTATCAAATCACAAAACACACTTTTAAAAGCTGTTACGGTTTGGCTTTTCATATCTTGCTTTTAACAAGTCAGGTGTTTTTAGTATATCCAATGCAAGGTGGAATCTGAGTGCAGCCAACACCTTTAGCCTCATATGTCTCTTTTGCTACATCTCACACCCTCTACCCTCCAGCCAATTAATTTTGTTCAGTGATGTTAAGCAAAATAACCTTTCTTGCCCAGATGTACTTAAACAAGGTGTTCTTAGGAAATGAAAACAGTGAGTAGTTCTCTCTTTCAGGGCTTTGCTTGTGAATGTCTCCCCCCCCCTACCCCCCGCCCCAATGCCAGAACTTGAAAACAGAAACATATCCTAGATTCTGGTATGAAACTGGTGAAGGTGGCTTCTGGTGAATTATCATTTGGGACAAGCTATTGCCACAACAGCAAACACTCAGTAATGAGTCCCTTTCTTTGGAACATCTATAGAGATTCTTAGTCATCCACAGCATGATTGTTCCAAAGGTCCTTTTTTTAAAAAGGCAACTGGACTTTATTTTTCCTTGAAGACATTTCACTTCTCATCCAAGAAGCTTCTTCAGCTCTGACTGAATGTTGGAGGATGGAAAGATTTGAATTCCTTGCAGTCATCTGGTTGTTAGCATTCTTTCTAAGAGTTGCTGAGGCCACTTAGAAGTTTATCTGTGCCTTCAGGGTCACCTGAATAGTGGAAATGTGAAACCTTCTTGAAACTGCTGAAAGGACTGTGTTGTAAACAGGTGGTAAGTGATGTCATTTCCCTCCCATTGTGTGGAGAGAGGATTGTTGGAACTTCTTTGTGGAATCTTTGGAAGATCACTCCCTTCTATCCAGGACATGACATATAAGCACTGCTTGACCAAGGTTCATAGGATTGTCAGGGACTTTACACATCCTTTCCATGAGCAGTTTTCATGGTTTCCTACTGGGCGGAGATTTTGTGGTATCCAAAGCAAAACAACTAGTTTCTGTAATAGCTTTATATCATATACTGCAGCATCAACCTTGTTAACTCTTAAGAACAGTGGTGGGATTCAAAAATTTTACTACCATTCTGTGACCGTGGCTTGGTGGGTGTAGCAGGGGAAGGATACTGCAAAATCTCTAGTCAGAGGTGGTATTTGCCAGTTCTCCGAACTACTCAAAATTTCTGCTACCAGTTCTCCAGAACTGGTCAGAACCTGTTGAATACCACCTCTGGTCGTAAGTCCTTTTTTTCCTACAATGAATTCAAAATGAACTGCAATGAATGTAAGTTTGGGTTCATTTTTGTATAACTTGGCATTTTTGGTGCTGTTGCTATTATTGTATTATTATTGTTATCCTTGGAATGGTGACATGGTAAGGTGGGTGGCATTTCTTCTTTCAAGAGTGGGGCATTGAAATTTCATTTGAATGTGTTCTGTTGGGTAGACAGATAGGTGACAATAAAGGTTATCTTATCTATTTCTTATCTTTCTCCATCACAATCATTTTAAGTGCCCCCAGCAGTAGCCCCAAATCTCAGAGACCCCCAAAATATTTCCATATGGACCTTTGATATGCAAGTATCCCTTATTAAAACTCTCCCCCCCACCCACGCCCCCAGTCCTTTTCATCTAACTTATACTCCTCTTGACACAACTCTCACAGGAAGGTGTGTTGTTATTTCTCCACATAGCACGGATCTGCTTATTTAAGCAGCAACTTTCTCTTCAGTAGGTAAATAGGCAAAAGTTTTGTGTAAACTTTCTCAGCAAAGAATGCCCAATAAACATACTTGCGGTATTTGTTCTAGCAGATTCCACTGTGGTCCATTGTGACATTGTGATTGAAAAGTATTGAGTGGCAGATTTTGTTTAACAGACTTGGCTTTGTGGATTCAATATGAGCAAACGTACCTCCTGGATGCTGTATTGCTGATGCCACATTGCACTGATACAACACACAATACCTGCAATTTTTGCCCAATGGGGCAGGATTTTAATTGCAGCAGTTGAACCAATTGAGAATCAAGTTGGTTTAGTGTTGAAGGCATCAGACTAATAATCAGGAGACCATGAGTTCTAGTCTCACCTAAGGCACAAAACCAAGTGGGTAGCCTTGGGCTGGTCATTCTCCCTCAGCCCTAGGAAGGAGGTAATGGCAAATCACTTCTAAAATCTTGCCAAGAAAACCACAAGAAGAAGAGGGAAAAGGCAAAATAAAAGTTGAATTCACCACCTTTGATTTTCCAGGCCAAAGCTATCAAACTCACAGCCAGGTGCGTCACATGCTGGCCATGACCCCACCTGTTTTATCGAACGGGAAAAAAGTCTCGATATGTCACGTGATGATGCCATGATGACGCGAGTTTGATACCCCTGCTCTAGGCTGTTTCCATTGTAAAAAAGGTAAACTCATTCCCTAGCTAAGCCTTCATGTAATGGGTTGTTTTAATCTCCTTCTGGCCTTGTTGCTAAACTTGACTCTGGATGTAGAATTCATGCCACATTGTAATTAATATTTTGGTCACATTCTTACCTGGGAAGGGGAGAGCATCTGTAATTTTATTAATGCAATCGGTACTGATATGGATTAAACTATCGCAGTGATACAACTGAAACAGCTTCGTCTTACAACAGGCTTGTAATCCTGCAATTCTTATTGGCCTGTGAATAGCGAGTCATGATTGGTCAGGTTTGGCCAGTCTGATTGGCTGTTAACGGAAACTCCTGATTGGATGCTTGTGAAAGCGATAGACTCAGTTCATTGGTTGTTTAATGGCAACAAGCTCTATAAAAGAGCTACTGCTGCCCAGGTTTTCTCCTCCAGTCTTTCTTGTTTAATAAAGAGTTGAAGTCACAGTCCGATGTCTCGTCTCCGTTCTTGCGCCCATGCCCAGGACTTAACACTGGCGACGAGGTTGAGATGCGGAGACAATAGAGCTGACTAGAACATATCGGACAAAGAAAGAGCACGTGGCAAAAAGAGCGCACGAAACAGACGGCAAGATGACTAGTGGTGCCATACCACCTGCTCCATTCGACCCAGCAACCAAAGACTGGGACTCGTATATAGATCACTTCCAGATGTTCCTGGAGACCAACAATTTAAAAGATGCTACGTCTGGCAAGAAAAGAGCGGTGTTCCTGACTCATTGCGGCCCCGCCGTTTTCAAAATGGCTAAAGCACGAGCAAAACTGGCAGAAGCGAAGACCATGGATTGGGCACCCTCGCTCCAATCCTCAGGGCCCATTATGCACCCGCAGTACCTACACTGATACAAAGACACGAATTTTACTAGAGGGACCAACGGAACGACGAGAGCATTGGTAATTTCATAGCTGACCTCCGGAACCTAGGAGGCCTTTGTGGTTTTGCAAACTTAGAGGAAGCCCTAAGAGACCGAATAGTTCTGGGATTAAATGCACCACACGTGCAGAGTAAGCTGATGGCGAAAGGCGACATCAGCCTTACAGATGTCATCGCCGACGCTACTGCAGCCGAAGCAACCAGGAAGTCAGCCACTCGAATGCGCCGAGCGAATGCACCGCTTCGCCCACTCGCCGACAAGGCACCATTCGCCACTGAGAAGCACGCTACCGCTACCCACCACAAAGACCTCGAGTCATCCTCAGACAGTGATGTAGAGGAGGTCAACCGGCTCCACTCGGAACGAGAGCAAAAGAACCAGCGACGTCCAGGCCAATGTGCGGGTTGCGGGGCAAACCACCCGCGATCAGACTGCAAATTTCTCGACGCACTCTGCTGTAACTGCAGAAAGAAAGGCCACATTGCAAAGATCTGCAGAAGCAGACGAGAATCCAGTCCCAGCCGAAAGGAGAACAACCTCCATCAGGAGATAAGCAAACCTCCTGAGAACCGGGACTGTCTGAACCACCAATGGAACAACCACTACTACTACAGAAACCAAGCACCTGATTTTTCAATGAGACGAGAAGAGGCCCACCAAACCATTATCATCGGTCACGCTTCATCGCTCGATGCAAGGAAAATACGAGTGAAGGTTACTATTGAGAATCGGCCATGTGTGATGGAAGTCGATTCGGGATCGTCCTTGTCAATGGTATCCTGGAAAATCCTCAAGCAACTGATCCCTGCCATCTGCTGCCAAGACCTCAGCACATAGTGAATCATCCTGAAAGACTATCAGGGAAACAGAATCCCAGTTGTCGGTTCCAGCAATGTCCAAGTATCATTCAAGGACTGCACAGCAACGCTTCCCTTAACTGTCGTCGATCGTGACCGACCCAGCTTGTTAGGGCTAAAGTGGTTTGCCCCATTCGGAATTGAACTAGCCGGCATATACCATACCAGAAATGACGACTGGGAAGAGACTCTCATCCAGGAATTCCAGGACATGTTCACAGGAACATTAGGCAAGTACAAGGGGACCCCTATATCATTTAATCTCAGCCCCGATGTAGCTCCCATTCGGCTTAAACCCCGTCGAGTACCTTTTGCCTTAAAACCTAAAATCGATGAGCAGCTAGATAAACTGATAGCCCAGTGCGTGTTGGAACTGATTGACCATGCCCGTTGGGAAACCCCGATAGTAACGCCCATGAAGCCAGATGGTTTGTTAAGAATTTGCGGGGACTATCGGGCCACCCTAAATCATGCTCTTCAACAGAGAGCTTATCTAGTACCGGTGGTTCAACACCTTCTTCATTCCCTGGGTGGCGGAAAAATATTTGCGAAACTGGACTTAGCTCAGGCATACCAGCAACTCCCTGTGGACGCAGCAACTGCAGAAGCCCAGACAATAGTTACACATAGAGGCGCCTTTAAGTGCAATAGACTCCAATTCGGAGTAAGTGTGGCACCGGGCATTTTCCAAAGTTTAATGGAAAGACTATTACAAGGCATAAAAGGCGTTGTGCCATATTTTGACGACATCCTAATAGCTGCCCCCACTAAAGAAGTATTAGGACAACGGCTCAGAAAAGTCCTGCAGAAATTCAAAGACGCGGGTCTTAAGGTAAAACGAGACAAGTGCCAACTTTGTACGGAGAGAGTGGAGTTCCTGGGATACCTTCTCGACAGACAGGGAATCCACCCCACTGAAAAAAAACTAACCGCAATAAAAAAAAAGCCCCATATATTATCACCAAGAATGACACGTTGGTCAGAATTTTTAGCCGCCTACGATTACCGATTGCAACATTGCCCGGGGAAAACCATTCTCCACGCTGATGCTTTGAGCCACTCGCCACTACCAGACATTATAGAGGACCCTGCTCCAACTGTAATTGTACTACAAATAGAAACCCTCAAATCGCCACCATTAACCGCTCGAGACACAGCTTTAGAGACAAAAAAGGACCCTATTTTGGCATGAGTCCTCAGCTGGGTAGAACGCAGTTGGCCAATCAGTGAAACTAATGACACGTTTAAACCATTTAAAAATCATCAAACGGAACTGTTCTCCAAGAAGAGTTGCATAGTATGGGGAGACAGAATCATAGTCCCAGAAAAGCTACCATATAGGGTATTGAAAATGCTGCACGAGGGGCATCCAGGCATCGTGCGGATGAAGGCATTGTCCAGGAGTTACACATGGTAGCCTGGTTTAGATAGACAAATAGAAACTTGGGCAGCAAAATGCAGTAAATGCCAGGAGACTCGCCCCACTCCTCCAAAGCCTCCCCCAACTCAGTGGGAAACGCCTCGAGGCCCGTGGTCCCATATCCACATCGATTTTGCGGGACCCACAAGAGGACACACTTTCCTCTTAATGGTGGATGCCTATTCAAACTGGCTAAAAGTCCAAAAAATGGAAAGCACCACCACAGACGCAATCACTAAAAAACTGAATAAACTATTCACTACCCACGGACTTCCTGATGTCCTCATCTCAGATCATGGCCCCCAATTCACTGCTCTGCCATTCCAACAATACCTGGCTGATCGGGGCATCCGCCATGCTTAAACATCACCAGCTCACCCTGCAGCCAATGGTAGGGCTGAGCGAATGGTTCAATTTGGAAAACAGACCCTGCATAAAATGGACCACGGCGACATTGACGACAAAATAAACCGAATGCTTTTTATTCAACACATAACCCCAAACAGCACCACAAACAAAACCCCAGCAGAACTCCTGATGGGCTGGAAACTTCGCTTGCATCTTGATCACCTCCACCCAAACTACACGCCAGAACAGCCCCCGGGATCCAGCAGTAAGTGTCGGGCATTCCAGGAAGGTGACCTCGTGTTTGCGAAAAACTTCTCAGGCGTCCCCATTGTGGGTCCCCACTACCATAACGCAACTTACGGGACCCCGATCATATCATCAACAAACGGCAGATGGTAAGATGTGGAAACGCCACATAGACCAACTCCGTTCCTGATTAGCGCCAGAACCTCCAGCTGGGGGGGAAGGAACATGGAGGAGGGCAAAGAAGAAATCGAAACCCAACAGCCCAGGGGATACTCACCATCCGAGGGAGAATCGGACTGGGGAGCGGCCTCGCCACGTGACAACACCGCGATGGAGGCGGATCCAGGGAACCCAGAAGACAGCGCCGACGAGGGCAACCTGGAACTACAGTCTTCACTATCCAGCCCAGTGGACAGCCCACCAGAGCCAGAACCAGAACCGGAACCAGAACGAAACCCGGTGGAACAGCGCAGGTCGAGCAGACAGGTGAAGCGGCCTGCCTATTTGCGTGAATATGTCACCCCACCCCTCAGACGGAACTACAGGGGGAGGGGTGTTATGGATTAAACCATCGCAGCGATACAACCGAAACAGCTTCATCTTACAACAGGCTTGTAATCCTGCAATTCTTATTGGCCTGTGAATAGCGAGTCATGATTGGTCAGGTTTGGCCAGTCTGATTGGCTGTTAATGGAAGCCCCTGATTGGACGCTTGTGAAAGCGATAGACTCAGTTCATTGGTTGTTTAACGGCAGCAAACTCTATAAAAGAGCTACTGCTGCCCAGGTTTTCTGCTCCAGTCTTTCTTGTTTAATAAAGAGTTGAAGTCACAGTCCGATGTCTCGTCTCCATTCTTGTGCCCATGCCCAGGACTTAACAGGTGCCTTCTCTTCTCTCCATGACCAAGGGCTGCCCTTACTCCAAATGAAGATATGATTGCATTGCAACTCTATAATAGTCCTGCCTTTTAAGCTCTCCAGAGGTAACAATGATGCTTTGGAAGTTTCTGACTGACAGCCTTTGCAGCAAAGTCAGCAAGACTTCCATCTCGATTATCCTTCCACAGCAGAGCTCCTGCAAATCCCAGGGAGGCTATTCATACTGATCACTTCTCCCCAGTTCTGCCAGGGCTGCAGAATCTGAACCTAATACTCTTGCAAAGTGGGGGAAGAGGAATATGGAATCCGGAAAAATACATATTTCAGCATTTTTTTTAATGGCTTGGTCTAGAATGCTCACAGCTTCCTGGTTAAAACTATAGTTGAGTCTCCCCAGGCAGGATGATATTAAGGCGTTTTTGACATGTCTTCTGACTGCTAAAATTGCTAGAGATTCTCAGTCATACAGGTCATGATTGTCCCAAAGGTGATTTTTCAGGAGGCAACTGGACTTTCTTGTTATTTCTTTTCTTCTTCTTTTCTTCTGCAACCCAACAGGACAAACACAGACTTCAGAGGATAATTAGGACCCCAGACAAAACAATTATTTATTATTTTATTTTATTTGTTTTGTCAATTGCTTACAAGATAATTGGTATAAGTAAAAACATAGTTATGAATACATGGATACATATAAGAAAAATAAAAGAAACAATGGGACAGGGATGGTAGGCAGGTTGGTGTTCTTATGCTCATCCCCTACAGACCTCTTAGGAAAGGGGTGAGGTCAATAGTAGAAAGTCTAAGGTCTTTTTGGAGGGTAGCAGTATTGTCTGTGGTGTTGAATAGCTTTACATCATCAGCGAAGAGAACGCAGTTGCTCTTAATATGATCACAGAGGTCATTTATGTAGAGTATGAAGAGAGTTGATCCTAGGACACTGCCCTGGGGGACACCACTGTTGGCAGGTACAGAATTTGATAGGACGCTCCCAATTTTGACCATTTGTTGTCTGTTTGACAACAAATGTTTCTATCCAGAAGATGGTGGCGTGCATGGTCGCAGCGGCTCAATGCTCCTGACAACTGTTCTTTTTTTTGTGTTTCTACTTCTTTTTGTTCCTGCATTTTACTCCATCCTGCAATGGACTAACATACTGTTGAGAAGACCTGATAAGTATAGCACAGCAACTCAAAACTGAAGTCACCTATGCTTATACAGAATCCCACAACATCTCATTGGAGCTAGCAAGATCTCTGGGAGCTCCATGGATTGTTGTCGGATTAAGCAAGCATCGAAGACAGTATAGGGAGAGAAAACAGAAGTGGGGATGCAAAGCGGGTCTGCTAACTCCATTGAGGAAGAGACCGCAGAAACCCCTATTACCATCTATGTTCCTCACAAACGCCATATCCCTCCTAAACAAAGTGGATGAACTACAGCTGCAGGTCTCCCACAATCGCACAATTCATGAGTGCTGTCTGCTAACCATCACAGAATCCTGGCTGCACCCGCAAATCCCGGATGCTACAATGGAGCTAACGGACCGGACCTTGCACTGTCAAAATCGCAATATAGCCTCCGGTAAGAGAAGTGGAGGCGGCCTAATTATTTATGTACTTAAAAACTGGTGCACAAACAGCAAAATAATAAACAACCATTGCTCACCAGATTTAGAGGCCATGACTGTTCAGTGTAGACCATTTTATCTGCCATGGAAGCAAACAGTAGTTACCATCACTGCTGTATTTATACCTCCAGATGCTAATGTTAGCATGGCGCTCGGTCACCTTCAAGACATAATTACCATGCAACAGAGAGCTCATCCTGAGGGCGTTCACATCATTGCTGGGGATTTCAACAGAGCATGCCTAAAAATTGCGCTCCCCAAACTTTACCAACATGTTAAGTGCCCAACCCGGGGGAAAAACACACTTGATCATGTGTATTCAAATATTAAGTATGCTTATAGAGCAAAACTTCTTCCCCACTTAAGACAATCAGACCATTTCACCCTGCTTTTACTACCAGCCTACACTCCCCTTAGGAAGAGAACAAAACCTAGCAGTCAAACTATTAGATGCTTGCCTGAAAATGCCCTCTCCCAGCTTCAGGATTGTTTTGCCCGCACAGATTGGAGCATCTTCAAACAACAGGACTTTGAGTTATACACAGAGACTGTGCTTTTCTACATGAAGACCTGTGTAGAAAATGTCACTGTGGACAAATGCATATGGACCTTCCCAAACAGGAAACCCTGGATGACCAGCGAAGTCCAGACTCTGATCAGGACCCGTGACTTGGCTTTCAGATCAGGTGACACCTCACAGTACAGCACTGCCAGAGCTGAGCTGAGAATGGGCATCAAACATGCTAAGGAGATGTATAGGAGGAAGGTCGAGAGCCACTTTACTGACAGTGACCCACAGCAGATGTGGAGGGGGATACAGGCCCTGACCAACTATAAAGGCCAGGGCCCAACAAACAGCGAGAGTAGTAGCACTCTTGCAGAGGAACTAACCAGCTTTTTTTGCATGCTTTGAGACCACCAAGAATCTGGACATACTGCCTCACAAGGACCACGATGCTGCACCTCTTTCTCTTCAGGTGCATGAGATGAGAAAAACACTAAGAGCAGTAAATTCCAGGAAAGCTGCAGGGCCTGATGGCATTCCTGGTGCAGTAGTTAAAGCGTGTGCTGACCAGTTGGCAGAAATACTTACAGAGTTGTTCAATCTATCTTTAACACATGCCATCATCCCACAATGCCTGAAGGCTGCAACAATCATCCCTGTTCCCAAAAAATAAACACTCTCAATGACTATAGGCCCATAGCGTTAACAAGCTCCATTATGAAGGTTTTTGAGTGACTAGTTTCACAGCACATCAGAGACTGCCTTCTGTCCTCCTTTGATCAACATCAGTTTGCTTATAGAGCAAACTGATCTACAGAGGATGCTGTGGCCATCACACTTCATAGAGCGCTGAGTCATCTGGAGAACAAACAGAGTTATGTGAGGGTGCTCTTTGTGGACTAGAGTTCTGCGTTTAACACTATTATCCCAGATATACTAGTAACCAAACTGTATAATCTGCAGGTCCCCACCCTCATGTGCTCCTGGATTAAGAACTTTTTGACAAACAGACCACAGTCTGTTAGACTTGGCCCCCACCTTTCTTCCACTATTACACTCAGTACTGGTTCCCCCCAGGGTTGTGTCTTGAGTCCCCGCTATATGCCTTGTACACCTTTGACTGCTCACCAAGCCACGCAACAAACACCATCATAAAGTTTGTGGACGACACGACCATGATTGGTCTCATCTCCGGAGAGGATGAGACGGCATATAGGGCAGAAATAGAGAACCTGTCCATCTGGTGTTCACAGAACAATCTGTCACTGAATGTCCATAAAACCAAAGAACTGATTATGGACTTCAGGCAACATGGACAGGACCACGCCCCATTCATCAATGGAGAACGAGTGGAAACTGTCCCTGCGATCACATTCCTTGGCGTCCATATTTCAGCTGATATCTCCTGGTCCCCTAACACCAAGGCCATAGTGAAGAAGGCTCACAGCAGCTGCACTTCCTGAGGGTTCTCAGGAAGAACAATCTGGATAAGAAGCTGTTGCTGGCTTTCTATAGAGCCTCTGTGGAGAGCACTCTGGCATATTGTCTGGGTGTGTGGTACGCAGGCTCCACGGTTGAGGACAGGAAAAGGGTGTACAGAGGGTGATAAACACAGCTCAAAAGATCATTGGTTGCCCTCTGCCCTCCCTGGAAGACTTAGCCAGGTCCCGCTGCCAAAGCAGAATCAAGGCCAGAAGAAGAAGACCCCTCACACCCTGGAAATTATTTTTTTGACCTGCTGCTGTCTGGACGGCGCTTAGGTCAATAAAATCCCATGCCACTAGACTAACAAATAGTTTATTTCCCTGGACCATCCAAATCACAAATAAACACAAAGTTATTACCTTTTTAAGATGTGAAAAGATGTGAAATCTCAGTACCCCATTCAGATGTATAATAACATAATACAGTACAATCCATCTCTTGTGTATACTTGGCAAAAGTGCTTTGGTTTTATTGTATTGCGAACAGTTGCTGGGGTGCATCCACAGTTTTATTGTACTTGTACAATGACAATAAAGTTCTTCTTCTTCAGTTATGCAGGTATCCAGAGATATCGTAAGATTTTAGTTTTAAGAGTAGTTTGACATGTACCACTGAATCAAAGGCTTTACAAAAGTCTATGTAGATTGTGTCTATTGCTTTGACCTGATCGAGTTGTGTAGTCCATATGTTTTTGCAGTGTAAGAGTTGCAGATTACATGATACCCTGTTTCTCCAACAATACGGCCTCCCCCAATAGGAAGTCCCAGCATGTTTTATAGGCATGATATGAAATTAAGCCCCTCCCCCCAAATTAAGGCCTATATTAAAACATGCAAAATGGGGGGGAATGGGGCGGGCTTGCCATTAGGAAGTACTTTTGTTGCACACCCGGATATGGTGCTGCCTGCATTGACCTCGATACAAAGTACCCCACCAACGCTGAGGTCAACATCCAAGCCATCGCTGCCTGCCCGAAGATGCAAGGGGGGAGAAATTAAGTCAACCCCGAAAAGACGGCCTAGCCATTTTTTCGGGGCTCCAAAAAAAATAAGACCTGGCCTTATTATATGAGAAACACGGTAATATTTTCCTGAAACCAAATTTTTTATTAGAGAGTGGGTTGTTTGTTCTAAGTGGAGGATGATGGGTTGGTTAATAATTGATTCCATGACTTTACAGGTGATGCAGCATTAAGAGATTGGTCTGTAATTTTCAACTAGGCTTGGGTCTCCCTTTTTGAAGGTGGGGATATCCATGGCTTGTGACCATAGTTTTGGCAAGGAACTGGTCCTGAAAGATTTTTCAAAGATTATGCTTAGAGGTTCAGCTATGGCAGTGGATAGCTTTTTAAAGAAGTAGGCACATATTCCGTCCGGTCCAATAGAAAGAGATGGTTTTAGATTGTGTAGTGTTTTTCAACATTGTCTATTGTAAAATCAATATGTATTAAATCATTGTAGTTGTCTGTGGTTCGACTAGGAAATACTAGGCCTGATCCATTGCTGTTTACAAATACTGAGCCAAAGAATGTGTTAAAGAAGTTGGCTTTAATAGTGTCATCGTTGCAGTCTTTACCATTAGGTCCTTTCAGGGGTGGGATGGACCTTGAGTCTTTTAGTTTGTTGTTTACAAAATTGTAGAAAGCACGGGTGGAATTGGTGCATAGAGGTTTTCTTCTTGTTTAATGTGATAATTGGTGCATTAAGTTTTTATCTGGTGGCATAAATTTTTGTATCGGCTTTTGAAGTTGGCAATGTGACCAGATTTGTTTTTCCTCCAAAGTGATTTCTTTTTGGATTGAAGCTTCCTTATTGTTATGGATAATTTGTTTTTTTCTGGTTTTGGGAGTTGTTATTGGTACCAATAGTTTGATGACTCGTTTGACTTCAAGTAAAAATATGTTGTAATGGTCTTCAACAGTATTGCATCCAGAGAATAGAAATCGCCAAGGGATGAGAGATTGTTTTTTATAAGATCATAGTTGCCTTTTTTGAAGTTATTTTTGAAGTTTGATTGCTTATTTGTACCCTCTGACTATAAGTGTTGTACGTGATGATTCTTGACTCTTGATGAATGTATATTTTCTTTTATGTACACTGAGAGCATTTGCACCGAGACAAATTCCTTGTGTATCCAACCACACTTGGCCAATAAAGAATTCTATTCTATTCTATTCTATTTAAAATGTTTCGCTTCTCATCCAAGAAGCTTCCTCAGCTCTGATGGGAAAGTGGGGAATGGAAGGATTTATATTCCTAGCAGCTGTCTGAGCTGCAAGGAATATAAGAGTATAAGTCAGAACTAAGAAGCTTCTTGGATAAGAAGCGAAACGTCTTCAAAGAAAAAAAAGAGAAAGTCCAGTTGCCTCTTGAAATAAAGCACCTTTGGGACCTCTGACTGCTAGTTGGTGTTCATGGATGCACTTTGTTAGTCTTCTGCCTGCTTGTCCTGCAAAATGGCTCTTACAGTACTTGCAGAGTATGTTGTACAGGTAGTCCTCGACTTACAGCAGCTCACTTAGTGACTGTTCAAAGTTACAATGGCACTGAAGAAATGTGACTTGTGACCATTTTTCACAGTTATGACCTTCGCAGCATGAAGCCTATGTGGTCAAAATTCAGATGGTTCATATTTATGACAGTTGCTGTGTCCCATGGTCCTGGGATTTCCCCCTTTGCAATTGTCTCACAAGCAAAGTCATGGGGGGGGGTTCATTTAACAGCTGGGTTATTAACTTAACAACTGTGGCATAAAATGGGGCGAAACTCACTTAACAAATGTCTCACTTAACAACAGAAATGTTGAGCTCAGTTGTGGTTGTAAGTTGAGGACCATCTGCACCTGATATATCGATGTAGATTCCTTGTAGATATAGATGACATGACATTATAAACACACACACACACACACACACATACACACACCTCTATTTCTAGATAGTTCTGCATGTTGTGACTATACAAACACACACAAATACATATACACAAAGCTGTGCCATCGTATGTCAACACACACACACACACTTTTATTAATTCACTTTTTAAAAAAATATATATGTTTATTCGACATTTATAAAATTAAAAACATATATACATTTTACAGCATTATTTGAGCAACAGATATACTTGTACTTTCCTTCTGATAGCATGTTATCCATTGTCATAATAACTCCTTCGTCATTTTAAACTCTATATATGCATACATATGGTTTATGTACACATCATTCTTATTTTCCAAAATGTTACCAGATCATCATATATCACCTTTTCTTTAGTCAGTCGAACCAGATATTCCATGTTTTGCAATATCCACTGTCTTGCTTATCTTTTAACAGTTTAATTAGTCTATCCATCTCAACACAATTCATGTATCTTATTAATTATCATATTTTCTGAAGGGGTTGTGGCCAGTTTCCAATTTTGAGCAAAACTTATTCTAGCTGATATGGAGAATCAAGTATTGATACTTCTTATTTATATTTGATTACTAGACCATCAGGGATCATTCACTTTTAATACGTCTTTAATTCCCCTAAGTCTTCTGTTACATTTCATCTAATCAAGCGGTGTAACCTGCATAAGTCATTCCAGCTGTCAGATCTTTGAATTCTGCCTTTCTTGTAATATATCCATGGTGTAAGTCAAATAGATATGGGGACAGTGCCTTATTCCTTGCCTTATTCCTTTCCCTATTTTGCTTCTCCAAGCACAGTTAGTTCTAGCAGTTCCTCAAATTCTTTTTAGCACACATCAAGTATACCAGGATTTTTCTTTGCATTAATCTTATAACCTGTCAGTATGTCCTCCAAGTCACATCTTACAGGAACAACTATTTTCTAAGTTTAACCTTTATATTGATAGAAATAATCCCATGGTCTAGTGCACAATTTGCATTTGAAACTCTCCTTGCTGGAACATATTTTTTTCCATTTTCCATTTTATTTGCAGCTAGTGATGCCCAAGTCTAAGGTCTGCATTGCTCTAGCTTAAAGCTGATATTGGAAATAAAGAACTAATTATTTTCACAAAACTCTTTTGACCTATCTCCCACGTTTTCCTGGTTCCTCTGATTCTACAGTACAATACCACATTCCAGTCATGCCTTACTATATTTTTCCTACCTCTTAAAATTCACCATAGAGTTTCTACACTTGTCCGTAGGAGCATAACATAGAAGTTAATTAGATAAACCATTATTTCCCTCAGATAGAATGAGGGATAAAGCAAAGCATAATCTGAGAGGATTTAAATAAATCTTGCATTGTCTTCTTTAAGTATCAGAGTTATTCCATCCTGCATTTGAGTGATCAGCTGATTTAAAGTGGCCCATTAAAGTCCCTCTATATTTACTTATTCATAAAACTTTCAATTTAGTATGCTTCATGTCTACCTTAAAAATGCTGAATATTCCTTTGTCTGTTCTATTTCCAACTATCCATTCATCTTTTTTCTTTTATTATATTTCTCCTGTACACCAATTGGAGTAACGTCTATAACTCATTACCCTAACTTAAAAGTACTTCATATAACAATTTTTCTTGGGATTCTGTTTAAAAGATTCTAAAATTACACAATGAATTTTATACTCTAAATACACATATAAAAAACACAATCTTATGTACCCTCCAGAATCCCTCTTTTATCCTAAATTAAATTCACCCATTGTCTCTGAATAAACTTTTTTTCTTTAGATCTTGCTTCCCCCCATTGAGGCTTCTCCTCCCCCCCTTTCTCTCTTGCTTATTCTTCTCCTTGCCCTTTTTACCCCTTTGTCTTTCCTCCTCCCTTTTCTTACTCCCTTTCCTTTGCTTTCTAACCTTGCCTCCACCTTTCCGCTCATTTTTCTCTTCTTTGGTTGTTTTTATAATTCTTAAAATTATAATTATAAGGAAACACCGGTTTCCTTGTTATTGTGATCTGGCCATGTCATCACTTCAAATCTATTTGTGAAAGTTTGATACTCTTCCCTAGATAAATATTTTTCCTTATTGAAGCCTGGTATTCTACCAAAGGAGCAACTAACAAGCATATTGATCTAGATCCAGCATATGAATGCATAAGAAACCAGACCATTCGAATGACCAATCAACAAGAGAACCAATCAGCTGCTCAGAATTTAAATATAGCTCCAAACAAACAACCACTCAAATGACCAACTGACCACATTGGCACACAAGACATTTATAAACTAAGGAGAATAGGACAAGAAAATCCTACTGATGTTGTTACCTAGCAATGGGTGGAAACTAATCAAGGAGAGAAGCAACTTAGAATTAAGGAGAACTTTCCTGACAGCTAGAACAACTAATCAGTGAAACAACTTGCCTCCAGAGGTTGTAAATGCTCCAACTCTGGAAGTTTTTAAGAAAAAAAATTGGATAACCATTTGTCTGAAGTGGTGCAAGGTTTCCTGCCTAAGTGGGGGATTGGACTAGAAGACCTCCAAGGTCCCTTCCAACTCTGTTATTCTATTCTATTCTATTCTATTCTATTCTATTCTATTCTATTCTATTCTATTCTAGTAGAATGGTAATGAAACGTTCAGAAACTAAAGTGAAACAAGCTTGGAGAGCAAAACGCTGCCACATTTAGCATGTTTCTGTAGTGTATTTAAATAGAAACTTCTAGGGCGATGTTCCTATTGGTTAACAGAAGCAACGATACAATTGGTTAGTAACGTTAGTACCTGATTGGCCGCCAATAGCGGCAGGAAGTTTAACTAAATGTCATTGGTTGCGAGCCATGGAGCAGCCGCTATAAAAAGGGCTGCTGCGGTTCGACTGCAGTTGAAATTACTGTTATTATTAAAGAGCTGAATTCAACTCCGGTCTGCGAGTCCCTTTACTGGTGACAGAACAGTTTCCAGCTTAATAAAGAGTGTCAGTATTTGGTACCCAAACTTGCCTAAATGTTTAACCATATCCAAATAATCCTCTTGACCACAATATAGAAATGTTTGCTGTTGATTGATTAATTGATTGATAAGATTTATATGGAGCCAGTCGCTCTCAGTGATTCTGGTTGGCTTACAACCAATAGAGCTTCTTCCTGCTATGAGTTTAACTGTCCCTCTTCTCAGTAGGTTGGCCTCCTTCACAACTTACAGAGGTCCACCTGTTCTCATTCCCTGGTTTATGCTTTGCTTTATCCGCCCACTTTCAACTTCATAGCCACGATGAATCCTTCTAGAAGCTCTTAGTGGCATCTATGTCCAGATCATTAAAGTTATTCTCTTGGTTTTTAGTAATAATTTTATTGATGGTTGCAAGTTTATTGAATTTAGCAAGTCTTTCCATCATGTCAAGGTGACAATCCTATGGGACTACCTGACTTTATTTTATTCTGCACATGATAATGGTGATTATTTGTAATGAGAAGCCATATAAAAATATGCTTAGTAAATAAATTATATAGGCAATTTGACCTATATTTGAGTCGCGCCATTGCTCCTGATATATTTTAGATAAAGGTTTCAGGACTGAACGTCAGCCTAGCCATACTAGATTTTCTTATCCTACAGGCAAAATTCTGCTTTGATAAAAATAATTTACATGACTTTACATTATTTTTCTACAATGTGCTGTGAAACCATAATGAACTATGACAGCATATAACCTTCTCTCTTTCCCTCTGAATAAAAGAACTCATCTCTTCCTCATTCAAACTCTATACTGCAAAGGTCTTAGTCTGTCAACTTAGACTCTTCACTAATTTATACTTAGTAGGAACACTAATTGGTGCTGGCCACCCAGGAATCCTTGAAGTTCTGCAGGAAATAAATCCCAAAGCTCTGATTTCAAATTAATAAGTAACCAAGAGATATTGGAGAGACATTTTTTTTAAAAAAAGAGAATTTTTTTTTTTTCTGTTTTCTCAAAAATAAATGCCGCAAAGCCCTCTTTCCCTTTTATCTGTGCTATATGAGCGTTTAAGAATTTTATGAACATTTTATAGGCCTCTCTATAGGGATAGTCATCCTGGAATTATAACGCGTCAAGTTAATAAAATATCAGAACGATTCTGATAGCACCTTTTCCAAATAACAAATTATATTAAAAGAGTTCCTCTTGGATGGTCTGAATGGCTAGATTGATGTAGGCTTTAAATTGGGATGAGATAAGGGAAAGGGAAGGAGGGGAAGGCAGATTGGCTATGGAGACGGATGTGAGAAAACAACATTTGTATTTTGTGAAACGCCATTGTGTTTGTTGAGATCTTCTGAAATTTCCTGAAACCTTTTGATGAATGCAAGTTCAGCAGTTCCTTGCTGAAATGTGCTGTTAAGGTCTCATTTTTTTCCAAAATGGTCACTTTGAGGTCTATTGTGGTAGGCTGAAATATTCTATTACTTTTGTCTTTGTTTGGGGTCATGATGTGAAACTTGCCTCCCATTAATTCTGTTAGGGATAACATTGTTTTACCCTAACTGGTTTAGGTAAATAATAATATGTAATCATAGTTTGTATGTTAAAGTGTCTGCAACTTTAACTGTGGGATAGTAATTAAGGGAGTGGTTGTGAAAGCACTTTAAAAGAAGCAAGGCTGCAGCTTGCTCTCTCTCTGGCTTTGATGATCCCTGATAACTGCAAGGAAACAAGACTGCATTGCTCGAACGGGAGAGAAAAACAAAGGACAGACTTGTAAGTGAATTGACATAGGATATTCTAAAACGGATTTTGCTAACTGAATATCCCTGAATGGACTGACTAAATGATACATGACTATTGGACTGTTATTTTGACTATGCTATGAACTCATAATGGAATAAACTATATATTTGCTAGCACAAGCGTATCTGTCATTTTTACTGTATGTTAATAAACACACAAGCTTAGCTCACTCATTTATCTGTGTGCCTATCTGACTAAGCTGCACATTCTGTTTAGCTTGTCTCCCTAACCCTGGTTGGGGAAACCAGGCTTAACACTGGTTATGGGCCCAGAGGCTGCAAAGTCAGTTTAACTAGGTTAAAACAGATTTATGTAAAAGTGAGAGTTTGTGTTGTTATACATTACAGTAAACAGACAGCTGTGTTTTATTAATTATAGTTTTATATCCATATAAGAAAACATGGCACAAGTCAATCTACAAAGTTTGTCCCTTATATCCAAGTTGGATGGAACAAACTATGTATCATGGTCTATGAAATGTAGTCTGCTTCTACAAAGAGAAGGTTTGTGGAACATAATTGAAAATCCACCAAACGTAGAAGAATGGGATCCAGAGGATGAGGAAGATAAATTAAAGATAGAAGAATTTATGCATAAAAATCAACAAGCTATTTGCATTATTGCTTTAACCATAACTGATAAGCAACTTGTTTATATCCACGGAGAGAAATTAGCTGTTGGGTGTTGGCTGAAGAGGATTTATGTTCGAGATAATGTTGGTGCTCACATAAATCAAACACGGAAACTTTTCAGTACACATCTCCATAAGAATGGTGATATGCTGAGTCATCTAAAAACTATGCAAAGCATTTTTCAAGAACTGCACGAGAAAGAGCTTATTTTCTCTGAACTACACCAAGTCTACATAATTCTATCTTCCCTTGATGAAAGCTATGATAATTACGTAACTTCACTTGAAATATTGCCAAAGGAAAGCCTAACTTTAACTGATATAACTGGCAGATTGATTGAAGAGGCCAGAAGAAGGCTTGAAAGAGACAATTTAAGGAGGCAGCAACCTCAAAAAGAAGATAATGAATCTCCTACTGCATATGCAATTAAAAAGTGCTTTAATTGTGGAGGAAGAGGACATTTGGCAAGATTTTGTAAAAAGGCAAAGCGCCAGAACGCTGGTCAGAATACAAAAAGTCATCAAAAGATAAATAAAAATTTAGAGTTAGCCATGTATACTAACGAAGCTGTAAAAAATAATTTATGGGTGGTTGATAGTGGAGCATCACATTGTATAACTAATGATAAGAAACATTTTATTAAAATGTCCAAGAGTACACAGCAGATATCGTTAGCCAATGGCTGGAAACTGAAAGCTAAAGGTCAAGGTATAGCATATTGTTCTTTTATAAAAGAGAATGTAAAAATGTTATATGTACCACAACTTAAGTTTAATTTAATTTCAGTTAGAATTTTGGTTAAACTAGGATATGTAGTTACTTTTAAAGGAGATAACTGCATAATTGAGAAAGAAGATAAGAGAATTACTGCATCTTTAAGAGGTGAATTATATGTGTTAAATGATAATGGTTTAAAGGTGGCTAACACAGTTTATGAAAATAAGAAACCTCATGATGAATGTATTCACTTGTTACATCGAAGGCTAGGGCATTTAAATTTTAAAATGCTTAAGAAAACTGTTGAATTATCTAAGGGAATAAGTTTGAAACCTTGTAATAAGTATTTGCAATGTAATGCCTGCAATCAAAGCAAAGCAAGGGTAATACCGGCTAATAGAGTTGATGGATTTACTACCAAAGAGCCTTTAGAGGTAGTATTTGCAGATTTAATAGGTCCTAAAAAACCAAGTGTAGGAGGAGCTCGTTACATACTAAGTATAATGGACCACTATTCTAGATATGGGTTTTGCTATTTAATGAAAAGCAAAACTGAAACGTATCAAAATCTCTTTAATTGGATAAAATTTGCAGAAAGGAAAACTAAAAAGAAATTAGTAACTCTTATAACAGATAATGGTACAGAATTTACAAATAATAAATTCCAAAACAGACTAAGAATGTTAGGTATTCAACATAAAAAGTCTGCACCATATAGGCCACAACATAATGCCTTTATAGAGAGAAGAGGCCAAACATTACAATCAATGGCACGAACTATGATGTCTGATTCAGGATTACCTGACAATTTATGGGGAGAAGCAATAATGTGTGGTAATCATATATTAAATAATGTTGTTAATTCAACAACAGGTGAATTACCATTCACATTGTGGCATGGTACAAAACCTGATTTAAGTTACATGCACACATTTGGAGCACCAGCATGGGTGCATATCCCTACACAACTTAGACACAAAGGACAACATAGAGCTAAAAGATTATATTTTGTAGGATATACATCTAATCATAAATCTTATAGATTCTGGGAACCAGGTACATCTAGAGTTTACACCAGTGCTAGTGCTAAATTCCTAGAACATGTAGGATGGAATAGATTAGAGCAAGATTTAAATAATGAAGTAATTATTGAACCCTACAAAAGGCAGAAAGATCAGATTAGTTATAAGAAGAGTCCAATTAAAGAAGAAGTCCAAGAAGAGCAAATAGGACCAGAACAAGAGGAAACAGTTGATCAGGAAGAGTTAGATAATCAAGAAGAGTTAATAAGTGAAAGTCCACCTGTAAGTCCTGTAATACCTAGACGTACTACACGTGTAACTAGACCACCTGATAGGTATCAAGCAAGTATAGTTTGCCAAGTAACTAAAGTTCCAACTAGTGTAGATGAACTTAGGATGTATCCTGCTAAGGATCAGGAGAATTGGCAAAAGGCAATGGAAAAGGAATTAAATTCATTAAAGGTAATGAAAGTATATGAAGATGCCAAATTACCTCCAGGAGAAAAATCCATTGGGTGCAAATGGATATTTAAAGTAAAAACTGGAAATGATGGGACTGTTACCCATAAAGCTAGGTTAGTAGCTCAAGGATTTAATCAAACTGCATCTGATTACGATGAAGTTTTTGCACCAAGCCTTAAAGCAACATCTTTAAGAGCAGCATTAGTGTGGGCAGCTAAGAAAAACTATGTCATTAACCATTTAGATGTAGAAACTGCTTATCTACATGCACCATTGCAGCACACTATATATTTAAGAAAACCAGTAGGTATAAAAGACAATAAAGTAAATAGTAATGATTGTTGGAAACTCAAAAAGAGTCTTTATGGGTTGAAACAATCTGGGTTTGAGTGGAACCAATATATTGTGAAAGAGTTAAACAATATAGGTTTTAAATCTGGTTTAGCAGATCCATGTGTGTTTAAAAGAGAAAATAATGGAACGGTGTCATTATTGTTATTATTTACAGATGATATTGCTTTGATAACTAAGACTAATAATGAAGCTAATGAGATTATATCATTATTAGCCAAAAAGATAAAATTAAAGCATTTAGGTGAAATTAAAAGGTATCTAGGATTGACAATTAACAAAACAAAAAATGGTTTTAAGATATCTCAAGAAGATAAAATTTGCCAATTAATTAAAACGTTTAAAATGGAACTTTGTAAACCGGCAAAGACTCCAATGAGTCAGGAAGTTTGCCAAACTGATGATCAAAGTCCCAAATTTGATAAGTCCATATATCAATCTTTGATTGGTAGCTTATCATATATCAGCAATTGGTCAAGGCCTGATGTAGCTTATAGTGTAAATCAGCTGGCACGTTTTAATTCAGATCCACATCAATGTCATTGGCAATCATTAAAGAGAATTTTAAGATATCTTAAAGGAACAATGAACCATGCATTGTATATAGAACCAAAGGGTGATTTGATTCTTAGTGCCTATGCAGATGCAAGTTTTGCAACTGATATAAACACTAAAAAATCAACATCTGGGATGGCTATATTATTTGGTAAGACATTAATAGGGTGGAGGTCAATCAGACAACAGCATATCAGCTTGTCCACGATGGAAGCGGAATTTTCATGTCTGTCATTATTATGCACTGATTTGATTTTGTACAAACAGTTATTATTAGACATGGGTATAACTGTTAAAGATTCCATTATTGTGTACGAGGATAACGAGGCAGCTATAAAGTTAGCTACTAGTATTGCTGTAAAAACTAGATCAAAGCATACTGATTTAAGATACTTAAATGTTAGAGAATCTGTAAAGAATGGGCTAATTAAATTGGAATACTGCATGACGGAAGAAAACATTGCAGACCAATTTACAAAAGCTCAAGGAGTAACTAAGTTTCAAGAAAGTTGTAACAAATATGATTTAAAGATGTAAATAGATATATTATTATTTCCTAAAAGGGGAGAATGTTAGGGATAACATTGTTTTACCCTAACTGGTTTAGGTAAATAATAATATGTAATCATAGTTTGTATGTTAAAGTGTCTGCAACTTTAACTGTGGGATAGTAATTAAGGGAGTGGTTGTGAAAGCACTTTAAAAGAAGCAAGGCTGCAGCTTGCTCTCTCTCTGGCTTTGATGATCCCTGATTACTGCAAGGAAACAAGACTGCATTGCTCGAACGGGAGAGAAAAACAAAGGACAGACTTGTAAGTGAATTGACATAGGATATTCTAACACGGATTTTGCTAACTGAATATCCCTGAATGGACTGACTAAATGATACATGACTATTGGACTGTTATTTTGACTATGCTATGAACTCATAATGGAATAAACTATATATTTGCTAGCACAAGCGTATCTGTCATTTTTACTGTATGTTAATAAACACACAAGCTTAGCTCACTCATTTATCTGTGTGCCTATCTGACTAAGCTGCACATTCTGTTTAGCTTGTCTCCCTAACCCTGGTTGGGGAAACCAGGCTTAACAAATTCTTTTGCTCAAAGTTCATCCAGCTTGTCCCATGTGAAATCCAGAGGGGCAAATAATACAGCAGACTAGAGGAAGAATATGTGAAGCACGTTGGGGCTTGAGATGGTGTTTTTGGTGTAGGTGTGGGGGCTACGTAGACAACTAGGTTTATAGCAGGGGCTGGGCCCTATGTTAGCATCATTATCCCATTGTTTCTTATTGTAAGAATCTGCTCTTAAGTTAGGCATTCTGTTTTGTTGTTTACTGTCGTCTGTCTTATGACTTATGATATATCCTCCCTGGGAATCAATCTGCCTAGAGTGATTAACACCAAGATTAAAACTAGACCAATGATCAAGAAATAAATACCCCAATCAAGGATCTGCCAACTTAGACAAACAACTTAACAGTAAACAACAGCCTAATCAAGGAAGCACCAAGAATACTCTAATACTCTAATCAACACTGACAAGGCAAGCCATTACGGTAGTATATAAAAAGGGAGTAAATCCCACTTCCTTTTAGGACTGATCATGTTACCTGCTTGGATAATGAGACACCTGCAAGAAAAAATAAACTCGGGCTGCAAGGACTCCAGAGTGACTGTCTGTTGATTTCATTGGGTGGGTAGTTCAGTCTCCTGAATGTCTACTTTAATTCAATGGGGAAGCCATATTTACTTAACAATCAGGTTAGGTGATGACCCGGGGTGTGACACAAAGGTAACACAGTCAGCTAATCAATAAGAGTTCCTTTAATTACTCCAACTTTGTTCCTAATGTCCAGGTTACCTTCTGGCTAGAGAAAAACTCTCCCGGGAATAGCCTTTGACTGCAGAGAATTAAGTCCAAAACATGGTCAACATAAAATGTAACTTTAAGTCCAATGAAGCCAAACTGAGGTAATTAGTTTGGCAGGGCAGGAGCAAGAATTCCAGACATGAAGGCTTGGCAAAACTCACATAGTTCGAAAGATGCCAGGAACATAGACAAGCAACGACAGCACAGGATAAAGTCACATTCCAGCAGCTGCCATAGTCAGCATTCAGTTCTTATAAACTTTCATTCCCAGGTGTGGCTAATGAAGGGAATCAGGGCCTTTTCCTCCCCTGTAAGCCACACAACCCATGTTGCTCTCTTCTCCATTCCTCCCTGCACGCCCTAAGATGAAGGGGGGGCTGGGTCTTCCTCTGAACTCCCTCCCCCTTGTTCTATCTCTCTCCTGCTCTGCCCAGCTGGACTTTGCTTTTTCACAGCCTTCTCCACAGCCAACAGAGCCACACTCCCATTCCCTGTCAGCTGTTCTTCCTCCTCAGATTCAGACTCTGACGGGGCATGACAGGTTACTGCAATGATTCATCGAACAATTGTGGCAAGAAATGTCATAAAATGGGGTTAAATTCACATAATAAATGTCTCACTTAGCAGCAGAAATTTTGGGCTCAATTGTGGTCATAAGTCAAGGACTACCTGCATTCATTTCCTTGGCTCACCTACAATGATATGGTGGGATTCAAAAAATTTTTGCTACCGGTTCTGTGGGTGTGGCTTGGTGGGCATGGCAGGGGAAGTAAACTACAAAATCCCCATTCCCTCTCCATCCTCCTAACCTGCTTTCCAGCTCCATTCTCCTATGCAGGTCAGCAGAAAAAAAACCCAGCCGATCAGCTAGGACTCAGGAGGCAGAGAATAGATGGGGGCGGGGTCCGTCAGAGGCAGTATTTGCTGGTTCTCTGAACTACTTCTGCTACCAGTTTTCCAGAACTGGTCAGAACCGGCTGAATACCACCTCTGGTTGGTATGCAGCATTCATAGGGAAGAGCAATTTTCCATATTGCTTTCTATGGTTTTTTTTTTTTTAATGTTTTGTGTTCTTGCTAATAAATGGTTAGGGTATGTTTAATGTCGGAGATCAATTTGTGGCTCTCTTCAGATACTGAGCATACACAAGCACTGTCGTTGGAAATGAAATGGGTAAAACAACTGATGGCCAGGTGTGATTATTGTACTAATCCCAAAAGGCAGTTACTTCTCACAATCAAGAATCAAAAGTTTGCTGTTGTGGTACAATGATCTTAAGCTCCTTTTACATTTTTAAATTAGGTGATGTTCAGGTTAGCCATGCTATGGAACTCAGGAACATCTCAAAAAGTTATGTTGCTGTCTTGGACGCATCCATTATTCTGTACCTTGGTATAGAGAGAACCTCTATAACACAACTTCTCTCTTTTTCTTTCTCTGTCTCTGGAGAAACACAATCATGGGGGAGCGAGGACTTTCCAAGGTTACTTTTTACTGAGTTGGCAGCTACCCTGGAATCTTTGGCATATTCCTTGGGGGGAAAACATTGTACAGCATCTGACCCAGAATGTAGGGCTGCGTAAATTCTAATGCTAAACTGGTCTTCCCTAAAGAAAGGAACATTCTCTCCTTAGAAAGGGTGCTCACACAGATAACACTCACCCTTGCCCTTCTTTATAAATTCTGTTACTGTAAACCTTATAATTAAAGTAGAGTTAGCATTTGTGACTTTGGTTTCTCATTGTCTCTGCCCATCTGGTTCGATCTGACATAGAAGGCATGCTCCACGTCTCATTTTTAAAGCAAGTACATCTGCTGGGACCCAGAAGGTATGTCTTCGGTGGTTTGCATTTGTCCTCTAAATTGAAGTTGATCTACCTTCCTATCCTGTTGTTGTTGTTGTTGTTGTTGTTCAGAGTTAGGTGGGATATAACCTAGAGTGAAATTGTATTAATGTGTTAGGTATGTGTTCCTCCTCGGCTATCTTAATCTTTTATTTGTTTTATTATAATGGATTAGGTTTTTTAAAACTTGTTTGGTACCCACTGTAATTATGAGTTAGGAATTCTGAAATGCTTTACTTTATCAATAAAGTAGTGGTACTTTATGAGTTGAGAGGGCCTTGTAAACATAATTGAAAATAAATAACTATATAACTACCGGTAGGTATCACAGACTCATGATGCATCTCCTCAGATCGACAGCTGACCTCCAGTTGTTTCATGTAGATGTTAAACAAAATGGAAGAAAAGTTTGAGCTCAAACCTGAAGTGGTCAAGGACATGATTTTCCCTTCCATCCCCACCACTGCCCAATAAGGAAGGTGTATAACCAATGCAACCCTTAGAGATGATTGAGAAGAATATAATGCTCAATGCTATCAAATGTCACAGAGAGTTCTTATAAGTCCTCACACTCCCTCCCTCCAAGTCCCACCACAGATTTTCCACAAGACCAACCAAAACTATTTCAGTTTCCTTGTTATGTCTAGAAAGGCTAGTTGTGACATGATAGCAATCTTCAAATATCTGAGGGGTTGTCACAGTGGAAAGGGGAACAATCTATTCGCCAAAGCGCTGAGGGCAGGATAAGAAATAATGGATGGGAAATTATCAAGGAGAGATCCAACCTAGAATTAAGGAGAAATTTCCTGTCAGTGAGAATAATTAATCAGTGGAACAATTTCCCTCAAGAAGCTGTGAGTGCTTCATCATTGGAGGTTTTTAAGATGACATTGGACAGCCATTTGTCTAGAAATGCATAAGTAGGGGATTGAATTAGAAGACCTCCAAGGTCCCTTCTAATTCTTTTATTCTTTATTCAGTCTGAAATCCAACTAACTAACTTCCCTTCCCAAAATGCATTCCAGTGAGTGACATTTAATGCAACTGTCAAAATGACATCTAACCTACATACATTTATTTGACATTAAATATCCTGAGTTTGTTTGTTTGTTTATTTATTTATTATTTATTTATTTATTTAAAATATATATTTTTCATACCTTGTTTGGAACTTGGTGCAGTTTATAGATCAGTAGAAAGAAGCAGCCCCGTTCTTTATCTTTCAGACTAAGACACAACATCAAAGAAAAAAGGAGCTGAGAAATGAAATATTATAAAATGATCCGTTTCTCCCTCTGCCACAACCTGGTAGAATATTTGCTGGGAAACCTTTGAGAAGGAAGAGTAATTGATGGAGTAATACATATTTTTACATATATATATTTTTAAAATATTTTTACATATTTTTACAAATACATACATATTTTTAGTCTTTAAAGTGCCTCAAGACTCTTTGATGTTCTCACTGCTGTAGACTGATCAGCTACTCCTAATTATCTTCTTCTGATGTTACTGTTCTTTGTTTTCACAAATTCCAAGCATAGGATTGAACATGTGGGAAGAAGGATCTACTCTTCACCAGACAACCATCTGCCCCTGTGTTTTTTAAAAAGAAACTTTTAAGATCCCTTCCCAGTTTTAAAAATTATGCAGGACCCCAAAGGACCTTTTGTTTGGATGGGTTATATATCTATCAATATTTACTGTATTAAAAATTAACATATGGTATGAGTGGCTAGAAGAGAAAAGTAAAGAATAAGTATAAAATTACATAAGAGTTGCAGGAAATGTATATGTAAGGAATTATAAAAAGGTAAATATAAGTGTGCAAATATTAGAGAAATATACCAGGAATTGAAAATGAAAATGAAAGTATTGCTATGTAAAGAGGAAAAAAGCTGACTCTGATGTACTGCCAAAAATGGAAATGGAAACTACTGCTTCTCACAACTGTTTGATGGGATTTTTTTTTTAAGCAAATTTTATTAGTTTTACAAAAACAATACACAAACAATCAAGGCATAACAACTTAAAAAATCTTTTCTAAAAAAAAAAAAACCAATAGAACATACAAAATAATTCCAAATTGTAATATAGACATTTACGTTATCTGTTTAACTTCATATCTTATCCCAACTTCTCCTTTTCATTCTAATTATCCAAATTATATTTCTTGCTAATTAAAATTTTATTGCCTTTCATAAACAATACAAAACATAAAACATAAAAAAAAACACCTAAAACATCTTTTCTGAAGGCTGCTTGATCCCGGGTTAAAACTCTTCACACAGACACAAACTCAAAAATCATATTCACTTTATATATCATTCCATATCTATTACCATTTTCAATTTTCTATATAGCTTCTTCCCTCTTTTATCTCTCTTAATTTAATTTTATTTATCTTATCTCAATTCAATTCATAATACTTATCATTCTTTGTCTGTTCTATTTCCAGCTATCCATTCATCTTTTTTCTTTTAATATACTTCTCCTGTACACTGATTGGAGTGACGCCTTTAACTCATTGCCCTAACTTAAAATTACTTATTATAACACTGAATTTATCTTGGGATTCTGTTTAGTACATTCTAAAGTTACACAATAACTTTTATAAGAAGGGCAAAAATACAACAATAACTAAATAAAATCCTATATAACCACTATCCATATCATTAAGAAAACTAATCATATATATTAACACTCATTTATATCTTAAGCATTTTACTCTAGATACACATATAAAAACACAATCTTATGTACCTTCCAGAATCCCTTTTTTTTTTCAATTAAATTTACCCATTGTCTCTGAATAAGTTTTGTTTCTTTGAATCTTGCTCCCCACCATTAAGGCTTCTCATCTCCCCCTTTCTCTCTTGCTTATTCTTCTCCTTGACCTTTTTACCCCTTTGTCTGTCCTCCCTTTTCTTACTCCCTTTCTGTTGTTTTCTAACCTTGCATCCACCTTTCCTCTCATTTTTCTCTTTTTTGGTTGTTTTTTCAAACCTTAAAATCCCCTTTTTCTTACTCTCTTTCTCCTCAAAAAAAACCCCATTGTTCATCAAAGATGGCTTCTTCTTCTTCTTCTTTGTCCCAGTCGTCCTGCTGCGTAATCAACTTTTCGTAGGTGCATACCGCCATTTCTAGAAATTGAAATAGAGTGCCCAAAGTATCTTTTCCATCTTGTTTCTCTTTTTTATATTTTTGATATTCAGTTTTTAATTCATCCACAAACGATGCCACCATGAAGAGAGAAGCTTTTTCCAAAACAACCACCCAAGTATTTTTAATCAAGAATAATTCCAAAAAGATCCAAAGTTAATACTTTTTTCTTTCTTTCTTCTACTTCTCTTTCTGGGGTTACGGTTTAATCAGAGAGGTCCAATTACAATATATCTTTCTTTAGAGTTCTAGGCAATCTCCTCCTTTTTCAACTTCTGCTCCATTTTTTTTTCCTCTCCCTTCCCACTTACAACAACAATTTTCTTTTAAATGTTCAGAAATCCATACCTCCAATAAGGGTTTTCCGATTTCTTAAATTATTAAATCCAATGTCCAAGAATCCTTTGTCCCTTGGCTTTCATTGCCCAAATAAATTTCGAATCTTCATTTGCTGTTTCTATGGGGTGGGAGAGTGAAGAAAAGAAAAGAAAAGTTTCTTCCCTTTAACAGCTTTCTCCGCCGCTTTACGATCTTCTTGGGGATACAATGTATCTTCCGGCAGTTCAAACAATTCAATTCCAGAATATTTAAGATTTGTTGATTGACCCGGCTCAGCCAGCACTTTCACTTTCCCTGCTTCCTCCAGCGCAATCTTACCCAGTTGCAGGCTTCTTCGTGGCGGCCATTACTGACCGCCGCTCCACCACCTTGGGAAAAAGGGGTTTTTCCGGATGAGGTGGGGGTCTGCGACATCCCCAACCCCCTGTCCAGCTCCCCTCTCTCTTCGGCTGCCTCTACAGGGCAGCCATATCCCCCTGACCCATTGGAATCGGGGGCACCTCGGCGGCAAGCGCAGCAGGAATTGCGGACAGTCGCGAATTCTTGCTGCCACTGAAGCCATGCGGAACTGGAACCGTTTGATGGGATTTTTAAACATTTGTTTTTAAGTGAGTTTTGCCCCATTTTATGACCTTTTTGCCACAGATAAGTGAATAGCTGCCATTGTTAAGTGAACCATGCGATCATTAACCACATTTGCCTTCCTCCATTGACTTTGCTTGTTGGAAGCCAGCTAGGAATGTTACAAATGGTGATCACATGAACCTCGACAGTACAACATTTGGCTAAATAAATAAGAGTTCTAGTATTTAGCACTAAGTGGATTTTTAAATCCTAAAATATTATCATCAGTCCTCCTTTTCTTCAGGAAATTCCAAGCAATGCACACAGCACAACTAGTAAGCTCTCCTCCATTTTTTCCCCCCTCAAAACAACTGTGGTAGAAATTGTTCTAAGAAATAGCAATTTGTCCAAGACAAGAGTAAGCTTGAAGAATAAGGATGACCTTGAATCTGGTTCTTTTTTATCTTAGTCCAACATATTGCCACGCTGGTGGAACCACAGGTAGTCCTTGACTTATGATCAGTTCCTTAGTTTGTTCTAAGTTCTGACAGCCACCGCCCCACCTCATGGTCATGGGATTCCATTTTTGACAGTCAGAAACCAGCCCTCATTTAAGGCCATTGGCATCATTTTATAGTCACATGATCATGATTTACTATGCTCTTTGCCAAAACCCGACATTTGCTTCCTCTTTCCAGCAAAAAAAAACAAAACACCCATTACGGACAAAGGGTTCATTGAAAGACCTTGACGCTCACTTAACAATTGCCTCCTAAATAGCAATAGCAATTAGACTTATATACTGCTTCACTGTGCTTTATAGCTCTCTCTAAGCAATTTATAGAGTCAGCCTATTGCCACCAACAACCTGGGTCCTCATTTTACCCACCTCGGAAGGATAGAAGGCTGAGTCAACTTTGAACCTGGTGGGATTTGACCTGCCAAATTGCAGGCAGCCGGCAGGCAGCAGAAATAGCCTGCAGTACTGCACTCTAACTACTGCACCACCGTGGCCATAAATGTTGTAAAATGAGGCTGATCATGTGATGACCTGCTTAACAACCAGCACATCCAATTTCAATTACTGTCATAAGTCCAGGACTCCCTATCAAAAGTTTTCTTTCTTCAAGAGCCTGCAGATCATCACGGCCATTCTGAGTTTACAATGCCAAGCTAGGGTGATCAATAGCCCACCTTTATGATACAAAGGACATGCCAGCATTTTGTTCAGTGTTTGAAGGCCTCCATCTCAGCTTCCTGCGTCTATATTCTGGACCTGCTAGGGTTAATTATTGCTGACAAATAACAGCATTTGTTTGAATTCTTGATATTCCCAAAGTCTGTTTGTGGCCTGATACATAAAATGCATAATGCATGAAAATCCGCGATAAGTATGTTTTTATTCTGCCTAATAACAGCTCTTCCTAAATAGTATCTATATTTTTTAAAAATATTATGCATCAAGGATTATCAACAAAAACAGTATGAATAGGATTTTTTTAGTATCCTTCCTTTTATTACAAGGTATGGAGAAAACAGGGTGGAGCCTAGCAGCCCAATGGATCATAAATGATCTCTGGAATACATTTGTGTGTCATTCCCCCCACCCACCCAGAGGTGGTATTCAGCAGGTTCTGACCAGTTCTGGAGAACCGGTAGTGGAAATTTTGAGTAGTTTGGAGAACCAGCAAATACCACCTCTGACTGGAGATTTTACAGCATCCTTCACCTGCCATGCCCACCAAGCCACGCCCACAGAACCAGTAGTAAATAAAATTTGAATCCCACCACTGCTGCCCCCACTCTTAAAGTCATAGCAAGCAACTTCCTTTGTAGTACTATTCTTTTCTCCTTCCAATATTTTTCTCTTTTGTATCTCTTTATATTCATTGATCGTAGAAAAAGAAGCTGGTTTACAAAGGGAAGAAAGATGTTGTATTGTTCACTGGGGGATCATAGAACATGAGTTGTCCCTTTATTTAAAGGTTACAAGGCTTATATGACAGACCTTTGTGTAGTACATCCTGAGATAGGATGTTCAAGCAGAAGCAAAAAAAAAAGAGAAAAGAATAAACACTAAAGATACTAAATTACTAAAATGCTATTGTGTCCCTATTCAATCAAAATAGTGATTTTTTTTCTTGCCGGTTTAAGCTAAATGTTGCTGTTTTGAGTCAATTACATGAAGTACATCCACTTAGCAGCCATACGCTATAAAAAAAAACTAATGCAAGCTTTCTCTATGAAATCAAGGGGGGTGTAATTGCCTATAAGAATATCTTCTAAAATACTAATTTTTAACCACTGATTATGGGCATTTACTTTGAAGAACTGTTTCAGGGTCTCTTTCATTATCTTAAAAGCATGGTTGAACAATGTTCCTTCAGAAGTATGGCCTTTGAGAACTTAATCAATGCTAGAAAAGGAAACATGAACCAATAAACCTTAAAAAACAGTAAGTTTGCAAAGCAAATGTCATTCAGCAGAGACAATAATGTGCAAAAATGGGGATCATCGTCTCTTGACTTTTTTTCTTTTCCCACTTCCTCAAATTCTAGGGTTGTTTTTTTTTTCATTCTCACTGAAGAAAAAGTTACTGGGTTATGCCCATTCTTCTCATCCCTTCTAATATGAATAAAGCAGGACTTTCAAATTCTCAGCCCAAGGGGCTGGATGCATCATGCACTGGCAACACCCACACCTGGTTTAGCGAAGGGGGAGGGGAAGTCCCAATATGTCACGTGATGCTGCCATGACAATGTTAGTTTGACATCCCTGGAATAAAGGATCCTTACAGAAACAGGGACGTGGTTGGCTTAGTGGCTAAGATGCTGAGCTTGTCGATCAGAAAGATCGGCAGTCCATTGGTTCAAATCCCTAGCACCACATAACAGACTGAGCTCCCATGTCATCCTTGTCATTCCCTCTTAGCCCAACCCACCTCCCAAGTTTATTGGTTGTCAGGAAAATAGGAGGAGGAAAGAATATGAGGTCTGCTCACCACCTAGAGTTCTTTATAAATAATAAAGGTGGGATAAATATCAAAGGAGACGCAGTGGCTCAGTGGCTAAGATGCTGAGTTTGTTGATCAGAAAAGTTGGCAGTTCGGTGGTTAGAATCCCTAGCGCCATGTAATGGAGTGAACTCCCGGTACTTGTCCCAGCTTCTGCCAGCCTAGCAGTTCGAAAGCAGGTAAAAATGCAAGTAGACAAATAGGGACCACTTTGGTGGGAAGGTAACAGCGTTCTGTGTGCCTTTGGGGTTTAGTCATGCTGGCCACATGACCATGGAGACGTCTTTGGGCAGCGCTGGCTCTTCAGCTTTGTAATGGAGATGAACACCACCCCTTAGATCTGGAAACATGAATGTAGTAAAAATTCTCTATTCAGCTACAAGAATTGTTAAAACTTTTAAGGGTAAGGGGAAATTTAAGGAAAAAATTCCAAAAGCAGATTCCTGTGATCTTGGAATCTCAACCCACCACAGGTAATCCTGGACTTACAACAGTCCGTTTAGTGACCATTCAAAGTTACAATAACACTGAAAAAAGGTACTTATGACTGTTTTTCATATTTACAATCATTGCAGCATCCCCATGGAAAAATTAGGATGCTTGGCAACCAACTCATATTTATGATGGTTGTAATGTTCCAGGGTCATGTGATCACCTTTTGTAACCTTCTGACAAGCAAAGTCAATGGAGAAGTCAGATTCACTTAACAACTGTGTTACTAACTTATCAACTGCTGTGATTCACTTAACAACTGTTGCAAGAAATGTCATAAAATGGGACAAAATTCACTTAACAAATGTTTCACTTAGTAACAAAAAAATTGGCTCAATGTCAAGGACTATAGTTAGGTAGGAAGGAGATCACAAGAAGTGGTGGGCTGCTACCAGTTCGCAATGGTCCAGGTGAACCGGATGTTAATTTTACATCTGGTTTGCTCAACCAGTAGTTACAATGACTGGTTGGTCCTGCCCACCCCACCCCACCCCTCCTAGGAGACTCCACATAGTTTTGGATCCCAGGTAAGTGCAGTGTCAGGATTCCTGCAGTTACTCCAATTAAATCATGAGCCTCGAGCCACACTCCCAAAACTTGAAAGGATTTATTAGAAGTTAACATGCTGGCATTAGCCTGGGCATTGCTGATTCTGAGATACATAATTCATTGTCACCCTTGATCCTGCTTCCCCCCCCACCCCTCTGGGTGTATCATCCAATGAAATATGTCCATAGCCAAGAGTCATCAATCATGCTCTCAATTAGATTTTTGCACAGCAGCAGCTTCAGTCATCTAATCAGTCTCTGAAGAAAATATGAATGGAATGTACTTTCGATTCCACACTGCTGCCTGCTCTTTGAAATCCCCTGCTTCTTTCTGTTGACAATGATAAAACATGTATACAAAATGTTTTATGAGTTGACATGCAGGGCTCGCGCGGAGGCGAAAAACAGGCCTCCCAGAGGCTCCAGAAGGCCGGAAAAAGGCCCGTTTCCAGCCTCCAGAGAGCCTCAAGAGTCTGGGGTGGGGGGAAATGGGCCTCTCACTTCCACAGAACCTCCGGAGCCCAGGGAGACTGCTTTTGCCCTCCTGGAGACTCAAGGAAAGCTTCCAGAGCCCAGGGAGGGCAAAAATCCTCTCACGCCATGGTGCAGAGGCCGAATAGGTCATGCCCATCATGGCCACGTCCACCCAGCAATCACACAGAGAACCAATTGCTAAATTTTTTGAAGCCCACCTCTGATCACAAGGAACAGTCTCTTGACATTGGACCTGTAGAGAACCAGCCCATTTGCAAGGCATTAAAAACCTGGATGTTCCCGGGAGAAGGCGGAGCTTCATTTCGGTGATACAGCTGCGATCTTGGGGCTCTGAGATCGCAGCCGATATTTTTGCCCCTGGTCGGTCCCAACGGACCTAAACCGTCCCGTAGAGACAGGGATTGTGAAGGGCACTGTCCCAGGATCCCAGAGATATCGCAAAATCTCTGGTTTGATCCAGGAGAAGCCCTTTTGCTGGCGGCGGAGAGGCAGCCTCCATAGCTGCTGAAATTGGGACAGCTCCAGAAAGAAAGTGGCTGGAAAGAAAGTGTGTCAGCTGGGTGAGAAACTTCTTTTGTGTTGTAAATTCGCTGAGGTTTGAAAGGGCATCCTGAATAGAGAAGAAATCTGTGAGATTTTTTTTTTTTGACCAAAACTGTTTGAGCGGCGTTTTTTAAAGTGATGTCAAATTGAGGCTTGGATTTTTTATTTTTTTTTCTTACTTTTTTGGGGGGGACTTTAGTGTGACTTTGTAGGTAACCGGATTGAATTTTCTCTTATATATATATTTTATGCTCCTTTTGATTTTTTAATTTTCTTTTAGGATAGAGGCTCCCTTTGGCTATTTTTTTTCCTTTTTTTTGTATATATTATTCCTTTTTTCTGGCTGGGGGGGGGGGAAGAGCATTAAGAAACTTTGCAACACTGCCAACTAGAGGCTTGAAAATATTTTATTTGAACTGGAGAGAACTGTAAGAAGACTCCTTCTCAAGGACATTTCAATGTGATAAGATAGAGGGAGAGCACAGCAAAATATTATTACAGGTGTTTTCCTGGACTCTTATCAATATTTCAACACTTGAGACTTGGCTTTGAAGCTGCTGGAGAAGAGAGTCATAACAAGAGCCTTGGATAAATAAATAAAATGCAGTGTGCTTTCATATATATATATATATATATTTACTTGTGATATCCTTACTCACCAGCCTTTTTGTAAATTTTAATTTTAGTAATATTCTTATTTTTGCTTTTTATTTTAAAGGGAAAGCCTCAGAGTTTTTTCTTTATTTTTCTTTTTTTCTCCTTATTTTTATTGGGATTTTTTTGCTTTTTCTATCCATGTTTTTGGACCACTCTGTTTTTCTTTTTTGATTATTGAGACTTCTCAACTGGATTAAGGTGTGAAGAACCTGAAGGAATTTCTTCTTCTCTTTTTGTTCTTTCTTGCTTTTAATCAATATTATTATTTTTGGATTTTTTTTTTCCTTTCTATTTTTCCTTTTTTATGGTGGACTACCTTGTAATTGGATTAGGGTCTAGAAGAACCTGAAGATCTTTCTTCTTTCTTCTTTCCTTTTTCTTCTTTGGTTTTGGGCCTTTTACTATTGGATTTTTCCATTTTGGATTATAATTGGCTATTCTACCAGTTGGATTAAAAGTTTAAAAGAATTTGAAGATTTGGAAGCATTAAAATGAGCAGGAAACCTGTACCATCTGGCATTTCTACTTCTACCTCTGCTTCCCCACCAGCTGGAGGACGTTTAATTCAGACAATGTTGAAGCAAGATAAGGAACAAGAAAAAGTAACTTTATAGATGATTATGCAAAGAATCCAAGATCTCAAGATAAAATCAGACATCATTGAACAAAGAATAGAGAAGACTGATGAAAAAGTGGAAAACATTAAACAAATGATGGGGAAGTATGAGGAGAGATTCCAAAAAATTGAGGAAGAAGGAAAACAAAGAGAGGAGAAGATTGGAAATATTGACAGTAGATTAACAGTGGTTGAACAAGAAAAAAGTGGGATGTTGAGGTGGGAGATGGAAAGGTCAGAATTTTATCTCAGATTTCAAAATATAGAAGAGGAAAAAGGAGAAAATTTGGCTGCGATAATGATAGAAATTTTGGCAGATGCTTTGGAAATTACAGAGGAAAAAATGATGGATTGAGTAGATGAGGTATATCGAGTTTATACAAGATATGCGATGAGAAATAAATTACCAAAGGAAGTCCATATTAGATTTACCAAAAAATCCATTAAAACACAAATATTACAAGTGGTAAGAGAGAAAACATTGAAATACAAAGATAAAGAGATTGTGGTTTTAAAACAAATACCCAGAAGAGTGAGAGAGATGAGAAGAGAATATTGATTTCTGACCAAAATGCTACTGGAAAACAAAGTGAATTATAGATGGCTAATTCCAGAAGGATTAATGTTTACGTGGCAAGAGCAGAGACATAGAATTGATTCAATTGAGAAAGCAGAACTTTTCCATGCAGAATTTTTTGGAAGAAGAAGAGAGGAGGCAGAGAAAGAGGTCCCATTAATTGAGTTTCAAGAGGAACAACTGGAGACTGAAAAAGAGAAAGGAGCTGTAGGGGGACAGGTGGATAGTAAAGAACAGCATGAAGTGAGATCCACGAGAGCTGTTAGACCTAAATATAAAGCATAATCATGGAAGAAAAAAAACTGATTACAATGAATATAAATGGACTTTATTCAGCTATTAAAAGAAGGAAAACTTTTCATAAATTAGAGAAATTAAAATTTGATAGAATTTGTCTACAAGAAGTTCATATTAAAAAACAACATGAACAATTGTTAGTACAGCCAAAATTGGGGAAAATATTTACTTCTTTGATTCAATGTAAGAAAAGAGGAGTGGTTCTATACATTAAAGAGGCTATCCCAGCAAAACTGATCTACACGGATGAAGACGGAAGAGTATTAATGGTGGAAATAATGGACAATAATATAAATATACTCTTGATTGCAATTTATGCTGCGAATGATAAACAAGAAGAGTTTTATAAAAAGCTACACATGAAAATAATTGGACTGGACTATGTTAATATAATTATGATGGGAGACTTTAATGGAATTGTGAACAATAAATTGGACTACATAGCAACAACAACAAAGCAAAATAGGCTCTCCCTAAATCTTTTTTTAAAATGACAGACGAACTAACTTTAAAAGATATTTGGAGAGAAAGAAATGTTAAAGCTAAACAATATACTTTTTATTCAAATAGACATTTATCATGGTCCAGACTAGATATGATTTGGATCTCAACAGAATTAATATCCAATATTCAAGAAACAAATATTGAAACAAGTACTTGGGCAGATCATAGCCCAATGATCATAGCCCAATGATTAAATGGAAGGGACAAAAAAAAAAGATCGAGATGGACATTAAATAATACTATCTTAAAGGAGAAAGATTTTATACAATGGATGGAGAAGGAATTGGCTTTTTTCTTCAGAGAAAATAAAAAAGAAGATACTTCAACGCAGAATGTTTGGGATACAATGAAGGCATATGCTAGAGGTCTGATAATAGATTATACAAGAAAAAAGAATATTAGGAAAAGGCAAGCTTCTAAGGCCTTGGAAGATGAGTATAAAAGACTTGAAAAAGAATTACAGAAAATGCCACAGAAAAAAGATATTAAATTGAAGCTGGATGTAATTAAACATAAAATGGAATTAATAGAGAAAGAAGAATTGGCACAGAAAATCAGAAATTCTAAACAGAATTACTTTGAAGATGCAAATAAACCAGGTAGATGGCTAGCATATAAATTGAGAAAGGAGAAGGAATCAAGAAAAATATTGAAGCTAATAGATGATCAAGGCCAAGTTTGTTATGGTAATAAGGAGAAAAAGGAAATTATTCGAGATTTTTATGGGCAACTATATAAACAAGAGAATATTGATGAGGAAAAAGTCAAACAGTATTTATAGAATGCTAATTTACCGAAGATACCAAAAGAGACTGAAGAAATGTTCGAAAGCAATATAACAATGATGGAATTAAATGAAGCATTTAAGAGACAAAATAATGGGAAAGCACCAGGTCCAGATGGGCTTCCGGCAGAATTCTATAAAACATTTCAAGAATCATTGAGCATCCCATTGTTAGAAGTTATGAATGAAGTTATGGTAAAGAAGATGATACCCAAAACATGCTCAGAGGCTTATATCACACTTATTCCAAAAGAAGAGGCTGACCCACTGCAAATTAAAAACTATAGACCTATTTCCTTATTGAATGCAGACTATAAAATCTTTGCTTCAATTTTAGCAGAAAGACTTAAAAAATATTTAAATAATTTTATTCACCCAGATCAAAATGGATTTCTGCCAAAGAGACAAATCAGAGACAATATGAGACTAATCTTGGATACTTTGGAATACTATGAGGCTCATCCTGAAAAGCAGATAAAGCATAATCATGGAAGAAAGAAAACTGATTACAATGAACATAAATTGACTTAATTCAGCTGTTGAAAGAAGGAAAACTTTTCATAAATTAGAGAAATTAAAATTTGATATAATTTGTCTACAAGAAGTTCATATTAAAAAACAACATGAAAAGCAGATGGCTTTGATATTCCTTGATGCTCAAAAGGCATTTGACAACGTGAACTGGAGATTTATGTTATTATTATTGGAACAGATGGGTTTTGCCAAAAATTTATTCAAGCAATAGAAGCCATATATAATAAACAGACGGCAAAGGTAATGATGAAGGGAGAATTCACAGACTTTCTGCCAAAGAGACAAATCAGAGACAATATGAGAGTAATCTTGGATACTTTGGAATACTATGAGGCTCATCCTGAAAAGCAAATGGCTTTGATATTTTTAGATGCTCAAAAGGCATTTGACAACGTGAACTGGAGATTTATGTTATTACTATTGGAACAGATGGGTTTTTCCAGAAAATTTATTCAAGCAATAGAAGCCATATACAATAAACAGACAGCAAAGGTTATGATGGAGGGAGAACTTACAGATTTTATTAATATAAGAAAAGGCACAAGACAAGGGTGTCCCCTATCTCCTTTGCTATTTGTGTTGACTTTGGAAGTGTTGAATAGAAATATTAGGGATGATAAAAGTATAAAAGGAATGAAAATTAAAAAGGAAGAATTCAAACTACAAGCTTTTGCTGATGACTTAGCTTTTATTCTGGAAGACCCACTAAAAACAGCTCCAAAGTTATTGGAAAAGATAGAGACATATGGTGAGATGGCTGGTTTGAAAATAAATAAAGATAAAACAAAGATTTTGACAAAGAACATGTTACTGAGACAAAGAGAAGAACTGGCAGACCTTTTGAAAATCCAAGTTACAAATAAGGTTAAATATCTGGGGATATATTTGACAGCAAGATGTAGCACTTTAAAAGAGAATAATTATATTAAACTCAAACAACAGATAGCTACAGACTTGAAGAAATGGGAAAACTTGCAATTGTCATTAATAGGGAGAATTTTAACAATTAAGATGAATATTTTACCCAACAATACCAATTAGGCTTGGAAAAGACTATTTTGAAGATTAAAATAAAATCATGTTGAAGTTTATATGGCAAGGTAAAAAAGCGAGAATAAAGCTAAAGCTTTTGCAAGACGCTAGAATTAGAGGAGGTTTTGGCCTGCCTAATTGGGAATTGTATTATCAAGCTGCAAGTTTGATGTGGGTCAAAGAATGGATAACATTAAGAAAGCATAGATTGTTGACATTAGAAGGGCATGATTTTTTATGGTATAAGGGAACTAAAACACAGGGTTATTTTAGAAGACATTATATACGGGAGTCTTTGTGGTTAAACTGGGAGAAGATAAAAAGACAATGTTATTTGAAAATTCCAGTTTGGTTATCGACTATTGAAGCATTTTCCTATCCTATAATTTATAAGAAGGAACAAACAGTTAGATATGGGGAACTATTGGATGAAAAGGGTGAACTTAAATCGATTCAAAACTTAGAGGAACAAGGTATAAGGATGAATTGGTTTTCATATGCACAAATACATCAAGGTATGATGAAGATTCTAAAACAGAGGGATTCTATGATAAACAGACTGATTTAGATAAGATCTTGATGGGTACTGATGAGAAGGTGATTAAAAAATTATATAGTTATTTACTGGGAATTAAATTAGAGGAAGAACAAGTTAAAGAAACTATCATTGTTTGGGGGAAGAATTTTGGATATGGGATTGATCTAGAGAAATGGCAAAAATTGTGGTCTCAAAATTATAAAATGACAATGTCAACAGCAAATAAAGAAAACTTGTATAAGATGTTATTTGATACTATATTTATAAAGGGTTTTTTAGGATTGATTTGGTATGATTATATGATTTGTTACAGAATAAACTGGTTAAAGTATTGTTATCTCATAAAGCATGAATGATTAAAAGTATAGTCAAAAATTTCTTTTTTTTAAGTGATATTAGGATATATAAGTTTGGATTGACAATATGAGTTGTTATGTAACATAATTGTAATTGAGACTACAAAATGAATGCACAAAACCGATGAACCAACTGACACACTGGATGTACATTTGAGAGTTGATGTTTTAATGTTTTGTTTGTCTTGTTTGTTTGTAGAAAATTAATAAAATCTTTTTCAAAAAAAAACAAAAAACCCTGGATGTTCCCAAAAGCATTTGAGATAGGAGTTAGCCAAGCTTCATTATCTGATTGCTTTGCCTTAATGATTTGAGAAAGGATTGGTTTTTTTTACCCTAGCCATGAATATTGATTTTACGAATTTTGTTATTAGGATTTTAAACAAAGCCATATAAATTGTTTCAATGGATGAATTTAAATAAATAAATGGCAGAAAGAGGAAAAGAAAAGAAGAAATACACTGAAAAAAGGGGGGGGGATCCTCTCCATGTCTGATTTTCTGGTTCATAACAAAGAGTTATTTGAAAATGTTGCCAGCACAAGGGTTGGAACTGTCCACATACATTAATGAAGAAATCAAAGGTAACATAGATATAGTTGGACAGATATGTCTACATAGCCAGCTCTTAGAAACCTCAAGTAGAGGAGACAATCAAAACTGAGAGCATCGGGACAAAATTAATGGGGAGAAAAAAAGCTAAGCAAGCTAACAGTGACTGAGCATATTGAATTCTTCCTATTTGTCACACACAGAAAGAAGTATCTAACGTCATGATGCAATATAGTGACATCAAGATGTACGATGTGGGAAGACCGATAAAGAAATTGATACCAGCAAGCGGAGGGAAAGGTGATTTATTAAAATGAAAATAAAACCAATTAAAATGGGAGGGGAGGCATGCTAATTAAGAGAAATTTGCGAAAGATTAATGGAAACTTGGGATATTCTAGCCATCTTGTTGCTTCTGACTAAGCCTGAACCTAAAGTTATAAGGAGAAAGCTAGCAAATTAGAGCTCCAGTTTTCATAAGCTGTGTGTGTGTGTGTGTGTGTGTGTGTGTGTGAGAGAGAGAGAGAGAGAGAGAGAGAGAGAGAGAGAGAGAGAGAGAGAGAGAGAGAGAGAGAGAGAGATCTTTAGGTTTTTAACTGTGCATCAATTTTTTAAAGCAAACTGCTGATTAAATGCTATCAAGTGGCTGTTGCTTCTACATAAGTCTTGTTTTTTTTTCTTGCTTTGTCCATACTGGAAAATCTCAGGGTAGTCCTAAATAATAATTTAGTTGGTTTAAATGTTTTAAGCTTTTTCAAAGGCCAGTAACCAAAACATACTGGCTACTCAAAATTGGAAGCTGTGGTTAATTAAGGACTTCCTGCTTTGATTTCAGCTCTTAAGAAGGATCAGCAAAGAGATTGCATGTGCAGGCAAAATGCTTCCTCCCTTCCTGCCTTAATAAGCCAAAATAAGATCATGTACCTTGACCTTTTAGAATTAGCTTTCAAATTACTTATCATCAAATCATTTGCTTCTTCAAACGTATTATTTTACTTGTCTAAAATATAGCTGTTCTCCGTGTGTATGGATGGATAGTAAAAGAAAGAAAGAAAAAATGAAAGAACCCGCAAAAGGACACAGACGAAAACTATAGCCTGCACAAAGCCTAAATGCTATGTTTCGAATTCTACAGGAATGGGCAAGTCGTAAAATTATAGCTATGAGTATAAATAGGAGTTGTGTAACTCTGAGAACTTCCTATTAGATAAGAAGTTGCAAAGATCCAGCATTTTATTATTTGTATTTAATACAAGCATTAATCCAAGTGTCACTGAAAACTAGGTATCATAGGTTATGTTCTGGTTTACATCTAAACATCAGAAACTGAACATATAGTAATACTATTGTAGGAAGAAAAATTCATCTGGTTCAGTTCCAAGCTGGGAGAAAAGCGCTGGAACTAAAATGGAGGCTGTTGTGTATCCAATATGATTTATAAAGTGTGAGCTTGGAGTAAATGCAGGGTTCTGGCCCTGCACTTCTGATTGGCTGTTAAGCGGCCTGACCGGATTGGCCCGTTCCAGGGAATCTGATTGGCCCTTAACAGAGAGTTCTTATTGGTTATAAAAGCTAGCGTTCCTAGCTTGTTATTGGTTAAACGTTACAAGGTTTGCCTATATAAGGCGGGTTTTACTGCTGTTAAATGAAGCAAGTCAGGATGTAAATAAAGAGCTGAAGTTCACCGTTCAGAGACTTGTCTCCATTCTTTCTCGCCCATGCTCAAACTTAACACTGGCAACGAAGGTGGGATGTGGAGACATCTGAACCAATGAAACTTCGAAAAACACTGAGCACGTGACAGACGACGCCAACAACAGAACCATGTCTGGCGGCATCGTACCACCCACTCCGTTCGATCCAACACAAGAGGACTGGGAGTCCTACATGGATCGCTTCCAAATGTTCCTAGAGATGAACAACTTAAAGGACGCCACAGCCGGGAAGAAGCGGGCGGTGTTCCTAACGCATTGCGGTCCAACCGTATTTAAGATGGCTAAAGCACTAGCCAAACCCCGAGAAGTGAAGGCCATGGATTGGGATGCCCTTGAACCTCTCCTATGAGACCACTACGCCCCGGCCGTGCCTACGCTCGTGAGACGCCACGAGTTTTATCAGAGGAGCCAGCGAAAGGGAGAAAGCGTGGCCGACTTCATAGCAGACCTCCAAAATTTGGGAGGCCTCTGCGGATTCACCGATTTAGAAGAAGCACTAAGAGATCGCATAGTTCTGGGACTGGATGCACCCGGCGTCCAAAGCAAGCTGATGGCGAAAGGCGACATCAGCCTTGCCGATGCCATCGCTGATGTTACCGCAGCGGAAGCAAACAAGAAGTCGGCTGCACAACTACGCCAAAACCGCGTTCCGGTACTTCCACCGACAAGCGACATTTTATCCAAGTCGGAAGGACAGCTTGCGACAATGCACCACGAGGACCTCTCTTCGTCGTCAGACAGCGACGAAGAAGGGGTCCATCGACTGCGGTCCGACCGGGACCACTACCCGAAGCCCGTACCCCCTTGCGCTGGCTGTGGAGCCAACCATGCCAGGTCCGAATGCAAATTCTGCAACGCACTCTGCCATGAGTGCGGGAAACGAGGCCACATCGGACGGGTCTGCCGCAGCTTGCCAGGACCCAGCCAGACCTCAAAAGGGGCTAACTATCGCCAATCAACAGGAAACCGTCCTGTAAGGCGAGAGCCAGTAAACCACTCCTACAGAAATCGAGCTTTGCAGAGAGAAGAGGCTCACTATACTATCACTATCGGTCATGCCTCAGTCTTGGACACTAAGAAAATCTGAGTCACGGTAGCCATCGAGAACCAGCCTTGCCACATGGAGGTCGACTTGGGATCGTCCCTCTCGATGGTGTCTTGGAAGACACTCAAGCAACTCATCCCCACAATTCAACGCCAAGATCTCCGTTTCCAACGCCTCATCCTCAAGGACTACCAGGGGAATCGAATCCCCGTTGTCAGGTCCTGCCGAGTCCGAGTCTCCTTCAAGAAGCACACAGCATACTTACCTTTAACAGTTATCGATAGAGACAGGCCTAGCCTACTGGGCCTCCAATGGTTCGCGCCACTCGGCATTGAAGTGACCGGCGTAAACCGAGTCGGTGGCTGTGACTGGGAGGAAGACCTTATCTATGAGTTCAGGGACGTCTTCACGGACAGCTTAGGCGAGTACAAGGGGACCCCGATCTCATTCAGCCTCGATCCAAAAGTAGCTCCCATTCGCTTGAAGCCCCGTCGAGTTCCGTTTGCCTTAAAATCGAAAATCGATGAACAACTCAACAAACTGATAGCTCAGGGGGTGTTGGAGCCCATCAATCACTCCCCATGGGAAACCCCTTTGTAACACCCATTAAGCCAGATGGGTCAATCCGAATTTGTGGGGACTACCGGGCCACTTTGAACCACGCCCTGCAGCAGAACGCGTATCCAGTTCCGGTGGTGCAGCACTTCCTCCATTCCCTGGGGGGCGGGAAAGTTTTCGCTAAATTGGATTTAGCTCAGGCATATCAGCAATTACCAGTAGATGAAAAAACGGCACAGGCCCAAACTATTGTGACGCACCGAGGTGCCTTTAAATGTACCCGGCTGCAATTCGGAGTTAGTGTAGCCCCAGGGATCTTTCAGAGCCCTATGGAAAGGTTATTGCAAGGAATTAAGGGCGTGGTCCCCTATTTTGACGATGTATTAATTGCAGCCCCTACAAAAAAAATCTTACAGGACCAGTTAAAATTAGTCCTAAAAAAATTCCAAGAGGCCGGTCTTAAGGTTAAAAAAAAACAAATGTAAATTGTGTACTGACAGTGTTGAGTTTTTAGGGTACCTGATTGATAGCCAGGGCATTCACCCTACCGAAAGTAAATTAAAAGCAATCAAAAACGCTCCCAGGCCACGAAACAAGGCCGATCTCCAGGCGTTCCTAGGCCTCATCAATTTCTATAATGTATTTTTACCACACAAAGCAACTGTCGCTGAACCGTTACACCGATTGTTAGATAAAAGGCAATTTGGTTATGGGGTTATCGTGAAGAACAGGCGTTCCAAAATGTTAAAAAACTGCTCACTTCTGACTCTGTACTCATGCAGTATAACGAGACTTTGCCGTTAGTTATAACCTGTGATGCATCGCCTTTCGGGGTGAGTGCCATTTTGAGCCACGTACTTCCTAATGGGAACGAAGCCCCTGTTGCATATTTTTCAAAGACTCTTTCAAAAACGGAGCGGAACGATGGACAAATTGATAAAGAAGCCCTCGCAATCATTTCAGCTGTGAAAAGATTTCACGAATATGTGTATGGCAGGGTTTTTACTATTGTGACTGACCACAAACCGTTGCTAGGGATAATAGCCGGAGATAAGCTGACTCCCTACATATTATCCCCTAGGATGACCCGATGGTCAGAATTCTTAGCTGCTTATAACTATCAGCAGCAATACCGCCTGGGGAAAGCCATTCCCCACGCCGACGCATTGAGCCGAGCACCGCTTCCAGAAACTCTCGACGATCCGGCACCAACAGTAACCACATTGCAAATCGAGGCACCCAACTCACCGCCACTGACCGCTCGAGACATCGCGAGAGAAACCAAACGCAACTACACCCTAGCATGAGTCCTAGGCTGGGTAGAACGCGGATGGCCATTGGACCAATTGCCAGATGACTTCACACCATTCAAGTCTCGACAGACCGAACTCTTCTCCCAGAAAGGCTGTGTCATCTGGGACGATAGAGTCGTTATCCCAGAACAGCTCCGAAAAGCGCTGCTGAGAACTTTGCATGATGGCCACCCCGGCATCGTGCGAATGAAAGCCCTTGCACGAAGCTACGCATGGTGGCTGGGCATTGACAAGCAAATCGAACAGTGGGTTAAAGCTTGTCCCAAATGCCAAGAAATCAGCAACGCCCCACCAAAAGCCATGCCTAATGAATGGGAAACACCACGTGGACCCTGGTCCCGAATTCACCTGGACTTCACGGGGCCAGCCAAGGGCCACACCTTCCTGCTTACCGTCGATGCCTACTCCAATTGGCTCGAAATTCATCGCATGACGACTACAACCTCCGAGGCAGTCATCAAGATTTTAAACAGACTCTTTGCAACCCACAGATTACCAGACGTCCTGGTATCCGATAATGGCCCACAATTTACTGCACTAGCATTCGAGCAGTACCTCGCTGACCACGGCATCCACCATGCGCTCACCTCGCCTGTGCACCCTGCAACCAATGGCCAAGCAGAACGCATGGTCCAATTTGTGAAGAAAACCTTGCAAAAGGTAGACTACGACAACATTGACGACAAGGTCAACCAAATCCTCTTCTTGCAACACATCACCCCACATAGCGTCACCAACAAAACTCCCGCTGAACTGCTAATGGGACGAAAGCTCCGCTCCCACCTTAACCAGTTGCACCCTGCTTATGAACCGGAAAAACCACTAGGATCCAGCTGCCGCTGTCGCACCTTCCAGATAGGAGACCTGGTTTATGCAAAAAACCTATTGGGTGACCTGTTGTGGGTGGAAGCGACAGTAGTACGTGTAACCGGCCCCAGATCCTACCTTGTGCAATGCCTTGACGATAAACTTTGGAAACGGCATATCAACCATACGGTCGCGGCTTGCAGCGGCCAGTCCGCAACTCCCCTATGATCAAACTGAGGGGGGGGAGGTACAGAAGAAGATGAAGCCTTAGGAAACCCGTTCGAAGGAAACGATGATTTAATAGAAACTCAGAAAGCGGAGGGATAAACGTTTGCACCTCAGGGAATTGCGGAAAATGTGGGCAACAACGTAGAAGTGAACTCTGAACCAGAGGCAGCCCCACTGCCAGACAACGATCTACCTCAGCAGGATTGCAACCAGCCGATACAACGAAAATCAAAGAGACTAAAAAGACAACCGTCCTATTTAAGGGACTATGTAACTGCGCCCTGAACTAAGAAGCCAGGGGGAAGGGGTGTTGTGTATGCAATATGATTAATAAAGTGTGAGCTTGGAGTAAGTGCAGGGTTCTGGCCCTGCACTTTTGAATGGCTGTTAAGCGGCCGGACCGGATTGGCCCATTCCGGGGAATCCGATTGGCCCTTAACAGAGAGTTCTTATTGGTTATAAAAGCTAGCATTCCTAGCTTGTTATTGGTTAAACATTACAAGGTTTGCCTTTATAAGGCGGGTTAAATGAAGCAAGTCACGATGTAAATAAAGAGCTGAAGTTCACCGTTCAGAGACTTGTCTCCATTCTTTCTCGCCCATGCTCAAAACTTAACACAGGCTGATTGGAAAGAAGGATCCCATTTATCGATGAGCAGAACCAGGAGGTGATTCTGGGACAGCTGACAAAATAGAGTGCATGGATTGTTATACACTTTCTGAAATGCTGCAGGGCTTGTGCAATGGAGTGAGCCTGGTGTCTTTTGCTATTGTAATGGCAGTGAGTTAATCCTATCATGTCCTAAAGGTCATGTCCTCTTCTTAGAATTTGAGTGGAGGGGGATATAATTTTTTATCCCATTGCATGGAGGTGAAGATGTTTTGTTTGTGAATAGGCTGGCTCAGACTTTCTTAATGGGCACAAAGTATACATTTCTAAAGACTTCTGGTATCTGCTAAAGGCTGTTAAGAAAGACTAGGGCTGCTTTCTGCCTTTAAGAACATGTTTCTCCATTTCTCCTTTGGGGAAATATAATATCCTGCCTTTTTTAATATTCCTTAAAATATTTCATTCTCTGGGATGGGTGGGTGGGTGGGGAGTGCGTGATAACTTCTTACACTATCATTACTATTTATGCTCTTTGGGAATGTGTTATTTTTACAATCAGGTTGAAATGTCATCAACAGTTCCAACTTCAATCTTCCTTATACGGTTTTACCAAGGAGTGGCAGAATTTAAATCAGGGAAACATAACTCTTTTAGGAGTCAAGGATAATACATTAATTTTATTTGCATTCCAGTCCAGGACTGACTCTTCAAAAGTACAGGGAGTTCTCAACTTACAACCATTTATTTAAGGAAAGTTCAAAGTTACAATGGCACTGAAAAAAATTGACTTATGATTAATCCTCAGATTTACGACTTTTGCAGAATTCAGGCTCTTGGCAACTGGCATGTGTTTGCAATGGTTGCAGCATTCCCAGGGTCATGTGATTGTCATTTGTGACCTTCCCAGCTGGTTTTTGACAAGCAAAGCCAATGGGAGGAGCAAGATTTGCTTAAAGACCATATGATTTGCTTAACAACCGTGGCAAAAAGATTCTAAATTATGTGCAGCTCACTTAATAGCCCCCGTAGCTTAGCAGTGGCAATTCTAGTCCTAATTGTTATTGTACATTGAGAGCTATCTGTAGGTGTCAAACACACAGAGTGCAGAGTTGTTTCTATGATGCTCAGGAGAAAAATCTGCTTAAATTGAGCTTTATTCCTTGAAAGCAGGTGAATTTTAGCCTGCTCCTCAGGCCACAGATGGCCTCTGCTGCCTATGAGAGTTGATTTCCTAAACTGAATTGCACAACTAATTCCTATAGAAAGTTCTATCATTTTATATTGTTGGGTCTTCAATCTGCAAATATATTGCTGTTTAGCTGAACTATAATGAAACACCACTTGTATTTATCTTCCCTTTTCCTTTCCTTGTTTTATTTCTTCACTAAATCATCCTTTCTAAAATCATGCCCTTTTACCCATTTTGAGTCTTGTTCTGTGAAAAAATAGCACTTGGAATTTTACTCCAACAAATGACCATTCAAGGATTGATTGATTATGCACCTTCAAGTCATTGCCCACTCCTAGCAACCAGATAGACAGACATGGATATCTTTTCTCCATATATCTATCTATACCAATGGTTTAGAGATCATTGCAACTGATCAGGATTGGTCATGCATCTAAAAATCTACTCCCATCCCCATGAAAAGCAGCAACAACAGTAGCAGCAGTTACTTACGTATTGTTGTGCTTCATCAGGGCTTGCCATAATTATTAATGCTGAATGCAATTGCAACATCTTTCACCTAAGGACCTAAAACTGCTTATAAGCATTAATGAACTAAGTCTAATTAATAACACCCAAGAGATGAAGTCAGGCTTTTGACTATTACATTCAGCAGTGACCCTCAAGTAGAACAGTGCAGGTCCATTAAGGATGAACTTAAGAAGAAGGAAGAGAGGTCAAACTCATGGATAGGAATGTGGAGGTCAGCTAAAATCCATTCTGTTTGGCTGGCCATCTTGGCAGGATAGTTGAGGCATTTTCAAAACTAAAAATAAATCTGCAAGATCAAAAGGAAATTGCATCAGATGGCTTTGGAGCAGGAAAGTGTTCTTCAAATTTATTCATGTACATTTTCTGTATTAATAATAGGGCAGCTTCCTTTGCACCTATGCAGTCTCCTTATTTACCTGTAAAATCCCTCCCATGTTTTCAGCGTCACAAGACTATCATCTATATCTGTCTATCTGTCTGTCTGTCTGTCTGTCTGTCTGTCTGTCTGTCTGTCTGTCTGTCTGTCTGTCTGTCTGTGTCTTGAATCAGCATAAGCCTCTGAAACATGTTAAAACAAAATAAATGCATCTTTGACTCCTGGATCATCCCCATACAAGAAGTAAAAACTATACCATTCCATCAGATTCTGTGGGTTTATTCCAACTTATTTTATTTATGTGTTTGTGAAATGGATACAGTCAAAACTCATTTCAGTGGGAGCAAAATACCACAATTTCCTCTCAAAGTAATACATGGGAGAATTTGTTTATATTTTTTAAAAGAATGAAAACAACCCTTAAATTCCTGGCACTGAGCTAAATAGGATTGGTTTCTTCAACCATGCAGTATTTAGGGTTATAATCATTTGTTAATGTATTACAAGAGAATATAGGATCAGCAACAGACTTAGATGGTGGATTATATTTACATGGTGGGAAAAATCACATCAATGGCTTCACTTGAAATTTTCAAGGCAACACATTTATGAAGGAAAAAATAATCCTTAACAAACATATACATTCGTGACATGATAGTAAATTAGTAGTGCAGGAAAATTATGTCTTACAACCAGCCCTTTCTTTTTGAGAGAAGCTGGACTATATGGAGTCTATATTCTATTGGATTGCCCATATGTGGTTCCAACAGAAAAGACGATAGCTCAGGGTTGAACTGTGGTTTTCTTAAGGCTCTCTGAGCTTGGTTGTTTGTGCAAGACACACTCATGGTATCCAGTTGAGTAATGAAATATTTGCAAGCAAACAACCAAGCTCAGAGAGCACCAAGAACTCCACAGACTGGACTGTTTTAGGGGAGGACAATCATTCCTGCATTACAAAAATATGGATGATTACATTGGAGATTGTTGGAGGGGGTGGAAATCTACAAGAAGGAATTTCTTATTTTATTTCCATCCCATTTATGGTTTACAAGTTTTCTCTCTCTTCTCAAGATGAGATTAATTTTCTCTACTCAAGCAGAACATTAGAAGTCTTGAGTCTTCAATTCTCTCCGGGGGAGAATTGTGCTCTCAGATTTGTAAGATTGATGTCAGCCTTAGCAGGTAGATAAGACAGAAAATAGCCAGATGAGCTAATTCTACTTTATTGTAAAGATATGTTGACAGAATCTTGCAAGTCTGAAAATATAGTTCTTCCCCCCTGCACAGTCTCCTTTACCGCTCAAGAAACTAGGGAGGGTCTCTTCTGAAACGCTTGTCTCACCCATTACCCAACTGCAGGCTATGTCGTCTCTTATCTGACCATGGTGGCACAGTGGTTAGAATGCAGTATTGCAGGCTAACTCACTGCTTACTACCAGGAGTTTGATCCTGACCAGCTCAAGGTTCATTCAGCCTTTCATCCTTCTGAAGTCAGTAAATTGAGGAGACAGATTGTTGGGGGTCATATGCAGGGGTGGGATTCAGCTGGTTCGGCCTGGTTCAAGCAAACCAGATGTTAAATTTACATATGGTTTGCTGAACTGGTAGTTGAACCGACCCACCCCGCCTGTTGTGAATGTATAAAGTTTTAATAAAGCGTGAGCTTGGAGTAAAGTGCAGGGTTCTGGCCCTGCACTTCTGATTGGTTGTTAAATGGCTGGATCGGATTGGCCCGCTCAGGGGAATCCGATTGGCCCTTAACCGAGAGTTCCTATTGGTTATGAGAGCTAGCGCTCCTCGTTGGTTATTGGTTAATAGTTACTGGGGTTTGCCTATATAAGGCGGGTTAAAACTACTATAGAGGCCAGAAGTCACTATGTAAATAAAGAGCTGAAGTTCACCGTTCAGAGGCTTGTCTCCATTCTTTCTCACCCATGCTCCAAACTTAACACTGGCAACGAAGGTGGGATGTGGAGACATCTGAACCAATGAAACTTCGAAGAACACCGAGCACGTGACAGACGAAGCTACACAACGGAACCATGTCCGGCGTCATTGTACCACCCGCTCCATTCAATCCAATACAGGAGGACTGGGAGTCCTACATGGATCGCTTCCAAATGTTCTTAGAAACCAACAACTTAAAGGACGCCACACTAGGAAAGAAATGGGCGGTGTTCCTAACGCATTGCAGTCCAACTGTATTTAAGATGGCTAAAGCACTAGCAAAACCCCGAGAAGTGAAGGCCATGGATTGGGACGACCTCAAACCTCTCCTACGAGATCACTACGCACCGACCGTGCCTACGCTCGTGAGACGGCACGAGTTTTATCAGAGGAGCCAGCGAAAGGGAGAAAGCGTGGCCGACTTCATCGCAGACCTCCGAAATTTGGGAGGCCTCTGCGGGTTCACCGATTTAGAAGAAGCACTAAGAGATCGCATAGTTCTGGGACTAGATACACCAGGCGTTCAAAGCAAGCTGATGGCGAAAGGTGACATCAGCCTTGCCGACGCCATCGCTGATGCTACTGCAGCAGAAGCAACCAGGAAGCCGGCTGCACAACTACGCCGAAACCGCACTCCGGTACCACCACCGACAAGCGACATTTTATCCAGGTCAAAAGGGCAGCTTGCAACGACACACCATGAGGACCTCTCTTCATCGTCAGACAGCGACGAAGAAGGGGTCCATCGACTGCGGTCCGACCGGGATCACCACCCAAAGCCTTTACGCCCTTGCGCTGGCTGTGGGGCCAACCATGCCAGGTCCGAATGCAAATTCCGCGACACGCTCTGCCATGAGTGCGGGAAGCAAGGCCACATCGGACGGGTCTGCTGAAGTTTACCAGGACCCGGCCAGGCCTCAAAAGGGACTAACTATTGCCAATCGACAGGAAACCGTCCTATACGGCGAGAGCCAGTAAACCACTCCTACAGAAATCGAGTTTTGCAGAGAGAAGAAGCTCACCATACTATCACTATTGGTCACGCCTCAGCTTTAGACACCAAGAAAATACGAGTCAAAGTAGCCATCGAGAACCAGCCTTGCCACATGGAAGTCAACTCGGGATCGTCCCTCTCAATGGTGTCCTGGAAGACCCTTCAACAACTCATCCCCATGATTCAACGCCAAGATCTCCGCTTCCAACGCCTCATCCTCAAGGACTACCAGGGGAATCGAATCCCCGTCGTTGGTTCCTGCCGAGTCCGAGTCTCCTTCAAGAAGCACACAGCGTGCTTACCACTAACTGTCATCGATAGAGACAGGCCTAGCCTACTAGGCCTCCAATAGTTCGCGCCACTCAGCATTGAAGTGGCCGGCATAAACCAAGTCAGCGGAAGTGACTGGGAGGGAGACCTCATCCATGAGTTCAGGGACGTCTTCGCGGACAGCTTAGGCGAGTACAATTACAGCTTAGGCGATTTCGTTCAGTCTAGACCCAAAGATAGCTCCCATCCGACTTAAGCCCCGTCGAGTTCCGTTTGCCTTAAAGTCGAAAATCGACGAACAACTCGACAAGTTGATAGCTCAGGGGGTGTTAGAGCCCATCGATCACTCCCCCTGGGAAACCCCAATCGTAACACCCATTAAGCCAGATGGGTCAAACCGAAGTTGTGGGGACTACCAGGCCACTTTGAACCACGCCCTACAGCAGAACGCATATCCAGTGCTGGTGGTGCAGCATTTCCTCCACTCCCTGGGGGGCGGAAAAGTCTTCGCTAAATTAGACTTAGCTCAGGCATATCAGCAACTACCTGTTGATGAAAAGACGGCACTGGCACAAATGATTGTGATGCATCGAGGTGCCTTTAAATGTACCCGGCTTCAATTCGGAGTTAGTATAGCCCCGGGGATTTTTCAGAGCCTTATGGAGAGGTTATTACAAGGGATTAACGGCGTGTTCCCCTATTTTGACGATGTATTAATTGCAGCCCCTACAAAAAAAATCTTACAGGACCGGTTAAAATTAGTCCTAAAAAAATTCCAAGAAGCCGGTCTTAAAGTAAAGAAAAACAAATGTAAATTGTGTACTGACAGTGTTGAGTTTTTAGGGTACCTAATTGATAGCCAGGGTATTCACCCTACTGAAAGTAAACTAAGGGCAATAAAAAACACTCCCAGGACACGAAACAAGGCCGATCTCCAGGCGTTCCTAGGCCTCATCAATTTTTATAATGTATTTTTACCGCATAAAGCAACGGTCTCTGAACCGTTACACCGGTTGTTAGATAAGAAAGCAAATTGGTTTTGGGGTCACCGAGAAGAACAGGCGTTCCGCAACGTGGAAAAAACTGCTCACTTCTGACTCTGTACTCATGCCGTATAACGAGACTTTACCGTTAAATATAACATGTGATGCTTCGCCTTTCGGAGTGGGTGCCATCTTGAACCATGTACTGCCTAATGGGAACAAAGCCCCTGTTGCATATTTTTCAAAGACACTTTCAAAAACTGAGCGAAATTATGGACAAATCGATAAAGAAGCCCTCGCAATTGTGTCAGCCGTTAAAAGATTCCACGAGTACATGTATGGCCGGGCTTTTACTATCGTGACTGACCACAAACCATTATTGGGGATAATAGCCGGAGATAAGCCGACTCCCTACATATGATCCCCTAGGATGACTCGATGGTCAGAATTCTTAGCTGCTAATAACTGTCGGCTGCAATACCGCCCGGGGAAAGCCATTCCCCATGCCGACGCATTGAGCCGAGCACCGCTTCCAGAGACTCTCGACGATCCTGCACCAACGGTAACCACATTGCAAATTGAGGCACTCAACTCACTGCCATTAACCACCCGAGATATCGCGAGAGAAACCAAACGCGACCCCACCTTAGCGTGAGTCCTAAGCTGGGTACAACGCGGATGGCCATTGGACCAATTATCAGATGACTTTACACTATTCAAGACTCGAAAAACCGAGTTGTTCTCCCAAAAAGGCTGTGTCATCTGGGGCGATAGAGTCATTATCCCAGAACGACTCCAGAAAGCGCTTCTGAGAACCTTGCACAATGGCCACCCCGGCATCGTGCAAATGAAAGCCCTTGCGCGAAGGTACGCATGATGGCCGGGCATTGACAAGCAAATCGAACATTGGGTTAAAGCTTGTCCAAAATGCCAGGAAGTGAGCAACGCCCCACCTAAAGCCATTCCTACTGAATGGGAGACACCACATGGACCCTGGTCCCGAATTCACTTGGACTTCGTGGGGCCGACTAAAGGCCACACCTTTCTACTTACCATCGACGCCTATTCAAATTGGCTCGAGATTCATCGCATGACGACTACAACCTCCGAGGTGGTTATCAAAACCTTGGAAAGACTATTTGCAACCCACGGACTACCAGATGTCCTGGTATCCGATAACGGGCCCCAATTTACAGCACTGTCGTTCGATCAGTACCTCGCTGACCGCAGCATTCGCCATGCGCTCACCTCGCCTGCGCACCCTGCGACCAATGGCAAAGCAGAACGCATGGTACAATTTGTGAAGAAAACCTTACAGAAGGTAGACTACGACAACATTGACGACAAGATCAATCGAATCCTTTTTTTACAACGCATCACACCACATAGTGTCACCAACAAAACTCCCGCCAAACTGCTAATGGGACGAAAACTCCGTTCCCACCTCGACTGGTTACACCCAGCTTACGAACCGGAAAAACCACTAGGATCCAGCGGCTGCTGTCGTGCCTTCCAGGTAGGAGATTTGGTATACGCTAAAAACCTATTGGGCGACCCATTGTGGGTGGAGGCGACAGTAGTTCGTGTAACCGGCCCAAGATCCTACCTTGTACAATGCCTTGACGATAGACTATGAAAAAGCCATATCGATCAATTATGATCGCGGCTTCCGGCGGGCAGTCCTGAACTCCCCTATGACCAGACTGAGGGGGGGGAGGTATAGAAAAAGATGAATTCCAAGAAGAAGAAAATCCGTTCGAAGGGAACAACGGTATAATAGAGACTCAGGAAGTGGAACCAGAGAGGGAAACAGTTGAACCTCAGGGAATTACAGAGAACATGGGCAACGACGGGGAAATGAACTCTGAACCAGAAACAGCCCCACTGCCAAACAACGATCTACCTCAGCGTGATTGCAGCCAAATGACACAGCGAAAATCAAAGAGACTAATAAAACAACCGTCCTACCTAAAGGACTATGTAACTGCCCCCTGCAAACAGAAGCCAGGGGGAAGGGGTGTTGTGAATGTATAAAGTTTTAACAAAGCGTGAGCTTGGAGTAAAGTGCAGGGTTCTGGCCCTGCACTTCTGATTGGTTGTTAAACGGCCGGATCGGATTGGCCCACTCCGGGGAATCCGATTGGCCCTTAACCGAGAGTTCCTATTGGTTATGAGAGCTAGCGCTCCTCGTTGGTTATTGGTTAATAGTTACTGGGGTTTGCCTATATAAGGCGGGTTAAAACTACTATAGAGGCCAGAAGTCACTATGTAAATAAAGAGCTGAAGTTCACCGTTCAGAGGCTTGTCTCCATTCTTTCTCACCCATGCTCCAAACTTAACACCGCCCGCCCCAGGAGTCTCCACACAGCCCGTTTTGGTGCAGGTAAGTGCAGGGTCCACATGGAGGCTCTGGGAGGGTGAAAAACAGGCCAAACTGGAAGTTCCGGAAGTCCAGAAACAAGCCTGTTTCTGGCTTCTGGAGGCCCTCCGGAGCCTGGGGGAGTCCATTTTCACCCTCCCAGAGGCCCAAGGGAAGCCTCTGGACTCTGGAGAAGGCAAAAAAATGGCCGAACCGGAAGTTCTGGAAGTTCAGAAACAGGCCTGTTTCTGGCTCCTAGAGGCCCTCTGGAGCCCACGGGAGGCCATTTTCGCCCTCTCAGAGGCCTGAGGGAAGCCTCCGGACTCTGGGGAACGTGAAAAACAGCTGGATTAGAAGTTCCATAGGTCACACCCACCATGACCATGCTCACCCAGCAACCAGGCAGAGAACTGGTTGATGGGATTTTGGAATCCCACCCCTGGTCATATGCTGACTCTAAACCGCTTAGAGAAAGATGTAAAGCACTATGAAGTGGTATATAATTCTAAGTGCTATTGCTATTTCCTAACCAGACCTCTTGACCGGGTTTTGCAGTTTGGAGTTTTCCAATATACTATTACATTAGAAAGAATCAGAACCCAAATCTCTCTGTTTTTTCAGAGTTGGGTCTGTAGGATCCAGGCTGCAAAAATCTGCACAAGTACCAGATGGCAGGCAGGAATTAGAGACTTTGATAATTGTTGCTCACCATCTTGTGATCATTAATCTGTCTTTAAATAATTAATTGCTGATCATCTGGATTTTTCAGCCTGATGATGCTCTTCACAGCCATAGAACGGATGTGAAATTTTGTGAACTATCATGTTCTGTTGCTCAGTACATTAGTCATTTCTGACTTATTAACATGAATATTTCTCCCATGTTTTATTCTTCCATCTGTTCAATACTAAAAAAAAAAAACCCCACCACAGCCGCATTGATAAGTCCAAATTGCTAGTTTTTATTTCCTTCCTTGGAACTGTGACCATATCCAATTCTTGCATATGTCAGGATCAGGACAAATATTTTTCTCCTTGGAAAAAGGGACAAAACAGTTCTGGGCATGCTGAGAAAGGACTGACAGATTTATCTTTAAATCGTGTTCAGTAGTGACTCATTCGCTCCAAATCAGATTTTACTTTATTTTTTTTTTAAAATAAATAAAGTAAAACCAGGGTAAGGAGAAAAGGATATTTGCTGAAAATTGATGTTCTTCACAAACAATGATCAATAGTTACAAGAAGTTCTCATCTTGCGACCACAATAGAGCCTAACCATTATGGATATAAGTCATAAAGCAGTTCACTGACTAAACTAAAGTGACTGACTAAACTGTATGAATGTTGTAAATCTCTAGGCAAGATGAATGGCATACAAATTGTTATAAATGAATAAGGGACAGTCATGTGACCATGGCATGCTGCAAATGGCTGAAAATACAGGCCAATGCCCAAACGCCCAAAATACAGTCAGGTAACTGGAGGGAAGGCAGATATCTGAACTTCAGAACAGGGTCATAAGTGGGGGATTAGTGCTAAGTATTAACATCCATTGCTAAGCAAATTGAGGACATGGTGCTAGAGGGAACTGCCCTGAGTATATTCATCTTGTAAAGCAGGAAAAAGGTCTCCATTTTAGTGACAGAGCCCATGGTGTGGAAGAAGATTTACAATGTCTCAGAGGAAAAATATAATATATAATGGCCTCAGAAAGATTGCTGACTCACCCATTAGATTCAAGCAATACTTTAACTCTCATAATGCAGTTGGTTGAATTTAATCTTAGTGAGACTTGTAAATAGAGTTCCAATGATTTGAAGACCAAGGTGTATAGCTTAGTGTGAAAAAAATCCATCTATTGAAGCTTATTTGACTGACCAGAGATAACCAAACCATGGTTTAAAGTGTTATATTTATCAACTCTGGGTATATATACAGAGTTGTACTTTGTTTGCCTGTAGTTACTTTAAGTATAGTTTGTTAAGTAAATGAATAATTGGTTGAGTCTCATAACACACTATTGTAGTGAGCTTTGTGTAGCATGCCAAAAATAGTAAGTGGGTGTAAGCAAGAATTAAGCTTAATTTTACATTTAGTTAACATTAAATATAGTTCATATAATTATAGTGATGTGATTAATAATTTTCCTCTTCTGATACATTAAAAATTAAGTTCGGAATTCAACTTGTAAAATTCTTGGTGAACCATTCCTAAGGCTTTGAAGTACAAGTTGAACTAATTCCTTATGTTGGCCAGAGATTATGAACGAGAATGCTCGTTGGGAGAGCCAGTTTGCTGTAGTAGTTAAGGCACCACTAAGAAACAAAAAACTGTCATTTCTAGCTCTGCCATAGGCACAAAGCCAGCTAGGCATGATTTTGGGCCCATCCCTCTTTCTCAGCTTTAGAAAGTGAGCAATGGCAAGCCACCTCTGAAAATCTTGCCAAGAAAAGTAGCCCACACAGAGTTTAAAAAAACAACAACGAACCCCTGACTCAAAGGAATACACATATAAGCTGGGTTTACACAAGTCAAGTCAAAAGCATTAATTTCATACAAGCTGCTCGGTTATCATAAGATTGCTTCTTGTTCAATCCTTGGGATAATTTCCAAGCTCCAGTGTCAACTTCGAAATGGACCAGGCCATCTTTCCATGATGCCATTTCTCAGCTGTTTCCCACAGTATGGGAGTGGGGGAGATGTTTAGACTGTCAGACCAGACAATAACAGCACATTGTCCCATGGGAACCAAGGTCATCTCAACAGGTGCTGGCCAGAGACTGATAGGAGTTACCAGGGAAACACCAAAACACCTAATTGGACAGTGTGACCTGTGACAATAGGAAGATGGAGCCATTTATTCTTTAATGATGTTGAAACCACAGGAAATAGTTCAGTGGTGGGATTCAATTTTTTTTACTACCAGTTCTGTGGGCGTGGCTTGGTGGGTGTGGCTTGGTGGGCACGGCAGAGGAAGGATACTGCAAAATCTCCAGTCAGAGGTGGTATATGCCGATTCTCCAAACTACTCAAAATTTCCGCTACCGGTTCTCCAGAAATGGTCAGAACCTGCTGAATACCATTTCTGGAATAGTTAGAGTTGGCTTTGTTTTCATATGTGCTGATATAATGTACCCAGCAAAATGGTTCTTTGAGAATGTTGCAAATCTCAGAGTGCTGAATTGGTTGGGTTCATTAGCTGAACCTTTACATCCAGTTTAAATCCCTGCTATAGGTTTTAGGTGATAAGCCCTCTGGAAAAGCCAAGGGAAATAATCAAAACCATAAAAAAGTGACAAAAGTTAGAATATTTTGGACATGTGATGTGACACCCAGGAAAAAAAGGCATACTTCACTTAATCCTCCAGGGAAAGATTGAAGGCAAAAGGAGGTCCAGGCAGAAGAAGAACATCATGGCTTCAAAATCTAAGGACTAGTTTGGACAAAACTCAACAGCACTTTTTTGTGCAGCTGTTCAGATCGCTAACATGATCACCAACATCTGATGGTGGATAGGGCACAAGAAGAAAGAAAAGAATTCCTAGTCAACATCACCTTTTCAGCACCAGCACACAACTGAAGGCCAAACATCAGTGTCATGGGAAATTCTCCTACATTTTCTAATTTAAACTATTGTTCATTTTATCACTTCCATCTTGTTCATTGTATTTCCCTCCCCATAAAGCCTGTTTAATACTGCCATTTCATATTTATTCATGTTTAGTAAAAGATGGATCACTGAAGCCACAAAAAATTACTCAGCTGTTATAAATTTAATTTGAACTCATTGACCTGTAAAGAGAGGAGTTTTCCCATCAACGCTGTGGACTCGCTGATGTAAACATCTCCTTTATGGGTTTTCCGCAAGCTGGAGGGGTAAAGTTAGCTGAGAAATAGCAATGGTGACATAATACTTGAGCTCTTGATTAACTTAATCCTGGTTGATTCAATTAACCCAATTTTCAGAGTCCAGGCTACCCACCGAACTATAAACTAACCATTTTGGCAGAGCTGATCCAACACATGGAGCCAAAAACTGTGTTTTAGAATGAGACAATGTAAGACAGAAGCCAGAAAGGTAACATTTCTCATGAATGGAACAAACGTGGCCTGTTTAATTTAATTAAAAATGAGATGGGAGAAAGGAAGGAAGGAAGACACAAAAATAATAATACTATCATTCTTTTTTACCCAATAATTCTCCAGAACACAGCAAAAATATTGAGGTTTTCCAAACATATCCTTCCCTCTCTCTAGAATTTAATTTTGAGGGAACCTGGGAAAGATGCCAAAACTTTCACAATGTTAACAGCAACTTACCTGACCACAATTTTAAGACAGCTATCTTCAAATTCCCAAAATTAAAGTCAGAGGAAACAATAGGAACCATGGTTTACCAAGGACAAAAATCTAAGCATAAAAAAATTAAAAGCCGTATATTATCCTGAGGAAAAACTAAGTGGTCCCTGAAAACTGTTTGGGATTTGGTAGCACATAATCCTAATCAGAGCACATACAAATGACAGCTCACAATCTGCAATACCATGATATATAAAAAAGAAGAAGTTCAGAGCCTAGAAAGTGTGCAGAGAAGAGCAAGAAAGATGATAAAGGGACTGGAGGCTAAATCTTACGATAAAATGTTTGAGGGAATTATGCATGTCTAGCTTGTTGAGGAAAAGCATCAGGAGGGGCTTGATAGCAATCTCTCAGTACTTGAGGGGCTGTCACAGAAAAAAAGGAGATTGATTTATTCCCCTAAACACCAGAAGACAAGAAAAGAAGTAATGGGTGGAAGCTTGTCTAAAAGAGAGATCCAACCTAGAAGTAAAGAGAAATTTTCTGACAGTGAGAACAATTAATCAATAGGATAGCTTGCCTCCTGGAATTGTGTGTGCTCCATTGTTGGAGGTTTTCAAAAAATAGACTGGACAACCATTTAACCGGGATGGTATAACATTTCTTGCCTTGAGCAGGGGGTTGGATGGAAAACCTCCAAGGTCCATTTTAGCCCTATGATTCTATGTTCTATGCATGCATAATGTTCACAGAGAATAATTGTTTTCACACAAAACATTTCATTAAGAAACGAAGGTTTTAATTCATCTGTTCACTTCCTCAACCCCCAGTCATAGTCAAATATTTTTTTAAAAAACTGGTGCAAATTTTGACTTATATCCATGTTACAAGGTGCCTGCAAAGATTGGTTGTCAACAGGAAAAGGACAACTAAACAAAATATTTTTTTTTAAAAAACGCTTTTTAAAAGTCCTTGGTTTCTTTTTTATAGTCCGGTATCAAAATGGAAGGATTCTGCTGCTGACCACTGGATAAGCTTATTCTTTCTGTTCACTTAAATGTTTATTCATTTATTATATTTATTTTATTTGTCAAGCAAGAATTAGGTAACAGGTATAAGTATAAGCATGGTTATGAATACATGAAATTGATATGAATAAAAAAGAAACAATAGGACAGGGACGGTAGGCATGATGGTGCACTTATGCCTTGTTCAACAATGGGAAGCCAACTCCCCATTACTTGAACTGCATAATTCTGCCCTTAAAGTGGGAGGGGGGAAATCAACATAGAGTCAGCACAGATAACCCCATAGTTATTGAAACTTTAGTCTGTTAGGAAAAGAGTTTTGTCCTTCTGTGGTTCCAACTAAAAATCAAGGGACTTGTATTGCTATTTTCATTGACAAATAACGTCACATATTTTCTGACATTGAAAATTGCAGTCCTGCTATTGTTAACCAGGATCAGACCTACAGTGAGGACTTGGATACCTATGGTCCAATAAGGACTCAGTCCAAATCTGAGATAACAGAATAACAGAGTTGGAAGGGATCTTGGGATTCTTCTAGTCCAACCCATCTGCTCAAGTAGGAAACCTTGTTCCATTTTAGGCAAATGGTTGTCTTCTTAAAAACCTCAACTGTTCTAGCACCAGTGGTGGTATTCAAATTTGTTTACTACTGGTTCTGTGGGCATGGCTTGGTGGGAGTGGTATGGCTTGGTGGGCATGGCAGGGGAAGGATACTGTAAAATCCCCATGTCCACCCCACTCCAGGGAAAGGATACTGCAAAATCTCCATTCCTTCCCCACCCACTAACCTGCTATCCAGCCCTGTTCTCCTGTGCAGGGAAACCAAAGAAGACCCAGCCAATCAGCTGAATAGATGGGGGTGGGACCAATCAGAGGCGGTATTTACCAGTTCTCTGAACTACTCAAAATTTCTGCTACCGGTTCTCCAGAACCTGTCAGAAGTGGCTGAATACTAACTCTGCAATGGACTAATCAAGGAGAAATCCAATCTAGAACTAAGGAGAAATGTCCTGTCTTAAATTAGAACAATTAATCAGTGGAATGATTAATTAGAACAAATAATCAGTGGAAGGATTGCCTCCAAAAGTTCTGGGTACTACACAGAGGTGGTATTCAGCAGGTTCTGACCTATTCTGGAGAACCGGTAGCGGAAATTTTGAGTAGTTCAGAGAACCGGCAAATATCACCTCTGACTGGAGATTTTACAGTATCCTTCCTCTGCCAAGCCCACCAAGCCACACCAATAGAACCAGTAGTAAAAAAAAATTGAATCCCACTGCTCAACTCCCAGAATTCCCCAGCCAGCAACTGATTGCAGGATTTCACAGCCAGCATCAGTCCAATGGTGGTGGATATCCAAGCTAATAGACCATGGTCTAATTATTTGGTAGCTGGCATCTTCAGAGATCAGAATGGCCTGCTTTGTCACTGGAAAAGAGGGCTGGTGAAAATTCAGGCCATTGTTAATAAATCTTGGTTTAAAGCAATGTGATTAATCAACACTTGTTTATTGTTCAGGGTTACAGATTAACTCGGATATTTGACTCCACCAGCATAGCTAAAGCATATCTTAATATAAGATTAAATTGCATCTCAACCTTCACTACATTCATGGTTATTTTCTAAATGATTTAATTTTCCATGTGTATTTAATTAAAAATATTAATATCCTTATTCAGGGAAAGCATATGCTAACTTCAGTCTCTACCATTATCATTCACATGTTTTGGTAATAAATTCCATGTCTTAAATTCTTACCTTTTCTTTGCCCTTTATAAGATCATTACTTTTTAAATCCATCTCATTTTTACCTTTTATACTGATTTCCATCATGGATCTCTTTTATGAGTCAACAAAGAAATTGGGGGTGAGTGAGGGGAATGCATTCTATGTCATGAAACATTACTAGAAGCCTAATCGTGAGATGTTTCATTTATCAAAGAAGCCAAACATTAGCTTTAAACCACAGAATAAGTTTCATTGATCCTGCCATGACAAGATATCCGTTCATTAAAAAGGGTTTAGCAAAGTTTTCCATTTGTAAAGACTTCCTGTAAATTAAAGCTCATCTCATGTGTGCTGTAAATATGTCATGTCAAATTGGCTGGCACTTGTAGAAAGCTTCTTAATTCTGCAGAGAACAGTGAGAGCACTCCAGTGAAATGTGTAAAGTGGAGATAAAGTAACACTGTTTCTTGAAGTGTCAGACCAAGAAGAAGAATATAAAGAAGAAGCAGAAGTAGGAGTGCTCATGATTTGATAGAAATGTTGCATTGTCCATAGTGTAAACTGTAGAGTCAACCATACAGAAAGGATGCAAATAAGTAAATGAAAAAAATAGATATAATCTATGGCTGCACATGCTGGTAATACTAAACTTGATTTATTAAATAATGATCTAAATGATCTCTGTGCCTTTATACATAATATATACATGTGTGTTTATGTATGCATATACGTAAACATTTACCTATACAGTATGTGTGTGTATGTATACACATACACACACACACACACAACCATATATAATCATAATCAGTTTAGCCATTGTCTACTTACTGCAGAATGAAGGCCTCTTCTAAATGTTTCTAGCCAATACAGTCCTGAGCTTTCTTTTGCCAATTGGGCCCACAATACTTGATGTCGTTAACCCATCTTATTTATTTATTTATTTGTCAATCGCTTACAAAATAATAGGTATAAAGATACACATGAGTAAGAATACAGAAAATAGGTACGATTAAATGGGGACAATAGAACAGGGATGGTAGGCACAATGGTGCACTTATCCACGCCCCTTACAGATCTCTTAGGAATGGGGTGAGGTCAATAGTGGATAGTTTGAGGAGTGGGGATTAGAGGATGTAACAACAGGGTCAGGTAGTGCATTCCAGGCATTGACCAGTCTGTTGCTGAAGTTGCACTTTCTGCAATCAAGTTTGGAATGGTTAATATTGAATTTGTATCTGTTGTGTGGTCTTGTATTGTTGCTGTTGAAGCTGAAGTAGTCATTGACTGGTAGGACATTGTAGCAGATAATTTTGTGTCCTACACTTAAGTCCAACAGTAGGCGGCTAAGTTCAAGATTGTCCAAGCCCAACATTTCAAGTCTGGTGATATAGAGTATTCTGTTGTGAGCAGAGGAGTATAGTACTCTTCTCATGAAATATTTCTGAACTCACTCAATTGTATTAATGTCTGATATACAGTGCGGATTCCAGACAGATGAGCTGTATTTGAGTATTGGTCTAGCAAAGGTTTTGTATGCCCTAGTTAGCAATTCAATATTTCCAGAGGAGAAGCTTTGTAAGATTAGATTTACAACTCTTAATGCCTTTTTGGCAATGCTGTTACAGTGAGCTCTGGCACTTAGGTTATTAGATATGAGTATTCCTGGGTCCTTGACAGAGTGAGGGTCATCAATGAGGTCATATCCACCTAGTTTGTATTTGGTGTACTGATTTTTTTTTACCAATGTGTAGGACAGAGCATTTTGTTTTAGATCTCTTTCATGGACGCTTTTTCATCAAGTGGGATCCATTCTAGACTGTCTTGATCCACCAAGGTCAAAACCTGAGGACTACCTGTCAACATAATAGGGTTTGGTGGCTTGCCACAGTGATGAACATTTGAAAGACTTTAAATGTTTTTTAGGAGAGTAAAGCAATTTGGATTTAGGTATAAAAAACAAGGACATGAGGTAAACATGGTTGGAACTACCTTATTAAATAATAACCCAAGCCGTGATTGGCTGTTGGTTCTCTACAATCTTTGTAACTTGCAAAGTTGCAACAGCAGCAGCAGCATCCCAAGACTTTAAATTATTAGAAATGTATCAACTAATCTCATGCTATTGTTTTATCTTAATTGTTAGATCAGACAGCCTGTATAAGGGAAAGATTGGTCATCCGGAGGTCCATCAGGTGTTAAAAGGCCTCAATGAATAAAGCATGAATAAAAAATAAAGTAGCCCTTCTCTAGCCATTTAGGGATTGATAGAGTACAACTAGATCTTTAAATTGGGTGTGGAGTGCAACTGATGCAGCACAAGCCACTGACAGCACAACAATAACACAACATTTCTATCAATCCACTCTCCTACATTCTCATTAAGTTCTATCAATGCTGTAGAACAACACAGTGATATTGTCCTTACTCATCAGGTCTGTTTCAACAATAGATTTGCCCTAAAAATTCAATAGCTGTGACCTCAGGATTTAAGTGTGTGCTCTAACTGCATTGATCTCAATGAGCTTTAAGCATGCTTTTCTCTTGTGTTCCTATCATTTGCTTTGTTTATACCTTAATTCAATTAAATGCCATAAAACAGGGGTCTCCAACCTTGGCCCCTGGAAGCCTGGCGGACTTCAACTCCCAGAATTCCACAGCCAGCTTTGCTGGCTGTGGAACTCTGGGAGTTGAAGTCCGCCAGGCTTCCAGGAGCCAAGGTTGGAGACCCCTGCCATAAAAGAAAAGAAATGTCTACATTTATGTGCAAGGTTGTTGACACCGCATTAGTACATACGTATTTCATTTCATAACTTATTTGGCAGATAATCGTTATTACTGAGATTATTAATTTATAGAAAGAGCCTTATTACTATTCTGCACTTTCCGGCGTAGATGAATTTCCTTCTCTTTCTGTTTTTTTTTTTTCAATAGAGCAACAATTTTACATTAAATGGTAAGTGGCTGAAACAAGGCAAGGGAAAAGAGTGAATCAAAACTGAGCTCTTCCAAGAATCACATTTAATGTTTTGAGACACTGATAAATGAAAATAAAGATTGGTTAAGTCAAGTGTTTTGGTCATATGGGAAAAGCTAATACAAAAATAGGTCAACTATCTTGATATATTTGTCTTTCAGACGGGACATAATCTAGCGGGCTTCGGTACAACTTAAATCTGGAAAAAATGTCATTGTTATAAATAACTAAGGGTATAATCAACCTTTTTGTGGCCAATCCATATTTCTCTTCCTTTGCTGGTCTACCTTCTGCTAATATAATCATACATATAATCCAGGATAATAATATTCCTTCCTTCCTTCCTTCCCTCTGTCAGCATAACAACAAATATTATCTTGGATAAGCACAATCAAACTAAATACTTCCATGAAGACATATGAACACTTCAGGAAACAATCTTGCTGTTCTAGTAGACATTAATTATGTTCTGTGTTTAAGAGAAGCCAGTGCTCTTTCCCTTGTTTTCAAAGAACTAGACACATTCACACTTCAAAAACAGGTCAAATGGGAACATCTCCTGAAAAAATCATGTTTCCTCCCTTAACTATCTTGCTGCCTCATCTGTATTCCCAAGGTCTTTACTCTAAACATAGAGAATGGTCCTTAATCTATTTCTCCCTCCACCTCAGTATTTTTTTTACTCCAGTAGACATTGTTGGACCTCAAGGAGAAAAAAGACTTTCCCATCATGAAATGCTCACAAGGTCTTGGGACCATTAGCAGAAAAAGATCTTGCTTTCTTATTGACTTTCTTATTTTGCTACAAGACATTTTGCTTCTTATCCAAGAAGCTTCTTCAGTTCTGACTGAATGGTGGAGAATGGAACAATTTATATTCCTTACAGTCATCTGATCATTAATTCTCTTTCTGGGAGTCGTTGGAGGTTTATCTGTGCCTCAATGACTCTCAGATAAAGGGCTAATGACCAACATGACTGCAAGGAATATAAATTGTTCCATTCTCCACCACTGAAAACGCTTCTTGAATGAGAAGCGAAACATCTTCTAGCAAAACAAGAAAGTCCAGTTACCTTTTGAATGAAAGCATCACGACCTGGATGATTGAGAATCTCCATTGACATCTTGTTTGCTTGGCAAGCTATTCTCTGAGGGGTGGTTAAGCCTGTGAACCCAGATGTTAGTAAGCCATTGCAGGAATCCGCAACCTTTTGGGATTGTTGGGCACGTCTGGAATTCTCAGAGCATGGGAGAGGCATCCTTATGTGGCCACAGACCAGAGCCCACTGATGACGAGTCAAACCTGGAAGTCTGTTTGGCCATGAAGGTGCTCCTTATCATCTCAGCCTTCCTTTGCAAGCTGATCACATTTCCAGCCTTGGGCTGCAGCCATTCAACATTTCTTTTTTCTGTGAAGGTTCAGGAAGCTCCTGCAGGAGCCAGAAGCATTGCTGGAAATATATCTTCTGTTTCGGGCTGGTAATTTGCTTTGCAGACTCTTACCATCCTGTTCTTCATTTTTTTCCCTAAAAGGGAGTCTAACAAAACAACAACAACCCAAAAACAGAAAACTGGTGAAGTCAAGAACCCTGCAAGCATCAAGGGAAATGGAAGTAGGGATTTTGTTTACCATTCCAGGGAACAGGATTTAATGTGCCACGTAATTCCCACCACTTATGGCTCACCAAATTATTCTTAAGGGAACCATGCTTAGTACATACCCTATCTAAACTAGGTTTACACTTTTTATTGTTTGGAAAATTACATTGTTAGTGTCATGCCCCTGTCAGAGTCTGAATCCAAGGAGGAAGATAAACAGCTGACAAGGAGTGGGAGTATGGCTCTGTTGGCTGTAAAGGAGGCTGGGGAAGGGCAAAGTCTGGTTCGGCAGAGCAGGGGAGAGAGATAGAACAAGGGAGAGTGAGTTCAGAGGAAGACCCAGGCCCACCCCTCTTCATCCTAGGGCATGCAGGGAGGAATGGAGAAGAGAGCAAGAGAGAGTGGGTTGCGTGGATTACAAGGAAGGACAGGGCCCCGATTCCCTTCATTAGCCACACCTGGGAATGAAAGTTTAAAAGAACTGAATGCTGAGTGTGACAGCTGCTGCGAGCAAACTTGACTTTATCCTGTGTAGTTTTTGTTTATCTGTGTTCCTGGCGTCTTTCCAACCGTGTGAGTTTTGCCATGCCTTCAAGTCTGGAATTCTTGCTCCTGCCCTGCCAAACTAATTACCTCAGTTTGGCTTCATTGGACTTAAAGTTACAGTTTGTGTTGACCATGTTTTGGACTTGATTCCCTGCAGTTAAAGGCTGTTCCTGGGAGAGTTTTTCTCCAGCCGAAAGGTAACCTGGACATTGGGAGCAAAGTTGGAGCTATTAAAGGGACTCTTATCCATTATCTGACTGTGTTGCCTTTGTACCACACCCCGGGTCATCACAGTTAGAAGAAAATCTGGTTTGTTCCAAGCCAGGATACTGTTTGGTGTTGGTCTGGTATTAATCCTTGTTTATTCTAAGTGTTGACTGCTGGAGAGGAAGTGTGTTGGTCTTTTTTGTTTTCTTTTTAGCTTTTTATCGAAGGACTTCTTAAGAAAGTGTAATTTGCTGGTTTTCCAAAAGGGAGTACTCTAGGGTCAGATATTCCGCTGAGCAGTAGTTTTCCAATTATTTCCTGCTCAATTCATGCAGAAGTGGCAGATACTTTGTTTGTATTACCATATGTGGTGGACATGCCCAAAAGCAAAAAAATATTGGACGAAAATACATTACTTGGTTGGAAAAAAATAGTAAAATAGCATATAGATTTGAAACCAGAAATATTCCTATTGGGCATTCTGTCGTAAAAATATGATAAAAGGAATAAATATTTGATTTACATGTATTAACTGCAGCCAGAATTGTATCTGCACAACAGTGGAAAAGCAAGGAGATCCCAACAGATGAGACTGTAATAAAAAAAAAAAAAATTAGAATATGCAGAATGACAGATTGACGCTTACAATTAAGGGGAAAAAAGAAACTGAATATTTTTTTGTATGGAACTTATTTTATCAATGGTTAGATAATAACAAAGAAGTTAGAAATATGAGAATATAAAAAGGACTAATGTTATACAGGAGATTTTTTAAAGTAGATAAGTAAAATATTATCAGTATTATAGAATCAATATTATCAGGATCAATACTATTGTAAACATTTTGATTATGATTTCTTGAAAATAATTGTACCCAGGCAACACACTATTTGATTGAAATTGATTTTTACATGTTATATAAGTAAAACAAATAAAGCATAAAAAAAGAAGTGGCAGTCTCATGGGAAAAGGGGTCTTTTATTTATTAATGGGTGGAATGTCTGGCATCCTAAGAAGATTGTCTATCTCAGGAGTGTCAAATTGGCAGCTCATAGGCTGGATGTGTCATATGCAGGCCATGCCCATCTCAGCTCCATGAAGGGCAAAAACATCACGATACATCATGTGATGGCAATGTGATACCGCGAGTTTGACCCCTGTGGTCTATCTGAATGGGCTTTGGCCAATTTTAACCTCTTTGTCAAGTTTGTTACCTTTGTGTCAAATGTAAATTGTTCATGGTTTAACTTGAAAATGGCAGGGAGGTTTGAATGAGAGACACAGAGGGAAGACAGAATGGCAGGGAAGGTGTGATTGCCTTCCTACAACACGGATTTATTTCAAATTTAGTTTGAATTCAGGATGCTCGCAGTCGATCCCTGAATCAGAACACAAGCCACTCAGTTCAGTTAGCAAAAATGTAGCTGCATGTTGATTTATTATGCATCAGAGAATTATGAATAACTGCAAAAAATACATGAAAAATACATTATATCTTCATTTACATTTACATTTACCTCACTATCTCGATATCAAAAGGAACAGAATTTTCCACAGCCACTGGAAACAATATGATGGGTAAATTAGGATGAACAGTCCTCATTCCAGCCTTAATATATAATTTGTTTATATATGCAAAAGTAGAAAAGAGGTGAAAAGTCAGGTGCCAGGTGATTCCTTCTCATCTCTGCCCCACAAAGGGAACAGTTTGCTTGTTTGCATCTTAATATGTTGTATTAATCCAGTCACTATGATATTATAGATATTATTATAGTATTGTTTATGATTCCATGCATAAATCCACATAACTGCGGTTTAAGCCATAATCCATACTTTATAGATTTGTCAACTCTGAAGTGAACCTGGCTGGGGCCATTTTGGAGGCTTCAGGGTTGCCACAGAGTGAAGAAGAGATAGGGAGGGAGAACACAGTGAGCTTGGGATTTGTAGCCAAAACAAAATAATTTCCTGTGGGAACCAAGGACATTCCAACAGGTGGCTGGGGAGAGGAGGAGTCGGGTTACCATGCAACCAGCCAGCACCTTGATTGGCCAATGTGACTGATTGTTTGGGGAAAGGCGGAACTTTCAGTTTAATCAGGTGAAAATCTCAGGAACTTTCAGAGTCGGTTTTCACCACCTTGTGCCAATATGATATCTTCAATAAAATTGTTCTTTGAGGAACTTGCCTGCCTCAGAGTTCTGCTTTCTATGGAGTTATTGCTTGGAACCCTGACAAGATGATTCAGATCAGAAGTCTGTTTCTCTCCTACTGTTTAGCCACTTCCCGTATTATTGAAATAGAGCTATAGATACAGATAGTCCTAGACTTACAATCAGTCATTTAGTGTTTGTTCAGAGTTATAACTGCACTGCAAAAAGTAACTCACAATTGGTCCTCGCATTTACAACCACCAAAGTGTCTCCATAGTCATATGATTAGAATGTGGATGATTGGCAACTGGAATATATTCATGATGATTGCAACATTCTGGGCTCATGTGAATGCCATTTGCAACCTTCCCAGCTGGCTTCTGATAAGCAATTGCATGATTCACTTAACAACTGCAGTGATTCACTTTAACAATCAGGGCAAAAAGGTTGTAAAATTGAGCATGGCTCACTTAGCAATTGCCTTCCTTAGCAATGGAAATTCTGGTTCCAAATGTGGTTGTAAATCAAGGGCTACCTCTGAAGAATACTTCAGAGCCCTCCTGCATAATTTATGAGATTTAAGCATGCTTAGTTTAATTGCAATTCAATTTATACAGCTAATGAATAGAACTGTTTATGTCTAATATAATTGTCCTTGCTTTTACTTTTCGGCAATAATGGTTGGAAATGACAAAATGAGTACAAAATCTATCTGCCAACTTGTCTCAAGACAAGTACAAATGGCAACCAGGTTTATCTGCCAAAGGTAATGGGCACAAAGTCCATCTGGCAAGCTAGCCTCAAGAAAAGCTATTTTTCTTGTTAGCAATAAGGAAATTAAGGGCTGGGGGACGTCCCTAATTGGCATATCAATGCATCGGAGGATGTGAAGCCTTCCTAGAGCTGATAAATGGGGTCAATTAGAATGAGTTTTAACTCAATGGAGGTAGAATAATGCTCTTTCCTCAATTCAAAATACATTATGGAGTTCCTCAATTAATAAGTAGCATGTTGCACAGCAGAGCACACCCCAAACTTGTGGACATGAAGGTTTGGCCCTTCTTTGAAAGAAATACTTGGGTGGAGAGAAGAGGGGAAGAGAAGACAGTACTAGAGTCATTAATAAATAGACCCATTTTGAAATCGAAGTCAGTCTAATGACAATCCAAACTGGTTTACAAGATGGTCTTAATATCAAGGACTGGCTCACCAATAATAACAGTGAGAGGGATCTTGGAGTCCTAGTGGACAATCATTTAAATATGAACCAGCAATGTCCGGCGCTGCCAAAAAAGCCAATCCAGTCCTAGGCTACATTAATAGAAGGATAGAATATCACTTCATAATGCCTTGGTAAGAGAACACTTGGAATATTACATACAGTTTTGGTCGCCACAATATAAAAAAGATGTTAAGACTCTAGAAAGAGTGCAGAGAAGAGCAATAAAGATGACTAGAGGAGTGGAGGATAAAACATACAAAGAACAGTTGCAAGAATTGAGTATGTCTAAGTTTACTGAAAAGAAGAACTAACGGTGATATAATAGCAGGGTTCCAATATCTAAGGGGCTGCCATAAAAAATGAGGGAGTCAACCTATTTTCCAATACACCTGAAGGCAGAACAAGAAGCAACAGATTGAAATTAATCAAGGAGAGAAGCAACTTAGAACTAAGGAGAAATTTCGTAATAGTTAGAACAATTAATCAATTAAAAGTTGTGGGTACTCCAACATTGGAGGTTTTTAAGAAGAGATTGGACAACTATTTGTTTAAAATGGTATAGGGTCTCCTGCTTGAGCAGGGAGTTGAACTAAAGGACCTCCTAGGTCCCTTCCAACTCTATTATTCTGTCTTCCACTTGCATAACCTACTAAAGACCAACTGTTCATCTTTGGATTTCAGTCAACCAAGGGTTTATCCAAAGTAGACCTTATACAATCCTTGACGTTACTGTTTCATTTCCTCTGTACCAGTATCCTTAGATGCTGGGCAGAATCTCATAGATGACCCTCACTCTGAGAAGGGCCTAGGAGTACTCATCTGAAACGATCTAAGCCCCAGAGCTCACTGTAACAGCCTTGCCAAAAAGGCATTAAGAGTTGTTAACCTTATTTTGCTAAGCTTCTTCTCCAGCAACATTGAATTGTTAACTAGGGCGTACAAAACCTTTGCCTGACCAATTCTCGAATACAGCTCATCCTACTGGAAACCGTACTGTATATCAGACATTAACACAATTGAGCGGGTTCAGAGATATTTCTCGAGAAAAGTACTCTACTCCTCTACTCATAATATTCATACTCTACTCATAACCCTATGCCTCCAGGCTCGAAATTTTGGACCTGGACAATCTGGAACTGTGCCACCTACGGTCCAATCTAAAAGGACACAAAATTGTCTGTTACAACATTTTACCTGTCAACGATTTCTTCAGCCTTAATCACAACAATACACGGGCAAACAAACCGATACAAACTCAAAGTAAACTGCTCCAGACTCGATTGCAGAAAATACAACCTCAGCAACAGAGTGGTCAACACCTAGAACCAACTCCGTTGTTACAGCCTCAACCCCCCACAGCTTCAACCTCAAACTGCCTACCATGGACTTCACCCCATTCCAAAAAGGTCCTTAAAGGAGGCATATATAAGTGCACCAGCGTGCCTATCATCCATGTCTTACTGTCCCCATTTATCTGTATTTACTCCCTTGTTCTTGTTTATATTCATAGTTATACTTGTTATCTTGTACTTGTTTGACAAATAAATAAATAAAATAATCTCTTTCTCTGATCTTTAGTGCCCAGCTCCACCTCACTTAATTCTGAGTTTCCAATTTCCTATACAATATTTTAATTTTGTCCTCTGAGGATCAGTCCACTGTGGGTGTTAAGTCCTGAGCATGGGCGCAAGGAACGGAGACGAGACATCGAACGGTGACTTAAACTCTTTATTGTAAAATAAGAACAGAGCAAATACTTGGGCGGCAGCAGCTCTTTTAAAACAACCAATGATTTGAGTTTACCGCTTTCACAAGCGTCCAATCAGAGGGGCCTGTTAACAGCCAATCAGACTGGCCAGAAACGACCAATCATGACTCGCTATTCGCGGGCCAATGAGAAGTGCAGGATTACAAGCCTGTTGTAAAGTAAAGCTGTTTAGGGTTGTACCGCTGCATTGGCTTAGTCCATAACACCCCTCCCCCCTAGGTTCCGTCTGAGGGGTGGGGTGACGTATTCTCGTAAATAGGCAGGTCGCTTCACCTGTCTGCTTGACCTGCGCTGTTCCACCGGTTTCTGTCCTGGCTCTGGTTCCGGTGGGCTGCTAGCTGGGTTGGATGGTGAAAACTGTGGCCCTGGGCTGCTTTCCCTGCTTACGCCAGTGCTGTCTTCCGGGTTCCCTGGATCTGTTTCCATCGTCGTGCTGTCACGCGGCGAGGCCACTCCCTGGCTCGGTTATCCTTCTGATGGTGAGTATCCCCTGGTTGGTTGTGTAGACTGTTGGGTTTCGACTGTTATTTCTCCTTCGACCTCCTCAATGTTCCTTCCCCCCCCCCCAACTAGAGATTCCGGGGCTGAGATAGGACTAGGTGCTAATCTGGAATGGAGTTGGTCTATGTGGCGCTTCCACATCTTACCATCTGCAGTTTGTAGGCGATAGGATCGGGGTCCCGTAAGTTGCGATATGGTAGCGGGGACCCACAATGGGTTGCCCGAGAAGTTTTTCGCAAACACGAGGTCACCTTCCTGGAATGCCCGACACTTGCTGCTGGATCCTGGGGGTTGTTCAGACATGTAGTTTGGGTGGAGGCGATCGAGATGCGAGTGAAGTTTCCGGCCCATCAGGAGTTCAGCTGGGGTTCTGTTCGTGGTACTGTTTGGGGTTATGTGCTGGAGGAGAAGCATCCTGTTTATTTTGTCGTCAATGTCGCCGTGGTCCATTTTGTGCAAAGTCTTTTTTACAAATTGAACCATTCGCTCAGCCCTACCATTGGCCGCAGGGTGAGCTGGCGATGTTAAGGCATGGCGGATGCCCCGATCTGCCAGGTACTGTTCGAATGGCAGGGCAGTGAATTGGGGGCCATTATCGGAGACCAGGACATCCGGCAATCCATGGGTAGCGAATAGCTTATTCAGCTTTTTAGTGACCGCCTCTGTGGTGGTGCTTTTCATCTTGTGGACTTCGAGCCAGTTTGAATAGGCATCCACTGTTAGGAGGAAAGTGTGTCCTCTTGTGGGTCCCGCAAAATCGATGTGGATACGGGACCAAGGACCTCGAGGCGTTTCCCACTGAGTTGGGAGAGTTTTTGGAGGAGTAGAGCGAGTCTCCTGGCATTTGCTGCACTTTGCTACCCAGGTCTCTATCTGTTTGTCTAACCCAGGCCACCATGCGTAACTCCTGGCCAATGCCTTCATCCACACGATGCCTGGATGTCCATCGTGCAACATTTTTAATGCCCTATGTTGCAATTTCTCCGGGATTACAACTCTGTCTCCCCACACGATGCAGCCTTTTTGGGAGAATAGCTCTGTTTGTCGATTCCTAAATGGCTTGAACGTGTCATTGGTTGCGCTGACTGGCCAACCCCATTCCACCCAGCTGAAAACAGGGTCCTTTTTTGTTTCAAAGGCGATGTCTCGAGTGGTCAGCGGCGGCGATTTGAGGGTTTTGATTTGCAATATGGCGAAGGTTGGAGCAGGGTCCTCTATGATGTCTGGTAGTGGAGAGCGGCTCAAAGCGTTAGCGTTGGGAATGGTTTTCCCCGGGCGGTGTTGCAATCGGTAATCGTAGGCGGCTAAAAATTCTGACCAACGTGTCATTCTTGGTGATAAGATGTGGGGAGTTGGTTTGTTTCCCACCAAAATACCAAGTAGCAGCTTGTGGTCTGTAATACACATATTCATGGAAACGTTTAATTGCAGATACAATAGCGAGAGCCTCTTTATCAAGTTGACTATAGTTCCTTTCAGTCTTAGACAAAGTTCTCGAAAAGAACGCAATAGGTGCCTCATTCCCATTTGGTAGGACATGGTTTAAAATGGCTCCCACTCCAAATGGTGAGGCATCACAGGTAACTGTCAAGGGTAGAGTCTCATTGTATTGCATTAATACAGCATCGGAGGTTAAGAGGTCTTTTACTTGTTGGAATGCCCTTTCTTCACGCCGTCTCCAGACCCAGGAAGCCTTTTTGTTGAGAAGTCTATGTAGGGGCTCGGCTACAGTCGCCTTCTGGGGCAAGAAGATGTTATAAAAGTTAATGAGTCCCAGGAAGGCTTGGAGATCTGTCTTATTCCTAGGTCTTGGGGCGTTTTTGATTGCGGTTAGTTTTTTTTCGGTGGGGTGGATTCCCTGTCTGTCGAGAAGGTATCCCAGGAACTCCACTCTCTCTGTACAAAGTTGACATTTGTCCCTTTTTACCTTCAGACCAGCGTCTTTAAATTTCTGAAGAACTTTTCTGAGTTGTTGCACTAATAACTCTTTAGTGGAGGCAGCTATTAGGACGTCGTCAAAATAAGGCACGATGCCTTTTATGCCTTGTAATAGTCTCTCCATTAAACTTTGGAAAATGCCAGGTGCCACGCTTACTCCGAATTGGAGTCTATTGCACTTGAAGGCGCCTCTATGTGTAACTATTGTCTGGACTTCTGCAGTTGTCGCATTCTACAGGTAGTTGCTGGTACGCCTGAGCTAAGTCCAATTTTGCAAATATTTTTCCGCCACCCAGGGAATGAAGAAGGTGTTGGACCACCGGTACTGGGTAAGCGCTCTGTTGAAGAGCATGATTTAGGGTGGCCCGGTAATCCCCACAAATTCTTAACGAACCATCTGGCTTCATGGGCGTTACTATTGGAGTTTCCCAACAGGCATGGTCAATTGGTTCCAATATGCCCTGGGCTATCAGTTTATCTAGCTGCTCGTAGATCTTCGGATTGAGGGCAAAAGGCACCCGATGAGGCTTAAGCCGAATGGGAACTAAATCGGGGCTGAGATTAAATGATATAGGGGTCCCCTTGTACTTGCCTAATGTTCCTGTGAACACGTCCTGGAATTCCTGGATGAGGGCCTCTTCCCAGTCATCGCTTCTGGTTTGGTGTATGCCGGCTAGTTCAATCCCGAGTGGGGCGAACCACTGTAACTCTAACAAACTGGGTCAGTCACAATCGACGACAGTCAGGGGAAGTGTCGTGGTGCGGTCCTTGAAGGATACTTGGACGTGGCTCGAACCGACAACTGGAATTCTGTTTCCCTGGTAGTCTTTCAGGATGATTCGTTGAGTGCTGAGGTCCTGGCAGCAGATGGCAGGGATCAGCTGTTTGAGGGTTTTCCAGGATACCATCGATAGGGACGATCCTGAATCGACTTCCATCACGCACGATCGATTCTCAATAGTAACCCTTACGCGGATCTTTCTTGCATCGAACGATGAAGTGTGGCCGATAATAATGGTTTGATGGGCCTCTTCTCGTCTCATTGAAGAGGCAGGTGCTCGATTTCTGTAGTAGTAGTGGTTGTTCCATTGGTGGTTCAGGCGGTTCCAATTCTCAGGAGGTTTGCCTGTCTCCCGGTGGAGGTTGTTCTCCCTTTGGCTGGGACTGGACTCTCGCTTGCTTCTGCAGACCTTTGCGATGTGGCCTCTTTTACCACAGGTACGGCAGAGTGCATCGAGGAATTTGCAATCTGATCGCAGGTGCTTTGCCCCGCAACCAGCACATTGGCGCGGACGTCTCTGGTTCCTTTGCTCTCATTCCGAGCGGAGCCGGTTGACCTCCTCTTCCTCACTGTCTGAGGATGACTCGAGGTCTTTGTGGTGGGTGGTGATAGCGTGCTTCTCAGTGGTGAGTGGGCTATCGTTAGCGAGTTGGCGAAGTGGTGCGTTCGCTCAGCGCATTCAAGTGGCTGACTTCCTGGTTGCTTCTGCGGCAGTAGCGTCGGCGATGACATCTATAAGGCTGATGTCTCCTTTTGCCATAAGTTTACTCTGCACATGCGGTGCATCTAATCCCAGAACTATGCGGTCTCTCAGGGCTTCCTCGAGGTTTGCAAAACCACAAGGGCCTCCTAGGTTCCGGAGGTCAGCTACAAAATCCCCAACGCTCTTGTTCTTCCGTTGGTCCCTCTGGTAGAAGTCATGTCTTCGTATCAGTGTAGGTACTGCGGGTGCGTAATGGGCCCGGAGGATTGGGGCGAGGGTATCCCAATCCATGGTCTTCACTTCCGCCATTTTTGCCAGTGCTTTAGCCATTTTGAAAACGGCGGGGCCGCAATGAGTCAGGAATACTGCTCGTTTCTTGCCAGGCATAGCATCTTTTAAATTGTTGGTCTCTAGGAACATCTGGAAGCGATCTATATACAAATTCCAGTCTTAGGTTGCTGGGTCGAATGGAGCGGGTGGTATGGCGCCGCTGGTCATCTTGCCATTTGTTGCGGGCGCTCTTCAGCCATGTGCTCTGTCTTGTTCGATGCGTACTTAGTCAGCTCTATCATCTCCGCATCCCACCCTCGTCGCCAGTGTTAAGTCCTGAGCATGGGCGCAAGGAACAGAGACGAGACATCGAACGGTGACTTCAACTCTTTATTGTAAAATAAGAACAGAGCAAATACTTGGGCAGCAGCAGCTCTTTTATAGAGCTGGCTGCTGTCAAAACAACCAATGATTTGAGTTTACCGCTTTCACAAGCGTCCAATCAGAGGGGCCCGTTAAGGTCAAGGTCAAGGTCAAGGTTTCTTTATTGTCACTCCAATACATGACAGTCATATCATATATAGGGATGAAATTTCGTTCCCACTCTTCCACAGTACAGTAAAAAGGTAAACAGACAAATACAATAAAACAATGGACAAGTAACACTAGTGCGACAGATTCAAGGGCAATAAAATGCAAGATAAAAAGTTAAAACATTAAAAATGCTGTAAGTGCAAAGTGCAAGGGAAATAGCAGCAATTGAGACACATTGTATGTATGTGTATGTATGTAGTGTTTAGTCCGGGGGCAGCGGAAACAGACTGGGGGGGAGAGCTGGCAGGGAGTTTAACTGCCTGACAGCCTGGTGGACAAAGCTGTCCCTTAGTCTGCTGGTCCTAGCCCGAAGGCTCCTCAGTCTCCTGCCTGATGGCATGAGGCTGAAGTAGCTGTGTGTGGGGTGAGTGGCGTCGCCTGAGATCTGGATGGCTTTGCGGGTCAGTCGTGTATTATAGATGTTGTGGATGGGTGGGAGGGGGGCACCGATGATCTTCTCAGCTGCTCTCACTGTGTGCTGCAAGGTCTTACGGCAGAATGCTGTGCAGCTGCCATACCACACAGTGAGGCAGCTGGTCAGGATGCTCTCAATGGTCCCACGGTAGAAGGAGTGCATGATAGGGGTAGGGGTTCTAGCGTTTCTCAGTCTGCGGAGGAAGTAGAGGCGTTGTTGTGCTTTCTTGTGTAGTGATGTGGTGTTGGTGCTCCAGGTGAGGTCTTCTGTGATGTGCACGCCCAGGAATTTGGTGCTGCTCACTCTCTCCACAGCCGTGCCGTTGATGGACAGTGGGGGGTGCTGGGTGTGTGCTCTCCTAAAGTCGATGATGATCTCCTTGGTTTTGTTGACGTTGAGAGAGAGGTTGTTGTCACCACACCACATGGTCAGCTGGCTCACCTCATCCCTGTAGTTGGACTCGTTGTTGTTGTGGATGAGACCAACAACAGTTGTGTCGTCCGCGAACTTGACAAAGATGTTGGTGCTGCGCTTGGGTGTGCAGTCATGGGTCAGCAGAGTGAAAAGTAGGGGGCTGAGCACACATCCCTGGGGGGCCCCCGTATTCAGAGTGATGGTTCTCGATGTGTTGCCGCCAACCCGGACTGCCTGGGGTCTCCCAGTCAGGAAGTCCAACAGCCAGTTGCACAGTGTGGTGTTCACGCCCAGCCGATCCAGCTTTTGTATAAGCTGCTGGGGGATGATGGTGTTGAACGCTGAGCTAAAGTCTATAAACAGCATTCTGACATGTGAGTCCTTGGTGTCCAGATGGGTGAGAGCTGAGTGGAGGGCGGTGGAGATTGCATCGTCGGTGGACCTGTTGGCCCGGTATGCAAACTGAAAGGGATCCAAGGTGGGAGGAAGGATGGATTTAATGTGCTGCATGACTAACCGTTCGAAACACTTCATGATGATGGAAGTCAGTGCGACGGGGCGGTAGTCATTAAAACAGGAAGGGGAAGCCTTCTTAGGTATTGGAATGATGGTGGTTAGTTTGAAGCATGTGGGGACAGCAGCCTGGCTCAGAGAGGTGTTAAAGATGTCTGTGAAGACATCCGTGAGTTCCACTGCACAGTCCTTTAGTACGCGACCAGGTATGTTGTCCGGCCCCGCAGCCTTGCGGGCACTAATCCTGGAAAAGGATCGTCTCACGCTGGCTGGAGACAGGCGCAGCACATGGTCGTCAGGTGGAGGTGCGGACTTGCGTGCAGGAGTGCTGTTCTGTGCCTCAAAACGACCGAAGAAATCATTCAGGTTGTTCAGCAGAGTGGTGTCACTGTCACAGGTCCGAGGTCGGGGTTTATAGTCCGTGATGGTCTGAAGACCCTGCCACAGGCTCCTGGTGTCACTGCTGTCGCTGAAATGGTGGGCTATCTTCCTGGTGTACTGCCTCTTTGCCTCTTTGATGCCCCGGTCCAAGTTGGCCCTGGCTGTTCTCAGGCCGACATCATCACCTGCTCTAGAAGGCGGCATTCCGGGCCCTCAGTAGCCTGTAGACTTCTCCTGTAAGCCAAGGCTTTTGATTGGCCCGTGCTGTGATGGTCCTTGTTTCCGTGACATCATCAATACATTTAGTGATGTAGGCAGTAACAGTCTCTGTGTATTCCTCAATGTCAGTGTGGCCATTATAGGTGGCTGCCTCTTTGAACATGTCCCAGTCTGTAGTTTCAAAACAGTCCTGGAGCACAGAGGAAGCACCTTCTGGCCACACTCTAATTTGTTTCTGAACCGGTTTATTGACTTTAGTCCTTGGTCTGTATGCCGGCATTAGCATAACTGTAATGTGGTCAGAAGCACCCAAATGGGGGAGAGGGGAGGCTTTGTAGGCTCCTCGCTGAGTAGTGTAAACAAGGTCCAGTATATTGTCTCCCCTTGTAGGAAAGTCAATGTGCTGGTGTAGCTGTGGACACACCGACTTGAGGTTTGCATGGTTGAAATCCCCCGCCACGATGAGAAACCCGTCTGGATGTGCTATCTGTTGTTCACTGATAGCACTGTTCAGCTCCCACAGTGCCCCTTCCCTGTCCTTGTTGTTGGAGGAGGGAGGGATGTAAACAGCGGCTAGCAAGACGGCTGTAAACTCCCTCGGCAGATAGAAGGGCCGACACTTAAGTAGCATAAACTCCACAAGGGCTGAGCAGTGTTTTCGTATCACTACTGTGTCCTGGCACCAGGCGTCTTTGATGTAAACACAGATCCCGCCACCGCGGGTCTTACCTCTCTCAGTAAGAGTCCTATCAGCCCGATAGCATGTTAGCTGCTCAAGCTGAATGGCGGAGTCCGGAACGCCGTCGTAGAGCCATGATTCGGTGAAAACAAAAACACAGCATTCTCTCACGGACTGCTGAGATGATCGCAAGAGCCGTATGTGGTCCCGTTTATTGTCCAGAGAGCGTACGTTGGCGAGAAGGATGGATGGAATAGCTGGCTTGTTAGGGTTAGCCGCTAGCCTCGCTCGGATACCTCCACGCTTGCCTCGCTTCCTCCTTCTCGCGCACCGCCTGCGGCGCGTCCAAACCGGGCGCGTAGTTCCCGTGGGGGTCGGCAGCGTAGCAGGCCGCTGGAGAAGACCGCAGCTCCGCAGCATCTCCACGCACGCCAGATTTAACTCAATAAGTCCCGTTCTACCGACTTCTAAAAGTCTCTCACGGCTGTATGTTTGCCTTGAAGCACATAGACGTGACAAACGCTTATACATACACAACGAAGAACACATAAACACCGCATTATCAGCATGCGTTAACAGCCAATCAGACTGGCCAGAAACGACCAATCACAACTCGCTATTCACGGGCCAATGAGAAGTGCAGGATTACAAGCCTGCTGTAAAGTAAAGCTGTTTAGAGTTGTACCGCTGCATTGGCTTAGTCCATAACAGTGGGACTCCATCCCTCTCCTTGTGTAATGAGAATTAGTAATAACACAGAGAGCTCTTGTAAACATTGCACAAAGAGCAATGCAGACTGGGGTTAATAAGCAAGGTCCCTTCACCCACTGCTGTGAATGGCTGCAGGCAGAGGGTCTTATCAGAGGGGTCATTGAATAAGACCTGATACCGCAAAGGCATTGTATGGATTCCAGGCTACATTTCAGTAGCAAAGCAAATGTTTTCCCCTGTTTTTCACATAGAGGTAATCCAACCAAAAATATCCTGGGGAGAAAGGCTGGGAAAGAGACCCCCAGTTTGAACAGAGCATCAGGCTAGCTGGATCAATGCTTTCAGTGTAAGGCAGACTATCATATATTCTTAATTCACTTTCATCCAAAGATAATTAAGCCCCTGGGCCTTTCATATCTCAGACAAACACCCTCAAGATATGCTTCCTTCTATATTTCTGGGGGGAAAATATTGTGAATGCACACCATTCTTCAGGAAAAGAAACCCATTGGGAGATTATTAATAACTGGCTCTAATGAATACAGTTCACACAATAAACCTGACTATTGTGGGTTTGTTATAAAGTGGGAACAACAGTTCATTCAGACTCCAGGTGCATACATTGAGTATTTTGAAACTGTGTATATGGACATGTTTTCTGCAGAAAGACCAGTGTTTAAAATATAAGTTCCTTTCCTTAAAATGACCTAAATTCATGCCCCTATAACCTTGTTCTGTGTTTTTATTTGCTTTCTGGGGTTGAAAATTAAATGCCTGTTTCCAAACCATCTGCGCTTTATGGCTTAGAATGTCTCAATATGTGCTGCTTAATTTTCTGCCATTTAACCTATGCTTATAGGTCTCTCTTCATTCAGTAAATACGTATATATTAGCATCCATATGTAAACTGGTATTTATACTGAGGGAGGCAATTTGGTGTGATGATTAAAGCATTGGGCTAGAAATCAGTCCATCTGGGTTTCCTTAAGCCAGTTATTTTCTTTCAGCCCTAGGAGGGAGATGACAAGAGCAAATCACATTGGAAAAAACTTGCCAAGAAAACTACAGAGAATAGTCCACACAATCACCTGGAGTCAAGCCTGATTTGAAGGGAGGGAGAGATAAAGAGAGAGGGAGAGGGAGAAAGAAGGAGTAAACTAGAAATATTAAGGAAGAATGAAAGGATCAAGAGAAAGCTCAAGAAAGACATCCTTGTTGACATGATCCTAAAAGAGGTGAGAACTTCAAGGAATAGAGGATAGTTATAAATCAGTTTATTATTCTCCCAGAAATGGGAGAAGAAAGGATAGTTTGGTAGGATAAATGTTAAGGAAAGATCCAGTTTGATTAACTATTTTTTTAGACTAGCACTGACGATGTTACCTAGTTTGGGTAATGAAACATCTGCAAGAAAACAGTCAAGCTCAGAGAGCACCAAGGACCCCTGATTTTTTTTTTTTATCTCCTGCCTCCAATGCAGGGGTGGAATTCTACCGGTTCAGCCTGGTTTGAGCAACCTGGTAGCTCTGAGGATTGGCAAACCAGTTTGCTTTGCTCCGACAATCAGCTGTTGGGCCCACCCAGGCTCTAGGCTGTGTTTTATATCCTGTTTTTCAAGCTGAGCTGATTCATGCGGCACAACGGATTGCCATGTGTCAGCTGTCTAACACACAGGGATTGCTGGAGAAGGTCAGTAGCAAACGCTCTGCATGACAGCAAAGTGCATGTTTGGTGCACACGAACACTCGCTGAACTGGTTGTTACACCGGTTGAATCGCACCCCTGCTCCAATGTCTTTTGCTTGCTATTCTATACTTTTCTGCCCTTTGTGTGGCTTTGCTTACTCAGAAAATAAACAGAGCAATGGGTATATAAGCCTGTCTGATCTAGTGACTGAGGCACCAGGTTAGAAACCAGAAAAGTCGCCTTAGACATGTGTGGGTGACTTTGGATCAGTCTCCCTTTCACAACCCACCATGCAAGATTGTTGTTGTTTTGTGGGAAACATTGGAGGAGGAAGGAGTGTTAGGTATATTCACTGATTTGAGTTATTTATAAAAACAATAACAGTATGATTGAAACAAATATAAAAAAAGTGTGTGTGCACTTGGATAGATACTGCATCATGATATGTACAGGGAACAATCCTAAATAGGTGTAGCTTATATTATAAGTGGTGATAACACAAAGTGATTTGTGCAATATTGGCAAGATATGGGACATTTCTGTCATTCAGCTCCTGAATGAGAGTTTTCCTTATCTGTATATATTTATGCATAATGTATTGAATGGGTTGTAGTTTCCTATACCACAAACCAGATAAAAACCATGCATACAAATACATACTATCAGACCCAGTGCATGAACAACAAACAGCTTCAGTTCTTAATTGCTCACACCATATAGACATAATCTTGCCAGACTAAACCCATACTACTCTCATTCCAATGTCCTAAAGATATGTTCAGTTTTAGCATAGATGTATTAAATTACCTATGTTAAAATTGAACAGCTCTCTCTAAACAGAGGGGGAGAATAGTACTGTTTACAACACCATCCTTTCAGCAGTCCCAAGATGCTTCCAACACTCGTTTGCACACAGATTCAGGTGACTCTGAGGACACTAATTAACCCCCAGATGGTTTCAATAATCCTCAGTGTTGACAGCTGGCTGACTGCACAAAGTATAAATCCTTTCCATTCCGCACCAGTTAGTTAGAACAGAAGAAGCTTCTTGGATGAGAAGTGAAATGTCTTAAAGATAAATCCAGAAAGCCCATCTGTAGTGAAAAAAAGCACCTCTGGGACAACTATGACCTGGGTGATAAAGAATCTCCATAGACATTTTTCTTACTTCAATGGATAAACCCTGGACGATTCTAGGGGGCTATTATCCTAACTCTCTCTGTCTCCTAACCAGTTCTGGGCTGAACTGGTTAGGAGGGAGTGGAACACTTCATTGTTATCCATCATACCACCTCCCGGTCCATCACACACACACAAACTTGACAGATTTATTTAGCCACAGCTGTATTGGCCACATGACTTCCTGCTATTTGAACTCTGGGACTTTGATCTCAATGTTCAGTCCTAACTGATTATAGCTATTGTAGCTGTTGTGACAAGCTTTGGAATTCCAAAGGTGCTTTGCTGCAAGGAATATAAATCCTTCCATTCTCCACCATTCTGGCAGAACTGAAGAAGCTTCTTGGATGAGAAGAGAAACATCTGCAAGGAAAAACAAAGAAAGTCCATTTGCCTTTTGAAAAAGCACCTTTGGGACAACCATGACCGAGATGATTCAGAATATCCAAAGGCACTTAGGAATCTCAGGTGCAGCAAAGGGAAGGGAAGATGAAATGCAACACAAAACAGCACTATCTCCATTGTAATATTTTTCATGAAAGTTTCTTATTTTTTCTAACATTAAAATAAATGAGGTTGGCTGGAGCATTTTAAGCAACTGAACAATTTGGGATCCTAATAAATCTTTTGTGTGTGGCTTTTAACTGAGCAGAATGTTGCAAGATCTTCCCTATTTTGCCCAGTTCAATCATTACAGACTACACAAGCCTGCAATTATTGGCTAGAAATTTCCCTTTTCAAAGTGGTGGGGTAAGGAGGAAAATCAGATATGACAGGGCAGATATCATAAAAGGAAACTGAGATGTGCCATGTGTTCAAGAAAACTTGAGTGAAAGCATAGTAAGGGATACTGCTACCTGGTCAACTCCTTGGGAAGATTAGAAAAGGCTGGATTGCAAACATATTCTGGCTTTTGACTGTCCCATTGACAAATGGACAGTCTATTTGAACGATTCCAGTACAGAGGAATGGTATAAGAGATAGGGAAAGACTTTTTTCCGCAATTAATCCTGATTAGGCCAACTAAACAGGCTCCTTCACTGTAGGAAGAAAGGCATTGACAGAGCAAAGACTGAACATTATTTGGGGAGTAGTTTCTGTACCTGGGTGGAAAAATTAATTATCACAGTGAGGAAAAACGTGTCAATGTATATTACGCACACAAACTGGAACCATGGTCAGAAAACATCAGTAGGTTTTTCTGCCCATCACCAAGAACAACGAGTGGAATGTCCTAAAGATCTGTTATTAATGCTCCTATGTTAGCCTGATTCACAGCATGATAAAGCTGAAATTGGCCAAGGAACTTCATGAGATTTTATGGTGCCCCCAACATTTCTGATTGATATAAAAGGTGCCCAAATAATATTTTTTAGAAATTAAAGCAATATAAATATCCAAATGCCAAATTTCACAGCAAGACTTTGACATACTTGTCTGAAATCTCACAAGACTGGTAAGAAGCTGATAAGACTCGTAAGAGCCTCAGTGGCACGGTGGTTAGAGTGCAGTACTGCAGGCTACTTCTGCTGATTGCCGGCTACCAGCAGTTTGGCAATTCAAATCTCACCAGGCTCAAGGTTGAGTCAGCTTTCCATCCTTCCGTGGTGGGTAAAATGGGGACCCAAATTGTTGGGGGACAAGATGCGGACTCTATAAACAGCTTATTGAGGGTTGTAAAGTACTGTAAAGTGGTATATAAGTGTAAGTGTATTTGCATTTGCTGAAAATGTGCAGGTTTTTGTGAGCTGGCAAGAGTTTCATAAACCCTTTTAAATTTTCTTGGTGCTTCCTGAAAAATACTTGGCAGCTTTCATATTAAACAGCAATCCATGATTAAGAAATCATGGTCATGAGTTTGTTCAGTACAATAAGCCAAAATCAAGCCAAATAGATTGATAATGTGACCTAAAACACAGGTAGAGACTTCTAAGTTAGGAAAGTCATGATATACTAACTTAATAACAATGAGTTACCAAACTCACTGGTGTATAACACATTGTGGGCTGATCTGGACCTGTGTGATAAAGATGTGATCAGCATAGATACTACGATACAGCAGGGTTAAATTTGGGCAGAATCAAAATCAGAAGTGTACCACTTCGATCAGAAAAAATATATGGCATATCAAGGCAGGATGTGCAGTTTCTAAGGAATAAAACAAGTACAGTATTTTCAATCTCTGTCTTAAACCTATGCAATGTGGAAGGTGCCATTTTCCCTTTAACTGGCTGAAATATTGGGCCCCAGGCCTTCGTCATTTTGGACCCATCCACCCAAATGAATTGGGGGCATGTGACACCCCCACTCAACTTATCTTGAGACAGTCCCCTTTAAATCTTCAACCCAAATGCCTAGAAGTATAATTAACCAGGCTTATAGTGAAATAAATTAATACATTCCAAAGCTATAGCAAAAAGTAATTTGTAAGAGAGGAAGACTTTGTATTGTTAAAACTAACTGTGGGGAAAGCCGAATCACATAAAATACCATTAAAGTAATTTATTTCTTAGGAACTCCCAGCACGAGAATAGTATTCACAGCCTTACACAGGTAAATATAGCCTTGAAATTTCAGTTCAGTTTGCTATTATGGTTCACTGACCAATGCAGAAATCTAACAACTCGGCAATAGCATTTTCCAATATCCAAGCTGTAATTTTCTTTATGTATCTTAATATTTATATCTTATCTTGGTATCATATAATCAATCCAAAATAAAAATATAAATCAAACATGTAACCTCCTCTATATTTCTAAAGCAGTGCAACTTTGTTTACTTATGATTATTTTGATCATCATTCACGAGGAATAAACTAATTTATAAATTTTATTTCATGCCACTTCACAACTATATGCAGCAGCTATAATTATTTTCCTATTTTACAATGAATATACAAAAATGAGAACTGGTGGAAATATCCAAGGAAGCTGCTGTAATATTATGCTACTGTTCATGAGATAACAACTACATATCCTGACCTATGTTGGTGACAAGCCTTTTCTTCAAAAAGGAAATTGAAGAGAACTAGATTAAAAAAAAAAAAAGATCATTTCATGGTAAAGAATATGCATGAAGCAAGAGAAAATAACATTTAGCCTTGACCATTCTGGAAACAGAGGTGCCATATTGATTGTGATAGCCCTGATAAATCATGTTCTTTGATCCTCTATACCATCCTCATCTTACAGGATTAAGATTTTTGATCCATTGTCATGGAGATTCTCAGTCATTCAGGTCATGGTGCTTTTTCAAGAGGCAACTTTTTTTAAACATATATTTTTATTTTTTACATATAGATATATTGAATACAGTGTAATTGTCCTGACATTCCAATTAACATAAAACAAAAAGTGGAAACAGAATAACTGATATACTATTTTAAACAGTGCTAGTGTTGTACAATAGTTTCTGACCATCATATTCTAATATGTCAACTTATCTATCAAGCTTCTTCAGAGAATGTGAATGTGATGAGAAGCAAAACATCTTCAAAAGAAAAACGAGAAAGTCCAGTTGCCTCTTGAAAAAGCACCTCAAAGTAAAGCGACATATAGATCTAAAGCCAGAAATATTTTTGTATGGTATTTTACCAGAAAAATATAATAAATGTAATAATTAATGTTACATGTGTTAACAGCAGCCAGAATTGTGTTTGCACAACAATGGAAAAACGAAGAGGTATCTAAATGTAATTTTAAAAAATTAGAATGTACAGAAATGGGTAGATTAACACTTAAAATTAAAGAGAAGGAAGAAACTGAATATTTTTTTAACATGGGATTTGTTTTATCAATGGTTAACTAGCAGAAACAGAAGTTAGAAACTTAAAAGCATAAGAAAAGGATTAATTACATTAAAGCCTTACTAAAATGGATAAGTAAATATTATTATATGATGATTATTGATATTATGAATACTATTGTTAGTATTAATATTACTATGTCTCAAAATCAATTGTACTCAGACAACCCACTGTTTATATAGATATTTAATTTTTATGTTTTACACTTTAAAAAAATAAGATAAAAATGAACCTTCGGAACATTGTTAGTTATCTTCTGCTGATGCTTCCTTCTCTTCTCACCTATCGTCTTAGTTTCCAATGGTCCTCCTCGATAACATTCTTACCTACTATAGGTAGTTGTCAACTTACAATTCATAAACAATTCATTTAACAACCGCTGAAAGTTACAGTACAACAGCACTGAAAGAAAAATTGATTTACAACCAATCCTCACACATGCAATTATTACGGCATCCCATGGTCATGTGATTCAAAATTCGGGTGTTGGCAATCAGTAAGTATTTACAATGGTTGTATATCCACTCAAGATCATGTTATACCAGTTGCAACGTTCCCATACAGCTTACAACAAGCAAAGCCAATGGGGAAAACTGGATTTGACCACATGATTCACTTAAAACCTACAGTGATGTGTTTAACAACGGTGGCAAATATATATATAGATAGTAAAACCAGGTGCAACTGACTTACATTTTGATTAGCAACAGGAATTCTAGTCCCCATTGTGATTGTAAAGTGAGGGCTACCTGAATAACTCATTACTTGTATTCAATTACTTGACTTCTTGTCTTCCACTATATTCCCTTTCATCTTCACCCTCAACAACTCTTCCACAAATCTTGTCCCCTCAGTACAGGTGGTCCTCGGCTTATAACAGTGTCCGGTTCCTGTAACCGTTCGTCATATGTTTTAGGGGACTGGAGACTAAAACATATGAAGAACGGTTATAAGAACTAGGCATGGCTAGTCTAGTGAAAAGAAGACCCAGGGGAGACATGTTAGGAATGTTCCAATATTTGAGGGGCTGCCACAGGGAGGAAGTGGTCAAGCTATTTTCCAAAGCATCTGTAGGCCAGACAAGGAATAAAATGGATGGAAACTGAACAAGGAGAGATTTAACCTGGAAATAAGAAGAAACTGACAGTGACAGTGAGAACAATCAACCAATGGAACAGCTTGCCCTCGGAAATTATGGGAGCACCATTACTGGAGACTTTCAAGAAGACATTGGACTGCCATTTGTCAAAAATGGTGTAGGGTCTTCTGCTTGGGCTGTGGGTTGGACTAGATGACCTACAAGGTCCCTTCCAACTCTGATTATCTGTAAATAATCTGTAAGTTCATTTAGTGACCATTTGAAGTTACAACCAGCACTGAAAACAGTGACTGTTGACCATTTTTCATATTTAGAACCATCAAAGCATGTCCATGGTCACATGATCAAAATTCAGATGCGTGGCAACTGACACATATTTATGACAAGTTGCAGGGTCCCGGGATCTTGTGATCACCTTTTGTGACCTTCTGACAAAGTTAATAGGGAAACCAGATTCACTTAACAGCCATATTACTTACTTAATTCCTGCAGTGATTCACTTAACAATTGTGGCAAGAAAGGTCATACAATGGGGAAATCTCACATAACAAATGTCTCACTTAGCAACAGAGGTTTTGGGCTCAATTGTGGTCATAAGTTGAGGACTACCTGTATCACTGTTCTTTCTGGTTACTGTTTGTAACAATATGTTTGTTGTAGGATGACCTTATCTTCATCTTGGGTAAAGTAGCATTCAAATGAAGTCACTCATGAATTTATGGACAGATGTTGTTTACCAATTCCTTTTTCCAGTGTTTTTTCTCTCAGTTTCTTGATCTCCTTTAGGAATTCTCTGGTGTTAGGATACCATATCTGGGTTGCAAAAAATCAGAGACACCAGTAAATGGCAGCAGAAAGATTTAAAAATGTGTATTTGCTGCAATAGAATAAGAGTTGGAAGGAATCTTGGCGGTTATCTAGTTCAGCCCCTTCCTCCAGCAGGAGAGAGTCTATTCCAAATATTAGCCTCGACCTAGGATCAAACTCACAGCCTACTGATGGTGAGCCAAGAGCTCCACCTCTAGGCCACCACACTGGACATGTTGTAGGTATCTGGATTTTTGCGGTCCAGATATAGTAACTTGGCTGGTGGTTTTCCCTCCGAGTAAACCAATCCAACCCAACTTAGCTTTTCAGAAATCTATTCACTTCCTTATATTCGGCCCAGAGGTTAGTATTTTCCATACTATTAATATGGAGGTTTAACAGATTAACTGAGTTGGAAGGGATCTTGTAGGTCATCTAGTCCAGCTCTCCCCCAGCCCAAGCAGGAGACCCTACACCATTTCCGACAGATGGCAGTCCAATGTCTTCTTGAAGGTCTCAAGTGATGATGCTTCCACAACTTCCAAGGGCAAGCTGTTCCATTGGTTGATTGTTCTCACTGTCAGAAAGTTTATCCTTATTTTTTAGGTTTAATCTTTCCTTGTTCAGTTTCCATCCATTATTCCTTGTCCGGCCTTCGGGTGCCTTGGAAAATAGCTTGACCCCTTCCTCTCTGTGACAGCCCCTCAAAGGTTGTGTAGGCAATAGATAATATGTGTTTTACTCACAGTGTATTCCTGAGGCCTCAGCCAGTAATGAAATTTTTTCCAGTTTAATGGCAAATATTAGACAAGCTGAAAGACCACAGGTGGTATTTAACAGGTTCTGACCAGTTCTGGAGAACCAGTAGCAGAAATTTTGAGTAGTTTGGAGAACCGGCAAATACCACCTCTGACTGGAGATTTTACACTATCCTTCCTCTGCCATAACCACCGAGCCACACCCACAGAACTGGTAGTAAAAAAAATTGAATCCCACCACTGTGAAAGACGTAGTCATCCTCCAATTGTTTCTATCACAGAAAGCTTGCTACCATTTATTTCAAGATATTATTTTCTTCTCAACCTCTAGCATGAACTAAAACTTTATTTTTGGAATAGAGAAAAATATTTTTTAACTGAAACTATTGCAATACAAATGGAGTTGCGAGATTCACCAAGTCCATAAAGTCTTATCAAGTATAAAGCCACAGAACCGTCTCCGTTGGAACTTATTGTAAACATGACAGAGATCTCTAATAATTAGTTATTTTAGGAGCAGAGATGTACCAAATCAGGCTGTGTGCCCATCTACTTGAGTGTTAACTACTCTTACTAGTAGTAACTCTTCAGAGTATGATATAAACGCCCTTCCCATCTCTGATTCTTTGATTTCTTTTAAATGAAGAAATCAAAAACCAACATAGGATCTTCTGGAAAACAACCAGAAGATCTCTGTCTGGAAAAGATGTTGTCCTTGTCCTATTAAATTATTATTAAATCCAGATGATCCTCAAGTTATGACCATAATGGAGCCTACCCATGACTATTGTAAGTCATACCAGATGTAAAACTGGTCAGTCACATTTTATTTTTATTTTTTTCAGTGATTGTTCAACAAACATGGTAATCATTAAGAGAGCTCCATGGTTGCTATGCACAATTTTTTCCCAAAACCAGAAGTGCTGGTTTTCAGCAAAACCGTTCTTCAGCTCAGTCTTTTCCGAATGCCACAGTTGTTAAATGAAGACATATGAGCAAAGGACACCACAAACAGCTGTAAATGTGGCATGTTGCCAAGCACCTGAAGTGCAGTCACATGACTGGGAGGGGGCGACCATTGGAACTTCAGACCTGGATCATAAGTCCCCCTTTTCAATTGGATCACACCTTCAAACAGTCACCAAGCAACTGGTCATAAGACTACCTATTATTACCTCTGTGCCCTGGAAATAGTATAGCAGCAAGCAAGAGAGAAAATATGTAACATATACGAAGAATTATTTTCTGTCGTGTCCTCATCCTTCATTCTTATACTGTTTCTACTTTCATTTTCCTCAGTCCCAGACTGTACTTGGATCCTGGGACCATCCTCTTCTTTGAACAAAGCAAAACTATCAGCTCCATGTCAGCCCAAAATCCCATAGCTGGATTTCAGGCTGACACTCCACTCAAACCAGGAAATCAACTCCACGGGAAAGCTGAAACTAATGTTATTACAGATTGGCTATAATAATGGTATATTGCAAATCTGATTGTATTTTTTAGGGGCTACCACAGAGATCAGGGGACCAAGCTATTTTCCAAGTACCTGTAGGCCAGACAAGGAATAATGGATGGAAACTGAACAAGGAGAGATTGGACTGCCATTTGTCAGAAGTGGTGTAGGGTCTCCCGCTTGGGTGAGGGTTGGACTGGATAGAAGACCTACAGGACAAGTTCCCTTCCAACTCTGTTAAACTGAATCCTGTGAATCAGAAGAGAACCTGCCTGAACTGCTTCTGAACATTACCTCAGTTCTCTGGACTTTAAAAAATAAAAAAAGCTTCAGCTATTTTGCCTGGCAATCGTTCTTGCCTATTTCTATCACGATCATCTCCTGTAATGTCTACAGAAGCCAAGAAAGCAAAGCCAATGTGGAGTGGCAAAGCCTTAGAGCCACTTTCGCATTTATTTTATGGCTTCTCTTCTTCAACGGATGCCTGACAGCTTTCTCCTTGGTTCTAATTAATTAACCAACTTCTGCTAGCTCCATTCATTCTTGAAAAGTTATTTATTTTGTTTTGCAACGTTTATGTGCACAGTACCAATGTTGTATACACAGATTACAATTTAATGAAGTTCTGAATCCCCTCACACAGTAGGCATTTTCTGATCCAGCCAGAAAACAGAGTTTTGTCTATATACTTCTGAGTAATTTTAATCTCATTGTTTTTTTTTTATCCCACTTGATCCCTTTTCATATATACCCCCCTTCTCTCTTTGTCTTTTTCAACATTAGAGTTTACAATGAGTGATACACATAACCTTTTCTTATCTTCCTCCCCACTGTGTGCCAATAGCCTAATCTATCTAATTAAAAACTACTTTACTTCGTCCATAAATAAGGTACATTTCAATATTGGGGACTGCATTTTCTCTCCAGACTAGTCCACAAATAAAAAAAAAATTCCCCTAATTCTCCAGATCAAATGGTTGCTCTTTACAGGCCAAAATCATAAGCCAAAGAACAAATCTTCCACAGGCAAGAAAAACTGAACAGGAAAAAACCAAATAGACAGAATTCTTGTCCATTCTGGCTTGTTGTGATCAACAACTTCAGCTTCAATACTTCAGCTTCAACCATAACAACACAAGAGCACACAATAGATACAAACTCAAGGTTAACCGTACCAAACTTGATTGCAGGGAATACGACTTCAGAAATAGAGTGGTCAGTGTCTGGAATACTCTACCTGACTCTGTGGTTTCTTCCCCAAACCCCAAAAACTTTAACCTTAGACTGTCTACTATTGACCTCACCCCTTTCCTAAGAGGTCTGTATGGGGCGTACATAAGCGCACCAACATGCCTACCATCCCCATCCTATTGTTTCTTTTATTTTTCTTACATGTACCCATTTCATGTATTCATAACTATGTATATACTTATACCTATTATCCTGTAAGAGATTGACAAATCAAAATAAATCAAAATAAATAAATATGTCCTTATCATGGCTTGGTAAACAGAGTTTGTTGAATAAATTATAATTAACTGATCTCAGAGTTCACTTAATGAGAAGGTAAAGAAATGATGACTGCTGGATGCAACACTGGAAATCAATCCCAGTGCAGCTTTTTCTTCTTAGTTTCGGAAAAAAAATGAGCACTGTATTCGCCAACCAGAGCAGGAAACTGAGAAAAGGGCAGGTTTGGGAAAGAAAGGCAACCTTTGAAGCAAACACATAGATCAGTGAAGACTGGGAAATAAGGAAGGAGAGAAAAGAGGATTAGAGAATCAATTGAAATGCTAGCTGGGAATTTGGGGTGTTCCACACATCTAAAAGTTGCCAAGTTTCAAAAATTTAAAAAATGCTAGGTTAGACAAATTCAACCTCTCAGGAACATCACTCAAGCATTCAAGAATGAACAAAGAAGATGGGAGAATTTTGGTGATATGGGCAGAAAAGATATCCTTTAACAAGCTGGTCCAAAGAAGAGTGAATCAAGTTTTTCATCCATCCATCCATCCATCCATCCATTTATCATATTTAGAGACTGCCCATTCTGGGTGGTGTAGAAATAGACCAAAAAACATAAAAGCTCTATGCAAATATTATAATGAAAACAGTTAAAAAACAAGACTAAAATAAATTAAAAGCCAAAATTAAAAGACAGGGGACTGTTCTTGAATATTTAAGGAGGCTAAACCTGTGCATGAAGCCATATTTTTTGATAAGTTCTTCTGCAGACAGTCCAGCTTGCAATGTTTATCATTAATTAACTGTAAAATTTGTTTTTCCATTTATTTGTGTAATTAAGTATTAGAATTTGAGAATGATAGTTGAGTATCATTTTACTTCAAAGATAAGTAAATAAAACAAAAATAGAACTAATAACAATAAACAACTAAAGTCATAAATGAACCAAAATGATCATAGGACAAAAGTAGTCATATCTGCTACCATGCCAAAAGCTCAGAAGCCAATTACTGATACAGGCCCAGTTAGATGGTCTCTAGTATGCCTCGCATCCTCAAGGAAGAGCCAGTACTGAAACTAAAGAGCATACCACTAGAAATGTCTTCCTTCTGAATACCCCATGTGGAATCGTGAATTTAATAAAATTTAATAAAATATTTAATTTAATAAAATATGTGAGTTTATATCGGAATGGAGAATTTTTCTGTGCTAAGTGAATTTAGTTTTTCTAAATGGCTTAGGCACAGATGGGAACTGCGTACCACACTAAGTCAGGATTTATGCATCTATCTATGGCTTACGTAGTCATGATTTACTAATTAATGCACAGTGGCTGTGTTCATACTACCTGTTAAGCCAAGACCAAACTAACCATAGACCTTAAGGCTTCTTTTCTATTTTTCTTTATCACAATGCCTCTTTCTTGAATTTAGTATCAGAGATGTACAAAGTGCATTGACTGAAGCCTAATAACAAACAACTCTCTTTACAGGAGATGAGCCATTCAGAAATGGGATGAGATAGAGATAGATAGATAGATAGATAGATAGATAGATAGATAGATAGATAGATAGATAAAACCGTCTTTATAGCTTACTCAGCCTTAATTTTAAAAGACATAGCTTTACACTAGAAATGTTCAGGATGGCACTGCTCTAGACTGAAATTATTTCTTCTTTTTTAAATGAAAATATTGTTAAGGAGTATTAGGACTGGGTTCGAGTAATTTGCTTGATTTTGTCTTTGCTCATTATCTGAACTGAAGCACATAGATATGGCATGGCTTCTATGTCGTCAGGAGACTGAATTCAGTTATGTTTGTGGATATTTGCAATAAACGCAATTGAACACCATGACTACTCACTGAATTAAGTCTGCACATCCCATGAGACTACTGTATAAAGAAGTACGTCTAATTTTGAATTTCAGTGGTGTTTAAAACCAGCTATTTCAATGTATAAACTGTGGCTTATTGTTCACAAGCATGTCTGCACATAATAGTATAGATTAGTTAGATATAGATTATTAAGCAAATCATGGCTTGATGCAATAGACTCAACCAGCGGGATTTGGTTTCATTTACATAATTCGTATCCAACTGCACAAATTCTGGATTGGGTTAATTTGAAAAAGTTTCACAGTTCAACATTACATTTGGTATATCTTCGAGTCAGTGATTACAGGTAGTCCTCAACTTACAACCACAATTGAGCCTGAAATTTATGTTGCCAAGTGAGAAATTTGTTCGGTGAATTTTGTCCCGTTTTATGACTTTTCTTGCCACTTTGATTCAGTGAATCACTGCAGTTGTTAAATGGATAAAATGGTTGTTAAGTGAATCTGGCTTCCCCATTGACTTTGTTTATCAGAAGGCCGCAAAAGAGGATCATATTAGCCGGGACACTGCAACTGTTATAAATATGAGTCAGTTGCCAAGTATCCAGATGTAAATTGTCGTGTCCGCGAAATGACGCCAGGAGTCGGTGATTTCATGCAATGCTCTTTATTTGGAAAACTGGAACCGAACCGGCAAAAGGAAAAAAGCCCGCGGCTTTTATTCCTTTCGCCGCGGCGGCCGCGGCCAATGGCAGCGCTTCGAATCTCCCGCGCTCTGAACGAGCCAATCGCAGGAGATTCTTAACGAGCCAATCGGCGCGGCTCGCCTAACCAATTAGAAAGCCCCGCGCTTTGGCCAATCAAAACGCGGGGATTTCGAGTATGTAAATGAGGACAGAACATAAATCACATGACCATGGGGATGCTGCAATGGCCATAAGCATGAAAATAAAATAGAATAGAATAACAGAGTTGGAAAGGATCTTAGAGGTCTTCTAGTCCAACCCCCTGCTTAGGCAGGAAATCCTACACCACTTCAGACAATTGGTTATCCAATCTCTTCTCTAAAACTTCTAGTGTGGAGCATTTACAACTTCTGGAGGTCAGAATGGTCATAAGTCACTTTTTTCAGTGCTGTTGTAACTTTGAACGGTCACTAAGTGAACTGTTGTAAGTCGAGGACTATCTGTATTGAGGTTGCTGAGATTTGTGGCAGCTGCCTGGACCAATCCCTGAAATTTTCTTGGAACAATTTGGGAAATAGTTTGCTTTTGCCTGCTTACCAGGGCAAGAGAACGGGGACTGGCCCAAGGTCACCCAGTGGCTTTGTGTTGCAGGCGGGGCTAGACCTCATGGTCTCCCAGTTTCTAGTCTGGTGGCTTCCCCACAACATCAGATTGGTTCTTTTCTCAGAACACCTAACCAGAAATACATTTGGGGTTCATTTCGAGTACAGTATTTTCAGGACTGAAATCTAAGCCTGTACAGTATTTTCAGGACTGAAATCTAAGCCTGTGCAGCATTATTGTTGCATTCCAGTTTTACAACAAGTCTGTCAAGTATAAGCATGCCGAGATGCAAAATTAACCCTATGGGCTCCTGCATAATGCATTGGCTGTCTTGTGATTCACTTTAATATTTATTCCATTATATAGAATTGTCTTTACCGCTGTTCATCTGACCATCATTATTCCAGTTTTCATTTCGGATGATGCCCTGTCATTTCTCTTCTCCACCCTACTTTTTCTGTAAACAGTCCTTGATAGCTTTGGCAACAATACAGCTGGCTCTGGAGCAATAATTCTCATTATACTTACGAACTCTCAGGCTCTATTTCAGCTTGTCTAGCCATACGTGGAAAAAAAAGGTGATGACTTGATTGCAATAATCCTGGATTCAAGTCGAGACACTGTTGAAAGCAGAACCAGGCCCACTGTTAAGCGGAAAAAGACAATTCATGCAGGCAGCAATTTTGGAAAGAGGCAGTACAAAGTCCCTTGCTGGTTTGATCCCAGGTGATGATTCAGGTATGTTAAGCCTGGTTTCCCCAATCAGGGTTAGGGAGACAAGCTAAACAGAATGTGCAGCGTTAGTCAGATAGGCACACAGATAAATGAGTGAGCTAAGCTTGTATGTTTATTAACATACAGTAAAAATAACAGATACGCTTCTGCTATCAAAAATATAGTTTATTCCATTATGAGTTCATAGCATAGTCAAAATAACAGTCCAATAGTCATGTATCATTTAGTCAGTCCATTCAGGGATGTTCAGTTAGCAAAGTCCGTGTTGAATATCCTTTGTCAGTTCACTTACAGATCAGTCCTTTGTTTTCTCTCCCGTTCGAGCAATGCAGTCTTGATTCCAAGCAGTAATCAGGGATCATCAAAGCCAGAGAGAGAGCAAGCTGTCCTCTTGCTTCTTTTAAAGTGCTTTCACAACCACTCCCTTAATTACTTTCCTATATTTAAAGCTGCAGACACTTTAACTAACAAACTATGATTATTTAGTTATTATTTTACCTAAACCAGTTAGGGTAAACAATGTTATCCCTAACATTCTCCCCTTTTAGGTTAAATAATAATATAACTATTTACATCTTTAAATCATATTTGTTACAATTTTCTTTAAACTTAATTACTCCTTGAGCTTTTGTAAATTGGTCTGCAATGTTTTCTTCCATCATGCAGTATTCCAATTTAATTAGCCCATTCTTTACAGATTCTCTAACATTTAAGTATCTTAAATCAGTATGCTTTGATCTAGTTTTTACAGCAATACTAGTAGCTAACTGTATAGCTGCTTGGTTATCCTCGTACACAATAATGGAATCTTTAACAGTTATACCCATGTCTAATAATAACTGTTTGTACAAAATCAAGTCAGTGCATAATAATGACAGACATGAAAATTCTGCTTCCATCGTGGATAAGCTAATATGCTGTTGTCTGATTGACCTCCATCCTATTAATGTCTTACCAAATAATATAGCCATCCCAGATGTTGATTTTCTTATTTTTATGTCAGTTGCAAAACTTGCATCTGCATAGGCACTAAGACTCAAATCACCCTTTGGTTCTATATACAATGCATGGTTCATTGTTCCTTTAAGATATCTTAAAATTCTCTTTAATGATTGCCAATGACATTGATGTGGATCTGAATTAAAACGTGCCAGCTGATTTACACTATAAGCTATATCTGGCCTTGACCAATTGCTTATATATAATAAGCTACCAATCAAAGATTGATATATAGACTTATCAAATTTGGGACTTTGATCATCAGTTTGGCAAACTTCCTGACTCATTGGAGTCTTTGCTGGTTTACAAAGTTCCATTTTAAACGTTTTAATTAATTGGCAAATTTTATCTTCTTGAGATATCTTAAATCCATTTTTTGTTTTGTTAATTGTCAATCCTAGATACTTTTTAATTTCACCTAAATGCTTTAATTTTATCTTTTTGGCTAATAATGATATAATCTCATTAGCTTCATTATTAGTCTTAGTTATCAAAGCAATATCATCTGTAAATAATAACAATAATGACACCGTTCCATTATTTTCTCTTTTAAACACACATGGATCTGCTAAACCAGATTTAAAACCTATATTGTTTAACTCTTTCACAATATATTGGTTCCACTCAAACCCAGATTGTTTCAACCCATAAAGACTCTTTTTGAGTTTCCAACAATCATTACTATTTACTTTATTGTCTTTTATACCTGCTGGTTTTCTTAAATATATAGTGTGCTGCAATGGTGCATGCAGATAAGCAGTTTCTACATCTAAATGGTTAATGACATAGTTTTTCTTAGCTGCCCACACTAATGCTGCTCTTAAAGATGTTGCTTTAAGACTTGGTGCAAAAACTTCATCGTAATCAGATGCAGTTTGATTAAATCCTTGAGCTACTAACCTAGCCTTATGGGTAACAGTCCCATCATTGCCAGTTTTTACTTTAAATATCCATTTGCACCCAATGGATTTTTCTCCTGGAGGTAATTTAGCATCTTCATAAACTTTCATTACCTTTAATGAATTTAGTTCCTTTTCCATTGCCTTTTGCCAATTCTCCTGATCCTTAGCAGGATACATCCTAAATTCATCTACACTAGTTGGAACTTTAGTTACTTAGCAAACTATACTTGCTTGATACCTATCAGGTGGTCTAGTTACACGTGTAGTACGTCTAGGTATTACAGGACTTACAGGTGGACTTTCATTTATTAACTCTTCTTGATTATCTAACTCTTCCTGATCAACTGTTTCCTCTTGTTCTGGTCCTATTTGTTCTTCATGGACTTCTTCTTTAATTGGACTCTTCTTATAACTAGTCTGATCTTTCTGCCTTTTGTAGGGTTCAATAATTACTTCATTATTTAAATCTTGCTCTAATCTATTCCATCCTACACGTTCTAGGAATTTTGCACGAGCACTGGTGTAAACTCTAGATGTACCTGGTTCCCAGAATCTATAAGATCTATGATTAGATGTATATCCTACAAAATATAATCTTTTAGCTCTATGCTGTTCTTTGTGTCTGAGTTGTGAAGGGATATGCACCCATGCTGGTGCTCCAAATGTGTGCATGTAACTTAAATCAGGTTTTGTACCATGCCACAGTGTGAATGGTAATTCACCTGTTGTTGAATTAACAACATTATTTAATATATGATTACCACACATTATTGCTTCTCCCCATAAATTGTCAGGTAATTCTGAATCAGACATCATAGTTCGTGTCATTGATTGTAATGTTTGGCCTCTTCTCTCTATAAAGGCATTATGTTGTGGCCTATATGGTGCAGACATTTTATGTTGAATACCTAACATTCTTAGTCTGTTCTGGAATTTATTATTTGTAAATTCTGTACCATTATCTGTTATAAGAGTTACTAATTTCTTTTTAGTTTTCCTTTCAGCAAATTTTATCCAATTAAAGAGATTTTGATACGTTTCATTTTTGCTCTTCATTAAATAGCAAAACCCATATCTAGAATAGTGGTCCATTATACTTAATATGTATCGAGCTCCTCCTACACTTGGTTTTTTCGGACCTATTAAATCTGCAAATACTACCTCTAAAGGTTCTTTGGTAGTAAATCCATCAACTCTATTAGCCGGTGTGACCCTGCTCTTGCTTTGATTACAGGCATTACATTGCAAATCCTTATTACAAGGTTTCAAACTTATTCCCTTAGATAATTCAACAGTTCTCTTAAGCATTTTAAAATTTAAATGCCCTAGCCTTCGATGTAACAAGTGAATACATTCATCATGAGGTTTCTTATTTTCATAAATCATGTTAGCCACCTTTAAACCATTATCATTTAACACATATAATTCACCTCTTAAAGATGCAGTAATTCTCTTATCTTCTTTTTCAATTATGCAGTTATCTCCCCTAAATGTAACTACATATCCTAGTTTAACCAAAATTCTAACTGAAATTAAATTAAACTTAAGTTGTGGTACATATAACATTTTTACATTCTCTTTTATAAAAGAACAATATGCTATACCTTGACCTTTAGCTTTCAGTTTCCAGCCATTGGCTAACGATATCTGCTGTGTACTCTTGGATATTTTAATAAAATTTTTGTTATCATTTGTTATACAGTGGGATGCTCCACTGTCAACCACCCATAAATTATTTTTTACAGCTCCGTTAGTATACATGGCTAACTCAAAATTTTTCTTTTTCTTTTGATGACTTTTAGTATTCTGGCCAGCGTTCTGGCGCTTTGCCTTTTTACAAAATCTTGCCAAATGTCCTCTTCCTCCACAATTAAAGCACTTTTTAATTGCGTATGCAGTAGGAGATTCATTGTCTTCTTTTTGAGGTTGCTGCCTCCTTAACTCCTCTCTTTCAAGCCTTCTTCTGGCCTCTTCAATCAATCTGCCAGTTATATCAGTTAAAGTTAAGCTTTCCTTTGGCAAAATTTCAAGGGAAGTTACGTAGTTGTCATAACTTTCATCAAGGGAAGATAGAATTATGTAGACTTGGTGTAGTTCAGAGAAAATAAGCTCTTTCTCGTGCAGTTCTTGAAAAATGCTTTGCATAGTTTTCAAATGACTCAGCATATCACCATTCGTCTGGAGATGCGTACTGAAAAGCTTCCGTGTTAGATTTTTGTGAGCACCAACATTATCTCGAACATAAATCCTCTTCAGCTTCTGCCAACACCCAACAGCCGTTTTCTCTCCGTGGATATAAACAAGTTGCTGATCAGTTAAGGTTAACCCAATTATGCAAATAGCGTGTTCATTTTTATGCATAAATTCTTCTATCTTTAATCTATCTTCATCATCCTCTGTATCCCATTCTTCTACATTTGGTGGATTTTCAATTATGTTCCACAAACCTTCTCTTCGTAGAAGTAGACTACATTTCATAGACCAAGATACATAGTTTGTTCCATCCAACTTGGATATAAGGGACAAACTTTGTAGATTGACTTGTGCCATGTTTTCTTTGTATGAATATAAAACTATAATTAATAAAACACAGCTGTCTGTTTACTATAATGTATAACAACACAAACTCTCACTTTTACATAAATCTGTTTTATCCTAATTAAACTGACTTTGCAGCCTCTGGGCCCATAACCAGTGTTAAGCCTGGTTTCCCTAACCAGGGTTAGGGAGACAAGCTAAACAGAATGTGCAGCGTTAGTCAGATAGGCACACAGATAAATGAGTGAGCTAAGCTTGTATGTTTATTAACATCCAGTAAAAATAACAGATACGCTTGTGCTATCAAAAATATAGTTTATTCCATTATGAGTTTAGCATAGTCAAAATAACAGTCCAATAGTCATGTATCATTTAGTCAGTCCATTCAGGGATATTCAGTTAGCAAAGTCCGTGTTGAATATCCTTTGTCAGTTCACTTACAAATCAGTCCTTTGTTTTCTCTCCCGTTCGAGCAATGCAGTCTTGATTCCAAGCAGTAATCAGGGATCATCAAAGCCAGAGAGAGAGCAAGCTGTCCTCTTGCTTCTTTTAAAGTGCTTTCACAACCACTCCCTTAATTACTTTCCTATATTTAAAGCTGCAGACACTTTAACTAACAAACTATGATTACTTAGTTATTATTTTACCTAAACCAGTTAGGGTAAACAATGTTATCCCTAACAACCTACCTTGGCAGTCTGCCACCCATCGGATTTTGGTCATCTTCTCTGAAGGAATATCAAAAGTGGTTTTCATTTTGAAAAGGCAACTGGACTGATTTTTTGAGGGAAAAACAAGACGTTTCACTTCTTATCCTGGAAGCTTCATCAGTTGTATTGTTTATTAAGCTAATAATACGTTGTATTGTCATTGATATAACTATGACCTGGATAATTCGGAATCTTCATCGAAATTTATTTGAAGAAGGATACACAGACAGGAGCAACAACATTCAAGGAAGTGTAGAAAATTAGCATCCACCCCTCTCCTAGAAGAATGAAATATTTTAGGAAATATTAAAAAGGCAAAATATTATATTTCCCTGGATAAGAAATGAAGAAATATGGGGGGGTTTTTTAGAGGCAGGAAGCATACTCACTCTTAATAGCCCCCACCTTTCTTAATAGCCCAGAGCAGATATCAGCACTTATGAGATAAAGAGATAGATGAGCAAATTCCCTGAAACAAGGTCTGAACAAAGGTAGGGTTAGCTCTCAGCCGCAATATCAATTGCCCAACAAGCCCCTTCATTACATCACTCTCCAAACTTCAACCAAACTTAGCTCAGACAACCTACAGAGATACTATGGGAGTCTGATAACAGCCAATAGAATACATGTTCTTGCACAGGAATAGGAAGCTCAAGTTCAAAACCCAATAGAACATATAAAAACCTCTCACTCTCAACTGCATGTGATCAGCTGCCCAGAATCACACGTGTTGGGTGTTTCTGCTTCATAAATAAATGGACCCTCTTTCCAATTAGCCTCCAACCTCCATTTTGTTTCCAGTGCCTTTCTCCCAGCTTGGAACTGGACCTGGATATTTCTTCCAACAGAAGAAAAGCAGTCAGGAACCGCTGTATTGACCTCTGTCAATGCAGATATTCATCAACCTACAAACATTTGTTTTGTGACCATTCAAAGTTTCAAGAGCACTGGAAAAAAAAGTGACTTATGATCAGTTCCTACACTTAAACAATCATCACAGAATCTCCATAGTCTCATCAAAAGCCAGCTGTTTGGCTGTAATTGATGTGGAAAAGAATGAAATTCTGACTTTGGGTTTTACAGATTAGACTAATAGATTTTTATAGAAGTGACTTGTTCACACTATTATAGAAAAGCAAAAAGTTGTGATCAATGCCTTACATAACAGAGAGAGTCAGAAATCAATGCTTCTTTTTCTTTTCATCTTTCCTCACTTCTCTTCCCCCTCCCCGCTTCCTGCTCTTCTATTTACTTTTGTATTTTATAATACTCTATAACTCTATAAAAAAATCTTTTAAGAAAAAAATCCAGCTGCTTGGCAATCTACATGTATTTATTGTAGTTACACTCCCTGAGATCATGTGATCGCCATCTGTGACCTTCCCAATTGGCTTCTGACAAGCAAAGTCAGTGGAGAAAACTGGATTCACTTAATGACCACATTGCGAAGAGATTCACTCAACAATGTTGCAGGAAAGGTCATAAAATTAGGCACAACCTACTTACCAATCGCCTTGCTTAGCAATGGAAATTCTTGTCCCGATAGTCATCGTAAGTCGTGGACTATCTGTCCTTAATAATAACTTCAGAGTCCTCTGTATCCAACAGCTTTACTGAAAGCCTTCATGTTTGCCTTCCTATTAAAGAATCATACCGTTAGATATGGATATAGACAATCAATAGGTCAGCTGGAATTAGCTTGGTGGTTTTTCAGCCAGTCTTTGATATCACTCCATTAAAGTGATAGCATCAGCTTCTGAGGATTCAGGGGTTTATGACATAGCAAAAAGATGAACAAGCCTGATATACTATCATCCTCAAACGTGGGCAAAGATAAGCCCTGATCCTTTAAACAATGACTGTTCCTCAAGAGTTTAACCTTCCTTCCTTCAGGTGAACTAGGTAGCCAGTCCAGTTAACACATGCTGAACAAAACATGTTAATAAAATTTCATTTTTAGTCGCTATATACATTTCCTTAGTTAAAAACAACAACAATCCTCACTCTCGTTCTCACCTCTATTTTCTCCTCTCTTACCTTGATGTCTTTTTAAATTTAAATAATATGGAACAGTGTTTAGGATTGTCCCTTCTTTGGTTTGACAGCTGCTGAGAGAGATTTCCAGCAACCAATTCAGAATAGCCCTTGCCTTTTTACATGGATGTGAATCTTCATCAGTCAATCAGGAACTCCCCCTGGTGGCTGGATCTGTCATCTCCGGTTCTCCTACCAAAATAGATGAAAACTTCTGGAAAGTCAGGTGAGGTCCAGTCAGAGCACTGAGCAAAAATCCCAGGAATTAAGAAAGAATCAGTGCTCTCTGCTTAGGCTACCTGCCAGCTGAAAGGAACATGCCACATTTTGTGTGTTTAAAGACTAACCTTTCACCACAACTTGCCTCCAGAAACAGCTACGACATCTCAATATTTCATTTCTGTGGATTAATCTTTTATGGCATCGAATCCTCCTTTTCTTTTTGCCAATTCTCCTTAATTTGGAAGTTGGCCTCTTTGATGGATGAGGACACTTTTTTTTTTTTTTACATCTATTACCCTGCTGAGTTTTTCTTTAAAAAAAAAAAAACCCTGCATCTTTTCTATGGAAAAAAAAAAAATGCACAATTGCATTTTTAAAACGCCCTTTAAATAAAGTGCTTTCTTCAGTAAAATGATAGAATCTCTCTCTGAGGATTTGGGACTTGGAGAGTTAAGATGAGTAGTGAAGGCATCAGGCAAGGAACCAGGAAACAGTGAGTTCTAGTCCTACTTTAGGCATGAATGAGGGGTGGGTGACCTTGAAATAGTTACTGTCTCTCAACCCAACCCACCTCACAGGGTTGTTCTCAGGGGTAGGCTGCTGGGGGTTCTTTTGCAAACTTGCAGAGCCCGAGGCTGGAGCACCAAGAGTAGCAGCAGCAGAGATGCTTGCTCGGCTCTTCTCACGCCCACCCAGCCTCTCGGGATTAAACTCAGTGTGCGGCACTCCCAGGTACCTCAAAATCTTTTTTTTCCTTTTGTTACGGGGATGGGGGGAAAGCGGGAGCGACTCAGACGCTGTTGTTGGAGATGGCGCTGGTGCGCGGGGCGGGGGGGGGAGAAATTAATTCACCCCTGAAAAGACATCCTAGCCATTTTTTCGGGGCTCAAAAAAAATAAGGCCTGGCCTTATTTTGTGAGAAACATGGTAGATAGATAGATAGATAGATAGATAGATAGATAGATAGATAGATAGATAGATAGATAGATAGATAGATAGGTATAGATGATAAATCTTCAACATCTTGGAGTTGAAAGAATGTAATGATGTCTTGATGTCATTTCTATAGGGATCAAGGCTGAAACAATCCTGCATTTCAGAGAAAAGAATTGAAATAATCACATCAAATAAATATATTAAGCTCCCAGGTACACAATTCACCTCTTCTGAATGAATTTTCAGTCAAATTATTTTTTTTAAAAAAAAACTCAGAATACTGTAGTAAAAATCAAATTACAATTTTGGCCAAACTGGAAGTGATAAATATAGATCTGGGAGAGTTTATTCAGCCATGCCATAAGCTGTGGTTTGGGGAATTACAATACATTAAACCAAAAACTGTACCATGACAATGTGGCATGACTCACATTGATATTTATTCTTTCTTTTTTATTATTATTATTATTATTATTATTTTTACAAATAACTCAAAGCAACAAACATATATCCAACACACTTTCCTTCTATTTTCCCCAAAACAGCAACTGTGAGGTAGGTTTAGGCTGAGAGAGAACGATTGAAGAAAAGTAACCCAGCTGGATTTCATGGCTAAGTTGGGACCTGAACTCATGGCTTCCCACTTTCTAGCCATTAAATCAAATTGGCTCTCAATTTGTGAATTCAAACAGTGTTTCTCTACATCTAGGCTATCTACCGGTGACATATTCCATTTTGGGAGACATACTTCCTTCCACCTTTCTTCAGCTTCTGGAAAGGCCTCCAGTAGACCTTCACAAAGGCAGGCCAGGCAATTTTAAACAATAAATAAATCTCTAGAAAGCCCATTACTATGAAGGGAAATGGAGAGACAGTGTTAGTGAATGTATGGTAGCTTCTTTTCCTATCAACTCTCTTTCATGTGGCCAAGCCTTCCTTTCCTTAATGTCCTTCATTTTATTCATTTTATAATTTAATGTAGCAATGGTTGAGAATATCCCATTCTGCGTTGTTTCTCTGAATGTTTCTGTGTAATATGTGTCCCAGGGATGGAATTATTTCATTTTAAGAAGATTTAGCAAGCTAATACAGCACATGCCAGCAGCAACAAAAATGGCCTAATGGTGCTAACTTGGAGAAATCCACTTTTATATTACACCACTGAGATTAATGCCTAAGAATCTAGCTATGCACTGCAATTTAAAAATAAGCATCGGAATGGGCCTAGAGACACCTACGAGTAATTACTGTGTGATGCTATATGCTATCTTTTTGGATCCATAGGCCAAGTTTAAAATAGGAGAGCAATTTATGGGCTCTTTCACAAAATGGTAGACATGGTGAGTGTGGCCAATCATAAAATACTGGGTTGAAGTCACCTTGTTTTCTATTTTTACAAATGCCTTCAGAATCTATTTGGGGATCAAATCATTGTGGACAATACTGGTTATGTTTTGTTGGAAGAATTATCCTTCTGGGTTCAGTTCCAAGTGGGGAAAAAGACACTGGATTCATGGAAGTTGTTTGGAAAGAAGGTTTAATGGAAAACAAGATCAAATGCCTTGGAACTCTTGGGTGAAGAAAAGGGAAGAGATGCTAAGAGTCCCTGGGTTTTATGCCCTCTGTTGGGATTTGAATTTGAGCTTGTATTCTGATTGATTGTCAGACTCCCATGGGGCCAGACAGGGGCAACTCTGTAGGCTGTCCTGATTGAGCCTTGCTGGATGATGATGTAATGAAAGGGCTTTGGGCAATTCCTATTATAGGTCTGCCTGAAGGAGGTAGATCTTTGTTAAGTAGAATAGACTGGCCCAGGCCTTAATTTTTTTTGGGGGGGGGGGGGCTCAGTTTCTGCCTCTCTGAATTTCTACTTCTCTTTTAGGGGAAATATTCTGTCTTTTTAGTATATCCTAAAATATTTCATTTCTCTAGGAGAGAGGTGGGTTTTAACTTCCAACAGTTTAAAATTGGGACTTTCTTAGAATGTATTTGAAAGCACATTGTCATCATCCACCATATGCCACACTGGAGAACTTGAGAATACATGCTTGAGATTTTCAAGGGCACAAGCCTTCTCACGGCCCATAATGGAATGGTCTCCCCAGAAGCTAGTTCTTCACAGAATCCCATTAAACAAGTTCATCCCCCATGTTTGCAGATGAAATTTTTCACCAAGGAGTTCTGCTCATAGCAAAAGAATTGATAACTCATCTTCCATGCACACGTTCCTGTTTACTACTTCAACCAGGTGAGAATACTGGACCAAGGAGAACAGCAAAAGAAAAAGTTGTACAGGTGGACTATTCAGAGTGCCTATGAATCATGAATCTTTAGCCACTTCAAACAGGAGGCTTCAGGTCAAAGGTTGGATTAGGCAGGACCCACAAACCTCAGAGCAAAATCTAAGTATTCCTCAAATCTGCCAGAAAATGAATAGAATACAAGGAATCTTACATTCTTACTTGCCTGTCATCATGTACCGCAAAGCCTGGAACACAAACAGACTACAGAGTTAGCTAAGACCCCTGACCCCTGGGAATCCGACATTTCTTTCATAGGAATAGGAAGATAAGGGGTGGGATTCAGATTCAAATTTTTTAGCAACCATTTCTGTGGGCATGGCTTGGTGGGCATGGCTTGATGGTCATGTGACTGGGTGGGCATGGCCAACTTGACATCACTCATGTCAAGGGGCACTTCTCCTCGCCTAGACTCTCATGACAGTGGGGATGCTGCAATGGTCGTAAGTGTGAAAAACGGTCATAAGTCACTTCTTTCAGTGCCATTGTAACTTTGAATGGTCACTAAATGAACTGCTGTAAGTCAAGGATTACCTGTACAAAAATACAAAAAGCTTCTTTGCTTGCAAAAAGCTGCCCTAAATACCAATCATTAGATTAAAAATACCTGCAAGCCAGTTACAAATCAGGCAGGGTGCCAGAGCACCTTGAGGAATGAAAATAGTTAAAATGCAGTGATAACTATCAGCAGCCAACTCTTGCTCATAAAGTGAAACCCTTTAGCAGAGAGGCCATTTAAGCTCTCAAGAAAAAGCACACCCAGGAGAAGCAATCCTTAGATCCATTTACACCACTTAAAGATACCAGCTGATCTCATTCACCTCACAAGATATCCTAAGGAAATCATCCAGATTTAAGGAAAGGTCACATGGCCCCCAGAAAGGCAGTAAAAAAAATCAGTGCCAAGCTTGCATTCTGCCTCTTGGAAGTACACCCCAAAAGGACAGTGCCAGATACCACTAAAGTAGTGAAGGAAGAACCCCTCCCCAGATACAAAAAAACCCCCATGAGGCAGGAAAAAAAATCAAACACAATACAAATAATTAAATCATAACAGTAGCTGTTGCTTGTTAAACCAATTACCAGAACAAATAAACACAGGAACCAGCAGATTTCTCAAACCATTTTCTTTTCCGGAACAGAGATTAACCTTTTTCCTTCCAAACAAAGCTGAATAGGAAAATTATCCCATCAATAAAAACAGGATTAAATGTCACCAAGGACAGAATTAAACTTCACCAAACCTAGTTTTAGACCAAAACTAAGAAAGGGTATGTAAACTCACGTTTGAATGTCAATCTTTCTAGCTAGCCAAGAAGCCTTGCTGAATGTCACTGATCTTGGTTCCCTGTCACTAAAAGCTTTGCTTCATTATTCAATTATTTCTTCAAAGTGCTGATTATTGCATGCCGGCTGGAAGTATTTCCTCCCAACAGCAGTGTAAAAAGCTTAAAACAACCCTTTCCAACTTCCGGTTTGCGTGGCTTCGGGGCAGCAGGAATTCGCGACAGCTCGCGATTCCTGCTGGCTAGCTGTCGAGGTACCCCCGATCCAGATGGGTCAGGGGGTTAAGGCTGCCCTGTAGGGACAGCTGAAGATAGAGGGGAGCCGGTTAGGGAGGTGGGGGCATCGCAGACCCCCCCCTTCTCCGGAAAAACCCCTTTTTCCCAAGGCGGTGGAGCGGCGGTCAGCAATGGCCGCCACGAAGAAATCAGCAACCGGGTAAGAACTGTGCTGGAGGAAGTGTGAAAAGTGAAAGTTCTGTCTGAGCCGGGTCAAGTAACAACTTTTAAATCTCCTGGAATTGAGCTGCTTGTTGCTGGAGGATACATTGTATCCCTAAGAAGATCGAAAGCGGCGGAGAAGCTGTCAAAGGGAACTTTTTTTTTCTTATTTTTTTTACTCTCCCATCCCACGGAAAAAGCAGAAATATTTGGATGTATTAGACACTGAAAATGGATTGCTTTGAAAATTAAGCTAAGAGACAAAGGGATTTTTGGACATTGAAAAATTTAAGAAATTGGAAAATCTCTGCTGGAGGTATGGATTTTTGATTATTTAAAATTGTTATTGCAAGTGGGAAGGGAGAAAGAAAAATTGGAGCAGAAACTGAAAAAGGAGGAGACTGTCTAGAACGTCTTGGTGGATCCCAAAAGAAGATATATGGTAATTGGACCTCTTTGATTAAAAATTAATTTAGAAAGAGAAAGAGAAGAAGGAAGAAAAGTATTAACTTTTGGAACTTTTTTCTTTTTTTCTTTTTTTAATTGCTTTTGATTGTCTTGGATCAAAAATACTTGTGGTTGTTTTGGAAAAAGTTTCCCTTTTCATAATGGAATTGTCTGTGGATGAACTAGAGATTGAATATCAAAAATATAAAAAAGAAGATACTTTGGGCGCTTTGTTCCAATTCTTAGAAATGGCGTTATGTTCCTTTGAAAAGTTGATTACGCAGCAGAAGGACTGGGACAAGGAAGAAGAGGAAAAAGAAGCCATCTTTGATGAACAATGGGTTCCTTCCGGAGAGGAGGAGAAAAAGGATAAGAAAAAGGGGTTTTTAAGAATTATAAAAACAACCAAAAGAGAGAAAAATGAGCGAAGAGATGGAGGCAAGGTTAGAAAGCAAAGGAAAAGGAGCAAGAAAAGCGAAGAGAAAAAGCAAAGGGGTAGAAAGGGCAAGGAGAAGAATAAGCAAGAGAGAAAAGGGGGGAGGAGAAGCCTTAATGGGGGGAAGCAAGATTTAAAGAAAAAAAGTTTATTTAGAGACAATGGGTGAATTTAATTTAGATTAAAAGAGGGATTCTGGAGGGTATTCAAGAGTGTGTTTTTATATGTATGTATATTTAGAATAAAAAATTTATTATGTAATTTTAGAATTTTTTAAACAGAATCCCAAGAAAGATTTATATGTAGTATTTTTAAGTTAGGTAATGAGTTATAGATGCAACTCCAACTGGTGTACAGGAGAAGTATAGTAAAAGAAAAAAGATGAATGGATGTTTGGAAATAGAACAGACAAAGAATGTTGTTGAAAATGGTAATAATGGAAGGATATATATGCTTTTTTTTTATTTTGTATATTGATAAAAGGCAAAAAAATTTTAATTAATAAATAATTTGGATGGAAAAGAGAAGTAGGGATAAGATATGAAGTTAATATTATATGAAATATTGATATTATAATCTGGAAATGTTATGTTTTATTGGTCTATCATTATTATTTTTTTTTAGAAAAGAATTTATAAGCTGTTATGCCTTGATTTTGTGTGTATTGTTTTTAGAAAACTGATAAAAATGGTTTTTATATATATAAAAAAGAAAATGATAATAAGATATAGAAGGAGACTTAGGTTGAATATGATGTTTGAATTTGTGTCTGTGTAAAGAGTTTTAACCCGGGAACAGACAACCTTCAGAAAAGATCTTGTAGTTTTGTCTATGTTTTGTGTGTGTATGTTTGTGTATTATGCTTATGATAAAACTAACAAAATTTGTTTTTTATTAAAAAAAAGGAAAAAAAGAATCAATAAAACCTTGGAGGAATGTTAGATGAGAGTAATTTAAACAAGCCAGAAAGAAAAGAATATGATGACTATAAAATGGATAAATATGGAAGAGAACTGAAATTGAATTGGAGTAAAGAGCAATAATGAGAAATTTGATGAAAGATATTTGCGTGTCCATATGGGGATGGGATAAATTGGAATTATGTTGTATAAAAATATTGTTTTGTTTGACTTGTAAGGATTTACAATATTAAGAGGTTTTATGTGTTTATGTATTTAATGGTTAATGATGTGTTGTTTTATCTTTAAAATTAATAAAAATTTGTTTCAAAAAAAAAAACAACCCTTTCCCTTTAAGAAAGTACCAGGAAAAAAACCAAAACCTCCTTCAGAGACAGTAAGTCTATGTCAGGCTCCAAGTTCACCCAGAGCCATCAGTTCCAAATATGCCTCACAGCAAGTCAGCTGGCCATGTCACCTTATCTCTGCTGCTGTTGCATCTGTATTTCCACTTGCTTACTGGCCGATGGCTTTTGAATGACTCAGTAGAACTGAGGATAGATTCTGCAACAACTGCGGGGCTGAAGGATGGATTCTACAACAACTGCAGGGCTGCTGGAACTGGCTCTTTATTGATGTGGTGCATATTGTTAAAGTGGGGTAGGGCATATATAGGTGGTAATTAGGACTTAGGTTAAAACATGGTGAAGGTGGCACCAGGTGAGGATCAGTTAGTGAGGGTCGGAATAGGGTAGGGATGTAGACATGAGACATTTTACAGGGTTAAGAGCATTTAGGGCTAATGGGTTAGGCGTGGCCAGAATTAGCCATATAGGCCTGGGTGTGGTGGGGTGTGTCTCATGATAATGGCGATAAAAGGAAAGAGAGCAAACTCAAACCCAACTTTAACCTTGCCTGGCTTCTAGCCATTCTTGCCTGATTAGAGTATTTGTTGTTTGATGCTATATTGAATAAACCATCATTGTCCTAAAGAAGAGCTGGAGTTTGGATTCATTTAAAGACAAATCTTCAATACTCAAGGACTGGCTGAGAGTCTAGGCATACTGTCAAAAATGTAATAAGGGTGGGAAAAAAAATAAAAGGAGACTTCTTCTAACTACCAATTCTCCAAACTACTTAGAAAGTTAACAAGAGGTTCTATAGAACCGGTAGAATCCCACCCCTGAGGAAGACCCAGCTCAAAGCCCAAGAGAGGGTCTAGATGTATCTCTCTCTCCAATTTGTGTGATCTGCTACCCAGAATCGCACATGTTTGGTTCTGCTTCACCATTAAACCATCCTTCCAAGCAGCCTCCATGTTTCCAGTGTCTTTCTTCCCACTTGGAACTGAACCCAGATGGGCATTTCTTCCAACATGCCCATTTCCCTAATTGTTTCCCTCTGGATACAATAAAAAGTTAAGATGTACAAAAGGTATGTACAAAGGCTAAAAATTTAGAAGGAGGCAAGAGTGATAAAACATTATTAAAATTGGTTGAAAGGCGAAGGGTGGGTTGCAGGGCACTAACAAGCCCTCCTTTTCAGGAGGCCAGGAGAATGGAGACCTGGCTCATTTTGGGTGGGGCATATCCTACAGGATGAGAGCAACAGCAAAGAGGACTCTTTTCCTGGACCTCAGACAATTGGAGTTCTTTAACTGATAAGATCTGCAACATAACTGGCCAGATGGCATGGGCTGATGGAATGGGGAAAAGAGAATTCCCAAGCTCTGGGCTGATGGGCTGATGTAATGGGACAAATTTAGTCCCCTAGGTCTATTGTATTTATATTACTGGATATTATCACAGATTTAGCTGGCAGTACTGCAAGGGACGCAGTGGCTCAGGGGCTAAGACGCTGAGCTTGTCGATCAAAAAGGTCAGCAGTTCGGTGGTTCAAATCCCTAGCACTGCGTAGCAGAGTGAGCTCCCGTTACTTGCCCCAGCTTCTGCCAACCTAGCAGTTCGAAAGCATGTAAAAATGCTAGCAGAAAATTAGGGACCAACTTTGGTGGGAAGGTAACAGCATTCCGTGCGCCTTCAGCGTTTAGTCATGCCGGCCACATGACCAGAGATGTCTCTGGACAGCGCTGGCTCTTCGCCTTTGTAACGGAGATGAGCAGCGCCCCCTAGAGCCGGAAACGACTAGCACATATGTGCAAGGGGAACCTTTTCCTTCACCTTTACTGTAAGGGTTAGTTCTCAAGTGGATAAGGGTTCAGAAGATGGCTGTGCCAATAGATCTCTGCAGAGTCCACTGTTATCAGTAAAGAGTCATCTCTCCCCACCCACTCCCCATTCTCACTGAAGCCATTCCAGAAAAATCACAAAAGGCTCCATTCAAATGGCCTAAGATGATCTATCAGTTCTAAAGGAAATAGTTTATTAGCTTTTTTTTTTTTTTCTGTACCCCCATTCCTTTCACTTCAATGAATCTTGTTAAGAGGTTTCTGTGTGATTTATACCTGGGAAAAGAAATTACCCTCCAGGAGTTTGACAAATGCTTATTCTTGTCCTAAAGTTCGCATAGCAAAAAAAAATGTTTGAGTAAACTTAGAATGGGGTCATATGGATAACTTCTTGTTCTTCGGCATCTTCAAGGACAATGAAGGAATGCACAAGCAAGATAACATTTTCTGGGCTTTTGATGAATATCTTCCCATCATTTGTCCAGATCTGTTTGAAGAGTTCCCAGAATCAGCATTGGAAATGACTTCAGAGATCATTTAGCACAGGATCTGCTTAGATTCAATACCAAGAGCTCTGCCTTGGTGTTGAATCTAATCCAGCTTTTTCCCCACGACACAAGATATCTCTCCCACCCAGGACGCCTTTTAACTTTTTCCTTGAAAACTGCTAAAAGAGGATATTCTGTGATATCCTTAAGCCATTTAGCCTACTGCTGAAGTAACTTATCTTACTGTCAGAACATTTTTCTCTAATGTTTAAACCCAAACTTCCTTTTGTATTTCAAACTTAAAAGTTCTTAACCAACTGTTTGTAGTAACAAGCGTATATTCATGTACAACTGACATTAACCATTCAGTTCTTAAGGCATTCTTTTCTTGGTATGCTTTGCCTTCTAGAATATTTATAATCCTTTGAAGTTCTTTAATAAATCTGCATCTCTTTGGATCAGATTTGCCAATAGGCAAAGCTGAGAGTGAGCACAACAGTTCCACCACCTCAAAAAAAAAAAAAAAAAAAACCCACATTGCAAATATGCAGTGAATGTATTTGATCCAGTAGCATATTTTAGAATTGACTGATCCAAGAGACCATAACATTTTCCTTTCATTTTTGCTCCGTTTTTTTCTTCCTTCCTTCCCAAAACCACTTGTGACCATTGAAATTAAAGGCTGCTTTAATATCATTTATCTGCTTTTAAGGTTAGAAACATAAAAATACGTATTGATGCTATGTTTCTTTGCTCTTTTTTTTCAATCAAGAGTCTGGTCTATTTTTTTTTTTCTTGAAAAAAATATAAATCATAAAATATTCTTATGCTCTTTTCAATTGCAAAGACTTTTAAAGCTAAGATATTAAGAACGATTTATCTTCCAAGAAACCTTTTGAATTGATATAATCCCTGGACTTCTGAATATTTGTTATTCTTTAAAACAGTATTATTATTACGGCTGGTTAGAGTCAGCCAGATGTTTCAATTAGATTTGGCATTTTTATCTACCTAATGAGTTCTTCCTGGGATAGGCAGATATTGTTGTTCGATGGTATTAGAGGTATTGTCTCAGGATGTAAGATGTTCCAAGTAAAGCTGCCTTCCGCAATTGACTGGTGATACAATATACTGTAGAATAATAGAGTTGGAAGGGAGCTTGGCGGTCTTTTAGTCCAAGCCCCTGCTCAAGCAAGAAACCTTATACCATTCTGGACAAATGGTTGTGCAACATCTTCGTTAAAATTTTCAGTCTGGCAGCACCCACAAGTTCTGGAGGCAAGTCGTTGCACTGGTTAATTGTTCTAACTGCCAGGAAATTTCTCCTTAGTTCTAGGTTGCTTCCCTCCTTGATTAGTTTCCACCCATTGCTTCTTGTCCTCCCTGCAAGTACTTTAAAACAGTATGATAGCTTGTGTTAAGTCCGCGTGGAAGGAAGCCAGGAGTCGGTGACTTTATATCAAGCTCTTTTATTGCAGTCAGGAACTGAACTGGAACTAAGAAAAACTTTGCAGCTTTTTATTTCCAAGCCGCCACCGCCGCGGCCAATGGCACCACTTTGAATATCCCGCGATTTGAACCTACCAATCGCGGGAGATTCTCAGCGAGCCAATTAGCGCGGCTCGCCTAGCCAATCCGATCACCCCGCGCTTTGGCCAATCAAAGCGCGGGGATCTCAAGAATTCAAATGAAGGTACAGAACACCCCTCCCCTCTTGGTTCAGTCCTACGTAGCATAGTCCCGTAGATAGGCGGGGCTCCGTCTTTGCCTACTGGACCTGCGCAGGTCAGTCGTAGGTTGAATCCCGGCCAGTTCGGTCGGGGTCTCTGTTTCTCCGGACTCCATCGTGGGAACCACCTGGTCTGTCTGGCCAGGCCGCTCTCCGCAGCTCCCTCCTAGGCTACCCGGGTTGGTTGAGCTGCGGGTTTCGCCGCTCCCACTCGGTCTTCCCGGGTTGGTTGAGCTGGCCTGGCTGTCTCTTCCTGGTGAGGTTTCGTGCTGGCTGTTTGCAGGTGAGTATGGCTGGTTTCTTTTTTCTGGGTTTTGGTTCCCGGAGTATCCCCTCCCCTCTTGGTTTGTGTTGAGGGGGTTGGTTTTGTTTGGTTGCATGTCGGTGGTATCTTGTGTGGCCGTCCTCGATCTTAACTGATCGATGTGGCATTTCCACGCTCGTCCGTCGGTTGTTTGTAGCCGGTACGAGTGTGGGCCTGTTAGCTGTGTTATGATTGCTGGTACCCATAATGGGTCTCCGTTTAGGTTCTTCGCGTAGACGGTGTCGCCTGGTGCGAAGGTTCGGTGTTTGCTGGTGGAGTCTGGGGGTTTCTCTGGGTTGTAAGTGGGGTGTAGTCTATCGAGTGGAGACCTTATTTTCCTCCCCATTAGCAGTTCTGCCGGGCTTTTATTTGTTGTGGTGTTCGGGGTTATGTGCTGTTTGAAAAGTAATTTATTTATTTTGTCCTGGATCTCCCCGTGGTCTATTTTCTGGATGGTTTTTTTTTTGTGAATTGAACCATCCGTTCCGCCCTACCATTTGCCACCGGATGCGCCGGGGCTGTCAGTGCGTGTCGTATGCCCCTTTCTGCTAAGAATTTTTTGAATTCTAGCGAGGTGAATTGGAGCCCGTTGTCGGACACGATGTCCGGGAGGCCGTGTGTTGCGAAGAGTTTGCAGAGTTCTTTGGTCACAGCCTCCGTGGTGGTTGTTCTCATGTTGCTTACCTCCAGCCAGTTGGAGTAAGCGTCTATGGTTATTAAGAAAGTGTGTCCTTTTGTGGGCCCGGCGAAATCTATGTGGATCCTAGACCACGGTCCCCTGGGGGTTTCCCACTCTAGGATGGGTGCTGTGGGTGGGCTTGGTCTAGTTTCCTGGCATTGTTGACACCTTGCTACCCAGGCCTCGATCTGTTTGTCCATCCCTGGCCACCAAGCGTAACTTCTGGCCAGGGCTTTTGTTCTAACGATGCCCGGGTGCCCCTCATGTAACAGTTCCAAAACCTTCCCTTGTAGTTTTTCCGGGATGACCACCCTATCCCCCCATAGTATACACCCTTTTAGAAACGAGAGTTCCGTTTGCCGGTTCCGGAATGTCCTGAAGGACTCGTTGTTGTCCTTTTCCGGCCACCCTTTCTCTACCCAATGCAAAACCCGTGCCAGACGTTTGCCTTTATTAGTTTCTCGGGCAATGTCTGACGCGGTTATGGGTAGGTTGGGTAGAGTCTCTATGCTGAGGGTGGTCGTCGTGGGTGCTGGGTCAGTGTCTGGTTCGGGTAACGGTGAGCGGCTTACGGCATCCGCATGGGAGATAGTCTTACTGGGTCGGTGTGTGAGTCCGTAATTGTAGGCGGCCAGGAATTCGGACCACCTTGTCATTCGGGGAGACAGAATGTTCGGGGTGGCCCTGTTTCCTGCAAGGATTCCCAGCAGAGGTTTGTGGTCGGTGATGATGGTAAACGTCCGGCCGTAGAGGTACTCCTGAAACCTTTTTACTGCGGCAACGATAGCCAAAGCCTCTTTGTCCAGCTGGCTGTAGTTCCGCTCCAGTTTGGTGAGGGTCCTTGAAAAGAATGCGATGGGTGCTTCCTTTCTGTCGGGGAGAGTGTGGCTGAGGACAGCGCTGATGCCGAAGGGTGATGCGTCGCATGTGATGGCTAGTGGTAGGGTCTCGTTGTACTGGATGAGGACGGCATCCGAAGTGAGCAGGTCCTTGGTTTTCCTGAAGGCGGCTTCCTCGCGTTTCCCCCAAGTTCAGGTAGCCGCCTTGTCCAAAAGCCTATGCAAAGGCTCCGCTGCGGTCGCCTTTTGGGGCAGGAAAACATTATAAAAGTTAAGTAGCCCCAGAAATGCCTGCAGTTCTATTTTTGACCTGGGTGTGGGGGTTTCCTTGATGGCTTTAATTTTTTTGTCAGTGGGGTGAATGCCGTGTCGGTCTAGGAGGTATCCTAGGAATTCGACCCGTTCTGAGTACAGCTGGCACTTTTCCCTTTTCACTTTAAGCCCGGTTTCTTTGAATTTCATTAGCACCTCCCTTAGGCAACTCTCTAGTTCGACCTGGTTGGTTGCTGATACTAGTACATCGTCGAAGTATGGTACCACCCTCTTGATGCCTTGTAAGAGTCTTTCCATGAGGCTCTGGAAAATTCCAGGCATCACGCTGACTCCGAATTGGAGGCGGTTGCATCTAAAGGCGCCCCGGTGGGTGACTATGGTTTGTGCCTCTGCAGTTTCCTCGTCGACAGGCAGTTGCTGGTATGCTTGGGCCAAGTCGAGTTTCGCGAAAACTTTGCCCCCTCCCAGTGAGTGTAGGAGATGCTGCACTAAAGGGACGGGGTAAGCGCTTTGCTGCAAGGTGCCATTTAGGGTGTCCTTATAGTCCCTGCAGATTCTCACTGACCCATCAGGCTTGATTGGGGTGACTATGGGGGTCTCCCACCGGGTGTGGTCTATGGGTTGTAAGACCCCTTGCTTGACGAGCTTGTCAATTTGCTCGTCGATTTTTGGTTTGAGTGCGAAAGGTACCCGCCTGGGTTTTAGGTGTTTCGGGGGAACATTTGGGTCTAGGCTGAAGGATATAGGGGGCCCTCGGTACTTGCCTAGGGTGCCGTCGAACACTTCTTGAAAGTCCCAGGCCAGTTGCTGCTCCCAGTCAGCTTCGGCGATGTGGTCGATGCCCGTGACTGCGATGCCTAGCGGTGCGAACCATTGAAGTCCCAGCAGGCTAGGTCGGTCTCGATCGATGATGGTCAGGGGAAGTCTTTCGGTGTGCCTCTTGTATGTCACTGTGAATTTTCCTGTTCCGACTACAGGGATGGGTATCCCTGGTAGTCTTTGAGGATTAGTCTCTGGTTTTCTAGTTCCCTCCTCTGGATGGTAGGCACCAAGTGTTTAATTTCTTGCCATGCTACCATTGAGAGGTAGGACCCGGAGTCCACCTCCATTTTACAGGGTTCGCCTTCGATGCCTACCTCCACGTAGACCTTTCTGGCATCTGTGGTAGTTGCGTGGCCGATGGTGACTGTCTGATGTGTCTCTTCTCTCTGCTGGCTCTCGCCCCCTCGTTGGGCTCGTCCGTTCCATTCCCAACGGTTGTCTGCTGGGCGGTCTCTGGTCCTGGGGGTTGGGCTCTCTCGTTTCCACTCGCTCGGGTCCTATCATCTGGGGCTGTGGGTTTTCTTGAGGCGGCAGACGCGGGCTATGTGGCCTTTTTTGTCGCAGTGTCGGCAAACGGAGTCGAAGAACCGGCATTCGGATCTGGGGTGGTCGCCTCCACAACCGGCACACGCGGTCCTCGACTTACGACTCCGCCGGCTGCGTTGGTCGCAGCCTGCCTGGAGACGATGGATGTCTTCCTCCTCGTCTGACTTGCCCGAGGTGGAGTGGAGTTCACCCTGGTGGGTGGTAGTTTCAGGTTGGGCCTCGGTCGACCTTGCAGGGGTGGTTTGCGGTGCGGTCCCCGGCGTTCGGTCTCCGCATGCGGTCTGCTGATTGTCGGGTTGCTTCGGCTGCCGCGGCTTCGGAGTTGGCATCGGCGAGAGCGATGTTGCCCTTAGCCATCAACCGACTTTGGAGAACGGGGTCCCAAAGGCCGAGCACGATTCGGTCCCGCAGGGCCTCGTTCATATTGGAGAACTCGCATAGTCCTCCAAGATGCCGCAGATCTGCAACGAAATCACTGAAACTCTCGCCTGACCGCTGGTCCCGCCGATAAAATTCGTGTCGTCGGATGAGAATGGGTACGGCTGGAGCGTAGTGTTTCCAGAGTAATGGCTCAAGGTCCGCCCAATCCATCGCGGTAACATCGGCGGGCTTGGCTAGTGCTTTTGCCATCTTAAACACTGCGGGCCCGCAGTGCGTTAGGAAGATGGCTCGTTTCTTCGGTCCGGTGGCATCCTTCAGATCGTTGCATTCGAGGAACATGTGGAATTTGTCCGTGTAAGATTCCCAGTCCTCGCTGGCGGGGTTGAAGGGGGTGGGTGGCGCGATGCTGGCCATCTCGTCGGTTGGCTGGCTTCTTTCGGACACGTGCTTCGGTTCAGGATAAGGATCCCACCTTCGTCGCCAGTGTTAAGTCCGCGTGGAAGGAAGCCAGGAGTCGGTGACTTTGTATCAAGCTCTTTTATTGCAGTCAGGAACCGAACTGGAACTAAGAAAAACTTTGCGGCTTTTTATTTCCAAGCCGCAGCGGCTACGGCCAATGACACCACTTTGAATCTCCCGCGATTCGAACCTACCAATTGCGGGAGATTCTCAGTGAGCCAATCGGTGCGGCTCGCCTAGCCAATCCGATCGCCTCGTGCTTTGGCCAATCAAAGCGCGGGGATCTCAAGAATGCAAATGAAGGTACAGAACAGCTTGACTCCCTGTTCTTTATGGCATGATGTTTTTTTGTCAATGTTGATGGTGTTCAAGTGTGTTGGTCTGATATTTTGAGACCGCACCCAAAGCACCTAACACTATTAGTATATTTTTTTCTTTCTTCTGCCACAGTTGTTCTACTTCTATTTGCAGCTCTTTCTATTTTGTGATTTTTCTCCCATTCTTTCTGTTCTACTTTACTATCTCCAAATACTGCCATGTTCACTATCCAGACTCCCCCCCCCCCATTTTTCATATTGATGGTTAAGTTTGGGGTGTTGTGACAGGGGCTCATCTGTGTTAATTTTAAAAGTCCCCAGAGCACTTTAGCTTCTTCATTTTCCTTGTATTATTATTTATAGAGATAGGGGATTTTTTCTCTCCCATGGATGGCTCTTGAAACCACTTCCAAACAATAAACACAGTGATCATCACAATTCTTTTTACAATATCATTTTATGATCAGTTTTCACTGCTGCTAATGGAAAGAAATTGCTTAGTTCCACCGTAGGAGAGCTGAAGTTGCTATAACTTTATGACTTCCTCCACTCTGCACTAAATGGAGTTTTTTTTGTCATCAAATTCTTGTCTAAAGCATTCTTTCCCTCTTATTTTTCAACACTTTCATCAACTATCTCTTCCAAGAGTTTTCCTACATCCCTGCCATTCGCCTGTCATGCTGCTAAACTAGTTCATTTGCTCAAAATCCTGATGTGCATCCATTCTCTCTCCCGGTTGTCAGGTTTTTTTTTTTACTAGTTTTAAAATAAGAGCTCTTTCAAAAAGTGGGCTGCTTTAGTTTCAATTTTGCAAGTATCTTTGTAGAGAAGGATGAGGAGAATATATATATTTTCTACATGGGCAGTTTTTCATTGGCCTAAAAAGCAAAAAAAAAACCCCAAACCCTCTTATTTTGCACATATAGCAGCAAATGTAGGTTGATCTACCACTCCTGTCAGAAGCTGTTGACAGTCCAGGCATTTTGATAACGATGGTATCTTCCCATCGGACAGACACAGTGGAGAACCCTGAAGGAAGGATTCCCAAGACAGTATTTGCTGCAAATCTAGCTTGTTTTTTGTGTCTTTTTTGCTGTAAATTACTAGGTGTTCCACTGATTTTGAAAAAGAGATGGAAATTTATAGGCTAAAAGCATGCTTTGCTGGCATTAAAAAAAAACCCAAAATGTGTTTTAAAAAAGAACATAGAAAATGTGCTTAAAAAAAGAACATAGAAAATGTGCTTAAAAAAAGACATGGCTTCAGAATTAACTTTTCAGGAGGTTAGTTAAATGTAAAAGTAGAGTAGACTCTTATTCCTTTAATACACTTAGAATAACTTTATTGTCACTTTGAATGTACACTCATCGTCATACATTAAGATGAAATTTCATTGAATGCAGCTCTCAAAGGGTCTCTACCTCCAATCTACACTACATGAAAATAAATAAATAAATATGCATATACCCACATATATTATATGACACAGAGAAGCAACACAGTCTAGTTCGGGTGTATATATGTACACGGCGAGAGAAATTAATCTTGCAAATTTATCAGACTGTGGCATAGGGAACAAATAATTAGGCACAATAAAGTCAACCATAAAATAAAAGGTAAAAAGGTAAAGGAGTCCCTGCAGAGTTTACTCCCATAGTTGTAGCCGAACTTTAGGGGCGGTGCTTATCTCCATTTCTAAGCTACTAAGTCAGCGCTGTCTGATCATGTGGCTAGCATGACATCCCACCGCAGTGTAGAATGTGCTATGAAACACGGAGTGCTGTTATCTTCCCACTGAAGTTGTACCTACTGTATTTATCTATTTATAGACTCATAGGGCTGAAAGGGACCCTGGAGGTCTTCTAGTCCAATTCCTTGCTCATGGCAGGAGACCTTATATCACCCCAGACACTTGGTTGCCCAATCCTTTCTTGAAAACTTCCAGTGATGAAAGCATCCACGACCCCAGGAGGCAAGCTGTTCCATTGATTAATTATACTTGCATTTACATGCTTTCAAATTGCTAGATTGGCAGGAGCTGAGGCAAGTAACAGGTGCTCACTCCATCATGAGGGAATAAGGCTTGAACCACCGGAGTATAGACCATGGTGGCTAATCTTTTTGGGCTCCTGTGCCAAAATTTTTTGCATGCACTTGCATGCTTGCACTTGCATGCCAACACCCAGAAGGCAATGCACACACCCCTATGTCTCCTATGCATGCGCACGCAATCCCCCCCCCGGACCTCCACCTACCCCCTTACCTGCACCGTACCTCACAGCTGATTTTCAGCTGGTTTAAGGCCTTTTTTGGCCTCTCAAAGGCTTGAGGAAGGCTTCTGCAGCTTCTACAAGCTTTGTAGGCCGAAATCTAGCCCCGTTTCATCACTCCCTTTTTTTCTGAAAATACCAGAAGTGATAAAACAGAGCTAGATTTCAGCCTTCAAAGCTTGTAGAAGCCTGCAGAAGCCTTCCTGAAGCCTTTGGGAGGCTGAAAAAGGCCTCAAACCACCCAAAAATCACATCCACATGTGCAGTGAGCTAAGTTTGCCTGCAGCTCGCGTGCCGGCACAAATGGCTCTGCATGCCACAGGTGGCACATGTGCCATAAGTTTGCCATCACAGGTATAGACCTTCTCTGGCATCCTTTAAGCCACCCAAGCCACCACACCTCTAAAACCCTAAACCATGGCTAGTAAATTATAGGGGCTGGATCAAAAACAACATGTCTTATTAAGGTTCAGGAACCCGGCCATTGTATTAAGTTATATTTGGTTTTTGTGAACACAACTGTTCTGTCCCTTAATTAGCATTCTTGAGATCCCCGCGCTTTGATTGGCCAAAGCGCGGGGCACTCTGATTGGTCAGGCGAGCCGCGCCGATTGGTTCGCTAAGAATCTCCCGCGATTGGTCAATTCGAATCGCGGGAGATTCAAAGTGGTGCCATTGGCCGCGGCCGCCGCGGCTAAAAGAATAAAAGCCGCGAACCTTGTGCAAAGCACAAGTTCGGTTCCTACTTTAATAAAAGAGCATGATTTGAAGTCACCGACTCCTGGCATCATTTTCGAGGACACGACACTGGCGACGAAGGTGGGATCCAGACCCTGAACCGAACCACGTGTCCGACGGAAGCCAGACGAACCACCACGATGGCGAAAATCGCACCCCCCGCACCCTTCAAACCCGCCACCGAGGACTGGGAATCGTACTCCGACCGATTCCGCATGTTCCTCGAGTGCAGCGATCTGAAGGACGCCACCGGCCCCATGAAGCGCGCCGTCTTCCTGACCCACTGCGGGACCGAGGTATTCAAGATGGCCAAGGCGCTTGCCAAACCCGCCGATGCGACCGCGATGGACTGGGACGTCCTCGAGCCAATACTTCGGCGGCACTACGCTCCAGAGGTACCCATCCTGATCCGACGCAACGAGTTCTACCATCGGGACCAACGGTCGGGTGAGAGTTTCAGTGACTTCGTCACCGAACTACGATGCCTAGGGGGGCTCTGCGAATTTAACAACCTGAACGACGCCCTGCGAGACAGAATCGTGCTCGGCTTGTGGGACCCCATCCTCCAGAGCCGGCTGATGGCCAAGGGCAACATCAGCCTAGCAGACACCCTCACCGCAGCCGCAGCCACCAAAGCAACCCGAACATCCGCCGACCACATGCGCAGACCGAACGCTGGGGACCGCAGCGGGAACAACAACCCTGCAAGGTCGGCCGAGGCCCAACCCGAGACGACCACCCACCAGGGCGATTTCCACTCGGCATCGGGCACTTCCGATGACGAGGAGGACATTCATCGCCTCCAGACAGGCCGCGACGAACGGAACCGGCGAGGTCGTAAGTCGAGGACCAACTGTGCCGGTTGCGGAGGCGACCACCCCAGGTCCGAATGCCGGTTTTTTGAGTCGATCTGCCGGCATTGTGACAAGAAGGGACACATCGCCCGTGTCTGCCGCCTTAAAAAGAACCGTAGCCCGGCCCGATGGGACCAGAGCGACCGGAGGAGAGAGAGCACACCACCCCGGACCAGAGATCGCCCCTCGGACAACAGATGGGACCGGAACGGACGATCCCTACGAGGCGGCAATAACTGGCGAAGAGGGGAGACCCATCAGACGGTCACAATCGGCCACGCCACAACCAATGACGCCCGGAAGGTCCACGTGGAGGTAGGCATCGAGGGCCAGCCATGCAAAATGGAGGTGGACTCCGGGTCCTACCTCTCCATGATAGCATGGCATGAAATAAAGCGCTTGGTGCTTACCATCCAAAGGAGGAACCTAGACAGCCAGAGACTCATCGTAAAGGACTACCAGGGAAACCGCATCCCGGTAGTCGGAACCAAACACTTCAACATCACATATAAAGGGCACACCGAAAGGCTTCCCCTGACAATCGTCGACCGCGACCGCCCAAGCCTACTGGGACTGCAATGGTTTGCCCTGCTCAGCATCGCAGTCACGGGAGTCGACCACGTCACCGACGACAGCTGGGAGCAACAACTGGCCCGGGAATTCCAAGAGGTCTTCGACGGAAACCTAGGCAAGTACCGAGGGCCCCTTATATCATTCAGCCTAGACCCAAACGTCCCCCCAAAACGCCTGAAACCAAGGCGGGTGCCATTTGCACTTAAACCCAAGATAGACGAGCAAATTGACAAGCTCGTCAAGCAAGGGGTCCTACAGCCAATAGACCACGCCCGGTGGGAGACCCCCATAGTCACCCCGATCAAGCCTGACGGGTCGGTGAGGATCTGTGGGGACTATAAGGCCACCCTAAATGGCACGCTGCAACAAAGCGCCTACCCCGTCCCAGTAGTGCAACACCTACTGCACTCACTGGGAGGGGGCAAGGTTTTCGCCAAGCTCGACCTCGCCCAGGCATACCAACAGTTGCCAGTCGATGAGCAAATGGCAGAAGCGCAAACCATAGTCACTGTTAGGGATAACATTGTTTTACCCTAACTGGTTTAGGTAAATAATAATATGTAATCATAGTTTGTATGTTAAAGTGTCTGCAACTTTAACTGTGGGATAGTAATTAAGGGAGTGGTTGTGAAAGCACTTTAAAAGAAGCAAGGCTACAGCTTGCTCTCTCTCTGGCTTTGATGAAACCTGATTACTGCAAGGACACAACACTGCATTGCTCGAACGGGAGAGAAAACAAAGGACTGGCTTGTAAGTGTATTGACATAGGGTATTCAACACGGACTTTGCTAACTGAATATCCCTGAATGGACTGACTAAATGATACATGACTATTGGACTGTTATTTTGACTATGCTATGAACTCATAATGGAATAAACTATATATTTGATAGCACAAGCGTATCTGTCATTTTTACTGTATGTTAATAAACATACAAGCTTAGCTCACTCATTTATCTGTGTGCCTATCTGACTAAGCTGCACATTCTGTTTAGCTTGTCTCCCTAACCCTGGTTGGGGAAACCAGGCTTAACAGTCACCCACCGGAGAGCATTTAAATGCAACTGACTCCAATTCGGAGTCAGCGTGGCACCGGGAATATTCCAAAGCCTAATGGAAGGACTATTGCAAGGCATCAAGGGGGTGGTACCTTACTTCGACGACGTCCGAGTGTCGGCAACCAACCAAGCCGAACTAGAGGGTCACCTAAGGGAGGTCCTAACCAAGTTCAAAGAGACCACACTCAAAGTAAAGAGGGAGAAATGCCAATTATACACGGAACGGGTTGAATTCCTAGGATACCTCCTAGACCGTCACGGCATTCACCCCATAAACCAAAAAATCAAGGCCATCAAAGAAGCCCCCACACCCAAGTCGAAGACGGAACTACAGGCATTCCTGGGGCTACTTAACTTTTACAATGTTTTCCTGCCCCAAAAGGCGACGGTGGCGGAGCCCTTGCATAGGCTCCTGGACAAGGCGGCGACTTGGACTTGGGGGAAACGCGAGCAAGCCGCCTTCCAAAGAACAAAGGACCTCCTCACTTCGGACGCCGTCCTTATACAGTATAACGAGACCCTACCTCTGGCCGTCACATGCGACGCATCACCCTTCGGCGTCGGCGCTGTCCTCAGCCATACCCTCCCCGACGGAAAAGAAGCGCCCATCGCGTTCTTTTCAAGGACCCACACCAAACCGGAGCGGAACTATAGCCAGCTGGACAAAGAGGCTCTGGCTATCGTTGCTGCCGTAAAAAGATTCCACGAGTACCTCTACGGCCGGACATTCACCATCATAACCGACCACAAGCCGCTGCTGGGAATCCTTGCAGGAAACCGGGTCACCCCGAACATTCTGTCTCCCCGAATGACAAGGTGGTCCGAGTTCCTGGCAGCCTACAACTACGGACTCATACACAGACCGGGTAAGACGATCTCCCATGCAGACGCCTTAAGCCGCTCGCCGCTCGCCGCTACCGGAACCTGACACCGACCCAGCACCCACGACGACCACCCTCAGCATAGAGACTCTACCCAACCTGCCCATAACCGCGTCAGACATTGCCCGAGAGACTAATAAAGACAAACGTCTGGCGCGGGTGTTGCATTGGGTAGAGAAAGGGTGGCCGGAAAGAGACAACGACGAGTCCGTCAAAACATTCCAAAACCGCCAAACGAAACTCTCGTTATTAAAAGGGTGCATACTATGGGGGGATAGGGTGGTCATTCCAGAAAAACTACAAGGGAAGGTTCTGGAACGACTACACGAGGGGCACCCTGGCATCGTTAGGACTAAAGCCCTGGCCAGAAGTTACGCTTGATGGCCAGGGATGGACAAACAAATTGAGACCTGGGTAGCAAGGTGCCAACGATGCCAGGAAACTAGGCCAAGCCCACCCACAGCACCTGTCCTAGAGTGGGAAACCCCAAGGGGACCTTGGTCTAGGATCCATATAGATTTCGCCGGGCCCACAAAAGGACACACCTTCCTTATAACAGTAGACGCTTACTCCAACTGGCTGGAGGTAAGCAACATGAAAACAACCACCACGGAGGCCGTCATCAAGGAACTCTGCAAACTCTTTGCAACGCACGGCCTCCCAGACGTCGTCGTTTCTGACAACGGGCCCCAATTCACCTCGCTGGAATTTGAAAAATTCCTAGCGGAAAGGGGCATCCGCCACGCGCTGACAGCACCAGCGCACCCGGCGGCGAACGGTAGGGCGGAACGGATGGTGCAATTCACTGAGAAAACCATCCGGAAAATAGAGCACGGGGAGATCCAGGAGAAAATAAACAAACTACTCTTCACCCAACACATAACCCCAAATACACAACGAATAAGAGCCCAGCCGAACTATTAATGGGGAGGAAACTAAGGTCCCCACTCGATAGGTTACACCCCACGTATAATCCGGAGAAGCCCCCAGACTCAAACAGCAAACACCGAACTTTCACATCAGGCGACCCCGTATACGCAAGAAACCTGACGGGAGACCCACTATGGGTACCGGCCGTCATCACACAAATAACAGGCCCACACTCGTACCGGCTACAAACAGCAGATGGATGAGCCTGGAAATGCCACATCGACCAATTAAGGTCGAGGACTACCAACCAAGAGACCACTGACGCACAAACAGGCGAAACCGACCCCCACAACACAAACCAAGGGGGGAGGGAATACCCAGGGGACCAAAACCAAAGAAGAATAAACCAGCCATACTTACCGGAAAGCAGCCAGCACGACCCCTCGCAAGGAAGAGACAGCCAGGCCAGCTCGACCGACCCGGGGAGACTGAGCGGGAGCGGCGAAACCCGCAGCTCAACCAACCCGGGAGGCCCAGGAGGGAGCTACGGAGAGCGGCCCGGCCCGACCGACCAGCCGGTTCCCACGATGGTATCAGGAGCAACAGAGATCCCGACCGAACCGGCCGGGATCCAACCTACGACTGAGCTGCGCAGGTCCAGTAGGCTCAGACGGAGCCCCGCCTACCTACGTGACTACACGACGTAAGGACTAAACCAAGAGGGAGGGGTGTTCTGTCCCTTAATTAGCATTCTTGAGATCCCCGCGCTTTGATTGGCCAAAGCGCGGAGCACTCTGATTGGTCAGGCGAGCCGCGCCGATTGGCTCGCTAAGAATCTCCCGCGATTGGTCAATTCGAATCGCGGGAGATTCAAAGTGGTGCCATTGGCCGCGGCCGTCGCGGCTAAAAGAATAAAAGCCGCGAACCTTATGCAAAGCGCGAGTTTGGTTCCTACTTTAATAAAAGAGCATGATTTGAAGTCACCAACTTCTGGCATCATTTTCGAGGACACGACAACAACCATTTTGGTGAGTTAATCATGATTATCTGTTTTGAGGAATGGAGGTACACTATACTGCAAGAAACCTCTGTGCCATCTGATTTTATGTGGCCCATGGAACTCTTTCGGATCACGACTGCTCAAAATTTCCTGCCCTTTTGAATTAGAAAACATATGATAGCTATAGTGTAAACTTGTAATAACCTACTGCAGTTAAATTAAAAAATATGAATCTTTTCCAAATGTTCTTTCAAAATCAATGCTGACCATCTGTGTAATATGGTGACCTCTATTTTGTGTTTTCATCTTTCCAAAATTTTAAGGAGTCACATTGTTGTTTGGTTCCTACCTGCTAACCTGGGCTATAGGATTCTTTCCATCATACAATGAATGAATATAGAATCTCAAAGATACTCTGGCTCCAAAGCTATATAGTATTTCAGAGGTTAACATTACTATCCTTTGGAAGCAGAGGTGGTATTCAACAGGTTCTGACCAGTTCTGGAGAACCAGTAGAGGAAATTTTGAGTAGTTTGGCGAACAGGCAAATGCCACCTCTGACTGGAGATTTTACAGTATCCTTCCCTTGCCACGCCCACCAAGCCACGCCCACAGAACTGGTATAAAAAAAATGGAATCCTACTATTGTTTAGAAGGCATTGCACCGCCTACAATTTTATACTACTTAAACAGCTATGATTCATCAGCATGATTGCTGCTGCATTTTGCACCAGTTCAGTTTCCATCTAGATTTCAAGGGTAGTGAAACATCTGCAAGAAAACAATCAAGCTCAGAGAGCACCAAGCACCCCTCATTTCAACTCTGGGCTACAAATATTTTTGACCGATTCCTACATATGACAAACCTCGGTTTTAGATTTCTATCCTTTTGTCTGATTACAACAATTTGCCTTGCTTATTCCATTCCCAGAAGTAAAATGCACTTGTTGATAGAGCTGGCCTTATATATGTGTGCACATTTCTACACACTCTCAAATGCACACCTGTTTTTAAAGAAGTAATCACATATTCTCCCCTCTTGCATGAAAGCAACCTAGAAAAATGCTGAGTTGACTTTCCCCCCCTTTGATGTTCTCCACTATACTTACTTCCTGGGTTATGATATAGTGCAACGTTTGCAACCTGCTCATCAAGCGAGATGTCATTATGTCATCTTCTCATTCTTCAGTCTCGATAAACCATGGAAAACTATTATTTTAATCATGGGAGAGTGAATCGGCACACCTCAGCAAGGGCAGATCATCCCAGGTACAAAGCTTCAAAGACGTTAGTGGCGCATGGCCTTTATGCAGCTTCCTCTATTTGAAGTCTTAAAGGAACAATTTGTTACCTACTTTTTCATAATGGGAAATGCGCCTTAGGCAATGAGATACTGGAAAAGAAACAGCCAGCAGTTTAATCGTGTTTACCTCCACTCATACCTCACAACTTTAGTGCTATTTTCCAAGGCAAAGTAGCACACAATGCTGCATTTATTTTACGTCTTCAATCATTTCTGTGTTTTTGAAAAAGTTTGTGGAAAACTGTCTTCTGACAGATGAGAAAAACAAAACAAACAATACCAATACTGAGAGCTGTTCTTGTCTGTACTCAAACTCCACCTCTTAAGTTTAGATTTGATTAGTACTGGATGGGGAAAACAACTTGAGAATTCGGAGAGTTGGCTAGACCAGATAGTTTAAAAAAATACATAAATCTAGAGATGGGCAAGAGTAAGCCGCCTCTATATTGTTGTTGCCAGAAAACTGCATTGGATGTGTTCACAGAGTCTTCGAAAAAAATCACCTCAAAAGATACGTTATCTTTTTGCTTGAAATGAATGCATGCACATCAGTGTACATATAAAATTGTCGTGAATGTGGGAAAATTCCATTTCAAGATTCTTGATGCCTCAAAGATTAAAGGAAAATTGGCTTGCAGATAAATGGATGTAAACAACCAAAGCCCTGGAAAATAAAATGCTGAGGCACCAATCAGAAAGGTGGCTTTCCTCTCTCAGGTGGATTTTTTTTTTTTTTTTTATAATGGGAGAGGATAGGCACCATTTGTTTTTGAGTTTGCAGAGGCTGTGCTTTCTCCTCCAAAGCTGGCTGAAACAAAAGGAAGGGAAAAGCCCCCAGCTAACAGCAAGAAAACAGCAAGAAAAAAACAGCAAGAAAAAAAAAAGAGCCTTAAGCAGAGGAATTGGTGAAGCTAGTTGTGATGTAGATTTTGTTTTATTTCTTGGACTGAAATCTTCTATGTGTGCAGTTCTGGGGTAGAGAGAACATCCAATTCTTAGTTTGGTAGGATTTGAGATCAACTTGGTCAATAGGTATTTGTTCACTCCTTTTTCTCTTTTTCATGTTTTCAGCTTCTGGATTTCTGACCTTGCTATGTAGAACAAAGATTTAAATTGTTTCTGAATCAGGGTAGTTCATTTTGAAGGAAACGTAGCCTTCCTTGTCACCAGAGGCTACTGAAAAACAGATGTTGTCATTTGCCTTTCCCTGGATATGTCAGTGTCAAAGAAGGTTTCATTGGAGTAATGTGACTGATGGGCAGCATAACCAACCATCCCTCAGGAGTTGTGGAGAGGGCACAGAATGGATATAGATAGAAGGAAGATTGGGAGAACTCACATAGAAAATTATGAGGGGAGCCGTCACCTCTGTCAGCATAGGAAAATCAGTAAACATAGACCAATGGTAGAAAAATTAGAAAAACTGTGCAACAGTCTTAATGAATGGGGAACCAGTGAAGAAAAATATTTAATTATGTCACATAAATAGATGGGGGGAAACACGACTGAGCCATTTTCATTCAGAATGAAAACGATGACTGGTCAGCATCTGCTTAGAAAAAAAGCATGTTTTCTTTAGAAATGTAATTTAAGCAAATTTTTATTCTTACATGCACATGGAAGAGGAAATTATCAACAGGCTTGAATAATTTGATTGCATATGGTGAACAAGAGAATTAGTGAGGATTGAAGAGCGAGAAATATTTCAAATATGAGACACATCTAATGCCCAGAATGGAAAGGTAAAAGGGAGTTACTTTGCTAGATGTTGCTGACTATAGAGGGGCAGTGCTGATCTCCATTTCAAAGCTATTGAGCCAGTGTTGTTTGAAGACATTTTTGTGGTCATGTGGCCATCTTATCATGGAGCGCTGTTACCTTCCCACTAAAGTGATACCTATTTATCTACTTGCATTTCTAATGCTTTCAAACTGCTAGTTGGCAGGAGCTGAGGTGAGAACAGGAGCTCATTCCATCACATAACTTTCAGCTCTCAAACCTGGGCTGCCAGCTTTACTGTAAAAGTGGCTTAAGTGCTGAGCCACCACATCATCTGTCAAGAGTGAAAAAAAGGTAAGAAATAAGAATTATTATAGTAGAACAATGAGATTAAGGGGAAAAATAGGACTTATGCATGGAAACATTTTAAGAAACATTTATTTCTCAATAGAATTAATGAAAAATATAGACAAGAAAGAGGATGTGGATTAACAGATGCCGAAGTGTGGGGAGCTAAATAGAAGTATGAAAAAGAATGCCTGGTAGAAGTGAAAGAAGCCGTGGATGAAAAAAATGCATATAGGGAAATAATTGATGCCAAAAATAATGAGAAAAAATATACCGCATAATGCATAAATAGGGGGAAAAATCAGATACAATTGGGTATAGTTTAAAAAAGCAAAGGAATGTTAGTAGTAAGAGGCATAAAAGAGTGTTCTTGATGGAAATAATACATTGTTCTGAAAATGAGTGGCTAAATAAGAAGGCTAGTTAGCAACCGTAAGAACATTTAGGAAAGAGTGTTTTGCATGGAATAATAGTAATATAGACAATGGGAAATGGAAAACCACTGGTGATACTGATTAAGGCATTAGACCAGGACCAGGAAGGTCCAAGTTTAAGTCCAGTTTTAGTCATGCAAGCTTACTGACTGGCTTTTGGCCAGACACCTTCTCCTAGTCCTACTTATCTCACAGGATATTATAGAGGAAAATTGAAGGAATGCTAGGTATATTGTCTTCAGGCAGGTAATAGATATAAAAATAAATATATAACAAAATAAATAGCTGAATGCAATAAATGTTAGTGTCCGGGGAAAAATTGATGTAAAGTAATAAATACTATGAGAATGTGGGAATCTGTGAGTGTGCAAAAAGAGGTAAACATTGATGTGTATATGATGTCTTTACCTAGCTACCGAATTCAGAATTTGCTGCATTAAATCATCCTTTCTCATAATTTTGGCATGACTGCAGTTTGTTGCTCTATATGAGAATGTTGGGTTGGGAATTTTTTATTTTTATTTTATTTGTCAATTGCTTACAAGATAATAGGTATAAGTAAAAACATAGTTATGAATACACGGATACATATAAGAAAAATTATATATATATATCTTTGGTTATTCGGGTTTTCTCCCGCATAAGATTGGAAGTATCTAGGCAACGTTTCGATGAAGTCTCATTCATCATCTTCAGGCTTGGTCTTCAGCTCTGTGCTTCTCAGAGTGATGTGAGCTTGCAGCTGCTTCTTCCTTTTAACTGCTAGTGGGGGTGTGACTTGATTGGGTGGGGGCTTGGCTGTGTTCTCATTGGTTGGGGGTGTGTTCTCATTGGTTGGGGGTTTGGCTGTGTTCTGATTGGTTGGGGAGTTGGCTGTGTTCTGATTGGCTGGAGGCGTGTTCTGTTCAGTTGGGGGCTTGGTTGTGCTCAGGTTAGTCTTAGTTGCTGGGGGATTTGAGCTGGTGAGTTGTGATCTTGCTGTTTGGCTTCGAGTTCGTGGTCGTGCTGCATCTTCATGGTGGGGGTCAGTTCGCTTCATGTATGGCTCAGAGGGGTTTGAAGTGGGTAGTGATGCAGCTACAGTGCGGCTTCTGGTCCGTGGTCGTGTTTCATCTTCTGTGTGGGTGTGAGTTTGCTTTCTACATGGAAGTGTGTGGTGGCATCTTGTGTGGCTCTCAGGGGTGTGGGTCTGGTGTCATTCTTCATGTTAGGTACTCGTCTGTTCATGAGGGCGGGTTTCCAAATGGCTGGTAGGCGGGAGGTATCATCTCGTTTGTTCATGCTGTGTGGGCGTTGTTCTATCTCTATGGCTTCTCTGATTATTCTGCTACTGAAGTGTTCGGTTTTGGCAATAGTTCTGGTATTTTTAAAGTCAATCTCATGTCCTGTGGCTTTGAGGTGTTGGACCAGGGAAGAGGTCGGTTCTTCCTTTTTGTTTGAGTTCTTATGTTCTTCAATGCGTGCACTTATTTTTCTGTTAGTTTGTCCAATGTATGTGTTGGGGCAGGCAGTGCAAGGGATTTCATATACTCCTTGATTTTCTAACTCGATTTTGTCCTTAGGGTTTCTTAGGATGGTGGATATCTTTCTGTTTGTGCAGAATGCTGTCTTAATGTTGTATTTTTGGAGGATCTTGCTGATTTTGTCTGTAGTGCCTTTTATATATGGGAGGAGGGCTTTGCCATTCTCTTGTTCTCTGTCTTGGATTTTGGTTGGGGTTTGGAAACCCGCCCTCATGAACAGACGAGTACCTAACATGAAGAATGACACCAGACCCACACCCCTGAGAGCCACACAAGATGCCACCACACACTTCCACGTAGAAAGCAGACTCACACCCACAAAGAAGATGAAACACGACCACGGACCAGAAGCCGCACTGCAGCTGCATCACTACCCACTTCAAACCCCTCTGAGCCATACATGAAGTGAACTGACCCCCACCATGAAGATGCAGCACGACCACGAACTCGAAGCCAAACAGCAAGATCACAGCTCACCAGCTAAAATCCCCCAGCAACTAAGACTAACCTGAGCACAACCAAGCCCCCACCTGAACAGAACACGCCTCCAGCCAATCAGAACACAGCCAAACCCCCAACCAATCAGAACACACCCCCACCCAATGAGAACACAGCCAAGCTCCCACCCAATCAAGTCACACCCCCACTAGCAATTAAAAGGAAGAAGCAGCTGCAAGCTCACATCACTCTGAGAAGCACAGAGCTGAAGACCAAGCCTGAAGATGATGAATGAGACTTCATCGAAACGTTGCCTAGATATTTCCAATCTTACGCGGGAGAAAACCCGAATAACCAAAGATCCACATACAAATACCCGCGAGAACCTCAGAAAACAAATATATATATATATGAAACAATTGGACAGGGACGGTAGGCACATTGGTGTGCTTATGCACACCCCCTATTGACCTCTTAGGAAAGGGGTAAGGTCAATAGTAGACAGTCTGAGGTTAAAGTTTTTGGGGTTTGGGGAAAAAAACCACAGAATCAGGTAGAGTATTCCAGACATTGATCACTCTATTGCTGAAGTCGTATTTCCTGCAATCAAGTTTGGTGCGATTAATCTTGAGTTTGTATCTATTGTGTGCTCTTGTGTTGTTATGGTTGAAACTGAAGTATTCATTGACAGGTAGGACATTGCAATGTATGATGTTATATACTATACTTAGATCGGACTGAAGGCGGCATAGTTCTAGGTTTTCTAGGTATAGAATTTCAAGTCTGGTGGCATAAGGTATTCTGCAACGAGTAGAGGAGTGGAGAACTCTTCTTGTGAAATATTTCTGGACTTTCTCAACTGTGTTAATGTCAGATACGTAATGTGGGTTCCAGACTGATGAGCTGTATTCGAGTATTGGTCGAGCAAATGTTTTGTATGCTGTAGTTATTAGTGTAATATTACCAGAGAAAAAGCTACGTAAGATTAGATTAACAACTCTTAACACCTTTTTGGCTATGTAGTTACATGTTGTGTATGTGTCATGGCTTAGGACTCTCAAGCAATGACTCCAATATTGAAAAAGAGGCTCCAGCAGAACCTCAGAATATCAGCCTCAGGAGACACAAAGCCAAGAATCACCTGAGGTTGATCAAGTAGAGAAACCATTTGAACCTTTGGAACAGTTAGATGAGGATGTAAGGCTTCCCATTCTCTGCATCCAAGTGAATAGAGCGAAAAATAGAGTAAAGACATTCTATGAGACTCCTTGCCAAGCAAAGGACTAAATCCCTTGATTAATAACAGGTAGCTGCAGCCTGATTTAAGGAGCAACCCTGACCCATTCTGGAAGTAATTGCCCAATCAACTGGCATTTATGTGGATTCTCCACATGACATTTTGAACTTTGGACTAGCCGACAAACCTGGCCTGGACCTTGGAACTCTGGACTGGATAACACCAAGGTGGGTAATGAAATATCTGCAAGCAAACAAGTTCAGAGTATCAAAGACTCCATAGTTCAACCCTGAGCTACATATATCCTCTTCTTTTGGTAGTTTGTTATGTGTGGGTTGGAAGGTATTTTATAGAATTCTGACTGAAAGACATGAAAAGCAACAATAAGAAAGCTTTAAGAATTGATGCACAATTTTTCATTAGGCAGCAGGTGGACAGACTAAATGTATCATTTCAGCAGGTTTCTAAGAAATATATTAATATGAGTAAAGAAACTGACTGCAGATTTGACAGAAATGATGATGTGTTATGTTCCCTTTTACATCGAATATATTTTTGGAGAAATATTTAAAGAATATTTCTGATATTAGAAGTATGTTAGGTCTAAGTGTACTTCTACTATTGTATGCAGACAATGCTGTGTAGCTGGCTGAGAAGAGAATGATTTCCAATGAATATCAGATTATAAGATGCAACAAGGAATGGGGCTCCAAAAATTAATATATCAAAGAGCAAAGGAGTTGTGTTTGACAAATTAAAAAGTGTCTGCAATTCCATATTATGCAAAAAAGACAAAAAATCTAGACCAAATAAATTACCGTATATACTCAAGTATAAGCCGAGTTTTTCAGCACATTTTTTGTGCTGAAAAAAACCCCCTCGGCTTATACTCGAGTCAGATTCCCCTCTGAAAAAAAAATGGTGTGGAGCTCCGAAGCTGGGCAGCTGCTTCCCTGCTTCCGTGTTTCCTTTGCAACTTTTAAGCATGGGAGGGGGAGGCTTTTCTGAGCTCTAGGCTGAGAAAGCAACGCAAGCCGAGGTCGCTCCACTCAATTTCATTTCCTCAGCTCCAGCTGCTTTCAGTCCACTCGGGAGGAGGGGGAGGGGGAGGAGGAGGGGGAGGCTTTTCTGAGCTTTAGGCTGAAAAAGCAACGCGAGCTGAGGTCGCTCCACTCAGTTTCATTTCCTCAGCTCCAGCTGCTTTCAGTCCACTCGGGAGGAGGGGGAGGAGGGGGAGGCTTTTCTGAGCTCTAGGCTGAAAAAGCAACGCGAGCTGAGGTCGCTCCACTCAGTTTCATTTCCTCAGCTCCAGCTGCTTTCAGTCCACTCGGGAGGAGGGGGAGGGGGAGGAGGAGGGGGAGGCTTTTCTGAGCTTTAGGCTGAAAAAGCAACGCAAGCCGAGGTCGCTCCACTCAATTTCATTTCCTCAGCTCCAGCTGCTTTCAGTCCACTTGGGAGGAGGGGGAGGAGGGGGAGAGAGAGAGAGAGAGAGATCATAAGAACGGCTCTTGGTTTTTTCTTGCAAGGGAGAGAATGATTCCTGCCTACCACTGTCATCATCATCATCTTTTGGGTTAGTGAATCAATCAAACCTTTCATGATAGTGAGATCGTTTCCCAAATTTCCCTTAAATCAGGGAAGAAATCAGAAACAAACCTTTGGGCTGAGAATAAGCTTGTTCCTATGATGCCATTTTTGTTCACTTCAGTGTGAAAAGTGTGAAAAAACACACTTCTTTTCTTCATCTTCTTGTTCCCTATTTACTGGTCTTTTTCAAAGAGGAAATTGTGAACATCAAACTTATTCTCAACTGTCCTAGTGAAAGTTTTTATTGGCATCTATTTTTATTTTTGAAATTTACCAGTAGCTGCTGCATTTCCCACCCTCGACTTATACTCGAGTCAATAAGTTTTCCCAGTTTTTTGTGGTTAAATTAGGTGCCTCGGCTTATATTCGGGTCAACTTGTACTCGAGTATATATGGTACCTGTTTCTTGTGGGAATGTTTATTCTTCTTCCATGTCTAGATCAATGTTTAAACTTCCAGAATGAATCCACTTTCTTGACTTTGTTGTTGGTCAGAATAAGTCACCATATTACAAATATTATTAAACATTAAGTATTATAAATAAGTCAAGGTTGACTCCGCCTTCCATCCTTCTGAGAGGGCTGTAATGCACTTTAAAGCAGAGTATAGGACTAAGTGCTATTGCTATTATTGGTACATGTTTTCTGGTAGTATCTGACATACCAGCAGACAAGCCAGGCTCTGCATCTTTCCACATTCATACACTATGTTGTTATCTGCTAAGAGCTTCCATTCAGCATATTGGTTTTACACTTAGCCATTCCAACTCTCAACCTATTCAGGGTCCTCCAAGTAGTATAAGGGAGGTTGGATCCTTCAACCAGATCCTCCTTTAATGTTATTCCTTGCTTGATAGTCTCCTTCCTCCATCTTTAAATTCCATTTTGTTCTTGTGTATGGCAAGAATGTTTGTTCTTGCCATAACATTGTTCCTAGATCAGAGTTGATGGGCTTGGGGCAAATGTCTGTTCAGAGGATGTGAAGGGTTATTATCTTGCGTAATTCTCTTGCTGTCTGCTGCAACTTCTTTCCTGATCTTAGGTGGGGCAATGCCAGTGACAGCATATATTTTCTCCAAAACATATCCTACTAGTAGCCGACATAGATCAAACCTGGGAATGTTCATTAAAGATGGGGAAATGAATGAAGAAAGTTTAAATGTGCAAATGTTAGCAGAAATGTTGTGGATTGTAGGTGGCCCATTGAGCAAAATGAACCTTTGTAAAATAAAGTGAAAATAGCTGTGTATGACAGCGAGTTTCTGACCTCTTTTTAACAAGGAAGTGAGAGTTAGGAACATTAAGAGTCATATGCAAATGTTGAATGCAATATGGATTGGTTGCTGAAGAAGTGTGTGTGGTCATAGGCATCTGTTTCCAATCATGGAAATGGCAAAACGACAAACTCCATTTTCTATGATTACACAGCAGTGTGTGTGAGTGAGTGTACATGGAATAGAATTTGCATTGCAGTTTTGTCATGAACATTCTATATGGGGATGTACAGTTAATAAGTTTGGGTCAGTGGTGGGATTCAAATATTTTTACCACCGGTTCGGTGGGCGTGCTTTGCCTGTGTGCACACACTTTGAGTGCATGAGGGAAGCCCAGGTGGGTGGGTGGACCCAACAGCAGAATGGCGGAGAGAACCGGTTTGGTCTCTGCTGCTCACCACTGTTACCAGCTCTGCTGAACCAGGCCAAACCGTAGAATACTACCACTGGTTTGGGTGTAAAGTAGATCTGTCTGTGTTTCATTTTCTTTTCTTTCCTATTACACCTGTAGTTTCTTTTGCTCATTACATCTATCATAGAAGCATAGGGCTGGAAGAGTTTTTGGAGGTCTTCTAGTCCAACCTCCTGTCCAAGATGGGAATCCTTAGGCCATCGGATAAATGTTTGTCCATTCTTTTCTTGCACTTATAGTATATAGTATATAGCAGCGGATGTGTGCAAGCAAAGTAGAGTGAAATTTTATTGACCTTATTTGCGGATTGAAATCCAGATCCAGGTTTCTGCTCAGCCATGAAATTTCCTAGATGTTGTTCTATCCATCATTGGCTGAGATTATGCAACACAAGATGCCATGGTTTATTGATCATGCTGTGGTTGGCTGAATGTGTCCAATATGAAAAACTCATTTACAAAAAAAAAAGTGGTTGAATTCACAGTACTTTAAGTCAACACAAATATCACATCACCATTTGTTTGGTTTACAAGCCATGATTTAGCATATTGTGCCATGCTTTCCCTCCATTTAAGACACCAGGAAGACAATGAGTCATGAGGTTTATTTATCACCTGGAACTCCTTGGAAGAAGTGTTGACAGAAAAATCTACACAATGATAATAGTAGCTCTGTATGGTTCTTGGCAAGCTTTCAGCAGAGGGGGCCAAATGATAAAAGCCATGTTGTGTCATTGAGGTGCAAACTCTGCTCTCCTTTGATGCAGGTTATGATATTTCAGGCACATCCAAAAGGGACGAGACATGAGTTGTGATGGCAGAAACCTTTTGTCATGCCCTTGGTAGAGTCGGACTCTGAGGGAGAGGAAGACAGGGAGTGGAGGTGTGGCTCCGGAAGTTGTGGAGGAGGCTGGGGTAGGACAGAGGCCAGCTGGGCAGCAGAGAAAGAACCAGGCCCATCCTCTCTGCATCCTAGAACACACAGGGAGGAACGGAGGAAACAACTTGGCTTACGAGAGAGGAAGTGGCCATGATCCCCCTCATTGGTGGCAGCTGGGGAGAATAGTATATAAGAGAGACGGTTAAAACACAGCGTTGCCAGAAGCAAAGTGTGTTATTTTGGGCTGAAGTTATCTTGGTTGGTGTCCTTCCAACAGACTGTGCCTTGTTATCTCCTTGAAATTGGTAATTACTTATCCTGGTCCGTTGTGGATATTTCTTCATTGTAGCTTGTTTAGTTTTATTTCACCTCTATCTACTTATTAAGTTTGGACTGTATTGCTTTCTTTTGAAGACTATTTTTGAGTAAGTTTTATCTCCAACTGAGAATTATTGAATAGTGGGGCCAAGTTAGTGGTATTAAAGGACATTTATTTACGTTTTGGATTTTTTTATGTTTATGTTACACTCCGGGTCATCACACCTTTCAACATTTTGACAAAAGCCTGCGCATGCCGGTAATCCTTGACTTACAACAGTTCATTTAGTGACTGTTGAAAGTTAAAACAACACTGAAAAAAGTAACTTTATGAGCATTTTTCACTTATGACCGCTGCAGTATCGCCGTGGTGACATGATCAAAATTCAGGTGCTTGGCAACGGATTCATCTTTATGACGGTTGCAGTGTCCCAGAGTCATGTGGTCACTTTTCTGCAACTTCTGACAAGCAAAGTCAATGGGGAAGCCAGATTCCCTTAACAATTGCATTCACTTAGCAACTGAAGCAAAAAAGTTTGTAAAACAGGGCAAAAGTCACTTAACCAATGTCTCACTTAGCAACAGAAATTCTGGCTCAATTTTGATTGTACATCAGGACTACCTTGATCTTATGTTGTTGATTTTCTCGAAGGTATTAATAGCAGTATCTTATAATAACACATGCATTCCTAATTGATTTTTAAATGATGTACTTTTAAACATTTAACAATTGCACTTAAATCTCAATAATTTAATCAAAAGTTAAAGCCTTTCTGGGTTTATCCATGGGTCAGTAGCAATAACTTTAACTTAACATAAGAAGGCATACTTCCAAGTTACTCAGTATAAGATCTTGGGCAAAGCTGCATAAAAACACCCACCTTCATGATTATTCATGGGGATTTTACACTGTCGGGATAGGGAGCTCTGGCTATCCAAATACTACAAAAGTAAAGGAGTCCTTGCAGATTTTACTCAGCTAATTTTTGCTGACTATAGAGGGCAGTGCTCATCTCTGTTTCAAGGCCATTGAGCCAGCTGTCCAAAGACATTCCTGCCATAATAAAGCCAGCATGACATCAAGGAGCCCTGTTATCTTCCCACCAAAGCGGTACCTCTTTTTCTACCCCCATTTGCATGCTTTCAAACTGCTAGGTTGGCAGGAGCTGGGGCAAGGATGGGAGCTCACCCCATCCTGTGGTGTTTGGGTCTCGAACCTGGGCTGCCTGCTTTCCAGCCGACAAACCCAGCATCTTAACAGCTGAGCCACCACACCCCTATCCAAGCATTATGCTTAGAATATATATGGAATTCTTTTTTTTGGCGGGGGAGGAGGAGGAGGAGGAGGAGGAGGAGGAAGGTGTATTATCTTAACACAAGTTAAAAACAACAACAAAAGCCTAGTTTTCAAAATACTCCTAATTCTACATCTTGATGCACCCAATTACAGCAATTACTTTATTTACCTAGGCTTATTTTATCCTACTCTCTTACCACCGGTGAACATATAATCAATTAAAGACAAACAGTTACAAAGAATGGATTGGATTCAGATTTAGCCATAAAGCAGCCTCATCAATATCGGTTGAGGCTTCATTTAGTCCAAGAATATCTAGATACATCAAATGGAAGGAGATATTTCAGGTATTTGCTTTGGTGAAAGACCAAAATCAAAACAGCATCAAGAGAATAGTTGCCAGATCCTACCTAATTGAACTGTCTGGATTTTTCTCTCTCTTAGTTTTTAACAAATTTTTCTTTCGGACTTTGGTAGCACAGGACTATCTTCTAAATGACATCCATTGACATTCTTGGGTGGGTGGGAATCCTTCTCCATGTCCCCCCAACCCCCCAAATATATCCATCCTTCTCGCCGATTTTATTAACTTTATGGTAAGTTAGACTCCTCACTCACTTTTTCTAATGTTTTTCCACTTTTTCTAAATAGACAAGCACACACGAAAGGGGATATTTCTTATATGTATCCATGTATTTATTCATAACTATGTTTTTACTTATACCCATTATCTTGTAAGCAATTGACAAATAAAAAAAATAAAAAAATACCTTCAAACAGATACAATTTAGATAAGGGTGTTTAAAAAAAAAGTATTACCAATGTCAAATTATCTTGACTCAATTACACTTTTCATAAGGGGAAAAAAAACAACTCTCAGACAGCAGTTAGGAGAGACATAACGGGAAAATACGGTGCTACTTATAACTAAAGGTCGATAAAAATCTCGCAGTCTAAAGGAAGGGACAAAACTCATTACAGATAAGGGATTTTCCCCCAAAACGCTTCTCCCGGATTGCTTTTTATTTAAACGCCGGGCTAAAAAGGAAATCGCTCCCTTTTATCTCCCTCAGGATCAGCCTAGCTTCTGAGCTCTGCTTCAGTCTGATCACAGCTAGAAGGTCCTTTTTAACCTCTCCGTTCTCTCTCCCAGGATCGCAAATGCTGAGATCGTCTAAAAAACAAAACAAACCCCAACCACCACCGGCGCGTAACAAAGATCAAGAAGCAACAACCTCAGGAAGGAAGGCGGGGGGGGGGGGAAGAAAAGAAAAGCAGAAGAGCGACTGAGAAGGTACCTCCAGTATTTTAGGATGCATGATCGGACCGTAGTAAAAAAGGAAGAAAAAAAAAGGCACAGAGATAAGAGCTATTGCATTTTTCCCGATCAGAGGTGTCCCGATGCTAAATCCATATTGCTTTATGCCCCCCCTGCTGTCAGAAAATTGGGGGGGGGGGAATAAGCAGCCAGCCTTACTTTGGCAAAAGCCAAATAAATAAATAAATAAATAAATAGGAATGGGTTTGCAGATTTTCCGGACAGAAAGCCTTGGGCGCACGCGCAGTGGAAAGCGGGTCTAGGCGCGCTCGGCGCGGACTTCGGATCCTGAGTTGGTTGGCAAAGGGAGCGCGGTGAACGGCAAGGGAGCGAATCCGCTTAGCCCAAGGGCCGGGTGCGCATGCGCTGGAAAAAGTGGTTTGTTTCCCCCCCCCCGTGTGTGTGTGTGTTTTGGGGGGAGAACGTGTGTCCCTGAAAAGGGGGAAAGGCTGTATAAGGGTGTGAGAGAAATGCCTGTAACGTGCGAAGGGCTTTTAAATATGAGTTCCGAGCAAAAACAATGGGCTTGTGCGCCCGCCAGAGTGACAAACTGTTTGCATTAAAAGGTTTTGTGGTGGCTTTTTTAAAGATGTTTTTCCTATAGGGTTCCATATGAGAAGCAAGGCAGGTGTTCGCGCTTGCATTCGGAGAAAGCGTGTTTGCACCTTCGGTAGCCCCGCCAGAGAGACTTAAAAAAAAAAAAAAAGTATCACGGGGCGCAGCGTGTTGCGCGTGTAAATGAACCGCTCCCTCAAGGGCGAGGTTGAACTGCTGAGAGCCGGTCGTCCGTGGCTCCTCCGCCAGAGGCGGTGGGCGCGCGTGTGGTGGACACGCCGGGCCTCTAGACGCCTGTGAAAGCCGGGTTTGGGGGGGGGGAGACTTTGCACGTGCTCTCTCCTCGCTGGAGTGGACGTCGTATGCATGCGAAGCGTCTCTGTCTCTCTGTGTGTGTTTAGCCCTGTGGAGCACAAGCACCCAAGGCATGCGGGCGAACGAGAGCGTGGGCAGTGCCCAAGACAAGCGAAGGGACAGGCTGGAAACTAGGCGGCACCCCGCTTTGCCGGCACCGTTGGATGCGAGAAGCGCGTCTGTGTTGCCCCTTTAAGAGCCTCGAGTGCGCGCAAAGCCCTCCTCCTCCCCCCCCGCGCGTCCCCGCCTCCTCGCCTCTCCTTTTCTCTCTCGCTCTCGCTCTCTCTCTCTCCCTCTTCCGCTCCCGCTCCCTCTCCGCTTTAAAGTCTCAGCCAGGATCCAGGCTCACATGTTACTTCCTGTATGGAAGAATGGAAAGGTTCCAGCAACAGCAGCTCCTGCCTGACTCTGCCTCGCCAGCTTTCGCCGGAGCCCCAACTTCCAGCAGCGGGATGGATTGAAAGCAGCTCCGGGCAGCCCGCCTCGCCGCCGCCGCCACCATCACCACCGCCGCCGTTGCCCTTCTTGCTCCGGGCTCCCCATCATTTGGGAAGGCGACAAAATCCTCCCGCTTCTGCCGCTCACTGAACTGCCGTTGGCAGGAATGCCTTTTCCCCTCTGGCCTGCCGAGAGGCTGCCCGCATGAAGAGTCCGAGCCTGACCGAGGTGCTTTTTTGTCTCCAGCTATCCCCGCTTGGCGGCTTGGAGCGAAGTTGGGAGCTCCGGGCGCCCGACTTTCCCCGCAGCGGTTCGTTTAGCTTCCGAGGCCCTTGAGCGGCGCTGCTGCCTCTGACTCAAAACTCCGGGAATCGGGCGTCTTTGCACCCAAGGCGGCGATCCCAAACCGTGCAACTCCGGAGCGGAAAGCGAAGCTGCGTTATTGCGCTTTGGGGAGTGTGAAAAGGACTGGAACGGCGCGGAGCTGGGAGTTGGTGGGGGGAAGGCGGCCGTCCAAAGAAAATAGCCAAGAATTGTTCTCCTTTTGTTTCCAGCCGAGGGGGGGGGAGGGAGAGGGAAGTGTACAAGTTTGGTCACCCTCCACAAGTTTGGTGGGGGATTTTTGTGTGTTGCCTTTTTTTTTTCTTTTTAATTTTTGGAGGGGGAATGCGTGAGCGTGTGTGGAATCCTCGCCTTTTTTGTTTTTAAATCCGTTTTAAGAGAGCTCCCCCCCTCCCTCTTGGTTTAATTTTTTTTTTTTTCTCCGATGTGCGGTTTTGGACATGCGGAGGCTACTACAACCGTGTTGCTGGATCTTTTTCTTGAAAATCACCATCTCCGTGCTCCACTACGTGGTGTGTTTCCCCGGTGAGTGGCAATCAAAGCGTGGGATGGAGGGCTGGAAAGAGGCTGGAGGGAAGGAAGGGCGCCAAGGAACCCCGCAGATGTCGCCCCGAGTCCCGCCTCTCTCTCTCTTCCCCCCCCTTTCGGTGGACGAGCCTCTCGCTCTTGGCTTTTGCACGCCTGTGTGCTCCGCCGTCATTCGTGGCCGGCGGGCTGTGTACTGTGGGTGCGGGCAGTTTGGGATCCAAAGGCAGGGACGAGAGAGAATGCATTGCAAGATATATATTTTCCCCTCCCCTTCTTGGACCCGATCTATCTCCTCCCCGGGCAGGGAAAAAACCGGCTTTTCCTTAGAGATGAGGCGGCTTCGTTCCCGCGGAAGCTCTGGGGGCTCCGGTTTGGATGGGGTGAACCGGGGAGAAGGAGGGGGGGGGGAGACCTTTGAGCCTGGCTCGCTGCCCTTTGCCGTTTGTTCTCCGGACAACTTCTGCTTTTGAGATGCGCAGTCTTCTGCCCCTCTGGTGCCTTCGCCCTTCTATTGGAGCGATGTGGAGGGGAGACCTTCAAACCAGCTGCTTGCTGCACTTAATGCGGAGTAATAGGCTTCCCTCCACCCCCGCCTTTAATAGAAAGTGAATGTGTCTGATTTGGTTGGTTCTTCTCCCTGTGTTTTTTCTGCCACGACTCAGCCTTCCTTGCTGAGTAGTGCCTTCCGTTATCTTTCTCTTTGAAGTAGCCACATGGAGAGTACTGTATAGTATCTCTTTTCTCCTAATTCCCCCCCCCCATCCAAACTATTGGTTGAGCTTGTTAAATGTGTAGGCTTGGTTGGAGAGGCAGAGAAACTCCATCTGAATGTTGGAGATTCGGCTTTAAAAAAAAAACAAACCTGTTGCCATAACATGCATCTCCCTGTCAAAAATTCTTGTGCTTATTTCCTTCTACATCACCAGACTTGGCTTTCTTTTATTTTGGCCTCTTGGTTGCCCTGCTGAGGTTTGGCATTTGGTGCAGTGCTTCCTAGGCAGACCCTGAGTGTGGCAGAGACAAAATGCCAGCTGTGGATGTGTGCTTGGTGGTGCTGGTATGTGTGTGTGTGTGTGTGTGTGTGTGGGAGAGAGAAACAAAATCCCATTCTCAAAAATTGGATGTGCAAACTAGCCATATCAGCCAGATGGAAACAAGGTGGATCATGTCTATTTTGGAAATCACTGGGTTCTCTTAATTTCTTACCTTGACTTTTGGCTTACCTATATAGCTGTTTGTGCATCTTTTTATTCTATTGAACTTGAAAGGTGTCAAGCCGTTGACCTTGGTACGGATGGAGAGGGGAGACATAGAAGAAGGTCAGATCATGCTCTCAAGGGTGGAGAGAAAGTATCAATTCTGACATTTTAGATAGATGACCTAAAACCTTGTCAAACGATCCCTTTCGGGCAGTTCTGGAGTCTAGCCAAAGTCATTTTAGGATGATGGGCATTTGCTTGACCCATCTTATTTCTGACATGCAGGGCAGTGTGTGTGTGTGTGTGTGTGTGTGTGTGTGTGTGAGAGAGAGAGAGAGAGAGAGAGAGAGAGAGAAAGAGAAGACATTGTGTTTGCCTGTTCTCTTGGTAGAAAATATGCATGGTGAAAACATTGTTGGAAAAATTCTGTAGTGCAGGATGGATTTTCGTTTGCCCATATCCCTTTCTAAGCTGATCCCAGAGCCCAGGAAAAGTTAAAAATGTCAGGGAAGCTTATGTCTTCTCTCTGAATGATTTTCTCATCCCACCTTCATACTGTAACACAAATGGGCCAGCAGAGGCACTGCTGAGTTGCTTGTCTTTTCTGAACTGCATTCAACATAAGTATACCCCCAAAGTCTCCCAACATGTGTACACTGATCAGATAATGCTACATTTCGGAACAATTCCTGAAACCTATATTTAAGGGAAGGAAGGGTGTCAGCTGCTCTTGCCATTTGCTCTAAATTTCAGTACAGTTTTGCACATCACAGCTGGATAGATGATGAATGCCTGGAATTTGCCTGTTTATTATTAACAGTGCATAAAATGCCCACAAGTATGGGTTTGTAACAAATATTCCAATGTTTATCAATTTGCCTTTTTCCATTTTTTCTTTATAGAAGAGATGATGACTGGCAAATTTGAATGAAAATATTTATCACTGGTACAAGCAACTTCTTCCTGCTTATGTTTTGTTAAAAAAAAAGCTTTAAAATCATTTGTTTCTTAAAAATATTTCAAGGATCCTTAGGCTAAGAAGAACTGTAAGGAGCAAATCCACATTAGTTTATTCCAATCCCAGAAAATGTAATGGGACTTCTTTCCATTCTAAAATACATGGTATGAATTTTGGAATGGAAAGAAGTCCCATTACATTACATACCATGTATTTTAGAATGATACCCTTAAAAAAATTATAATAATCTAAGTTTATCTATCTCTATACTGTTCATATTTGTAGTGTCCACACTTCTTTCCTGATTTTACCCCCAGTGTTTTTTTTCCTTTAAAAGGCTAACTTAATATGAATAAGCTAATTTGATAAAACAACTTCTTTTCTTTGTTATGGTTGGCTTAATTTTTTTTTTTACTTTTCATTAGCACCTCTTTATAGTTATGATTTAAGGCAGAACACAGATCTTTTTGATGTTAATGTTTATAGTTAATACACGCATAAGATGAAATAAAAGATGGATAGGAAAAAAAGACTCGAGGAGGTTGCAATTCTTTGATGAGATGTTCTAGCTAAGGAGTAAACCTCATTGAATATAGTCTTATTTCTTCTAAAAAATGCACACAGGATTGTACTATAAAGGTTTAAAAAAAATCAGAGATCAATAACACCATAAAAAGTTTAATCTTACCAGAAGCATGCCCCTTTTATACCCTTTTCCAGACAATTCAGAATGAGCCAAACAGAAAAAAGAAGGCATGGGGAAAAAAACTTGCCTCTGTTTGCTATGCTGCTGCTTTTGAAAAAGAACCATTTATCTTCTTTGTATTGATTCCTTCTCGATTTCATCCTTCCATGTGATGCCTTTCTTTCTGACGCGGTTATATATTGTACAGTAATTTCACCTAGAAGGCAGGCTGTGGGAACGCTACAAGAAAACAAGCACTGATGTAAGTTTAATGTGACACTGGTAGAAGACTGGTGAATGTATGTCGGTGGAATTTAAATTAAGTAGCTCTTTCTGCAATAGAACATTTTATGGACATTCTGTGCAGGGTCCAGCTTACATCTACAATCTACTAGGACAAATGATACTTAACAACAATCCTGGCTATGCAAAGGGTCAATATTAAAATGAAGACACTGTTAATTGAAATCAGTGCATCTATATAATGTATATAATGGTATGTTTTTATGGTTTTAAAATGATAGTGGGTGTGTTGCTGAAGTGAAGTTGTGGGGTTTGGTGCTAACAGTTAAAACATTTACGCAGATAGAATACTTTGCACCAACCTCTGCTTCAGTCTTTGGCTTGGGAAAGAATTGGAAATTGAAAATAATTAAACCCTGAAGAGGCACTTCACATTTTTATAGTGCTTTATTTATTTCTTCAGCTAGTTTGATCAGTAGGAAAAGAAGATTACTTTCTCCATAGTTTTTAGGTTGTTAAATTTACTCGCTCTGGCATGACTGATAGTTCACTGCTAGGTTGGAGATAGGATGTCAACCTTTCTATGTTGGTGGAAGGGACTGCATTTTGGAAGAGTACTTTTTCTGAATGGCTGAGGCCAATCAGAGCATCTGGAGAGTTTTATGAAGAGCCTGCAGGCCAAGCATGGTGGGAGTTGTGATCTAGCACAGCTGAAGGGCAGTCATGTTGGGAAGAAAGCTCCTGAAGCTATCTCTGTTAAGATCTGGAGTAAAAAATTATGCCAGATGCAGGGGTATTCTACTGTAGGAAGTTAAAAACTGCCAAGGTACTTACATATATTTATGTGTTTCTGTATTTTTACTTTAAATTTATAGAGCTGTTTAGTCACTGGAAAGAAACATAAGCCATAGCTTCTTCAGTTATGGCTTGTCTAATACATCACAGTTGGGTGGCTTTAATTAACATTGAATCATAAACCATGACAAAAAACAGAATAGCTGGCTTCACACTGTGTAGCATCTCATAAACAAGCATAGCGGTGTAATGCCCAGCCCTTATAGTTTGTAAATCAGAGTTGATGTTCTGCAAAAGTGATCAGTTACAATCAGTATCAAGGGTGCCCAGCTTGTGGGTCGCAGCCACTAGTGGGTTGTGAGGGAACCCACGTGTGCACACATGTCCTCACTTTCACGAGCAGTGGGTGAGTGTATGTGCACTCACTCCATTTGCATGAGCAGCGTGCATATGTGCATGCCAGCCACTTGCATGAACCATCCCCTCCCATCCCCTGTAAACATTGGGAACTCTGCAATAAATCTATCCAGAATTACACATATTATCATAGTATATGCTTGCACTGTTTTCAGACACATCTAGCTGTGTTTTAAAATGGTGGTATCAGAATACTGTAAATCTGTGTCCCTCAACCTTGGCAACAAGTAGATGTGTGAACTTCAACTCCCAGAATTCCTCAGCTAACATGCTGGCTGGGGAATTCTGGGAGTTGAAGTTCACACTTTTTTCATGCTGCCAAGCTGAGAAATACTTCTGTAAACAGTCATGCTGAGATTTTCACAGTACAATTTTTGTCCTTTTTTAAAAAAGAAACTAGAGCGGCAAGAGTGATAGAAAGTGAAAATAGGTGAGCATGGAGGAATTTGCAATGAGAAATCATTCACACACCACTGAAGTTGACAGGTTTTACAAATGCACAGTAAAATACGTGACAACAAGTGCTGGAAAAACAGACTGCAAGGTGAGCACATGTGGGTGGAAGGAAGTTTAAGATCCTGAAGTTGGCTGTGAGAGGAGAGACAGCAGACGGGAAAATAAGAAGTAGCCAGGCTGCAGCCTTCACCTAAAAAGTTAAAATGAACAATCTTTATTGATTAACCTGCAAGCTCATAATTCTTAAGTCAAAATGAGCCGATGTGTAACTTGTAAGACTAAACAATAAGACGTGTTCTTAATATTGGCATCCATGGCTACATTGCTGTTCATACTTATTATGAAATATTCTTGCCTGAAATTGTTGGGCTTCCCTTTGTCTTTTTTTTTTAAAGGTTGTTCTAGAAATGTATGCAATTTTTGTTTGTGATTGGGGTGGTGTAAATAAATATAAATAGCTATTTGAGGTAAAGAGCTACTTAAGCAATAATAAGTGAACAACTATATTTAAACAATACATTTGAATTCTTAAAACCTGCTTTGATTTCTTTAATATTATTGGTAATAGCTGAAGAAATTGCCATATATGAAACTGAAGTCATTTAGTAGTTCTTTGACCCTCTAATTTTGGATATTTTGGGGGTATAGCTTCAGGGATTTGAACAAGATGCTTTATAGCAGGGGTGTCAAACTAATGATGACATGTCACATGACATATAACTCCCCCCCCTGCTTGCTAAAATGGGATGGGCGTGGCCAGTGCATAATGCATCTGGCCCGTGGGCCACAAATTTGACAACCCTGCTTTATACGTTGAAGACATTGATAACTTCAGGTTCTGTACCAAGCTACACTTTTTCAATCAGTTGTCTAGTTTATCATATATTCAGCTGTAAATTATGGACTGTTATAAAATGGTAAACTATCCATTAACAGACTACAGTAAAGTAAAACTAAAGAACCTAAAGAGTATGTATTACTGTAGTGCAATGACTCATGTTAAATGGTGTGATTTGCATGATTTTACAGACTCAGTAGTTCATTCAACAAATGTTGGTTAAACAGGCTTAACACATTATGTAGATGGTCCCTTGGGATGAGTTGTCTAAATATTCTTAAATTTAAATTTCGTTGGTATAGAAAAGTTTTCAGCAGATGGCAGCATCTAGCTACCCTTGGCTGATTTTTAAAAAAATAAAATTTCAGACTTAGCTAGTATTAGGATGGGAGGCTACGAGGAAACCCTAGAGGTTAGATCCAGACTAGAAATTGAAAATTATCCCAGAAGACAGCATGATAAACCCACTTTCCTGCTGTTGTCAGGAAAACAGCTTGCAAATTTCTATTTAGTCAGGCTCAGTTCAAAAGACTCTTTGACTTCATGGAAAGAAAACATTTTTCAACAAAACTTTTGTGTCCCTTCCTATTCAATAAGATTAAATCTAGGGAAATCTAGTTTAAATAATTTTGAATTGGCTTACATAGCCTGTGTGGAAATTTTTAAAAAGTCTTGGCTTTGCAGTATGTATTTTCTTAGGAACTTCATTTATTATTTCACTCTTTCCCTTGGGAGTTGTTATTGAATTGTTTTGGAGCACATACGCAGTTTTTTGAGGCAGATTTATTACAATTTGAGAGATTTTGCCTAGTCAAGATTTTTTTTTTGTAGTTTTACCTTTCTTACTGTATCCGTAAGTGTTTAAAAGCCAGTTCCTTGCATCTTATTCATGTAAGCTATTTAAGTTCCTTTTTAAAAAAAAAAAAAGTGCTTGAAATGCGGACTTAACTTACAAAAGGATTTGGGATGTCCTTTAGAAAGCATGGAATATAGAACAGAGGGTCCTCTAAGATTTGTCTTGGCCCCGGAGCTTGTTGGAAATGACAGATCTTACATTTTAATGATTGCTTTTTCCTTTTCCCCTCATGTGCTACATTTTTCTGGAAATGTCTAATGAAATCCTTGAAGATTAAGGATGTCAAGTATCTCTGTCTTCTTTCCTAGGCAGTAGACATGAACTTGTAAGCAGGCTTCAGAAGAAGAAGTGGCTGAGGGAAGACTTTTGATATTGCCTAGCAAGTTTGTGGAAGCTAGTTCTATAGTTAATGATGCAAGGATGTAGCTTTTGAAAACTTGCAGAGTCTTAAAAGCTGAGTATCACAATAAATATAGCTTGGGAAGGGAGTAAAAGGGGTTTTGCACCCAAGCTAGCGTGAAAATGTTACATCTGGTTTTGGTGTGGGCATGTAAGGCGTGGAAAAGCTAATTACTAGTTATAGAGTTTATTTTATTAAGCATTTATATCTATATATCCATGTCTATTGACGTATTTGTAGGCTCCATTATTTGAAGATGTTATAAGTGCTTATTTTTTTCCTTGGAGGTTTTTAAAAAAATAAAATAACTTGTCATAGAAAATGGATTAAGTTTCCACATGGAATAGCCATCATCCTCAATCCAAGGATCTTGATGGTCTTGATGCAATATTTTGGCTGGAGCAAATAAAATGCTTAGGTCTCAGCAGGAAGAGAAGACGAGAAAGAAAAAATATCAGATGCATATCAGAAATGCTTGTAACTCATGATATGCTTAGAGTACCAACATTCTACCAGTTGGATTTCAGATGTTGTATTGCCAAATGCCCTTTTAATGGAAACCTTTGCTTTTTTAAAAAAATGACACAGCATTGTGGTCTGGTACTTTGTAATCAGTTATAAGAGAAAAAGGCTAAGATTCTATACAGTGTGATGAGAACTGCTTTTTCATACCAGCAGATTTCAGAAATCCTGTTAGTTCTGATTTTAAATCTTCCATTGCTAGTCCTAACTACTTTGGTAAGTGTGGAACCTAGTTATCATATTGATAAATGCTAGTAGGACTAATTTTCAAGCCCGTCTTGTCATCACAAAAAGGAATTAGGAATCAGTTGCCCGAATATAGATTTCTCATTTGAAGGTGAAATGCTCATTGGAATTATTGTATTATAATCTTAAAACTCCTTCTAATCTTTCTAATCAGACCTCTGAGAGACTAATGCATTGGATAACTGTTTGTAATCCAGATAGTTATATTAAGTCTGACAATAAGATGCTTAGGTTTAGATAACATAATTCTGGGTGATTGGACACTGACAGTGTCCAATCACCCAGAATTGGGTATCAAACAAATTTGCTTTTTCAAGATATGGTTGTTAGCTGCTCTCAATAGAGTCATATGCTGCTGCTCTTAACGTTCTTAAGGATTAAGTTAACCAAAGATTGGTAAACTAGTAGATCTGACCCCCTCTGTTGTAGCCCTGGAAATTTAGATTTTCCCCTTTCATTTTTAAAAAATTGGACCATCAAAACAAAGGCTCCTCTGCTTTACATATAAAATGATTTGTTTTTAAAGCAATTTTAAATTAAATTTAAACAAAGCCGATTCATGCAATGGGTAGCTAGATAAATTTGAGAAAAATAAAGAAGCTTAGAATGGAGTTGGCAGAGATGGTCAAACTGGCTATTTTGGGCAGAGATGGCAAAATTATTTTGGGCAGAGATGGCAAAACTGATAATTTTGATTAAAGAGAAGAATTTATCTAGTTACTGTATGTTTCTACTTAAAAATGTTCGACCTGAAACTGAAAAAAATGAAACTTTGATTTTAGGTTTGGAGGATAAGAATGATTTTGTAGCTATAATTGGCTTGAAATAGGGAAATTGTAAAGCAAAAGTTTGAGGGTTTTATTTTTGTACTCTACTGCACTGAAAAATGTTTTCCTTCCTCTTTGCACCCTTCTTTCTCTTAGCTTGTATCCTTTTGTATTTTTATTTTACAATAAAATTCAGTAATATCTTAATAAACAAGCTTACACGAATACTTTCAAAATTGGTGAATGGTTCCACTTTGTGCAGGGTTTAATGTATATAATCTTTAGAAAACTGTATATAATCAGGTTACTTTGTCAACCAGAGGTCCTTTGTAACCTTTGTAGCTTTGGGAGCCCAACAAAGGTGGTGGAGAGGGGAATTGGGCCGTGCAAGGAGTGCACACTGTTGCACGTGTGCACATAGCTCAATGTGTGTAAGCGGCAGGCTGGCTCGCATGTGCAGGCGTAGCACCCCGCCACAAGTCCAACTGCATGCACACGCTGCAGCCCAGGGGTTGGGGACCCCTGTTATAAACAACTTGGATAGTTATTTTTAAATTGTTTAATAAAATTAGATATAACAGGTACTGCTGATCTACAATTCTTAGAACATCCCAGAAGTAATGGTGATGATGTTGGTAACTGTATTGACATCTGAGTGGTCATCAGATCACCATCCCTGCCTTAATAAAATATAGAAATATATAGTTCTATGATTCCCTTTGTTGTTGGACAGTGCTATGAGGTAGCAGAAACCAGGTTCAGTTCAAGGTTTCCTTTTTTTTTTTCAGAGTTCAGTTTTCTAGCTATTAAAATAGCCATTTTGAAAGGTTAATGTCTTGCATTCTGTGTTTCTGATTGCAGTTTTGGCCAAGGCTTAACTCCGCAGGCTTCGAAATTGCAACCTTTTGCTTTTTTATTTTTATTTTTTGCTGCTTTTAAACATCTTGGAACATATATTAGAAGGTTAGACATTGTGTTTTTTTTAAAAAAAACCCTTACATTTCATGCTCTTCTCTTTATTGGCTTTCTTTGCAGTAATAAGAAACGATCAAGCAATCCATAGCCTGTTTCTCGTAACGTTGGGAAGATCTGCTTCTAAATATTACCATGGGGAAATCTTGCCTTCTGATAATGCACAATTAGAGACCACTATTTCCAAAAAGGAAGTAGCTAGGTTGTCCATCAATAGTGAAATGCTTTTCATAATGATTATCAATGAAATCTCTTTGGCAGACGTCATTCTGTTAACTAATGGTATTTTTCCTTCAGGGATGGATGAGGGGCAGACAGCGTGCCACAATGGGTTCTATCCAGCCACTAGCTTTTTAATTTTCTTGATTTAACATGTCTTTTCATGGTTCTGTGGTGGACTTCTCCATACATACAACCCAGATCCTGTTGCTGTGGGGCACAATGGCTCAGCAGTTAAAGACACTGAGCTTGTCAGCGGGTTCAAGACCTAAGTGCTGTGCAGTGGGGTGAGCTCCTGTTACTTGCCTCAGCTCCTCCCCACCTAGAAGTTTGAAAGAATGCAGATGCAAGTACATAAATAGGTATCACTTCGATGAGAAGGTTACAGCATTCTGTGTGCCTTGGTGTATAGTCATGCTGGCCACATGACCACAGAAGTTCTTTGGCCAAAAAACAGATGAGCACTGTGCCCTAGAGTGAGACAGGGGAAATCTTTATTATTACCTTTTCCGATTGCTGATCCCGGGTCATGTGACTGCCTGTCAGGTACTTGGCAGCTTTATGCCAATTTTTATGGTTGTTAGCTGCATCCTGTGGTCACACCATGGCATTTTATGATGGTTTTGTCAAAAACTGGCATTTACTTCCGGTTTTCACCAAAAATGACTCGGAGCTATCAATGGGTTTGCTTTATAACTTACCACAAAACAAGTCGTAAGTTGGATTAGTCATAGGTGGCCCACTTTACAAAGGTAATGTAGCCTGCCCATTCCATACGAACATGTTTTCTATTTGTTTGCCCTGTGGTTTTCTTCAAAATGATGTCTTTCCTTATTGGCCTGATAGGACTTTTTGCTTTTTATTTATTTTTTAATGAAATGTGTATCAACAATTGGCTGCCCACCTTATTTGAATGAACAGTGTAAACTGGCCCTGCGGTTAACTATGATTCACATGAATGTGAAAGCATCCAAAGCATCATTGGATGGCTTCCATGGAATTCCATAGCCCTGTAACAAAATATCATAATTTACTGGATACCAATTCCTGAGAAATGTCAGCATCATTACAATGTGGCCAGTGTTTCACAAGATGGCAGCTGTTTTCACAAGATGGCAGCTGTTTTGCTGTGTCATTGTGCAAGGAGGGGCTGAAAAAATCCAAGCCATGGGCTACTTCATTATTAGGCATTTTTAGTAAACAAGAGCACAAGTATCTTGGATGTAGCAATTCTGTGATTAGGACCTACAGTGAAACAATCAGGCTTCAAAGTTTGTTTCAGGAGGAGAGAAAAAAACCCACAGGAACAAGCATAATTACAACCAAATGCCAATGTGAAATTTGGTGATCCCAAAATATCTCCCTTTAATTTGGGGACATTTTTTTATTCCTGATTTTGGTAAACAGAAAAGTTAAAAGAGACAGATTAAAAAGAACTCTGTTAGATTTGACTGCTTTCTCCATCTTTGGACAGCAACATACGAAGTCTGTTTTGAATTTTGTGGTTGTGTCCTTTTATTAGGTAATGACCAATTCCTGCATTTCACATTGAAGTGACCCAAACTGAACCTGAGTTCAGGCAACTTCTCAGCCTTATTTTCCGGAGCCCACACTAGGAATATGAGCACAATGTGTATGTTGATTCTAAATGCACCAAAGAGATGAGAGCTTCACTAAGTCTTATCACAGTGTTCGTTGTGCTGTTCTGTCATCTGGAGCTACAGCAACAATCAGATGAGGAGTTGTCCCGAGATTGGCTGTAACTTTGACACACTCAGCAAACTGAAGCCAGAACAAAGTGACCTCCCCTCAGGTTTTGCAATATGTACAACTACTGGTTAGATTTATTTACTTAAAAAAACTTGTGTGTCAGTACATGGTGATATGAAACACTATGTTGATGTACAAGGTAGTCCCTAAAAATCTTAAATTGCATAGAATTGTGTGAGTGAGCCTGGGGTAAAATGTGACTATTATTTTCTTTATTAGGAGGAAATGTAGCATAGATATGGGAAAATTTGATAACTTAGTTTACACATTTTGGCATAATCAAATGTAATAGAAAATGCTTTAAACCTTCAGTTGACTAAATCTTTAATAGACAGCAGAGATGAATATGTATGGACCCATCTGGTGATGACTATGGAATATGGAAGGCTGACTTGGAAGTTAAAAAGATAGTAAAGAATGTCAATTGACAAATGAAATAAAAGATGTAGGTACGCTATATGGCTGGGAAAGTTAGAGAAAGGGGAAGAAAACCTCGTAGCCAGTAATCAACCTCTAGATAAGCAGGGATTAAACCAGACACACAAATGGTAAACAACAGCCTAATCAAGGAACTACCAAAGTGAAAGCAACACATCCATTAATATTGTTGTATATAAACCAGGGGTGGGCAAACTACGGCCCTCAGGCCACATCTGGCCTGTTGGTCTGTCCAATCCGGCCCGCCCCTGAAAAAAAATTGCTGGGCGTGCCGTATTGCCCTGCGCCGCGTGGCCCCCAAGGCTGCAAAACAGTGCACAGCGCTCTCGGAGTAGGAAAGAAAAGAACGTTGCAAAGGCCTCGGCTGAGAGTTTGAAATCACCTTCGAATGTGACCTCTCCGAAGGTGAGTCCCCGCCAATCCCCCTTTTTTTTCCGGGGCTTCCAGGCTTAAACTTTGCAAAGGCAAAGTTTGCAGGTGGGAGCGTCTTCCCGCCGAGGAAAGGGAAGGGTTCCGCCCGGCGGGCGGGTAGGTGGGCTGCTTGGAGGAGGCGACCCGGCGGTGCTCCAGGTTTCCCCTCCACCGCGCTGTGCAAAGTTTAAGCCTGGAAGCCCTTTCAGCTTCCTTTTAACTCGCGGGCGCTTGCGCCTGGTCCCGAGCCGCATGGCGGAGGGAAGCCTGGAGCGTGGCTGGGTCACCTCCTCCAAGCAGCCCGCCCACCTGCCCGCCGGGCAGAATCTTCCCTTTCCTCGGTGGGAAGACGCTCCTGCCTGCAAACTTTGCCTGTGCAAAGTTTAAGCCTGGAAGCCCTTCCAGCTTCCTTTTAACTCGCGGGTGCTCATGCCTGGCCCCGAGCCGCACAGTGGAGGGAAGCCCGGAGTGCCGCCGGGTCGCCTCCTCCAAGCAGCCCGCCCACCTGCTAGGCTTCCCTCCACCGCGCGGCTCGGGGCCGGGCGCAAGCGCCCGCGAGTTAAAAGGAAGCCGAAAGGGCTTCCACGCTTAAACTTTGCACAGGCGCTCTAGGCTTCCCCTCCACCGCACTGTGCAAAGTTTAAGCCTGGAAGCCCTTTTGGCTTCCTTTTAACTCGCGGGTGCTCGCGCCTGGCCCTGAGCCGTGCGGTGGGGGGAAGCTCGGAGTGCCGCCGGGTCACCTCCTCCAAGTAGCCCACCCGCCCGCCGGGCAGAACCCTTCCCGCTCATTCCTTGGGTGTCTGCCTCATTCCTCTCTCAGTCGCTCTCTCGCTCCTCCACCAGCCCAGAAAAGAAAGAGAAAAAGAGGCGAATAGTTATTATTCTCAGCCGAAACAACCAGAAACGAAGGCAGGCAGGTAGGCAGAACGGAGCACTGGATTGAACCGTGAGTGGCTGTGTGGGGGTGAACGGGTGCTTCGGAGGAGCTGCGCTGACAGGAAGCTACCCTGCCGGCTTCTTTGAAGCAGTTTCTTCCTGGGCTGGTGGAGGAGCGAGAGAGCGACTGAGAGAAGAACGAGGCAGACACCCAAGGGATGAGCGGGAAGGGTTCTGCCCGGTGGGCAGGCTGCTTGGAGGAGGCGACCCGGCAGCGCTCCGGGTTTCCCCTCCACCGTGCGGCTTGGGGCCAGGCGCAAGCGCCCGAGAGGAAAAAGCAAGCTGCAAGTTGCTGGGAAGTTGCTCGGGTGCTGGGAGCTGCTGTCGTGGTGAGCGGCTCGTCGGGCACGTACACGAGGAGGAGGGTTTTTAAAGTGCCGCCCGAGCAGGACTGCCGAGCCGGGAAATGGGGCACCAAGGCAGGGCAAGGCTCCACCAGCAGCGGCCGAACTTTAGCTGGTCTTGGATGCCCCTGAGCGCGGTTTGCTATTTGTTCTCTCCTGGGACTCACGTTTGGAAAGCGTGGAAAGTAGTAGCAGGAGCAGCCGCGGTGTTACTTTTTCCTATATGTAATATATATATATATATATATATATATATATATATATATATATATATATATAAATAATATATATATATATTATAAAGGGCCCATTATAAAATGCAGTAAATTATATATAAGAATATTAAAACACCATACAGAAGCCTGATGATGGCAGATGAGATTCTGCTGAAACGTTGCTACAACTTTAAAAGCACCACTACTATGATGTGGGAAAATACCCGAACAGAGCTGAATGCCATACATACATACATACACACACACACACACACACACACACACACACATATGTAATATTCTTATATATAATTTGCTGCATTTTATAATGGGCCCTTTATAATGGCCTTTTATAAAATTGGTTCGGCCCTCGAACACAGATCTGATTTTCCATGTGGCCCCCAACAGAAATTAATTGCCCACCCCTGATATAAAGAGACCAATCCCCATTAGCACTGAAGATCTTACCTAGTTGAGTAACCAAATGTCTGCAAGCAAACGAAGGAAGCTCAAAGAAGACTAAGGACCTCACCAGATCATGTCATCTGAAGGTTGCCTGTTCCATTGTGGTAGAACTGAGCACACATGCAAGGAAGCTGTAGTCTTCATTATAAATGAAAGGTCTAAAACTTACATGAGAAGATACGAATGGGGGTCAGTTAAATTGATGCTTATGATTACAGGAACCGATAGTTTATATATTGTGCTCCATCAAATAATGAGAGAATTAGTGAATGTGAACTAGGTGGAAAATATTCTATTAGCTGACATGAATGGATAGGTGGGAATAAAACGAGGTACAGAAATAATGGGAGTCACCAAGAATCACTGCAAATGGTGACTTTTGAGCATTTATTTAGAAAATATCTAGTTAGATCAGGGATGTCCAACCCACAGCCCATGGCCCATGTAGCCCTGAACAGTAATACAGCCCCACAAGTAATACAGCCCCACCTTTTAATATTATGTGATTTATATAAATTAACTATATTTTATATATAGCCCAAGACAATCCCTCTTCACTCAGTGTGGCCCAGGCAAACCAAAAGATTGGACATGCATGGTTTCAACTCTGTAGTTTAAGAATACTCATACATATGCATGACAAAGGGATAAATAAACATCCAAAAACATGGCTTGTTCCGTGTGGTGAAAGATTGAGAGAATTGGCATAGCATATAAGGGTGGAATGTAAAATTATATGCTAGTGTCAGCCATGGTTCTTGGAAAAATTGCAAAGAGAGAAAAAGAAAAGGAGTTCTTGGGTTACAGTCGTGGTCCCCAACCTTTCTGGCTCTATGGACCAGCAGTGGTGGCAGGGAGGAGCGGATGGTTTTGTGCATGTGCAAACAGCCTGCACTAATGGAGCTTCCTGTGCTTGTCCACCACTTGGGCATCCTGGTTGCCAACAGGCCACAGACAGGGGATTGACGGCCCCTGAGTTATAAGATTGTCATTGATAAGTGATGCACTTACAAAGTGTAATGTCATGTGACTGCATCACTTTACGATGGCTGTCCTGGTTGCTATTGGTAACCTCAAGACAATGCTGGTTAAGCGGGAATAGACGGAAACCCCAGATAAAGAGCACAGGGTTGATGAGTGAATTCATGGGGGTAGCAGTGTAGGTTCCAAATTAGTATGAGGGAATGTTTACTGTAAAAAATGAGAACGGGAAAAGGTTAGTGGTGTTTATAGAGGAAAATGGAAGAAATGTTAATATGTTAATGTAGTATAGAATGGTTGTGCAATTAATATAGGTGTGAAGACTACATCTGCCTGGTGATTAGAAAGATGTTGTTATTCTTAAAGAGAAAGTGGCAAGAATGAATATAAAGACTATAGGACAGGGGTGGGCAAACTTTTTGGCTCGGGGGCCGCATTGACTTAAAATTTGACAGACGGGCCGGGTCAGCACAAGATTTTTGGGGAATCGCCCCCCCTTTCCCCCCCTCTTCTCCTTCCCCTCCCCTCAGAGGCTTCTTGAGTCAGGAGTTGCTACCACCGGCGCGTCTCCGCGCGTCTCCAGTCTCGCGTTACCTCGGGAAGGGAAAGGCAAAAAGGAAGAGCCGCGGCAGTGCTTTGCAACAGAAGCAGTGGCACCAGAGGCTCAGGCTCAGAGGCTCCTGGTTTTGCCTTTTCCTTCCCAAGGCAACGCAGGACTGGAGCTACGCAGAGCTGCGCCGGTGGTAGCAACTCCTGACAGTCCCAGTCGGACACCTGAGCGGAGCCTGGGTGGAACTGCCTGTTGCTGCTGCTGGAGCACCGCCGGGTCGCCTCCTCCAAACAGCCCGCCCACCGGGCTTCCCCTCCACCACGCGGCTTGGGGCAGGCGCGAGTGCCTGCGAGTTAAAAGGAAGCCGAAAGTTGCTGGGAAGTTGCTCGGGTTTCCGGGGCTTCCAGGCTTAAACTTTGCACAGGCAAAGTTTGCAGGCGGGAGCGTCTTCCTGCCGAGGAGCGGGAAGGGTTCCGCCCAGTGGGCTGGCTGCTTGGAGGAGGCGACCCGGCAGTGCTCCGGGTTTCCCCTCCGCCATGTGGCTCGGGGCCAGGCGCGAGCGCCCACGAGGAAAAAGGAAGCCGAAAGTTGCTGGGACGTTGCTCGGGTGCTGGAAGCAGGCTTTTAAAGTGCAGCCCGAGCAGGACCGCCGAGCCGGGAAACGGGGCACCAAGGCAGGGCAAGGCTTCACCAGCAGCGGCCTAGCTTTAGGTGGCTCCAAGAGCCCGATCCAAGCAGCCCGCCCGCCCGCTGGGCGGAACCCTTCCCGCTCCTTGGCCGGAAGACGCTCCCACCTGCAAACATTGCAGGTTGCAAAGTTTAAGCCTGGAAGCCCCGGAAAAAAAGGGGGGATCGGCGGCGACTCATCTTCAGAGAGGTCGCACTTGAAGGTGATTTCGAACTCCCAGCCGAGGCCTTTGCAAAGTTCTTTTCTTTCCTACCCAGAGAGTGCTCTGCACTGTTTTGCAGCTTTGGGGGCCATGCGGCACAGGGCAATATGCCAGGCCCAGTGATTTTTTTTCAGGGGCGGGCCGGATTGGACAGGCCAATGGGCCGGATGTGGCCCGCGGGCCGTAGTTTGCCCATCCCTGCTATAGGATATCCACGAAGATCAAAAATGGACATTATTCTGACTGAATTCTGTTGGTGATTGTGGGAAATTTGGGAAGTGTAATGAAGCTTTATGCTGGGTAGGAAGTGTACAAGTCACATTTTTGGTTTTCAGCGGGTCATTGAAAAATGAATGTGAGGTGTGAAAGCATTCTGTACATGCATTGATTTAGAAAAGCCATAAAGTGAATAGGCTTGAATATTCTACATGAATATGAAACAGGATTGGTTGCAAAAAGGGGAGACGATGGAATGCATGAAAATAAATGCTTAGCAACTGGCTCAAAACTGAAATGGATTAAGACAAAAATTAATGTCTCTCTGACTTAAATATGCTTATATATAAGTATGTAAAGGGCGCTTTTGGTCAGTTTTGTCAATTGGGTATGTAAACGTAGGTGTACTTTTGTATGCAGATGATTCTGTGGGTTCTAGTGGTTAAGGCATAAGGCAAGAAAGGAGGAGATCATGAGTTCAAGTCCTGCCTTGGCCATGAAAGCCAACTGGGTGACCTTGGGTCGGTCAGTCACTCTCATCCCAACCCATCTCACAGGGTTGCTGTTGTGGGAAAAATAGGAGGAGGAAGGTTGTTTATTTGTTGCCTTGACTTATTGGTAAAAATAATAAAGGTGGGGCAGAAGCAAACAAATAAGAATCCCAGTGATTTGTAGTGAATTTTAGATTGTACGATGTGATAAATTATATAGATCTGAGAATGTATGTATTGGAAACCAAGGTAGTTGATTTGACAGAGAAAACTGAGTGAGGGCCTGTAAAAAAAACACCTAGAGGAAATAGATGTGAGTAACTTCATGAACGGTTAATTAAAGATGAGAAAATGAAATTTCAATGCGTGCAGGCAGGAAAGTTAGCATGTAGCTTGTGGTCTGTTGCATGTAAATACACTTGATAATCAAAAATTGCCAATTAAGAGATTATTTTTCTGCCTACTTTGTTATAGACAAGTTGAATAAAAGTAAGCTGAATGCAATGGGAATAGGATGTGAAGTAATCAAAGAATCCAGAATCAATTTCTGCTAAAAGTATATGGGCTGAATAGGAAGATGGGTGTCCAATACAAAAATAATAGATTGAGATGTTTTGGGCACATAGAATGAATGAGGATTTAATCTTAGCTATATAGTATAAAGGAAGAGGAAATGGATTGAAAGGGAGAGGCAGATTGTGTCATGGTTTGATGGAGTTGTTGACATCCTCAGAAAGAAAGTAAAGGCACTGTATGAAGTAATGCACGACCATAGTTGAAACAAGAAATATAATTTAGAACAGAAGGGTATGATAGGTGTTGCAAACATTTTTTAAAAAAATATAGATGCATTCCCTATTTTCATATTTATTTATTTCCTCATCTTTTGGCATAAATTTTTTTATTTTTTCTGGATTCCAAACACCAGGGAATCATGTGATGGGTCTGCCTGTTTGTGTTTAAAACATTTAAAAATATTTTCCAGTGAAGTTTGCAATAAAAATATGGAATGCAACATAACAAAGAACCCAGTACAATTGTAACATAACAAGATAATGAAATTCAGTCTCAAAAAGAAAAATTGTGTAGAGAAAATAATCAAATAATCAAAATTTCCTGGTTTATGTAGATAACTTGCAATTGAGAACATTTAAAAAAAACAACAACATCTGTCGTGTTTATGGAAGTAGTAGTGGATTGTCCAAGAAAGAGTCTTCAGATGAAAATAATTTTAATAGAAAGATTTGTTCCATCAATTCCAGCAATTCAACCTTGTGCTCTGAGCTTGCTTGTTTTTTTGCAGACATTTTATTACCTAACTAGATAACATCATCGGTGTTAGAAGAGAGTGGGATTTGCTCTCTGTTTATATACAAGAATTATTTTCTACTTGATTGGGATACTAACTCGGACAAGCAATCCAACAATAAACAATAGCCTAATCAAGGAACCATCGAAGAACACTCCCACCAACACCAATAGGACAAGCCCCTTGTAAATAAACAGAGAGAAAACCTCACTCCCTTCTAGCACTGATGATGTTACCTAGTTTGGTAGTGAAAGGAAGTATGCAAGAAAACCACCAAGCTCAGAGAGCACCAAGGACCCCATGGATTTGTTCCTTTTGTTACATCGTCTCTAAATTCCTTTTAAGCCTTGTTTCTCACCTATTCTTTGCTATTATTTTTCTTTTATGTTTTTGTGTAGTTGTTTCTGTGTTAATGCTTATACCACCTTTGAAATATGGATATGTGGAAGAGTCCCTTTCTGAACATAGGAAACTTGGGATATAGATATTTGTTTGTTAAAATTTATAACAAGGATGTTGAGTTGAGCCACACTTTTAATATTCTCAAAAGTACCACATTTAGAGTTCACTTTTTTTCCTACCATTTGTAGTCTATAGTATATATAAATCAAACTATGTTATGAAAGGCCAATTTAGGCAAATAAATTATATATTTATTTCCAATGACTGATGGGTGAAGAAAAAAAAACCTATATAAGAAATGGCTTTCTTGTCTATTTCAAATGCAGCTTGTTAAAAGCCATAACTTAAACCTGCCTGTTGATAGCTCTTGCATCATATTCTAATTGGTGAGAATAACTAAACTGAGTTTCTAAAATTAGTTGTTTGTTTTTCTTTTCTTCCATGCCCAAGGGTCTTGCATCAGACTATGTGGCTTGCATGTCAGGATTCCAGTTCAACACCTTTTCTCTTCTTTAACTATTTAAGTAAGTGTTAACATGTGTAAGTTTAGTGACAATGTTTTCAGAAGCTGTGATTTGCCTTCAAATCATTTCTTATTACATTGTGAATGCATAGTAGAAGTGTTTTTATTGTTTACAGTGAATAAAATCACTGTTATATTTGTAAACCCATGGCTGCAAAATGTGGCACCCTTTAATGTTTGTTCTCTTTGGTTAAACATAGGATGCTGTTCTTCCAAATAAATTGATCAAATTATGCTTTCGAAACATTTGGGGTTTTTTTGAAATCCAAAATCAGTGAAATAAATATTCTAACAATTTGTAAAATGATGATTTTTCTCAGTGGGATTAATATCCCTAGGTTTCCCCAAGAATTTATCACCTTCCCCAAAACAGAGGTACCTTGAAAAAATATTTTTGTGTGTGGGTTCACTTCAGAGAGCCTGGTTTCAGGGGAATAAATGGACAATTCTGTAGCATATCTAGGATGTAGATTTGAATAGAATAGAATAGAATAGAATAGAATAGAATAGAAATCTTTATTGGCCAAGTGTGATTGGATGCACAAGGAATTTGTTTTGGTGCAAATACTCTCTATACATAAAAGAAAAGATATATTCATCAAGAGTCAAGAATCATCAGGTACAACACTTAATAATAGTCATAGGGTACAATAAGCAATCAAATCATACTAGGAAACAAGTCAATATAAATCGTAAGGATATAAGCGACAAAGTTGCAGTCATACAGTCACAAGTGGGAGGGGATGGGTGATAAGGAGTGATGAGAAGATTAATAGTAATAATGGTGCAGACTTTGTAAATAGTTGGACAGTGTTGAGGGAATTATTTGTTTAGCAGAGTGATGGCTTTCGGGGGGAAAACTACTCTTGTGTGTAATTGTTCTGGTGTGCAGTACTCTGTAGTGTCATTGTGAGAGAAGGAGTTGAAACAGTTTATATCTGGGATGTGAAGGGTGTGTAAATACTTTCACAGCCCTCTTTTTGACTCGTGCAATATACAGGTCCTCAACTGAAGGCAGGTTGGTAGTAATTGTTTTTTCTACACTCCTAATTATCCTCTGAAGTCTGTGTCTGTCCTGTTGGGTTGCAGAACCAAACCAGACAGTTATAGAGGTGCAGATGATAGACTCAGTCATTCCTCTGTAGAACTGTATCAGCAGCCCTTGGGCAGTTTGAGCTTTCTGAGTTGGCGCAGAAAGAACATTCTTTGTTGTGCTTTTTTGATGATGTTTTTGATGTTAGGTGTCCATTTTAGGTCATGTGATATAATAGAACCTAGAAATTTGAAGGTCTCTACTGTTGATACTGTGTTGTCTAGTAAGAGGTGGTAATATGGGAGGATTTCTTCTAAAGTCTACTACCATTTCTACAGTTTTGAGTGTGTTCAGTTCCAGATTGTTCCAGTTACAACATGAGGAGGTTTCCTGTCTGTATGCGGATTCGTCTTTGTCTCGAATGAGACCAATCACTGTTGTCTCATCAGCAAACTTCAGTATTTTAACAGTTAGATCATTTGAGATGCAGTCATTGGTATATAGGGAGAAGAGAAGTGGAGATAGTACACAGCCTTGGAGGGGCCCTGTACTAATTGTACAGGCATCAGATGTGATTCTGCCTAGCTTCACCTGCTGCTTCCTGTCTGTTAGGAAGCTTATGATCCACTTACAAGTGTGTTCAGGTACCGCTAGTTGGTTTAATTTACTTAGAAGGGTGTCTGGAATGATGGTACTAAATGCTGAACTGAAGTCTACAAAGAGGACCCTTGCATAGGTATTTGGAGATTCAAGGTGTTGTAGGATGTAATGCAGAGCCATGTTAACAGCAACATCTGTCGATCTATTTGCTCAGTATGCAAACTGCATGGGATCTAACAGTGGATCCATGATGGTTTTCAGGTGGGACAGCACAAGCCTTTCAAATTTTTTCATAACTACAGATATTAGAACAACTGGTCTGTACTCATTCAGTTTCTTGACAGAGGGTTTCTTTGGCACTGGGATGATAGTAGAGTGTTTGAGGCAGGAAGGAACATAGCACATCTCTAGTGATCTATTGAAGATTCGGGTGAAGATGGGGGCCAATTGCTCAGCACAGACTTTTAAGCAAGAAGGAGTTATCTTGTCTGGCCCTGGTGCTTTTCCTGTCTTTTGTCTGTGTAATGGATTCTGCACTTCTTTTTCTGTGATCACCAAGAGGTTATGAACTCAATGGGTTGGGGTTAATTATAGGAGGATTGGCTGTTGTTGGTGTGTTTGAGATGGGGGTTCTGGAGATAAGTGGCTGTAGTTTCCTTTCAAACCTGCAGTAAAAACTTATTCAGATCATCTGCTAGTTGTTGGTTTCCTTCTGCCTGGGAAGGATATTTGATGTAGCCAGTGATGTTTTTAAGAGTTTTCCACATGTTTGCTGGTTCATTTGTTGAGAACTGATTCCTTAACTTTTCAGAGTAGCTTCTTTTTGCTGCTCTGATCTCTCTTGTTTATATGTTTCTGGCCTGATTGTATAGCATTTTGTCATCTTTTCTGTAGGCTTCCTCTTTGGAATGACGTAGGTACTTAAGTTTAGCTGTGAACCAAGGTTTATTGTTACTATATATTTGCAGGTTCCTTGTTGGTACACATAAGTCTTCGCAGAAGCTGACATAACTGAACAAGGAGAGATTTAACCTGAAATAAGGAGAAACTTTCTGACAGTGAGAACAATCAATCAATGGAACAGCTTGCCCTCGGAAGTTGTGGGAGCACCATCACTTTGAGACTTTCAAGAAGAGATTGGACTGCCATTTGTCGGAAATGGCCGCTTGGGCAGGGGGTTGGATTAGATGACCTACAAGGTCCCTTCCAACTCTGATTATTTGTTATCTGTTACCAAACTCCTGTATGTTTTGGATTTTTTTCTTATGGCAGCCTTCTTGTATAGGTTGGGCTCTTTTTGAAGGGATGTCTGTGTAACCAAGAGGAAATCAGATTTTTAGCTTTTTTCCGCTACAGGTATTTAGAAAGCAATTAGGTACACATGGATAAATACATCAAATGTATTTTTTCCTTAAGAAATTAGGGTGGCTTATATGCAGTTTCACATAGGAGACATTTAGGTATTATAATTTATAATTTCAAGGACCAAATCGTAACGGCCAAAGGTCAAGGACTGCACCCAACAATCAAACACGTTGATTCTACCTCCAAAAGTCCTGCAAAATTATTGCAGATTTTTAGGCTTCAATATGACAGAAATTAAAATAATTAATGGCACTTAAATAGGTGATTGACAGTATTCACAGCAACTGGTGGGATAGTCATATTTGTTTTTAACTCATATTAAATGTTAACAAGTTTCTCTCCTGGCTTTATGTGTTACTTTTTCAAGTGTGGCATCAAGTCCCTAGAAAAAGTTGTGACTTCTTCTAATAGGTAAAAGACTTCCTATGCAACGTTGGCTAGAAGAAGCCTTTGACGCTTTCCCTTATTACTTTCTGTTACACAGAGCTTAAGACTAATGGTAATGAAATAGAATTTCAATTTGTAACCCACTCATCTGTGTCAAGATTGGATTCATTCAATTCCGTCTTGTTCGTGTGTGCATGCAATGTTGGTGCCACTCAGGGAGAACATGCTGATAGCACTGAACATTTAATTGCTTCTCTTGATTCTGTTTGTAAATTAGAGCCTTAAAGAATCTGGAAGAAGGCTGCTACCGCATCTTAATGTCTGAATTGAAATATACAAATAGAAACCCAAATGCTGGAGCGACAGATGAAAGCATGCTTTCACATCAACTCAGTTGTGTTCAACGTCGTGCCTTATCCTTTTAGAGAATCTATTTGTCCTTAGTTTCTAGCATTGCCAAGAGAAAACAGTTTTATGAGCTACAGTGTATTTCAGTCTTAGCCAGAATGCATATGGTAGGTGGAATCTACTGAGCGAACGAATTCCATTTTTACCCTGAATTCTCCTCCAGATTGAGTGTAGCAGGTGAGTGAGTAAGATGGAATAAGGGTTCATGTTACTCTATGCATGGAAGTTTACTTGCAATTGGTAAAACGTGGTAAAAGAGTCACTGTATTGTAACACATAGATTTAATTTCTCACCTGGCTGCAAAGATCACTAGTAAATTTAGTCAATTGAGTTTGGCCCAATTTCTACTTTCTGCTTTTCTTTTACAAGAATAACAGGAGGAGGAGGAAGTACTTTAGAAGAAAGGGTAATGTGAAGCAAAATATTTGAAGGTCTTTTTTTTCCTACATCCATCCATAAAAGCAATATACATACTTGAAAGTTCCTTTCGAATCCTTGAGTAATTCTTTAAAAAAACTCCATTAAAGCAAAACATTTCATTTAGTTCAAAATGCCATCATTTGTCTTACATAAGATATTTACACATGAGACCTTAAAGTTATGGCCCACCAGATGTCTTGAAATGTGGTCCTTTAAAAGTTGTAGTCAAATCATGTTATTTGATATTTCAGAAGGGGAAATCAAAATGAAACAATGGGGTAATTATGAAATTAGTGTAATTTAATTTTAGTTGACTCCGACTATAATGATGTATATTTTGTTGTCCTGGCTTCAAACAATTATTATAGTGTGTATACAGTTCCTCAAAGGTCAAGTGTGGTTGTTGACTAGAAAAAGAAAGGTTTTCTGTGGTAGATCCTATATGTTGTCCAAAACCCAGAATGTGCTACTATAGGAGTTATGCTGCCTTTAGGAAAAGAATCAGGTCCTTTCTCTGTAGAACTGCTGCGAGCATCCAGAGAGTGGGAGGTGCTCCAGTCTTCACTTCTCACAGGCTGAGCTGAAATTGAGGAATGCCCTCCTCCTCCACGTGACTCCTCCATGTGTTCCCCCAGTTTTAGCTCAGCCTTCGAGAAAGACAGGCAGCTTTTCTTCCGTTCCTTGGCCGTTTCAGGTGTTGTTGGTATTTGCTTCAGGTTTGATTTCTTTCTTCCTCCTTGTCCATGCAGAGTGTAGTGCGGCCCCAAATTTAGTTTACGGAGCGATTTCGCTCTCAGGAGGGAGGTAAGGGGTTTGGAGCCTTTTCACCCCCCCCCCCCATTCTTTCTCTGCCGTTCCAAGCGTGCTGGGCTCAGCCGCTTGGCTCCGCGCTATATATTTAGCGCGCAATTGCGTCTTCCCCCCAGAACGCCTCAGAGGAGGCAGCGCTTCCTCTCCCAGCTCCCTTTTCTCCTCTTGATTGAAGTTGCGGTGGGCTGGTGCGCTTCTGAACTGTGCGCTCCGAGCCGGGCAGCTATTTTGGGCGCACCTCGTGGCCGGTGCCATTTTGTTTTTCTTATCAAGTAAGGCTTATTGTTTGGAATCAAGGGTGAGCTGCGAGGCCTTTGTAGGCCCTTAGCGGGACCGTAAGGCCATGTGGAGCCTCCATTTTTACCGGGAGGGCACTGTGGCTCCATGCCCTGTTGTCCCTCTTGGTTAGATATTGTTGGCTTTCTTCCTTGGCCCGCAGCTAGTTCAGAGGCGCAGGCACGTACTCCCCATTGTTGTTGGGGGGCTGCCTACAGAGGCCCCTTTTGTCTTGCCTTTTATATATTTGCTTGGCCTCAGCGTTCATTTGGTCCATTTGGAATTTAGGTATTTTTGCTGTTATTTCTTGGGTCTGTTTGGTCTTCCTTACTTGAACCCAACCCTCAATTGTATATAATTGTTAGTGTATATATTCAGGGTTTATATTTATAACCTTGGCTAGATTTTTTTCTTTCCTTTTTATTGCATAAAGTTCAAAAAAAAAAAGGAGATCTTTGAATAAATAGATAGTTAGTTTAATTAATCACTGTTCTAGAATAACATTTCTTTCAAAAAGGGGGACGTGACCCAATTTTAGGAAAACCGGTTTACGTAAGTAGGCCGAACTCCTAGGCGTGCCAACCGCCATTTTCCTTTTTCAATACTATGGCAGAGGCTAATCCTACTGGCTCTTCTCTGAAGGCCAAATCAAAGACGCATTTCCTTCGCAAAAGGGGCAAGGAATCTTCCAGTGCTTCTCAAAGAGATGCTTTACGGCGTCATAAGGCCCTAGAAAGGGAGTTTAGCAAGCGGGCTAAAGAGTCACACTCTATAACACCTGCCTTTCCTTCTACCCCCCCCCGCCAAGCCAATCCTCTTCCTCCAGGGGCGGTACCTCCACCCAAGGCCGCCAGCCCTCCCATGTACCAGAGGCGACCTTTATGCCGACCGCTGCAGGCCTACATTCTGGAGATCCTACTCCAAACATTATACCTGATGACATCAGGGAATGGATGCAGTCTGCCATCCGTCAAGGAATAGCTGAAGGAATGCAGCAGCTGTCTAGACTGGACTCCCGAGGGAGGACTCCCGAGGCTGAATCTTTATCCGGAAGGTCTCTCTCTGCACCAGCGTCTCAACATGGTCAGGTACCTCCTCACATGGATGCCCCATTCCCAGAGGGGGAGGATACCCAAGAAGAAGAGGTAATGGGCCTTGAACCGTTCAAAGAGTACGAAGGTTCTGATAGAGGTTCCTTACAGTATTCTGAACCCTTTCTGGAGGCAGATCTAATAGAGGGAGAAATGTCGGAAGATGAGGGTCTTTCCCCTGAGCAACCTGCTGTTGTGGGTCTTTTTAAACCCCATTTATTTAAGTCCTTATTATTTAAGGCAAAGAACGTTTCAGGTCTGGCCTCTCAATCTTCCTCTGACCCCCCTCCATCGAGCCCAGAAGGTCCTGATGACCTTATGTTCAGACAGCCGGTGGTGGCAGCGGACATTATTCCGGCCCCCCCAATCTTCTTGGATCTGGTTGCAAAGCAGTTGGCCTCGGTGGGTCCTTCTCCGGACCCTTTAGTCAGGACAAGAGGTTGTTTACCCTGGATCCGGATTTCTCCGCTATGTTAGACACACCGGAAGTAGATGATCCGATTGTAAGACTTGCCTCCTCTTCCAATCCTACCGATGCACTGGAGGCACTGAAGCCGGAAGATAGGCGAGCGGAGATGGCGCTCCGGCGGGCTCACACCACTGATGCTTGGGCTATCTGGTTGGCCACGGCCGCTTCCTTCTTCACCCGGTCCTCCATCAGATGGCTCAGGCAGCTGAAGCAGCACATCCCCCCAGCTGACACCAGAGCCCATCAAGATATCGCAAAAATCACAGCGGCGGTGGAATTTGCAGCCGATGCCACCTTTCATTCAGTTAAGTTCTCATCCTGGGCTATATCTTCTCACATATCTGCCAGACGATTGCTTTGGCTTCGACACTGGCAGGCTGATATTAAAAATAAGTCTAAGTTGGCTTCAGTCCCCATATCAAAAGGGAAATTGTTCGGGCCCGCTCTTGAGCCATTGCTTCTGGAAACTCGAAATAAGAAAAAGTTTCTTCCTTCACTTTTTCGTAGGCAGGAAGCCAAGGGTTCCCAACCCTTTCGGAGGGGCTCCTTTCATCCCCCTTTGCAGTCATCATTCACTCCTAGGTTTCCAGGCTCCCCTTCATTCTGGTTGTCTTACCAGGACCGGGGTGACTCGGAAGACAGAAGCAGGAGAGGGGGCAGTTACAGAAGGCCCTTTAGGGGTTCTGGGAGTAGGGCGGCCCGCCGACCCAGGTAACATTGCAGGTTCTCCTTCCATAGGGGGCCGCCTCAGGCATTTTGCCGACAAGTGGGAGGAATCCACCTCAGACACTTGGGTTAGAAATTCAGTGCGCTTTGGCTTGACCCTGCAGTTTCACAATCCCCCCCCCCGAGCATTTCAGGGTTTCACCCATCTCTAGGAATCCTGCTAAGCGGGCCCTTATGGCCTCCGCCATCAAACATCTATCTGATATTAGGGCCATTCAACCTGTACCTCCCTCCCAACAGGGAAGGGGTTTCTATTCCCTTTTACTTTTGGTGCCTAAACATTCCGGGGGTTGGAGACCCATTTTAGATCTTAAGAGGTTAAATCATTTTATCGTACGCCATAAGTTCAAAATGCAGACTCTACAGTCTATTTTACAGGGCATCAGAGAAGGGGACGGGCTTACGTCGGTTGATCTTTCCGAGGCTTATCTCCATTTTCCCATTCATTCCTCGTATTCCAAATACCTCAGATTTTGCAATAATAATCAGCATTTCCAGTATGTAGCCCTTCCCTTTGGTCTCGCCTCAGCTCCGAGATCTTTCACTAAGGTGTTGGCAGCTCTTGCAGCTCACCTTAGACAAATTCCTATCCGGATCCACTGTTACCTTGACGATATCCTGGTTGTATCCCCTTGCCGACATCAGGCCGAGAGCGATACCAGCGTTACCCTCTCGGTACTTCAGTCCCACGGGTTCTTAGTGAACTGGGAGAAGAGTCAGCTTATCCCCTCCACTCGTATATCCCATCTGGGGGCTGTGATTGACTCTGTTGAAGGGAGGGTTTTCCTCTCTCAGGAGAGACTTATTAGTATCTGCATCACTATCAGGGATATCCGGCGAACTGGGAAAACATCATTGCTCAATTTATCCAAGCTGCTCGGGAAGCTAGTTTCTTGTATTTCCATTATTCCATGGGCTCGCTTGCATTCCAGATCTTTGCAATGGTTCCTCCTGCTGTATCAGCATTCAGGAAGGAGCACATCAAGGTTTGTAGTGAAGGTCCCGCCGAAGGTTCTCGCCTCCCTCCTGTGGTGGACGTGACCATCTGTCAACAAAGGACAGCTACTCAAAGAGCCTCAAAGGGTTATTCTCACGACAGACGCAAGTCTTTCCGGATGGGGGGCCCACCTGCAGTCTTTCTCGGCACAGGGAGTTTGGACTCATGCGGTGCGAAGTTGGAGCATCAACTGGTTGGAGCTTCGCGCAGTGTACCTGGCCCTGCGAACATTCCTTCACCGAGTGAGAGGGCGCCATGTCCTGGTCCTAACAGACAATACTACAACCAAGGCCCACATCAATTGGCAAGGGGGCACCCATTCCATCCTTCTCATGAGAGAGGCCGAGCGACTGTGTCGATGGGCAGAGGCGCATCTTTCGTCCATCAGAGTGGAGCACATCTCCGGAGCCTCCAACGTACAAGCAGACTGGCTCAGCAAGGCAACACTGGATCAGGCAGAGTGGCGTCTGCATCCACACTGTTCAGAGAGGCAGCAGCCAGGTTCGGTCAGCCCCCAGTAGACCTTTTTGCATCTCCGCTCAATGCGCAAACACCAAGGTTCTTCTCCCATTATCCCTCCAGCGGAGCAGAGAATCACGATGCCTTGTGTTGCCTGTGGCCTCCCGGGCTACTGTACGCCTTCCCTCTGCTTCCGTTGATTCCCAGGGTGATTTGAAAACTGATAGCCGAGAGAGCAGAAATCCTCATGGTGGCACCATATTGGCCCAGGAGGCCGTGGTTTGTGGACCTCCGCAATCTGTCGGTAACTCTGCCGTGGAGGATCCCATTAGATCAGATTTCGCTGTCGCAAGGCCCGCTGCTTCATCCAGAGCCACAGTGGCTACAGTTGGCCATTTGGAGGTTGAGCGGGAAAGGATGATTGAGGAAGGCTTATCAGCCCAGGTCATTAACACCATTTTGGCAGCTAGAAGGCCTTCTACCACTCGCATTTATGATGCGACCTGGAACAGTTTCTGTAACTGGTGCCACAAATCATTCATCGATCCACGCTCTCCTTCAGTTGCGCAGATCCTGGCCTTTTTACAAGATGGCCTAGATGGAGGTTTATCACCTAACACCTTAAGGAGGCAGGTAGCGGCGCTCTCAACGGTGGTTGCTGGCGGTCCTTTCGGTCCCCTTTCCCACCATCCTCGAATCAAGGCCTTTCTTAAAGGGGCTTCTAATTTGCGCCCGTCAGTAGTGCACAGATACCTGACATGGGACCTTAATAAAGTTCTCCTAGCCTTGACTAGATCTCCCTTTGAGCCTCTCAGACAGGCGTCACTTCAATTTCTTACATTTAAAACAATATTTCTGGTGGCTATTACTTCGGCTAGAAGGATATCTGAAATTGCAGCTCTATCCGTGAGAAAAGGCCTGTGTATTTTTCATTCTGATCGGGTGGTTCTGAGACCAGACCCAGCATTTATGCCAAAGATCAATTCAGCGTTCCACAGGGCACAGGAGTTGGTCCTGCCTAATTTCTGTCCGAAGCCTCTGCGCGAGCAAGAGAGGCAGTGGCACACCCTTGATGTTCGAAGGGCTTTGCGTATTTACATTTCTTGCACGCAGTCCATCAGGACGACAGAGTCTCTATTTTTGTCCTTTCAGCCAAAGACACTAGGCTGTAAGGTCTCTCCGTCCACAGTAGGCAGATGGATTAGGGCTACCATATCCAAGGCCTATTTAGTTCAAGCTATTCCAGTTCCCAGTGGGGTTACCGCTCACTCCACCAGAAGTGCAGCTACTTCAGCAGCCTGGGCTACTCAGGCATCTATTCTTGATATTTGCCGGGAGCCACTTGGGCTTCCCCATCTCCCTTTATAAGACATTATAAGATTGATGCTTACACCTCAGCTGAGGCATCTTTTGGCAGGCGAGTCTTGCAGCAAGTGGTGAGAGATCCTGGGGAAGTTCCAATCCAGATGGACTCCCACCTGTAGGACAGACTTGCTTTGGTATGTCCCACTCTCTGGATGCTCGCAGCAGTTCTACGGAGAATGGGCGTTGGTTCTTACCTGATACGCCTCTTCTCGTGGAACTGCGTAGAGCATCCAGCCCCACCCTAATTGGTCCGTCTGTAGGGGGGGAATCCTGTTTCGGCCAATGATTTTTAGTGTTCAAGTTGTATAATACTTAAGATTAGAGGGTTGTTGTTGTCCTCTCGTCTTCGTTAAAATTGGGGGAACGCATGGAGGAGTCACGTGGAGGAGGAGGGCGTTCCTCAATTTCAGCTCAGCCTGTGAGAAGTGAAGACTGGAGCACCTCCCACTCTCTGGATGCTCTACGCAGTTCCACGAGAAGAGGCGTATCAGGTAAGAACCAATGCCCATTTCCTTTAACCTTCCTGCTTGGCATTTTCAATTTAATTGTGACTTGACAGCACCATTATAAAATGTGATGGTTTTGCTTTTTAATTGTTAATCCTTTTCAGTGCCCCCTGGGCAGAAAGGTGGGACCTAAATTCTGTATCTAAGTAAATAAAATGTTTGAAGAACTATTCGCCTTTTCATTCTGTTACATGAGTTGAAGTGTTCAGGGATTTACTGGTGTTTCTCTCCCCCACCCATCTGAAATTTGCCCAGGGCAATCTCCTTCATAATCCTTGATACTTTTGCTGTATGGGACTTGGTTTGCTTACCTGTCTCTTTATCTCCACAAAATCTGCAACTAAGACAAAAGAAGACAAGAAAGCTTTTGATGTTGACTGAAAGATGGAGGGTAGGTGAGGTTGTATTTTTTTAAACAACTCTCCCATCTGTTAGATATTTAGAATTATTATTTCTCTGTATGTGTGATAAGTATGCTTAGCCCTTTCTCTTTTTTTCTCTTTTGCTTTTGGGGTTTTATTTTCTCAAAACAACAACATTTGGGTCAGTTAGCATGCAGGATAAAAATACTAATTTTTCATATGTCTTTCTGCCTATAATTTTTCCTCAGAACCCATCATTAGTTTCAAATTAATAATTCTAAAAATTCTTTCAAGGAATAATTAAGGTCCATGAAAAGAACATTCATCTAAAAAAGAGAATCTCAAATTTGAAAATTGCAAATCCTACACAAATACGAAGTTTTGTATCTGAACTTGTGGAAAGACTGTTGGAAGAAACTGATCAGATGAGAAAGACGGTAAACAGAGTTTAGAGGAAACTGCTTGTTATTGTCCCTATGGCAATAGAACCTGGGGAATGAAAATTATTGATCTAACTACAGGTTATTTTTCTACTGTCTCTAGTAAAAATTTAAACGGGATGATGGGGATCTGGCTTTTGTCAGAAAGAAGCTCTCTTGTCTTCCAATCTACCCCAACAATATTGGACAATTTAAGGAAGCCCTTCTGGCAGATTACTGGCACTTGAGTGTTGTAATAGCTCCTAGTTTCTTTCTCTTTGGAAGAGCATTGACATATCAATCATTAATCTTCCTGTGTATACGGATTGGAGCTGGTGGCCACATTGCAGTTTTATTACAAATAAGAAAACATGAAATGTTTTTTAAAAAACCCCACCCATCTAACTTTAAATATTGTAATATAGCCTGTGTACAGAGAGATAAATGCAGAACTGCCCTGGTCAGCTGTTGGCTGTAATCCAAGAAATAATACATTTCTCTGGCAGACCAGAAGGAGGCAGCGATCTGCTACAACGAAAATGCTTTTTGCGGGAATCTTCAAAAAGGGAAAGAAATGATTCACATTTGTACCAGAAACCCCAAAGAAGAAATAATATTTTCAGGAACACCTCCTGAAGTATGAACAAGAGCCTAGGTTAAGCACTTGGTTTTAAAGTAATAATGTTACTTTTAGCATCATACTATATATAGCAGTAGAAATTTTAAAAAATGGGTACAAACACATCAACCTGCGTCTCTAGAAATAAGCACAATAGAAATAACATTTGTTGCTATGTTTCATTCACCTGGATCCAAGAGAAAGAAGAGCTGTTGCATATGTGACCAAGCGTCATCTCTCCCTTATGGGGATATATATAGCACGCAGACTACATTCACAACAAACTGTCATCCTTTTCCTAGATACATAGTGAAGGTTGCAGTGGATGGCCTTGTGCTGAGACTTCTCACAAATACCAAGCTTAAAATGTAAACAGGTATATTTGTTTACTTAATCTAATGCATCCCAGAAGCTTACTCAGCTTGTCTTCCCTCTGCCATCAACCATCCGGTGATATGGGATGGAAACTTCCCTAAAATTTTTGTGTGGGGAAAAAACACCTGTCTCATATCACAGACGAGGATGAAAGCTGGTGCAAGATGGGCTGCTTCCAGTGCATACAAAGCAACTTCTACAAGAGTCTTATGAGCAGATTAAATACAGTAGCCACCATCTAAAAACATTCAAATAACTTCAGTTGATACGGTGAAACTGGAGAAAATAGGGATACATACAATGAAAATCAAATACAAAATAGACAGTATTGAGTTACCGCTGAACCTTACTTACTATCAGCTGCCTTGGAGATCTACTTACCCTGATCCTTACTATCAGCTGCCTTGGAGTTCATATTATGGTTCATACCCTTTTATACTTTTTGATGAGATACAGAAACCTACCTCTCCTCTTAGTCTCCCTGGGAGTCTGTTCTTAGAACTTAAAAGGCCTGGCCTTGTGTGATAAAGTAGTGTTCTGTCCTCACTACACGTTAGTCTGTATGTAGCTCAACATGCAGCGAAACCCACCTATCCTCCAACAAAAGACACTGTGTATGTAGATCTTATTGAAAGAACAGGATACGGTGAAACTGGAGAAAATAGGGATACATACAATGAAAATCAAATACAAAATAGACAGTATTGAGTTACCGCTGAACCTTACTTACTATCAGCTGCCTTGGAGATCTACTTACCCTGATCCTTACTATCAGCTGCCTTGGAGTTCATATTATGGTTCATACCCTTTTATACTTTTTGATGAGATACAGAAACCTACCTCTCCTCTTAGTCTCCCTGGGAGTCTGTTCTTAGAACTTAAAAGGCCTGGCCTTGTGTGATAAAGTAGTGTTCTGTCCTCACTACACGTTAGTCTGTATGTAGCTCAACATGCAGCGAAACCCACCTATCCTCCAACAAAAGACACTGTGTATGTAGATCTTATTGAAAGAACAGGATACGGTGAAACTGGAGAAAATAGGGATACATACAATGAAAATCAAATACAAAATAGACAGTATTGAGTTACTGCTGAACGTAACAATAAATACAAGCAATTTAAATCTTGTCAGAAATGCTCTCTGTGTGGGATGTGGGTTTGTCCTTTTGCCATGTGCCACAGATTAAGATGGATTCTTCTATGTGCTTCTCCAAATGCTAAAGGAAATGGACTCTGGCTTCCCAGCATGCACTTGTTTTGAGAGTGCAGGCTGATGGGTAAATGGATGGACAGCTTCAAACAATGTACTTGATATTTTTCTCTCTGGCCACGAGAGCAACAAGAGTCTATAAAAGTTATATACTGGGGCATGACAAGTAGCATCTTCTAATTCACATGTGTCAAACTCGATCGCATCATGTGATGTATCATAACGTTTTTTGCCTTTGTGGAGCCGGGGTGGGTGTTGGATCAGCCTCTTCTAGTTTAATGTCCCTCAGATCTGCATTTGTAATATGTACCCATTAGAATAAAGGACTAAGAGCATTGGAAATGCACTGAAAGCTTTTCAAGAGTCCTTGAGAAAATAATTCCCAGACCTACTGGTGGAGCTGTGAGCATATTTGTGAAAACGTGTCATCTGCTAATGCAGCATCAGCTCTGCAGATTACTGGAGCTGCAGCTCTCCCTGGGCTTGCAGAGCCCAACACTTTTAATGTAATGAGTCTCTTGCCTCCTCAGAGCATAGTTTGTTTTTATTGTTCTTTTTGGGCTGCCAGGTTTTAGTCTGTCTATCATACTTCATAGAATAAATGATTGCTTTGGATAATAAAAAAAAAAAAGGAAAATAAAATGAGAATGCAAAGTTGAATTGAAAAGTTGAGCTCTTGTGTAATTATTAAACTGTTGGATTTGATTTGTTTCTGATTTCTGGATTCTTATCTTGAGAGGGCAGGGAAAGTTTCAATGTGTCATATGCATGTGTGCACGTATAGGGGGGAAAAAACCTGGTCCACTTCTTGTAAATAGAAGATTGAGTTTTTTTCTTGGTTTAATCAAAGGTTTATGAATAATGTGATTTTATTAATCCAACCTAGATCTTCTCTCCCTTACGTTATTTAAATCAGAGGTATATATTCTGTATATATTCTGAGATGCCAGGTTGTATGTAACCCCCTTCTGTAAAAACTTTGTTGAGGCTGAATTGATTTTTTATAAAGGCAAAAGGCAAAACCTAACAAATGCATTATATGATAGGCAAATTTAATTTAATCTTAACCTTAGAATTATATTAAAGAAAGCCCCCTTGTTGGGATGAAGTACCTGGCATGCTATTCAAAACAAACAAATGCAACACCAAAAATGCCTACCTTGCCCTTCCATTCCTGATGATGGCACACTTTCTTATCTCTTATATTGCTGAAAGTGTTCTTCCATCACCTAAAAAAGCTTGGAGCTTTTTTGAGCCGTTTGCTGGAGGAAAGCACAAGCCATTCCCATTGTCTTAAAGCACAGCTTGACTTCCAGTTAAATGATTTTCCACGCAGCTTTCATCCCTAGCTGTAAGAATCCCTCATCCGTGATTGCAAAGGTCCTGCTTTAAAATATGCACATTGTTATTACACTGTTTACCGGTAAAGTTAAAAGATGACATTGTTCGCAAGAAATATTGTAGATGTGGTGTCTTAAATAAATTTTTCTGTAGGGGTGCAGTGGCTCAGTGGCTAAGATGCTGAGCTTTTGTTGGTCAGAAAGGTCGGCAGTTCAGCGGTTCAAATCCCTAGTGCCATGTGATAGAGTGAGCTCCCGTTACTTGTCTCAGCTTCTGCCAACCTAGCATTTGGAAAGCATGTAAAAATGCAAGAAGAAAAGTAGGGACCACTTTGGTGGAAAGGTTACAGTGTTCTCTGCGTCTTCGGAGTTTAGTCATGCCGGCCACATGACCAAGGAGACATCTTTGGACTGCTCTAGCTCTTCTGCTTTGTAACAGAGATGAGCACTGGCCCCTAGAGTCGGGAACAACTTACACATATGTGTAAGGGGAACCATTACCTTTACCTAAGATTGTTGCATTTGCATTGTACTATTTTAACTATCTACAATCTCAGATGTAGAGAGACTACCATTCCCAAAATTCTTAGGTCGCATAGCTTGGAATTGTATTTCTAGTTCATTTAGGGAAGATTGGTTACTGCAGGTAGTTATGATTTATAACCATAATTGACCCCAGAATTTCTGTTGCTAAGTGAGACATTTGTTAAGTGAGTTTTTCCCCCATTTATGACCTTTCTTACCACAGTTGTTAAGTGAATCACTGCAGTTGTTAATTTAGTAACGTGATTTTTGAGTTAATCTGTCTTTTCCATTGGCTTTGCTTACCAGGAGGTCACAAAAGGGAATCACATGACCTTGGGACACTGCAAGGATCATAAATATGAACCAGTTGCCAAGCATCTGAATTTTGATCTCATGACCATGAGAATGCTGCAGTGGTTGTAAGTGTGAAAAAGGGTCATCAGTCACTTTTTCAGTGCCACTGTAACTTTGGTCTCTAAATGAACTGTTGTAAGTCAAGGACAAGCTATATAGAAGTTTGAGCTGTAATTTGAATTGTCATTTTTGGTTCTACATCCAGAAGATATATTTTGGTTCTTACTGCATAGAAGATTGTTTTGACTTCTCTGATAAACTGGAAATAAATTACTTGGTTTTGCCAGAAGCCTCAGTTCTTTCGGTATGGGCCATTGGATTTGGTATATCTTGTAACACAGAGCAAAGAATCAATAAACCCATTAGTCAGCTCCCTTTCTAGCTAGAATTACTGATGAATCAGTTCACATTTCCCTCTGGGTTTATTCAGTGATGTATGTCAGAAGAAAGACATAGCATAAATAAGGTCTGTCCCTTTCAAACAGCTATCCTGCCTAAAGTTGAATGTACTATAATCCCAAGTTTTTCACCATGTTATCCATATTTAAAACTTTAAAGTGAAACCTTCCCTGCCTTTTCTAACCTGGTTCTAATATCAATTTTCCTCAGAAGTGTTATTTATTTAAAGATATTAACAAATATGAGAGAGTTACCAACATTTAGAAAAGAATATTTGGAACTCAGGATTGAATGAGGGATGCTTGGTGTTCTCTGAGTTTTGTGGTTTTCTTTCAGGTGTTTTGTTACCAAGCTAAGTAACATCATCAAGGCACAGATGATGTTACCTATCTAATTTGGTAATCAAACACCTGCAGGAAAACAACCAAGCTCAGAGAGCTACCAAGCACTCCTGATCAACATTTGTATTCATGTATTTATTTGTACATTCATTCATTTTGTTCAATAATTCAGTTTGCACAGCTGCTAAAGTTGAGACATACTGAAGAGATACTTTCTGATTGGATTCTGGAACTCTGCGTGCAACTATTTACAATGTTCTCCTTTTCTCTTTCCCTGTGCTATTTTGACCTAAAAGGAAAACAAGCACCCTACTATAATTTTAGAATGGGAAGATCAATTTAGATTTGCTGGGAATTTGCAAACAAATCCAAAGGAGATTTTCCTTGGATGGACAACTATCTTCATGTTGCCTTCCTTTTAAATATACTGTATTTTTTGGACTATAAGACGTTTCGAACTATAAGATGCATCTAGCTTTTGGGGAGGAAAACAAGAAAAAAAATCTGCCTCTGCCTCCCAGCAATTTGCCTCCTTGCGGCAAACAGCAAACAACCTGGTCAGATTCAGCACAGCCTGATTTAGCATGAGCAGCTGATTGTCGGTTGGATTGGCCTCCCGGAATACCGACAATCAGTTGTTCCAGTCTGCAAGAATCGCCACCGCCTATTGCTGCCTCCCATTTTCGGCCTTCTTTTCATCCTCCACGCACCCTCTTTTCAGCCCCTGTGCATCCTATGGGGTTCATGGAGCCCAAAAACGGCATCCAGAGGCAGCAATAGGCGGTGCCAATCCCTGAAGACTAGAAGAGCTGATCGTCGGTATTCCGGGAGGCAGATCCAACTGACTATCAGCTGCTTGTGCTAAATCAGGCTGTGCTGAAGCTGACCAGGCTGTGCTGAAGCTGACCAGGCTGTTTGCTCTTTGCTGCAAGGAGGCAAATTGCCGGTAGGCAGAGGCCGAAGCGTGGGGGCCAGTGGGTGGGCAGGGCTTTGGCAACATTTGCTGTGTAAGACACAGACATTTCCACTAATTTTTTTTTTGATGGGGGGGTGGAGTTTGTCTTATACTCTGAAAAATACAGTATATTGTAATGTTCCTATTTCTTTGGCCTTCTTTATATTTGAAATTCAGGTAATCCACAACTTAGAATCAATCTAAGAACTGTAACCTGAGAAAGCACCTCAGACAAGACCCTTCCTAGTTCTTATGAAGATGAAGGATAGGTGGAGGGAAATGCATTCAGGCTTGGAAGATTATTGTTACTACAGATAACATACGGGTAGTCTTTGATTTACAATCATTCATTTAGTGACTATTCAAAGGACAACGGCACTGAAAAAAGTGTCTTCTGGTTGTTTTCCACACAGCTATCGCTTCATCTCCATGGGGGGCCAAAATTTAGATGCTCGGCAACTGATATGCATTTATGACTGATGCAATGTCCCTGGGTCGTGTGATCACCTGTTGCAACCTTCTGACAAACAACAGTCAGCCAGGAAACCAGATTCACTTTACAGCCATGTTATTCATTAACACCTGCAGTGATTCAGTTATTGACTGAAAAGAAAGGTGGTAAAATGGGGCAAAACTCATTTAACTGTCTTGCTCAGCAATCAGAGTTTTGGGCTCAGTTGTCATCGTAAGTCGAAGGACGATCTGTAATAACAGTAGTATTAGCATGAGTAGCTTCAGTTTTTTAGTCCAGTCTATTTGAAAGGCTGGCAATAGTTTTAGCATTGAGCTTGCACTCTATAAATAATTGCAGATACATGTAGGTTTCTTGGCGGCAATATGGAAAATATTTGCATTTGCCGCTTTTTAGGACAAAGGTGTCAAACTCAAGGCCTAGGGGGTGCTTAGATCAGGCCCACAGGGCCAACCAGAAACAACCGGAAACAACGAAGGACTGTGGTGCCTCTGAGCTCGGGAGGGCTGCGTGTGGCCCTGCCGGGCTCAGTTTTTGGCTACGACAGCCTCCTGCAGCTTTCTATCAGCGAAAACAGAGCTGAGGAGCACAGCCCTCCCCAGCTCCATTTTCACTGGTGGACATCTGCAGGAGGATCTTCCCACCCAGGCCACCACAGGTGCCCCTGACACAAATGACCTCAAGCTAGCCACACCCACCCTGGCCATGCCTCTCCAAGGTCAAACACAACCCTGATGTGGCCCTCAATGAAATCCCCTGTTCTAAGTTGTGTTTTCAAAATCTAGTCTTATCTGGAAAGTAGTGCTGAAATCCTTTTTAAAAAAGCTGAAATCACAGCATCAAACTCCAGCAGGAAATGAATGAAAGTTGATGTTCTTTCCTGCTTATTTTCAGCATACAGCAAAACAAAAAATATAAGGATTTTGTGATTTTTTTTTGTAACATAAGCCTAACACTCCCCCAAATCCAGTGCAAAACACCAGCTTTTCCTAGGACTTTCCCAGGAATTTCTCGCCAGTCCACTAGCAAAAAGTTGCCTTCTCTTTATTTTTATTATAATATTTCCCTCAGATGTGGGCTCTTCTGTGGTCAAAAATTTTCCATTCATGGCTTAAATAAATTACAGTTCCTTGGGTTTACCTTAGGGAACCGTGCTTGGTTAAAATTGAAAGCAGAAGGTTTTGATCTCTCCTGGCCTGTGAGAGTAAGAGGATGCAAGAGGTTCATTCACATAGCAGGAAACACTGGTTTCCTGTTATGGCTAAACTGGGCCAGAGTGTCTAGGCTTTTTTTTCCCCCAGTACCCAAAATAGAAAAAAATGCTTAGGAGTATTTATCGTCTAGTTCAAGGGCATGGTGAAGATGCCTTGGACTTCACTGGCTTAGAAGTTTAATAATAGCACAGCAAACTTTGTTGATGTATAGATGTACTAGTTTTTTTTTTTTTAAACCTGAATGTCATCTCTGTTACATTTCCCACTTTGGACATTTCCCATTTTGGGCTGCATATTTTGTTCTTATGGCGAAATCCAGAAACAGATAAAAGTACTTTGTGCCAAGATGGGAAAATTGTGCAGGTGTATGTGCATGTCCTGTCCTCTTTTTAAAATTTCTTCCATGTGGGAATAATGTTAAAGAGCACATTCCTTGGAATGTCAGTTCCACTGAGTCACTGGAATTTAATAGCTCTTGACTTACAACCTTTCATTTATGAACATTGAAAGTTAGAAGGGCATAGAAAAAAGTGACTTATGACCTCTTTTTACACATATGACTGTCGTAGCATCATTGTGGTCATATGATCAAAATTTGGATGCTTGGCAACTGGCATGTATTTCTGACCATTGCAGTGTCACAGGGTCATGTGATCAACTTGGGATCATGTTGTAATGTCTGATAAGCAAAATCAATGGGAAAGCCAGATTCATTTAAGATCCATGATACTAACTTAACAACTGCAATGATTTGCTTAATAATTGGAACAAGAAAAAAGATTGCAAAATGTGGCAAATTCACTTAATAGCTCTCTTGCCTGGCAGTGGAAATTTTAGACTCGGTTGTGATCATAAGTTGAGGACAACTTGTATTAGGATTGCATTCACTGAGTTTGCTGAATTGTTGTGGGCGGGGGATATATAGGCAGCAGCCTTGTTTAGCTACTTCTTGTAAAATCTTAGTAGGCAACCACTGCGATTTTGAACGGATTTCTGTGTAAATACAGTGGTACCTTGGTACCCATTGTTCATCGGTTCAGGGAGGTGCAATGAGCACCAACCAAATTTTTCTTACAAGGAATATTGTAGTGAATCACAAGGCAGCTGAAATTGACAGGTCCTAGCTTGTGTGTTGAGTACCAAACAAATGATGAGTACTGGGAAAAATTTTTTGTGTCAAAATGCGTTGAGTATCAGATTTGATGGGTTTCAAAAGTGGTTAACTACCAAAGTACCACAGTAGTGTAGAAAGTTGAGTATTGTAAGATATATTCCCCTCCAGCTAGAAAAATTAGCATTGGGGCTTTTGCTGCTATTAGCAGTATATTTGCTGCAAAATTATATTATTTCAAAACAAATAATTGGACTGTTCAATTAGCATTACAACATGAGCAATACTAGTAAAAACACTGGTAATGTGTCTGGGTTCCTTTCAGCAGGCCTGTTTCTAAAAATAAATAAATAATAAAGACAGCAGATGCAGTCTATGTAAATACCCTTTGTGTAGTTATGCAACCATAGTTGCATGGTATGTAGTAGTCCTGTGAAAGTAATAATATTCATGTACCAAGCGAAGATGGCATGAAACGAAAGGAAGCCAAACAAACTTGAGAATAGTTTAAAAAGAAAACCCCTAAAAAACTGCTGTCTAGAAAGAAACAAAGATTTAAAAACATTCCCAAGCAGACTTAGAAATAACTTAAAGGGGTTGCAAGTAATTTTTGCATGATTTTTGTGTTACATATGAAGGCACATTGATCCAAATACATTTGTAGCAATATAAATCAGCTAAAATAACCTGGCTTTGTACAGAATGAGATAAATGTGTTTGGTGCTTCTCATTTTTTTGGAAATTGCACAGGGAAAATAAAAGATAATCTGTGAATGTTTTGAGGCATAATGGCAAGAAATGAAATGGAAATCAAATGCCCATGTAGTTACAATAGTCTCTAATTGGTTATTTAGTGGTATCAATAGCACGCCACCATTCTTTCAAGAGTGTTTTGCATGTGGAAAGCAAAATATTTCTGGGCAGAAGGAAGTATTAATTCCTTGCCAAGTAGGAAGAGCTAGTCTCTTGTAGGCTAAGTTTTCAATTTTAAGTAGGTTTCGTGATGTGCTAAATATTTAGGTATTAATATTCCCCATGACTGGATCGGCAATTTAAAATGATTTATCTGCTGTCATAAAAACAGCACGTTGAAATGACTTGTTGGTATCGTGGTTTGGGAGAGAAGGCATTTGGGAAGAGAAAAAAATGATCATCATGAGAAAATGGCTCTGAGCTGGATTTGGAAGAGGGGGAAGAAAAAGGAAATCATTACCTTCCAAATGTTTATCCCTGTGTATGTTGTTGTTTTTTTAAAGCATACACATTAAAATGCCAAGCTTAATCTGCACTGCAATAGGTGGGCAGCATGGCTGTTTTCAGCATATGGGCTGCTCACCTTGGTGATTAAGGGCATTGTTATTTTCTTCTGAATAGCCCAGTGTGGGCCTATAGTCTTGGTGCTCCTTGCCAGAGAATATCAAAGTCCTGCACAAATAATGAGCTATTCTAGCAAAGATGAGCTGGCATGTTACTCATGTACGTGCCTAGATGCAATGCACATTATTTTGTGTGCTGACAATGTTTCTTTAATATTTATCAGTTCAGATAATTCAGTGCAAGACCCTGCTATATAGATTATTGGTAAATTGCATAGGAAACGGGCATTTCTACTTAAAACAGGAATAATAACAATAGCATTTAGACTTATATACTGTCTCATGGTGCTTAACAACACATCTGTGTGGTTTACAATGTAAGTATTGTTCTCCTTTGAGCTGTTCGGAGCATCCAGAGAGTGGGTGGTGCTTCCGTCTCTGCGGTTGTAGGCTGAGCTAAATTCCTGAGGAACCCTCCTCCTTCCATCATGTGACTCCATTATCGCGTTTCCCAGTTTATGCTCAGCCGCTCGCAGAGTAGGCAGTGTTTTCAAAGTGCTCTTGGCCGTTTTCACCAACCCTTACTTTGACTCCTATTTGCTTCTCAGGTTGTATCTGTTTATTTCCTATCTTAGCCTGCGTGGTTGGTTTTGTGATTGGTGATTTTAGACTCCCCTGGGAGGCCCTCCCTGGCCCAGGGGGTTACAGAGGGAAGGTTAGCAAACGTTACAAGCTACCCCCCCACCCCTTCCCCATTGCCTTTCTGCCATTTTTTTTTGTTCTTTGACTTAATAGACGCTCCGTTTTCGCTCCGTTCCCCCCCACACCGAACGCCATTTTTTTACCTCAGTTCGAAGCCTTCCTTGCCTACTTCCTTCCTGTGTTCCTCCGGGGACCTTGAACTGATTCTAGACATTCTCTCTAGCCACTACTGTAGAGCCCCTAAGTCCACGTTGCAGGCGGCCACCATTTTAAGTGCCGCCTCGTGGCAGGGCGCCATTTTGAATTCGTAATCTTCCCGATCTGCAGCGCGCCTCACTAGGGCAGCAGGACCCATAGGCCTGCTCGGAGCTTATTAAAACTAAAAGAATTTTACTGTTGTGTTGGAGGCTCCTGCCCTGCCACCGTCTCGTTGGCTTCCCCCGCAGCCAGCTGTAGCTGGTGTGGTCTACCTCTCACCGCTTCCACCCAGTTGTTGCCTGGGAAGGCAGTCGGTTTTTAGGCCTAGGGGCTTCTTGCCTTAAGGCCTCTGGCGTGCCTAGGTCATTGGACCGGTTCCTTCCTGATTTATTATTATAAAAAAAAAAAAGGAGAAGTCTCCAACAACAGACCAGAGGAAAATAAGAGAGAGAGAAATATTTTATATATATATATATATATATATATATATATATATATATATATATATATATATATATATACACACATACACATATATAATAATAATAATAATAATAATAACAACAACAACAAAAACAACAACATAAAATACAATAAAATATAGGGGAACGTAATAGGGAACAGGAGCAGTTTCTCTTGGAACTTAAAAGAATTCCCAGGGCTCCCGGCCTTGTAGGTCGACCCCTAGGCGCGCCAACCACCTCCTATTTGATCTTTATCTTCCTCAATTATCAAAAAATGGCAGAAGGCAATCCTTCCACAGGCCCTTCTTTGAAGGCCAAATCAAAAAACCTACCATCCACGCAGGCAGGCTAAGGATTCCAAAGCCTCCCAGAGAGACTCCTTAAGAAGCCTCAGGCTCTGGAAAAAGAAATTCATAAACGCACCAGGCAGGCAGGCACGGTGCCTCCCATTCTACCTCTTCTCTACCCCCCCTCCCTTAGACTATTCCTCCCTATCCAGGCGCAGCTCTCTCTCTCAGGGTCACCAGGCACCTGGAACACCGGCCAGACAAACACCAGAGGCTACCTTTATGCCCACAGCCGCCGGCCTACACCAGGAGGAACCTCTCGTTCAGGAGGTTCCGGAGCAACTGAGATCCTGGAGGGAGTTGGCTATCCTCCAAGGCATTGCGGAAGGTCTCCAACAAGCAGCCAGGCCTGTTCTACATCCACTGGCCACCTAATCCGTAAGATCATTCCCTCTCAGATCTGAACCGCCCCAGGATCAAGTACCCCTTCAAGAGGAGATTTCCCTTTCTCTAGGGGGGAACGAGGAGGAGGCGGAAGGGGACTTAGATTTGTACAAGGAGGAGGAGGAGGTGCAGTTTGACTTGGGGTCCTTACACTATAACGAACCCCCTTCCGACATAGAGGCAGAGATGCCAGAGGACAAGGGTCTCACCCCCGACCAACCCACCTCTGTGGGGCTCTTTAAACCCGATTATTCAACCCCTCCTGTTCACAGGAATATCTCGGGTCTATCAAGTCATCCCCTCCCTCACTCCTCTCGCTCCGAAAGGTCCCGAGGACTCAATTTTTAAATAGCCTGTTGCGGAGGCTGAGGTCACCCCATCCCCCCTCCATCTTCCTCGACCTGGTGTCCAAGCAGCTGGCCTCCTCGGCGGCCCCCCCACCCCTTCGGCCCAGATAACAAGTTCTTCAACTCAGACCCAGGGCTTTCCACCCTATTGGGCACCCCGGAGGTGGATGAACCTATGGCCTCTCCCTCCTCCCTCAACCCCTAGAAGCCCTGAGGCCAGAGGAGAAACGATCGGAGCTGGCCTTCCGCCAAGCTCATCAGTCAGATGCATGGGCAATCAGATCGGCCATGGCCGCTTACTTCTTCATCAGATCATCCATTAGCTGGCTTCGTCAGCTTAAGCAACATGTCCCAGCCTCCAATGTCCGAGTCCATCAGGACATAGCCAAGATCATGGCCACGGCCGAATTCTCGGCCGACGTTACCTTTCACTCTGTCAAATTCTCCACTGTGCCATCTCCTCCCATGTCTCCGTCTGCTCTGGCTAAAGCATTGGCAGGCAAACCTCAAGGATAAAGTGAAATGGGCCTCCACTCCCCTCGTGGGAAATAAATTGTTCGGACCATCCCTGGATCCCTTTTTAATAGAGGGAAGGAATAAGAAAAAGTTCCCTCCCCTCCCTCTTCCACAGTCAAACCCCAGATCCCTGCAGCCCTTTCGGAGAGCTCCTTTTAGTCCCTTTCCAATCCCCCCTTTCTCCCAGGTACCAAAGCCCCCCCCCCACTTTTTGCTCAAGACAGCCCCAGGACAGGACCGACTCCTCTGATAGACATAGTAGAGGCGGTACCCTCAAGAGGCCCCTTTGTGGCTCTGGCAACAGGCCCTCCGGCGCTCCAGATAAGCAATCAGACTTAATTCCCATTGGCGGGCGCCTTATAGTCTTCGCCAACCAGTGGGACTTCCCCACTTCTGACGCCCGGGTCAGGGGCACCATCAGGTTTGGCCTTGCCCTCGAATTCCAAACGCCCCCCCCCCGAGTTTTTCATGGCTTGTCCCCCCTCCAAGAACATCATGGTCTCAGCAATCAACGCCTCTTTGACATACAGGCCGTTCCTCTATCTCAAAGAGAACAGAGATTCTACTCCCACCTAATTGTGGTTCCCAAACACCCTGGGGGATGGAGAGCGCTTCCGAATTTAAAGCGGCTTATCCACCATCTCATATACCGCAAATTCGAAATGAACAGGTTGCAATCCATCCTGCTGGGTGTTAGACAGGGAGACTGTTTGTCATCCATTGACCTCTCTGAGGCATACCTACACATCCGATCCGGCCCTCTCATTCTAAATTTCTGCATTTCTGCTACAATAACCTCCACTTTCAATTGTGGCGCTCCCATTTGGGTTGGCCTCTGTCCCCAGAACCTTCCAAGGTCCTGGCTGTTCTAGCTGCCCGCCTCAGATCCCTCCCGGGGTGACTACACTGGTACCTGGATGACATCCTCATCCTTTCCCCCTCCAGGGAACAAGCAGTGAGGGACACTCAAATCATCCTGACCTCTCTTCAGGACCATGGGTTCCTCATCAATTGGAAGAAAAGCCAATTTCCCCTCCAACCAGGAATCCTCCTGGGGACGGTAATAAACTCTGTGAAAGGGAGGGCATTCCTCTCTCCGGAGAGAATCCTTGGCATCCAGCAATCAGTCAGACACATCAGACACCTTAAAAGGGTTTCCCGCCTAGAACTATCCCTGTTACTAGGTCAAATGACATCCTGTATTTCCATTATTCCCTGGGCCCGTTTTCCACTCCAGATCCCTCAGTGGTTCCTGCTCCCGTACCAGAGAACCGGATCAAGCAACTCAAAGTGCAAGGTCAGGTCTCACCAGAGGTGCTCACATCCCTGCTTGAGGGAGCAAAGTGTCTATCAACAGGGGCTGCCCCCTCAAGGAGCCCCCAAGACTCACCGTGATTACAGACACAAGTCTGTCCAGATGGGGTGCCCACCTGCAGTCCCGCACAGCACAGGACAGGTGGTCAGCGACAGAGAAAATGTGCAACATAAACTGGTTGGAGCTTCGCGCCGTCCACCTGGCTCTCCGCAGTCTCCTCCCCGAGGTATGCGGCTGCCACATCCTCATTCTCACTGACAATATCACAGCCAAAGCTCACATCACCAAGCAGAGGGGCACTTAGTCTTCCCGCCTAATGAGGGAGGCCGAGCGCCTCCGTAGTGGGTGGAGTCTCACCTCCTTTCCCTCAGGGCGGACCACATCTCGGGTACCTCCAACACCCGAGCAGCCTGGTTGAGCAGGGCCACCATAGACCAGTCAGAGTGGCATCTCTACCCCTCTCTATTCAGGGAGGTGACATACATATTCGGTCTACCCTAGTAGACCTCTTTGCTTCCCCCCCGCTCAATACCCAACTTCCTATGTTCGTTTCGAGATTCCACCCCCAGGGGCGGATTGCCACACCGCACTTCCGTGCCGTGCGATGTCTGTGGCCCTCGGGCCTCCTTTTATGCCTTCCCTCCTCTGGCACTGGTGCCACTAGTCCCTCAAAGGGTTACCCACGAGAAGGCAAAGCCGCTCTTTGTAGCCCCGTATTGGCCCATCGCCCTGGTTCGCGGATCTTCACAGCCTATCGGTAGCCCCTCCCTGGAGGATTCCAGCAGACAGAATCTCAAGGTCCCCTCCTTCACCCGAAACCCCTAGGGCGTCAACTAGCCGTCTGGAGATTGAGCGGGAACTTTGAAGAGGGAAATCCTCTCTAACAGGGGCATTGATCCATTTTAGCAGCCAGGCGACCCCCAACCTTTTTCCGTAAATGGTTTGTCTAACTTCCTATGACCCAACGGCCTCCTCCATTGCTCAAGTGCTTGAATTGCTCCAGGAGAGTCTCACAAGGGTCTATTCCCCAATACACTAAGACATCAGGTAGCAGCCTTATCCACAGTCATCCACTGTAAAGAGGCCAGTTCCCCCTCTCACCATCTCCGTATCGTTCCTTCTTGAACGGGGCCACAAACTTACATCCTCCGTCCCTCCACTGGGACCCAACCTGGGACCTCAATAAGGTCCTTACTTCCCCCACAAATCCACCCTTTGCACCCCTAAGAGAAGTCTCTCTTCAGCTCCTATCCTTCAGTAGTTTCCTGGTTGCGATCACATCAGCCCATAGGATATCAGAGATCGCTGCACCGTCAGTCAGGAAAGACCTTTGCACATTCCATCCCGACCGGGTGGTCCTCCAGCTTGACCTTCCCTTCTTGCCCAAGATTAATTCGTTTTTCCAGGGCCCAGGAAATTATCCTCCCCAATTTTTGCCCCAGGCCAACTCGTGAAAGGGAGAGACTATGACACTTCCTGAACCTCACACATGCCTCACAGATTTACATTAAACGCACCTAGCCCTTCCGCAAGTCCGGGGCCTTGTTTATATCCTCCTAACCAAAGTCACAAGGGTTCAAGGTCCCTCCAGCCACCATAGGCAGTTGGATAAGGGCAGCCATCGCCAAGGTGTATCAGGCTCAGGCCCTCCAAGTACCCAGGGGTATCACGGCTCACTCCACTAGGAGTGCAGCAACTTCAGCCGCCTGGGCTTCCCAGGCCCCAATACTCAACATTTGCCGGGCAGCTACGTGAGTCTCCCCGTCACCCTTCATCAGACATTACAAGACTGACAGGTAAGCCTCAGCTGAGGCCTTTTTTTTTGTAGAAGGGATCTTCAGAGGGTTCTCAGGGTACCCGAGGGGACTACAGACCAGACGGCGCCCCTCCCGTAGGACAGGCCCAGCTTTGGTATCTCTGGATGCTCCGAACAGCTCTAAGGAGAATGGGCGTTGGTCCTTACCTGACACGCCATTTCTCTTTGAGCTGTGAGGAACATCCAGCCCCTCCCTCTTCTTTCACTGTCTGGTGGGGTCTTGTTTCGGCCAAGGAACCTTAAGTATAGTAAGATGAGAGCATGAATTCTGTTTCCTCTCTTCTTCGCATAAACTGGGGAATGCGATAATGGAGTCACGTGATGGAAGGAGGAGTGTTCCTCAGGAATTTAGCTCAGCCTACAACCGCAGAGACGGAAGCACCACCCACTCTCTGGATGCTCCTCACAGCTCAAAGAGAAATGGCATGTCAGGTAAGGACCAACGCCCATTTGCATATTGCCTCCCAGTAATCTGAGTCCTCATTTTACCAACCTTGGAAGGATGGAAGGCTGAGTCAACCTTGAGCCTTGTCAAGATGGAACCTCAGGCTATGGACAGAGTTTGTCTGAAATACTACACTTAATCACTGCACCACTAGGGCTCCAAGGAATTTATTAATAATTAAAGTATTGAATTAGGACTAGAAACCCAGCATGTTAGCAAACTGAGGAATAAGTCATGCATCTCTTAGTGTGATGACTATGAGTTTTATTGTAAGGCCACTGATTTTTCATCATCAGATAAACCAACAACGATGCAATTAACCTAAACATCTCTGCTGGGAGTCCTGCAGCAAATCAGAACAGGTTTTGTGTTCCTATAGCAAGTTCTCATGTTCTACAGGAGCGGTCTCCAACCTCTCTGGCTCAGTGGACCATCTGAGGTGGGGCAGAGGGGTTGGTTTCCTGCGCAGCACTTTCACAAATGCAGCTTTGCACGCACGTTTGTCCATCCCTTCCACGGCCCAGTTCCAAAAGGGCTGCAACCCGGCACTGGGCTGCGAATTGGGGACCCCTGTTCTACAGCCTGTTTGACTTTCATCCTGTAGGAAGTTAGCACCCACCCCTCTCCTAGAAAATTTAAATAGCCTAGGAAATATTAAAAAGGTAGAATATTTCCTCTAAAAAGAGTAGAAACTCAGAAGCAGAAACTCACCCCAGAAGCAGAATCTCACCTCCACCTTTGTTAATGGGTGGGCCATTAAGGCCTGGGCCAGAATACTTTACATAACGAGGAAGTCCAGGTAAAACTATAGCAATTGCCAAAAGCCCTTTTAAGGGCATAATCACCCAGCAAGGCTTGACCAAGCCTGGAACTCAGGACAGCCTACAGAGTTGCCCCTGGGAGTCTGACAATCAATTAGAATACAAGCTCCAGTTCAAATCCCAACCGAGGGTATAAAACCCAGGCACTCTCAGCACCTCAGTCCTTTTTTCTTGATCTTTTCTCACCTTGAAGCATGTGATCACCCTTCTCTGGAGCTCCAGGCCATGTGGTCCTGTGGTCCACCATTAAACCTTCCAAGCAGCCTCCATGTTTCCAGTGCCTTTTTCCCCACTTGGAACTGAACCCAGAAGGATATTTCTTTCAACAATCCTATAATCTATGGACCTTTGGTTCCTTCAATGAGAAAAAAAGTGCGTATATATATATATATATATATATGTATGGCATTCAGCTTTGTTCGGGTATTTTCCCACGTGGTGCTTTTAAAGTTGTAGCAACGTTTCAGCAGAATCTCATCTGCCATCATCAGGCTTCTGTATAGTGTTTGTCTGTGAGTCAGACTTTTACAGTGGTTTCAGATTTAAATTTGGGGCAGCCTATTGCTGTGCCAGAATGGTTTTTTCTTCATCCTGATTGGTTGGGAGTCTTGGTCTGTGTTTATTGGTCTTGAAGTTTGCTGTGTTCTGCTACTAATATCTTCTGTCTGTTTTTTTTTGGGGGGGGCTCTTTTTGTATCTTGATTGGCTGGCAACATTGTGTTACTTTATTGGAGGCCTTTAGTGCAGCTTGGCTTCGGGTAAATGGATGGCTATCATTAGTTAGGAAGCTGGGTTTCATCTGGGTGCCTGGTTGGGGTGTGTTTGAGCTGGAGGTATCAGGGGGGATCTGTTTGTGCCCAGGTGTTTGCCTGGCTTGTGGTGTGGAGATTTTTTTGTTTGTGAGTGCAGGCTTCCAAATGGCTTCCCGAAGCCAAGCTGCACTAAAGGCCTCCAATAAAGTAACACAATGTTGCCAGCCAATCAAGATACAAAAAGAGCCCCCCCCCCCCCAAAAAAAAAAAAACCAGACAGAAGATGTTAGAAGCAGAACACAGCAAACTCCAAGACCAATAAACACAGACCAAGACTCTCAACCAATCAGGAGGAAGAAAAAACCATTCTGACACAGCAATAGGCTGCCTCAAATTTAAATCTGAAACCACTGTAAAAGTCTGACTCACAGACAAACACTATACAGAAGCCTGATGATGGCAGATGAGATTCTGCTGAAACGTTGCTACAACTTTAAAAGCACCACTACTATGACGTGGGAAAATACCCGAACAAAGCTGAATGCCAGACATGTAAGTACCCGCGAAAACTTAAGAAAACAAGTATGTATGTATGTATATACATTACACATACATTACACATATGTATTTTGTTGGCAAAATAGAAAAGACTTACTCTCTAATTTCAAGGACTGTCTTTCTTCTTGAGTAAAGGCTAGTACCTTTTAATCAAAAACACTTATTCAAGGGAGAACTCTGCTTAACTTAGGGAAGAAAAATATGGCTGTATAAAATTAGATTTTCTTGAGGGCTGGGGGAAGTTAAACAACCCAGTATAATCAGTACTTTTTGTGTAAAAGAAAAAAAATATTGAGTACTGCTAGGACGTTTAATCAGAAGAAAAATGAGATAGTCACCTCTCTTATGAAGAAGCTTTTCTTTGCTTTTAAAGACAAATAATCCTTGTGTAGTTTGACTTCCAGGTAAGTACTTAGTAGAAAGTGGAGTTCTCTTGATCAATTGCATATATCTTCCAGGGCTTGATATTAACACAGTTTAATGCGCTTTTATGCATATGGCATGCTTAGATTGTAGCCTCATCCAAGCCCCCAGATCTGGAGGAATTGGCTTTTGTTCCATAATAACAATCATTTTATAGATCTTGTTGAGCAGAATAGCCTCCATCCACCTTCTTGTGAAGGTATAGAGACTTAAGAAGAAGTTTTTCTTCTGTAGCCCTGCAAATAAAGGATAAAGATTTCTCCACTCCCCCTCATCTCTCTCATTTTTTTTAAATGTAGCCACAGGCAATTCATTAATGCAAACTCCTGAATATAGCAAATTTAGCTTTGTTAGTCTGAAGTTCTCTGAATTCTGCATGCATGGAATTTTTAATGCTACATTACGCAATTAGCTCTGGAGAGAAATTAGGTTAGGATTCTGTGAATGCTGTAGGTTAGGATCATGTCACCTAATTTAGTATTAGTTTCAGGATGCAATATTTTCACATTTTATAGAGCCAGTGGGTTTGCTGCTTTCTGTATTTTGTGTGTTTTCTTTCATAGCCCAGTTAACTGGTATTCTCTAGTTAATGCCGTGATAAACACCAGGCAGTGATACATGTAGAAAGGACAATGGCAAAACAAAAAACCAACTCCCTCCCCCCTCCCCCACAGTTAACATAGCATTGTTTGAAAACTGATGCAAAACTTTTAGAAAGCTGGTTCTACAAGTGCGCCAAGTGAAATGTATGCCTGATTTCATGACCCTTTTTGCAAGATTGTTAAGCAAATCTACTGAATGGTGTGGTGGTTGAGCAAATTTGGCTTCACCCATTGGACTGCTTGTGGGAAACTGACTGGGAAGATTGCAAGTGCAATTGCAGTTTTTATGGACCAAGTTAAAAAATTAGACGGGGGAAGGAGGCGAGTCTGCATAGATAATGTAGATCAAGGGGTGTCAAACTCAAGGCCTGCGGGCCAGATCCATTCTGGCCCGTAGGGTCTGCCTGGAAATGGCAAAGAACCGGCCCACAATGCCTCTTGCCAGCAAAAACGGAGCTTGGGAGGGCTGTGCGTGGACCTCCCAATCTGTTTTTGGCTGCAATGGCTTCCTGCAGCCCTCTGCCAGGGAAAATGGAGCTCGCATGCTGCCCTCCCAGCTTCCGTTTTTGCTGGCAGAAGGCTGCAGGATGTCAAGCTGGCCACGCCCACCCCGTCCATGCCCATTCACTCCCTGAAGTCAAACGCAACCCCGATGCGGCCCTTAATAAAATTGAGTTTGACACCCCTGGTGTAGATTATGCATTAACTGGCAAGCCTTGCTTTCTGCATAGAATGAATATGTGACACTGGCATTGCAATTTGGTTCCAACTAGTAGAAATCAGTTCAGCGGTTAGTCCAGGGTCTGCGCATCCTTTCAGGGATGGCCTGCAGTTATGACCAGGGTTACTAGATGGCTTAGAGCTTGATAGAGTTTGTGCAAAGCTAAGAGTGCTACAAACTGCCTGAATCCTGTTTGACAGCTGAACAGAGTTAGGTGTGCAAGCATGGTTGGAAGACTTAGCATCAGTAAATTATCCCTGCTGGATGGGAAGCTCAGCCAGTTTTATGTCAGCTGAATATCAGACGTGTATATTCTTTAGTGATCTGCCTTCTGAGATTTTTCACACATGTTCCCACTAATGATCCAGCTATGCAAAAGCCTAATTTCTGTGATTTAGGTTCTTCCTTGCTCTACTGGTCTAGTGGAGTAAGGTTATAGAACAGTTGTGGCTCACCTTTTTCGGCTTCCGTGCCGATAATTGGGTGTGCTTGTGCGTTCATGCTTGCATGCCAAGCACCCAGAAGGCAATGCGTGCTGTCCCCCCATACTCCTTGTGCATACGCGCACGATCCCCCTGCCGTGTGCCATGTGTCTTCACATGCAGGTGCGATTCCCCTGCACACTGTGCATCTCTGTACATGTGTGTGCGACCCCCATGAGCATGTGCGCGCATCTCCCATGCACCCCTGCACATGCGCGCCAGATACCTGACAATCCGCTGTCGGGTGGTGGCGGCACATGCACAATGCAGCTCTTCTGGGCGAGTTCTCGCGTGCCAGCAGAAGTGGCTCTGCATGCCACTTCTGGCATGTGTGCCATAGGTTCGCTAACACAGTTATAGAACCTCTATTATATAATCTTCCTTCCTTCCCTCCCTCCCTTCCTTTTCTGTATCTCTTTGCTGTTACATAGAATAGAATAGAATAGAATAAAATAAAATAGAACAGACAGTTGGAAGGGATGAGTGAAGTGTTCTAGTCCAACCCTCTGCTTAGGCAGGAAACCCTATACCAATGGTAGCTAATCGCTTGGGCTCCTGTGCCAAAAATTGTGTGCGCGCTGGCACTTGCGCCCTGGCAATGCACAATCCCCCCCATGCATCCCCTGCCACCCCTTTACCTGCACTGCGCCTCACAGCTGATTTTCAGCCAGTTTGAGGCCTTTTTCGGCCTCCCAGAGGCTTGAAAAAAGCCACTGCAGGCTTTGCAGACTGAATAATAGGCCCATTTTGTCACTTCGGGTATTACAGGAAGTGACAAAATGGGCCTATTATTTGTCCTGCAAAGGCTTTTTTCAAGCCTCTAGGAGGCTGGAAAAGGCCTCAAACCAGCTGAAAATCAGCTGTGAGGTGCACGCATGCACAGTGGGGTAAGTTTGCCTATGGCTCGCATGCTGGCACAAATGGCTCAGGTGACGCATGCCATAGGTTCGCCATCATGGCCCTATACCATTTCAGATAAATGGTTGTCAAATCTCTTCTTAAAAACTTCCAGTGTTGGAGCATTCACAACTTCTGGAGGCAAGTTGTTCCATTGATTAATTGTTCTAACTGTCAGGAAATTTCCCCTTAGTTCTAGGTTGCTTCTCTATTTGATTAATTTCCACCCATTGCTTCTTGTCCTACCCTCAGGTGTTTTAAGAGAATAGCTTGATTCCTTCTTCTTTGTGGCAGCCCCTGAGATATTGGAACACTTCACTCCCTAGTCCTTCTTTTCATTAGACTAGACATACCCATTTCCAGCAACTATTCTTCATGTTTTAGCCTACAGTCCCCTAATCATCTTTGCTGCTCTGTTGCTCTTCTTTGCACTCTTTCTAGCGTCTCAACATCATTTTACTTCGTGGTGATCAAAAATGTATACAGTATTCCAAGTGTGGTCTTATAAAGTGGTATTATTAACTTGGAGTTTGTAGGCAAAATATGGTAGTGCTACCAGTTGGCTTACAAAATAATAAGTGGTGAGGAATTGCTTCCCAGTGATGGACTTGGAAATAAAACTGCCTTTATGAGAAGAGGATGAAACCTGGAAGTGACAGGGTATGCCTTGAGGATGTAACTTATTTATATTTAAGGATATAACTTGTTTATATTTCATTTTGTGAATGTGCCCTCTCTGGAGCAATCATTTAGCATAAATGCCTTTGATATTTTCTCAAAAATTACAAGGAGATTATTATCTCCAAAGATGAGCCTATAATTTAAAAAGGTGATTGAGAACCATGTGTGACGGACAAATAGCCCAACAGATATTAGGCAGTAACCCTATTTTAATATCCGTTGTTACATGGAGTTTGGCCATTAGTGAGACCTTAAATATTCCATAGTTACAATGGAACAATGTATTTAACAGTAATCGTCAAAAGGGTGAACTTAAATACCCATGACCATGTTATTATAAGAGGATTGCATTGTTAAAATACGATGATACTTTTATCTCCACATAAAGTGTGGCTAACAGCAGCATTCAAAATATTTATTGCTGCTGGCTGGGTGGAGTGCCCCGTATGGATTTTGATTTCGGAGGTGATTTGGACAGCGAATGAGGCATTGCACCCTTAAAAAACCCATCCTTAATTGCCATATAAGCAAGCTTCGTGACCCAGTTGGCAAATCGTTTTTATTCCCTTCCTATACAAAACGATCTAGTTCTCCAAAAGATGTTGCTGTCTCTTGTGACTCTCCCTGCCAATGCCTGGTTGATTCCTTTACAAAGCATGTCAATTAATAAACAAAGTCGGTGTTGGTGTCATTGCTGAAGAAAAAACATCACGGTTTAATTTGTCCATGCTTTGTTAGTGACTTGAAAATCGGTGCAACAGAAGACCTTTCTTGACTGGCAGGCAGCGTTGTGCATTTCTCCCCTCCCTTCCCCCACATCTCGTCTCCCCTCCTGCGCACAGGGGCTGTGACAGACAGTCCTGTGGTGTCGCAGGGGTAAATAGATGGCAGGTAAGAGGCCTCATCTGCATTTGTCAGCCTTACTGATTGCTCTTTTTCCAGTGCAACCTGGAAAGCGTGTGTGTCAAGAATAAAAATGCATTTTAACTATGGCAGGTTGGCAGTGATTTTTTCACAACACACCTTCTTTTAAAACCCGAGGCATCAGACCCAATGATGCACGGGGCTATGCATGGGAATTGAATCTGCAAAAGGAAGCTGGGATGTGGTTACAGTCTAAATTGATAACAGTGGGACTGAAATTGATTTCGAGTTGTCCTTTGTTTTTGTTGAGTTGTTCCTTTCTCCCCTTGATTGTCTTGTTTTGGAAAAATAAAACTTATGTAGATTTCATATGCTGCAGAATGAAAAGCTGGGTCGGCCAATAATGAGTAGCTTATACACCATTAACAGGATCCCATCTTATTCCCATGGGTTGTTTCAGGGTAAAAGTACAGGTAGACCACAACTTATGACCACAGTGGAGCCCAAAATTTTTGTTGCTAAATGTCAGTTGTTAAGTGAGTTTTGCCTCGTCTTAAGATGTTTCTTGCCGGAGTTATTAAGTGAATTGCTACAATGGTTACAGCACTGAGCAATAGCATTTAGACTTATATACCGCTTAACAGTGCTTTATAGCCCTCTCTAAGCTGTTTACAGAGTCAGCATGTTGCCCCCAACAATCTGGGTCCACATTTTACCCACCTCAGAAGGATGGAAGGCTGAGTCAACCTTGAGCCTGGTGGGATTCGATCTGCCAAATTGCAGTAGGAGTAGCTTGCAGTACTGCACTCTAACCACTGCACCACTGAGGCTCCTTGGTAACATGGTTGTTAAGTGAATCTGGCTTCCCCATTGACTTAGCTTGTCAGGTCACAAAAGATGATCATATGACCTGGAGAATACTCCAAATGTCCTGGGCAGTTCATATAGTTACAACTTTATGTGTTTCCTATATGTTCATTATTCATGTACTAAAACACAAAAAGTTGAACCTAGGCTGCAGATCTACAGTATCAGAGTACCATATTTTGTCTCCTTCTTTTTATTCCTTTAAAAAGGATGTTTTGACATCAATTCAAAAGGATGTAGCCACATTGCGAAACGGCTGTCAATCCATAGGGTTATCTTTTCCCCAGATGTTTATCATGGATATTACAGGCTGTATAGATTTTGAGGAATAAATAAAAGTGGCTATCACCCAGTGCTTTATTGAAAGAAATCTGATCCTTTTTAGTCCAATCAGTATAAAATTTCCTTTAGGAAGTACGGAAACTCAGTAATGACCTTTAACAGAACATTTTATCATGTTTTTTTCCACTGAAATTCTAGAAAAGAGTAATTTGATATAAATTTATATATCTCACATTAGAATCTATGTGGTTACAGATAATCTTCAACTTGTGACCATAATTGAACTCAGAATTAAGATTGTAAGCCATGGCAGTCATTAAATGTGTTGCCACCTCTGACTTTACAATCCTTTTTGTGGCAGTTGTTAAATGAATGCCATGTTTGTTAAGTGAACCCACTTTTTGGTGGGGTTTTTTTTGTCAGCAACCAGAATTAAATTTCAGAAATTGGCAAAAAAAAAAAAAAATCAGCAAAAATTGCAAAAAAAATCACATGGCAAATGGTCATAAATGTGAATTGGTTTCCAAGAACCCAAAATGTGATCATGGAACCTCGGGGAGGGAGGGATACATCCATCAGAACTTCAGAACTGGGTCATCAGTAACTCTGGAGAGTCTATCATAATTTAGAACATGCCACTGTGTGAGGACTACCTGTAATGCCTTTTAATATTCTCTAGTCGAAACAAAATGTTGCTTGATTTCTCTCTGATACAGTCTTTCTAGATATATGGGGAGTCCTCGATTTACGATCATAATTGAGCCCAGAATTTCTTTTGCTAAGTGAGATAATTTGTTAAGTGAGTTTTGTCTCATTTTAAGACTGCCCTGCCTCGTATTACGACTGCCACACTTGTTAAGTGAATTACGGCAATGGATAAGTTAGTAACATAATTGGTTACGTGAATCTGGCTTCCCCATTGACTTTGCTTGTCAGAAGGTCACAAAAGGAGATTGCGTGACCCTGCATTGCAACCATCATAAATACATGTCAATCATCAAGAACCTGAATTTTGATTACATGACCATGGGGATGCTACAACAGTTGTTAAGTATGAAAATAGGTCATAAGTCACTTTTTTCAGTGCCGTTGTAACTTTGAACTGTCCCTAAATGACCGTCGAGGATTATCTGTAAAGCCACAAGTGTCAACTCATAAAATATTTCTATGGTCGTTTTAGAGTTGCCAACAGAAAGGGAGGGAGGGAAGGGGTTTGAAAGAGCAGTGCAGCAACTTGGAAATTAAAAGTGCATTCCATACATAATTTTTCAGCAATAGTAACTAGGTGACTGAAGTTTCTGCCATGCAAAAATCTAACTGGAGAAGATGATTGATGACTCTTCGCTATGGATGTGTCTCATTGGAGAATATGAATCATGATACACTCACAGGGTGTGGGGGAACCAAGGTCAAAAATGACAGTGAATTATGTGTCTCAGAGTCGGCTACACCCGGCAGTGCTGACATGTTAACTCCCAAATAAATCTTGCTTAGTTTTGGAAGTTTGGTTCGAGACTCATGATTTAATTGGGGTAACTGCCAGAATCCTGACAATAAATAGATGGACTATCTGAAGATCTTAATAAAAGTTACAAAACTTTCTGTGTGGATTACCTCTCAGAAGGGTAGATTGATAAAATGAGCTCTTCTAAATTTACACGTGTCAATTACACACGCATGATGGGGCAAGAGCATCAGTCCAACCAAGGCCTTGCTGTTCACATAGGCTTCATTACTTTAATGTTTCATGGAGTGTTGTGAATCTTGGCTGCATTGGGGGATCTAATTGCATATTTAATTGCTCTCTGCCTCAGGATAATAATTTCTGCCAACATAGAGAATGAGAGGATATAAAGGAAAGATATACAGCAAGGTTAATCCAAGAGAACCAGTTGTGGACATATCCAGCCTGAAGGCTTTTAATTTTTTAAGTCAAACTTTCAGCATGCTTGGTGAAACAGTCATATGGGATGCAGACTGGATATTGGAATATCCTATACTTGGTACATTTTTGTTGTCAAAGAGGGAACAAAAAGACCAAAACATCTTCCCACTAGCACTCAGTGCCCAGATGAACATAGATTGACTCCAAGAATTATCATCAGACCAACAGTCAAGAAGTAAATATCCCATTCAATGAACTGCCAAACAAGCCAACGGTAATCAGCCTAACTAAATATCTTCTTGAGACCACTCCCACCCACTCTGGCAGGGCAAACCACTAGAACACAGGTGTCAAACTCACCATGTCATGTTGCCATCCTGTGATGTTTCACAACATTTTTCCCATTCACGGAGCTGGGATGGACGTGGCCTGCTTGTGACGCCTCCAGACACCAGTTTGATACCTCTGCACTAGAATATAAACCACTCCTTACTAGCACTGACGATGTTATCTACTTTGCAAGTGGAAATATCTGCAAGAAAACATACAAGCTCAAAGAGAATCAAGGACCCCTCGTTTCAACCCTGAGCTACAAATATTCTTTATTGATACATCCGTCCTGTAGGGTGCTTATATCTGGCCTGTGGGGCTGCTTTGTAAACAGGGAAGGCCCTCCCAAGCTCTGTTTTCACTGACAGAGGATTGCAGGAGGCCGTCGCACCCAAAAACAGAGTTCAGGAGGCCGTTTTTGCTGGGCCACCACAGGTGCTCCCGACACAAGTGATGTCGAGTTGGCAACACCCCCTGGCCACCACACCCCCACCAGAGGACGGACAAACAATCCGGATGCGCCCCACAATGAAATTGAGTTTGACACCCTTGGCATTGAGGGAGGAACTTGGTTCGTTTTTATTATGGGGATCTGAAGCCCTGAGTGAATGTTTCTTACGAACGTGTCCTCTTACACTGACTTGTCTATAAATATTTGCACCTGTAAAGTCCATTCTGGACATATATATGTATTAGCAGAAAAGAATATATGCTTCAATATTTTTGCTCATCCAGTACTGTTCAAACTGCTGGATTCCTTGTTAGCTTAATTCTCTTCTATAGAAGTGAAGAATGGATTGGCAGGGCATATTTGCAGGCTTCCTAAGCAAGACAATGTCTTCTCAATAATGTATCTCATTTGAATAAATGCATGTTTTCCAAATTTTGTCTGTGTTACCTCTTAATTTTCGCAAACACAGTTGTACCTCTACTTTGTTCCTTGACAGGTTCATGTTTAATTTATTGGAAGATTACACATTTTCTCAGTTTGTTTTCTAATAGGTTTTTATTTTATTTTTTTTGCATTGAAAAAGCAGTTTCCAAGTGAACTGAATATTAAGAAGAAGCCTTTGCTGCCAGTTAAATAAATGCGTATCTGGAGACTCCCTTATTACTGTTAGGACCTAATTGTTAAACTTATTACTACCTGCATTAAAACGTTCCACTTTCAATAAAAGAAGAAAATTCTTGTAAATTAAGAATGAAGTATAAACAAAGATTTAAAATTCACAAAATGTATTTAGGCCTAAGTTGGTGGTTTTTCTTTTTACCCAAAATTCTCCTTTTTTTTTCTCACTTCTTACAGCTGTTGTTCTCTTAGCCAATAATCCTGCTCTGTGGCAACATAATATTTGTTAATGCTTAAAAAAAACCTCTTCCATCACATGATGCTAGAAAATGAGTTTCATTTAGGGTGTATAGGATAGCATTACAGGTAGTTCTCGACTTAAAACCCCAATTGAGCCTAACATTTTAATTTGCAAATGAAAACATCTGTTAAGTGAGTTTCGTCCCATTCCCACTTTCTTGCCATAGTTGTTAAGTGAATCAATGCAGTTGTGAAATTAGTAACATGATTGTTAAGTGAATCTGGCTTTCCTATTGACTCCGTTTGTCATAAAATCACAAAAGAGGATCACATGACCCTGGGACATTGCAACCATCATAAATATGAACCAGTTGCCAGGCACCTGAATTTTGATCACATGACCAAAGGGATGCTGCAACAGTCATAAGTGCAAAAAATGGCCTAAGCCACTTTTTTCAGTGCCATTTTAATTTGGTCACTCAATGAACTATTGTAAGTTGAAGACTACTGTGTAGTGATGCACAGCAAAGTGATGCACCTTTGACTGTATGGCCTTCCATAATTCTCAAAACTGTGTGTGTATGTAGCAAAGGAAATAAATTCCGATTATTGGACAACTTGACCAATGTTTTGAATTGATGTATCAGGCTTGCATCAACCTTATCTACCAGCATACTGAAAAATAAATAAAATAACACATGCACATTGAGATCAAACTCCATGCTAGATTTCTTGAGGTCAGAATTTAAGACAATTCACCCAGTTAGAAAACTCAGTGGTGCAACCTCCAAATATCCAACTATGTTTGTCTGGTTCAGAACAAACATGGTTTCTGATTTGATCGATTTCTGGGAAGATAATTTCTCTCCTGCTGAACATTGGCCTCTTCTCAATGTCAGTTTTGTGTATGTGACTATTAACAAAAAGCTACTAAAGGAACAGGGTAGTGGGAATTCTGCAAGAATGTAAAATTGTGCTCCCTATTTTGTTTCACGTTTTTGTGGGAGGACCTACTTTGGTTGATCTCAGAAAAGCTAAGTAGGGTCAGACGTGGGCTAGTTCTTGAATGAGTGACAATCCACAGATGAAGGGAATGGTAAACAACACAAGGCAAAGTGAAAACCTTTCCTGTTGCACAGAAAAATCTGATATTTCTGTGTAATTATCAGGTGAAAACCTGACACAAATCATCATTGACTGAAATAAATGTGTACTTTCAAAAGCAATGTTCAATACACAGCTACTTCAGTACTCACAGTTGTAATAATTTTTGGAATGCTATATACATTATAGAACACATATTTGTAATTTATTATTCAAAACTACCTCAGTTTAAGATGACATGCCTATATAGTCTTCCCTGCCTCTAAAATCCCTTTTGATTTGTCATTTTATTCCAATTGTTGGCTTGCCTTCAGTATTATTATTTTTAATTAATTTAACAACAAAGAAAAATTGTGATGCACTATAAATTACTTTTCATTTGTTGTATTAGCAGAGCATGAAACTTTATTGGCTATTTAAGAGGATAGACTTATAATAGTCTCGATGAAAGGGTTCTGACAGGGATTTTTCTAGCACAGGATATTAAAGACAAAATTCAGACAATAATATCTCAGTTTACTAAACGTACAGAATTATTGGGCTCAAAGAGATAATCCTATCGGTTCTTTGTTGCTGCAGGCTTTGTTGCTGCAAAGACAGACTAACCACAACTTCATATTTTGCTTGAGTTGGAAAATTGATCACTTCAGGACTAGCTATTTGAAGTTTATTCTGGCTTAATCCAAAATTGATATCTGCAGCTTCTGAATTCAAGGAAAGAGGGATGGTGGTTAGAAGGTTCCCAATCCAAGCCCAAAAGAAAATAAGCTTTGCCATGGGAAAAAAAAGGTTCCTATATATCTTGGCTTGATAAACCAAGCTGTTTATAGAAGCATGTTTTTTTCTTCTTCCACATCTCTATGGTATTACAAGCATCAAATGTATGATGTTCAAAGAAAAAATATAATACCTTTGGTGAAATTGCATATAATACCTTTGCATATAATATTAAATTGCATAAATTGCATATAATACCTTTGGTGAAATTGAACCATTTGCAGATGCCAAACTTGTTTACATGTAATGGTGTATGGGAATGACCTTTGGAGATGTAGGAGGAGGAAGATGCTGCCTAGTGAATGATCAGATAAAAAATAGCATAGCCTGCAGCTGCATAATGGCAGAGAAACAAACTCAGAAAGGATCCTGTCTAAACTTATCTAAAGACTGTAAAATCGATGGTGGGAGATTTCATACTTGCAAGATGCTATTAATATAGCCGTATAATGAAATAGAATTAGCTCATCTGGTTGTGTTCCCTGTCTGCTCTAACTAGGAAGGCTAACATTAATCCCCCTCCCCCACCCCAGATTTATAAGGTTCATTTTTTCCAACCACAAGGTTTATACTATATAATTTGGTGAGAAACCAAACTATTTATTTAGTGCTCCCAAGAAAACTACATGGAGCCATCAGATATTGCGCTCATCCTGAAGGCAACTTTTCCTATATAAAGTCTATAATCTGCCTTTGTTTCTGTTGTCAATTTTTGAGCCCTCGTGATTTGATAATATGTTGATACATTAGGGATTAGTGGTCTCCTTTTTTACCCCCCAGAAGGAACCATTTCTCAAATGCTTGATGCAGTCTGGCACCAATCACATCTTTCTCCAAACATTTGCATTTGGTACATCAACTGATTGTGAACTGTAACTCTCATGGCTGTAAGCATTGACTAACTGTTAGACTTCCTTTGTATTTTTATAATAGTTTACTTGAAAGTGTAGAAAAACTCAAGTGTTCACACATATTTTTTTACATCATTTTTATTCACCCCCTCTTTGCTTGTTGTCTCCTTCCCCCTTATTTCCAGTTATGTATAGAACAGTATTACTAAGAGATGCCTGTGAACTATTACAGTAGAAACAAAAACAGAAAAGTTTATATGCGTGGGCTAGAGGTTATTTAATGAGATATGGATCTGTTACTTCATTAATTTCCATATGTTCCTGAATATACTGTAACAGGAATCATAAACAATCTCATCTACACAACTTTTGCTTGCAGAATTCATGGTGCTTTCCTTCCTTCCATGGAGGAGTGAATTAACAAGGCCATCTATATATAGCTAGATTTATTTTTATTTGACACTTTTCTGTTGGATATTGTTGCTTTGTCTTGTCCTACTTCTGCACAAGATATGGTGTGTTTTAAACATATGTAGGATCAATCCATTTGGAGGAACACAATTATTTGGGAACAGAAGGGGGCCTCCACATGATTTTGTTCAAATTTACCCCATTCTCCAGCTGTTTGTTTGATTTACTTTGTGGTTGGAGAATTGAAAAAATTCTCTGTACTTTTTGTATGCTGAGCTTCTTTGGCAGCAATCTTGAATCAACAGAAAAAGAATATTTTCTTAAAGCTCGTGAGTTTTATTACTTATGTGATGCCAGGTCTGAAGGAGTCATTAAAAGGGCAAGGGGTTTAGTGTAGATCGTCTTGAAGACATGTCAGGTTTTGAAATAGGAATAGCTAGGAGATTAAAATTGATCTTAGTGAATCTACTGATATTAACTGATAATAGCAAAGTGAAAGATTTTAGCTTTTCATTTGCTTTGTCATACATGTCAGGTTGCATCCTGTGGTCAAGAAGACCTTTAACATTTGTTAAAAGAAGATAGGGAATTTTTGTATGGCCTCAAGGAAATACAGGGTACCCCGCCCTCCAATTTCACTCCATTTAAATCTTTGAACTTTGTCTTAATTGGGTAAGATACAGACTCTAGGAGGAAATGTCTTGGAGGAAATGTAAAAATGTTTATACATTTATATTATATAATGTATTTTAATTATATAATTATATAAATTATTATGTAATTAAAATATAATTTATATTATATAAACATATAAATTTGCACCAAGACAAATTTCTTGTGTGTCCAATCACACTTGGCCAATAAAAGAATTCTAAGTCTAATTCTAATTGAGAAGAAGGTACATCTTGGTCATCTGTCTCTGCAAGTGTCTCTCAAATGCTGACGGAAGAAGCAAATTCATGTAGTCAGTCTTCAACCAGGCGCTTGATCTTTCAGTACCACATTGGGAGGGATTGGATGGCACTGTCAGACACTCATTGTTGCTTGATAGTGAGATGGGCAGCATACAAATTTAATAAATAATACCATTCACCTACCACTAGGTGACAAATAGGAGTCCCATGTAATTTGAATATGGTGGATTCACTTATGCATGATGATGAATGTAATGTTTATGAAGGTTTCCCTGGAGGATTAGATGTTTTAGGTACCTTTAACAAAAGGTTGGTGTTTGACCATTCTTATAGACAGCAATGCAGTTCTTGTAGAACTAATGTTGCTTAGTCTTATCCTTAGTGAAGGATATTCTGGATAACAGTTTCATTATCACATCCCATAGCTGTAGCTTTTAAGCCCTCTTCAAGGATAAAACCATGTAATGGAAACTAATCAAAAGGAGAAACTTCCTAACAGTGGGGACAATTAACCAGTGGAAAAGCTTGGCTTCAAAAATCATGAGTGCTCCATCACTGGAAGTTTTTAAGAAGAGACTGGACAGTCACTTGTCTGAGATGGTGTAGGTTCTCCTGCTTGAGTAGGGGGCTGGACTAGAAGATCTCCAAGGTCCCTTCCAGCTTCTCTTCTCTTCTCTTCTCTTCTCTTCTCTTCTCTTCTCTTCTCTTCTCTTCTCTTCTCTTCTCTTCTCTTCTCTTCTCTTCTCTTCTTGCATTGCATTGCATTGCATTGCATTGCATTCCATTCCATTCCATTCCATTCCATTCCATTCCATTCCATTCCATTCCATTCCATTCTATTCTATTCTATTCTATTCTATTCTATTCTATTCTATTCTATTCTATTCTATTCTATTCTATTCTTTATGTGTTGTATTCCAAATGGGAGGTTACCAGAATTTCTATGATTTTTCTGAACAGCTGGCAAAGCCATTCCTAGATCAGAACACAGTAAATTGAATGCAGTTTAGGTCATTGATATCTCTTCGGATTTATACCACTGAGGTATACCTGCTCATTCATGGGAGCACTACAAGACATCCTCAGTTCCTGGACCCAAAGCCTTCAATTCATCATGCCTCCATCATTTGGGATTCATATTAATTCTTATTCAGCCTATGATAGCATCCAGATCCTGTTCTAATGCCCGTACCATCTCCCTGACTCTGATGGTGGAAAGCAAAAAGGGATCTCATCAACATACTACCCTCACCTGACTCTTAAAGTTCTTGATGCCATAACTCAGGATCTTCGGGTAGATGTTGAACAACAACAGGACAGACTTTTTCAGGACTCGATGGTGGATGGAAAGGCTATCTACAAATAGTAGCATATTTATTTGCCCACTTGCTTTTTATCCCACCTTCACTTTTGGTTGAGAATCACCAGAGAAAGAAGTTTGGTGTCTCAAAAATAGTCCACACATCAGAATGCAACAAAGTGGTTAACAGATTCAGGAAGAATGAAGGTTCAGAAGAATAGTTGGCAGGTTCAGGAAAATTGACAGAACTGCTTTCTTTCTGACTTTCAGTGAAGGAAGGAGTTTGAGCCTGAATATTAGAGTGAAACATGAGTGGAATTCCTTAACATGATGTTTGAATCTTGCCCTTGTCTTAAAGGTAACCATGCTTTTCTTTTGAACTATGATTTGGTATTTGGTTTGTAACTCAAATAATGATTCAAATAGGAACCCTGGTTTGTATTGAGAATGACAAGATGAGAACTGCTGCAAGCTAATAAACAACTAAAGGTCTGGGCAATTTATGCAAGGAATTTGCACCAGGGACAGGAAAGGTATTAAAATAACAAATATGGATGAGATAATTTTATAGGGAATTGTCCAGTGTTCGGATTACACATTGTGAGTTTTCACTCATTCAGAATTAAAAAGGTTCAGTTTATTGTAGAAAGCTGCTGTGACAGTGTCCATCTACATGTTCAAATCAGTGCAGGAAAGTTAGTACAAAGCCAAAAATAAACAACTGCACAGCAGAACCAGCCATTACTGAAACAAGTAAGAGTTAGAAACTATCTCCTATGCAAAGAAGTTTAGCTTCTAGTCCTTTATATAGAGCAGGGGTGTCACACTAGGGTCATCACAGCCTGATGTGACGTATCAGGACTTGCGCCCCCTCGTTAAACAGGGAGTGGGTGTGGCCAGCACATGATGCATCTCATCTGCGGACCGGGAGTTTGACAGTCCTGATGTAGAGGAAGGTGAAAGTGGAAGAATTTTGAGTCCTATTGTCCTAAATAAAGCTTGTCTCTGATTCACAGCAGGAATCTCCTTAATGGCTTCATATTTTTTATGATAAATATACTTAGCTGAGCCTTCACATACCAGAAAATACATGTTTGCAGTCTTTTGCTTTGTTAGCCAAAAAGAACCAGGCAACTGTATCTAGATAGATGGATACTGAGGTAGCTATAGATGTAAATATATATATGTAAAACCCAACTTTACAAAAATATTCCAGGAGTGTATGGATTATTGCACCTATAAATCCTATTTACTACTTTTATGAGCAACAGAAGACGTTACTGCATAACAGAGCCGCAATTCTTTTTCCCTTTTATTTACTTCAGTAACATCAAGCCGGTTCAGCTCCAGGCTTTGTCATATATTTAAGCACTACAGGAACTCATTTATTTTGGCCTCAAAGATCCATTTTTTATTTTCAGAGAGACTTTATTTGCCTCTGCATATTAAAATGGCAGGTTAGCATATTTTAAAGTTCATTAATATCAGGAGGTAGACATTCATTCCTGCTAATACACGAACGCTGTTCTTATCCCCGTTATATTGGATACGCTCAGGTGGGGTAAATAGAGTAACTGCTGAGTTCGCTTCCCTCTGTTTGTAAACATGGGTTTGTCAGCACAGACGTGTGTTGTCGTGACCTACAAAACAAAGCAAGGGCAGAGGTTTCATTAAGAAGAATTACAGGAAGTATGTAGGTATCCAGTAGCTGATTATTGTTAAGTAATTTCCAAAATGAATGCATTGTGGTCGAAGACAGAGTAATTAAAAAGGCTATGTAGGGGCTTCCGGTTTCGCGTGGCTTCGGGGCAGCAGGAATTCGCGACAGTTCGCGATTCCTGCTGTGCTAGCCGTCGAGGTACCCCCGATCCAGATGGGTCAGGGGGATATGGCTGCCCTGTAGGGACAGCTGAAGAGAGAGGGGAGTCGGACAGGGGGGTGGGGGTGTCGCAGACCCCCCCCTTTGCCCGAAAAACCCCTTTTTCCCAAGGTGGTGGAGCGGCGGTCAGCAATGGCCGCCACGAAGAAGCCAGCAACCGGGTAAGATTGCGCTGGAGGAGAAGAGTGAAAGTGCTGTCTGAGCCGGGTCAAGTAACATCCTTTAAATTGCCTGGAACTGAGCTGTTTGAATTGCCGGAGGATACATTGTATCCCTAAGAAGAGCGAAAGCGGCGGAGAAGCTGTTAAAGGGAACTTTTTTTTTTTTTTTTCTTCACTCTCCCACCCCATGGAAACAGCAGAAATGTTTGGATATATTGGACATTGAAAGTGAATTGTTTTGAGAGTTGAAGCTAAGGGACAAAAGGATTTTTGGACATTGAAAAATTTAAGAAATTGGAAAACCCTTGTTGGAGGTATGGATTTCTGATTATTTAAAATTGATATTGCAAGTGGGAAGGGAGAGAAAAAAAAAATTGGAGCAGAAACTGAAAAAGGAGGAGATTGCCTAGAATCCCAAAGAAAGATATATGGTAATTGGACCTCTTTGATTAAACATTAGCCCCAGAAAGAGAAAGAGAAGAAGGAAGAAAAGTATTAACTTTTGGAACTTTTTTTTGAATTGTTTTTGATTAAAAATACTTGTGGTTGTTTTGGGAAAAGTTTCTCTTTTCATAATGGCATCGCTTGTGGATGAACTAAAGGCTGAATATCAAAAATATAAAAAGGAAGATACTTTGGGCGCTTTGTTTCAATTTTTAGAAATGGCGTTATGTACTTATGAAAAGTTGATTACGCAGCAGAAGGACTGGGACAAGGAAGAAGAGGAAGAAGAAGCCATCTTTGATGAACAATGGGTCCTTTTCGGAGAGGAGGAGAAAAAGGATAAGAAAAAGGGGATTTTAAGAATTATAAAAACAACCAAAGAAGAGAAAAATGAGCGAAAAGGTGGAGGCAAGGTTAGAAAGCAAAGGAAAGGGAGTAAGAAAAGGGAGGAGGAAAGACAAAGGGGTAAAAAGGGCAAGGAGAAGAATAAGCAAGAGAGAAAGGGGGGGAGGAGAAGCCTCAATGGGGGGAAGCAAGATCTAAAGAAAAAACGTTTATTTAGAGACAATGGGTGAATTTAATTTAGGATAAAAGAGGGATTCTGGAGGGTATATAAGATTGTGTTTTTATATGTGTGTTTAGAGTATAAAATTTATTATGTAATTTTAGAATCTTTTAAACAGAATCCCAAGAAAAATTGTTATACGAAGTACTTTTAAGTTAGGGTAATGAGTTATAGACGTTACCCCAATTGGTGTATAGGAGAAGTATAGTAAAAGAAAAAAGATGAATGGATAGTTGGAAATAGAACAGACAAAGAATGTTATTGAAAATGGTAATAAGATATGAAAAGATATATAAAGGTTTTGTTATGGTTTTTTTTTTGGATTTTGTATATTGATAAAAGGCAATAAAATTTTAATTAACAAGAAATAATTTGGATGAAAAGGAGAAGTAGGGATAAGATATGAAGTTAAATAGATAAAGTATTGATACTATAATTTGGAATTGTTATGTTCTATTGGTTTTTTATTATTATTTTTTCCTAGAAAAGAATTTATAAGCTGTTATGCCTTGATTTTTTGTGCATTGTTTTTATAAAATTGATAAAAATGGTTTATATATATATATAAAAAAATGAAAATGATAATAAGATATGGAAGGATATACAAAGTGAATATGATGTTTGAATTTGTGTCTGTGAGAAGAGTTTTAACCCGGGATCAGACAAACTTCAGAAAAGATCTTTTAGTTTTGTTTATGTTTTGTGTTTTGTATGTTTGTGTATTGTGTTTTCTGTAAAAATTAATAAAATTTGTTTAAAAAAAAAAAAAAAAGGCTATGTAGAACCGAAATAAGAGAGCTTATTTTATAAGAGGAAGCAAGCTGCGTCCAACATTGACAAAGAAATTTGATAGGACCCCCCACAAAGCAATCCATAGGTCCTCCATGATAACAGAATAAGAGAGCATGAGAAGAAGAGAGAACTTTCCCAGTCTAAGCTGCTCATACAGATTGTCCTCGACTTATAACCATTTGTTTAGTGAGCATTCAAAGTTACAAAAGCACTGAAAAGAAGTGACTTATGGCTGGTTTTTCGTACTTTTGACTGTGGCAAAAGTCCCCATGGTCACGTGATCAACATTTGAGTGTATTAGCAGTTGTCTCCTATTTGAGTGTATTAGCAGTTGTCTCCTATTTGCAGGTGTTGCAGGGTGACCTTCTGACAAGCAGTGTCCATGCAGAAGCCAGATTCACTTAACCATGTTATTACAGTGATTCATTTAACAACAGTGGCAAGAAAGGTCATAAAATGGGGCTAGACTTATGTAACTGTCTCACGTAGCAGTGGAAAATTTGGGCTCAATTGTGGTTATTGGCAGGGGTGGCTTCAAAAATTTTAGCAAAGGATTCTCTGCCCGGTTGCTGGGTAGGCGTGGCCTAGTTGGTCTCCTGCACCACGGCAGGGTGGTGGTGACGTTTTTGCCCTCCCAGGGCTCTGGAGGCTTTCCTCAAGCTTCCAGGAGGGTGAAAATGGTCTCTCCGGGCTCCAGAGGCTCTCTGGAACCTGGAAATGGGCCTATTTCCAGCCTTCCTAAACTTCCAAGAGACCCATTTTTTCACCCTCCCCAAGCCTCCGTGCGCACCCTGTACTTACCTGCATCCAAAACGGGCCACGTGGAGACTTCTTGGAGGGGCGGGGCAGGGTAGGCGGGGCCAGCCAGGAGCGGGATTTGGGGATTCACTGAACTGCACAGAATCTTAGCTAGGGGCTTTTCTGAACACCTGCGAATCCCCAGCAGCCCACCCCTGGTTATAAGTCGAGGATTGCCCATATTTAAATTTCTCATTTGAAGGTAAGAATACTCAGTTGAGTTCTTGTGAGGATTTTTTTTTACTTTCTTCATCCTATTAGTTAGAACTCTTGGGGGGGGTTTGCTCTTGGGAGTAACCACTTCCAGTTCAAGCTGCTGGCAGAAGCCTATCAATGCACTTATCTTAACATGATTGTTTAGTAACCCTTGGTAACATTGGGAATTTGATGGAAATATATCCTAGAATAATACAATGGGGTTTTTTTTTTTTTTCATTTATTTTTTCTCTTCCTAGGAAAAAAAAATCTCAGCAAATTCCTTTTTCCCTTCAAGATGCAAAGGCCATCTACTTCCAGGTTATTTTTTAGAAGTGATCTCCAGATTAATTTCCTAGTTCCCACTATGTGGAAAACTCAGACTTTGCTCGTGTGTTTAGGAGACAAGAAAAGGAGAGGAAATCACAAGTATAATTTGGTATATTTATTTGTCTACATTTCTATTGGACCCATCCCAGTTAATTTTCTATAAGTTCCTCAAAATTTAGCTATGCCATCAAGCATGGAGGGTCTGAAAGGAACACTGAGTTGCTGAGATGATACTATTGCTGCTAATATCTGTTGCCCTGACCTTGCCTTTTGATCATAACTTTAATAAGTTTTTGCCTGTTTTATAGGTATTTTCAATTGTATGCTACCCAGAGTAATGTTTTATGAGATACGCAGCTATATAAATATGAATGAATGAATGATGAATCGTGGAAGGTTACAATTCTGCACCATCAGAAGATCTAAAACAGTGGTCCCCAACCTTTTTTGTACCACCGGTACAATCCACGGACCGATCCATGGACTGGTACCGGCATCAGCACACACAACCAAAGCAAGGCGAGCCGAGCGACCGGGCAGCCAGCCGTCCCCTGCTTCTCCCCGCCACCTTCAACTCCTCCTTTGTACCTTCTCACGGTCGATGGGCTTTTGGGGCTCTTTCTTAATCTCCTCCTGAGTAATGCGAGATTCCACTGCCATTGGGATGGCTCTTCGCTCGAAGCCGCCCCCCCCTTCGACAAAACTAAAGTGCAAGGATTCCTTCAGCACCCAAACGCTGCTTTCCAACCGACGACCGACAAGCTCACCTGGAAGCACTTTCTCAAGCACCGTCAAAACAAGATGGTGGCACCCAAGCAAAATAGGTGGCCCGGTACAAAATGATCCATGGACCCGTACCGGTCCGGGGCCCGGTGGGGACCACTGATCTAAAAGACCAGATTAGGGACCATGGAGAAAATCTATGTGGTCGCCAGGAGTCAAAAAAACAACTTGATGGCACATAACCAATCGAAGTAACATTGGAATGCCCCACCCAATATTTTTTTCAACCAGAAAATCCATCTGATATTCCCAGTCAATAGTTAGAATGGTGAACAGTGGCTGTAGAGAGGTGTAAAGCTATTCTACAATTATACATATAACAGCAAATTGTCGATTTATCAGTGTTAGTAGAAGATTGGCAATAATGAAGAACCCAATCCTGGCTGGTAATTGGGATCACAGGGTATTTTTTTGCAGATATGAATAATCTCTTGAATATCAGAGATGACTGGACATTGCTTTAAAAAAAATTAACTGCTCTCAGGGGGACTCTTGATAGCCTATAGTTCTACATCTGGAAAAAGTATCTTCTCGACCTTGTGATTCTCTTTTCCATATTCAATCTAGAGCAAGGATGTCAAACTCAAGTCATCACAGCAGCATCATGTGACATATTGGGATTCCGCCGCTGCCCCCTCGTGGCCAACATGTGATGCATCTGGCCTGCGGGCTGGGAGTTTGACAGCTCTGATCTAGAAGGAGCTCAACTCTGCAGTTGAAACCTCTTAGCTCAGGGAACTTTCCACTTCAGAAAGTAGCTTACTTATTGTGAACAAATAAATAGAAGACCAAAAGCAAATAGCTAATTCCACTTGTAAGAGATGGCTGCTTATTTTGCTTCCTTTGTTAACTCAGTAAATTGTCCAAGACTATCTATATCTAGTATGTACAATCATAAGTGATTACTGTTAGCAAGAAATGGGATTAAAAAATTTAATGCAAGCATTCACCCTTGAAAAATGCAAGGATTCTAGCTGTTGGAATTAAAAGTTGAGGGGATATATTTTTTATTTTACATATTGTTAGTCTTAAAGTTTATGTTCTATTATTTTAATGCAAAAAAAAAAAAAGCCCTAATGAGTAAAGCTGTGGAATATGCTTTTCTGCATTTCAGAGCTCTTTTATTGATGTAAGGAAACCTGACAAGGTTTGAATTAAGAAATTGTAGATGTATAGTTCACAAATTTATTTATTTATAAAAGTCTGTTTGTTAAACAAATGATTCTGAGTGGCCAGAATAAAGAATGAGCCAGCATGAATCATAGTTTGCAAACCACTTAATTTGCTTTGCCTTCCGGGCTTAAGTTTATTTTTATAAACGTAATTTTGAAACAGAAGTTAAGATAAAGTCAGCAGTCAATAATGGCAATTGTGCATTTAGATGTCAGAGTCTTTGGGAGTCAAGCAACATACAGATTTAATAAACAAATAGTATAATTTATTAGAACAACTCAACAGTTTATATTCCTTAATTAAACTCAGATTTTTCCATTCTCTCCTATGAAAGAACTAGGATTAAGCTGACAATTGAGTTCAGAGTTTCCTATATCAATTTAACCCACTTCTTTCTTTCCAAGGTGTACAAATAAACCCAGAACTTATTTAGCAGCTTGGGAACAAATTATTGACATTAATCATAGTTTGATATCTGCTTAGTATACTAACTGATCCCAATGCTGTTAATTACAGTTCTCTTATTTAGATAAATTAAGAAATATAGCTAATACAGGAATTCATGGCATGTTCACTTGGGTGAAGAGATTTTATGCATCGCCGAAAAGCTACCGTATATACTCGAGTATAAGTCGACCCGAATATAAGCCGAGGCACCCAATTTTACCACAAAAAACTGGGAAAACTTATTGACTCGAGTATAAGTCGAGGGTGGGAAATGCAGCAGCTACTGGTAAATTTCAAAAATAAAAATAGATACCAATAAAATTACACTAATTGAGGCATCAGTAGGTTAAATGTTTTTGAATATTTATTTCAAAGAAAAACAGTAAACTAGTTCTGTAAGTGGAAAAGAGAGCCAACAAAACCAATATGGTATCAACAATAACTTTAAAAGTACAAAAACCTTAGCTCAATCAGCACCCAAGCTAAAACACAAGAGTTAAAATCCTTCAAAACTGGATTCCTCCTCATCATCTGTATGTCCAAACAGAGTCACTCTCTCCCTTGCAAGAAAAAAGCATGTGTATGTGCTGCATGTACATCCTGTTTTGGAGAGCCACCATCTCTTTCACAGCTCTCCCTCATGCCTCCATTGCATGTGCACACATGCCATGGCTCAGTAGTAGGTCAACATACAGATGTCACACTAGGTTCCCTCCTCAAAAGGAACATCCAACCTTTCTTGAGAAGTACAAACTTCATCTGTTCAGGATTGTGGTGACAAAGGTGAAGGAGGATGGGGCTGAGAGAAGGGAAGGGAAGAAAAGATCATTGACAGGGAGAAAGACAGGGAGAAACACCTGGAAGTGTGAGCCCTCGAGTTTCCTTAGGGAAGACTAGACAACAAGGGGAGAGGAGAGGAGGAGGAGGAGGAGAGTTAAAAAAAAAAGAGTGGGAAGCCAACTCACGCGTGCCATCAAAGCCAGGGGGAAGCGGGGCTTTCTCCGCCTGCTGCTGCCAGAGGAGTGCGGGGGGGAGTGCGGGGAAAGGGGGTTCGTGCCGAGGCTCCGCAAGCGATTACCAGATTTGCAGCTCCATTTGTTGGCGAAGCTGGAAGCGCGCCCGTTAATGGGGAAGGAGAGCCCGCAGCTCCGAAAGTCTTTTCACCGTTGGGGACTGAACAGGAGAGCCGCAAACGCCGCGCTCCCCAGGAAAGGGCGGCCCTCTTCCTCTCGGCGGCTCCCGCCACGGCGCAGCCAGGCACTTTCTCTCGCTGCCCCCGGAGCAGCTCTTCGCTGCTAGGGTAGGGGGCGGAGGAGGCTGCCTGAGCCTGGCGACCCCAAGCGGCCTCTCCTTCCCCATTAATGGGCGCCCGGGCCCCCCGCGAGCTCCTGCGTTGCACGCTTCCAGCTTCGACAACAAACCGCCAGGCTCAGGCAGCCTCCTCCGCCCCCTACCCTAGCAGCGAAGAGCTGCTCTGGGGGCTCCCACCACGGCGCAGCCAGGCACTTTGTCTCACTGCCCCCGGAGCAGCTCTTCGCTGCTAGGGTAGGGGGCGGAGGAGGCTGCCTGAGCCTGGCGGTTTGTTGGCGAAGCTGGAAGCGCGCAACGCAGGAGCTCGCGGGGCCCCCGGGCGCCCGTTAATGGGGAAGGAGAGGCCGCTTGGGATCGCCAGGCTCAGGCAGCCTCCTCCGCCCCCTACCCTAGCAGCGAAGAGCTGCTCCGGGGGCAGCGAGAGAAAGTGCCTGGCCGCGCCGTGGAGGGAGTCCCCGGAGCAGCTTTTCGCTGCTAGGGTAGGGGGCGGAGGAGGCTGCCTGAGCCTGGCAGTTTGTTGGCGAAGCTGGAAGGGCGCCCGTTAATGGGGAAGGAGAGCCCGCAGCTCCGAAAGTCTTTTCACCGTTGGGGACTGAACAGGAGAGCCGCAAACGCCGCGCTCCCCAGGAAAGGACGGCCCTCTTCCTCTCAGCGGCTCCCACCACGGCGCAGCCAGGCACTTTGTCTCGCTGCCCCCGGAGCAGCTCTTCGCTGCTAGGGTAGGGGGCGGAGGAGGCTGCCTGAGCCTGGCGGTTTGTCGGCGAAGCTGGAAGCGCGCAACGCAGGAGCTCGCGGGGGCCCCGGGCACCCGTTAATGGGGAAGGAGAGGCCGCTTGGGGTCGCCTGTGCGGCCCTCAGCGGGTAGACAGCCACGGCGGCGATGCTGCCCTGGAGGCGCGATCGGTTGCAGCCACGCCAGCGCAGGCCAGGCATGGTGCCGTAGCGGCTGACTCGAGTATAAGCCGAGGGCGGTTTTTTCAGCACAAAAAATGGGCTGAAAAACTCGGCTTATACTCGAGTATATACGGTAATTACTTCTTAGTTTGACTAACAGTAGTTATCCAAAATATAAAAGAAAGAGGTCTGCCCCTAAGTCTTCATAAGACTCTCAGTAACTCAATATGATGCCTCTAATGTGTCCTATCAGCATAATCTTTTAATTAATTTCCAAATAAATCTTACAGACATTCCCAACAACAGCCATCAGAAACAGAATTAAACAATAACCTCCTCCTTCAGGATGTTTTCTCAAATAAAAGTGCAATAAATTGAACTTTTAAGAATAGGACTGTCTAACCTAGACTGCAATGATTAAGATGACTCCTTATATGGCTAAAACAACAACAACACAGCCTCCCCCCAAAAAATAACATTGCCATCTAAGGGTCATTTAGATTTTGACCAGTTCTGGTAAACCTACTTTATTTTCTTTATCTTCTTTATTTTCATTGCCTTAACTTTATTAACTTCATGCTGTTTTTCAGTTGCTATGAGTCTGGAATTTTTCTGCCTTTATTTAACTTTATTTCAAACATATAAATGCCATCTGATTCAGCAGACTCTAGCAGCTTCGTGTATATAAAAAAATTAGAATCTTAATAGCAATCAGTGATACACATAATAAAAAGCAAAACTCCTTAATCAAATACTGTTCTAAAGTTGAAGTCCAATCCCTCCTTCAGGCGACAGCTGTTCAACAGCTGCTTGTTTGGGTTGAAAAGGCTGTTGTTATTTTTGAGTTCTCACTACTTTCTATGTAGAGACCTTTTATTTCTCATCTGCAGCATTTCCTAGCACTTGACAAGTTGCAGTGAAGTAGAGTTAGGCTTGATTTAGAGTTGCTCCAACTGAATGTAGGTGTTGCTACATAGCTACTCTGTGAAGGCGTTGAAGGATAAGCGTAGGTTGCAAATGGCTGCAGACAAAGGCCAGAGCGCGCACTTCCCAAATCCCGTACAATCCTGTGCAGAGATAAGCGTCCCGTGTGCTGACTGATCCAACTTCCTTTCTGTGCTTTTTCAATTTGAGCAAGCACTATCCACAACAAAAATTCAGTGTTGTATACGTACAACAGCTAATGATCCAGATAACAGCTAATCAGAGTTGGAAGGGATCTTGTAAGTCATCCTGTAAGTCATCTAGTCCAACCCCCCGCCCAAGCGGGAGCCCTACACCATTTTTGACAAATAGCAGTCCAATCTCTTCTTGAAAGTCTCAAGTGATGGCGCTCCCACAACTTCCAAGGGCAAGCTGTTCCATTGGTTGATTGTTCTCACTGTCAGAAAGTTTCTCCTTATTTCCAGGTTAAATCTCTCCTTGTTCAGTTTCCATCCATTATTCCTTGTCTGGCCCATAGGAGCTTTAGAAAATAGCTTGACCCCCTCCTTCCTGTGGCAGCCCCTCAAATATTGGAAGACTGCTATCATGTCTCCCCTAGTCCTTTTCTTTACTAGATTAGCCATGCCCAGTTCCTGCAACCGTATGTTTTAGCCTCCAGTCCCCTCATCTTCCTGGTTGCTCTTCCCTGCACTTTTTCTAGAGTCTCAACATCTTTTTTATAATGTGGTGACCAAAACTGGATGCAGTACTCTAGGTGTGGTCTCTGAATGATATAGATGCATACTGGTGATCCTTGACTTACGACCACAATTCAGGCCCAAATTTTTGTTGTTAAGTGAAACATTTGTTAAGTAAATTTTGACCCATGTTACGTCCCCTCTTACCGCAGTTGTTAAGTGAATCACTGCAGTTGATAAGTTAGTTACCCGGTTGTTAACTGAATCTGGCTTCTCCGCTGACTTTACTTGTGACAAGGTCGCAAAGGGTGATCCCACAACCTTGGGACACAGTGACGGTCATAAACATGAACCAGTTGCCAAGCATTTGAATTTTGAACACATAATCATGGGGATGCTGCAAAGGTCGTAACTGAAAAATGGTCATAAGTCACATTTTTCAGTGCCCATATAACTTTGAACAGTCACTAAACGAACTATTGTAAATTGAGGACTACCTGTATATTCCCTGCAGTGTAGTGATGGAGAAGTCTAATCCAGGCTTTAGGCAACATGCAGAACCAAACCTATTTTGGGGGGAAGGGGGTTCTTGAATAATTTCCAGAACCTAGCTACTTTCCAAACTTCTTGCCAGCATCTGGTTTGGAGAACAAAAAATAAAATAAAATAAAAATCCTGCATGCCTTCAATATATACAGCAATGTAATACGAAAACGTTTTATCTTGCATAGATTCTTTAATCAGTGTGGAAATTACTCTGCCTTTCCATCTTCTTCTCTCTTTTTTTGACAAACAGCTTCTAATGGTTTTGCAGATAACATAGCTGGCATCTTTAATTTGGAGGTCAGAAGAACTGACCAAGATTAGGAAAGGGTAGAAGAGCAGTAATTTGGTTTTTAGTGTGCAGTGATTTCTTTTAAAAAACTTTTCAGCGCTGGGGGCTTAAATGGAGAAGCTTTAGACTTTTAATATATATTTCATGAGGAGAAAAATAGAATCCCTTGCCTGTATTTTACAGTTCTCTGCTAAGCTCTGAAACTCATCTATTATAAATGCTGCCTTTTTGATGTATTTGCACTTTGAGATAACCGGAGCAGTTGACCATTTGCAGGACAAATGCAATCAAATGGTAAAGCTTCAAGGTGATTAGAGAGCTGTCAAGGTCTGAATTATATCAACAGCTTGAAATTGGCTCATTCAACAAAGCTTTGACATTATTACATGGGCAAAGTAAACATCACTCCGATGACGCACCAACATTGAGAGACAGACGGGACATGGGTGCTAACGTAGGCCTGCATGTGTGAATGAACATGGGTTCCTGTGGATGGGTGAATTGTGCAGATTTAACCCCCATCAGGCCTAAATCAAAGCATGCAGAAGAATAAAAGATTGTGTTCTGTGCTACTTTCAGCTAGCTTACTAACAGAGTTAAAGATGCCCTGTACATGCCTACCCATAAGGAGGATTGGGATTTCATTCCTGCATAAGCACAAAGGAGGTTTATTTCATGTTTAGGTATATTTGTATCTATCATGCTGTTTCTTTTGGAAGAAATCAGTTGTGCAGAGTATTGAAAAGGAGTGAGAAATAGTAAGTCAAGGAAGTAAAAAAAAGTCTTAAGGTAATAAAACAAATGTAAATCACAGATAAATCTAGTTTAATATCAACCATTCTCTCTGCCTTTTGGTCCTTCCAAATCATTCATCACTTCCATTCATTATTTCATTGACTGTCTTTAGCTCTGTAGACTAATTTGTTTTCTCAGCAATTTTATCCCCTTCAGCATCCCCAATATTCCCCTTCTTGACCTATTCATTCCTTCATGCATGACATTTGCTTTGCAACATGACCCTCCTTCTCTCTCTATGATCATACCACCTCAGCTTATTTCTTTCATAATGGTCATCATCCCCTTTCATTGTATTTTGTCCACAGCCACTTGGCACTGATTTATTTTGCCCATTTTCTTTTCTTGTTGTACCATACACTCCTCATAATAGCCAATTTCCACTGCTTTCATGTTTCTCTTAGCTTATTCAGCACCTACTTCCACACCAACAAGATGGGGAAAAGCCTATTTTTATGCACATTTTGCTTCTTTTGACAAATGCTCATTCCTCACAAGAGATCTACTTCTTCTGTACTATCATTTGGCTGTCTTTCTTCATTCATTCCCCCCATTTAGTAAACATTCATCAAGTTATACAAATTCTTCTATCTGCTCTAATGCATATATGACTTGTTTTCATTCACTCCATTTATCCTGTCAAAATCTACTGTCTTGGACTTTGAGACATTAATTTCTGGATCTGTATTCCTTGTCACATTGAACAGTCAATTTTACATTCAAAGGAAACACTAGACAACAAAGTTTTTGCTTCCTGAACACTTTTGGGTGTGTTTTACAGATTTTGGCAGTTAATCATAAAAAATAACCTGTGATTTAACCTATCACCTACAGTTTTATATAAATCTTTTCTTTTTACGCAACGGCAATTTTTCTCCCCTCAGTAACTTTTGGCTATGTTCACATATGAAAGAAACATAGGAAAACATGAAACTGTTATTGAAGCACGTCCAGTACACCAAATACAACTGAAATATCTATGGAGATCCAAAAGTAGTGCTTCTACTGCTTGGAATGCAGCTTATATATACCAAGCTTGGATGCACCAAGTACTGTTGTTATTTATGTGAATGGGACAACTATGCAAGAGAGTTGCATTATTTTAAAAAGAAATGGCTGGTCCAAAAGAATTTGGTTCCAGGACAAAAAAAGTGGTACATGAACCGAAAATATTTTTGTCTCTGCTTGAAACTTGGACTGGTAAAGAATTTTGTGAAAGAGGTGAATAAGAAAGGTGAAAATTTTCATTATGTGAGACAAAGATTTCCAAGAATAACTGATGCCAAGATAAGGAAGGCATTTTTATTGGTCTATAGATCAGATGTATCACCAATGACAAACGGTTTGAAAATCTCTCAGTGGGGTGAGATGAAATCACCTGGAAAGCATCAAGGATGTTGTTGAGAATTTTCTTGGCAAACTACAGAGCATCAAACTACATTCTGCTGTTTGAAAACATCTTACAAAATACAAGATCATTTAGTGCACCATATCACTGAAGATTTGTTTTCTGCATGAACACTTGGATTTTTTTTTCTCGAAAATCAAAGTGCAGTCAGTGACAAATATGGACTTTGTCACAATGGAAAAATGGTATCAGGACAACTGGAATCGATCAGTGCTGGCTGATTATTGTTAGACACTTCAGTGAGATGCATGAGACATTGAATATAAATGAAAATAATCAGCAAAACACTTTTAGCCCTGTTGAACTCAAGCAGAGTGTAAGGAACCTTATGTGATTAAATGCATTATAGCCATTGAAACTTAATTTCATATTTCTCAAGATTTCTATGTGATGCAATCATTCTGAAAGTATATTTGTGTTCAGCTTGAAAGGTTCTATCATAATTACCAAAAGTTTTTCAGGAAGCAAAATTATGAATTATCCAGTGAAATCATTCAGATTTTCACCAGCAATGTGGTATCATCTATATACTTTACTTCAACCATCTCTTGTACATTTATTCATAAATAAGGTAAAAAAACAAGGGGACCTCACATATCCTTGTAGTCCTTCTAGTTCACTGTTAAACCATTCACTAAACATTCAATTTATTCTCACACATATTTAACTTTGATTATATATTGTCTATATAGAACTTTGTACCACAAATGTGCACAAATTGTTTAGTTATCTTCACCCATTAAAAATTAACTTTATTTCCATCGGCATTGCTCATTTTTCTGTCTCTTAACTTGAATTGTGTTTTTCTGTATTTGATTATATTTTTTCCAATTGATTTATTTTGGATAGCCATTATACAAATCTTTCATTTTCATTTGTTGCAGCAATCTGTCTTTTATATTCATTTTTCTGATCCATAGCTTCCTGCACTTTTGTTACCCATCAAGCATTCTTTTTCTGTTAGCATAATTTTGTTAGCATAATTTTATGTATATTTATCACCCATGTTCATTCAGACTATTGAGATCTATCTTCTGATCCTTTTTCATGTTATTTATGTAGTCGCTCTACTTCTTGAAAAAGATCTTTTTATCATTCCTTGTTTTTTCAAGGTTTGCTGTTAAGATTTAAAACAAAGGTCTGTTTTACATGCAGAATCTCATCATTCTTGCATTTTTTACTTATTTCTTTTCAATCTTTTACCATAAAGAATAAAATCACTTCTGTCTTCAGATTTATATTTATCAAATCTGGTGAAAACTGACTCTGAAACTCTCGCAGTTTTCACCTTATTAAAAGTAAAAGATTTTCGACGTTCTAAACAATCAGTCACATGGTCCAGTCACCATACAGTCCAACAACCAGGTGGCATCACTCCACCTTCTTCCAACCAGGTGTGAGAATGTCCTTGGTTTCCAAAAGAAAGTATTTTGTTTTGGCTACAAAAATCGCTCTATTTGTGCCCTCACTGTGCCCTCAGCTCCAGTGTGGCAACACTGAAGCGGACAAAAAGGCTTGGGTCAGGACAGCTTTAGGGTTGACACTGGGAAGGAGAGAGAAAGAGACATGTAAGGAATTGTTAAAAAGGTGCACATAGAAACATGTATAGGTAGTCAACCATCTGTAGTTGAAGCAGTGATGAAAAAATAACTTTGCAACTGGTGCCCACATTTATGATCTTTTTTCAAAAAAAAAAGCAAAGGAAAGCTGAAATGTAAATACAGATTGTAAAATTGTAAACAGATTGTAAACAGTCATAGTTTCACTTAGTGACTGCTTAACTTAACCAAGTGGCCAGTTCCAATTGTGATGACTAAATGTGGACTACCTGTAAATCATTAGCAAAACCATTGTATACATTAGAAATGAGTTCTGTAACAAACATGATAATTTGGAGAACAGTGTGAAGCAACCAGAAAGCTCCTGTCTCTTGTCTCACATCATTAACCTGTGGAGTTTAACACCACAAAACTCACTGATGTCCATTCACTTTGGTGGCTTTCAAAAATAAATTCACAGAGGAGCTATTTGTCTTGTGATTCAGTGATACTTGCGATTTGAGTACAGCTTTTCTAAAGATTAGTGGCAGAGAACAGTGATAGTAGGTGAGGGATGTGTCTCCATTTTCTTTTTGCGACCACTTGGCTGGCCATTGTGAGAAAGAATACTGGCTAAGAAAGGTGTTTGGTCTTATCCAGATTACTATTTTTATGTTCTTGTGAGGAAGTGAGGCTCATAAGAAACAATGGTCTTGTTTTATCTGCAGTGCTGAGTTGGCTTTTGATAATGAATAGTTCAATAAAAGGTAAGTGCTTATGAGCATTAGAATTGAGTTCTGTTTTATGATGGAATTTTATGTGCAGATGCTGAAGTATGATACTTTTGTCTCTTTCCTTTTGAACTGGCCAGATTTTTGTGACTGTGGATATGAAGGATGTTTGCAGGTATAATTTAGGTCACATCTAAAGATTAAGGTAATTCTCTGTGCCTGTAGCTACCTCTGAAAGAGTTCTACCTAAAAAATAAAGAGTATTTTCCTTCCATTGTATTTCAGAAATAATTCACCAGAGCTGAAGAAAAGTCCATTAAGTGGAGTTAATAAAACCTGTCTAAATTCTGCAACTGTTACGCTGTTTTGTTGGTGGATATTTCTGGTATTAAGGATTTAGGTTTTTTTGATCTTATAACACTCCTAAAATTACTTCCAATTTTATTAGCATAACAATCTGTTCTTTCTTTAATTTCCAAGTGGCTTTGTGATGTTTGAATCCAGATTTGTTCATGCTTTCCAAGAATTATGCTTAACTCCTTCAGCTGAAGACAGATCTCCTATACCGCTATACTCTAATAATTACAAATATTGAAGTCATTTAATCAAGCAGTGGCTCATGGCTGTTTGATTTAAACTTAACAGTATCTATTCAGACCCATGACATGGCATGACCAGATGGGAACCAACCAACCTTCCTTCCTTCCTTCCTTCCTTCCTTCCTTCCTTCCTTCCTTCCTTCCTTCCTTCCTCCCTCCCTCCCTCCCTCCCTCCCTCCCTCCCTCCCTCCCTTCCTTCCTCCCTCCCTCCCTCCCTCCCTCCCTCCCTCCCTTCCTTCCTTCCTTCCTTCCTTCCTCCCTCCCTCCCTCCCTCCCTCCCTCCCTCCCTCCCTTCCTGGATCCTGCCAGGAGAAATTTTTCAACAGATGGGATCTGCAACATAGCTTCCCTGCCAGATCAGGTGGGTCAGGATGATATCATTGGGATGAGTTGGTTTCTCAGGTAACCTGGTCCCATGCCATGAAGGGTTTTAAAGCTGAATTGGACCCAATGCAGCTCATGTAGCAGAAGTGTTCCAACCCTAGGAGAACCAAAGACTATTGCAGTTGCAGCTTCCAGATACTTCTCAAGGATAGCCCTATGTAGAATGCATTGCAATAGTTCTTATGGAAGGTGACCAGGAATGAGTCACTGAAAGAATGATCTTGATCCAGGAAAGTAGATCCAAACAGTTGTAGGAATTGGGTATATCTAATTTAATAGGGGTGGGGGAAAGACTACGGGAGACATGATAGCAATGTTCTGATATCTCAGGGGCTGCCAGAAAGAAGAGGGGGGGGGTCAATCTATTCTCCAAAGCACCTGAGGGCAGGACAAGAAGCAATGGGTGGAAATTAATCAAGGAGAGAAGCAACCTAGAACTAAGGAGAAATTTCATGACAGTTAGAACAATTATTCAGTGTATTGCTTCTAAAAATCGTAGATGTTCCAACACTGGAAGTTTTAACAAGAGTTTGGACGTCCGTTCGTCTGAAATGCTATAGAGTTTCATGCTTGAGCAGGGGGTTGGACTAGAAGGCCACTAAAGTCCCTCCAACTCTATTTTCTGTAATTCTGAAAAGGCATAACTGGTGTTCAAGATGTTGAGCAAAGTTCCTCCTAGCCACGACTGGCACTTGCTCCTCAAGCAGGAGTTGTGAATCCAGGAGGACCCCAGATTACGCACTGTGTCCACTGGGAGTGTGCAACCCCATCATGAACCAAAGATGGCAAACTCACGGCTACCGTGAGCCATGGTGGCGCAGTGACTATAGAGTGCAGTACTGTAGGCTACTTCTTCTGACTGCCGGCTGATTGCAATTTGGCAGTTCAAATCTTACCAGGCTCAAGATTGAGTCAGCCTTCCATCCTTCCAAAGTGGATAAAATGAGGACCCAGATTATTGAGGGCAATAGGCTGACTCTGTAAACCACTTAGAGCAGCCTGTAAAGCATTGTAATGCGGTATATAAGTCTAAGTGCTATTGCTATTGCTACAGAAGAACCTCTTACCTACAGCCATTCTGTCTTACCAGGATTCAGTTGTTCCTCATTCAGTCCTTCACAGCCTCCAAACTCCCCAAAAGGACATCCATGGCATCATTTACATTTTGAGGGCGTTTAGCCAACACAGTCCTAAAGGTTCCCCTTGCACATGCATGCTAGTCATTTCCAGCTCTAGGGGGCGATGTTCATCTCTGTTACAAAACCGAAAAGCCAGCGCTGTCCGAAGACGTCTCCATGGTTATAAATGCCAAAGGCTCATGGAACACTGTTACCTTCCCATCAAAGTTGTCCCTGTTTTGCTATTTATATTTTTACATGCTTTCAAACTGCTAGGTTGGCAGAAGCTTCTGCCAACACTGTCCTAGACTACATTAAAGTATTGGTACTGCTTCATAAAGCCTTCGTAAGAGCACACTCGGAATATCGCATCCACTTTTGGTTGACATGAAATAAAAAAAACATGTTGAGACTCTAGAAATAGTGCAGAGAAGAGCAAAAAAGATTAAGGGCCCGAGGCTAAAACATATGAGGTTGAAGGAATTGGTTATGGTTTAATGAAAAGAAGGACTAGGGGCGACATGGTAGCAGCGTTTCAATGTCTAAATAATTCATGAAGAAAATTTTAGGCAGCATCAACAGTAATATAATTTCCAAAGAATGGAAAACAGTACTTCCATTTTTATTCTGCTTTGTCCAGATTCCAAAATGAATATTTTACCCAGCCTATTTAAAAATTCATTAACTTGGTCAGTAGCCAACTTTTTTCTCCCTAATTTCCTGCTTTAGTGAAAAGTCTCCCATTATTTCTTGAAATGGATATGTAGAAATCTTCAGCCACACGTGCTTCCAGAGCCTGAAATCTTATTTTAAATAACCAAAGGAGTCAAAGTATTTTTTTTTAATTGAATGCCAAGCTGCCACACTACAATGCACGGTCATCTTCCAATCTGTGTGTGCACGTGTGTGTGTGTGAGGAAGAGGCAGGCTTGTTTATATTCCTGTACATGGAGCCAGGAATAACAGTTGCCACTTTCAGCATGAACAAAAACGTTCCAAATTTAGACTGGCCTTGCAGTTTGAAATGCATATTAATACTGGAGAGTATGTCCATGTAATTGCATCCTTTTTGTTCTGTTGGGAGAGCTAATAACCAGGATCCTGAGAAGGGGCTTTGATACAGTTATAGCTTTAAGTCATTATCTCTTTTTACCACTACAAAAAAGATGAACTGACTCTGAATAGATGCTGATGGGAGGGTGTTTTTTTTAAAAAGAATACTGTTTTAAAAAAAACAAGCCATGCCTGTAGCCATGCCAGAGAAGAAATATTATGGACATTAGTTCCTTCAGGCTCAACACCTCAAGGTTTGAGGGTCAGCTCCAAAACCTGGAGGAAAATGGCATCTGTGAAGAATCAAACTGTTGGCAGACAGTTTTGATATCATAAGGTTGCATTCTCTTGCCTTTTTATCACCGTAGCAATTCTGGACAGCAAGTTGGCTGGTATAGAAACCATGCTATTAAGTCATCATGTATACGTTGTTTATGCAATACAAATCAAAGAGGAAGCTACTGTTTCTGTGCTTATGCACTTTTACTAGAACTAGAGAGTAATATTATAGAATTGGGAGCAAACACCATTGACACAGATGAGACAATTAAGTTGGCTTTGTCTTGGAAAATAACTTGGAAAGGAAAAAGATGTTGCTGCATTAATATTAATTTGACCATTTTCGGTACTGAGTGACAAAATTTAAATGAGATTCTTTTTTTTTAAAAAAAAAAATCCAGTTTCTATGCATTGTGAATAATAGTCTTGTAGGATGTTGAATTGTTTAGATATCACCTTTCTTTTTTGGAATCCAGGGTGGTGATGTCATTAAAATTGCTTGGGGATTGGCAGTTGAAGTCTTGTTTGGCTTCTCTGTGCTTTCTGAATTTTCTGTCTACAAACTGCACCTTTATATTAAAAGCCAATTCCTAGTGGCTTGTAGGCCATCCTCACAGTTCAGTTCACTATTTTTTTTCCTAGCCTTTTCAAGGGTGTGTGTGTGTGTGTGTGTGTGTGTGTGTGTATTCTAATTATTCAAAGACTGCTTTGGTAAAGAGATTGCACATGTATATATAAAATTGATGCAATTAGGTATTTAGATTACAGGTAGTCTTTAACTTATGACTGTAACGGTTGTAAGTTGCGACTGTCAGTGAGCGAGTCACCCGGGGAAATGGCCTGATTGGACAACCTGTTTTGCAGGCATTAAGTACATGATGGTTTGCTATGGGCTTTTATTGCTAAAGACTGGAAGTAAATTCCAGTTTTCAGCAAACACGTAAAATGTGGTCATGTGACTGTAGGATGTTACAAATAACTTTAAATGTGGGCTCATTGTTGATGCAATCACATGACTGTGTGGAGAGCTCAGCTGGCAGAACTTCAGAATCAGGTCACAAGTGCCCCAAGGAGGTACATAACTTTGAACAATCACAAAAGGATTAATTGTAAGGGATATCTGTATTATTCTGTGAATCGTAAAATAAGTATCAGCGTGGTTCCTTAGCTAAATCTCTTTAAAGTACTCATTATTTTGCACTAGCCTGTTTTTTTTAGAATGTAAGTTAAAATCTCTCACCTAATTTTTAATGTAAAAATGTTTACATCTTTAGTTTAGGGCAGGGCTGTCAAACTCCCGGCCCATGGGCCAGATGCATCACGTGCTGGTCACGCCCATGCCCGGTTTAGTGAAGGGGGAAAAAGTCCCTATACGTCATGTGATGCCAACGTGAGTTTGATGCTCCTGGTTTAGGTAGAGAATTCATCCATTCTAGTAAATTGCAAATGCAAATGGACCAGTGCAGAACTTTTAATTCTGTTTATGTACAGAAGTAACAGATAAAATACCATTGCTGCCTTATACAATTTCATGTTGCTTTAACATCCTATTTAATGTAGCATTGACTTCTGTCCAGTGTGCATGTTACTATAGTAGAAATATTTATAGCGGCAGTTAAAAGGCTAAAGCCATCTTAAACTGCTAGGGTGAATGGAGACTTACAGATCAACTGCTCCTGTGAATTTAATACAGCTTCCATTTGTTCGTAAGATTGTAGCCTAATCTAATGAAGCATTGGATTTTAAATGCTAATGATTAGGGTTTTTTTTTAATGATTGGTTAGGTTTAGGCAATAGAGTGGCTTTTGACTTTCTTTTGAAATGTTTAAAATGTATCTTATTACATTAAACCTACAGAAAAATTAATTATATGTGGATGTGTTAATTTTGATATATTAATAAAGTGAAAGGAAAAGAAATAAAGTTAGCGAATTGTGTCATTAAAAAAAAAACATTCTCAGCATTTTACCAAATTGCTCAAAAATTCTTTTGTTGCCCCTTTGCCAAAAAAGGAAGGAGAACTAATTCAGATGTTGTCAAGCAAGAATCAACAATCAATTATTGCAAATAATGGATAGATTAATCCTGCCAGTGTTACATAATAATTCTTCTTTTTTTTTTTTGGCCATGCCTCAGGCGTAAAAGCTCCATAATTCTTGGTGACTCGATAGATTTTAAATACTGGGGATATAGCCAAGGAAAGCATATGTATTCTTAACATAGAACAATTGGTCTAAATTCAAATTAACTATCCGTTGGATTGCAGTTCAAAATACTGCTCAACATAGGACAATAATGGAGGCCAGAATTTCAGTCATAAGTTGTTATGTTCATAAGTCAAGATGCCACATGACTGGGCTAGATTTTTATGATGGTTGTAAAATGAGTTCTCAAGATTGTTAAGCAATTACATGGTCCTCAAGGCACAAAAATGTTGCCAATCATAGTCATGTTGTAACTGATTGTAAATGTGAGCCATTTGCCAAGCAACTGAAAAGAGATCACATGACCATAAGGGGGCAGTCATAACTTAGGACAAGGAAGGATCATAAGTAGCTTTTTAAAAGTTTGTTGTAACTGAGCCAACTTTGAACCAACTCTTAAGTCAAGGAATACCTGTATGACAGTAATGGGATTAGCCCAAGTCATATGAGAGTTAATAGATTTATTTCTGAATTTCATCTTTGAGAGGGATTCCAATAAATCTTCATTCAATTTTCTCTAGGGTATCATCTAAAGACAAAGCGTAATTTTTGAACCACCGAGCATTCTTTAGGATACAGGTAAAATGTTAATGGCCTAATTTGGAAGAAGTTCTACTGAAGTCGATAGAACTTAATTCTGATCATTTATTTATAATACTTATAAGTGGCTCATTTGTATACTTACAGGTGGCAGATTATATTTCCCTAAATGAGAAATGGACAAACATGTTTTTTTTAGAGACCGAAAACAGTCCTCAAGTCTTTCTTAATAGTCCACAGCAGATATTTTGGTGCTCATTAAGAAAGATTGGGCCAGTCTATTCAGAAACCAAACTGAGGAGGCCACTTTTTAGAAATGCAGATTTGATAATCCATTCAAGCAGTGGTAATCCATTCAAAAATGTTTGCTACCAGTTTTGTGAGCGAGGCTTGGTGGGCATGGTGTGGCTTGGTGGATGTAAAATCTCCATTCCCACCCCACTCCAGGGGAAGGATACTATAAAATCCCATTCCCTCCCCACCTCACTAACCTGCTTTCCAGTTCCGTTCTCCTGTGCAGGGCAACAAAAGAAGACCCAGCCAATCAGCTGGGACTTGGGAGGCAGAGAATAGATGGGGGCGGGACCAGTCAGAGGTGGTATTTTCTGGTTTTCCAAACTACTCAAAATTTCTGCTACCAGTTCTCCAGATCTGGTCAGAACCTGCTGAACACCACCTCTGCCTTCAAGCCAGGATATTTTGAAACAAAGGCAAAATGGTAGAATTAGCCCTCACTCACTCAGATCCAAAACAGAGATGAAAGCCATTAAGCCACAATAGGAATTGAGAACACAAGCCCTTTCATTGCATCATGTCAGAGTAGTCCAAACTTCAACCAAACTTAGCTCAGACAAGTACCTAGGATTTGCATTTCATCTTTTGCCTGAAGAGCCAGCTATGACCACTACATAACCCCTACATGATCCCTTAGGAATCTGGCAACAGCCAATAAAATACATGTTCCTGCACAGGAACAGGAAGTTCAAGTGCAAAGCCCAAGAGAAAGTATAAAAACCACCCACTCTCAGCTCCCATTTTGTCAGCTGCCCAGAACCACAAATTCATGTTCATCAATCAAATTCTGCTTCATCAATCAACCATCTTTCCAACCAGCCTCCATGTTTCCAGTGTCTTTCTCCCGGATTGGAATTGAACCAGATGGATATTTCTTCCCCACACTCTGAATCTCAGTTAGTTCCAAAACTCCCAGATAGGCTTGCAGGATACTGCGTCTCAGCAGACCCTTTCAAAATGGAATTGGACTAGGAGCAGATATGACCTACGTTTGGAGGGGAGGGGGTGCAATTGCAGCATCACAGTAGCACCTTCGCATGTGTCTTTCTCTAAAAGGGTTACCCTGAACAGGATTCTGCAGATAGGGTAAGGACAGAGAAGTAAATGGATTGAATTTAAGAGTGAGCCCAAGTTGGAGGCAAATTTTGAAAGCAAAAATATGTCATAGCAAGGACATAAGAAAAAGGTGGAGCTTGCCTATAGCAATGTTACTCTGCTTTTATCATTTTGACCCATTGGATTTTGCAAATGCCTCTGGCTGCGTGTGTCATTGATTTTAGTTGATGGGGTTCATTTTGGATTGGTAATGTTCTTTGCCCTTATATTGCAAATTTAATCAATAGAAAAGTACAAAAAAATGTCTCTGTTGGATTGCATAATGGATTTTCAAGCAGCAAAATGTTGTTTCTGGGTAGCTTAAAAACAACTTATTTTTTATTTTTTTTCCTTTAAAAATTGTTGACAAGATGCACGTCCACTTTCAGATGTTATGATCTGTTACGATCTGCCGATTTTGCTGGCTGTGGTGTGGCAGTGGCAGTCCTTTTATTCTAAGGAAAGAATCTTCCTGCACAAATAACTGAATTAGAACATATATGAAAATAATAGACTGAACTTCCGGTTTGAAGGGCTTCGGCGACAAATAGAAATCTGCGATCATGCGCAGTTTCTGTCTGGGCTCGCCGCTGGAGTGCCCCGAGCCAGCTGGTTTCGGGGCTAAGCCACCCCGTAGAGGTGGTGAAGAGGGGGGAGACCGCCAGCAGGGTTGAGGAGAGCCGTATCTCTCCTCCTCAGCTGGCCATTACTCCCTTTCCTGAAGGCGGTTGCAGCGGTGGTCAGAAATGGCCACCACAAAGGAGAACTCGACCGGAAAAGAATGTGGAGGAGGAAGATAAGAAGTGAAAGTTTTGGCTGACCGGGTTAAATTGTAAAAGCAATAACTAAGGTACCCTGGAATTTAAACTTACAAAAGATAACATTGCTCCCAAAGAAGAGTCGGAAGCAGCGAAGGAAAGTAAAAAGGGAAAGGTTTGGCTTTTTTTTTCTTCTCTCTCCTTCCCTATACTGACAACTAAAAGAGTTAAATAAGAAATTGGAAAATCTGCTTTGACATCAATAGGCAATTAAGCTGAAAATAAAACAAAATGCCAAAGGGATAATAAAGATTTCTGGATATTAAAAATTTTCTTTTTCATAAGCAGGAAGGGAGAGAAAAAGAATAAGGGCAGGATCTGGAAGAGGGAGGAGACTGCCTGGAGTTAAAAAGAATCTACAGTAAAACTTCAACAAGGCTTCTAAAAGATACATTTTACCTGAAACTTTGCAACTAAATAGTAACCCCAGGAAGAGAAAGTGGAAAAAAAGAACAAAAAAGAAACAGCTTGCGTGTATTTGGATTATTTGGTGATCTTTGGATTCTTGGTTATTATATTTGAATGACTAAAATTGGGTGGTTGTTTAAAAATTTATACAATGGCACCACTTCTGGATGAATTGAAAATGGAACTTAATAAGTACAAAGAAGATGCACAAGAAGGGTGGGGTTCTTTTGGCTTCATTTTGCAATTCTTAGAAATGGAGATTTGGAACTATGAGAAACAACAAGAAATGACTGCAAAACAAGAAGACTGGGACAAAGAAGAAGCCATCTTTAATGAACAAGCAATTTTATGTGGGGAAGAAAAAGGAAAGGGGGGGAAAGAGAATGGAGAATTTAAGACTTAAAAAAATAACCAAAAAAAAGAAAAATAATTCAAAAAATAAGTATAATACTGGAAAGCAACAGAAAAGGGAATACAGAAGAGAGAGGTAGAGAGACAAGGGGGTAAAAAGGGGAGAGAAAAGAAGAGAGGAAAGAAGGAAAGGAAAAGAAATTACAAAGGACCAGAGCAAGATATAGAGAAACAGGACCTTTTTAGAGATAATGGGTGAAAATCTAACTGAAAAAGGGATTCTGTAAAGGTACATAAAATTGTATTGTTATATTAGTAATAGAAATAACTTTAGAAAATTGGAAACAACGTATGATTAAAATGAGGGATAAAATACTTAGTGTAATTTAGTGAAATGTTTGTGAATAAAATAAGTGAAATAAAATAAATGAGAAAATTGAATTAGGAAGGAACGGGAACATTTTAATTAGTTAATGTTTTATAAAATATAAGTGAAGAGGGGAGGGAATTAACTATGGAAAACTTATAATTGTTCCCATAGAAGTATGATATTTAATTGAAAACTAATGTTAAAGATGTTAAGACTTTAAAAGATATAAAGGCGTCATACTTCAATCAGTAATTACAGGAGAAATTTTGTTTAATGAGAAAAGATAATAGATAATTGAAACAGGGCAGACAAAAAATATAAATACAATGATTTGAATTGAGATGAGATAATTAAAATAAAATTGAGAAAATTAAAAGAGGGGAGAAGCTATGCAGAAAATGTAAAATAGTAATAAGATATGGAATAGAATATAAAAATGAGCATGAATTTGAATTTGTGTCAGTACGAAAAAATGTAACCCGGGATTACACTACTTTCAAAAAAGAAGTTTTATTTGTATTTTTTTTTCTCTTTGTGAAAACTCAAATAAAATTTACAAAAAAAGAAAAAGAAAATAATAGACTAAGGGCCTGCATTGGGGAAGGATATCATTCAATCTGCTCCCAGAAAGTGAAAATAAATGGAAGATTTGTGGTGAAGCAAGCCATATATACCTCAGAAATTGCAACCAGATTGCAGGAAAGATCAGCAGCTTTCCAGCTAACATTGCCAATTAGCTGGGCATTCGTCGTCTCTGGTCTGGGATTTCTTTGTTTATATGAATCCTTCCCAAACTGATGCCATCCAGATGTGTAAGAACTCAGTTCCATAAGAACTCTTGGGGGAGTTGGTTGCTTACCATGTTGACTACCATGAGAGATGAATGTTCCAGCTCAGAGAAAAATATGTTGCAAAGCCAGTCAGTGCCCATTTGCATTCCTATTTCGAATAAGTAGAAGCCCTTTTGTCAGGGTTTTTCTCATCAAAGATGGTACTTGGAAATAGGTGTATTGCTTCTGATTCTTTTGATGATCTTTGATACCATTGATGCAGAATTTGGAAGTGAATAGAATAGAATAGAATAGAATAGAATAGAATAGAATAGAATAGAATAGAATAGAATAGAATAGTTGGAAGGGATCTTGGAGGTCTCCTAGTCCAGCCCTCTGCTTAGGCAGGAAACCCTACACTACTTCAGACAGGTTCTTCAATCTCTTCTTAAAAACTTCCAGTGTTGGAGCATTTACAACTTCTGGAGGAAAGTTATTCCACTGATTAATTGTTCTAATTCTCAGGAAATTTCTCCTTAGTTCTAAGTTCCTTCTCTCCTTGATTAGTTTCCACCCATTGCTTCTTGTCCTGCCCTCTGGTGCCTTGGAGAATAGCTTGACTCCCTCTTCTTCGTGGCAGCCCCTGAGATACTGGAACACTTCTATAATGTCTTCCCTAGTCCTTCTTTTCATCAAAATAGACATACCCAGTTCCAGCAACCATTCTTTATATGTTTTAGCCTCCAGTCCCCTAAAACATCTTTGTTGCTCTTCTCTGCACTCTTTTTAGAGTCTCAACATATTTTTTTACATTGTGGCAACCAAAACTGGATGCAGTATTCCAAGGGTGGCCTTACCAAGGCATTATAAAGTGGTATTAACACTTCACGTGATCTCGATTCTATCCCTCTGTTTATGCAGCCTAGAACTGTGTTGGCTTTTTTGGCAGCTGCCACACACTGCTGGCTTATGAGCTATTATGACTCACATGCAAACATCGGGCTATTTTGGGGGGATGATGGTGGTGGTTTGTTTTAATTTTTGTACAGGTAGTCCTCAATTTACAACCAGTCATACAATGATTCATCAGAGTTACAATGACAATGAAAAAAAGTGACTTATCACATCCCCATGGTCATGTGATCAAAATTTGGATGCTTGGCAACTGGCATGTGTTTATGACGGTTGCAATGTCCCAAGGCCATGTAATCCTGATTGGTGACATTCCCACCTAGCTTTTGACAAGCAAGGTCCATGGATTTGCTTGACATCCATGTGGTTTGCTTAACTCTGGCAAAAAAAAGATCATAAAATCGGGCATGATTTCCCAACAGCTGCCTTGTTTAGCAATGGAAATTCTAATTCCAGTTGTTATCATAAGTCGAGGACTACTTTTATGAATCACTGTATGTAACCGACAACAATACAAATAAATAAAACATAGGAAACCGAGTCTTCTTAAACAAGATGAGCAAAGGAGAGGCTATAATTTACATCCCTTTCATCTTCCAACATTGATGTGTTCCTACACTGTCTAAACAGATCTCACACACACTACTATGATATTATTATCATTATTATTACTAAGCACACCCTATCATTGCCTGTCCATGTGTGACAGTAATTTGGTACTCAATTACAGCATTTGTCACTTTGCATCCACACCACCTTCAAATTGTACAGCTGTCCGTTGCCTTTATATAGCTGGATGGCCACAGTTTTTTCTGTTGTATGATTTTCAGGCTGGGGAAAAGCAAGAGAAATTGTGGGTGACAGCTGTAGTCAACTCCAGGAGATGCCTAACACAGATGATGAATAATTTTATCTCCTTTCTGCCTTCTTCTTGCCATTAATGAGCACATCAAGCATTCTGCAGTATGCTTCCCTGGAGATGTCACTCTAATGTTTTGAGATCTACATCAGGGTGGATATCAAAGATCCAATCAATAGTAAATGCAAGTGTAGTTCAGTTTGCACGGTGGCAAACAGTTAATAAGTTAAAAGCCCTCTCAGATACTTACTCTTGAGCATAAGGGACATTTATGACTTGCTAAATGCAGAGGGAAAGAGTGAGGATCATATACATCACACATCGTGTAAAACTTGCTGATGAGGGCCAAAGCAACGGAGATTGTAGGGGTTATTGCTGGCTACAATCAGAGCTATTGTACTTGCCTTATGGCAGGTCAAAATGAGGTCATTGATAATTATAATTCTGCTTTGATCTGCCTGCCTGTACAATGAAGAGCACTTTAGTTTTTACACAGTTACATTCATTCAGGTCAACCCAACTATTTGCAGTTCAAACTCCCAGGGCTCCAGATAGTCTTTTCTGTCTTAGGCAATCCTAGTTACTTATTTCAGCTCTAATTTGCTCTTTTTAATGGTTACTTCAGTTGCCTTAAAGTTTGCGTGCTGTGACTTTATGTTCTCGTTTGTCAATGAACTTTGGTTGGCATTAGCTGGGTATTGCCACTCCTTTACCCTGTTACAACTGCGTAGTCAAAGCATTATTGACATGCCACATAGTGACACCAAGGTTGTGTCCTACTACTACTTTGCAACGTAGAGATGATGAGAAGTGGGATTGGCACACATTAAAGGAGTGTGTGTGTGAGACGGGTGAGGGAGGAAGAGGGGGGCAAAGAGAGAGGGAGAGACTGAGTCATATGTGTTTGTGAAATATGCAAATACAGGTAATCCTTGACTTACAAAAGTTCTTTTAATGACTTTAGTGAAGTTACAACAGCACTGAAAAAAAATGACTTATGAACCATTTTCCATATTTACAACCATTGCAGCATCCTTGTGATCAGATGATCAAAATTCAGATGCTTCGCAACTGACTCATATGTATGACAGTCACAGTGTCCTGCCAAGAACTGTGGCAAGAAAGTTCGTAAAACTTCATTTAACAACTGCTTTGCTTAGCAATGGAAATTTTGGACTCGATTGTAATCATAAGTCGAGGACTACCTGTACAGGGTGTATTAAAAGCCAGGTCCGGTAGACAAGTTAGTCCTCCACATGCATTACATTACATAATCAAATAGTTTGTCATTTTATTATACTCATGGTCCTTACCAGCTTGACAAGTGACTTTTGAACATTCTTAAATAGAGTAGCGGGTTTTTTTGGATGGGGAGAAATGTTTTCTTATTGGCTTAGCATTGCTGTTCTTCCACCTTATTTTTCTGGTGCTCTAGAATTTCTGGTGATTTTGAGGTTTGTGAGGGTCTAATGTTTTGGTGATGGTTCTGGTTCCCAGCTGGTATTCAAAGCCGAGTCTTCTATATCAAAGGTGGAGCTCTAACCACTGAACTGTCCTGCCACTATGTCATAGAAATATAAAGACCCCCAGGAATTATATAGATCCCAAAAACAACATGAGCACTCTCTCTACAGAAGAATGCAGTCCTAGGCACATCTAAGAAACTTTGCAGAACCTTCAAATTCCCAGGAGTCTGGTAGAAGATCTGAGAAGATAATTTAAGATTCACTCCCCAGAATTACCCATCCTGCAGGCTGAAACCTTCTATGATAACATGCCCAGGATAGCAGCAAAGAGGCAGGGAAGGAGTTCTTTATTTACATTGTGAACATTTAGAATAGAATAGAATAGAATAGAATAGAATAGAATAGAATAGAATAACAGAATTGGAAGGGACCTTGGAGGTCTTCTATTCCAACCCCCTGCTTAGGCAGGAAACCGTACATCTCTTCAGACAAATGGTTATCCAATCTCTTCTTAAAAACTTCCAGTGTTGGAGCATTTACAACTTCTGGAGGCAAGTTGTTCCACGGATTAATTGTTCTAATTTGTGAGATTATTGAGCGTATGGCTATAGGCATATGTGAGTCTGAAATCAGACAGTACAATACTGTATCTGAAGTGTTCCTGAAGGCTTAGAAGTGTAGATGTTCAGGTTATATACTTTGTACACAAAACACACGCATTGTGGTAGACAATTGTCCACCACTGATCATAGAATGAATTTTATTATTTTTATTTTACTTTATTTATTTATTTTTATTTTTGGTTCTCCCTCTTTTGTTCAGTCATGCCTGATTTTTGAAGAGTGCCTGAACAAGGCCCAGCAGTGTTCTTGGCAAGGGTTTTCAGGGGTGATTCCCCATTGCTTCCTTCCTAGGGGGTGAGAAAGTGACTGGCTAAAGGACACAGGCAGGCTTCTTTTGACTTTGTTTCTCAGAAAGTCCCTGATAATCAAAAACCGTTGAACAAAAAATACCATTGATTATGGGAAGAATTTTGTTATTTTTACTTCATGAATATAAGTCTTTGATAACTAAAATAAAGTTCAAAATCCTGTATTTCTTGAAGAAAAAAAATAAAAAGGTAAAGCCATCTTTGATTTGTGATGGTGGCATCTATGAAGTTTTCCAGGCATCATTTTGAAGATGATTTACCAATGCTTTTTTTTTAAAAAAAATCATTCTAGTCAACAACTCTAGAATTCTCAGGTAGAAAGATATGCCATGAATAATCCTGGTTCGTTTTGAACATAGATGCTGTACCTGTTGAGACCTTGGGAAAATGTTTGAAAGCAATTTATTTTCCATCAGGTAGAACAAGGATGTTGGAAATGAGTATAAGATAAATATTTGGCATAACACTAACTTAAATAATGAAGTTGTTTATTCTGGCCTATAGACCTAAAATTGGGCCCTCTTAAATTGCAGTACGAGTAATAGCTCACACTTGACTTTCTGATGACTTCTATTTTTTATTATATAACTATCTTGTTGTAATAAGCGTACCCAGTACATTTCATTTGATTGAATTTTCCATTTCCTTTCCACCATTTATTGTTCGTAAGTTCCACTGTCTAAGAAAACTGCCTGCTTTTTCATCTCAACTCTATGCCTTACCTTCTTACTAAGCCTTTCTCAACTGACATGTTTTTCAGATATACTCACTGCTTGAATTGCTTCGTGCATTAAATCACAATTCTGTTCGTACAGTCATGCTTATATCATGTTTTTAAAAGTACATTTCTAGTTCCACCTTTTTAAAAGTGCATTCAGGGCATTGGGCCGTAAATTTCCATTTGCCCAAACAGTGTATGGTTCATTTATTTAACCACCTTAGGTTAATTGATCTGAAGGAATAAATTCTAAATGAACATATGATTGCAAGACAGTTCCTAGAAACAACATTTAGTGGAACAAGGGTGGATTTTTTTTTTTTACTGTATTTCAATTCATTAAAATGAAAAGGCACACTGAACTAGTTAAACTTAATGCAATGTTGAGAAAATTGTGGAGACTAGTAACTACACTTTAACTTTGGATTTTGTGAGTTGTCTTTATCACAGAATGAAACTGAGATATAAGCGACGTGTATGCTCTGTGTTACAAGACAGTTGCGGATTTCAACTTATTCCTCTGCAGGAAGTCAGAATCAGAATCAAGCTGGATGGGACCTTGGAGGTCTTCTAGTCCACCCTCCTGCTTAAGCAGGAGATCCTATATCACTTCAGACAAATGGCTGTTCAGTGTCTTCTTAAAAAACCCTCAGTGATGAAGGACCCCCAAAGATGTTCCATTGGTGATTTGTCCCCACTGTTAGAAAGTTTCTCTTCAATTCCAGGTTGCTTCCCTCCTTGATTAGTTTCCACCCATCCATCCTTGAATTACAATTATAATAGAATTTTGATCATGTAATTAGAATTGTAAGTCAAGGCACCCATGTGATGCAAAGTAATTTCCCACCCTTTTTTGCACAAGTTGTTAAGAGAAAGCATTAATTTGAATAATGGGAAGGTTTTTTTCTCGTAAATGAGGAAAATACATCAAGAATCCCAGCCATGTGACCACAGAATGCCATAAAACTGACCCACTGGACAGGTGATCATGTGACTGCAGTGAGGGGGGTCACCATCACAATAGCCAAGGGTGCTTTATGGGCCATAAAGTACATGTTATGTTGCCTTTGTAACAGGTTGTAAAATGTCCTGTCACTTGTACTGCATAATATTGTGAGGCATCCAGTCCTCTGTATGTGGTAGCTGATAGTTGTATTCCCAGCGCATGTGCCAGTGAATTCAAAATTTGGATGGCATTTCTCCAGATAAAACCCAACTGAAGAAAAAAAAAAGTGGAAAGAAGTCCAACCCAGCTCACTAAGGGACAGTTGGTGATGGAATAGATAGGTAATAAGATGCATGTAAGTCAAAGACTGATGGTATAATTTAAGTGATCAGTATCTTTAATAAAGGGAGGGGGGCCACAATGGTTCAGTGGTTAAAGTTGCTAAGCTTGTCAGCTGGAAAGGTTTGAGACTTGAGCACTCTGCACAGTTTACAGGGTGAGCTGTTATTTGTCACAGCTTCTTCCCACCAAGCAGTTCGAAAACATACAAATGCAAGGAGATAAATAGGTTCCACTTCAGTGGGAAGGTAACCACGTTCTGTGCAACTCAGGATATCGTCGTGTCGGCCCCATGACCATGGAAAAGGTCTTCAGGCAATGCTGGCTCCCTTGGCTAAGAAATGGAAATGAGCATCGTTTCTTTGCTGATCCATACTCCCTAGAGTTGTAAAGAGGTGGAAACCTTTACCTTTGTCTTTAATATAATCGGTACGTTCAGTCTGATTGGAGAATTCTGGAGTTGAAATCCACACTCCCTTTTTTGACCCTGTCATCCCCTAATTCAGGTTAGAGTCAGGGCAACTCGATGGAACTGAGCATTTACTGCTTGATGCCCTTCCTGACACGATGTGAAGTTCTCAGCAGATTTTTTTTTCTTTGTGCTTTGGGAGTGAAATATCTGCTACTACCTAGCATTGAACTCTCAACCTTCTGAGTGGGAGCAAGCTTCTTCACCACTAAACCACCACGGCACTCAGAGGTGAAATCTAAACTTCTGCTGAATATTCTTGTTGTAGAAGTTTGCCATTAACCTTGGTTTAAAAAGTTGCAATAGTTTTGCTAATGTAATGTGTTAAGAAATAAACTGTATTATGTACTATGTCAGCCCCATAGCAGATTTTATTTTACTTAAGCATACTGTCATCCCAGTTTTATTTCATTACCCAAAATCCTGAATTTATCGGGAAAACAATTCTCTTTCCCTTTCTTTACACCATGTAGATTTTTTTTCATCAGTCTGCCCAATGTTTAGTTTGTTTTTTATAACTAGAGAAAGTCTGATCACTTTAGCTTTTCTTTGCTAATCCCACAGATGATAAGTGCTTTCTACTACAATTAAGCACATAATAATTCATATTTAATGGAAAGAAGAACTGCCTTTGAAGCCAACTGGAAGATATTCAGTTTTTGCTTTCAGGTTTTTCAGGCCAAGTTTGTTTTTCCTTTTGGTCTTTGGATGTATCCTAATAGCAGATTTTGTCAAAAATAGGCTTTATACAATATATTTACTAAGAGAGAGGCCTTATCGCAAGCACATATTCTTACAACAAAAAAGTGAGGCTAGAATGGCACCTGTCAATTTGGAGCTAAGGTCTGTCTCTTGTTCCAATGAACTTTTCTTCTTGAGACATCTGGGACTGGTGGCTGAATCATCTTCTTCTAAACAAGGCAACCATCTTCTGAACCAAATGGGAAATCAAAGAAAATATTAGAAATTAAAAAGATGAGTGGATCTGTGGTTCAACTGTGTATGAAGAGACTGAGATGCAACAGTCAGTATGCTCTCTGCTCCATATGGAAGCCTCAAGGATTCAAATTCTTTTACAGACAATATTAATGTGGAGAATTTTTGAATTCTTGGGTTTATTTTGAAATAGAATAGAAAATAAATAGTAGTTTTTTATTTTATGTTTCTCTAAATGATATGTTTTTTTTTTTTTTAAAAAAAATACAACTTCACTAATAAAATATTGTAGGGTGTTGTTTTTTTGCATTGTATGTGGTGGTAAGTTTTTTGATGTCTCTATAATATCATCTCATTCTCATGCTGCTTTTCTTTAATATTCTGCCCTCTTAAAATACTTCCGCATAGCTCATAAGCAACAGTTTACCTTGGGAGTGTTTGGTAATCATACGATTTTTATGAAGTTTTAAGCTCCCCTAATTCCTCTAAGCATCATCATCTTTGCTGTGTGGCTAATAGAGATCAGCCTTTGTAGTAAAGCCCGAGATCAAGGTGCCTGAATTTTGAAGTGTTCAAGGAGGACTTGTTTCCAAGGCTTTCTTATTTGAAATTAAAACCAGAAGGAATAGAGACTAGCAGCTAGGCATTGGGTTTATTGGCATGCTCTTTATTATGTTTATATTGTATCTTCTGAGAAAGTCAAAGCAGCATATTAGAATTAGAATTATTTATTGACCAAGTGTGATTGGACACACAAGGAATTTGTCTTGTTGCAGATACTCTCAGTATACATAAAAGAAAAGATATATTCATCAAGAGTCATGAATCATAAAGTACAACACTTAATAATAGTCATAGGGTACAATAAGCAATCAAATCATACTAGGAAACAATCAATATAAGTTGAGACCATCCCTATATTTTATAAAGTAACCCAGTGACCCAAAATCACAAATCAGTCTCATCAGCAAGTGGGGAACTGAACTTAGCAGATGACAGCATTAAACTGACTTAAGTTAATCCTCAAAATAGCTGAGCAAAGTTGCACCTAGTAACATGGGAAGGTATTTGGAACTCACAAGTCTCCAGAGTACATTGGAAACATGAAAAAAAAAAAAAAAGGAAAGAATAATGACAAATAACTTCTATATTGCTGAAGGAGTTGTGCTTGACTTAACATACTGTAGTGTACAGGTTGAATTTGACAAGGCTAAGACAGATGATTGCAAAACTACAAATGGACATTAATGTCAACATTGCTCAATTGTCTAAGGTGAGCAGATGACCAATCAAATTTCCACAAGTCCCAAAGTCTGGAAAGAAGAAACCTACGGAATGTATTTCTTCTTGAGAATATTCATATAAGTCTCAGAAAATGTTAGATACAGAAAGAACAGGTCCGCATGTAAAGATTCGATTAAAAAGACTATACAGAAGAATCTTCTCAACTGTCAGCACCTGCTTAAAGTTAGACAAGGGTACACCACTCAAGGGAGGGTTGGACATGTTCACTTTGTGGCTGTATATGGACTTTAGGATGTTCCCTCTTTTCACTTTACCTCCAGGTTCTGCCACTCCTCCCATGGACACCTTGGACAATCAAATGTTATGTGTGAAAGTGCATTCTTGTCCACAATCAATATGCTAATATTTAATAAATCTTCGATAATCTAATAGGTCACACCTGGGCATCTCTTGAAAAAATGAATCAGAGGTTAAATATCTGGAGATTGCTAATCTACTACTACTTTGAATGTGAAGGCAGACCTTTGCTTATTGCAGTATTCCTAAATCCTGACAGCTTTAAGACGTCAACTCCCAGCTTGCTGTCTGGGGAATTCTAGAAGTTGAAATCCACATAGGTTAAAGTTGCCAAGGTTGACAGACAGTGGTCAATTTGTAAAATGGTAACCACTGCCCAGCCTGGAATTTCTCAAGAAAATTCTTCAGCAGATTTATTTGATAGATTCCTCAGCTGCTGTTTGGAAAAAGTTTCTCTCTGAAAAAGTTTCAACATTTGAAATTATTTTAATTTCACATTTAGCAAGATGCATTTTGCTTACATTTGGAGAAATCAGGTTTTAATTAGTTATGCCTTTTCTGTTTATATATAAATCAGAAAGAAACATTTTCTGAAATGCTATTTCTAGATTACCGTATATACTCGAGTATAAGTCGACCCGAATATAAGTCGAGGCACCCAATTTTACCACAAAAAACTGGGAAAACTTATTGACTCGAGTATAAGTCGAGGGTGGGAAATGCAGCAGCTACTGGTAAATTTCAAAAATAAAAATAGATACCAATAAAATTACATTTATTGAGGCATCAGTAGGTTAAATGTTTTTGAATATTTATTTCAAAGAAAAACAGTAAACTAGCTCTGTAAGTGGAAAAGAGAGCCAACAAAACCAATATGGCATCAACAATAACTTTAAAAGTACAAAAACCTTAGCTCAATCAGCAACCAAGCTAAAACACAAGAGTTAAAATCCTTCAAAACTGGATTCCTCCTCCTCATCTGTATGTTATATTTATGGACAAAAGTGGATATTCATTCAGGCTAGAGTGCTTTAAAATGTAAGTGAGGTTAGTTTCACACACACATGCACACCGTTTCGCTTTCCATAAACTAATTTTTTAGTGCATGACAGATGAAGTGCCTGACAGTTGAAAGTCCTCTTAGGAAACTTTAGATCTTAACTGGCATTACATTTAAAATCAAACATGTTCACATTCTTAACATTTTTCCATGGCAAAGTGTTTCTCAAATAATCCATAATAATGCCGTGGGAGGGAATTATTGTCTAATTAAAACTTTCACTAGGACAGTTGAGAATAAGTTTGATGTTCACAATTTCCTCTTTGAAAGAGACCAGTAAATAGGGACCAAGAAGATGAAGAAAAAGAAGTGTGTTTTTTCACATTTTTCACACTGCAGTGAACAAAAATGGCATCATAGGAACAGGCTTATTCTCAGTCCAAAGGTTTGTTTCTGATTTCTTCCCTGATTTAAGGGAAATTTGGGAAACGATCTCACTATCATGAAAGGTTTAATTGATTCACTAACCCAAAAGATGATGATGATGATGACAGTGGGAGGCAGGAGTCACTCTCTCCCTTGCAAGAAAAAAGCATGTGTATGGGCTGCATGTACATCCTGTTTTGGAGAGCCACCATCTCTTTCACAGCTCTCCCTCATGCCTCCATTGCATGTGCACACATGCCATGGCTCAATAGTAGGTCAACATACAGATGTCACACTAGGTTCCCTCCTCAAAAGGAACATCCAACCTTTCTTGAGAAGTACAAACTTCATCTGTTCAGGATTGTGGTGACAAAGGTGAAGGAGGATGGGGCTGAGAGAAAGGAAGGGAAGAAAAGATCATTGACAGGGAGAAAGACAGGGAGAAACACCTGGAAGTGTGAGCCCTCGAGTTTCCTTAGGGAAGACCAGACAACAAGGGGAGAGGAGAGGAGGAGGAAGAGGAGGAGAGTTAAAAAAAAAAGAGTGGGAAGCCAACTCACGCGTGCCATCAAAGCCAGGGGGAAGCGGGGCTTTCTCCGCCTGCTGCTGCCAGAGGAGTGCGGGGGGGGAGTGTGGGGAAAGGGGGTTCGTGCCGAGGCTCCGCAAGCGATTACCAGATTTGCAGCTCCGTTTGTTGGTGAAGCTGGAAGCGCGCAACGCAGGAGCTCGCGGGGGCCCCGGGCGCCCGTTAATGGGGAAGGAGAGGCCGCTTGGGGTTGCCAGGCTCAGGCAGCCTCCCCCCCCAGCAGCGAAGAGCTGCTCCGGGGGCTCCCGCCACGGCGCAGCCAGGCACTTTGTCTCACTGCCCCCGGAGCAGCTCTTCGCTGCTGGGGGGGGGGGCGGAGGAGGCTGGCTGAGCCTGGCAGTTTGTTTCCTGGGGAGTGCGGCGTTTGCGGTTCTCCTGTTCAGTCCCCAACGGTGAAAAGACTTTCGGAGCTGCGGGCTCTCCTTCCCCATTAACGGGCGCGCTTCCAGCTTCGCCAAGAAACCGCCAGGCTCAGGCAGCCTCCCCCCCCCCAGCAGCGAAGAGCTGCTCCGGGGGCTCCCGCCACAGCGCAGCCAGGCACTTTGTCTCGCTGCCCCCGGAGCAGCTCTTCGCTGCTGGGGGGGGGGCGGAGGAGGCTGGCTGAGCCTGGCAGTTTGTTTCCTGGGGAGTGCGGCGTTTACGGTTCTCCTGTTCAGTCCCCAACGGTGAAAAGACTTTCGGAGTTGCGGGCTTTTCTTCCCCATTAACGGGCGCGCTTCCAGCTTCGCCAAGAAACCGCCAGGCTCAGGCAGCCTCCTCCGCCCCCTCCCCTAGCAGCGAAGAGCTGCTCCGGGGGCAGCGAGACAAAGTGCCTGGCTGCGCCGTGGCGGGAGCCGCCGAGAGGAAGAGGGCCACCCTTTCCTGGGGAGTGCGGCGTTTGCGGTTCTCCTGTTCAGTCCTCAACAGTGAAAATACTTTCGGAGGTGCGGGCTCTCCTTCCCCATTAACGGGCGTGCTTCCAGCTTCGCCAACAAACTGCCAGGCTCAGGCAGCCTCCTCCGCCCCCTCCCCTAGCAGCGAAAAGCTGCTCCGGGGGCAGCGAGACAAAGTGCCTGGCTGCGCCGTGGCGGGAGCCCCTGGAGCAGCTCTTCGCTGCTAGGGGAGGGGGCGGAGGAGGCTGCCTGAGCCTGGCAGTTTGTTGGCGAAGCTGGAAGCGCGCAACGCAGGAGCTCGCGGGGGCCCCAGGCGCCCGTTAATGGGGAAGGAGAGGCCGCTTGGGGTCGCCTGTGAGGCCCTCAGCGGGTAGACAGCCGCGGCGGCGATGCTGCCCTGGAGGCGCGATCGGTTGCAGCCACGCCAGCACAGGCTAGGCATGGTGCCTTAGCGGCTGACTCGAGTATAAGTCGAGGGCGGTTTTTTCAGCACAAAAAATGGGCTGAAAAACTCGACTTATACTCGAGTATATACGGTAGGTAATTTATCACATCAGGGCCTTTCTAAAAATAGAAGATTTTTTTTTAAAAAAGAGTAAATGATCTTTAGCCTGAACTGTATCATTATGCAACAGGTTGATTTTATTTTTTATCAGTTCTTAAAGGGGCTGTATCCCTTGATAGCTGTGTTACAATTTTTTTTTTTTAGGTTTCTTAGTTTTATTTAATAGATGCATTTTATCAAATCAAACTCTGAAGAAAAAAATCCTTAATTGCTTTTATCACTGTTCCCCAAAATTTACTGTAAGAATATTGCTCAATATTGCAGATCAACAGTTTGTTTCTTGAAAGTTAATGAGATCTCAGAAGAAAGACACAACAAACTACACTCCTGAAATATTTCTCAAGTTGTTTGCTATCAAGCAATAAGAATACGTTTTACTACTCTAACCATTTATTAGCTGGATTCACTCCACCACACCAGCTCTTTATCTGAAATTGCTCTAAGCTTAATATAAATATTTGAGCCTTCATACTTTCAAAACAGAAGGATTTTTTCTAATAGTAATTTGGCTTTCCACATTGAGTCTAAAAATAATTTCTTCGGGTGTTTGTGTCGGGTTCCCCAACAAGGGTTAAGGAGACAAGCTAAACAGAATGTGCAGCGTTAGTCAGATAGGCATACAGATAAATGTGTGAGATAAGTTTGTATGTTAGTTTACATACAGTAAAAATAACAGATATGCTTGTGTTATCAAAAATATAGTTTATTCCACTTAGAGTTTTATAGCATAGTCAAAATAACAGTCCATTAGTCATGTATCGTTTTTAGTCAGTCCATTCAAGGATATTCAATTAGCAAAGTCCGTGTAGAATATCCAATGTCAGTTCACTTACAATAAATCAGTCCTCTCACAGTTGATAAGATCAACAGTCCTTTCTCTCTCCCGTTCCAGTAGGGGAAAAACGCAGTCTTCAGTCTATCCAGTAATTAGGGATCATATAGCCAGAGAGAGCAAGCTGCCATGCCTTGCTTCTTTTATGGTGCTTTTACAACCACTCCCTTAATTACATTCTTACAGTTAAAGTTACAGACACTTTAACTAACAAACCATGATAACATATTTATTATTTTACCTAAACCAGTTAGGGTAAACAATGTTATCCCTAACAGTTTTATTAATAAAAGATCTTTCAGTTTGTTAATCAAAGTCCATGTGATAATAAAGTATTATAAATCAGGAAAGTTAAACAAAATTAAACCATTGATATAGCTTAACTTGGGTGCTGAATATGGAAATAGCTCATTAAATATTCGTTACTTTTGTGGAGGTGAAAATGAGGAGGTGGTAGATAAGAAATTCACCAAGTTTCTCTTGGACCTCAAGACTTATTGTAAACATAGGTGGGTTTTTTAAAATCAAATCTAAAAGTCGGGTAGATGTTGCATTTTAGCTTTCAGAAAAAAAAAGTCAAAATCCTTGAAGTAGCATTCTGGATTATTTATAATGTGGGAAAATTCTTAAGAAGTAACTAGAGAGATTGATGGATTTAACTTTTTCTGCCTAGAACATTTGCATATTATTTGGCATAGGTTTGTTGGTTGCTTCTTTTTGGATAAGTTCATGCTTTTTTGTTGAAGCCGACATATACATTACATGAGCTCACAAACCTATTTGCATCAGCATATTGCTTTTTGCAAACTCTACATACCCAGGAATACTAAATACAAAATATGGGCTCTAAGTTTCTCAGTAGGTTTTCTCACTGGTTTGCATGATAAGAGTGAAGTAGAGACATGTTGGGGATCCTTTTCTGAAATACAGTAGCTCAGCCAACCTTTAGATACTTAATGTTTTGTTGAAAATTAATGTTGTCATACAAAAGAATTTAAGGCTTTTAATAAAAAAAAAAAACCTGTTTAATCAACACATTAACACCAGAAGTGGTATTCAGCAGGTTCTGACCAGTTCTGGAGAACCAGTAGTGGAAATTTTGAATAATTTGGAGAACCGGCCAATACCACCTCTGACTGGCCCCTTCCCCATCTATTCTCTGCCTCCCAAGTCCCAGCTGATCGGCTGGTTCTTCTTTGGTGGCCCTGCATAGGAGAAGGGAACTGGAAAGCAGGTTAGTGGGATGGGGAGAGAATGGAGATTTTGCAGTATCCCTTCCCCTGCCACGCCCACCAAGCCACGCTCATAGAACTGGTAGTAAAAATTTTTTAATTCCACTACTGATCAACATGTGTTACCACTGATTAACATGTGTTAAACACATTTAACATGTTAAAGTGAGGAATTTTAGGCCTATCATGTCTTAAAAGTACTGTAAGCAAATATAATATTTTCCACCAATTTGCTCTGAAAGTTAATGGTACTTTTCTGTCCCTAAGATGTATATTATGAAACTTAGTCCATTTTTTTAGGCAGGGGGAAGTCAGCAGTTTCACATCTATCTAGTGATCCTTAGATGGATTTTGTGTAGACAGGTGATTTGTGCTAAATAAGCCGAGAGTACTTCCCCTCTCCCTCTCAGCATACTTTGTCTTAATTACTTGACCTCCCTTTAAAAAAGCAGATCAGCTGTTGGGTACCCTATGCCCTCTGCAACCTGCAAAGATGGAAGACAGAACAAAAATGCATATGGCTTTTCTTCTATTATGCTGAGAATGCAAATGTTTAAGTGGTACAATGTTTAAGTGGGTAGCAATGGAAAAAAGACAGTTTTGATCAGGGGTTCATCAGGGTTGTGTTTGACTGTGGGTAGGTGGGTGGGTGGACGTGGCCAGCTCGACATCACTCATGTCGGGCACATATGGTGGCCCGGGTGGGGCTGGGGGATCAATGTGAGACCAGGGAGAGCTCCAAACCTTGTCCTCCAGAGGAGCCTTGCTGTCTGCTGGTGGCCCAGCTAAGGCAAGACTTACTTCAGGGGTGGGATTCTACCAGTTCGCACCTATTCGCTAGAACAGGTTGTTAACATTCTAAGCAGTTTGGAGAACCAGTTGCTAAAAGAAATTACTGGCCTAATCCTGTAAGGAAAGAAGGAAGGAAACATTCTGGGGTTGCTTACAGAAACTGCCTCTCCATTAACTCTTACTACATTCTTGGCAGGACTAGACTTCCTGTCTCAGGAACGTCTCTGGAGTTATTTTTCTCTCCTTTGCTGGTACTTTGCTTGTGTGGAGTGACCATTCAAAGTTACAATGGCACTGAAAAAAGTGACTTAGGACCATTTTCCACACTTACGTCTGTTGCAGCATCCCCACAGTCATGAGAGGCCAGGCGAGGATATGCGTGCCTCGATGTGAGTGATATTGAGTTGGCCACACCCAGCCAATAACATGACCACCAAGCCATGCTCACCAACTAAGCCACGCCCACAGAACTGGTTGTTAAAAAAATTGAATCCCACCCAACTTCCTTCCTTCCTTCCTTCCTTCCTTCCTTCCTTCCTTCCTTCCTTCCTTCCTTCCTTCCTTCCTTCCTTCCTTCTTTTTCCTTCCTTCTTCCTTCTTCTTCCTTCTTCCTTCCCCTATTTCTTTCTTTTTCCTTCCTTGCTCTCTTCCCATCTTCTTTTTCTTTTTCTTTGTCTTTCCTTTTTCCCTTTCTCCTTTCCTGTTTCTTCTTGGATGCTCAAATGCAAAAGGGGAAACATTTCTTCTTTTGTTTTGTGTTGCTTTTACTTTGTTTTGATAGCCCTCTGCAGGTAAAACTGAAGCCCGAAGGGATGCGTGCAGCTCCCCCATGCCTGGACTGCCTCCTGCAGCTCTCTGCCAGTGAAAACAGAGCCCAGGGGACGCATGCAGACTTCATGAGCTATGTTTTCACTGGCAGAGGGCTGCAGGAGGCTGCCCATGCCAAAAAAACAGGAGAGTTGTGCCCAGGCCAGCTCAACATCACTTGTGTTGGGGCACCTGCGGTGGCCTGAGCATTCTGCCAGTGAAAACAGGTTCCCAAGCTCCGTTTTTGGCTACGACAGCCTCCAGCAAAAACAGAGCTTGGCGGGGGGGTGCCCACGGCCATCATATGCTCTGTTTCTGCTGCAATGGGCCTCCTACAACCCTCTGCCAGCAAAAATGGAGCTCAGGAGGGCTGCCCGCAGTCCTCTGGAGCTCCATTTTCACTGGCAGAGGCACTGTGGCCTGGTCCTTCACTGTTTCTAGAGTGATCCTGCGGGCCAGATCTAAGCACCTTGAGCTGGATCTGGCTTGTGGACCTTGAGTTTGACACCCCTGCTTTCAGGTGTGGCTCCATTCAGAATCCAAGAAAGAAAACCTTAGACTCCATTTTTATAGAGAAAAGTACTTTTACTGAATATGAAGTGGTAGCAACAGAAGAAATACAAGATCTGAGGCAAAAGGCATGGAAATTACATATAGAAAGTTATCCCAAGTCCCCACCCCCAACAATTCAAACTGGACATCCAATCTGAGGTGTGTATAATGTCATGTGGGTTACATCTTCAAGTGGTGTTTCACACATCTGGTATGCCAAGATGGTTGACCTTGGCCTAGAAAAGATACGTGGCTGCGTTTGCGCAGTAAGCCAACATTTACAGTTCACACAACTTCAACCACTCTTTGTTTTTCCGTGAAGATATTTTCCTTCTCACCCAAGAAGCTTCTTCAGTTCTGACTGAATGATAGATAATTTATATTTGTATTCCTTGCAGTCATCTGGTCATTAGCACTCTTTCTGAGAATCATTGAGGCCACTAGCAGGTTTATCTGTGCTGTCAGGGTCACCTGAATAGTTGTGTTCGTATGAACAGTAGTATTTCTCTTACCATCTGTTTGGGGGTCTCGACACATAAGATGAAAACCAGTGAAACTAATGGCTCAAGATGAGTTCAGGATATAAAAGTTCTCCTTTCTTGCAGTAATGTCACAGTACTAAAATGGCAAGAAAAGAAAAGAAAATCTCTAATAATAGATTCTACTGGAGGGGAAAAACCCATTCTCATCTCTGAATAATCACTGACATCCATTTTGAGTGAACCACAGCAATATTTTTGCCTTGTGTAAAAAGAGCTGGAATGCAACTGAAAGCCTTTTTATGTTATGACCAGTAAATGAAGCAAGGATCACATTTTTTCTCTGTTCATGGTGAAATGTTTGAGTTTTAATCTCAGCTGCCAGAACAGGAGGTGAGAACTGCCTATTTTTAGTTGACTTTGGGCGGCCACCAGACAGGAAGGAAATACAGGAATAGGAGAGCCACTTTAAAAACACTGAAATAACATCTGATTCCTGAGGCCGGATGCTTAAGATAGACTGGCCATATGAGCAATTGAAATGACTTGCCCGTATAATGCAGATTGGATCATCGATAATTTCTCTGAGTGATTTTGTAGTAAATTGTCCTTACCTGTTCTTAACTTCTACACTTACTAAAGTCACATACCCAACAGAATAACCTGCACAGAAAAAAAAAACCTCCAGCAGATGTAGAGGAATGCTATCTATTCTGATTGCATATTTCTATATTATCTGGCAAAGATCTTTTCCTTTATGTGTTTCCTGACCTTTAAACTAGAAATACTTGGAGCTGAACTTGGCACTTTCTGCATACAATGTGGTTCCTCTGGCATTAGATATACTTCGGGGGTCAGGGGGGATCAGAAGAAACTGATGTTCCTTTTAAGTACTAAAGTCATTGGATTGTGGTCTGAAAAGGTCTTTGGAGATATTGCCACTTTGTAAACATTAGTCGCCAACTTCTTAGATCTCCAAGGCATTATTGAAAAAGATCTTGAAAAATACTTGAAAATAAGTATATTCTTTTGCATCACCATTTTTGTGCCTCCATGCATCTAGCAGCTCTAAATTGTCCAATAATTTTCCATTCTCTCTTCAAACACCACCAGCTCACTTTTAAGAGATTTGACACAGATGCAGATTGCTTCAAATGATTTTTGTAATATTTCTTAATTCCCTTTTCTTTCAGTTGCTTTAATGGACCTCTTCTTCTCACCTTCTTTAAAGCTTTTCTGGTGGCCACCATTTTCTTTAAAGTTTATAATTCAAAAGTAAAAAAAACTCTGTCAAGGACCTTGGAGTACTCATCTCTAATGATCTAAGTGCTAGAGCCCACTGTAACTACATAGCCCAAAAGGCATTAAGAGTTGTTAACCTAATCCTACGTAGATTTTTCTCTGGTAATATCACACTACTAACTAGAGCATACAAAACATTTGCTAGACCAATACTCAAATACAGCTCATCAGTCTGGAACCCAGATATTAACTGTATCTGATATCAACACAGTTGAGAAAGTGCAGAAATATTTCACAAGAAGAGTTCTCCACTCCTCTACTCATTGCAGAATACCTTATGCCACCAGACTTGAAATTCTAGACCTAGAAAACCTAGAACTACGCCGCCTTCGGTCCGATCTAAGTATAGTATATAAAATCATACATTGCAATGTCCTACCTGTCAGTGAATACTTCAGCTTCAGCCATAACAATACAAGAGAACACAATAGATACAAACTCAAGGTAAACCGCACCAAACTTGATTGCAGGAAATACAACTTGAGCAACAGAGTGGTCAATGTCTGGAATACTCTACCTGATTTTGTGGTTTCTTCCCCAAACCCCCAAAACTTTAACCTTAGACTGTCTACTATTGACCTCACCCCTTTCCTAAGAGGTCTGTAGGAGGCGTGTATAAGCGCACCAAAGTGCCTACCGTCCCTGTCCTATTCCTTTTTATTTTTTCTTATATGTATCCATTTCATGTATTCATAACGATGTTTATACTTATACCTGTTATCTTATAATCACTTGAAAAATAAAATAAATAAAATAAATAACAGTAAAATGTAGTAATACAAAGATGAAGGCAAAAAACAGGATTCTCTGTTCTTTTTCCCTGTTCACTTTCTTTCTACCCTTAAGGCTTTTTAAAGTCCATTCTATTTTTCTACAGTTTTAATGACATGGTCCACCTCATATAACTATCTTATTTTATAACTTCCTCCAGTTATATATTCTGGTTGATATCTGAGAGTCATCATTCCCAGGAAGGTCTGGTCTGTTAATTTTCCATGCAATGTCAAAAAGCATTTTATTTTTAGGCAAAATCTTTATCTTCAAATTAATACCAGCCCTTTTATCCATTTATGTTTTTTTAATCAAAAGCTTGATTAAAATCTTTGCTGTTGTTTTGAAGTCTTTGCAAAGTGTTATGCTTCTATAATTCGGAAGGAAGGCTGACTCCCTGGGAAATGTTTTTCCCCGCTGATTTTGAAAGACCTCTTTTCAACTGTAGATTAATTATATCCCCAAGTGATTAAGAAAGTGAGGATTTAAAAGGATGCATAGGTACTATAAGCCAGCTCTTTCTCCTGTGACTCCCAGCCTCTCTACTCATGAGAAGATGAAGACTTCCAATCCCTTGTGAGGAGCAGCTGTCCGAGGTATCTGTGGGCTTTCTCTTGTTATCTCCTTTATCCAGAAAGACTTTCTGGATAAACATAAACAGTGGTCAGCATTCAGTTTGCTGTGCCACGTCTGCTACTTTGACATACCTAGAACTTTACCTGGAAACAAGCAACTGTGCAATTCTGTGCAAGAAAGCCTGATGAAGCTCCTTATGGGAAAAGTTGTATTAGGAATTTAAACAACAACAACAAATTCTCTATACTCAAGGGAAGAATAAGTACAGCAAGAAGGGAAAAGCATAGGAACTGGTGCTTCTGTAGTAACTGTTTCTATATTGCACTCAATGGTGCAACAGAGCCACAGATGTCCTATGTGGATGGAGCAATGGGACAGATGCACTTTTACCACCTCCTTTTTATTTCTACTTATTTCTTCTATATTTAGTTGCAAGATATGGATCTGGGGTCCAACATCTTTTGTCAATGAATTCTTAAAAGAACTATGTAGTCTGATTGCTGCTTCTGCAGTTTTTGACCATGAGGGTTTGGTTGCCACGTGTATAGACTTTTAGCCACTCTGTTAAAACAGAATGTTGCCCGAATATATCATTGTGGAGGTAGACTATACTTCATAACACATATAGTTCAAGAGTGTCTCCTTGGGAAATTTCAAGGCACCTGGGATGATCTCAGCGCAGCCACACCAGAAGCAGTTAGATCACAGGTGTCAAACTGGCCGCGTCATGTTACTGTCACATGACGTTTCACAACATTTTTCCCATTTGCAGAGCTAGGGTGGGCATGGCATGCGTGTGACGCATCCAGCCTGCAGGCTGCCAGTTTGACACCCCTGAGTTAGATGGTTAATTTCCTTGGATATCAAATTATATCATCTATCCCACTGCAATTCCATGCCTCCACATTATGGTGATTTTATTATGGCTTATGCTTTATTTAAACTAAATTTATACATCAGTGATTGCATGACCTCTCTAGATGCCATATGCTAAATAAATAATCTCCTTTTTGCTTTCTGCTGGGGCATTGCACTGAGCATTAAGGGCCTGCTGCATTTAGCTTTTCTTCTGCTTTTCCCACATTACATATTCCATGCACACTTAGAATCATTTCATTTGCTGTGACATAATCTTGTTTATTTATATTTATTTGCTTTATGAGTTTTTATAGCATCTGTTCCTCCTGCCATCCAAGCGCAACCATAAACAGGATGTTACAAATGCAAGCTTAGACAGACACCACAACTAAAATTCATAACAGAGTTGCTGCCATTTTTTTTAAATTCTCATCAGCTTTGGCAATACAGAGTGGCCAAAATTGCAGAGATAAAACTGAGGCAACAGAGGAAAAACCATTCCTGAAAACAATAAACTGAGCTCCAGCATAGCAAAGATCTTACTTGTATACAAATATCTTTTTTGTAAAGTGTATCATAAGATCATTTGGCCCATTATCTCCAACTTTTTATTTCATGCATCTCCAAGTTTTTATTTCATGCAACTTTTTATTGAATGTGAAGCTTTTCAGATTAAAGTATTGACAGCTTCTGCAAAGAGAAGCCCAGCATTTCTCAGGATAATTAGCTCTACCAATAATCCTTAATTTAGTGACCACAATTGGGACAGGCAAGTAAGTCATTAAGTGAAGCCGTCACTGACTAGAACCACAACAGCCTGCGACTGTCAGCTTTTGTTTGCTTTACAATGCTATGAAGATCATAAATGTGAGGATTGTTAATTTTTCATCACGGTTGTCACTGTGAATGGTCAATAAACATCAGTCGTTAAATGAGAACTACCTATATTATAAGGATTCCTCATCCGCTTTCAAATGGAATCTGGCTTCTAGAATTTAGGATGGTTACTATGTGCCATTCACTTCAGGATAATCAAATCAGATCGAATCAAATTGTTCTATTCCGCTATGTGAGAATTTTTCCATTAACTGTAGAGGAACCATTTCAAGTAAAACAGGTCCAGATTTTTAATAACATATTTCTGTTCTCAAGCTCTACTTGAAATGCTGCACCCCAAAGATTTCTACCGTGTTTCTCATATAATAAGGCCGGGTCTTTTTTTTTTTGAGCCCCCCAAAAATGGCTAGGCTGTCTTTTCGGGGGTGACTTAATCCCCCCCCCTTGCATCTTTGGGCGGGCAGCGACGGTTTGGATGTTGACCTCGGTGTTGGTGGGGCACTTTGTATCGGGGTCAACGCAGGCAGCACCATATCCGGGTGTGCAACAAAAGTACTTCCTAATGGCAAGCCCCCCCCCATTCCCCCCATTTCACATGTTTTAATATAGGCCTTAATTTGGGGGGAGGGGCTTAATTTCATTTCATTCCTATAAAACATGCTGGGACTTCCTTTTGGGGGAGGCCGTATTGTTGGAGAAACAGGGTATTTCATAGAAGAAAACAGATTGCCTTGGTTTAGAAACATATTTCTGTTAATCCACTTTCAAACTGCATTATCCCAGATCAGGGGTGTCATGGCGATGTCTTGTGACATATTGGGGCTTTTCCCCCCTTCGCTAAACCAGGCATGGGTCAGTGCGTGATGCATCTGGCCCGCGAGCCGAGAGTTTGACAGCCCTGTCCTAGATAGTAGCCATTGTATGTATCATTCATTCGGTGCTCCAATTCTCTTCTAAAAAATTTTTTTCACAAATAAATATTGCTAAACGAAGTATTTCTCAGTTTAGGCTGGTGCTGCTGTTATTTCTTGGCATTCTTATATTGTTTACATTTGAATTTGGTTTCTGTCTTCCACCCATTAGTTCTTTTAGCACAAAACACCAGTAGCATTTCTTATAGCAATAGCACTTAGACTCATATACTGCTTTACGGTGCTTTATGTGAGAAAACATAGCAGTGTTCCAATATTTGAAGGGCTGTAACAGAGAAGGAGAGGGTCAAACTATTTTCCAAAGCATCTGAAGGCCAGACAAGGAGTAATGAATGGAAACTGAACAAGGAGAGATTCAACCTGGAAATAAGGATAAATTTTCTGCCAGTGAGAACAATCAACCAATGGAACAGCTTTGCCTTTCGAAGTTGTGGGAGCTTCATCACTGGAAGCTTTCAAGAAAAGATTGGACTGCCATCTGTCAGAAATGGTGTAGGGTCTCCTACTTGGGTGGGGGGTTGGATTAGATGACCTACAAGGTCCCTTCCAATTCTGTTATTCTGTTCAACTTAAAACCCTTTCTTTACTCTCACCTCCCATTGGCAATTTATTCTTGGAGTGCCAATGACATCACCATGACATTTGAAACAAGTTTTAACATAATTTCAATGTCTGATTTTTAAAAGGGGCAGGTTGGCAAGTAATAGTCAGCTGGCTTTTCTCCTTTCTATATTCTTCTCATCAATCAGAATGACTAAAATACGTCAAAAACGTGTAGAAACTAATTGGGCTATTCTCCCAGCTACCCTTCAGCACTAATCATTAATGCGCACTGGAATATTTAACAATTGTTTGAATCTAACATTTCCTGTCATAAGCCTTAAGTTTTGGAGCAGTTGACAAGGAGAGACAAGTTCAGGCTAATAGTTATGTGATTCAAAATATTATCATTTCAGTAACTCCGTTTAAAATGTGGAGAACCAATTTTTTGGTGCAATTTTTTTTTACTTTCCCCCCTTCCCTTTACAAAATGAGGTTTCTCATTTTTCAGTGAGCTATTGGATGCCCCATGATGTGTTTAGACTTTGATAGTTCCAATTTTCAAAATCATATTTTTGTAAAAAAAAAAAAAATCAGAACAAAACAAAAATCAGAACAAAAACAAAAGCATTTTCCAAGGAGAAGGAATCTTTAAAATAAATTCCAAAATCTTTTTTCAAATTTATTTGCTTTGATTGACACCATGCCTTGTGAACCTTCTTGTATATGGATTTAATTTTGCCTGGTGGGTCTATCTCATTTGGGAAACTTTTAAGTGGACTCCTTGGCCTTGAGGACTCCTTGCCTGTTGCTCTGTGGACTAGCCATGGTCTGCTTTTGGCTGGACTTAATCAGGACAGTTCTTCTTCTTATTATTATTATTACCTTTATTGTCAGAATACAAAGTATGTACAATGAGATTGGCTGAACCTCCCTTCAAGCCCCCACCCTCAACACAACAAAAGTCCCTAACCCAGTCCCAATCTTATTACAATCTTATTACAGTTCTGGGGTTTTGGTGAAGGGAATTGTTGGGGAATCCATTAAACCACTGTTACGTGTGCCTTTGAGTGAGAGGGATAGCATAGCCTGCTGGAATGCCAAAAGGATATTTTGTAAGATAGGGGCAATCATGGGCAATAGGCAGTATTTCAGGGAAGGAACTTGAGCATGTCCACCCTATCCAATCTGGTGGGATTGGCAGGTATCCTCAAGGAAAGGCAGCTCTGCAAATAGCCCAGTCAGGTACCAGGTTGGGCTTTCAAGGTAATGATCAGCACCTTGAATTGCACCTGGAAGTAAAGTGGAAGCCAGTGCAGATTGCACAACAGGGATGTAACATGTGCAAACCTGGGGGTGCCCAACACTGCATGCATTTCTGCTTTCTGGACCACTTGTATCTTCTGACTGGGAGCATAGTTCTCCTCCAATCCTCACAACAGCGGTATGTGGTAGGCAGGTGACATCTGGCAAACTGCATAGTTAAATAGAGATTTATTTAACACTAGGGTTTTTTTTAGATATTCAGGCATCATAGCCCCTAATTCTCCAACTTCCAGATATATACTATTACAATTCTTATTACGGTACTTTCCTCATAATTTCTAGCCAGTCTATCAACTTCTGTACAGATTGAAGTTTGGGAACACATTGTAATCACAGTCTTCTAAAACAGAAAAATAAAACCTTTGTGTGCATGCATGTTTGTAGCATAATATTCATATTTGTATTTTTGTTTAAATCTCTGCATTTTCTGATTAGAAATTTTTGACAGAAGGTGTTAGCTGAGTGGAATTCCAGGGAACAGCTTTCTTTGTAATAATATTTATACAATTCCTTCCATTAGATTAAAGCTGGATGCATTGAGTTGCCTATTATGTGACAAATAGGTGCATTAGGAAAACATTTTTGAAGATTTTAAAAAAATTAATATACAACCATATGTACTGTTGCTTGGTGAATCAGTTTGTAAAATGTCTCCACAAATAAGACTGCTTAACTTCCCCACCTCTGATTTAGAAACAAAAAACATCAAAACTCTCAGTTGAGTTATTAGGGGATTGATCTTAATAAGACATGTGCTTTCTTGGATTGGCCCCATATTTTAAGTTCACTCTGCCTTAGAAATCCTATGATACCCTATGGTGGACAAGGTGCTGTGTTAGGATTGAGGGGATACAAATTGATGGAGATTGAATAGGAGGTTTGGGGATCTGACCAAAACCTGGGGATAAGGGGAAAATGAGGGGCCCATGCAAACCATCCTGAAACTCTTAAAAAATGGGTATAAAACTAACCAACCATCATTCTAATTTCTATTGTTGAACCAGTATTGCTCAAGAGATTTTGCCTTTGAGGAGGCACTTCTCCTTATATAAGGCCTAGTTAGTTATACATCCACGTACAAGTAGTCCTTGACTTACAACAGTTTGGTTAGTGACCATTTGAAGTTACAACAGTACTGGAAAAAAAAGTGACTTTTGATCGTTTTTCAGACAATTGTTGCAACATCCCTGTAGTCACATGATCACAATTCAGACACTTCCCAACTGACTCATATTAATGATGATTGCAGGGTTCTGGGGTCATGTGATATCTTTTCACAACCTTCTGATCAGCAAAGGTCTGACATGATAGCAGTCATGACAGGCATTCATTCTTGTAGGCATTTCATTGCTCAAACAAAATAACATCATCGGTGCTACCTGCTATCTACCAGCACTGATGATGTTACTGTACCTAGTTTGGGTTACGAAATGTCTGCAAAAAAACAATGAAACTCAGGAAGCACCACAAGGGCCCATCCCCATTCTTAAGGGGTGCTTGAACTGCCAGTACCCCAAATCCCCAACTAGCAGGGGAAATATTCAGAATTAAGCTAAGATTTTAAAGAAGACGGCCGTTTCCTTTTTCTTTAAAACAGAATATTTAATCTAAAGGAATGGTGTTTCTTTTTTTTTTTCTACTTGGAGGCAGATTTTGCTTTTTCAAAGATGATTATTGCAGCAGTTTAGATTGTCTGCCAACCATTATAATATAGTTTTACTACTGTAGGGAAATAAAAAGCCAAAGATAAGCTCAACTCATTGGAATTTAAGCAAAGTAAAGATAACAGGAAAAAAACAAAGAAGAAAATCCATCAGAACAGTCAAAAGCATCTCTGGTGAACCAGCAAGACCAGGCAGGAACTTAACTGTTCTTAAAATAAGGCTATAGCCAAAAATAATTTAAATTGGAAAGATAAAGACACACACACACACACACACACAAATACTACTTTTCCTATCCTAAAACTAGCTTTGAATTTCTATAATAATAACCAGGGTTGGCAGTGATAAACTTGGCAGAACTGAATCTGAGTGACTTTACAAAGCGATTGCTCAAAATACCAGCATGGTACTAAAAAATAAAATAAATTCCTGCCTTTGTGAGGGAGTTAAATATAAAGTGTGCTTAGCATGTACAATTACTGTTAGAAGAGAATATATACCCCACACATGTGGATTATTACAGATTATCATATATTCATTTAATCAGCAAAAGCAGTAATCTTGAATAAACCTACATACAGGCCCATCTATCAAAAATGTGGAGTTTTTCTGCAGTTATTCAGTGTATGTATTTTGTGTGTTAGTTTTCCTCATTCTTTTTCTTTTTCCTGTTTCTGACTTTCTTTATTTCTCTTTATTCCACCCCTTCCTATTCTTTTACAGTTTACACCAAGTGTCAAACTCGTGACGACATGTCATCATGTGACATATCACATCTTTTCCCCCTTTTGCTAAAAGGGGAGTGCTGGGCGTGGCCAGTGCATGACGCATCTAGTCCTCAGGCCACGAGCTTGATACCCCACCTTTACACAGTCTCTTTTTCCACTAGAGCCACTATTAAGGTCTAACATAGCTTCCTTGTCCCAAATTCTAACTATTAATCTGCAGTGGTGAACAGGTCATAGAATCCTGTTTTTTCCTTACAAGGGCGCTACATTCTTTGCTGGTGATGCATTTCCAAATGCAGATGATGAATTTCAGTCTCAAAATGGTTCAACACTTCCATGGATAACAGCCATAATAAAGATTTTAATTTGATTTAGTCAAAGACTATCTTTATGTAAATGAAAACTCCCCACAGCATCATCACCTGATGGATATGTAACTGGCTGACTAACCGCATGATGTAAAAAAGATGTTGAGACTCTAGAAAGAGTGCAGAGAAAAGCAACAAAGATGATTAGGGGACTGGACATAAAGAACAGTTGCTGGAATTGGGTGTGCCTAGTTTAGTGAAAAGAAGGACCAGGGAAGACATGATAGCAGTCTTCCAATATCTCGGGGGCTGCCACAAAGAAGAGGGAGTCAAGCTATTCTCCAAAGCACCTGAGGGCAGGACAAGAAGCAATGGGTGGAAACTAATCAAGGAGAGAAGCAAATTAGAACTGAGGAGAACTTTCCTGACAACAATTAATCAGTGGAACAACTTGCCTCCAGAAGTTGTGAATGCTCCAACACTGGAAGTTTTTAAGAAGAGATTGGATAACCATTTGTCTGAAGTGGTGTAGGGTTTCCTGCCTAGGCAGGGGGTTGGACTAGAAGACCTCCAAGGTCCCTTCCAACTCCTATTCTATTCTATTCTATTCTATTCTATTCTATTCTACCCTGCCCTACCTTACGCTACGCTACCCTACCCTGTTCTATTCTATTCTATTCTATTCTATTCTATTCTATTCTATTCTATTCTATTCTATTCTATTCTATTCTATTCTATTCTTGCACTGATGATGTTGCCTACTTGGGTAATATGAAACATCTGCAAGAAAACAACTAAGCACAGAGAGCAGCAAGGACCCCAGAAGAAAAAGAGGAAGATGTGATACTGGTTTGCGAGGTTAAAAAACAGTCAGAAGTTTCCATTTAAATAAATAGAGTCTTTCTTTGACGGAATTACTCTGTGTATAATGGGCAGACTTTGGAGATAATTCCACTGAAACTCTTCCTTGGAGCCAAATTAGATGTACCAATATTATGTGGTTTGTTCTGACAATTTAAAATGAATAGCTAGCACAGATGTCCTTGAGCTGGACCAGCATTATGGGTAGAGCTGCAGGAAGGGTGTTTTTGCACCTAGGAAAATTTAAAACAACAATCTTAGCCCTGGCAGGAAGAGAAAAACCCATCATTTTGTATATGTTTTGTGATTTCATTTTTTCACTACACTACTTTTGACCTCATTAAAAAAAAATACTGATTGAAATACATCATTCCTAACAACCAAAAGGCTACACATCCCTGCAACACAGAATCCCTGTGCGTATTAGCTAAATCCAAAATGGGATTAATTATTTTCATGCCTGCGTGCAGATTTCAGTGTGCGCGTAAAATAAAAGTGCTGGTAGCAGATCTCTCTGACTCCCATTTTATCACCTTGTATTGTTTTGGAAGCTTTTGTGTGAAATTAAAAAAAGATAATTAATACAGTAAAAACTGCTAAAAGGCTCATGCAGAATCCTGTTAATGCAGCAATTTTTTTAAAAAATTAGTCACCTCTACTGATGATAGGGAGAAATAGAGGTATATATTTTGCTCTTTTCCTTCTATGAAGGCCGATCAACTAATTGGGCTTCCTGATTCTAACATATGAAGTGCAGATATAATTCTGGGTGTGTCGATGTTTTTTGTTTTAGCTTGTTGGATGTTATCTTTAACAATGCAGTTCATTAAGTTTGCAAATCAAAACATAAAGCCCTATTAAATCTGCAAAAGATGGCATTTATTGAATGCAGAGATGAAAAACTCAAACCACTTTCTTCTGCTTCGCTGAACATTTTTGCAGTTTAAAATGTTTTTATTTACCAGCAATTTAGTTTTGGCTGCAATCCTGTATACATTTACCAAGCAGCCTCACTGTACTCTGTGAGATTATGATATTTCCGGGCAAACATATAAAACGTTGTACTGCACTGATACTTTGTTTAATACATCGCCGAGAAGCAGATGTTCTCCATTCTGGGTGAGTGGCTAAAGACTGGGTTTAAGACTGGATTTAAATAATCTGGATGAAAAATGCACTAAAACGCCAGATTTTAGAAGTTTAGGAAATGTACAAATTGCAGGTGCTTTCACAGTGTTGGTTTTGATATGGTACACAAGCTTGCTAGCTAGATAAATTTTAGCCACTTAACATAGTGGTTGAGATGCTGGCCTAGAAACCAGAAAGATTGTGAGTTCTAGTTCTGTCTCAGGTATGAATGCCAGCTAGGTGACTTTGGACCAGTCACTGAGCCAGACGTACCTCACAGGGTTGTTGTTGTAGGGAAAATAGAAGGAGGAAGGAAAGTCACCTTATAGGGGAGATGGGAGGCATAAAAATGTAATTAATAAATAAATGATATATGTTCACTGCCCTGAGTTACTTGACAAAATAATAAAGGAATAATAAATCAAATCAAATAAATGGCATTGATAAACGACAATCTTCTAAGTGTAATGGCCAAATAAATACATATTTAAATATAAAGAACAGAAACTAGAAATCTTGAAGTCAAGCATAACTAATATTTACTGAAAATTAATGGAGGCACTTTGTAAGTCTTTTTTCTTTGCAACAATGAGCTTCCTGAAATCTGGTTTCTTAAAAAATAATGCTGGCATTTTGGGGATCTGTCGTTTGTTTTGTAAGCAATTGATTGCCTGTCTTCATAATTAACCAAATAATTTTATTTCCATTCTAATGAATATCAGGCCCCTTCATGAAGGCTTAGCATTCCTTACGTATAATTTCTGTTGAAAAACAGACCTTTTGCCCAAACAATGTATTAGTAATGATTAAATATGCTAAATTCTTCTTATTATGTATTGCATAAGACTGCAAATCTAGGATTTTAGCCAATACTTTTGTATTGATTTCACAAGGGACTTTCAGTTGCTAGATTCATTATTGTTTGGATTTTGGATTGCAGGTAATCCTCAACTTACAATCATTTATTTAGTGATTGTTCAAAGTTACAAACAGCACTGAAAAAAAATGACTTATGGTCATTTTTCACACTTATGACTGCTACACCATCCCCATGGTTATGTGATCAATCTTCGGATACTTGACAACTGGCATGTATTTATGAGAGTTGCACTGTGCCCTAGGGACCTGTACTCACCATTTTTTAAATCTTCCCAGCTGGCTTTCCACAAGCCAAAGTAATGGGGGAAGCCAGATTCACTTAACAAGTGCAGTGATTTGCTGAACAACTGTGGCACAAAAGATTGTAAAATGGGAACACAACTCGCTTAATAACTGTACTTGCTTAACGACATAAATGCTGGGCTCTAATATGATTGTAAGTCAAGGACTAACTGTAGTTCATACCAGTGGTGGGACTAATGGTGAGCGTGGTTTGGCTGGTGTGGTGTGGCTTGGTGGGCATGGCAGGGGAAGGATATACTGAAAAATCTCCATTCCCTCCCCACCCCACTAACCTGCTTTACAGCTCCATTCTCCTGTGCAGGGCAACCAAAGAAGACCCAGCCAATCAGCTGGGACTTGGGAGGCAGAGAATAGATGGGGGCGGGGCCAGTCAGAGGTGGTATTTCCAGATTTCTCAAAATTTCCGCTACCGTTTTTCCAGAACTGGTCAGAATCTGCTGAATGCCACCTCTAGTTCATGCTGTAGTGTGGATCCGAATATTGTGGTTTGTAAGCCAGGAGTGATGTCTCAGCCTGACATTCCATAAATCACAGTTAAATGGATCATGGCTTAGGGTAATGCATGAACCAGATCTATACAAATCATGTTTTCCCTGAGCTTACCTGCCTTGTTTGATCTGCTTTTTTCTGCTTCCCTTTCTGCTTGGCATCACTTCTCCAGCACCCAGTTTTTGTTTTGTGTTTAATTTGCTTTATGGCATGGATGACCTCTCAAATATTGGTTATGTAATTTGTACTCTCTGGCCCACGCAGGCATGAAATTATGTGGTGTTTATATTCTCCAAGAAAGATATTTAAATCCAACTTAAACTTTAATGGAAACAAGATTTCAATTATTCTTGTAATGATACAGATGAAAGTTTTCTTGTTTTAGCTCGAAAAAAGGTTGCCCTATAATGAACTTCAGTAATTAGAAATGTGCCAATGTACACTCAGGCCTTTAATGAATAATCTCAGGCCTTTAATGAATAATCTAAAAATACACGTGTCCTACTATTTAGAAGTGCTGTTTTCTTTCCTGCACCCTCCGTTCTATCACAGCCAGCTACCTGTTTTCTCTCTTATTTGCTTGTGGTGAGCTCTGGCTTTACACCATACCGACTGCCTTCCACCAACAGTTAATAAGATTTTCAGGCAAAGCTTTTAGATCTATTAACAGGGAAAGATTTTATATTTATTTGTTGGGAGACACTCTGGGTCATAAAACAGGAGATTTCACACTTAAATGCCTGAACCAGCTGCAACTAATAATGATAATGATTTGTTGCAAAATCTCTTTGCCATTTCTTAAGTGCTCACATATGTGGGCCGACTTTACAGGGAAACATTTTTCAACACACTTGGTTATATATTCGTACATCTATTTATTTTAATGGTTGGTATCACGGCTGGATGCGAGTTGGACAAATGTGTATGCTCAAGTTTTTACCAAGCATGTTAGTCAGGTTTATTCTGTATAGGATATTTTACTTCTACAGCAGGGGTGGCAAACTGGTATGTATTTACAACAGGTGGAGTGTTCTAGGGTCATGTAATCATCATTTACAACTTTGTCAGTCTGTATCCAACAAGCAACGTCAATGAGAAAAGCCAGATTCGCTTAATGACCAGTTGCCTCATTTAACAATGGCAGTGATGTGCTAAACCATGGCAAAAAGGTCATATAATTGGATGTGACTCAACTTAACAATTGCCTTACTTAGCAACAAAAATTCTGGTCCCAATTATGGTCATAAATCAAGGACTATCTGAACAGTAATGCCTTCCCTGGGGACCACCAGATCTATCCCGCAAAACATCCGGACAGCTACTAAATGACAATCAGTCTTTGCTATCTAGAATTTAGCAGCCCATATCTGGTAACTTTATTCTTTCTGGATTTAGCAATCTTCAAATGTATTGCTTGGGAATAATGGGAATTGTAGTCTAGTGGTGTTTAAGGAGTGCTTAATTTAAAAGGCTGGCTGAATTAAAAATAAGACCAGGTCTGAAAGAGAGTGATTATTAATGCAGAAAGGAGAGAGAAAGGAAAAACTCTGAACAGCAACTCTGTGTGTGAATAAAAGCGAAACAATGAAGTTTCTTAGCACCATTTCACTTTCTCCAAATTTCCACCACCAATAAAGTATTTCCCTTGAAGGAAACAACACAAATAAACCCGAAACCACCACCAACTAATTTCGCTCCTTCACTGAATGTATTTCTGTTTCACGTCAGCCTCCCTCCATCCCTTTGAATTTTGCACAGGAAATTTGTCCTTTTTGAAAGAAACCAAAATAGCTGAAGTTCACCTTTTATGTCCCATCTACAAGGATTCCAGGCAAGTGATGGTTGTGCTGGGCTCTCAGACACAAAACGGTCTTGTAAAAAAGCCGATGAAAAAGAACAGGGTCGCTTTTTCTGAAAATACCCATTGGAAAGATCTGTACCCTGCCAGATTAAAGCCAACCTCGGTGTGACATTTGGAAAGTGGCTATGCATGACTGCATCAGACTGCTTTTTGCTTGGCTTGAGTCATCTCCTGAGCAAGACAGGTGGTGGCCTCCTAAGAAGGGTTCAGAGCTTTGGAGGAAGGCCGTGGAGAAATCATTCAGCCACCACATTCTTGCTACCTTTCTAAATGCGAGTCATGCCCTTCCCATAATAACATAATAATAAAGGTTAGGGCAGCTGGTGAAATTCACAGGCCTGAAGATTCGCTTGCCAAGATAGCAGCACTGAATTCCTAATAATTGTGCTGAGAATCTGGGCCAGCTGTGGAGAACCAGCTTTGGGGAGCCCAGATTGACTGTTGTGCCATTGCATGTCTCTAACCTCGGCAACTTTATGACTCATGGATTTACAACTCCCATAATTCCTCAGCTAACATGTGTTGGAATTCTGGGAGTTGAAGTCCACAAGTGTGGCTGAGGAATACTGGCTGAGGAATTCTGGGAGTTGAAGTTCACAAGTGTGGCTGAGGAATGTGCTGGCTGAGGAATTCTGGGAGTTAAAGTCCACAAGTTGTAAAGTTGCCATAGTCGGAGACCCCTGCCATAGGTTATTTAATCACGAGTTACTCTGAAAAACCAGAGTGGCTGGCATGATGCAACACATACCTAGCCTTAAGCCACAGACGACAAACTATAACTCCTAAGTCATGTTTTCTTTGTTCATTTGCAAAGTTGTCATGTGTCTCTGGCTTTTTAACACAAAGCCATGGCTTGGTTAGATGTGGGAATCTGAGCCAAGGTATACACAGCAACAATGGCACTGAAAATGGACTTATGACCAGTTTTCACACTTAACGACTGTTTCAGCTTCCCCTTGGTAATCATCTGAGCAGAATTTGGGAACTTGGCAACTGGCATGTATTTATGAAGGGTGCAGTGTCCTGGGGTTTAGCTATCTTCTGGCAAGCAGAATCAATGGGAAAGCCAGAATCACTAAAAACTACAGTGATTCACTTAACAGTGGCAAGAAAGGTCATAAAACGGGGCAAAAATTCACTTACCAACTTATCTCGCTTATCAGTAGGAATTTGGGGCTCAGTTACGGTCATAAGTCAAGGAGTAGCTGCATTCAAGGGTGCAGTCTACCCAGTTGTGCAGTTGAGAAGAAATCCATTAGTGAGTGCAGTCGATGAGAATGACAGGCAGGCATTTCACATGTTTATTTTCAAAACAAACCTCTCACTTCTAACAGCATAAATATGGCTTTAACTGGAGATCTAATCCTCCTATTTCCATTTTTATTGAAGCGTTTTGAGTCAGCATTCTCCCCTTTGAGTTTCCTCTAGCAACCTCCACCCTATCTCTGGTTAGGATCTAGTAGGATCTAGTAGGATCTCTGGTTAGGATCTAGTAGGATCAGAGATCCGCAACCTTGGTAACTTTAAGACTTGTAGACTTCAACACCCAGAATTCCTCAGCTTTGCTGGCTGAGGAATTCTAGGAGTTGAAGACCACAAGTCTTAAAGTTGCCAAGGTTGTAGACCCCTGGTCTGGATTAGTGGTAAGACAATCTTCTGCAGTGGAAAAGTTGTGGAGCTGTGTCACATAACAAATGTTTTTTACTTGCCCAGTTGTTTAAGGCTCAAGCTTTTTTAGGGGAAGTGACTGAATAAGCAAGACTAGGAAACAATAATTGATGGCTTGACCCAGGTTGATGAGCTAATGTTTTCTGCTACTTAGAGGTCTACTTCAAAGCAGTCAGAAGTGTTTATTTTAAACTTGTTCTTTGAACAGTTATCACACTGCCACACAACAAAAGCTCTGTCCTTAATTAAATAGGAAATCCATCATGTATTAGCAAAGGAGAAGAATATGACCATCCTCCCAATTGTTCTTATTCAGATGTATACTGGTCTTCTGAGATTATCCTACAATGGCCATTGAAATCTCTGTGGTTTCCATGTACTTGACATATCCATGCACTGTCTTAAGAGGTAGAATTGTAGTATATTTTTAAGTGAACATCAATGTCCTCATCAAGTGCTAAAATCGGGACCCAATCAGAGAATAGTGAAATTTGCAAGTCTTTGCTCTAACCATCTCATCTTCTAGCCTTCCTCTTCTCCTTTTGCATTCAATCTTTCCTAACACCAGAGTCTTTTCCAATTAGTCCTCTCCTCATTTTGTGGCCAGAGTATTTGAGCTTCACCTTTGTTATCTGTCTGAAGGATCAGAGTTCCTTGGAAAGTCAGGGTTGGTTTCCTTTAGGATTGACTGATTTGATTTCCTTGCAGTCCAAGGGATTCTCAAGAGCTTTTCTTTTGCTTATACTAGTGTATTATTGGCCACGTGGAACCTGATTCTCCTTCCATTGAGCTTAACTACAAGTGACACATTCTGTTGGGGACACATCCAATTGATGGCTTCTGTGATACCTTTTGCTTGGTGCCTTCAGGCAACATCACCCAAGTTTGCTTCTAAAAATGCAGAAATCTCATGGGAATTTTCAGTGTCAAAAAGCTGTCTTTTTCGTTCGGCATCTGGCATCTGTGTGTCTTTTCCTATAGGATCCTGTGTTAACAGCAATTAATGTTCGATTTGCAACCCGGAGAAACTGGGAGCAGCCCAGCTCACGCAATAGAGATGTAAAATGGGCAAACTTAGGGGTACCCAATACAGCTCATGCTTCCACGTTCTGGGCCTGTAGTAGGTTCCAGTTGGTCTTCTAGAACAGCCTCATGATTAACTCATATTGTGGTGATACAAGTGGGATGTGACCAAGACCTGTGTGACCCTAAGCAAGGCTTCACAATCCAGGAAAGGTACAATTGGTGCACGAGAACAGAAGCAGAAGCAGAAGTGCAGATCAAATTGTGCCGTATTTCAATCTGGGGGAATGTCAACCCATTTTGTTAGTAGTGAAATCGTGTCCAACCCATTGTGACCCCATGGACAATGTTCTTCCAGGCCTCCCTGTCCTCTACCATCTTCTGGGGTCCATTTAAACTACTCCTACTGCTTCAGTGACTCCATCCAGCCACTTCATTCTCTGTCATCCCTTTCTTCTTTTGCCCTCAATCTTTCCCAGCATTAGGTTCTTCTCCAGTGAGTCCTTCCTTCTCATTTGGTGGCCTGAAAAGGGCCTACCACCTCAGCCTAGGGGACTAAGGGCTCCAAATCCATGGTGTCCTGCCAAGATTGAGTTAAATAAATGTATAGCTGCAAAGCTTCTTTACTTGAAATAGGGAGTAGATAATTACTTTGCGGAAATAAAGCAAAACAAAAAACAAAAACAAATTAAGAGCTGGATGCTGCCTCTCTCCCCCTCAGCTCCACTTTCTTTGTGTTTTGCATTGTACATTGTATGCGTTGAGCACAGCGAGTATTTTCTCGTTGAACTTGTAAAGTCTAAGCAGTGTGGAATCAACGCCTGGTTTCTGTTTTAATTTGAACTTATTTCTTTTAAATGGAGTAACCTGGCCCTGAAGGGAAAAGAACCTGTTGGCACTAGGAAATTACTTTCCCTTTGCAAATTTACTGTAATACTGATCCATTTAAATGAGGTGGTGGTGGGGTTTCCCCCTTTGTTGCTAAGTTCTTTCATACTTATAAGTTAGTATGATGTGACGAAGCTGTTTATGTAGTATAAATAAAAGGTAGCCATGAGAGCCAAGAACCAATGGGTAATTAATTAGTTTGATGGATAGCACATTACTTGGAATTGTTAGATGTTCTCATTCATATTTTTTATCACGGATTTTTATTAATACTCCCAGGGAACTAAATAGCACTTAGACTTATGTACCATTTCATAGAGCTTTTACAATATACTTTAAGCACTTTACAAAATCAGCCTATTGCTCTCAACAATCTGGGTCTTCATTTTACCAACCTTGGAAGGATAGAAGCTGAGTCACCCTTGAAGCTGGTCAGGATTGAACTCCAGGCAGTGGGCAGAATCAGCCTACAATACTGCATTCTAACCACTGCACAACCCTCTTTCCTAAAACCCCAGTTGTAATTGTGCAAGGAAAAAAAATGACCTCAAGGGCATGTTTCAAATGAAACATTTCTTAAAGCATTAGGCTGCATTCAGATGTTCTGCTATGATTTAGGTCATGAGATGATGCTAAAGTAAATCCCCCCACCCCCCCAGTTTTCATGCCCAAGAGGAAGAGGTTTAAAAGTTCAGTTGTTTGGTAAAAATGTACTGCATAGTCTCCCAAGTCTGATAAAATAGTTTGTAGGAGCCACATTTTGGAAAGCTAACATATTAGCTATACTTTATGCAAACCAGGATTACTCATTGCAAAACATTTGAAGGCATAAGATCTGTCTTTAGCGTCAACCATTTAAATCAGGGGTCTCCAACCTTGGCAACTTTAAGCCCATAGGATTTCAATTCCCAGAATTCCCCAGCCAGCTGGCTGGAGAATTCTGGGAGTTGAAGTCCTCCAGGCTTAAAGTTGCCAAGGTTGGAGACCCCGATTTAAATGACACAGCAGCCTTTGGCAGACCTTGCTTGACAGAGAAAGGCAGAAGCCGAATTTCAGACAGGTATATCTGAGTTAGAATCTGATAGAATATATTTCTTCCTGTCATATGCAAAAAACAAACATATAAACAAATAAAAACCCAGAAAAGAAAAATTAAATACTTTAGTTTGAGCCACCACTCAGCCTCTGGGCAACTCCCAAGAATGGAACAAAGACATTAGAATAAAACATGATGATAAAGCAAAGGGTCTTAATATTCCTTGCCAAAGACTTGAGTGGAGAGCCAGCTAACTAGCAGCTTGCTTCTTTTTAGCCTTATATGCAAAGGTAACAGAGTTTGTGTTGTGATCCCTTGTGCCTTCAGGGCCCACTTCCAGGTTTTTCCAGCTTACCGGAAAACGTGACCTCTTATTTAATACAGATAGACCTTGATTCACAGCCATTAATTTTAAGGGTGGTTTCAAGTTACAATGGTATTGAAAACAGTCTTTAAGAGTGTGGTTAGGATGCCGGGCGACAATTGGCAGCCTGGCGTTTGAGACCCAGTTGCTGCTTCAAGTCAGGATGAGCTCCCGTCACTTGCTTCAGCTCCTACCAACCATGATAAAATGGATGAGTACCGCTTTGGTGGGCAGCTTAATGTGGACCTGAAAGAAATCACCGAGTCCCCCAGGCAACAGTGATGTCATCGGTTAACCATTTCACCCGGAAGCGCTTTGGTACTCCTGACACGAATGTTTTAGTATCGAAAACACTGACTTATGATCATCCTCAAAGTTATGGCTATTGCACCATTCCCAGGGTGTTGTGGTTCGCCGGCAGCAATCAGGAGGATGTTCCTGAGAAGCCTTTGCTGGTGTCAGTGAGAGCAGGATGATTCATGGAAGAGCAGCACAGGTGACTCGGGAGTAAGAATGCTAATTAATGGCCCCTCCATCTAGGGAATATAAGCCTGGTTTCAAACGGCTTTTGCCTTTGCAAAAGGCAAAAGTATAATGATTACAGACTCTGATTTATTGGACTAATTGGCTGCAAGTCATCTGTTATCTACAAAGAGGGGTATTTGTAGATTAAAGCCATGAAAGTTTGAGTTTATCTGTGTTTGCTTTCAGAACAAAGTCAATATGAGGGTCAATATGAAGGGTCAATATGAAGACCAGCTCACATTTATAATGGATGCTATTTTTTGATCACAATTTGTGACTTTTCTAGCTGGCTTCTGACAAGCAAAATCAGCAGGGGAAACCGGATTCACTTAATGTCCATGCAATTTGCTTAGCAGTCCTTGCACTTGTTACCAGTATAGAAGCCTCACAGACGTGTTATCACAACTGGGTAGCTTGGCATCTCGCTTGTATTTACAATGTCTGCAACATCCTGAGGTCATGTGATTACCATTTAAAACCAGCTCAGCCAGCCTCTGGCAAACCAAATCAATGGGGAAAGCTGGTTTCATTTAAAGACCACATGATTCACTTAAGAGCTATGATTTGCTTAACAACCACAGCAAAAAAAAGGTTGTAAAATTGGTTACAGCTCACTTAACCGACCATCTTGCTTAAACATGGAAATTCTAGTCTCATTTGTCCTTGTAAGTTGAGCACTATTTCTGTGGATTGCTAACATGTGTTCTTTGTATATTTTAAAAGAATCTAAAAAAAGGAGTGGATTTCCATGCAATTTGGCTTAACTTTCTTAAGTTGCTTTGTTTATTATTGTTATTTGCAGTTGATTTTTCCTTTAAAAAAAAAAAAAAAAAAAGAATGGTACAATATGTCCATTATTAACTTGAATATCAAGATCACATGATAGCATCGCATTGGAAGTGTGCCTAAGTGGAACTATATGTTGGTTTCTTTCTTTTTGAAAAAAAAAAAAAAGTTGAAAGGTTTCCCCTGTTCAATCGTGACCGACTCAAGGGGTGGCGGTCATCTTCTATTCTCAGCCAAGGGTGCATGTGTTGTCTGAGAGATGCTTCTGTCACCATGTGGGTCAGCATGAAAATACAGAATGAAGTAAACTTCTTGTTGAAGTGCCTACTTATCTACTCGCATTTGCATGCTTTCAAACTGCTCGGTTGGCAGGAACTAGGGCAAGAATGGGCCCTCAACCCATCATGCAGCACTCAGGTCTCGAACCTGGACTGTCAGCTTTCCAGCTGACAAGCCCAGCGTCTTTACCACAATGGCGTTGTACTGGTCTATTCTTTTCTTTTTAAAAATTGCTATTTAAGGGAAAATGGGAAAGTTAATTTAATGCTATTTTCTGGAACAGGCTTCTGCAACTAGTTTCCAAGGCCATGTGGACTGGGAATTAGGTAGATTTTAGCAGCAGATCAAGAAAAGGCATATTGTTCACCTTGTATAAATAGACATTATTGAATATATGAAACCAGAAGTTCAGGCCAATAATAAACAAAGGAAACTATGTTGGACGAATTTTAAAAAATCCCATCTGTTTAGGTACCATTTTCTAGCTGCCAGATCAGCACTCTGGGCCAGGCCACTCTCTGTCAGAGAAGCTATTTGTTTTGTCACAGATGGATTCTTTGTATTTATTCCTTGCTGTTCCAGCAGAAGGACCTCACATGGGATGGTTGTGAACTATCCATATTAGGTATCGTGTTTTCCATCTCGGAAGTGATTCCAGCTTGTTCTCTAAAGCCCAGTCAATTCCCAAACATTTTCTGGGAGCAGTAATGCAGTAGCCCGAAGCAAAAGATGGCCATTTCAGAATATGCAGTTTGCTAAAAAAAAATGTTCTGCTTTCTGCGGTTCAGATGCTGGGCGCTACTGCAGTCCTTCCCCAAAGAATTCAGATAGAAAAATAGTTTATGCATTAGTGGCTGCTTTGTGAAAGAATTAACTCCCACTTAACAAACGGCAGTAATGACAAAACATCAGCCTCACTTTTGTTTGTAATGGGTAGGGCAGAAAGCAACTAGACATTTATTGCAAGATTTCGGGGGGATTTGCATTAGATCTTCAAGGGCTTCTGACTCCCATTAATGTAGGAATTGAACATTTTGGTGTATAATGTTGGAAGTTCTGTGCTGGAATAGCCTCATACACAGGATCATTTGGGGAGAAAAGAAGATTGTGGTAGGTAATTATTCTCGTGTACTGATCTCCCATTTTTCAGATGGCACACGAACATACACACTCCTGTATACAGACCCCACTTTTTGTGCTTGTTGATTGGTGAGTCTGTAGATTCCCACAAAATCTGAATTCACATACTTCTGTACAATAAGTACAGAAGTATGTGATTCAGATAATTTAGCTACTGATTCGCCCAGGGTCAGGTTGACTGTCGTAGGAGGTGTGGCTCATCCCCGTCATCCAGCTCCACCAAACATGCGGGACAAGCCTCCTGCAATGGCCAACCTGTTGTTAAATTACCTCCCCCCCACCCGCTATCAAACTGGATCCTGGGTGCTGTGCTGCAATAGGGAAATGGGCAAAGGAGCAGTTGGCACGAACGAAGGAGGAGGAACAAGGAGAAGAAAGAGGGAAAGCAGCCTTCTCTTTCCCTTGCACCGGCCGCTCAGTTGCTCATTTCTTCATTGCAGGATAGCGCATAGGATCCACTTTGATAGCTGGTTGGTGGTGGTGGTATAATTTAACAACCAGTTTACTCAAACCGATGCGAACCAGCTGAATCCCACCACTAATTCTGTGGTGGAAGAACTATGATGGAGTACCTGGTAAAGACATTAGCTCATTGCTCACATGTTTAACTATTGCCATGGTATCAAATCTTGTCTTTTGAGGAGTATACAAATGGGCGTTGGTTCTTACCTGATACGCCTCTTCTCGTGGAACTGCGTAGAGCATCCAGAGAGTGGGAGGTGCTTCAGTCTTCACTTCTCACAGGCTGAGCTGAAATTGAGGAACGCCCTCCTCCTCCACGTGACTCCTCCATGCGTTCCTCCCAGTTTTATCGAAGACGAGAGGACAAAAACAACCCTCTACTCTTAAGTATTAAACAACATGAACTACAACATTAGAAATCATTGGCTGAAACAGGTTTTCCCCCTTTACAGATGGACCAACAGGGTGGGGCTGGATGCTCTACGCAGTTCCACGAGAAGAGGCATATCAGGTAAGAACCAATGCCCATTCTCCGTAGAACTGCTGCGAGCATCCAGAGAATGGGACATACCAAAGCAAGTGTGTCCTACGGGTGGGAGTCCGTCTGGATTGGAACTTCCCCAGGATCTCTCACCACTTGCTGCAAAACTCGCCTGCCAAAAGATGCTTCAGCTGAGGCGTAAACATCAATCTTATAATGTCTTATAAAAGGAGATGGGGAAGTCCAGGTGGCTGCCCGGCAAATATCAAGAATAGACGCCTGAGTAGCCCAGGCTGCCGAGGTAGCTGCACTTCTGGTGGAGTGAGCGGTAACCCCACTGGGAACTGGAATAGCTTGAATTAAATAGGCCTTGGATATGGTAGCCCTAATCCACCTGCCTACCGTGGACGGAGAAACCTTACAGCCTAGTGTCTTTGGCTGAAATGACAAAAATAGAGACTCTGCCTTCCTGATGGATTGCGTACGAGAAATGTAAATACGCAAAGCCCTTCGAACATCAAGGGTGTGCCACTGCCTCTCTTGCTCATGCAGAGGCTTCGGACAAAAATTAGGCAGGACCAACTCCTGCGCCCTGTGGAATGGTGAATTGATCTTCGGCATAAATGCTGGGTCTGGTCTCAGAACCACCCGATCTGAATGAAAGATGCACAGATCTTTTCTCACGGATAGAGCTGCAATTTCAGATATCCTTCTAGCTGAAGTAATAGCCACCAGAAAAACTGTCTTAAATGTAAGAAATTGAAGTGACGCCTCTCTGAGAGGCTCAAAAGGAGATCTAGTCAAGGCCAGGAGAACTTTATTCAGGTCCCATGTCGGGTACCTGTGCACTACTGACGGGCGCAAATTAGAAGCCCCTTTAAGAAAAGCCTTGATTTGAGGATGGTGGGAAAGGGGACTGAAAGGACCACCAGCAACCACCGTTGAGAGCGCCGCTCCCTGCCTCCTTAAGGTGTTAGGTGATAAACCTCCATCTAGGCCATCTTGTAAAAAGGCCAGGATCTGTGCAACTGAAGGAGAGCGTGGGTCGATGAATGATTTGTGGCACCAGTTACAGAAACTTTTCCAGGTTGCATCATAAATGCGAGTGGTAGAAGGTCTTCTAGCCACCAAAATGGTGTTAATGACCTGTGCTGATAAGCCTTCCTCAATCATCCTTTCCCGCTCAACTGTAGCCACTGTGGTTCTGGATGGAGCAGCGGGCCTTGCGACAGTGAAATCTGATCCAATGGAATCCTCCATGGTGGAGATACTGACAGTTTGCGGAGGTCCGCAAACCACGGCCTCCTGGGCCAATAAGATGCCACCATGAGGATCTCTGCTTTCTCGACTATCAATTTTCGAATCACCCTGGGGATTAATGGAAGCGGAGGGAAGGCGTACAGTAGCCCGGGAGGCCACGGGCAATACAAGGCATCGTGATTCTCTGCTCCGCTGGAGGGATAACGGGAGAAGAACCTCGGTGTTTGCGCGTTGAGCGGAGATGCAAAAAGGTCTACTGGGGGCTGACCGAACCTGGCTGCTGCTTCTCTGAACAGATGTGGGTGCAGGCGCCACTCTGCTTGATCCAGTGTTGCCCTGCTGAGCCAGTCCGCTGGGTGTTGGAGGCCCCGGAGATGTGCTCCGCTCTGATGGATAAGAGGTGCGCTTCTGCCCATCGACACAGTCGCTCGGCCTCTCTCATGAGAAGGATGGAATGGGTGCCCCCTTGCCGATTGATGTGGGCCTTGGTTGTAGTATTGTCCGTTAAGACCAGGACATGGCGCCCCCTTACCCGATGAAGGAATGCTCGCAGAGCCAGAGACACTGCACGAAGCTCCAACCAGTTGATGCTCCGACTTTGCTCCGCATGAGTCCAAACTCCCTGTGCTGAGAGAGATTGTAGGTGGGGCCCCCATCTGGAAAGACTTGCTTCTGTCGTGAGAACAACCCTTTGAGGTTCCTGGAATAACTGACCTCTGTTGACAGATGGTCGCGTCCACCACAGGAGAGAGGTGAGAACTTTCGGTGGGACCTTCACTATAAACCTTGACGTGCTCCTTCCTGAACGCTGATATGCAAAGATCTGGAATGCAAAGATCTGGAATGCAAGCGAGCCCATGGAATAATGGAAATACAGGAAACTAGCTTCCCTAGCAGTTTGGATAAATTGAGCAACGATGCTTTCCCAGTCCGCCGGATATCCCTGATAGTGGTGCGGATACTAATAAGTCTCCTGAGAGAGAAAGACCCTTCCTTCAACAGAGTCAATCACAGCCCCTAGTTGGGATATACTAGTGGAGGGGGTAAGCTGACTCTTCTCCCAGTTCACTAAGAACCCGTGGGACTGAAGTACCGAGAGGGTAACGCTGGTATCGCTCTCGGCCTGATGTCGGGAAGGGGATACAACCAGGATATCATCAAGGTAACAGTGGATCCGGATAGGAATTTGTCTAAGGTGAGCTGCAAGAGCTGCCAACACCTTAGTGAAAGATCTCGGAGCTGAGGCGAGACCAAAGGGAAGGGCTACATACTGGAAATGCTGATTATTATTGAAAAATCTGAGGCATTTGGAATACGAGGAATGAATGGGAATATGGAGATAAGCCTCGGAAAGATCAACCGACGTAAGCCCGTACCCTTCTCTGATGCCCTGTAAAATCGACTGCAGAGTCTGCATTTTGAATTTATGGCGTACAATAAAACGATTTAACCACTTAAGATCTAAAATGGGTCTCCATCCCCCGGAATGTTTAGGCACCAAGAATAAAAGTGAATAGAAACCCCGTCCCTGTTGAGATGGGGGTACAGGTTGAATAGCCCTAATATCAGAGAGATGTTTGATGGCAGAAGTCATAAGAGCTCGTTTAGTAGGATTCCTAGAAATTGGTGAAACCCTGAAATGTTCGGGGGGAGGAGTGAGAAACTGCAGGGTCAAGCCAAAGCGCACTGAATCTGTAACCCAAGTATCAGAGGTGGATTCCTCCCACTTGTCGGCAAAATGCCTGAGGCGGCCGCCTATGGTAAGAAAACCTGCAACGCTACGTGGGCCAATGGGCCGCTCTACTCCCAGAACCCCTGAAGGGCCTTCTGTAGCTGCCCCCTCTCTTGCTTCTGTCTCCCGAGTCGCCCCGGTCCTGGTAGGACGGCCGGAATGAGGGGGAGACCTGAAATCTAGGAGAGAATGATGACTGGAAGGAGGGACGAAAGGAGCCCCTCCGAAAGGACTGGGAACTCTTGGCTTCCTGCCTATGAAAAAGTGAAGGAAGAAACTTTTTCTTATTTCGGGTTTCCAGGAGCAATGGCTCCAGAGCGGGCCCGAATAATTTCCCTTTTACTATGGGGGCTGAAGCCAACTTAGACTTGTTGTTTAATACTTAAGAGTAGAGGGTTGTTTTTGTTCTCTCGTCTTCGATAAAACTGGGGGGAACGCATGGAGGAGTCACGTGGAGGAGGAGGGCGTTCCTCAATTTCAGCTCAGCCTGTGAGAAGTGAAGACTGAAGCACCTCCCACTCTCTGGATGCTCGCAGCAGTTCTACGGAGAACCATTCTGCAAATCCATAGTTCTGTCTAAAGGCCAAGCAGGCCAAAAGTTAAGTAGGATTTTCTTGGCTTTCTTAAACTACTTGAAAGAACGGTGCTAACATTTCTTCCTACTTAGTGTAAGGTGTTTTTTTTTTTTTTTGTTAAATATGAATTGTTTTAGGGATAAGAATGCAAACAATGAAACAACAACACCATTGCATGCTGTAGAACAGAATCTTCAAATTTGGCAACTATAAGACTTGCAGACTTCAACTTCATAGATGGATGAGGAATTCTGGAAGTTTAAGTCCACAAGTCTTACAGCTGCCAAGTTTGGAGATCTCTGATATAGAAAAAGGAGGAAGAAGATTAGAATGTAGGGTTAGATACGGAAAAGATAAATGAAAGTTGCACCTGTACAGCAAATGAAGCCATCATCCAAAATACAGAGAGAAATTGGTGCCATGTATTTTAATATTTCAATGGTGTCTGACCAGGTATTCATCTTTCGGGGGGAAAAAGTTCTTGCCATCATATATCTGAAGGCTATAGAGGGATAAAGCTTCTGATATTTCAAGAAGTTTGCATTAGATCTTTGATCTACCTTTGACCTTCAACAGAACTATAAGAATCCAAACTTTGTAGCATGTTTCAGAAATCCAAGGTCCTAGAATAGAATACTTTTATTGGTCAAGTGTGATTGGACACACAAAGAATTTGTCTTGGTATAAATACTCTCAGTATACATAAAGAAAAGATACATTCATTAAGAATCAAGAATCATTATTAAAATTAATAGGAAGAAAACTAAACTAATGACTAAAAATTTAACAGAAAAACAGAAAAAAGATTTAGAAGAAGTCATGGGAATACAGGTGACAAAGAAAGTTAAATATTTAGGAATATGTCTAACACCACATTGCAAGACTCTTAAGGAGAATAATTATGACAAATTGCAACAAGTAAAGAAAAATCTAGAGTCATGGGGCAGGTTCCAGCTTTCATTTTTGGGAAGGATTGCCTCTATCAAAATGAATATTCTCCCAAAATTTTTATACTTATTTCAGATGATTCCAATTAAACTACACAGGAAATTTTTTGAAGAACTTAACAAAATAACTGTTAAATTTATTTGGCAAGGGAAAAAATAAAGAATAAATTTAAAGGCAATGCAGGATTTGAAAAGCAGGGGAGGATTGGCACTTCCAAATTGGGAATTATATTATATGAAAGCCTCTCTAGTATGGTTAAAAGATTGGGTGAATTTAATCAATAAAAGAACGTTATTGTTAGAAGGCCACGATTTGCAGAGGGGGGTGGCATGCCTTTTTATGGGAGGTAGGGAAAGTCAGTCAGACATATTTCCACAGACACTTAATTAGAGATTCACTATTAACCAATTGGAAAAAAATACGGAAAAACACTATCTAAAAGTACCTATGGTAGGGTACAATCAACAATCAAATCATACTAGGAAACAATCAATATAAATCGTAAGGATATAAGCAACATACTATATATAGAGATACTAGTATGGCACCTTTGAACATGTGTGCAAGCATGTGCATATATATCAGTGTAAGACCACTTGGCACTTATTTATTTAATAATTAAATAAACACCCTTGTTTTTATGGGTCTAAAGGCATCTTCACCGGGGAGAAGGAAGCACAAATGATGTATTATCGACAGGATATCAAATGATGCAGATTACATAATTCAGGCAATTTTCACAAAGCTCTCAGGATACTTCTTTTATTAATCATGATACTTCTTTTACTGCTAGTAAAAAGTAGTTAACATGCAGAGCTAATTCACAGGAATCTGGCAGGGTTTTAATCCGTTAGAAGGCAATGCCAGCAAATGACTTTGCCCAAGTGTCATTGGATATGCGCAGGATTTCAAAGAAAATGTGATAAAAGCAGCTGGTTTGGAGACAGTGTATCGACCAGCTATTGCCAAGATAATTTGATACCCTACCTACTCTATATTCAATTTTATGGGCATTGCAAATTCTCACTTCAGAATACAGCTGCAAAATAATTTGTCTGCGTGGGATTCTTTAGCCATTGGAAATTTGAAACTTGTTTTCATACACAATGGTTTGATCCATTGCACAAAGAAAGCCATGTGGGAGGCTCCTTAAAACTTTGCAAAGGCGTGCTCATAACACTGCCTTCAAAAGTAGTAATTTGCATCGCCTGATTTCTTTTTATAAAAAATAAAGCGTAGGGCTGAAAGCATAGAAATGGTGTTTGAGGGGAAGAAATGTGCCTTTTGGTTGCTGGGGAGGGGTCAGGGGGGAATACTCTGTGGAAATACGGACTAAAAACTGGGTGATTAAAGCTTTCTAGTTTGGAAACTTTAACTCCTGAAACATTCTTGGACTTGGTGACTGTCATTTAATAAGAGATGCCAATTTTGAATTTTATCTGGAAATTCTGTGTTTTGGCCTACTTCTCATGCTAATGTGTTGATATTGTTTCAGAGGAACATAATGTTTGCATTCTGAAAAACATTTTTTGAGTAGGATCTTAGATTAAATTTTGCATTGCTGAACCATATCCTTTCTGACAATATTCTTCCACCTGCTCAAGTTTTCCAGTTCCTTCCCAATTTAGAATAGTCCACATGACTATGCTCAGGCCTCACAGAGTCTTTGGAGGGTTCCCCTCTCTTTAGAGTTAATAGGGATCACAAACGTCCTCCAACTTCCCACTTGTGGGTGGATTGTGCCATTTTCTGCCCTTAGGGAAGGACACTTGGAGGATAAAGTTTATTGTCAATGTGTAAGGTATTGTAGAGGAGATTCCTGGCACTAAGTGCTGTATAAATTCAGTTCAGAACTTGATGGATTGATTGATTATATTCTATCAAGCCATTATTGCCTCTTAAGTAACTACATCAATTGATGTTTTCCTTAACAATTTGTCCCCAAATCTGGATCTTCAGATATTCCAATGGTGCATGCATTGCTGCTTAAAACTGAAACAGTCTACTTTGCTGATCATTATTATCTTTTCTTTCCCTCCAGCATTATAGCCAGGGGTGGGATTCTACTGGTTTGGATTGGTTTGGCCGAACTCCTTGCTCCAAAAATCAGCTGGCAGCAAACCAGTTCACTGCAACTATCATGTGGGCCCACCCACTCGCCCCTGCAGTTTACCTACCTATATTGTCCCAGCTGATTAGCGCAGCAGAGTGGGTTGCCGCTTCTCAGCTGTGTTATTCGAGTGCTGCGCATGCAATTACCGAACCGATTGTTAAACCTGGAGAATCCCACTCCTGATTATACCCTTTTTTAAGAGAGTTATGACTTTTCATCAAATGTCTAGAGTAGTACAATTTGAACCCAATCATTTTTGCTTCTAGTGAGAAATCTTGGTTGGTTGGTTGGTTTGGTGTTCCCATTATTATTTTTTTCTTGGCTGTCCATGTTTTTTTTCTCAGAAGTTTTCTCCAACACCATAGTTAAAAAGTATCAATATTCTTTCTATCCTGATTCTTCAAAGCCCAACTTTCAGTTCCATGGAAAAATATTAGTATGGTTATTATTATTGCTACTTAATAAATAATTTGTATACCTTATTCCCCGCAATACAACGAGTTTTCTGTTCAGAATTAGAGCAACACGCCTCAGGGTGAATGGAGTTAATTTTGTGAGTTTGCTTGCAAGCAAATTTTATGTGATAGACGGGGCTAGCCAATGGCAGATAGGTAGATCACTGAGTGATTCTGTGAACAACTCAATCTGCCTGCGTGCTTTGCCTGATTTTGGGTAAAAATTGCTCTTTTTTTAATAAAAAATTCAATATTTACATACATGGTGTGTTGTGAATTAATTTTGTGAGTTTGCTTGCAAGCAAATTTTATGTGACAAACTGAACTAGCCTGTGGCAGATAGATAGATCTCTGAATGAATCTGTGATTTCGTGAGCAACTCAACCTGCCTGCCTGCTTTGCCTGATTTTAGGTAAAAATTGCTCTTTTTTATAAAAAATTCAATATTTATATAAATATTTATAATATTTACATACAAGCCATGACCAGCCAGTCACATGACCAGCAAGCCACACCCACAAATTAGGCCATGCCCACAGAATCGGTTAGTAGTCCCTGGGATTTAAAATTAAGAGTTTGGTGGTCCCTGAGGTCCAAAAGGTTGGTGATCCCTGGTACTGGAGTATAGGTGGCAGTCATCCCAGAATGGCCTTGAGAGAGGCCTACAGTACTTTAGCATGTGATACATCAATCATCTTCTTTCTTAAACAAGTTGAAATTCAGATTGGAAATTGACCTTGAAAGAGAAATTATAGCTCCTTTTTTGATGTGTCTTGCTGTGTGAGCCTCTCTGGTCACACTAAATCCATCCATCCTTTGCTCTCTGGATTGCACCATTTACCTAATAAAGAGATATCTCCTCAAAATGTGGAAGGATTCAGTTATAATAAAGTCTTCCTTGTACCACTTTTTTATTTTCCATTTACTTGTTAGGTGTGATGCCTCTGCTTGTTTACAGTTATCACTTTGACCATCTTCAGCTGTCATTTTCTGGGGAAATAGTATGCCTTCTGATCTGTCTACAAAGTAAGCATTGAACAAGGAAAGAAAACAAGCAGAGAGTTGCTTGGTGAGGACCTCACAGCTATTTTTAAGTTGGTGTCTGCCATGACATGAGGTTTTGCGGCTAAGTGTATGTCTCTCCAGATGCCTCTCATGATAGTTACAAAAAACAACCCACCCATTAAAAGAACCCCCCCCCTCCCTCCAAATACCTATTGGTGTTTCAGGAGGACAATTTTACTTTCACTTAATGTGTTTGTTTTTTCAATGTGACATGTTTCACATCTCTAAACTCCTGCTGAGTTTTTCCAGGTTATGTGGAGAGTATCTTATATCCTGGTTTCATCTCCCAGTGTTTTATTACTGAATCTTCAGAGACTCCCTGTTAAGCGTTCAGTCAGTGGTTTGGTTTTGTGGATAAAATCCATCATATTTGTCTTGACCTTGACATAGAGCCAAATATGTTACCTAGTTACTCATTTTGTATGGTTAAACTGGAACAATTCCAATTCATGATATTGGAAGCGGGGAGCTCCTTGCTATGCTATATTTCAACATTGTCTTCTGGATAATTCTCTTATTTGGCTTGTAACTTTAGCTGGGTGGTTATGCTAATTGTTAAAGGAGAATATTTGTAGCTCAGCATTAAAATGAGATATCCTTGGTGCTTTCTAAGCTTGGTTGGTTTTTTGGGTTGTTTTTTTTGCAGACATTTTATTACCTAAACTAGGCGCATTAATGATGTTACCTTGTTTGGTCTGTAAGAAAAACAACTAAGAGAGCACCAACGGCCCCTCATGTTATGTAAACTTACTTAATTTCATGAATGCCTCTCTGAAATATTTATTAGATAGAGAAAAGCATTATAGGCAGCTCTAACTTAAAATGGTTGGTTAAAAGATTTGGGGAGAGAATAATAGCTTGTCAACATCAGGCAATCTCTGAGGAACCAAATGATCTTTACCATTTCAAATTGACTTCAGGGTGGGCTGTAGGGTTGAAACTGCCTTGGTTGGCCTGAAGAATAAGTTTCAGGGATTGGCAAAGGAAGTGTGACTCGGATAGTACTTCTTTAGATCTTAGTGGATTTGAAACCACAAAGTGTGGAATCCTTCTGGATTGCCTGAAAAGAATTAGAACAGGAGGCGCGACTTTGAAGTGACTGTGTTCCTGTCTCTCAGAAACATTTCAAATGGTCTCCAAGAAGACACATGCTTCTCAGAAAGGGAAATATATTACATTGGGTCCCTCAGGGTGCATTTCTGTCTCCAGTGCTTTTAAGTCTCTACATCAAACTACTATTAGAGTCTGTTGCAATGCTGATGTCATTCGGATCTACCAATGAAATCTTCCAGGAAATAGCGTGGCTACTCTAAACCTCTGCCAGTGTTCAGCAAATGGTTGGATAAGTGATATGAAATTGAAACTGAATCCAGACAAGATAAAGGTGTTTCTGAAGAGGGGTTATAATTACAGAAAGATCCTGTAATACAACACTCTTTCAAACAGAGGAAGTATATAATTCAGGATCATTTCTGAATATAAATCTTTGTTTTCCCACAATAAGGAAATGGTCAGAGGTATCATTCCAAGTGGATTTATCAGCCTTGGGTGATCAGTCGCCTGTCTTAAACAAGAATGGTCTCGAGATTGTGATTCATCTGCTAGTAACCTCCAGGTTTGATTATAGTAATTTGCTGTATTTGTGCTGCCTTTAAGTCTTGTCCAAATACTTCAGTTGGTTCAGATCTCAGCAGCTGGCTGCAGCCCACCTGTGTTTAAAGTACTGAATTGGTTACCAGTTGATTTATTTATTTATTTTATTTTGTCAAACGATTATAAGATAACTGGTATAAGTATAAATAAGATTATAAGATAACTGGCATAACTATAAGTATAGTTATGAATGCATGAAATGGATACATATAAGAAAAAAACACAATAGGAGAGGGATGGTAGGCATGTTGGTGCGCTTATGCATGTCCCCTACAGACCACTTAGGAAAGAAGTGAGGTCAATAGTAGACAGTCTAAGGTTAACGTTTTAGAGGTTTGGGGAAGAAACCACAGAGTCAGGTAGAGTATTCCAGACATTGACCACTCTGTAGTTGAAGTCGTATTTCCTGCAATCAAGTTTGGTGCGGTTTACCTTTAGTTTGTATCTATTGTGTGCTCTTCTATTGTTGTGGTTGAAACTGAAGTATTCATTGACAGATAGGACATTGCAATATATGATTTTATATACTATACTTAAAGCCTGGTCACACTGCAAGAACTTTGCTATAGCGGTCCTGGAGCGGTGAAAAAAAATCATCACCGCTCGTAACCATTCACCACCGTTTAACAGAAGTTGGCCTCCGTTAAGGCAACGCCATATACGCTCGGCCTCCGCTGATGGTCCCTCTTACCGCTCCGAAAGTTTTGAGCTGCACAAAATATTGCGAGCGGTGAGGAGCGGACAATTTTCCGCTCCGGCAAAGTTCACCACCGCTCCAACAACACCTGGTCAAAGTTTGGTACCGCTAGACGCAAGTTCGTGGACGCTTGGGTCCGCTAGGCCAACGCAGAAATCTTCAACGCTGGACCACCGCTGTTTTGCAAGCTTTGCCCGGGCGGTGATTAAACATTGCACTAACTTTGGTGGAGCGGTTGTAAGCGTTTTACGAGCGGACACGGGATTCCTGGAACGGTGTCAGGCGTTGAAGCAGCGATCCATTGCAGTGATGAACTTTGGTTTGGCGTTGGTATGGAGGTGTTGGAGCGGAACCAGAATTTGGCTATAAATACGGGGAGAAATGGACCAGTAGCCCTTTTGGAATAGCCGTTGAGTGCAGACATCTCTTGTATCGAATTTGCTCAAAGTTACAGTAAAACTGTACTACCATGGATGCTGAGAGACTTTGTATGATTGGTGCTCTAGTCCAGCAGCAGAATCAGAACCTCCTCGGATTGCAACAAGCTGTTGACAGAAGGAGAAGAGAGAGGAGAAGGAGAGATGGAAAGATCTTATATCATATTTTCTTCCTTAAATATTTTAAACAATGAAGACTGGTTTTTAACTAATTTTGGTCAAAATAATTGGTTCTTCTGCAAGTACTCCTCATTCTATTTAAAAATGTTGAAGTAAAATACATAACACTACAGTATTTTTTTCACAGTTAAATATTTCTTGACGCAACCAGTGGGCCACATATATTTACCTGACTCCACTGCTGCCTGCATCTTCTTGGAGGCTGCTGCCTTTCCACCTCCAGCCTTCCTCTTCTTTTGTCCACGTCCCATGATGAACTTCTATCAAAACTCTTTGAGAACTTTATCAAACGATCCGTACAGCTCCGTTACGGTAGTCCAAAGCGGCATGTCGCTAAATCAATTACTTCAAACCCCCGCCGAGCCAACGCACGCATGCGCAGAACACCGCTTTATCAACGCTCGCGTCACTGCTAAACCAACGTTCCCTACCGTTAAACCAACGCTAAAGCAACGCCAGCTTCAGCGGTGCACCGCTAAGACAACGCCCGTGTTTTCGAATTTTTTTCCCATTTTGTGTGTGGTGACGAGCGGTGTCAAAATTTGTCCCCCTCTTCCTACTGTTCAAGGAACGCTATAGCAAAGTTCTGGCTGTGTGACCAGGCTTTTAGATCAGATCGAGGGCAGCATAGTTCTAGCTTTTCTAGGTCTAGAATTTCAAGTCTGGTGGCATAAGGTATTCTGCAATGAGTAGAGGAGTGGAGAACTCTTCTTGTGAAATATTTCTGGACTTTCTCAACTGTATTAATATGATACGTAAAGTGAGTTCCAGATTGATGAGCTGTATTCAAGTATTGGTCTGGCAAATGTTTTGTAGGCTCTAGTTAGTAGTGTGATATTACCAGAAAAAAAGCTACGCAGGATTAGGTTAACAACTCTTTAACGCCTTTTTGGCTATATATTTACAGTGGGCTCTAGCAGCTAATCATTACCCTTATCCCTGCTTAATTAGACTCAAATAGTTTCAGAGAGCGCCTGCTTTGATAGGAACTTCTATGTGGTTCTAGTCACAAAACAAATTGTTCTTGACTTAACAGCCATTCATTTAGTAAGGGCCTTATGACCAGTTCTCATATTACGACTGTTTCAGCATTCCCACAATCACATGATCAAAATTTGGGGGCTTGGCAATCAGTGTCCCAAAGTCACATGATCACCACACATTTGCCACTTTCCCAGACAGTTTCCTACACATGAAATCAATGGCGGAAGCCAGATTCGCATCACGATCCCTGGATATACTGATCAGCTGCAGTGATTCACTTAAAAATCATGGTGAAAGAGGATATTAAATTGGTCACGGTTCACTTAGCAACTCCCTTGTCGATGATGATTCTCAGTCATCCAGATAGTGGATCTATGACAATTTGCCACCGCCAACTTATTTATTATTTATTTATTTATTTATTTGATTTGTCAATCGCTTTCAAAATAATAGGTATAAGTATAAACATGAGTAAGAATTCAGAAAATAGGGACAATTAAATGGGGACAATAGGACAGGGACAGGAGGCACGATGGTGCACTTATGCAGGCCCCTTAAAGACCTCTTAGGAATGGGGTGAGGTCAATAGTGGATAGTTTGAGGTTAAAGGACTGGGGGGTCAACTCGCTGCAGGAGAGTTCACCACATCGAACTCACCATAGGGCAACTCTCTGTGGGACAAGAGTTATACTAATATCAAAGAAATAATGGAATAGAATCATTAAAGAAAGGAAGGACAGCATGAAATGCAAATGGCAAAAAATCAAAATATTTTTCATTTTATTTTAAACAATGAAATAGAATTGTTAAATTGTCTGGCAATGAGTTGTCCCATGGTGAGTTGGCTGTGGCAAGTTGTCCCATTCTGAGATAGAGTCATCTGGAAATTGAGTCATGGCACTGAACTTCTTTTCTTATTAGTTTGAAACATTTCACTACTTATTCAAGTAGCTTCTGTAGTCTTCTTCAGACCGAAAAAGCTATTTGGATAAGCAGCAAAATGTTTCATACCAATTAGCAACTGCCGTGCTTTGCAATGGAAATTCCAAATTGTAGTTGTAAATTGAGGACTACCTATAGTTGCAACAATCTTGTCTGGCAGCAGTGCGGGATTATATCATCTTTGTTGCCATCACAGCTCTTTGGTATGCACCTCCTGCAGAACTGAATAGTGTACCTTTTTTATTAGTTTTCTAAAAGCCCCTAAAATAATCTTTTTGTACATGCTTTTAAATGCTAATCTTAACTGCTAATATTAGTTATTAATTATAGTTGTTTCTTTTAATTGCCACTGTAACTGTCTTTAATGTCTGGATTTTAAATTTGATCTTTATTATAAAACAAGGCAAATAAATCTGGGGCAGAGGTACAATACTACCCAGTTATTTCAAACTATTCTCTGGGGAGTAAAATAAGAGAGAGAAAAATGTAGCAATGATAGTAGCTGTACTTTTAGCCATAAATAATCTCTTGATAGTCCTTCTCCTATGCAGTTAGTGTGGCTGTCTCTCTGCCTTTTTTTAAAACCTCTTATCTTCCAAGGAACAAGTTATTGCATTTGATATGTGGGTAGAATATCCATTGTAGAAATGGGAATGCAAAAGAAAATTTGGAGAAAGTAAATAATGGGTCTTCTAGATAAGAAAGGGTTGGTTTAGCTAAAGATTCCGTCTACAATTAGATTTTGTTCTTCAGCACCTTGGATAGAGCACTGGCTCTGTTGCTCATGTGCAGAAGAGAAGCAGTTGTTCTAGTACAGTGTTTCCTTTTTCCCCCAAATTTTTATTGTACATTTCCTTCATTATACATCACGTGTCCAGTTTTGCAAGGTCATCGGACTGGTTATATCAAGTCCTTTTTAGATATACACCATATTAAACACCCTGGTTATAACCATCATTCTCATAGTAATACAGTGTACTCTGTTTTAAGTACGTAGTATTGTACGTCATAGTTATAACTGTTGGTTTCATAGCTGAACCATAACACTTTATATGTTTATAACTCTATATGTTTTAATCTATAGTCACGTACAGTTCATAGTGATAATGCTTACAATATATATTCTTATATATATTTATATACCTGTATTTGTTTCTGCTTTGTTAATCTTCTTTTGTTATTAAGTTACTAATCTCTGCACCTGTTATTTAACCATTTATACAATATGTCCCATGTTGAGTAATATTCTGTTTTCTCCTTATCTTTAAGTTCCATCATTAACCTGTCCAATTCGTGTTCTAGTACAGTGTTTCTGATGGTGGAGGAATTCTGAGAGTTGGAGTTCACATACCTTAAAGTTGTTTGGATTGAGGGACACTGTTCTAACGGGTGCAAATTTCTTCTGAACATTTGGCCACACTGGCAGTACTACTAAAGCCATGTAGCACCATAAAATCTTTCGGTGGTATTAAGTGTCACTGTGTTTTAGAACTGGAGATATAATGTTCTTTTTGGAAACAGCCCTGAATCTGAGGTGTAAATGATTCTGATGGTTTGGAAGGTCTACCATGAGTAGGGAATTTCTTATCCAAGTCTATCTCTGAGTTTGTGAGAATTTTGGGGCCATTCCTTATGACCGATTCCCACATCTTTTATGGACTATTACTTGAGAAATATTATGTGAAATCAAAAATTGCAATATAGCAGAAAGATCCTAGGCAGACTCAAGAAAACTATAGAAAATTCCCCAAAACATAGGTGAAAGATGTTTTGGATATATTTGCCATCTTGACTTATTTGTAAAAATAATAAAGGCAGAGTTCAAATAAATAAATAAAATGTGGTACAGTTGCTCAGCGTCATTAGCATATTATTTTTCCATTGATCTTTTTTCCCTATAGATATTTCTTTTCCAGTCTTTTGAAATGTGGTTTAAAAACAAAACTGTCATCCTAAAATAACTTCAAATAATCCTGTATTGTACCAAAAGGTGGCTATTTCCTGTCATCATTCAAAATGAGCTAACGCACAACAATAGGGAATTTGGAATGTAGCAACACCGAGCCAAGTCAGAGTGAAGACTCTCTTTGCTATATATAGAAAACCTGGAATAATGACCCATAGCTCAAAAACTTCTGGGTTCATGTTCCTTTTGAAAAACAAAGAAGGGGAAAAAAAACCTTTTCAGGAGTGATGGAGATTTTTTTTTCTTCAAATGGAGAAAGAATCATGTAAATCTAAAACTCCTGTTTTAGCTCAGTAGGTCAATTATATGGGCATGAAAAATTAATTGAGTTTTATGTTTTCCCAAGTTATTGAAATGAAAGAGTGCTGAAGGATTCATATTATAAATGATTGTTCTACATATTCATCCCACACCCTCTTTAATTTCTCATGTAATGCCTAGCACTCCTGCCAGCTTATCTTTTTTTCTCTTTTGTCAAGGCCTTTTGAAATCCTTCAAATGAAAGTCAGGGCCACAGCCACCTGCTGTTTCTTTCACCAAGGTAAATAAAAAGGTCTCCAAAAGACATTTTTGGAAAGATACTAATGGAAATCAAAATGGAAGCTGGGGCATTGTCTTCAGGGCCTTTTTAAAAAAAAGTATTTTGTAAAATTAAAAACTTGTGAGGCAGGAAGAATTTGGAGGCAATGTAGAAAGGTTATCATGAATATAGTGGTACCCTTTATTCATCACAATGGAAATTCTTATCAAGCATACCAATAGCACAATAGCACTCTATACCACTTCACAGTGCTTTATAGCCCTCTCTAAGCGGTTTACAAAGTCAACATATTGCCCCAACAATCCGGGTCCTCATTTTATTGACCTCAGAAGATTGGAAGGCTGAGTCAACCTTGAGCCTGGTGAGATTTGAACTGCCAAATTGCTGGCAGCCAGCAGAAGTAGCCTGCAGTACTGCAATCTAACCACTGCACCACCTTGTCTCTGTATTGTAGATATACTTGCAGAATTGAATAATAATATGAACAATTAATAAAACAGCATTTCTAATGCACTCTGTTTCTCTTTACTCAGAGTTAAGACTATTTGTCTTCATAGGCCTTATTCCCAAATTAATGAGGATTATAGTCACATAAGCTACCTTTAACATTGTATACAGTTCTGTTAGCATACAAGTAGGAACAATATTGGTTCTTAAAATATTTTCAGCATGGTTTTGCAACACACACCTGTCTTTTTTTTTTTAAACCATAGTGGTACTTTTAAATGTTAAGGATGTTGTGTTTTGTTTGTGGTAGAAGACATAATGTTTTCCATTATTTTTTTTTTGAGAAAGAACATTGCATTCTTGCACCAGATGTAGGAAGGAAAAAGAATAGTTATGTTGCAAATTGGGAGAGAAATATGCTGAAAGTAGCAACTCTGGTGTTGTGGTGGAATTTAGTCTGGATTCCCAGGAGGGAGGGGCTGCATTCCAGAGGACCAAAAGACAGTGCAGTTTAGATACATTTGGTTAGGAGGAAAAAGTTAAGAAGGCTTATCCCTAGAAGTTTTCAGATTCTATCTTCAGTGATGCAAGTTGTTTGCTTTAGTTTGGCAAGATTCTTTCAACAGGTTAGGAGCAGTAAAGGAAACTGCTTAAAAGAAACTCATGTCTTTCTTGGGATTTTTTTTTTTTTTTTGACCCTGGAAGATATCCCTCAGAATAAAAAGAAGGAATTCAGAGTTTCCTACAATCATTATCTTCTATTAAAATCTTAATAGCTTGCTGCTTATTGTTTGTGTTATAGCAACCACTGTAAGCGCCAGTGCCTAAAAACAGACCAGAATCTAGAATTATTATAAGGTATTTGTCCAGGGCAATGTCCCACCAAGGCATCACTGTTAAATTCCTCCCTGTTGCTTCCTCTTCTTTTATGTTCCAAAACTTAGTAGAAATGAGTAAAGGAAGAAGGAATGCCCCCTGGCCTGAGGTGGATGGAAAGCAAAAGAGAAATAGCAATAATTGGTAGCCAAAAGGTATGTAAGAGGAGCTGGCTTATTTTGGTATGTTTTATTAGCTCAGCATTGCCTGCCATTGGAACAAATTATATAGTGGAAACTTTCCAAGAGTAACATCATTCATTTTGGATGCTTTTTTTCTTCCAGATTGGGGTGAGCGTGTTGTAATTTAAACTTCAACCCAGCTTCCTTTTTTAAAAGGAGAACCCCCTTCCCTTCCCCATTGTTGACAGATTTGCTTGGCTGTGTTCCTGGCTGGGGGGAGACTGTGGTTTGTGCAAAACCTAATTGTGTGCAGTGATTGAAGTTAACAGCAGCCCTTGTGTTGTCTAAAGCATGAATGAAACCGAAGGGGGGCATCATTGCTTCTTTAAGACCGATGTGACTTGCACATCAAGCATTGTGGCTATGGCGCAGTGGATAGCAGCAGGGAGGGTCTAAAGCGGGAAGGGGGTAGCAATCCAGTTCATTAGCACTATTTTGTAAAGTGAATTAAATGTTTGTAGCAACAACCACATTAATAGTGCTGGGAATGGAAGTCCTTTCCATTCATTCCGGCTAACTAAAAACTACAAAAGGCTGCATAAATGCACTTTCCTTTGCCAACTACTCCAGGTTTCTATGCCCTATGCTCTGTACCTCCACGGAAAAAGACCTGAGAATGTCAGGCATGTATGTGTCATTAGAATAAAGGGAAGAAGGAAATTAGGTCTGACTACGGCTTCCCCAGGCTGCTGGAACAAATACTTTGAATGGGGCAAGGGGCAAATTACTTGGATGAGTAAGAGTAGAGTAGAGCCAGAGCCTTCTCAACTCTGGATCAAATGTGGGTTGACTTTCCTGGAGTCAGATACTTAGCAACAATTCTTGAGTTTTTTAAAAAAATGGGTGTAAATATCTGGAAGGAAATAAAGACATCAGTTTAAGATGAATGTTAGGATGATGGGAATGCATTTCCTTGAGAAATGCCTGACATTCAGTGAGGGGAAAATAAGAACAAGGCCACATGGCAGTCTCTGCGATAGGGAAGATTTGTTACTCCTAAGATCCCCGAGGAATCTTGAGTACTTCCCTTTTCCCATAAATAATAGGTTCTGTGATTTTAATATTTGGTAAGATTCTTGGATTCCCTGTAAGACCTAGCACATAAACTGTCTGGCATAGCCTGCCAGAAAAATGCCCTCATCCTATCAAGAAATTGGCCTGTTTCTCTTGCCTTCTTCTCAGAAGCACAGGGCTGGTGAACTCGCAGCCCGCAGGCCGGATCCCTCATGCGCTGGCCACGCCCATGCCCGGTTTAGCAAAGGGGGGGGCAAGTCCAATATGTGACGACACAGGTTTGACAAGGCCTCTTTCTATGACTTTAAAACTGTCGCTCCTTTCTGATTCTTTCTGCACTCCCAAGCATACTGCGTGTAAGGGAGGGATGGTCAATTTCTATTTTAAAGGTCTTGGGTGGTCATTTTCTATTTTAAAGGTAAAGGTTCCTCTCGCCCATATGTGCTAGTCATTTCCGGCTCTAGGGGGTGTTGCTCATCGCCATTACAAAGCCCAAAAGCCAGCACTGTCCGAAGACGTCTCCGTGGTCATGTGGCCAGCATGACTAAACGCCGAAGGCACACAGAACGCTGATTTTCTGTTTTAGTTCTGTGCTATTTTTTTTTTTACACCTTTCTTGCCTAATCTTGATTTTCTTTTCCATATGCTGCTTCACTCAAATTTCTGATATGCTCCTCTTGAGCTCCATTCTCCCACCTGGTCATTGGCATCTTCTACCATTCTTTTAAAAAACAAGGATGCCAGCTTCTCTGCCATTGTATAGAATGAAATGGTCCATATCTTCCAACAGATGGCAGCGAATATCTACTTAATGGCTGCCTTCTCTTCCAGAGATGAGGTGGTTGATAGTTACCCAGTGCATATCTTTAATGTCAAGGCAGCTACTGTAACTAACACTGTCTTTCTTTTCTGAGTTTTACAGGCCAATCTCTGTCCTTTAAGACTAGTGCTGTTGGCAGCAACGTATTAGGTAGAATTAACTCCAAGCCAGCCTGTAATGGTAAAGACTGGCTTCAATGTAGTTGGCAGAAAATGGATACAGGTTCCTACTGGTGGATTCTTCAGCGCTATCTAGTTTGGTGAAAAAAGTCTCATTTTTTAAAGTTTTCTGAAAGTCCACATGTCTTTGCCACTGAATGTTAGCCAAGCTTCCTGAGGATGATACTGATATAGAAAGGGAGTCTGAGTGAGCAAATAGCACTAATGTTTTGTGCTCATTTCATTTATTTCATGAACAGATACATCCAACCTATGACATGGCAGTGTAAAAAAAAAAGTGATCAACCCCATAATTTAATTAAATACATTAGGACCAGTTAAGTGAGTGTTTTAGTAAAGAATCATATGTGCGTTAGCCCTCAGCCCTACCCTAATTATTTCACAAACTTTGGCTTTCTTCATCATAGATTTTATCTTCTAGAGGTGAATCTACAATCCAGTGAAAATACATTTCTGAGGACTTCTATTAAAAAAACCCATCACCGATGACTTATCAGCTTGGGTGACAGTGAATCTTCCTAAGCGAGGCCATCCTGATCCTACACAGAATTGTTTAAACAAAAACACAAAAGGGCCATCTGTCTTATGGGAGGTTTCTCTAATCTTGGTTGAACTCAGTGTTTGTTATTCTACCATCTGAAAGGGATTGGTCAAAATGGAATTTGTGGGAGAGGAGCAAGATGGAATTTATCCATCACTAAGGAGAACATTGATGCTTGCCAACAAAAAAAAAACCACCTGAGTAAACCTCAAGATTTACAATGGAATATTTTATTGACAGATGATCTGCAGTGGAAATTTATGGTCTACATGAGTATTTTTCCATCTAACAGGAAACCAGAGATTCTACAATAAGAATCTCCTTCCAAGTATAGGGTTCATACTGTCATAGTTTGGGTACCAGGACAACTTGCAATTTGCCACCTGGCAACAATGGCAAGTTTTATATCAGAGAATTTTACAGGAGATTATGACACCATCTGTCCATCAATTGAAGTCTACGTAGGAAGGTAGCACGACTTTGATTCCATGCAAATCTATGAAAGAATACATAGGAATAAATTCAGTGATTTGGAATGGCCCTAACAAGGTTCAGTTTTGAGTTCCATATAATTACTGCGGTAGGATATGAACTAATTAGTTCATACTGGAAAACCCTCAAATGTTATGATTTGGAAGTGTAGAGTGGACCAAAACTCCTATGAAGAGGTTTGATCATCAGCTGTGGGGTGCATTTGGTTGCAATTATTGTGAATAAAAATGGTACAGTGAAACTAATGGACGTTTCTTTCATACTTGCACATCATATATGGATTATTTTGTTCATGGAATGGATGAATAAAGCATCACATATCGTTCCTCCAGACTTCTTTTGTTTATTGATAGAACCAGATAAAACTCTTTCTAAAGGAAAGAAAAATTCAGAAAAATTTATAAAAAAAATATTTTACAGAGTTAGGTACTTTGGTGAATTGATTTCCTATACAAATTTAAAGTGATTGCTAGGTAATGATCTAGATACAGTTTGTGGCTTTTTTTCAAAGCATTAGTGAATGGAATATGTTTTCTACCTCTGTATCAGACACAAACTCATTGTCATTCTATTCTTTTTATTAAAGTCATGTGCAAACTGTTATACTGTAGACATTGCAGCTACCTAGCCCAGCCCAATATCATGACAGTGATTCCAAAGATTATATTTCTTTCCCCTGTTAGAGTACAATCTGCAATAACACAATTATTTATTTTTTCCCCAGAGAAAGAGTAGCAATTCAAAACAATGCCTCTGTGATATGAAATGGTTATCAGTTGGTCTCTACTGATTATCCTTGGTACAATTTTAATTGGTAATTACTGTTTATTAGAGAAGTCAAATGGCCTGAGTTTAGATATTTCATGCCAGACCAGTATGTTATTGTCAAACAACTCTATCCTTGCTTTTCTTTTCAACCCAAGGAAACCATTCCAAGTTCACCGCCTCCATTTATATTGGACTGGGTGAGAGCCAACAAATGGAAACTCAATCTGAGCAATACAGAAAGAGACCCTTAGTTACTGGGAAGGTAGATCAGAGAATTCAAGACGTTTTTAGGAATTGGGCTGTAGTTTCTTTTCTCTTTCATTCAGATTGATCTATAAAGGAAGTGACCTATCCATTATTATTGTGCATGAATCTAAGAGGAAAGAGGAAAATCCTACTAATTTGTTGTCTGACACTAGCTGATGCCAAGGCAGGTGACATATTCTAAATGCTAATTAGCACAGAGTAAGTTTGAGAACGGCACACCTTCATTGCCAAGAATGCAAAAAGCAACAGACATTAAATATTTTGTAAATTTCTAAATGATGAAAGAACGTTCAAGTCTCAAGACTGACTCAAGTCTCATCACTTCGTTTCTGTCACTGGAATTGTTCCCAATTTCAGTCTGAACTCCTAGGGCTGCAAAATATTTAAGTTCTCTTTTGCTTGCCTTATTCAGACGTTTGACTCCAGTCTGAATGCCAGAATGCAAAGGCACAATAATGTACATGAAATCTCTCTCTCTCTCTCTCCCTCCCTCCCTCCCTCTCCCACTCCCTTCTCTCCTTTTTATAGTGGCTCATGTTATGTTTATTAGACCTACTAATATCAATGTTAATTCTGCCTTAACTTTTCCAGCAGTAAAAAAAGCTAACAATATTAATGAAGTTCTTAAACAGGAGAACAAAGTTTTATTGGCATAAACATGGCTTGCTTGATTTGGCTTAAAGATATTATAAAACTTGTCCATTGTAGTTTCATGATCTATGACAACAGTCTCAGCAATCTTGAAAGCACATTATGGGTTCTCTAAAAATAAACTGCTTTGGTGGGAATGTCAAAACATATCACCAAAATTCAGTTTCTTATCATCACTTAAGGCTCCGTTTGGGATGAATTCAGGATCTGGACACGTTCTTAAGATTGCCTTTCTGGTGCTTGGCAACCAACTCACATTTATGTCTGGTAGCAGCATCCTGGGGTCTTGTGATTGTGGTTAGTTAAGTGTTTTGCCATTTTTCTGCCAAAAAAAGGGAGGGCATTGGACAAACTGGATTTGGATTTGTAACCATGTCATTTGCTTTAACAAGTGAATGACCCATTTAACAGTCATAATAAAAACAGTCAGTTGAATCCAGTCATGTGTTGACTTGTTTTAATGACTGCAGTGACATACAACCAAATTTCTAGACTCAACTGTGGGTCCAGAAGGACCACATATATGTGGCTCTAAGTCTCAATGGGTCACAACAATAATAAAACTACAGACTATAAAAACAAAAAAATCCAGGCACTGAACCCACAATATCCACCCATCCAGTTATATATAATTTGGGGTTATCGCAAGATGAGTGCAGAGATTTTTTAAAATGCATGTTGTCTAGCGTTCAGGTTTTCTGTCTTTTTGCTACATCTTCTATCACAATTTTGTGCCTCACCTACTGCCTTCTATCAAAAAATGTCAGCAATCACTGGAACCTTCATTTTCTTTTCTTGAAACATTCTTTAGTTGTGTAATTTAGTTGCTTGCTGAGTGCATTGTGCTTGCTGAAATCTTTGAGAGAATTTTGTACCTTTAGCGATGGCAGGAATTATTATTTTTTTAAAATAAATCTCCATTTCTCTCTTCCATTCATTAAGTATTTTTCGGTATGTATGAACAAAGGTTAACAGAAGGCTGCTTGTGTTAAGGAGTTTGCCTCTGCCTGTGTGCATGATTACCTTTGTAGATTAAGTGAAGTAAAGCACAATCTTTTGCAATGCTGAGAAAGTTAAAAAAGTGAAGCCACAGAAAATCCCATTAAGGTCACATTATTTTCTTTCCAGAGGTTGACAAGCAACAGCATGTGCACAGTGCTTAATTACAGCAGGGTGAATTTGGGACAAAGGTCATGTTTCCAATAGGAATTAAGAACATATTTGCCTGGGAACAATGTTTGTTACATTTTAAAGTTGCATGTATGGGAAGGTGGAGAGTATGAAATCTGATCCTTTCGATAAAGTCCCTAATTTATTTTACTTGTTTGTATTTTGCTTTGGTAGAGGGATATCTTGTTATTGTTGTTACTTTGTTCTTCCCCAATTTAACTCATCGTGTTGGAAGATTAACAGGGTTGGAAGGGACCTTGTAGGTCATCTAGTCTCACCTCCTACTCAAGCAGGAGACCCTACACTATTTCTGACAAGTGGGAGTCCAATCTCTTCTTGAAAGTCTCAAGTGATGGCGCTCCCACAACTTCTGAGGGCAAGCTGTTCCATTGGTTGATTGTTCTCACTGTCAGAAAGTTTCTCCTTATTTCCAGATTAAATCTCTCCTTGTTATTTCCAGATTAAATCTCTCCTTTCCATCCATTATTCCTTGTGTGGCCTTCGGGTGTTTTGGAAAATAGCTTGACCCTCTGTGGCAGCCCTCAAATATTGGAAGACTGCTATCATGTCTCCCCTGGTCCTTCTCTTTACTAGACTAGCCAAGCCCAGTTCCTGTAACTGTTCTTCATATGTTTTAGTCTCCAGTCCCCTAATCATGCTGGTTGCTCTTCTCTGTACTTTTTCTAGAGTCTCAACAGCTTTTTTATAGTGTGGTGAAGGAAGAGAGAGAAAGCTTCTTCCATCTAAGGAGACTTCATCAATTTGTGGGTGAGATACCAATACTATGATGGTACTCAGCTGTATATTTCAAGGCTGAGATGAAGATGCTATAGATGTTTGGAACAGAGGGTAGGAATCTATTGGTCTAGAACAGAGGTGTCAAATTTGATTTCATTGAGGGCTGCATTGGGGTTGTGTTTGAACTTGGGGGACTTCTACGTCCACAGAATTGGTTGTTAAAAAATTTGAATCCCACCCCTGATGGCGTGGCTTGATGGACATGGCAGGGAAAGGATACTGTAAAATCCCCATTCCCTCCCCATCCCACTAATCTGCTTTCTAGCTCCATTCTCCTGTGCAGAGCAACAAAAGAAGAGCCAGCCAATCAGCTGGGACTCGGGAGGCAGAGATTAGATGTGGGCGGGGCCAGTCAGAGGTGGCATTTGCTGGTTCTCTGAACTACTCAAAATTTCCGCTCCCGATTATCCAGAACTAGTCAGAACCTGCTGAATACCACCTCTGCTTCCTTACATAGAAGTGACCCATGTAATCTGCCCAGTACATATACTCCATCAGAATATTCTGATGATCCCTGCATCCATAAAATAATGGGGGGAGCACCACAATTTTCACCCTCTTCTGTGGAGTGACCTCCCTCTTCATGAATTGGAATGTGCAGGAATTTCTGTGGCGTTCTTATTTTTCAGGCCCATGGTATGTGTTACGTTTTGAGCATGGGCGAGAAAGAATGGAGACAAGCTTTTGAACAGTGAACTTCAGCTCTTTATTTACATTGTGACTTTCTCTTTTAACAGCAGTTAAAACCCGCCTTATATAGCCAAACCTTGTAACTTTTAACCAATACCAAGCTAGGAACGCTAGCTCTTATAACCAATATGAACTTTCTGTTAAGGGCCAATCAGATTCCCCGGAATGGACCAATCCGGTCCGGCCGCTTAACAGCCAATCAGAAGTGCAGGGCCAGAACCCTGCACTTACTTCAAGCTCACACTTTATTAATCTTATTGCATACATAACAGTATGCTTTACTGATCTTTCACGATGGATGCTTTAAATTCAGTAATCAATATGGATAAAATAAGAAAGGCGGTTTTATTTCTGGAGATATTTCGTAGCCTTGATTCTAACATCTATTTTGAACCAAGCGATGCTTTAATTTTCTAGGCTTCTTAGTGTTTATTTTCAGGCTTTTAGTCTGCCATTTTATAAAACATGCCTTGGAATTTGCTTGATTGCATTTAATGAAGCTTCGTACAGAGTAGACACACACAACTGTATTTTCAAGCATTGCTCATTTTTTAAAGAATTAGCTTTTATTGCTTGCTGATTTGCTGTGTTTCTTATTTTGTAAAAAAAAAAAAGTGGATTAGGATTACAATGTGTTGTGTTTTAAGTTTCCTTTTTCTTACTGGTTCTTCCAAAAGTGAACAAATGGAAGTTGTTTTAAAATAGAAATAAAATATATTTACCCAGAACATCATACTGATTTTATTGTACTACCTGGTATTCTATGCTTTACCTCTGTTCACCAACATTTTGAAAAAGGAAACAGTCTTTTCCCAATGCTATCCACTCAACCCAAGAAGTGGGGAGGCAGGAAATACTACAGGTCCTCTCTCATAAGGAGGTTCATCTAGCAGGATCCAGAAACAGGGTTTTCTCTCCCCTCCCACCAAGACATAGTGATATGCAGGGGTGGAATTCAAAATTCAAGCCGGTTCTGTGGGCGTGGCTAAGTTGGTGGGCGTGGCTTGGTGGTCATGCTATTGGTTGGGTGTGGCCAACTCAATATCACTCACATCAAGGCACGCATCTCCTCACCTGGCCTCTCATGACTGTGGGGATGCTGCAACAGTCATAAGTGTGAAAAATGGTCATAAGTCACTTTTTTCAGCGCCATTGTAACTTTGAATGGTCACGCCACACAAGCAAAGTACCAGCAAAGGAGGGGGAAAAAAGTCCAGAGAAGTTCCTGAGACAGGAAGTCTAGTCCTGCCAAGAATGTAATAAGGGTTAACGGAGAGGCAGTTTCTGAAAGCAACCCCAGAATGTTTCCTTCCTGCCTTCCTTACAGAATTAGGCCAGTAATTTCTTCTAACAACCGGTTCTCCGAACTGCTTAGAATGTTACCAACCTGTTCTAGCGAATAGGTGTGCACTGGTAGAATCCCACCCCTGGTGATATGGAGGTGATCTGATTGTTGTCACCAGGGCAATGGAGGTTATTGATTTATTACTTGGGTTTTATCTTCGTAAACCATCTGGAGTCACTGAGAGTAAGCTGGGTGGCCATATAAAAATTCAGAAAGCAAGCAAGCAAGAAAAAGAAAGAAAGAAAGAAAGAAAGAAAGAAAGAAAGAAAGAAAGAAAGAAAGAAAGAAAGAAAGAAAGATGGAGATAGAAAGATGGATGGATGGATGGATGGATAGATGGATGCAGTGGCTTAGACGTGGAACTCTCATCTCACAATCAAGAGGCTGCGAGTTCAATCCTAGGTAGAGGTAGATATTTCTCTCTCTCTGGGCACACTGAGAATATATCTGCTGAACAAAACTCTGCATTGGCAATAGGAAGGGCATCTGGCCACTCAGCTCCTTTCAGTTGCCCAGACTCCACCCCGCAAGAGATTATAGGGTTTTTAAAAAAGAGGATGATGCTAGATATATTGATTGATTGATTCTATGTCTTCCCTATCTGGAGAGTCCTCTGCATGTTTCAAAACATTATTTTCCTAAATTTTAAACTACAGTGGAACCTCGGGTCACGACTGTAGTCCATTCCAGGACTTCGGTTGCAACCGGATTTGGTTGTGACTGGAAACAAGACTGACTGCGCATGCACAGACCAAAAAAAAACAGTGCGGAAGGGGAAATCACCACAGCTGCATTTGATTGCAACCCGAGGATCTGTTCACGACCAGGAGCAACAATTTTTGCAAAATTTTTGGTCGTCACCTGATTTGGTCATGAACCATGCGTTCGTGACACGAGGTTCCACTGTCATAGCCCATCTGCTGATCAACATATTGGAAAAGGCTTGTATGCAGAGTGGAAACTGTCCTTCCTGCATCCGTTCATTCATAAATAGCCCTTGGAATCCAATCTGTACATTAGGGCACCTTTGGTTAGCACTAAAACGTTGCATTCTGTGGATTAAATAGCAAGAATGAAATTTCTGTCTTGGCACGATGTGCTGTCTGGGCTACTTTATCGAGCTTTGGTGCCAATTCCTCTGGCAATGCCAGGTCCCAAATCCTCACAGGTCCCAAATATCCATGCTGTATCGAGTGAACTAGGTATGGTGCAACAGCTAATTGCCTAGAGGCCTCTCCAAGTGAACCTGGCAGTCTCTTCCATTCATGTCTTCCAAACTTTCTTTTTAATAAGCTGTTCAAAAAACGGGCTCATTGCAGTAACTGTAGTAGGTCTGGATGGTTCATTAATAAGTCCCTTGTGCCTTGTTTCAAATCTAGAGTGTGTTCCCTCTCTGGTCTTAAACTGATTTGGATTAGAATTTCTGATTTGGCTTGAAGTATCAAATGTTCCCTTCCCAGCACAACTTTAGACATGATGGAGAAGTAATTCTTATATCTACAGAGGGATACCTTTTTTTTTTTTCCTTTTTGGGCAAATCATAACTCAGTCAGAGTAGGCAACTTTGAGAACAAACTGGGGATTGTGCTGAATTTGAATTGGTTTAATTTTTCAGGTTCACACCGAAGCTTTCTTGTAGAAGTTCATTTATGCATTGGATGGACTTTAAATGTATACTTAGAAAATAAGCATTACATCCGTAAAGCAGATACTATATGGGGAATACTTTGTTCGTAGGAGCACAGCTGTGTTATTATTAAGGTGCTTGGGGTGAGAATCCATTCCCAGCCTAATAGAAAATTCTGAATGTTCTTTTATGAAAGGCAGTGAGATTTCAGTGTGAAACTGAAGTTATAGGAGACAATATCTTAATTAATGGCTGGCTTAATAAACCTAGGAACTCTCTAAGGTATAAAATACGGTTACAGGAACTGGGCTTGGCTAGTCTAGTAAAGTCTAGCAAAGAGAAGAACCAGGGGAGACATGATAGCAGTCTTCCAATATTTGAGGGGCTGCCACAGAGGGGAAGGGGTCAAGCTATTTTCTAAAGCGCCTGTAGGCCAGACAAGGAATAATGGATGGAAACTGAACAAGGAGAGATTTAACCTGGATATAAGGAGAAACTTTCTGACAGTGAGAACAATCAACCAATGGAACAGCTTTGCCTTTTGAAGTTGTGGGAGCTTCATCACTGGGAGCTTTCAAGAAAAGATTGGACGGTTATTTGTCAGAAATGGTATAGGGTCTCCTGCTTGGGTGGGGGGTTGGACTAGATGACCTACAAGGTCCCTTCCAACTCTGATTATCTGTTATCTGTTAACCTTCTGACAAACAAAGTCAATGGGGAAAACAGATTCATGACTCCTTATCACCCATCCCCTCCCACTTGTGACTGTATGACTGCAACTTTGTCGCTTGTATCTTATGATTTATATTGACTGTTTCCTAGTATGATTTGATTGCTTATTGTACCCTATGACTTATCATTAAGTGTCGTACGTTATGATTCTCGAATCTTGACGAATGTATCTTTTCTTTTATGTACACTGAGAGCATTTGTACCAAGACAAATTCCTTGTGTGTCCAACTATACTTGGCCAATGAAGAATTCTGTTCTATTCTAAAGCAAAGTCAATGAGGAAACCAGATTCATTTAACAACTGTGTTTCTAATTTAAGAACTTCAGTGATTCACTTAACAAATGTGGTGAGAAAAAGTCATAAAATGGAGGAAAGCTCACATAACACATTTCTCACTTAACAACATAAATTTTGAGCTCAATTGTGATGGTAAGTTGAGGACTACCTGTGTTTGGTAAAATTACTATGATTGTAATTCATTTTTTGTACTAGCACTGATTATATTGCGATTAGAGTAGCAGAACTTGTCCCTACAGCTCTCAACATAGGCTTTTTATGTTTACTAGAGTAAGTGGATTGTTGTGTTTGAAAAATGCAGCAATCTTTTGTTTTGTAATGTCCTGACATGTTATTAGATTTGTGGATAAGAGTTTGCACTCCAGTATCTGGGTATCTGCAGATCCATCAATCAAACTTGGAATAGTCTGGCCTACTGAATCATCTACAGTCAAACTCCTCGCAGTGTGAGGGAAGCCAATGCTGGATGTTGTGGGTATTTTGTACATGTGCTCATATTGTATTCTGTGGAATAGCCTCCCAACTGAAATCAAACTCCTCCCCAATGGTGTTTGGGATGTTAAAAAGCTATTTTGCAGAGCATTCTATGAAGCTTATACGCCTCATTGTTGCAAAAAAATAATTTAAAAAAATGGGTTGCAAAAATTACAAACTTCCAGAAAAAAGGACAATAGATAACCCTGGTAGATATGTGAATTCTTTCTCTTTAATAAACTTGGGGTATTATTTATTTTATCAAAAGTGACTTGCTTTGCACAATTTTGACCTTGATAATTTACATGGATGTGTGCCTCACAACCTTTTTAATTTTTCTGCTGTCAGAAAGTCTGCCAGAGGCAGTGTTTTCCTCATATTACGGTAAAAGGCATTTGCAAAAGGTCTATTTTTAGCAAGGGCTAGACTGTAATTTACTAAATACCTTTTCATTTTTGCTTTGTTTGTTCTGCCTCTTGCTAGTTTTTATAGCACCATTTTGGGTGAATGGATAGTGGCCTCGACATATGCTTATTTGAGGCGAAACGGGGATATCATGTACTATAATTGGGATATATGGAGAAGGTAAAATATGGGAATCTTTACCTCAAGAGGAAAAGAAGCGCCTGTTTTACTGCATTGAAAGATTGTGTAAGGTAGGCCTTACCACCCTGCTGGTCACATGATCAAAATTCAGTGCAGTCACATGACTCCGGGACATCATATCCATCATAAATATGAGTCAGTTGCCAAGTGTTTGAATTTTGATCACATGACCATGGGCATGCTGCAGAGGTCACAAGTGTGAAAAATGATGTCACTTTTTTTAGTGCCATTGTAATTTCAGACGATCACTAAATGAATTATTGTATAAGTCACGGATTACCAATCTAGCACAGGAGTTTTGGAGAATCCTTAGACTGATCAAATTTAAGCCAGCCATTTCATAAAACTTTTAATGTTGGTTTCTGTTTAATGAGAAAGAACTGTTCCTGGATAGGTAAAGGTAAAGATTCCCCTCACACATACATGCTAGTTGTTTCCTGCTCTAGGGGGCAGTGCTCATCTCCATTACAAAGCTGAATATCCAGCGCTGTCCAAAGACGTCTCCGTGGTCATGTGGCCAGCATGACTAAACGCCGAAGGCACATGGAATGCTGTTACCTTCCCACCAAAGTGGTCCCTATTTTTCTACTTGCATTTTTACATGCTTTCAAACTGCTAGGTCGGCAGAAGCTGGGACAAGTAACGGAAGCTCATTCCGTTATGTGGTGCTGGGGATTCGAACCGCCAAAATGCCGACCTTTCTGATTAACAAGCTCAGTGTTTTTAACCACTGAGCCACTGTGTCCCCTGTTCCCGCATAAAAATATCAATGTTACCAAAACAATTCCAGAAATCCAGAATTCCAGAAGAGGAGGGTTTTCTTTGCTTTCTCTGTGTCCTGCCTTTGAGCTCTTCCTTCTTGTTTCAAAAAATAGAAAGTGGGCCCGATTCAAAATAGGTAATGTTTGTGTTGAAAAAGCTCTTTTTAATATGTGTCTTTATAACTTCTCTTGTTTAGATCGCTTTTGCTTTTTTTCTTCGCCTTGAATGCTGGGCCATTAGATCAGTAGATTGCATGGATCTGAGAGATGTTGAATGAATTTGCTCTTCTTTTTGATACATCTCTTAAATCATCCAATAGGTTTAGAGAATGCACCTTTTATGTATCACCCTATAGATGGAGAGAATGAACTAATTCCATCCCCGTCTTGCTGATTAGGTGCTCTTCCAAGCTTCTTAGCTTCTTGCAAAGGTTATATTTCCTGAAAATAGTGCTATTTTTGCTGATTGATTGCAGCATCAGTGTTACTGAACTACGTAGCGGAATAAACCTTTCCTTGATACCCTGTAAATTCAGTCTGGATAGATAAGCTTATTTTCACCAATATTAAGGTCTCGTTTATCAGCTAGGACATTTTCTTGCCTGCTCCTTCCCTTATTTGAAAGTGGAATGAGAGAAGACGAAATGCAAAGAAAAGGAGATATAATCTTGTTAGCTCTGATGTTTGTTGCAGTTCAATTAGGTGGTTAAAAAGAATGATATACAGGAAACAAAACTTTGCTAATAGTATTTCCCTGTCATTAACAGAATTTTGACCATTACAGTCCCAGTCGATGACATGCTTAATGATCCTCCCATCCCTGGCTCCTGATGCGGTCGTTTAGTGGAGTGCAGGGTATCTTGGGTGGGGGAGGCCCGAGAGCCTTAGCACAGGGGCAGGACTGCCTGCCCTGGACCTCCCAAGGCCTCCCAGATCTCCTGAGACACCCCAGTGTTCTGCTTCCAGAACACTGGGTCTCTATAGCGCTTGGGCGTGTTTTTCCCTAGATCCCCATAGGCTTTTCCTGTCAAGCAAACCAACATGTAGTTTATTGCTGGGATCGTGCTGCAATTTCACAAGTAGCTATCATTTTCTCAGCAGCCACTTCTGGGATCGCACAGCAGGAAGGCACTTTGTCGCTGGGATATGCCGTTTAATCCCAAAAATGAGGAGCAGCATTAGTAAAGGATAAACAAGGATATCCATTGCTGAGCCACATTGTGCATCCCAAAAAGCAGCGAGGTAGGCTACATGGATAGTAGGTGCCATTTTCCAAGTGGGTCGTAATTAGCTTTGGAGGCACCTACCATAACCTCCAATGGTCATTAAGTAGTCATTAAGCATTGAATGGTCATTAAGCAAGGAGTCCCTATAGTTTCACTCTTAATACATAAGTTATTTTAATAACACTTCAGTAGCATTTAGATTTATATACTGCTTCATAGTGTTTTACAGCCCTCTCTAAGCAGTTTACACAATCGGCATATTGCCCCTAACAATCTGGGTCATTTTACGGACCTCGGAAGGATGGAAGGCCGAGTCAACCTTGAGGATGGTGAGATTTGAACTCCTGGAATGAGCAGTGAGGTAGCCCTGCAATACTACATTCTAACCACTGCACCACCACGGCTCTTATATCTAATATCTTTGTTTTAAGTAGAAGTTAAAACAAGGTCTACTTCCCATCCATCATTCCAAAATCACATTATTCAACAAGTGTGATCCTTGCTGTTGTCCATTCATATCAATGGCCATGAAACATTTCAGCACATTATGGAATACTTTCCCATAGACCAGATAAACACAGATGTGTGTCTATATGATTTTGAAGAAAAGTTGATCATTTTTACATTAGGATATAATTTTAACGGTTCATTTGTAATAACTTTATTTCAAAAATAATTTGGTTCAAAGGGAAAAGTTTATTAGTTTATTGGAAATATGTTAAATTATTTTCCCTATTAAATTGAAATCTTGATCCGAACAAATTGCCTTTTAGATTGTTGTCTTTTAAAAGAATAATTCTGTATCTCAACATTACTGTTTACTGACCCATTGTTACTTATGTATGGAAAACAAAATAATATATAAACAATGATAGAAAAGAGAGAACATTAAATTAGGCTTGCAATAAATTGCATCATATTTCAATTACTTGTAATATACTACATTTTAATTTAGTTCACCAAAATTATTATAGGAATTGCTCATAATCTTCTCAAAAAGAAATTTACTTGAATATATTTGATTTATTTATTATCAGAATTTATTTGAATATTAATTGATGATTTATTTGTTAAATCGATTATCATCAACTATAGATCTGGTGGGTTTTTTTTTTTTTTATAAAGATAACTTGTTTAATTTAGTGTTTACATTTTCCCAGTTTGGCCAAGCAACTACCTTAAATGCATTAATAATAATAGTTTTCAGGAACTATATGCTAAATTATACTTCATAAGTACACACAGGGGTTTGTTGGGTGGGGCCACAGTTGCTTATTAGATTTGGGTGGATTAACAGAGCAGCAGAGGTGGTATTCAACAGGTTCTGATCAGTTCTGGAGAACTGGTAGCAGAAATTTTGAGTAATTCGGAGAACCGGCAAATACCACCTCTGACTGGAGATTTCACAGTATCCTTCCCTGCCATGCCCATCAAGCTATGCCCACAGAACCGGTAGTAAAAAAATTTGAATCCCACCACTGCAGAGCATCATGTGTAAAACAACAACTTGACAACTATGGAAGGTGAGGTATAAAACAACAACAATACAGCAACCATGGAGGGTGATGAGAAAATACGGAAAGGAGTTCCAAGGAAGGATCTGATCATAGCCGAATCAAGATCAGAGGATGAGGTTAGAAAGACAGGAGCTGTAAGGAATATGCTCGGGGGAAGTTGGGAAGAAAAGTTTGTTAGGAAGATCAGATGCTGCTCCATTGCAGCATTAATCCTTCTCATCTTTCTGGACTAATTTGTTTCAAGTAGGAAAGAGAAGCAGGATGTCTTTGTTTTTCTGGATCATAAATTAAGATTTCGGGGCCACCCATCTCCCATCTGTGAGTTGTGAGATGCTTGCTGACAATGGGCAACCCACCCCTGCCCTGTAGAAATAATACTTGAGCATCTGAGAACAGCCTCTTGTTATGCTGATAAAACATTTCAGTTCTGCATGCCTGAACATCTATTCATAGCTAAGGCATCTGATCTCATATAAGTATATAAAGCTGCTTACTTATTTTCGAAAATGTGTGTGTTTGTATCTCAAACACACACACACATACACACACACACTGATCTGCTGGATATGTTTTCTTATTTTAAAAATCTCAAAGTTGTTAATAATAATAAAAATATATGCCAAACCAAGGGGAAATTATTTAAAAACAGAATAAAAATATAACATTAAACATCTTAAAAACGCATACATATTAAAAACCCAGACATATAATTACATCTTTTGATGTATTTCCCAATTCTGAATTGTAAGAGGAACTGTATGTTGAATTAGAAGGCTAGTATTTTCATCTTGAAAGCCTTATAAATACTATGAATGTGCAACCAGAAGAAATACCTTATCGTGATTTCCATTTCTCGTCTATCCTTATGGAAGATAATTTTGACCATCTGTCTTACATTAATGTCTTTTGGTACTTATTCTTCAGGCAGAATCTTTTGCAAAAAAATGATTTTCACTAATTTTTTTTTCTATACACCTTTAGGTTTTAAGCGGTGCAAAAACAACTGGAAGCCAATAAATACTCTGATGGGAGGATCGTATTGTATATTCTCTCGCTATAGAATGTTTTCTGTAGAATAAATGGAAAAGATAATGTCATCTAACTATTGGTCATTTTGTGGGAATGTCTATTCAGCTTAGGAGCCCCCCCTCCTTCCCCATTTGCTCTCTTCGACCATGCATCATCCCTGCTTTTCTCAAATCTATTCTGAATAGTCTCTCAACCCTCCAGAGCAATTGGGGACATGCAGAGGGGAAGGAATGCAAACCCATCACGATTGTCTCATTTTCTGACTGGTAATTCAATTCAACACTGCCTTCTATTTTTGTTAACATAAACCAAGTTCTTCTTTATGACTAAATCAAGGGAGCTGGGCTCTCCTAATGGAAAGTCAGATTGGTGTTTTTGTTCCAGATAATTCTGCAGGTTTAATACCACAGATGTTGCATTTGTGGGGAAAACACAATCCATTAATGTTGAAGTACATTAAATATTGAATATAAAGCCCTAAAATTTTTTCTCCCAAGGAAGGCCCTTTTGAGTTCCATAATCCTTAGTCTTAATGAACTCTGTACAGGACTGCAGCCAAAATGTCAGGCTTTGTATCATAAAGACTGTAGTCTTTCTATTTATGTTCTCCTTAGTTTCATCACTGCACTCTCTAGTTTTGGCAAATAATTCAGGTGAACACTGAAATAAGGGAAGGATTTCTATGGTCTGTTCTAGTGGTTGCCAATTGGTGGGTTGTGGGCCACTGAGAAAATGTTGGTGGTCCACAGAGAAATGTCCCCCCCCAAAGCAATTAATCCAGGCTGCACAGAAACACAAGGTTACACCGCTCACATGGCTACCTGCTGCCCCCACCCTTCGGCCGAGCGCAAACCTTGCCTTGAGTAAAGCCATGCGAGCTATAACTGGAAGATAAGACCAACAGTGAGGGAGGGAAATCCACCCTGGGGTGGCTTGCTGATGTTGATGGAAAGTTGGTCCCATATTCCAGAGCTGCAGTAGTCACAGGACTGGCCCTTTGGTCATCCCAGAGCAGCTGCTCCTCCACCTGGGTGCACTGGCCTGCCATGGATGAGCTGCTCCAAAGGGCCAGTCCAAAGGGCCAGTCTTGTGACTACTGCAGCTCTGGAATATGGGACCGACTTTCCCACCAATGTCAACAAGCCACCGTCAGTCAAAATTCATATTAGTGGATTTAAAATTATGAATTTGAAGGTCCCTGAGGTCCAAAAGGTTGGCGACCGCTGGTCTGTTGTACCCCAGAAGACTGACATCCAATAATATCTCTATTATAAGGCTGGTGGATCCTTAGCAGAGGTGGTATTCAGCAGGTTCTGACCAGATCTGGAGAACCGGTAGTGGAAATTTTAAGTAGTTCGGAGAACTGACAAATACCACCTCTGACTGGAGATTTTGCAGTATCCTTCCCCTGCCACGGCCACCAAGCTACACCCACAAAACTGGTAATAAAAAAATGTGAATTCCACCACTGATCCTTATGTAATATGGAGAAAGTAGAAATCTTAAGAGTGTTTTTAAGGCCTTTTGAGTTGTAGTACACTGAGGGGCATAATCAATAGAATCCTAAGATAAGATTCTATTGATTCCTAGAATCACTAGGATTCTATTGATTCTAGGATCACAACTGTATCCAACCAGTGAATGCAGTCCAGAAATAAAATGTTGAATTATATACTGGATCGTACAGCAATGATGAATATGAAACGAGTAAGGAAAAGCCAAGGGCAATAGCCTGGGAAATAATTGCAGATTAGTCTGTGCCGTGGTGTTTCCCATAGCTATCTAGGCCATGAAAGAATTAGACAGGAGGAAAATTGAATCATTCAAGTCGTGGTGTTGGAGAAGGCTCCTGCCTTTTGACAGCAAATATGACAAACAAGCAAGTACCAGAGCATATAAAATCAGACATCTTGCTGCAAAGCGAAATGTAGGAAATTCTGCTTTATTTTGGCCATGACATGTGATCAAACTCCCTGGAGAAGGCAATTAAGCTCAGATTGGCCAACAGTAAAAGGAAACGAGATCACCAAAAAATATGGTGGCTGGACACCATCAAAGCCAATACCAGCCAGAGCATAAAACAATTGAAAGATTGGGAAATGGGGAGAGAGCTGGTCCATAGAGCCACTGATGAATGAATTGCATGGATGGCATTATGCATGATTGAATGGATGGCATTATGATTATCAAGCAGCATAGCACATTGTCTTTGATTAACGCATGTACTGGAAGCAAACAAGTAGAAGCACAATATCTTCAACAGAATTGTTCGTTTAAAACAAACTCCGCAAAGCAACATCATAACAACAATTTGATATCCTATCGATCATCGTAGTGGTAGTCCTCGACTTATTACCCCAATCAAGCCCAAAATTTCTGTTGCTAAATGAGGCACCTATTAAATGAATTTTAGTCCTATGTTGCAACTTTACTTGCCATAGTAAATCACTGCAAGTTCTTAACTTAATAACACAGTTACTAAATCTAGTTTCCTCATTAATTTTGCTTGTCAGCGGGTTGCAAAAGGTGATCACATGATCCCAGGGCACTACAACTGTCATAAACTGTCAAGTGTCTGAATTTTGATCACATGACCATGGGGATGCTGCAATGGTCAGAAGTGTGAAAAACAATTGTAAATTACTTTTTTCAGTGCCATTGTAACTCTTAATGATCACTAAATGAACTGTTGTAAGTCGAGGATCACCTGCACTGAATCAGAATCAAGATAGAGCTGGACGGGACCTTGGCGGTCTTCTATAGTCCAGCCTATAGTCCAGCCTGTTCATGGAGGAGACCCAATACTATTTCAGACAAGTGACTGTCCAGACTCTTCTTAAAAGCCAGTGATGAAGCTCCCACAACTTCTGAAGGCAAGCTGTTCCACTGGTTAATTGTCCTGACTGTTTGGAAGTTTCTCCTTCGTGCCAGGTTGCTTCTTTCCTTAATTTGATTAGTTTCCATCGATTCTTTCTTGTCCTATCCTCTGGTGCTTTGGAGAATAGGTTGACCCTCTCCTGTTTGTATCAGCCAGTCAATATGATAAGAGCGAATATTCATTCAAACATCTTCAAAGCTGTCTGAATCAACCAGGGTTTCAACCAGCTTCTTAACTATTGAGAGCAGTGTTTTCAACTTCAACAACTTCGAGATGTGTGGGTTTCAGTGTGCTAGCTGGAGAATTCTCAGAATTGAAGCCCAATACATTTTAAAGTTGTCAAGTTTGGGAAATACTGGTCTAGGTTAGGGGTGTCAAACTCAAGGCCTGCGGCCCACATATGGCCTGCAGGGTGCTTAGATCTGGCCCATGGAGCCGGGCTGGAAATAGCAAAGTATTGGCCCACGGTGGCTTTGATAGCGAAAACGGGCTATGGAGGGGCCCCGGGGGGGCACATCCAGCCATTTTTGGCCTGGACAGCCTCCTGTAGCACCCTACCAACCAAAACAGGATGCGGGGGGATGCGGGTGCCCCCCTACACCCCATTTTGTCTGGCAGAGTGCTGCAGGAGGCCATCCAGGCTGAAAACAGGGCACAGGTAGCCCACCAAAAGCCTGTTTTGGCCGGCAGGTGCTGCAGGAGGCTGTCTGTCCCATCTCCCCCCTCCCAAGGCGGCCTGCAGAGGAGAACTACAATGCTGATCCAGCCCTCCAAGAAATCCAGTTTGATACCCCTCGTCTAGAGCAATTGTTCCAGTCTTATTTCTGGTGGGATGTTTTTCCACGAGAGGAGCTCCTACAGAAAATGCTTGTCTCTGAGTGGATTTCTGTTGTACCTCACATCGAGTGGGATTCCCGGGAAATTGGCACACCATTTTCCTTTCAGCAAATATTCTTTTGGTGAAAGAGACCTTTCTACCAGGGTTTCATCTTTTAAAACTTCACCATCCATTTGCCCATCTCTGGCAAACATTTTTTTCCAAGAGACACAATTTTTCTCTAATTTCTCTAATATATAACTCTCAAGTGTTCCTGCTATTTTCCATGACAAATGCTAGGACCACATTGTATGTTGCATCATGCAGTCTATCATACACTACAGATAATTCAGATAATGGCATCATGCATGCAAACATTCACGTGTATTCATGTCTTCAACCCATGCACTTCCAATGTCACCATTGTCATCTTTGGGGTGTCCCAAAGATGCTTTTTCAAAAAGCAACTGGATTTTGTTTTTCCTTGAAGACATTTTGCTCCTCATCTCATCTCATAAAGCCTTAGTAAGACCACACCTAGAGTACTGCACCCAGTTTTGTTCACCACATTATAAAAAAGATGTTGAGACTCTAGAAAAAGTACAGAGAAGAGCAACCAGGATGATTAGGGGACTGGAGGCTAAAACATACAACGAACAGCTGCAGGAACTGAGCTTGACTAGTCTAGTAAAGAGAAGGACCAGGGGAGACATGATAGCAGTCTTCCAATATTTGAGGGGCTGCAACAGTGAGGAAGGGGCCAAGCTATTTTCCAAGGTACCAGAAGGCCAGACAAGGAATAATGGATGGAAACCGAACAAGGAGAGATTTAACCTGGAAATAAGGAGAAACTTTCTGACAGTGAAAACAATCAACCAATGGAACATCCTTCCCTCGGAAGTTGAGACCATCACTTGAGACCTTCAAGAAGACATTGGACTGGCATCTGTCAGAAATGGTGTAGGGAATCCTGCTTGGGCGGGGGGTTGGACTAGATGACCTACAAGGTCCCTTCCAACTCTGATTATCTGTTATCTGTTATTGATCATCCAAGAAACTTCTGTTCTGATTGAGTGGTGGAGGATGGAAGGATTTATATTCCTTGCAGCTTGTATTCTCCACCATTCAATCAGAACTGTAGAAGCTTCTTGGATGAGAAGCAAAACACCTTCAACAGAGGTGGTATTCAACAGGTTCTGACCAGTTCTGGAGAACCGGTAGCAGAAATTTTGAGTAGTTTGGAGAATGGACAAATCCCACCTCTGACTGGAGATTTTACAGTCTCCTTCCCCTGCCACGCCCACCAAGCCACGGCCACAGAACTGGTAGTAAAAAAAAATTGAATCCCACCACTGGTTTTCAAGGGAAAACAAAGAAAGTCCAGTTGGGACTTTGGGACAAGCATGACCTGGATGACTGAGAATCTCCATAGAGATTATTTGGATTTATGTGCATAAATACATTCAACAATCAAAAGTACTTCAGATATCCTTGGATTTCTCCCTGCTCAATATTAAACCATTGAATAAGAATTTCATTTATTCTCATGTACTTCTATCCTGTAATACTCTTACGGCCTTAGGCAACCAACCATCAACAGTACAGTTTTTGTACAAAGCATTCTGTAATTCAGATTTTCTTCAAACCAACCAACATATAATGATCATTTTTCTTATACTCATTCATTTCTCAGTGATCTGCTGATGATTAGTAATACAATATGCACGTTCCTACCCATTATAATGACTCACTGCAGGTCCTAGATATTTTGCTCACTGTTACTTTTTACATCTTCCCAGGAACACACTGTCCCTATTAATTTTTGCTACATTTTCCTTTATATAGGATAAAATGCCAATTTTCCAATTGTTAAGCACATTTTAAATAATTTGCAGTTCACTTCGTAATAAACCATGTCTACCTTTGAACATTTTTCTAGTTATACCATCTGTACTGTATCTTTCCCATTTTTTCCTAGGTTCTTACACCATGCATTTTCATCATATTTTTTTCTACAACACTATTTTTACCACTCTAGTTCTGGTCTTCAGTATATCACTAACATTCCACGCAAACTTCTAAAATACTCCTTTCAGTTTTCTCTCACTTCAGTTTCATCCCAAATCATTTGATCATTTCTATTTTTAACTCTATAATTCACTTTGCTGGAGGATTCCTCCTGAGACCTTCTTTCATGTCTAATTTAAAAAAAAAAAAAATCTGTGAAAGTGCATTGCATGAGCCACAGTGGCATAGTGGTTAGAGTGCAGTACTGCAGGCTGCTTCTGCTGACTGCTGGCTACCTGCAATTTGGCAGTTCAATTCTCACTGGTTCAAGATTGACTCCGCTTTCCATCCTCCCAAGGTCGGTAAAATGAGGACCCAAATCGTTGGTGCTGACTCTGTAAACCGTTTAGAGAGGGCTGTAAAGCATTGTAAAATGGTATATAAGTCTAAGTGTTATTGCAATTGCGTTTTATTTGCTTGTTTTCCATTTCTTTCTTTTATGAATTCTTTGCAACTAACATTATACCAGGGGTCTCCAACCCCTGGGCCATGGCCCAATCCTCGGCTGAGGCCTGTTTGGAACTGGACTGTGGAAGCAGCTAGTGAGCACAAATTGTGTGCACGTCCTCATCCATCACTTTCACAGAAGCATCCCTTCTTCTCCTCCACTGCCGACACCAGTCTGCAAAGCTGTATAGGTTGTGGGGACTGCTGCATTATACTATAAAGTTGTCTCATGTTCAGAATAATGGTACTATTAAATGTATGTTTTTCTCATCAATAGACTCTATCATTTCAGCAGTTTTGTTTCTATTGGTTTTTCCCCCTTTTTATTCCATGTTGATTTTGTCCCCAAGATTTACTCTTTAAGCTATAAATAATGGCCTGCCTCATAGTCAAAATGTCTTTTATCTTAATTTTCCTCTGTTTTGCTTAATTTTTCACCAGAAACATTCGCAGCAACAACGGTTTTAGACGTGTGTTTCTTTTCTATGTATACTCAGAAATTGACCATTATTAGACAAACTGTTTTTTTGTTTTTGTTTCGGTAAGCAGACATTCACCAGTTCTCTGGTGGCTGAATCACCATTTCTCATTCTCTCATCCTGTTTACAGACATCAATTTATGTCATTTAACAAAACAAATTCTTTCTCCTGGATAGCGTGCATTCAAAAAGTGAATGGCTTTTCCATTTTCACCATTCACTGAAGCGTAAGATTCAACTATCATTTTTATATCGGTACGTTTAGATATATTTGATGTATTAGGATTATTTTGAGAAAAAATATATACCCAGCTAGTTTACAGAATCTGTCCAAATTTTAAATCCCAATTCCTTCCAGTCTGTGCATGTTCTAAGTCCCAAAGGTACCAAACTAGAGATTTTCCAATTCATCATACTGAAACCATAGTGGATTCCTTCTTCATAATGCATGTAAAGCAAGCTGAATAACACCTCCTTATTCTTTCTGACATAAAATTTCATCCTCCCATCATTAATAAAGATTTATTGTTCTAGTTTTGTTAATCTGGACTGCCTGTTATGTGGGCCACAAATGTTTTTTTTTAATTGTTATTTGGATTTTGTAACCAATCCAGAGTTTTCAAGACTGAGTGGCCATAATAAATCTAATCAATTAAACTAAAATATATTCCTGCATGTACTGTATTTATCTATTCTGACTTACCTTAAGCAGATCATCCTCATTTAGATTAGGGCTGTCAAACTCGTGGTGCACAGGCTGGATGCTGGCAACGGCCACACCCGGTTTAGCAAAGGGGGGGAATCACAATACATCACGTGATGCCACTGTGATGATGTGAGTTTGACACCCCTGATTTAGATCTATAATAGCCTTTCCCTTTATTCCTAATGTATAAGATCCAAAATCTTACAAGAGCTTTCTCTAGGACATATTTTGCATAGCTTAATTGCATGGTAATATATAAACGTTCCATGGACTTTCAATTGAAGGAAGACAGAGAGCATATTGTGTACCAGATATTGAAGATTGCACTTACCTGTCTGATTGGAAACTATATTTTGCAGAAAGGGCTGTACGTTTAGATCCTTTACTTACTTAAAATCTAAGTATGATAGTTTGGATAAGCTGTCATACTTCTTGAAGGGAACAGACTTAGGTATTACTAAGGAAAATCAATGTCAAAAATAAATCTGAAGAGGATAGACTACCTAGAACAAATTCTGGTTGAATTCAGGGATGATAAATATCCTGCATATGTGTCATTATTTTCTGTTGTTTTTTAAGCTTTATTATACTAATCAATAAAGAATTATTGTTGCTATTGTTATCCATATTTATATTTCTTGAGAATATAGATAACATGACTGAGCAGAAACCTGCTATGTTATAGATAAAAATTAGTAAATGCCTTTGATTTTGGCTTCTAATAATAAAAGGGTTTTTTTGCCAGTTTGTACTAACAGGCATTCTTGGAGGTGATATGTCGATGTGCTTAGCAATTGGAGATCAAAAATAAATTTTCTATCTAACATTTGTTGGAGTAACTCTATAAAACCAAATAAAGATAAGAAGTGTCACACAACATTAAACTTTAATCTTTGGTTACTTGGTGATTAGCATTTGAGGAAGCATATCTTTGTATATATATTTATTTATTCATTTAAACAATTTATATGGCTACTCATCTTAGCCAGGGCAGATTATGAAACAGAATAAAAAGAACTTATTAAATTGTAAGGCAACACCAAATTAAAATTAATTGAGTTCCCTCATATATTTGTTCAACAGCATAGATATAAAAGGCACATTCTGGACCCTCTATTGTGTGTTGTGTGTGTTTGTAAGTTCGTATGTTGTGTATTGTATATGCTTATCGGATTGTATATGCTTGTAGGTTTGTTTATTCAATATGCATTTAAGCTGGTATGCTGTGTATATTCATTTAAAATGTAGGAAATATGGTGAGTCGGAAATCATAACTACATCATAAAAATAATTGCGGGCCTCAGAATTAAATACTATAGAAAAAATATGCCAATGCAATATATACCCATGTGCCAACCACAAATAGCTTGTAAACTGAGTTAACCTTAGGCATGTCTAACTCATAAGGGTGTAACTGTTAAGATGTATGTCTGTGCATCTCTGTGCGCAATAAACTCATTATTTTAAGTTAGGTAAATTCATATTTCATGGTTCCGAGCCGGGTTAAGAATCTGTTTAATAATCAGTAACATGATTTCAATACGCAAGATTTCAGTTTGGAAAGAAACATAGCAAGAGATTTAAAATAAATAAGGAGGGAAAATTATGTAGTTATAGGCTGAATGGTTAGCTTTAATAACCTGCTTTTCCTTTGCACTAGTATCTCAGACCCGTTTTAACGGTAACATAGACAGGATGTAGATTTATTCAGAAAATGGTGCACAGAGTAAACCAATTTCTGTTGTCGACTTTTGTTTTGCGACATATCTCTAACTTAACCTCCAAAAGTTGTGAAAGATATTCAGGGAGGATTTGTTTTACTATTCTTCTGAGGGCACTTATCAAGTGCATTTGACTGAAAATTTTAATATGAGACAGAGCAAATGGGAAGCCGATTAGAATGTTAAATAAATAAAGTGTGAGTTTTCATTGCTTCAGCTAACGTGAAGCAATGTGACATAAAGAGAGAGTTATTTTACTCAGTGTGTTGGATCTGACATTTCATGTTGATTAAAATAGAAGGAAATTGGGCATGATAAGAATACTTTACTCCATGAACTGTGAGGGAAACTATTGTTCCATATAAGCAACCATTAATATTGCAGGAGCTTCGTCAGTAATGGGGTTGTACAGGTGTGCATTGGAAGCAGCTGACAGAGGAGATAATAGGACGTTCAGCTGGGGAGCAGGAATTGTTTACAGCTCTGGAAGTATGTGTTGCAAAGAAATCACTCTCCCTTGATGCTTGCTTGTTTGCCTCTCCACATAGACTGAGGACTGGTCAAGTCTCTGAAGAATGTGTGAAAATTGCATTGGGTTCCAACATTCTGCTAAACCAGTGTTTTGTTTTGTTTTGCAAACATGGCAACTTTAAAGAAGTATGGACTTCGAATGCCAGAATTCATAACATCATGATGTTATCAAGTTTGGGTAATGAATCATGTGCAAGCAAGCAACCAAGCTCAGAGAGCACCAAAGAGTCCACGGTTGAACCAGTAGTGGAATTCAGCCAGTATAACAACTGGTTTGGCGATCCCTTGAACCAGTCCGAACTGGCTGAATCCCATCCCTGAATTGAACCATGAGTTACAAACATTCTCTCCTGTTCGTGAATGAATTATATTTTCTTAAAATTATAATTAAGCAGGCCATGATTTAGCACAGTATTTTTTTAAATTTGGCAAGCTGGCTGGGGAATTATGGGAGTTGAAGTCCACGCATCTTAAAGTTGCCACATTTGAAGAACAGTGGTTTAGCAGAATGTTGGAACCCAGTCCAGGTTTCACAAGTTCTTCAGAGGCATCATGACATCATAATGTTAACTGGTTGAGTAATGAAATATTTGGAAGAAAGCAGCCCAGCTCAAAGATGCCCAAGGACCCCACTGTTTATTCACCATTAGGAATTGAGAGTGATTTTAAAGTATCAGCTGCTATATTTATATAACATTAAATTTAAAAAAAAACAATCACTTGATTTAGCATGATACTTTAATCCAGCCATAGAGCCATAGATTCTATGGATTATTTCTGAAATACGTTTAGAACAGTTTTAGATTCCATCTGTCTTATCTTTAAAATAAAGTCATCCTTGGTCACATCCGTGTAGCTCTATAGCAACAATATGGCCAGCCATTTTCTCTTTTTTGGTATTTTTTAAACTCCCCAAATCCCTTGGAATTGCCCGAAAGTCTCCCATCTAAGAACTAACCAGGCCTTATCCTGTTTAGCATCTGAGTACAGTAAAGGCTGTTCTGTTGCCAGGCCTTTTATTTTTCTTCACAAATCGCTAAATTTAGCAAAAGTAGAGACCCTTAAACACCATTTCCATTTTCCTGACTGCTGCTTCTGTTACATTCCAATTATTCTTGAGGTTGCATTGTGGCATCAGTCTCGACTGCCATTCTTGTATCATAGGGGATCTATGCTCCAGTAATCTTAATTGTGCCTTAAAACAGGAGGAATGCTTTCAGATTTTCTCCTACAAATAATTGAACTGAACAACAAAACCCAGAATCATCTTCCTTGTCTCTTCCATGAATGATTTTAACATGATACATTAGTTAGGAAATTCCTTCTCTTTGCTTAGGCAGAATAGTACTAATCTACAATAACTGTTTGTGGATGCATGACTAATTTACTTTTCCTGCTGCTTTTCATAAAAAGAAAACTCCTGGCAGCCAGCCCCAACTCTTTTAATCTTGCCTCAGGGTCCCATGAAGCATGAAGCTGTTTTAAAAGAATGCCGTTTTATTCTGCTCTTCTCTTTTCTAATTTTTTGCCTTTCATTCAGTCAAGTCATTAGGAAATGCATTATAGTTTAAAAAAAAAAATCTTACCCCCAATTAGGGTGAGTTGCGTTACATTTCTACAAACCTTTTGGTCCTAGGCTCCAGAATCTCTTAGATTTAAAAGATTCAAAATGGAAATTTTATAAGGCTTGGTTTTTGTCTACGTTACAGTTGCTGATAGATTAGATTAGATAGATTAGATAAATTCTCTTCGCTGATTATGTAAAGCTATTCAACACCACAGACAATACTGTTCCCCTTCAAAAAGACCTCGACTATGTATCAGAATGGTCAAACAAATGGCAACTTCAAATCTCAACAAATAAATGCTCTGTCCTACATATTGGCAAAAAAAATCAGAAAATAAAATACAGGCTGAATAGATGAAATGTCTTGGAGATGCTAACTTTTTATTTTCTGTACAAAACTCAGTACCAGTGGTGGTATGCTGCTACCAGTTTGGACTGGTTCAGCCGAACTGGTAGTAAAGCCTCCCATGATCAGCTGAGAGGAGGGGGGGAAATCCTCCAAACAGCTGAGAGAAGAACGAAGAGAAAAGCGCAGGATCCGCCCTCCTACTCACCCCTGCCTTTTCTCTTCTTCATCCTCTCAGCTGATTGGCGCTGCAGGCCTCAGCTGGTGTGGGGAAAGCTGCGGGCGGGCACATTGGGCAACACATGCCCACCAAACTGGTGGTAAAACAATTTGAATCCCACCACTGCTCAGTACTTAAGTAACTCAGAATCTTTTTCTAAAAATCCCTAACTACAAATAACTTCCCTATAATTATAGATTATAGAGTTCCCTGGGTAGAGCCTGGCATGGTGAATCTATAATAATTCCTATGGTTGGAAAAGCACTGAATATGTTCCGTTGATTGATTGATTATAGCAGCAAACCCCCTTCCCAGTGTGAATCTAGCATGCTAAAACAGAATTCCTTTGCAGACTATGGATTTTTAGAGTAGTCAGAAGGTCACCATACTACATACTGAGGGAGGTTGCAGAAGGCTTGCAGAAAAGTGTCCTTTCATTCAAAGTAAAAATGAGATGAACCCAAAGAGTTTCACTAAGAGGAAATGCTAGGCAGAAAGAGAGGAAAAAATGGAAGTATGAAAGGCTATTTGGGGGATAAGAATGATATGCTACAGTTGAAATTGTGCTTAGAATGCTTTTTTAAGAAGTTCTACTTGTGTCTGCTTACAGCAAATGTCTTCAAACTTGGCAAGTTTAAGACTTGTGGACTTCAACTCTCAGAATTCCTGAGCTGACATGACTGGAGGAGGAATTCTGGGAGTTGAAGTCCACAACTCTTAAAGCTGTCAAGTTTGAAGACCCCTGGCTTACAGTAAAAATTCTCATTATATTCATGTTAAGTATATGCGCTACTCTTTCTCTCTTGGTCTTAGGATGATGGCAATGGCAAGCAACTTCAGGAGTCAGGATTGACCAAAAGACACTAACACACCCAAAGTGAGAAACAAAACAAGTAACTAGTTTTGAGTGAAGATAAAAATCAGTGAAAATGCGCTGAGGTTACAATGTGCTGAGGTCATTTAAAATAGAACTAAGGAAGGATCTCTTTAACATGTGTGTGCTGGCATACATACTTTTATAATACACTTACACTTTTGCTGTTTTTACTTAAAAAAAGGTCCATTTAAGGAAGTATGTATGTTTGCACTTACATACGCAAACATACACATACATATACAAATATACATACATATTAAAAGTCCAGGGACTTTAATAAATGAAAATGAAGTAGTTATTTGTACCCCTTTTAATATTTCCTCCATATGTTGCACCTTACTAGAAATAGATCAGGTATTCATTGAAGTTTCCAGCCTGTACTACTCTTTTTTTTTTCTTTAACAGATGAACACCTTATGTGTTACAAGTGCTTTCAGCTTCTTGCCCATTACAAAGTTAGATTTATCATCATTTTGGGAACCTACCATGAGGTGACTGAAAGTTGGACATTTTCAGAGGTGCATCAGCTGTTTAATTGAATAAATAAGATGCTGACTTAAGCAAGTGCTCAATTTTACACCACTATTGTAAAGGATTCATAAAGGCCTGGATTTGCATAATTTAATTTTCTGCACAGAAGATACTTGAAATCAATAGCATGATTCATAGCCATACCATAGAAGAGCCACTCAGATTCCAAGTACAAAAGATTTTACAATTGATTAAATTTTGAGTGCTGACGGAGTGTTTTCTCCTCAGGATCTATAAACTCTTTAAATCTGTTCTCTTTACCCTTGTGCCTTTGGAAAGTCTAGCGGATACATGGAACTAAGAAATTAAGACTTTTCTTTTTACAGAGCAATTGTTACCAGTGCTAGATACCCTGTTGAACCTTTAGTTATTATTTTAAATTTAAATTTTTCTCTTCTAGCCAATATTTGAAGTGAATAGGATGGGAGAAGTAGAGAAGACGAAGTGCATCTATTTTTTATGTACTTCCCATTTATGGGGTAATTGACAATAGCAATGGATTGATCAGAGATGAAATCCTTTAGGCACAATATTTGGCAGTTTTCAGGATTCTTCTGAGCCTTACTGATATAGTTAATCCTCAACTAACAGACATAATTGAGCCCCAAATTTCTGTTGCTAAGCGAAGTAGTTGTTAAGTAGGTTTGGCCCCATTTTGCAACCTTTCTTGCCATGTTTGTTAAGTGAATCACTGCAGTTAATAAGTTGTTAAGTGAATCTGGTTCCCCATTGAGTTTGCTTGTCACTTGACCCTGCGAGTGTCCTAAATAGGAGTCAGTTTGCCAAACATCTGAATTTTGATCCTATGACCATGGGGGTGATACAACAGTTGTAAGTGTGAAAAACGGCCATAAGTCACTTTTTTCAGTGCTGTTGTAACTTTGAATGGTCACTAAATGAATTGCTGTAAGTCGAGATCCACCTGTCGTGCCACTGAATCTGGGAATTTCTTGTTCTAAACGTCATGCCCCAGTTTGACAGTAGATCATTCTGTAGTTTAGCTAGGATTTCCTCAGTCTGAAGAGCAGACTAGAATGAGGAACCTAACACAAAAATAGCTTTCCTCAAACCAGATATTTTAAAAAATAAACCTATTGACAATCTCCATCATCCAACACGTGGGGGGAAAATACATGAAAATAATTGTTCAACATATCTGTCAGATTGGCAAAGACTGTTGTAGGACTGTTATAACATTTATTTCCATATTTATACTGAGCTAATAATTACAATGAAAGACCTCGTCCAGGTTTGCACAGAAGTGCACCAGATAGTGAATGTCTAATCTTTCTATTCTGGCAGGATGCAAGTAAGGCAACTCTTGGCCAAATCTCTGCTTTTCAAATTCCTGGTGCCTTACACACTTGTCTCTTTGCGTACCTGCCTCTTACACTGGGGCATGACCGTATAAGAGCTTCCAACTCTCCCTGGGAAGCTAATAAATGGATCTCAGTGATGGAATTTAAATGTAATCCAGTGGTTCTTGTGTTTGTGCTCGTTGTTTCCAATGAGACAAACAAGGTTGATGATATTGACACAAATATTTTCATATAGGTAGTCAGATGTGGTATTCAGCAGGTTCTGACCAATTCTGGAGAACTGATAGCGGAAATTTTGAGTAGTTTGGAGAACTGGCCAATACCACTTCTGACTGGCCCTGCCCCCATCTATTCTCTGCCTCCCAAGTCCCAGCTGATCGGCTGGCTCTTCTTTGGTTGCCCTGCACAGGAGAACGGAGCTGGAAAGCAAGTTAGTGAGGTAGGGAGGGAATGGGATTTCCTTCCCCTGCCACATCTACCAAGCCATGGCCACAGAACTGGGAGTAAAAAAAAAAAAAAATGAATCCCACCACTGCAGGTAGTCCTCACTTCATGACCACAATTGAGCTCAGAATTTTGTGGTTGTAGAATGGTACCAATAAAGGAGAATTTGACATGAAGTCAAATTGGTGCTCTCTGAGCTTGCTTGTTTTCTTACAAACATTTCATTACCCAAACTAGGAAAGACCATCAGGGCTAGTCTTGTTTGGGTAATGAAATGTCTGCAAGAAAACAACTGAGTTCAGAGATCACCAAGGACCGCTCATTGCTAAGTGGGTTACCACATGACCTGTCTCAGTTTCATAACTGTTTTGACAATGGTCAAAAAACAAGTTGCCACAGTTATGAACCGAATCATGTGGTTGTTAAAGTGAATCACAGTCATGTGACCACAGGACATGGCTACTGGTCATAAATGCAAGCCAGTTGCCAAGCATCTGAAATGCAATCACGTAGTCATGGGGAAGCAGTTATAACTTTGAGGTTAGGTCATAAATAACTTTGGGGGGAATCGGTTGTAACTTCGAATGGTAGTTGAGAGATGAATTGTTAAGCAAGGACTACCTGCAGGGTTTCTATCAGAGAACAGTTGTTATGGTATCAATAATTTTTTCTGGTGTTCTCTGTATACTAGTGACAATGAATTTTGTTTGGCTTCACAGGGTTGGTATGCTCTGAATCAGTTTATTTGAAGTCAACAGATCTTCTGAATGATCCAGCTATATGTTTCTAGTTTTCTGGATTTATCTATTCCATTTCAGTATTAACTGTATTTCTTTTAGTAACGCATATGAAGAAAATAGTTTAATTAGTGCAACTGACCGTAAAAGACAATTCATTGAGGAGCTGTCTCTTTTCTGTCATTAAAGATAATCCTTTAAATATCTATCTTCAGCTTGTTGCTTTTCTCTTTAGTATTGGGTAGGAATTGATTTAAACTTACTGTAATGAACTCATTTTTTCCCCCCAGATACATTTTAACAGTATAATACCAGGGTTATTCTCATCAATAAGCCACGTTAGGTAGTTGACATTTAACACTTCATAAAAATCATAGATAATATTCCCAGGTATGCATATAATACTATTGCATATATCTTTTACACAGCTATAAATTATTTTGAAAAGTTCTTGTCCACAATGCCTTTCTTGTCCACAATGCCTTTCTTGTCCACAATGCCTTTCTTGTCCACAATGCCTTTCTTGTCCCTGGACTTTTCTGGTTTTTCTTTGAACACGTTTCATTTCAAAGCATGAAGTAGTTGAAGAAGCTTCTTGGATGAGAAGCGAAACATCTTCAGAGAAAGACAAGAAGGTCCAGTTGCCTCTGGAAAGAAGCACCTTTTGGACAACCCTGACCTGGATGGCTGAGGATCTCCATAGACATTTAGCTATGCAATACCTTTCTTGGCTATTTTGTTATAGTAGGAATTGCAACCATAGACCTGCTCCAACCTTTTGGAAAGTTTTGTCACTCAATTCGTTTACACTCAAATGTCCCATTTAACAGATTGAGCTTCTGATGGCTTTTGTGTCAGTCATGCTCAGGCTAGCATGTTTATTTGTTTTTCATTGTAAAAACACATTCAGCTTTTGTATGCATTTAATGTAGGCAATGTGTCAAGCTTCCTATTTGGGAAATCACAACTCTCCAAACACTTAATTCCTTATTTGCAAATTAGTTTACTTGACAGAAGCTCCTGGACACCACTTAGTCCCCTCCAAAAATGGATGACTACAATGCATTCTATATGGGGCTGTCCTTGAAGAGCATCCTAGAGCTGCAACCCGTCCAGGGTGGGCGATGATGGTACAGTCACATTACAACTTTGTTTTGGGAGCTGTGCTGGTTTCCAAAATGTGATTTAAGATGCCTGCTGTCACTTGTTGGATAGCAAGAGTTTATTTGTAGGATGGCTTCTCTTCAATTGTTTTAGTCCATCCCATAAATTCAAATGAAAGGCTACGGGCCCTGTGGATAAAAGATTATCGCTGGGTAGGTCCCAGGTAGGCTGTTCTTTTTATTTGCAGTACCAACCTCTGGAACACCTCGTCCTTGCCAGCTTTTCAGAAAACCTTAAAGACTTGGTTGTGTTCCTTTGCGTGGGGATGAGATTGCTTTGAGGTTTTGAGATGGCATGGTTTTTATTGTTGCTCTGGATATTGCCAACAGGAGATAGATGTATCTGCATGGATTTTAGATGTATCTGCGTGGATTTGGGACTAAACATGTTGTTGCTTATTTTATGACTTTAATGTGTTGTTAAACACCCAGAGATGCTGTGGGAGATGAGGGGGAGGAATCATACAAAAAGGAAAGGAAAGGAAAAGAAAGGAAGGGCCTCTTTATTGAAATGCACACATTTATCTCTTGCTATTTGCATGAACTAAAGCTCTTATTTATCTATTTCTTAGAAATGTGAGAATATTCAGACAAATATCTAGTATATGTGTGAGAAGATGGTGACTCACAGCTTTGGATTTGTTTTACCCTGTCCAGCTGAACAAACAACTATACAGATTTCTGCTCCAGCATTTAAATCATATTGCTTCCCCACTCCTGAATTGATGATCCGGTGGGAGACTGCTATTGCTGAATGTTTGTATAAAAGAGGAGTCTTTGTGCGTTTGTGTGTCTGTGGGTAACAACCTTATCTGAGCTCAACAAAAGGAGTAATTGGGTAAGACAGTTTAAAAACCATTGCTTTTAGACTTTAGTTAACTTGATGGTTCTTTCTAACTTGGAAGTCAGTGGTTTCTGCTTCACCAGCTTCATTCCTGGCACCTTCTCTTTCTCTGCTTCCTCCTTTTCCTCCCCTTCTGATCTGGAGGTGCCAAGAGTGCTTCTCCCCTTCTTTCCTTTTAATAGAGTCCAGTTGCAGGATGTTCTCTGCCCCCTTCCCTTTGTTTTTTTATTGTCTGGACCTGCAGAAATCTCCACCCTTTCAATTCTCTTTATCCTTCTTTTTTCCCAACATGAAACAGAGAGGAATTTTAGTTTCTTCTCTTCGTTTATCAGGAACTTCTGCCATTCTGGATCTCTCACTTCTACCTTTAGTTAGGAAATTGGTCTTGAATGAAGTTTCTCTCCCCTTGTTCTCTTCAAACAAATATCCCTTCCTCTCAGAATGTGAATTCCTGGCAGGAACTGAACATTGATTGATCAGTTTGTAGATGGAAGTCAAAGGAGATGTAGCCTGTGCAATTGTTTGCTAAGAATCAAGACTGTCTGAATAGCTCTTCTAATGAAGCCACTATTCCTACATGACCCTCCTCTACTGATAATCTAAAATGCATTCTAACTCAGATTCTTCCATCCCCACTTCAGATGGGGGCTAATGGCGCACAATTGTGCTTTCCAAGACCAAAAGGGGAACATGGAAAACTATTTTTAAAAGACAGCTGGAAACCGCAGGTCCATAGGCCAGAGGGCTGATTTGTACAATTACGAGAATTGTCCCATGCTCTTGAAATCTCTATCTCCCTAGATAGAAATGCATAAGGGAGTAATCTGAAGAAGGACAGATATGACATACAACAGTAAATGGGACTTCTTCCCAAGATGAAGTTCAATAGAATCCTTATAGTAGGAGGCCGTGGTGTTGATATAAAGGCAAAGCTAAGCAGAAATTAGGCCACTGGAACAGCAGAGGGTCCGTAGGTACAGTATTTGGAAGCAGAGATGTGTGGTAGTATATTGTATCCTGAGACAAAGGCACCTGAGTGGAAGCATGACCTGAGTTAATATAAACAAACCAAGTCATAGCTAAAAAATAAAAAATCAGGCCAGTTCTCATGGTAATGTCACCATTCCAACTAACCAACTCCAAACCCATTAACTCCAAGACATACAGTTCCTCAAAGTTCCATTTTATTAGAGTTGTCATATTGGCACATCTGGGAAAACCCAAATCTGAGAGTTCTGGGTTTTCCCTTCCCAAAATAAATTCAAAGATCCATTCCCTGCACTGACAGGTCCATCACATGGCCCAATCAAAACGTTGTCCCAACTGGAGACATACCTCCAGACGCTCCTCTCCAGGTGCAAGGTAACATGTCCTTGACTTTCTGAGAAAGAACGTTGTTGAGTCTAATCTACCTCTCTATGAAAACCCCTCTCCCAAATTCCCAGGCACTAAAAATGTGGAAGCCTTGAAGCTTCCAAGTAAGATATGGCTTCCAATATGGCTGACAGATGAGAATTTACATAGCAACAAAGGGTACTTGTTTGCTTGCTTGCTTATTATATAACCAACTTCTTAACCATCCATCTCTTTCATAGAAGAGCTCTGGGTGGTATACAGTTTAATCAGTATAATAAAGCATTAGAAACCAAATAATTTGAGGTTTTGGCTTCAAAATGGCATTGTTCCATCTTCCATCTTCTTTCTTTTAAGAATCTTCTTTCCAAGCAGTGGTGTCTTGCTTTTTTTTTTTTGCCAGATCTTACAAGGTGCAGCCACTTTCTCTCTTCTTATTATTTTGAATTCTTTGATGATCAGATGAAATCTCTTCTTGTTGCCCTTTTCAGGTAGAAGCCCTTTCTGGAGACAAAAGTTTATTAAGAACTGTATAAATTAGGTTCTTAAAGCACAGGTGCACAAGAAGCAGTAAGGATGTTTTGTGCTGAAGGAACAACAGGAAGCAAAGAGAAAGAGAAAGAAAACTAGTAGTATTCTTATTAAGAGAACACTGTATACCAGCTGAAGATTTACAAGATAATGAGCAAACTTTGGAGTTCTAAAACCAAGTGTGTGTATTTGCATGTGTGTGTGGAGAGAAAGAAAGGAGAGAGAGAGCACAAACTACATCAACAGGAGTTAACATGTCTGTGAGAATAATCTCCAGATGATACCATAGTTCATTTTTCCAGTTTCTGGAAACATGATATATACTACAGTGGGCTACAATTTGCTTCCAGGTCTAATTAAAGGTGGTGGTTGTCATTTTTAAAACCCTACATGGCCTGGGGCCAGGTCATTTGAAGGACCATTTTTTTCCAGTCATATTTACTTGGCTCACCAGTCATGTCTACTCGGCAGGAAATGTTATGGTCCCCTCTTAAGGAAATCCACCTAGTGAGACCAAGAAGAAGGATCTTGTCCATGGTGGTTCCGTTCCTGTTGTGACATCATCCCTGCAGAGATAAGATTGACCCCAACTTTGACACTCTTTTGAAAGGATCTGAAGTTCTGACAACAGTTTTGGGGACTCAGAACGATATGAAGCCCATCAAATGGTTGGCCTGATTGTTGTTACCAAGGTGTGGTGGAGGCAGGGGTGGGACTCTACCGGTTCAGACCAGTTCGGGCAAACCGGTAGTTCTGGTGATCATTTGGCCCCGCCCACCTCCCCTTCCCTATGCTTTATTTCCTTGTTGTGGAGCACAGCTGATTCACATGGCAGAACGGTTTGCCGTGCATCAGCTGTTTTACTCACCGGAGCTACAGCAGAAGGTAAGTATTATAGCTAAAAATGGCATTTCCCAAATGCTGTGCATGCGTGCAAAGTGCACACTCACTGAACTGGTTGTTACACCGGTTGAATCGTACCAATGGGTAGAGATTTATTGGCTTCTGTATGGAGGTTTTATTTTTGTAAGCTGCAGGGAGTTATTGTAAATAAGTTGGGCAGCCTTATAAATTTTCTCATAAATAAACCAATACCCATGTCGGAAACATGTAGCACTTCTCTTCTGATTTCCAAAGGAACTGCCCATAACACCTTGAAAATTTGTGGCTGAGAGGACGGTTTGATTCTGTAGTTATCACATCCTCAAATCTGTTCAATAGGCTGAGCATAATTGATGGCTTTGCTCCATATCACCCTGCAACCCTTTTGATTGAATGTTGGTTTCTCTGTCCAGGTGGGCAGTGGCCAGGTGAATTCTCCTTACCTTTATTGGTGCAATAGTTGCTGATTTATTTACCTGCATCAGCCTGATTTGTGGAAGGAATGATCTCACCAGTAAACAAGGAAGCAGAGGACAAAAGTTGGGGGAAGCCCTTTTATATCCTTTTCTTCTCTAATATTTCTATTCAGCACTTCCAAGGTTAACACAAACAACAAAGGTGACTGTGGGCACCCTTGTCTTTTTTCTTTTCTTATATCAATAGAGTCCATCAAATCTCCCTCGATCATTACCTTTGCCGTTTGCTTATGATATATAGCTTCTATTGCTTGGATAAATTTTTTACCAAAACCTATCTGTTCCAGCTGTAATAACATAAATCATCAATTCACATTATCCAATGCCTTCTGTGCATCTAAAAATATCAAAGCCATTTGTTTTTCAGGATGTGCCTCGTAGTATTCCAAAGTGTCCAAGATTACTTTCATATAGTCTTTAATTTATCTCTTTGGCAGAAATTCATTTTGATCAGGATGGATAAAGTTATTTAGGTATTTTTTGAGTCTTTCTGCCAATACTGAAGCAAAAATTTTATAATATTGTCTATGGAGATTCTCAGTCATCCAGATCATGGTTGTCCCAAAAGTGCTTTTTCAAGAGGCAACTGGACTTCCTTGTTTTTCTTTTCTTTTCTTTTCTTTTCTTTTCTTTTCTTTTCTTTTCTTTTCTTTTCTTTTCTTTTCTTTTCTTTTCTTTTCTTTTCTTTTCTTTTCTTTCCTTTCCTTTCCTTTCCTTTCCTTTCCTTTCCTTTCCTTTCCTTTCCTTTGAAGATGTTTTGCTTCCCATTCAAAAAGCTTCTTTAGCTCTGACTGGATGGCGGAGAATGGAAACATGGTATACCATGGTGGAATGGAATGGAAACATGGTATACCATATTTAATAATAGCTAAACAATTTAATTTTCAATCAGGGATTGTCACTTGTCTAATTGCCTCTGCTTTTTCCTCTTCTTCTCCCTCCCAGCTTTGACTGAAGGTTATGAGGGCCCCCTGCATGAAAGTCGACATGGCAGTTTGGTGCAGATCCGGAGGCGGAAGGCATCTGGGGATCTTTACTGGGCATATTCAGGTGAGTTGGGCTGGACCAGAAAAGTATGGCAGGTGACAAGAACCGGGGGAGCTTTGCAGGTAGCTCATTAACTGTGAAATATTTGCTTGATGAAGAAAAACACTTGCCATCTTGTGCGCCAATGTTGCTATTAGTTAATGCGAAACATTATCTTAGGCAGCTGGTTTTGAATATCTGAAAGGTCAGCCAGTGATTAACTTAAACTATTATTGTTGTTGTTGTTGTTATTGCATTGGCGCTGTTTGGGAAACAACGACTTGTGAGATTTTTGGTCTCAGGCACAAACACAACTTGGTTAGCCTTAGATACCATGGACTTTGACTGGGGGAATGTGCACACAGATAATATTTGATTATCTGGGGTACAGTGGCGAGGTTGTATTTATTTGTTTATTTGTTTTTATTTTATTTGTTTGTCAAACATGGACAAGATGACAAGTATAGGTATGAACATAAACATGAACAAATGAAGTAAATACAGATAAATGGGGACAGTAAGACAGGGACGGTAGGCACACTGGTGCACTTATGCATGCCCCATTTAAGGACCTCTTAAGAATGGGGAGATGTCCATGGTAAACAGTTTGAGGTTAAATCTGCGAGGGTTTGAGTCTGTAACAACAGAGTCAGGTAAAGCATTCCAGGCATTGACCAGTCTGTTGCTGAAATCATATTTTCTGCAATCGAGTTAGAAGCAGTTTACCTTGAATTTGTATCGATTGTTTTGCCTGTGTATTATTGTGGTTGAAGCTGAAGAAGTCGTTGACAGGCAAGATGTTATAGCAGACAATTTTGTGAACTATGTTGAGATCGGACTGCAGGCGGCACAGTTCCAGATTGTCCAGGAAAGATGACAAACACAATTGCATGGTCAAAGTTTTCTACCCTTTATTATATGTGGTGTGTATGCAGCACACGTACGAAGGGAGCAGAGCTTCAATCCTGCAATTGCAGCCACCATCTCTGGATGCCGGTACCCAAGCAACAAAATGTCCTGGACTGTGCAGTTTTCCTGTTGATTTGGTGGCTGCCTTTTCTGGGACCACAGAGAAGAGTAACACTTTTCTTGGAATTTGAACAAATGAAATTCAGCTGCCTAGAACACTGTATTTCAATAGTATTGCTGAAAGTCTTACCGGGAACGGCTCATTTTTGGTATTGCTTCTCAGGTTATTTTCCTACTTCTGCTGATTTATATAATAGTTTAAAAATGTGAGCAAAGTATTTTGACATTTGCCGTTCATTTTTTTTGTCAGCGTGATGTATCTTGATTGTGCTTTTGAAAGTCCTTGCCCTTTACTCTCTATGGTTTACACTTAAGACGATTATACTCTGTGAAAAGAGAATATTCTTTTTCTCTAATGGATTTCAAGTTTAGAGTGCCTTAGCCTGTCAGCCAGTCTCTTTTTTTCCCATCATGCTTATTATATTGCTGTCATTCTTATCCCCAACCATGGCCCTTTCAGGCCATTATCCTTATGTGGGCTTGTGGTTGTGATTATTTGTAATGAAAAACAGACTGAACGATTTAGAAACAAATGAATGAAACCAATAGGCCTTTGCTTCCATTTTTTTTAGTCCCATATAACTTCTGTATTCTTTATCCTTCCAGATTCCAGGCATTAAATGTATTGTTATGTATTAACTATTTTGTTTTGGTACTGCCAGAAACTATATTGGGAATAAATGTCTAGTATCACTCCTCCAGATCATAGTTGTTTCCAAGTGCTCTATTTTTTTTAAAAGGCAATTGGACTGTTTTTTGAGAAAGTAGAAGACGTCTCACTTCTGATCTAAGAAACTTCATCAGTACAAAATGCTCACCACAAATTAACAAGCTGAGCTCTGTGATCTTAATTAGTTGACTAGAACCCTTCTGCCATGGAGATTGACCAGGCCTTAAACAGTTTCATACTGAACGCTTTTATAGTCATAAATACCACATTATTCCAAAAATGATTTTTTAAATTATCATTTGTTAGTCATTGTAGAAACATAGATAACCGATGGCAAAAATGGTCTCATGGTCCATCAAGTTTGTTCTTTGAATTTATTTGCTTTTTTGTTTTTGTTTAATTTATTCACTTGTTATTTTTAATTATCATTTTTATATTCTATTAATTTGTTTAGGTTTAATTTTTGTCAGATGACAGACATACTTTAATTCCAAGCAAGTTTAAACTCATTTATTGTACTGTTTCTGAGATAGTTGCTGAACAAGCACCACCTAGTCACCAGGAGTGGAATTGCAGTCAAAACATCTTGGCTTTTCACTTCAGGAACGAGATCATTAAAAGTGTTCCACCTTTTCGGGAACTTCCGGTTTGCGTGGCTTCGGGGCAGCAGGAATTCGCGACAGCTCGCGATTCCTGCTGTGCTAGCCGTCGAGGTACCCCCGATCCAGATGGGTCAGGGGGATATGGCTGCCCTGTAGGGACAGCTGAAGAGAGAGGGGAGTCGGATAGGGAGGTGGGGGCATCGCAGACCCCCCCTTCTCCGGGAAAACCCCTTTTTCCCAAGGCGGTGGAGCGGCGGTCAGCAATGGCCGCCACGAAGAAGCCAGCAACCGGGTAAGAACTGTGCTGGAGGAAGTGTGAAGAGTGAAAGTTCTGTCTGAGCCGGGTCAAGTAACACCTTTTAAATTGCCTGGAATTGAGCTGCTTGTTGCTGGAGGATACATTGTATCCCTAAGAAGAGCGAAAAGCGGCGGAGAAGCTGTTAAAAGGAATTTTTTTTTTTTTTTTTTTTTACTCTCCCACCCCACGGAAAAAGCAGAAATATTTGGATATATTAGACATTGAAAGTGGATTGCTTTGAAAGTTGAAGCTAAGAGACAAAGGGATTTTTGGACATTGAAAAATTTGAGAAATTGGAAAATCTCTGCTGGAGGTATGGATTTTTGATTATTTAAAATTGTCATTGCAAGTGGGAAGGGAGAAAAAAAATTGGAGCAGAAGCTGAAAAAGGAGGAGATTGTCTAGAACGTCTTTGTGGATCCCAAAAGAAGATATATGGTAATTGGACCTCTTTGATTAAAAATTAATTCAGAAAGAGAAAGAGAAGAAGGAAGAAAAGTATTAACATTTGGAACTTTTTTTTCTTTTTTTAATTGCTTTTGATTGTCTTTGATTAAAAATACTTGTGGTTGTTTTGGAAAAAGTTTCCCTTTTCATAATGGCATCGTCTGTGGATGAACTAGAGATTGAATATCAAAAATATAAAAAAGAAGATACTTTGGGCGCTTTGTTTCAATTCTTAGAAATGGCGTTATGTTCTTTTGAAAAGTTGATTACGCAGCAGAAGGACTGGGACAAGGAAGAAGAGGAAGAAGAAGCCATCTTTGATGAACAATGGGTCCCTTCCGGAGAGGAGGAGAAAAAGGATAAGAAAAAGGGGATTTTAAGAATTATAAAAACAACCAAAAGAGAGAAAAATGAGCGAAAAGATGGAGGCAAGGTTAGAAAGCAAAGGAAAAGGAGCAAGAAAAGCGAAGAGAAAAAGCAAAGGGGTAGAAAGGGCAAGGAGAAGAATAAGCAAGAGAGAAAGGGGGGGAGGAGAAGCCTTAATGGGGGGAAGCAAGACCTAAAGAAAAAAAGTTTATTTAGAGACAATGGGTGAATTTAATTTAGATTAAAAGAGGGATTCTGGAGGGTATATAAGAGTGTGTTTTTATATGTATATTTAGAATATAAAATTTATTCTGTAATTTTAGAATTTTTTAAACAGAATCCCAAGAAAGATTGCTATATGTAGTATTTCTAAGTTAGGGTAATGAGTTATAGATGTTACTCCAATTGGTGTACAGGAGAAGTATAGTAAAAGAAAAAAAAGATGAATGGATAATTGGAAATAGAACAGACAAAGAATGTTGTTGAAAATGGTAATAAGATACGTAAGGATATATATGCTTTTTTTTTTTTTGGATTTTGTATATTGATAAAAGGCAATAAAATTTTAATTAATAAATAATTTGGATGGAAAAGAGAAGTAGGGACAAGATATGAAGTTAATATTATATGAAATATTGATATTATAATCTGGAAACGTTATGCCTTATTGGTTTATTATTATTATTTTTTCTTAGAAAAGAATTTATAAGCTGCTATGCCTTGATTCTTTGTGCATTGTTTTTATAAAACTGATAAAAATGGTTTTTATATATATATATAAAAAAGAAAATGATAATAAGATATGGAAGGAGATATGGGTTGAATATGATGTTTGAATTTGTGTCTGTGTAAAGAGTTTTAACCCGGGAACAGACAACCTTCAGAAAAGATCTTTTAGTTTTGTTTATGTTTTGTGTTTGTATGTTTGTGTATTGTGCTTATGGTAAAACTAACAAAATTTGTTTTTTTTTTTAAAAAAAAAAAGGAAAAAAGAATCAATAAAACCTTGGAGGAATGTTAGACGAGAATAATTTAAACAAGCCAGAAAGAAAAGAATATGATGACTATAAAATGGATAAATATGGAAGAGAAATGAAATTGAATAGGAGTAAAGAGAAATAATGAGAAATTTGCTGAAAGATATTTGTGTGTCCATATGGAGATGGGATAAATTGGAATTATGCTGTATAAAAATAATGTTTTGTTTGACTTGTAAGGATTTACAATGTTAAGAGGTTTTATGTGTTTATGTATTTAATGGTTAATGATGTGTTGTTTTATCTTTAAAATTAATAAAAATTTGTTTCAAAAAAAAAAAGTGTTCCACCTTTTCAATGGGCTAATTTTGGAAGCTTCCTAAATTCATTCATAATAACTTCCCAATAAATCCAGAAAGGAAAGAGTAATTCTCAGGTTTAGTTTATTGCTTTGGATGTAAGGAACACTGTTATGAATTTACTGAAGAATCTTTGATGTTGATGTGCTAAGGAAGGAAGGGAGACACACACACATTTGTGCCCATCTTATTAACCAGAAAGAGATTACATCTGAACTGAGTGGGTGCACAATTAAGCAGAAACTGTACATCTTTTATTCATTTGTGAGACTGTTGTTGTATACTTGGCAAATCTGAATCTTTGTCCTTAATAAATCAGTAAGGTATATTTGTCATCTCATGGTGACTTTTTTTAAAAAAAAAAAATTCATTCCACCTTCAATAAGAAAAATGGATTACTAGGGCAGTATTTTACATTCTCATCTCTCTTAAAAATACAGTAGGTCTTTGCTAATTATAGTTTGTTTAATCTTATATTAACCTACTTTAAAATTTTATCTGACTTCTGACCTATACCAGCCTTAAATGTAGTGTAAAATTGATCACCGTATAAGCAAGAGAATCAGCTGCCTGAGGCATTTCAAAATAAAAGATTTCAGCCATCTTAAAAAAGAAGTTATTAGGTATTCCAAAAAGCTTTGCAGTAGTATGGTTTTGCTTCACCAAAATATTTTGCACTTGGTTTCCATCAATCAAATTCTGTATCCATTCGTTATTCCTCTTATAATGAAAAATGTCTCTGCAAGAGCTTCGTCTTCAGCACTTTAAAAATTAATGCAAGCATGAACAATTGAGCATGGAAACAAATTGCTAACTAATGTAACTTGATTCAGGACTGATGTTGCTTTATTCTTACAAGCATTCTGGCAGGGAGTTTCTAATTGTTGGTTTCTAATTGCCAGTGGTGACAGTTGTACAGAGAATTCTCATTTAACGACTTCCTCATACGGTAGCCCTTCACAGATACCATAGTAATGGAAAAATAATTTTGCAGCCAATCCTTGCATTTATGATCTTCCCAGGTCTATGAAGCAAAGGAAAGTTGAGCTATGTTTTAAGCACCAAGCGGTCACTTCATTTTACAACCAAATTGTCAGTGTCAATTGTGGTCACTAAATGAGAAATACCTGTATGGATGTTCTCTAAGGTATTTCTAAAAATGTTCTAAAGAATTCTTCATGTGGATAGTTCAAAACTGGAAGGTTCCAGTACTGAACCTTAATCTTCTCTACCCAGGTGTTTACATATTGATTGCCGCTCATTTCATCCATATTAATTTGTTTTGTATGTTATTTTATTCAATAGGACAATGTTAAGCACGAAAAAGGAATTAAATTCTACGTATTTTCAAACACAGGCAAGCATTCAAATGTTAGTGCAGGTGTAAGCTTGTAGGAGACTCCCATTTTGTTGCGGGATTAAGTTAGATTGGGGGTGTCAAAGTAACAGCCCACGGGCTGGATGCCTCATGCGCAGGCCACACCTATCCCAGCTCCGTTAATGGAGAAAACATCACAAAACATCACGTGATGGCAATGTGACGTGGCAAGTTTGACACCCGTGAGTTAGATGCATACTTATATGAACAGAGAGACAATGCAAGAGCAGACTTTTGGATGATGGCAGGATAGAAATAAGTCCAGACGGAAGAGATAAGAAGTTTTAGAAAGAAAGATGAAAAATAGTTGTCCTAAAAACTTCTGACCTTAGCCATATCTTCCCCGGGATATAGTCTGGTGCAGATAATCTATGAACGTATGAGAGCTCATGGAACAAAATGGCTCCCTATTGTTTGTGTGAGATCAGTTTATGACAGATTTTCTAAAAGGCATGCAGAAACAAGTCTAATATCTCTGGGACCTCTAGCAACCTTGGCTAATGTCAAGAAATGTAAGCAGCAACAGATACGTCTGATTAACCCTGGTGGATCATGAGAAAATGCCAGGAGGGTAGGCTAGAGTGGGAAAGTGAGGAAAAAAAATATCCCTAAGGAAGACATGGACAAGCTACTTTTGTTTAATTGCTAAGAAAACAACTTGGATGTGAATTGGTTTAGCTTGAGGGAATCTTCTCTTTTCTTTAGAAATAAGGAATCACAATATATCCATAAGGCTTGGAAAGAGAGTAGAGAGAAAGAAAAAACCTCCTTCTATTAAATTCTAATTAAGAAATATCCATTATGTAAAACATTATCTCAAGAAGGTTACAGAACATTTCTACTGTAAAGACAATACAGAAAATTCTCTACTTTTATTCCCCTTAAACAATGCTATTTTGGAATATCATTTTGATTTTATGCTTTTCTTTACCAGAAGCTATAATTTTAGTTGCCATTTTAATGCTGTGTCTTCTAAAAACAGCATTTTAAAAAAATAATAATCAAAAAAGCACAACAAAGAATGTTCTTTCTTCGCTAACTCGGAAAGCTCAGACTGCCCAAAGAGCTGCTGATACAGTTGTACAGAGGAATGATTGAGTCTGTCATCTGCACCTCTATAACTGTCTGGTTTGGTTCTGCAACCCAACAGGACAGACACAGACTTCAGAGGATAATTAGGACTGCAGAAAAAACAATTACTACCAAACTGCCTTCAATTGAGGACCTTTATACTGCACGAGTCAAAAAGAGGGCTGTGAAAATATTTACAGACCCCTCACATCCCGGACATAAACTGTTTCAACTCCTTCCCTCAAAATGACGCAATAGAGCACTGCACACCAGAACAACTAGACACAAGAACAGTTTTTCCCGAAAGCCATCACTCTGCTAAACAAATAATTCCCTCAACACTGTTCAAATATTTACAAAGTGTACACTACTATTACTGTTAATCTTCTCATCCTCCTTATCACCCCTTGTGACTGTATGACTGTAACTTTGTTGCTTGTATCCTTACGATTTATATTGACTGTTTCCTAGTATGATTTGATTGTTGATTGTATCCGATGACTATCATTAAGTGTTGTACGTTATGATTCTTGATTCTTAACAAATGTACCTTTTCTTTATGTATACTGAGAGTATTTATACCAAGACAAATTCCTTGTGTGTCCAATCACACTTGGCCAATAAAGTATTCTATTCTATTCTATTCTATTCTATTCTATTCTATTCTATTCTATTCTATTCTATTCTATTCTATTCTATTCTATTCTAAAAGAGAAAATCATAGTTTAAGGTCCATTGACACTGTTGCTATATGGGAGTTAAGACACCTTCTCATTGTCTAAGCAATATATAAACCTTTAGTTCTTCATTCCACTCATTTCTTAATACCTGCCTATCAGCTGATTTATTCATAATATCTGTAGAAACAAAAGTAGATATTTTTTAGATTTTAATGATTTAACAAGTACAGGTAGTCCTCAACTTACAACAGTTTGTTTAGTAGCCATTCAAAGTTACAATGGCATTGAAAAAAGTGACATGATGGTTTTTCAGTTATGACCTTTCCAGCATTCCCATGATCATGTCATCAAAATTCAGGTGGTTGGCAACTAATTCATATGACCATTGCTGTATCCCAAGATCATATGATCACCTTTTGCAAACTTTTGACAAGCAAAGTCATTGGGGAAGCCAGATTCACTTAACAACCAGGTTACTAACTTATCAACTGCAGTGATTCACTTAACAACCGAGGCAAGAAAGTTCATAAAATGGGGCACTATTTACTTAACAAATGTCTCACTTAACAACATAAATTTGGGGATCAATTGTGATTGTAAGTTGAGAACTACCTATATTTTTTGTGTCTCAGAAACTGAAAATGCTGCTGGCCTATCTTGTACAATACATACCACGTTTCAGCATGACCCATATATTGAAAGCAAGCAGAGATCACAGTGACCATTGTTTAACTGTGATAACCGAATGCTCGGGGATCAAACGGCAAGTGAGTTCAAGGGGTAATGAATCCATTTTACATTCTGTGTTTTCAATTATATCCTGTGTGATGTAGAACAAAATGAAGTACAGTGTTGGCAGTAGCTGGATTTTTTGCTTCAGGAACCAAAATGTCTTCAGCGAACTATGCAAGCAAGAAAGCAAAAATCAAAATAGAATAAATGTGACTCCATTGGGGATGGGTGCGGAGAAATAATGATAGTCCTTGAGTTGTGGCTGTAATTGAGCCTGCCCATCTTGGTAGTCATAGACAGTCATAAAGCTGCGAGGGATCCACTTTTAGGACCTTTTTTTCAGCAGCCATTAAGTGAGTGCCATGGTTGTTAAATGAACCAATGGTTTGCTATGGGTCTGTTTAGCTTAAAACCAGAAGTAAATGTCACTGCAAACGGTTGTAAATTTGGTCCAGTTGCCAAGTGCCATCACATGACCATAGAGAGGAGTGACTCGGAAATTCAAACCCGGGTCATAAGTGCCACCCCATGTAAATCTGTTGTAACTTTGACCAGTTGCTAAGCAACTGGTTTTAAGTCAAGGACTATCTGTACAAATTCAGTTCTTTTTTTTCACATACTACACAGTTTAGTCTCATCTTCATTTTACTTTCAGTTTAGGTGTACCATGCCTCAGCTTTGCCCAGTATTGAGAAAAATATTCTTATAATTTTGATTGTTGTCTTTTAATTCTAAAGGAACCTTTAGAAATGTAGTCAAGATCCACCATTCCTTTCAACCTTATGGGTTTGTCTCACCAGCCATCCTGCATATCCTGCCACTATCCTGCTCATTTTATCTTCTTTATTTATTCATGCTAACTGAATTCATATCTGAAGCAATTTATGTCTGTGTTGTGAATCTGATTGTTTAAACAAATCTTGTTTTCATGTTGTATATTAAGTAACATATAGCAATTGAGAGTGAAACAAATTAAGAAAAATCTAGTCTACAGGTGCTTAAATTCTGCAGAAACAAATAAGATGTTAAATATACTTCACTCTTCCTTGGAACTGTGCCCATTGTCAACATAAATCTATATTACTCCTTAAATATATCTTGCTTTTCAAAAATTATACACCGAAGCAAAAGCCACAATTTAAGTAAATAAACAGTTGATTCATTATCAGAATGAACATGGAATCTTAAATAATGAATGTCATATTTATTCAGCTTTTATTACTGAAAAAGTGTCTGGAAGATTCACATCAGCTTTTCTAAAGGAAAAATAGCTATACAAAAGATTTAATCATTCATTTCAAAATTGTTTTAAATGATTTGCAATCCTGGATGTTTTATTGCTGTTTGGCGCTGTATATTATTAACTCTGTATTTGGGTAGGATTGTTCTGTTTCAGCATTTAAACTGTTTTAAATTTTACTTCATAACTGATTCCTCCCCCTGTTTCAAACAAAAATATTCTCTGCTACTTTTTTAGAAATCTGCAATTGAGCTGAATAGTTTTTCGTAGCTATGCTATTCTTTTGTCTGTTGACTAGTCCAGATTTTGCAGGGCCTAGGGGAAAAACTGTTTTCTTTGTTTCACACAAAGCATTGATAGCAAACTTTTTTTTTTTAACAAATATGCCTCCACTTGCTTATTGTTGTCTAATTGGAACCCTATTCATTATTTACTATTTTTTGATGCTTTAAAAACAGCAATAATATTCGAAACATGAGAGAGATGTTTATCAATTCTTGCAAAGGAAACAAGACACAATTTATTTTATCTAGGTGTCGGGAAAGAGCAGCAGCTTGAAATGGCCTTTATAAAAATGATGGTGTTCATTTTGTAATAATGATAGCATTCAGATAGCATAATGATCATTCTAATGGAAACATTTCAACAGTTGTCACTATAGTTGCATATAGTTTATATGTCACTCTACAGAACTGTCTTTTCCCATGGGAGATGTGAATAAGGTAAATAAATTACAATCAATATTTTAGTTCAAACATTGGGTATCCATTGGCCATTCTTAGAAAATATGTTTACAATTTAATTAAGCAGATACTTTTAAAAGGATACTATCAATAACAATTTCTATGTTGAACAGAAAGTCCCTTATTCTGGTAACATATTCCCAACATTTCAACATAATTTGATATTGGGTTTTTTTTTCTCTTGTCTATGGCTTTTAAATGTCATAAATATGTTTATAATAATATAAATATAAATGTTATATTTATATTACCATAAATATTATTATATTAAAAAAGAGAAGGCTGAGGATTCTATCAAGCCAAGACTGACTCCTCATGACTTCAGGAATAATACAATGATTGAAGATTTTCTCAGCATAAAAGAGATATGCTTGTCTAGAATGCCTTTTCATTTTGTGATCCAGCCTGCATCTTCCTGCCGAACTATTTACTGGCCTCAATAGATATTGAGCAGATCATGTCAACCTGATAATGCTAGCTTCTATGATCTCAAAAATGGTTGTGAAGAGTATGGTTGGAGGAAGCTATTTCCTTTCGTTAGAGATGTGATGGGTACAGTGTTAAGCTGGACAAACTAAAGGTGGGGAAGCTGAAAGGATGGAAGGATTTTCCGGTTATCATAGCCAAGAAAGGAAATATTAACCAAATCAATGGTTTTTATTTGATATATTTTTCAAAAAAAAAAACAAAACCTCAACAACATGTGGAATAGACTTCAGAATGGAATATTCTCTGGAAGGTTGCATTTAGAATTCAAAAGCTCTCTTTGGGATGAGTTATGTCTGGTTTTATTCCCTAATCCAGGAACCAAAGAGATAACTCAAGAAAGATGAGTGAAAACACAGTACGTGTAGGAGAAGAAGAGGCTGAGTGGAAAGTGGGGTGAAATGTGTCATTGTTTTAGAATCAATGCGCTGTTACAAAAGACCTCAGTTACCCATGGAATTCCTTTGACCTTTACCTAACACCAGTTTGGCTTTCACTGTTAGTTGACTAGATTATTGTATTAGAGGTAGCAATAATACATTCTTTTGTGCTTTGAAGTCAGCAAATGCTCCTGGTTATTTGCACTTGAAGCTATAGCATTTTGCGTTTGAACGAAACTGGAATGAAATAATACTATCTTGATTGATAGTGGCTTAGAATACTGTTAACAATCACTCTGTAATAAATTTGACACCAATTTGCATGTACTTGTACGTATGAAGAAGTTATAAGGGCAAGAAAACTAATAAAATTGCAGTTAAATTGTTGTTAGAATTAATATCTGTGATGGAATGCCTGGGTTAAGTTGAGGAAAGGGTAGATAAGATACTGCTTGGGAAACAAGCAGACAAGAGGTGTAGGAGCCCTCAGTTGCTTAATGGCAGAGAAAAAAATGAAGGAAGGGCCAGCTCTAATGGATCAAGCAGTTAAAGTGGAGGGAAGGAAGTTTGTATGTTCAGGCTTGCAAGATTCTGTTAATGTAGCTTTCAAAAAAAGTTGATTTAGCACCTCTATTCATGTTTCCTATCTGGTTTACCTTGGAAGGCTGATATTAGTCTTGCGGGTACTTTCTTACCATGATGTGATTGTGGGCTCCTTCTTTTCTTGTTTGATTATTTCCTTTGCAGCATCTCTTCTTTCCTTTCCTCAAGGTCGTCCTTGCATTCTGTTACAAAATCTGAATGTTTTATGAAACGATCTAGGATTCCCCCCACCCCCAATGAAAAAGTTCCTTTGTAAGGGTCTACAAACAAGCACATTTTTGATGTTTTATCCTAGGACTCCATATATTGATTGATAGATTGATTATATCAGGGATGTCAAACTCAAGGCTCCTGGGCCAGATTTGGCCTGTGGAGTGCTTAGACCTGGCCTGTGGGGCTGCTCTGGAAACAGTGAAGAACCGGCCCACGGTGCCTTTTCCAGTGAAAACACAGCTTTCAGGAAGCTGTTGCAGCCAAAAACAGAGCTTAGGAACCCGTTTTTGCTGGCAGAGCGCTCGGGTCACCTCAGGCTCCCCTGACATGAGTGGTGGCGAGCTGGCCATGCCCCATCTGGCCAGGTTCCCACCCTACCCCCCCCCCCCGAGGTCAAACAACCCTGATGCAGCCCTCAAAGAAATTGAGTTTGACACCCCTGGATTATATGCTTAATTGGTTGAATGATGTTAAGTTTGGCTTGATTTTTGGTTGCTATGAACAAATGCTAACCATCTTTATCCAACCCTGAGTGTAATCTGTAGATCTTCCAAGGACATTCCAGTCATCTCCTTCATTCTCTCCATCCATCCACCTTATCCAATGTTTTCCCTTTATACTTCCCTCAACCCTTGCCAAGAATAGTTGCAACTTTCGTAGTCTGTCTTTCAGTTCTGTCACAATCCTGAAATATGTGAGTTTCTGTCTCTTGGTTATCACTTCAAGGAAGCCGTCAGTCAGTATTTGGACCAGGGTCAATTATTCCCTTCCTCTTGGAGGGCATGAATTATTGGTAACCCTTCCCAAGCCATTCATTCTCAGGTGTTTATCTCTATCTTATCCCACTATGATTATACTTTAATCCTATTTAGTGAAATTGCAGAGATAACTGGCCTTTTGTTGGCAATGCTTTTCAAACCTGCTCTCCCCAAAGGTTAAGTTGTTCACATTCAGATACCAATTGTAATCATACATATTAGGTAACAGTGTAATCTGGAATTGGAGTATTATCTGTATTTGCATTAATCTTCCCCCTTTTACATCTTCAATTGCAGGGCAAATAACAAGTGAGCGAGGCTTTAGTTTCAGTTGTAAATGTCACGTTCCTTCCTATCTTGAAGATTTGTTCTGGGCAAAGCATTATAAATGAATAAAATCCTCAGTCTTCAGGGTCAGTTACTTAGTATGAAAATATATAGGTGGGATTCAATGATGAATACCACCACCTACAACAAAAGCAATTGCACAACATTTACACAGAGATAAGCAGAAATTAGCAGAAATCTATTTAGGGTTGGGATGGGGAGACATTTTTTCTACAGGGCAGAAAACCGCAGAGAAACACAACCAGGTTTCCAGCACAGATATTCTTTTTTCCTTCAAAATTAAATCTTTTTATTATTATTATTATTATTATTATTATTATTATTATTATTATTATTATTGTTGTTGTTGTTGTTGTTGTTGTTGTTGTTATTGTTATTAATATACTAATGTACTCTCTGATAATAATTTCATTTTTTTTCCCTTTGAGAATATTGCACTGCAAAATGAATGGCATTGAGAAAGATATTCTTGATTCTTGCCTTCAAATATCCTTGCAGAAACTAATGAAATACTCTTGTGCCTCAATGGTGGACATGCAAAGCTAAAGAGCTCAAAGAGAATGTGAATTAGATTAATGCCCATTTTAATAGGGAATTGAACATATTGTCTTGTCTGGTATTCATCTGCATTAAAAAGCTGGTCATAGTATCTTTTCCCACCAGCATTTTCATATTAAATGTCTACTTTCCTAGAAAGACGTTGAATAAATGTTGATGTTGTGAATTTAATGTTATAAGCTACCTTGGGTACATGTGTGCAAGCTGGCAAATTGGTTTAATAAATAAAATAAGTAAAAATTGACTGTGGCCTCCTTCTTCATAACATAGAACAACATGGGACATGGAACAACATGGGATGGGTTTTTCATTACCAGATGGATTCTCATTTGACTGAAAAATTGTACCTAATCTGTAGTCCTTAATGAATCTATGTTTAGATTAGGGGACTCCAAAGTCGGCAGCAACAGGGCCGGCTGAGGAATTCTGGGAGTTGAAGTCCACAAGTCTTAAATTTGGAAAGCCTTGGTCTAGATGGAGAGAGGTATGCGGTGAGGTACCTCAGAGTTCCGCTCTGGCCCCAATCCTCCTCAACATTTTGGAAATCCCTTAGGGGACAGAAGGGATGCTTAGCAAATTTGTAGATGGTACAAAGTATGTGTGTGAGAGAGATATAGAATAGAATAGAATAGAATAGAATAGAATAGAATAGAATACTTTATTGGCTAAGTGTGATTGGAGACACAAGGAATTTGTCTTGGTGTAGATACTCTCAGTATACATAAAGAAAAGGTACATTTGTTAAGAATCAAAAATCATAACGTACAACACTTAATGATAGTCATCGGGTACAATCAACAATCAAATCATACAAGTGGGAGGGGAGGGGTGATAAGGAGTGTGAGAAGATTAACAGTAATTGGAGGGTACGGTTTGTAAATAGCTGAACAATGTTGAGGGAATTATTTGTTTAGCAGAGTGATGGGAAAAAAAACTGTTCTTGTGTCTAGTTGTTCTGGTGTGCAGCGCTCTATAGCGTCGTTTTGATGGAAGGAGTTGAAACAGTTTATGTCCAGGATATGAGAGGTCTATAAATATTTTCACAGCCCTCTTTTTGACTCGTGCAGTATAAAGGTCCTCAATTGAAGGCAGTTTTGTAGTAATTGTTTTTTCTGCACTCCTAATTATCCTCTGAAGTCTGTTTTTGTCCTGATGGGTTGCAGAACCAAACCAGACAGTTATAGAGGTGCAGATAATAGACTCAATAATTCCTCTGTAGAACTGTATCAGCAGCTTCTTGGGCAGTTTGAGTTTCTGAGTTGGCACAGAAAGAACATTCTTTGTTGTGCTTTTTTGATGATATTTTTGATGTTAGGTGTCCATTTTAAGTCATGTGATATAGTAGAACCTAGACATTTGAAGGTCTCTACTGTTGATATTGGGTTGTTTAGTATTGTAAGAGGTGGTAGTATAGGAGGGTTTCTTCTAAAGTCTACCACCATTTCTATGGTTTTGAGTGTGTTCAGTTCCGTTACACCTTGAGGCAAGTTGTTTTACTTACTGTCTGTATGCAGATTCATTGTTGTTTCGAATGAGACCAATCACTGTTGTATCATCAGCAAACTTCAGTATTTTAACAGATGGATCGTTTGAGATGCAGTCATTGGTATATAGGAAGAAGAGAAGTCGAGATAGCACACAGCCTTTTGGGGGCCCCTGTGCTGATTGTACAGGTATCGGATGTGATTCTGCCTAGCTTCACCTGCTGCTTCCTGTCTGTTAGGAAGCTTATGATCCACTTAAAAGTGTGTTCAGGTACTGCTAGTTGGTTTAATTTACTTAGAAGAGTATCTGGAATGATGGTATTGAATGCTGAATTGAAGTCTACAAAGAGGACCCTTGCGTAGGTATTTGGAGATTCAAGGTATTGTAGGATGTAATGCAGAGCCATGTTAACAGCATCGTCTGTCGATCTATTTGCTCGGGATGTAAACTGCATGGGATCTAACAGCGGATCCGTGATGGTTTTCAGGCTGGACAACACAAGCCTTTCAAAGATTTTCATAACTATAGATGTTAGAGCAACTGGTCTGTAGTCATTCATTTCCTTGATGGAGGGCTTCTTTGGCACTGGGATGATGGTAGAACGTTTGAAGCAGGAAGGAACATAGCACATCTCTAGTGATCTATTGAAGATTCGGGTGAAGATGGGGGCCAATTGGTCAGCACAGACTTTTAAGCAAGGAGTTATCTTGTCTGGCCCTGGTGCTTTTCCTGGCTTCAGTCTGTGTAATAGATCTTGCACTTCTTTTTCTGTGATCACCAGAGGTTTTGAACCCAATAGATTGGGGCCAGTTGTAGGACGCTTAGCTGTTGTTGGTATATTTGAGATGTGGGTTGTGGAGATAGGTGGCTGTAGTTTACAGGTGATATCTAACTCAGCAGAAGGTGGGTGGCTTTGCAACTATAGATTAAACAAGATTGTGGGAATTGATACTTATGTTTTATGCTGAATTTGTCAGACTGGACCTGGAATACAGGTAGTCCTTGACTTATAACACTTGTGGGGACAGTGCATTGTGCAGCAAGGTCACATAGTGTAATAAGATTGGGACTGGGTTAACGACTTCTGTCCTCACTGTGAATTGTGTTGGGGAGGGGTACACGAAGGGAGGCTCAGCCAATCTCATTATACACATATTGTACTTTGACAATAAAGGTAATAATAAATTCATTTATTGACTTTTCAAAGTTACAGTGGCACTGAAAAAAGTGACATGACCATTTTTCACAGTTACAGCCTTTATAGCATCCCTATGATCATGTGATTAGATGCTCAGCACCTGGTTCATACTTAGGACCGTTGCCATGTCCCAAGGTCATGTGATTACCTTTTGCAATCTTCTGACAAGCAAAGTCAATTCGCCTTATAAACCGTGTTAACTAGCTTAACAATTGCAGTGATTAACAACTGAGGGAAGAAAGGTCATATAATGGGGCAAAAGTCACTTAGCAAACCTCTCACTTAACAACAGAAATTTGGGGCTCGATTGTGATTGTAAGTCGAGGACTACCTGTAGTGTATCCAGTTTTGATCACCCCAATACAGAAGGATGTAGAACAATTGGAAAGAGGGCAGAGAAGGGCAACAGAGGTGATGAAATACTTAAATCTCATGAAGAATGAAGAACTGGATATTGTAGATTAAGGTGAAAGGGAAATAGTGATAGCAGTTTTCCTATTCTTGAAGGGTTCTCACAGGAAAAAAATGTGTGGATTTCTTCTCAGTAATACCTAGGGTGCAATAAGAACCAATATCCAAACTCTAAATAAAGAGTAATTTCTTGACCATAAAAGTTATGAAGCAGTAGATCAACTTGCCTCCAGAGTCATGAATGTTCCATTACTAGAGCTTTTTATGCAGGCAATTACTTGTCTGAAATTGTCTGAGGATATTTGTAGTGGGTAAAGAGTTAGACTAGAAGATCTCCAAAATCCCATTCAGCATTGGGATTCTATTATTCATCTTCCTGTTCCTTGATGGCAAATCAATTATTATAGCATATAATAGAATAACAAAGAGAATGGTAGCCCTGGCGGTGTAGTTGGACAAGTACCACTGACAAGGAAGCTTAAATTCTCCAGCACCAGCCTTATACAGTATTTCAATATTATTTATGTTTTGGGCTTTTTTTTTTTTAACTCAGTTGGGATGGCCTGCAGAAATGATTAGCAAAATATGAGCTGTAGAACAGAACTCACTGTTTGGACAGAACTGAAGGAATACCTCCCCAAGGAGGCATGGCCAAAGATGAAAACTGGTGCAGATATAACTTAAATAGATGGAGTTGGTGTAGCTGTAGAAAATAGATTACTAAACAGTCTATAAAGATTTACTTTGTGATTCCGACTTGGAGGAAACAAGAAAGTAAATGACCAAGACTGGATATACCAATTGCAGAATGGAAAATTCATTGACTTTTTTCTTAATTGGACATTAGATTAACTTAGCTTTGTTTTCCTATTCAGCCATTAATAAATTACATAATCGCAATAATCATTCAGTGCTTTGGGATTTCATAATGGTAATCATTCTTATTTGTGATGGAAATTCTTTTATTCTGTTGGTCTATCTAATTCATCTGCTCAATTCATCAGTGCCACATATATAACTTTTATTAACTAAAGTGTCTAAATGTCTTACATCTTTAATGCCTTACTTATGATAAAATGGCCTTTTGCATTTTAAGTAACTGAAGGGGTAAAGATCTCCTTATTTCTTTAAGACTGTCGTATAAAGTAGATGAGTAATGTTTCTGATGAACAAGAGCTCATTGCCACAAAAATTTACACAGATCATCAGTTCTGTTATCCCAGCATTGTAGGCATTGCTCAGTGTTAAATAGTGAGATAACATATGAAATGAAATATTTCATATAAGGGATAGTTTGGTCCAGGGGTTAAAGCACTATCTAAAAGCCATGAGACTATGAGTTCTTGTCCTGCCTTAGACATGAAAACCAACTAGGTGATTTTAGGCCAATCACCAGAAGAGTGTGTTCTAGTTCCACTTTAGGCATAAAAAGCTGATTGGGTAAGATGTGATTTCTACTCCTGCCTTAGGCATGAAAGCCGACTGGGTGATTTTAGGCCAATCATCAGAAGATTGTGAGTTCTAGTCCCGCTTTAGACATGATTTTGGGCCAATCACCAGAAGATTGTGTGTTCTAGTCCTGTCTTAGACATGAAAGCCAACTGGGTGATTTTGGGCCAATCACTAGATTATGAATTCTAGTCCTACCTTAGGTATGAAAGCCAGCTGGGTGATTTTGGGCCAATCACCAGAAGAATGAGTTCTAGTCCTGCTTTTGGGCATGAAAGTGCTGGGTGACTTTGGGCCCATCACTCTCTCTCTTAGTCCAATTTACCTCATAGAGTTGTTGTGGAGATAGTAGGAAAAAGATGTATTAGGTATTTTAGCTACCTTGAATTGTTTATAAAAATAATATAGGTGGGATACAAAATAACCTAAATAAATAAATAATCAGAATATCCTGAGATTGATGCATTTCAGGTAGAAATGAAATATTTCAATTGTTCCTACAATAACAAACAATGGGAATGCCACATTCTTTAGCTTGGCACCCATGAGTCATACGAATAGGAAACTAAACCTCTGTCATTACTTCTATCGGCTACTCTGATTGCACAGACAGTGTTGAAGGGATGTTTTTGAAGCTCTCAAAATGCTTCAGAAACAGTCCCCTTGCTATATGCCTAGCTCTTGTAGACCATTACATGTATCTTCTTTTATTTGTTCTTGCCCCTTTTCTTGAGTAGCAAGATTGGGCTTCCAGAACAAAAGGCATCTTATCATTTACCGCTCACCTACATAAGCTTTAATAACTTCTCAGAGAAGGTTTAAAAAAACAACATGTAATTTACCAAGAAGGCTGGCAATCTTTTCTGTTTGGCTATGCTTCTTAGTCATCACTCTGGTAAGAATAGCAAATAGGACATAATTTAGGCAGACTGGATAAAGGGTAGGGGCGGAAGAGACAGAGACAGAGACAGTAACACACCCAGTCACAAAGCACTAAACAATAGTTGAATTGTCACCTGCAGAAAATAGGGAACAACACTGCTTAATATGGAAAATTTTGTCCTCGAAACAAAACTGTGAAGGTTGCAACTCTCAAAAGTATTTGTGAATGAAATGTTTCATGTGAATGAAAAATGTAAATACTGCTGTTGCACAAAATCTCCAAACCTATTAAGTTGGTCCATGAGAAGGTTGTTCAATCTCAAAGAATCAACTTTGGAAGCAAATTTCATCTTATTATAAAATAGAAGTTATTGATATTCTTTTAAAAAATATCCCAAAAATTAAAGATACATTTAACAGGATCTTCTGTACTTATTGGTCTAAAATTTAGTAGGTGCAATCTAATAAAAAGTTTGTTTCTGTTCCTGCAAATATCATCCTCTTTTATCACGTATGTCAAAAAGTTGTAGTTAGTTGATTTGCCAGTTACAGGTTTTTTTCTTGGTCTGTTGGTGAAAAGCCCAAACTGGATTTTGTCTGAAAGTATCCTACTATTCTGGCCTATATTACAAGTTTGGGGATTTTTTTAAAAGTTAGCAAATAAAATGCTAACTTAAAAAAAAAAAACACCAAACTTGTAATATAGGCCAGAATATCTGGACAGCAGTTTAAAATGTAAGTTTTAATGATTAAGAGTAATTCATATCTGTCTTTATGTCTGGAATGGTAAAAACAGAGGAATAAATATGGGATTAAATATTGTAGAACAAGGGTATCTACAGGGGTGAGATGGGCTTAAAGTATTTTACATTTGTGGTAAGTCTGTATTGCATATCAAGAAACAAATCTTAAAAATAATATTTCACAATATTATGCCCAAAAGGATGCTTGTTTCCCATATGTGCCACTGATCAGCAGAGTATATGGTTTTGCACATGCTTAAGAAAGGAACATACAAATTAATATTACAGTATATTCTGGCTGAGATCCTGAATAGATATATGAATTTAGTTAAAGAAGAAGAAGAGGGGCTGACTTGAAAAATCCAGACCTTCAATTCCTTCCCCCCACCAGACAAAAGGTAATGTGTATTTCTCTGTGTTATAAATAAATAAATGCAAAGGTTTCAAGTTCAAGACTGCTGCTTTGATTTTACAATATAGTAAGTTTTTTTTTTTTACACAACTCTAACCTTGAAAGAAATATTCTGAGCTTGAAATAATATTGTTGAGAGATTGAAATGGATGCTTTGGGCTTGGGGCATATATGCCAAGGTTATAACTGTGTCAGTTTACTTTCGGCATGGTTGGAGAAAAATCCCCCTGAAAAATATTTTGGAGATATTTCTATCAGTGTGCTTTGTTGCTGCTGGTGGCAAGATTTTGGAAGTGGGTTCTTGAAGACATTTGAACCATTTCTGGATGACTTATCCCTTTCTGTGTTACAGAACTTAGTTTTATGCTGTTATTAATTTTTATTTTTGATAGCCATCTGTTGATTCTATGCATCTGGAAAAATACGATATATATTTTTTTTACAAAGAAGGAAAATAAAGGGGGGAAAGGGTGTGTGAAAGAAAAGTTATATTATTTCCTAGAATTTTGTAGAATAATTTCCAGGTCTTTAGGCAGGGTTTTCAGATGCTTGATTTATTTCTGAAGTGGTAGGAAGAATTGACAGGTTTTAAAGTGAATAGTAGACATTTTTCCAATATATAGAAATGGGATTAAGCAATGCTCCATGATACATTGTTTGAATTAAGCCTTGTTTATTGAGATTTGAGAACAAAGTAACAGCTTTGCCATATTTTTGCCTTAAGGACTGGAATGAAAAGCAGTGAGTTCACCTCACTGTAGTAGTGTTTGCAAAGTAAAAGAAATGTATTGTGTTTAATTTGGCAAACAAGAATGTGTAGGTAATTGTCCTGCCTCTGTGAGGGTAGAATATGGATGCAATATAGATGTGAAGGAATATCTATAGGTACCATAATTCTCAATTTATGTCTGTAATTGAGCGGGGAATTATGGTTGTAAGTCATGCTGGTCGTTAAGTGGATCATCATGTGAGTGATACCATTTTATGACATTTTTTACACTACTCATTAAGTGAACGATATGGTTGTTAGGTGAACCCACTGTCCACAATGGGCATTTTTTTGCCAGAAACAGGAAGTAAAGGTCAGTTTGGAGCAAAAAGTGTCTTTGGGTCTGTGATAACTTTGAATTATCATTAAGAATGATCATTAAGAGCTTGGTGGCACAGTGGTAGAATGCAGTATTTCAGGCTTATTCTGCCAACTTCCAGTAGTTGGATCCTGACCCACCCGGCTTAAGGTTGATTCAGCCTTCGAGGTTGGTAAAATGAGGGCCCAGATTGATGGGGGCATTATGCTAACTCTGTAAACAGCATAGAGAGGGCTATGAAGTGGTATATAACAACAACTAAATGAAAAACTGCTGGTGACCTACTACTGTACTATAAAGAGTATTTTAACTTACTCCACCTGTGTATGGTTTGCTAATTGCACAGTCACAGATAGGACAGCACTCCAGAGGGTTAACACCATTGCCCAGAGGATCATGGGTTGCCTTCTTCCCTCTTTGGAAGAGCTTTATAGCTCCTGCTGCCTTAAGAAAGTTCAAAACATTCACAAAGATCCATCTCATCCTGGGCACCCTTTTTTTGAACTATTACCATCTGGCAGAGGGTACAGAATAATTAAAACAAGGACAAATAGGCTGAAAAACAGCTTCTATCCCAGGGCAGTAACTCTACTGAATGCTACTGTATATTGTAATACTAATATAGTATCAGGGGTTTTCAATTCAATTATATAGAACAGTGATGGCTAAGCTTTTTGTCATTGCGTGCCAAAAGTGCCTGTGCGTGTCTGCCGCATAATGCAATGCACACATGACTCCCTGGCCCCCTGCGCATGCATGCACGACCCCCCCGTACCAAGCACCTCTGTGCATGCGTGTGCGACCCCCCTCCCCACGGTTACAGAATTTGGCTTGTCATCTCTTACAGTGCTATATATCTCTTTTTTTTTTTTTGAGGGGGGGTTGCCCTTAGATGTGTTTAAAGACTTTTGGGAAATCATGCTTGACCTAAACTAGGGTTTTTAATCCTAGATGCATTGATTACAGTTTGTTTCTTCAGCAATTTATGGCACCTGTTATAAAACCTAAAGGCCGAATCAGATTGAAATCAAAGAAAGGGAACAGATTAAATCTTATCTAGTCTTTGTAAAACTTCTGTCTCCTTCCATCTGGTGGGATCTACCCCTCAGCATGTGAAACTAATCTGACTGCACTTAAGGCCTAGTTTTTCTCATGGCTTTTCATTTTGGGATTCTCTTTCTTCTCCATTGTTGCTTTAAATATTGTATCTTTTTTGTTCTGTCCCCTCATTTGAATTCTTGAGATCCCCGCGCTTTGATTGGCCAAAGCGTGGGGCGATCGGATTGGCTAGGTGAGCCGCGCCGATTGGCTCGCTGAGAATCTCCCGCGATTGGTCAATTCGAATCACGGGTGATTCAAAGTGGTGCCATTGGCCACGGCCGCCGCGGCTTGGAAATAAAAAGCTGCGAAGTTTTCCTTTAGCCCCAGTTTGGTTCCTGACTAAATAAAAGAGCTTGATACTAAGTCACCGACTCCTGGCTTCCTTCCATGCGGACTTAACATTTTTCATCTTGGTTTTAAATGGATAAATAGAAATAACTGGAAAAAACATGAAAGAATGTTCTGTTCTTTGTAAAGCTGTGAATATCAGATTGTTAGTCACTGCAAGCACAGCTTCATCTTTGATGTGAGCAAATGTCCTTTTCTTCAAAACCAGCATTTTAGAAGAAAAACATAGTTCTGCATTCTCTGAACAGTGCCTCAGTTTTACAATCCTATTAGACAAAAAGATCAGAGAAAGGAAAGTGATCTTACGGAGTTGTGAATACTCACCAGTATATATCCTTTGGGGAAATACATTATCAGTGTTTACTAGATTAGTTTCCAGTTAGTATAGTTACAATTCATATCCCAAGGGTGTGAAAAGACACAGCGATGATGTAAACATGACAACATAACAGAAAATAAGATTCCATAAACAAAAGGATGGTTACTTTCTTCTTCAAAGAAGCTTTAAAATATTTTTGTATCTGTGAATAATACATGCATGATCAGTAGATACTGCATCCTTTCGAAAATACTGACTTTTTTCACTTATGATCCATTTCTTTGGGAGTTTTATAACCATATTATATAGAAGATGATTCTGTGTATTTTTTATTATTTGTTTAATACAGTGGTATTTGCAAAAATCCGGAGAGATCATGCAAGTAATTACTGAAGCAGCAGATAGTAAGATTAGTACAATCACATTTAAAATATAAAAAATAATAATAAAAAGGCCTGAGAGAATAAAATAGAGCCAGAACAAGAACATTCCAGAAATGTTAGGTATTTATCATGTCAGAATTTCTCAGATACGAGCGAAACCAATACTAAATATTCAAAATGAGTATTTGTGATGTGGGCAAGGTACACACTTGATATTTGTCAGTCTTGAGGAACTTGGTTCCATGGAATGATTTGGCAAATCCTGTAAAATGACTATAATAATTTGAATTTAGAAGGATGAAAGATAGTGTGTTAAGTATCAATTCACTAGCCTTAATTCCCATAAACAGGGAAGGCAGTCATACAACATAGAAAACTTGAACCAATTCAGAAATAATCAGTATTATTAATAATATACATCTTGCTACATTAAGACAGAACAATAACAGGAAATTACATAGCTGCCAACAGCTTGCAACATAGAAGTAATTAAAATAGAAAGGCCTATTTGCAGGAAACAAAACCAGAAACTTTCATTATGGCTCCAGTCTTTCCTTGAATGAATTGCCAGTGAAAGCAGACATTAATAACAAAAAAAAAAGTGAGCGGTTAGGATATTCTGTTGCGGAGAAGGCATTTCTCTCTCTCTCTTTTTTCTTAACCATATGTTTCCTATTTCCTGCCTTGTTTTCTGTAAAATGGGTACCAAATCAGGCTAATTGTGTCAGTTCTAGGACTGCTTTCACAGTATTTTTTGCCCAACTGAATTGAAACAATAAATCCAAAATTTCATGTACAGCTTATCCTAATAAGAGCTAACCACAGTTCTTACAATTTCAGAGGCCACTGCACAGTCTGGTTTATAATGCACAGTCTGGGCTTTTAGAGGAAGACCTAGGGCCACTTCCTCTTCATCCTAGGGCATGCAGGGAGGAACGGAGAAGGGAGCAATGTGAGTTACATGGTTATAGGGGAGAAAAGGGCCCTGATTCCCTTAATTAGCTGCAGCTGGGAAAACAGGATTTAAAAAGGGTGTTTGTGCACAGCATCTTGCTGGAAGCAAAGTGTGAATTATCTTTGTTTGTCAAGTCTTATGTGGGTTCCGGAGTCCTCCCCATTATCTTTTGAAGTCTGCAATTCTTTATCCTGCCTTGTCTTGTTAATTGCTACAGCGTGGTTTGTGTTGGTTTTTATTTATAATTTATATGTACTTTGGGTTCGGACTGAATTTCTTCCCTTTAAAAACTGTTCTTGGGAGAGTTTTTTCTCCAGCCAATGATAACTGGACATTGGGGGCCAAGTTGGAGGTATTAAAGGGACTTTACCTACTTTTATGACTTAGTTGCTTTTGTGCCACACTCCCGGTCATCACACTCAAGGCCTGGGGCTGGATCCAGTGTGCGGGGTACTTATATCTGGCCCATGGGGCCAGCCTGGAAACAACAAAGGACCACCCTCTGGTGCTTCTGGCAGCAACCCTCCTGAGCTCTATTTTTATTTGCAGAGGGTTGCAGGAAGCCGTGGCAGCCAAAAGCGGAGTCCAGGAGCCCATTTTTGCTGGCAGAGTGCTTGGGCCACCACAGGTCCCCCAATACAAATGATGTCGAGCTGGCTGTGCCCACGCTGGCCCCCAGAGGTCAAAAACAACCCTTATGTGGCCCTCAATGAAATCAAGGTTGACACCCCTGTCATTAAGGCATCAGGCTAGAAACCCAGGAGTGAGTTCTAGTCCTGCACAAAGCCAGCTGGGTGACCTTGGGCCAGTCCCTCTCTCTCAACCCAAGGCAGAAGCATATCACTTCTGAAAAACCTTGCCAAGGAAATTCTAGGGACTTGTCTTGGCACTCTCCAAGAATCGGATATGTTTGAACAGAAGGGAGTGGGGGAATGAAACTCTTAAGGTAATTCTTTTGTACATGTCAAAAATGTACATCAGTGGATTAGCCAGGAATTGTTATTTTAAATGTATTTTAAATGTAACTATGCATCACATTCTAAAATGAGAGATAGACCTTTTTAATAGCGTATGTATCTATGAACTGGGGCATGAATGCTGTGATTAGAAGCATAGCAAATAATGGATGATCGCTGTGTCTCACAGTGTGTGAAATATGGATATGTAAATACTTCAAGCTGATCATCCAGGAAAATAATCAAGGAATGGACAGATAATTAATGCATTGTCAGTCTGAACAGAGAAGCCAACTTTCAAGATTTAATTAAAAGAAGAAGAAGCACCACTCACGGATGTGTATATTGGTATGTTTGTATTGTTTGATACCTGTTGGTGCTATTGCTGTCAACAATATATATACGTATGTGTGTGTGTGTATGTATGTATATATATATATGTGTGTGTGTGTGTGTGTGTGTGTATACATATACATATATATATACATACATACATACATATACCATATATACTCGAGTATAAGCCGAGTTTCTCAGCCCATTTTTTGTGCTGAAAAAACCGCCCTCGGCTTATACTCGAGTCAGCCGCTACGGCACCATGCCTGGCCTGCGCTGGCGTGGCTGCAACCGATCGTGCCTCCAGGGCAGCATCGCCGCCGCGGCTATCTACCTGCTGAAGGCCACACAGGTGACCCCAAGCGGGCTCTCCTTCCCCATTAACGGGCGCCCGGGCCCCCCGCGAGCTCCTGCGTTGCGTGCTTCCAGCTTCGTCAACAAACCGCCAGGCTCAGGCAGCCTCCTCCGCCCCCTACCCTAGCGGTGAAGAGCTGCTCCGGGGGCAGCAAGACAAAGTGCTTGGCTGTGCTGTGGCGGGAGCCGCCGAGTGGAAGAGGGCCGCCCTCTCCTGGGGAGCGCGGCGTTTGCGGCTCTCCTGTTCAGTCCCCAACGGTGAAAAGACTTTCGGAGCTGCGGGCTCTCCTTCCCCATTAACGGGCGCACTTCCAGCTTCGCCAACAAACCGCCAGGCTCAGGCAGCCTCCTCCGCCCCCTACCCTAGCGGCGAAGAGCGCATGCGCTCCAGGGGCAGCGAGACAAAGTGCCTAGCTGCGCCGTGGCGGGAGCCGCCGAGTGGAAGAGGGCCGCCCTTTCCTGGGGAGCGCGGCGTTTGTGGCTCTCCTGTTCAGGCCCCAACGCTGCAAAGACTTTTGGAGCTGCAGGCTCTCCTTCCCCATTAACGGGCGTGCTTCCAGCTTCACCAACAAACGGAGCTGCAAATCTGGTAATCGCTTGCGGAGCCTCGGCACGAACCCCCTTTCCCCGCACTCCCCCCCCCGCACTCCTCTGGCAGCAGCAGGCGGAGAAAGCCCCGCTTCCCCCTGGCTTTGATGGCACGCGTAAGTTGGCTTCCCACTCTTTTTTTTTTTAACTCTCCTCCTCCTCCTCCTCCTCCTCTCCTCTCCCCTTGTTGTCTAGTCTTCCCTAAGGAAACTCGAGGACTCACACTTCCAGGTGTTTCTCCCTGTCTTTCTCCCTGTCAATGATCTTTTCTTCCCTTCCCTTCTCTCAGCCCCATCCTCCTTCACCTTTGTCACCACAATCCTGAACAGATGAAGTTTGTACTTCTCAAGAAAGGTTGGATGTTCCTTTTGAGGAGGGAACCTAGTGTTACATCTGTATGTTGACCTACTACTGAGCCATGGCATGTGTCCACATGCAATGGAGGCATGAGGGAGAGCTGTGAAAGAGATGGTGGCTCTCCAAAACAGGATGTACATGCAGCACATACACATGCTTTTTTCTTGCAAGGGAGAGAGTGACTCTGTTTGGACATACAGATGATGATGAGGAATCCAGTTTTGAAGGATTTTAACTCTTGTGTTTTAGCTTGGTTGCTGATTGAGCTAAGGTTTTTGTACTTTTAAAGTTATTGTTGATACCATATTGGTTTTGTTGGCTGTCTTTTCCACTTACAGAGCTAGTTTACTATTTTTCTTTGAAATAAATATTCAAAAACATTTAACCTACTGATGCCTCAATTCATGTAATTTTATTGGTATCTATTTTTATTTTTGAAATTTACCAGTAGCTGCTGCATTTCCCACCCTCGACTTATACTCGAGTCAATAAGTTTTCCCAGTTTTTTGTGGTAAAATTGGGTGCCTCGGCTTATATTCGGGTCGACTTATACTCGAGTATATAGGGTATATATCCTATTTCTATGCCTGGGGGTTATAGTTGTACCTCCTTTCATTAGAACACAGTCTAAACAAGAATGGCAAGATTTTTGGGGTGACAGAGGGCAGCAAAAACTACACAACCATTTAATCCTCCCTGGACTCATAGTAAGCTTCTTTACATTTGCTAAAAGCAACATGAGCAGAATGCTAAGCATGTCCTTTTAGGACATCGCCTTTGGGACTAAAACTGTGATGGTTGCATTGCCTCCTACTGAATTAATAGCAATGTGAAAATCAGCAGGTTGAGCTAACCGGAGCTGTTATGAAATCTGTCATGGTGTTGCTGATTTTTAGCAGACATTTAGAATTCTCTAAACAAAAGGAGAGGATTCCATTAAAAAAAAATTAGCACTTTCCCCCAAAATAGTAAAATAAAACACCAGTCTTGTCTGCGTTAACGTATTCAGGCGTATTCTTTTGGGAAGAGGAAAAGATGAGCAAATAAAGCTAATTGTTATAGAGATTTGATGAATTACTCACAGATAGCTCTTATTTAATCGTATCAGTGTACACGGGTATAGAGGAAAATGCTTTCCTGTTTTAATCATAAGAGGCAGTCTGAATAAGTGGCATTATTTATACTTCTCTTCTCCACCCCCCACCCCCCTGCCAGTGCTGAATGGCTTTATCCAAATGAAATATTGTAGCTGGGCACATTGCTTTCCCCATGTTGGTTACTACTTCATTGTCTGAGGTTTGCAGACTACAGATCTTGTCTGGCTCCCTTATCAGCGGCTTCAGAACAGAAATGGGATCCGGAATAAAGGACAACATTGGGCTGGGTGTGTGAAAAGTGATGGAGTGTTCTTTGGTGCTGCTTCTCCGCAGACCTCAAGCTATTTTTTTAAATGGGAAAATTGAGGTTGAAACTTGATGTTGACCTGGACTGAAAGACTGTTCTAAATTTGTCTAATGTCCTCCTTAACCCTTGTGTCCTGCATGTAGTGTAATGGAAATCCTTACTAGATAAAAAACAGCGGTCTGGTGGTATTGATTTGACAAGAAGACAACAGGTAACTTGATTAGCATCTGATCAACAAAGCTTGTCTCTAGTTAGGTTATCTTTGAAGTTAAAATAAAAAAAGGCCATAGCACAAAAAGGCCTTTTCGATGCTACATTGGATCTATTTTCCTGCAGAAGGTATAGTTGAGAGGGCCCATCTTTGGAAACTCAAGCAGGATGTTCCATTTCTTCCAGCCAATTCCTGTCCATTGTTTGTCTTCTGCTTCTCTTTGCTTGTGCATTTCTTCCTGCAGGAATTCCATCATAGGACTTCTGGCTACTGGCTGCTGTGTGAAGAGTCCTGGATTTACAAGTATAGCTGGGACAAGTATTTCCATTGCTAAGATGAGCATTCATCATCAATAGCAACAGCACTTATACACTGCTTCACAGTGTTCTGCAGCCTTCTCTAAGGAGCTTACTGAGTCAGCCTATTGCCCCCAACAATCTGGGTCCTCATTTTACCGCCCTCAGAAGGATGGAAAGCTGAGTCAACCTTGAGTTGATCAGAATCGAACTGCTGGCGACAGGCAATCAGCAGAAATAGCCTGCAGTACTGCATTTTAACCACTGCGCCACCATGGCTTTTAAATGAGTTATGCCAAATTTTATGTGGTTTTTTTTTTTTTTTTGCCACAGTTGTTAAGCGAATCATTGAAGCTGTTAAGTAAATCATGCGGCTGTAAGTGAATCCAACTCCCTTCCTCGCCATTCACTTTGCTTGTAAGACGCCAGCTAGGAAGGTCACAAATGGCAATCACATAACTCTGGGATGCTATATCCACCCTAAATACATATGTCGGTTGCCAAGTGCCCACATTTTGGTCACGTGACTGCAGGACTACTGCAATGGTCGTAAGTATGAGGACTGGTTGTAAAGCTACTTTTTTCAGTACCATTGTAATTTTGAACGGTCACTAAACGAGTGGTTTTAAAACAAGGATTACCTGTGTAAGCATCCATCTGAGTTGCCATCCCACAATGCAGTAAGCCTAAGATGGTTGGTGCAGCCAGGAAGTCCCACCAAGCACAAGTCTCCAAATGCAATATAGGTCTTCCAATTTGCAAGCTGGGATGTTAGAGTTAGGGTTCTTATACCATCAAACAGCAATAGCACTTAGACTTATATATTGCTTTACAGTGCTTTACAGCCTTCTCTAAGCGGTTTACAGAGTCAACATATTGCCCACAACAATCTGGATCCTCATTTTACCACCTCAGAAAGATGGAAGGCTGAGTCAAACTTGAGCCGGGTGAGATTTGAATTGCCTAATTGCAGGCAGCTGGCAGTCAGTAGAAGTAGCCTGCAGAACTGCACTCTAACCACTGCACCACCGTGGTTCAGGTGGTTAGTTCCTTTTGACTCAGCCTGGAGAGATTGAGGGTTTTTTTAAAGCATCCTAAACAGAAGCTTCTAATGATCTGGCCAATCTGAAAACTGCTATATGATACCTGGGATACCTGCCCCATTCTGTGCATCTGTTTTTTAATGATCTCTCAGCCAGCATCAGATTTTTCCTTGCGATAGAATGGCTGAAGCCTTGCCAATGCTTGCCTTCCCAAGGTACATTCCGACACTGAATTGCCCTTCTCTCGCATATGTTCAGCTTTTGACAGCTCGCAACTTGCCAAGGATTTCCCAATTCAATAGCCTAAATCTTGGCCAAATGTCCTTATTTTTATTTCCTTGTTTATTTTGGATCCCTCCCCTTCTGATTTGAGCTGGTTAGGGGCTTTGTGATGGCCACAAATTGCATATAACTGGGAGGGGCAACTTGTCATTGATGAACAGAATCTATGAAGAGAGGTTTTCAGGAAAAAAAATTAAGAGAGAATGACATAATGTTCCCTGCAAAACTGGTCCTTGTACCAGGGCCCAGAGACTAAACTGGTGATAGAATAATAATACCCCAGGAAGGAGAACCAGAAAAAAAGAATATTTAAAATAGTTAGTTCAATTAGCTTCATATGAATCTGATAGAGGCATGATCTCAGTGGCTTAATGGCTCTAGAGATGGTTTCTGTTCTAGCGGTTTGAGTCCTAACACTGTGTGGCTGGGTGAATTCCCGTCATTCGCCTCAGCTCTTGTCTATCTAGAAGTTTGAAAGCATGTTCTATATGAGTAGATAAATAGGTACCACTTCAGTGGGGAGGCGAGTTTGTGCTCCATGGAGGCAGTCAGATTCCTGCTAGCTCTGAATCTTTCCAGTTGCAATGCCCGTTTTGAGGAGGCTCCAATGAATGGAGCCTAGGATACTGCTGCAGAAAGAGTCACTTGTCTGCCTTTCTGGTGTGAAGCCAGGTTGCCCTCCTGTGGCACATCTTGGGAAACATGTGAGCATCTCCTACCACAGAACTGGTAAATTGGCAGCCAAAGTATTCTATACAATAGCATTGTAGTCTCCTGGCTAATGTATAACAACACCATACGCTACTAAAGTAATAATAATGAGTTTGCTGTGAGAATGTTCCTAATGTATAGGCCTTGTAAGCTTCAGGTTAACATTACAAGAATAAAATAATATTTGAACGTATTTATTCCACAGTATCAGTTAAAACAATTGTGCATTTGAATGGGATTGCCCATGTCTTTCCTCCTTGTCCTGCCCACACGCAGGCATACACTTTCTACTGAATACGGCTTTCATAGCAAAAGCAATTTCATGAACTTCCATTCCCTGATTTCTTTCAAACTGGGCAGACTTGAAGATTCTATTTAGGTAATGTCATTATTTCTTTTGGAAAACAATAATGGGAGAGGATGTATGAGCAATGACTCCGAATGCGTAAATGAGGGGAAAGGAGAGGATTTAAAAAAAAATCTCAATAGAAATCTTCAATTAGATAAATGGCTTGGGTGCATGTTGAAAGATAGTACCACACATCCTTCCTGTTGAATATGTCATGAGGTTTTCTTAGAAATACTGAACATAAAATACAGCAATTTGGAGCAAAAAAACCCCAACAAACCCATTTGTGAAAGCAGATAAAACTTGAGACTTGAAAAAAAAGATTTCAGGGTAATTACATGTAGTTACTGTTCTAGTGGTAATGAAGTTTCAAGTTTATACATTGTGCTAGCCTGTATTTATCATATTTAATATTGTATTGGATAAATCTTTGAAGGGAGACAAGAATTGCTGCGTGAATAAGTTTTCAGATACCTACTGACCTAAAATCAAAATTTAACAGTATATGCTTATAGTACATTTATGTCATTATTGAAGAGGGTTTTTTTTTTACTGCATACTTTTAAATCATTCAGTGACTGCCATACTTTGGGATTGTAAAGGTGGCAAAGGCAACTGTGTAACCCCCCTCCCTCCCCCAGCTATAAAACAATTAATTTATATTATTTTTGTGGCTTTACCTCAGTTGAATAACTCCTCTTCCTTCCTCAGTGATTTGGAAATTTAACTTTAGGTCATAGTTTTGATAGTCTAAAAAAGAAAGTAACATTCTTAGAAGTTCAGTCTGGTGAAAACCTAAAAGGGAAGTTTAATTCTCATACTTTTATAGAAAGAAGGAAGGAGGGAGGGAGAAGGGTAGGTAGGTTTTGGTAATGAGATCAGTAGCTTTATTTGCTTATATAGAGGAACAACTTTTTAAAAAGTCTTTCCAATCAGACTTAAAAAGTCTTTCCAATTTTTCACCGGTGTTATCATTCCTGATTGAATTAAAGGGAATTCTGGTAGGATCTTGAATTGGTGTAAAAAATAAATAATTAATTAATTAATGGACCAAGGCCAAGTCACAGAACATTTTTTAAGTAGCACACGGAAAATACATGTACAACTGTGTTTGGGTGTGGGCATGCATGTATATCAGTACATGCATATACACACATACACACAAATAACACGAGAAGCTGTATAAAGTTAACACTTAAAGAAGGGACTAAGTGATTCCTATAAATTAAGACTATAAATAAAAATGGCATCATCTGCCTTAGAAACATCTGAGCATTGGTCATTTAACGAGAATACCTCGGTCTCATTATGAGTCAAGTTTTATCAAACTAAAAAGCAGATGTATAAGCTCTAATTGCCAGTCCCTATATAATGGGCCCTTTAAAGGAATGTATGAAACTAACTCAACCTCTTAAAGAGATACAGATTCAATCTTCATATGGTAGGTTTACATATTGATCAGCTGTCACTCTAGTGAGTAGAGCATTTATAAGCTCTTGTGACAAGAGCTTTCTATGTAGAGCATACAGAATATTATACAAGTAATTTGGGGCAGGGTTGTTGAGGGAGAGCAATTTGTCTGTATGAGAGGTGGAAAAATTGATTCTATCTACTTGAATGTTGAAGTCCTATACTCTCTGCTTAAGTTCTACCAAAATCATTTCTAGGTCTAAAGCAAATATAGGCCTGGTTTTATCTTAGATCTTGGTCAATTTGTTTTTTCAGAGTAGGTTGATGTATATCATATCAAGTGACATGTACCAATGTGGTTCCTCAAATGATTTTTTTTGCCGAAAATATTAGATGATATGATCTTGCTTGGACCTTGCTTGAGGTACTATCTAGTTCTGATCTTGTAATGGCATTGAATTGGTGTAAAAAAGGGAATATGGCGAATCTTTCTTTTGAGGAGGGCACTTTTTCTTCCAATGATTTTTAAGATGATATCTCTTATACATTGGTCTCTTTTTTAGGATATAATCCTGAAGGATATGCCAAAGGTATGCAGTCTGTTTCAATGGATTGGGATTGGGAATGGAATAGGTTTTTGTGTTGATCCAAAAATATCTTGTCTTAATTTAAGGTTTGCAATGCATAGTCTCTGTAACATAAGTAGTAAAATAGTTACATAAATAATAAATAGTACATTACAAAGGTAGGAAGAGAAATACTAATGAAAATAATTGAAGAAACAGCAAACCTTGCAGATTTCTTTAAGCATAGATGATGATTAATCCTAGAGGTGGCTCTAAACTAAAAGTACTTCATTTTTTTTTAACCGTGCAGCAACTTTTACTTAATGTTATGCATTAAAATGCCTATTCCTGATTAGAGGTTTTATTTTTGGTGACAGGCCAGCCATAAGACCTGCATTTTGAATCATAGACTGGTTCTCATTTGTTTAATGAACCATTTTGATCATCACTGAGCCATGCCTGCAAGGGTATCATAGGCCATAACTCTGCTTTATTCATAGAAGCAGGAAGGAAGGAAATGTTTCATGTGAAATCTGCCCACCATAGAAACAATCCATTAAGGAGAGAAAGACAGAATAGCAGCTTAATGTGTTTTTGATTATTCATGATAGGAGATAAAGATGGAATGGCTTAATGTATTTTTGATTATTAGCAATAATCTGGAAGAACCTTGTTAGTTGTCATCGATTTATATGTTCTTTGTTACAGGTTTGTGCCGGATTCAGCTGAATACAAACCAAAACGCACTGTGTGTGTTTTCTTCAGTCTTTTAATTAACAAATAGGAAAAAAAGTGATAAAGATTTCAACTTTAAAGGTTAAATACTTTGGGGTATGGGATTGGGGGCTTTTTTATAGGTTTTTATTACATGATGGATTTTTTAAAAAAGTAAGCTACTCATTGTGTGAGACTTGGATAGTGGTATATACTTGTTCAATAAAATAATAATAATAATATTTCTGATATGTTCCCAGAATATGCAGTTTAGTCCCTTAAAACTTGCATTTTGGCCCTTAATCTCTCACGGTTTAGAATATTGATAAAGATAATACTTTCTGTGAGTTATTATTAATTAATTTTAGCACTAATGTTAATATTAAAATTGTTTTAACTTACATTTTCAGTTATGTATTTTTTTAAAGTAGCTGTTTTGAGTATACATTGGAATAGAAAGTGAAAGATAAATTGAGGTAAAAAGAGGGGTTACTTGCCATGAATAAACTCTAACACCTTTTAGAGATTTCTCAGGGATACAAGCAAAGGATAGGGAATAAGGATAATTAGTGATTTTATGGTTGGTGTAATACATATAAGTTGTCCAGGAAACATTGCTTGTATGTGCATTTGGCTTGGTTTGAGTGATTTGTCTATACTTAAATCTGATTCATATGTCATCATGTGCATTTTGTGATACATAATAGGCATGTGGTGAAAGAAATAGCGATCTCCTCCCCTTCCTTAAAAAATAGCACAGTGAAGGAAAAGTAACTTCAGATCAAGTTGGAAAAGTCAAATATCAGGCGTAGAGATTCATTCCGGGTGAAGTTTATAATTCTTGAAAGCACAGTTTTTGATCAGAGTTCTAAACCACTGAATTTTTAGTACACAACTGAAAATGGAGGTAAATCTATCCATCAACAAATAGAGTTTGCTCAGTAGATGATGTTGTTTGAATGTCAAGAGAAGTTTTATGCTTGGGGATTCCCAGTATCAATAAAAGAGAATATTCGTAGTTCAGGGTTGAAATGAGGGGTCCTTGGTACTCTTTGAGCATGGTTGTTTTCTTGCTAGCACAGATGATGTTACCTAGTCTGAGTAATGAAATGTCTGCAAGAAAAGGGGCTTCCACAGAGATGAAGGGGTCAAGCTATTTTCTAAAGCGCCTGTAGGCCAGACAAGGAATAATGGATGGAAACTGAACAAGGAGAGATTTAACCTGAAAATAAGGAGAAACTTTCTGACAGTGAGAACAATCAACCAATTGAACAGCTTGCCCTCGGAAGTTGTGTGAGCGCCATCACTTGGGTAATAGCCTAGTAGCCCTGATGTTGTGGGCTTGACTTGGGGAGGGATGGTGATACAATCAGTTGGGAGGCAGAACTCTTTCTTGCAAATATACATTTGTATGTGTGTATGTGTGTGTTTTGCCCATTTGCTTCTTACAGTATGTTCTACTTTAGCTTGTTCTAATTTTGGCCCTTTCGTTGACGATTCTTGAAACGGGTGGCCAGACCTCTATTCCTCACATTGTCCTCAAATCATTGGCTTCATCGTGGTGGGTGATGACTGTCACTGACCTCTACTATTGCCTACGCTTTAGATGGGAGGAGATCAGCCCCCAGGACCCTTTTGCTATTGCTGCCTATTGCTTTTTCATTGCTCGGGAACAGCTATGGGAGAAAATGTGACAGTGGCTAGCAGGATCAAGGCAGATGTTTTGAGGAAGCAAACATTGTTCTGATCATATTAATCATTGTCATATTTGCTCCCACACTGCTGCAGACCTTTTGTCTGTGGCAGGGCTGTTTAGATTCAGCTTTAGCTTTCTAGATAACAGCTCCTGTCACTGCTACTCTGATTCTGTGATCTGATAGTAGCACAGGCTCTTGGGTTTGAAGGTTATGACCAATGTTCCTGGGTTTCATCAAAGATTCCACATTCCAGCTAAAATGTTCTATCAGCTTATTCTTTTTATTTTCCCTTTGGTTCTTCTCCTTTCTTCCTCTCTCTTTTCTTCTAGAATGCTACCATGATTTCTCTTCGATGGTAAAAAAAAAAATAAGGTCATCAAACAAACTATGGTCAAGGCCCTCAAAGGAAATAAGAGAGAAAAGGTCATGGGCCGTCTTGATACTGCACAATCTCTCTCATAACTAGCTTTTCATTTATTACAAAGACTTCTGTTTTTCCATAAATATTTAAAGAAAATGTTCACTGATTCTTACTGTCTTGCTTGTTTTGATTTAAACCCATGTGGAAAAAAAGTAGCCTGGAATTGTCTGCTTCCAGGATGAAATATGGAGTAGTACAATTGCATAAAAACAATTTTAAATGGCTGAAAGTCAGAAGCCTACAGTGATGACTCAGTTAACGTAAAATTTATCTTCGTATATTTCACTGTGACGCATCAGTTTCAAAGAAGGGAATGTGAGGTTTGTTATTTTGACAGACAGTGATGGCAAAGCTGAATTCTGGCAAGGAAGGTCTTCATTATGATATTATTGTACATTATATCACAAACATTAATAGAGTAATTTATGTTCCTAGGGTTATTTTTAACTAAAAAAAGATGTATAATACTGTGGACACAAAGATAAAGTTCTTTGCTTGCCTGGGTTTCATTGGTTAACTTGCAGCCAATTTTTTTGTGCACACTTGGCAATATTTTCTAATACCTTGATAGTTTAAATTAAATTAACTGGGAAAAAAAGATTATTTGGACATTTTTTTTTACCTTTTCCCATGGTGTATTGCCATGAGTCATTCTTCAATATAATATTGGATCATTGTTTTATATAAACCAACAACACAACAATATTCCAGTTCTGTATAATGGGCATTTTGAATCTAATTCTTTGTTGTTCTAGATTGTTTACAAACAACACATTAATAGACTTTCTCTGTGAAAAAAACGAATATGCTCAAACACTGTGAAATTATCCATAGTTATCTTTTTCTCTAACATGTTTTAGCAAGATTCCTCCCTTTTCTTTCTTCTTTTGGTTCATCACGTTAATAAGTAAGCATGATCTCTGTTGTAAACATTATTTTACTATGCCCTTTTTCAGTGCTTAAACTGATTAATGTTCAATGTATTATTTAGTATTATTGATCTGCCTACCAACTTACTATCACAAATGGTTAGTTAATGGCTTCTAACGATTTTGTATTTCAGGCCACTTCTAGAAATTACAAAATGGAGCTTTCTTTATAAGAATTCAGATGGCATGTTTTTGCTATTAATTCTCTTATTTGGGTAGACAAAATTAATGTTACTATTTAAATTAGGAATGCTGCTCCATTTTCAAACTAAATGGTTGGGAAATTAAGGATACATGCCACAGACCAACAATATTGATACTACCGATATATTTTTTGTGTGAAGAATAACTTTTCTTCTGGTTTATTTGTTTTTTTTAATTATAGTTTTAAGGTATTTGGTAGCATATTTATAGACAAAAAAAATGCTTTTCTATTAATTGTTGGGAGAAGAGAGCCATATGGCCATAGGTTGTCTTAGAAGAAGGAATTCAGGAAGGGAACTCAATTGCTGTTCCAAATAATATTTATTTTCTTTGGAACCAAAATATCCAGATTTTATTGTTTTCCTTTTTAGCTGTTGCAGTTGTACACGAGGAGAGGGAGGGAGGGAGGGAAGGAAGGAGGGAATGAATCCAATTATTTTTTAAGTGTTAGAATAGAGCAAAAATATTTTTTTTTTGGAAAGAATTTTATTGATTTTCTACAAACAAACAAGACAAACAAAACATTAAAACATCAACTCTCATATGTACATCCAGTGTGTCGGTTGGTTCATCAGTTTTGTGCATTCATTTTGTAGTCTCAATTACAATTATGTTACATAACAACTCATATTGTCAATCCAAACTTGTATATCCTAATATCGCTATTAAAAAAACCCAAAAACTTTTGACTATACTTTTAATCATTTATGCTTTATGAGATAACAATACTTTAAACAGTTTATTCTGTAACAAATCATATAATCATTCCAAATCAATCCTAAAAACACTTTATAAATATAGTGTCAAATCACAAAAACAAGAAAAAAAAATAAAGATATTCCTTACTGTCTAACATTCTAAATATTCTATTATCGTATTTTATCATCTAGCCATTGATAAAAAAGATCCCAAATTCCATAAAATTGTTTATCCTCTTGCTCTCTAATTTCAAATGTCAATCTACTCATCTCAGCACATTCCAATATTTTCTTAATAATTTCTTCCTGTAATGGTATTTTCTCATTCTTCCAGAGATATTTTTATTGGGAATTTTACCTGATACATATAGTAAAGATTTGAAATACCTGATTGTAAATGTATTAACAGCGGCTAGGATTGTATTTGCTAAAAATTGGAGGAGAATAGAGCAAAAATATTGAGCAGATTTTGTTTAGGTAAAGTGGGAAATTGTTCCCTTATAATATAAAGAATTTAAAAAGAAAGAAATGTAGATGCATTATCCAACTTGAGTTGACCATTCTGATGGGGTTGATTAAAATGATAATTTGATAATCTTAAGTGAATTGCAGTTTGTTTTAAGAGCTATCTGATTTGTACATAATACTAGAATAAATATACTGGAATTTATAGTGATTTGATATTGCCATTCACCAGAAAAGGAAGTTGCCAAAACATGATGGACAATGACATGGACATCCTAACCTTATTTCTTAGGTGAGCAAGTAAGCCATTCGTGAAGAGATATTTGAAAAACAGCTCTGCCCACAACTGAGGTTTGTGAAGATGGTGGAGTTTGCGGAGATTGCTAAATGAACTTATTTGATTCAACAATGTCTACATTTATGCCTGGCTGGAAACAGCTTAGAGACTTTTTGCGTGAAACGGAGGGGGAAAAAATCTTATAATATGTGATTTCGCTGATTAAAAAAAAAGACTGGATGATAGGATCTTTTTGTAATCGGAGTAAAAGATTATTTTTACCTGTAGGTTGACATTGTGAACTGCTCAGAGTGTGCAGTAAAGCACTATGAGTGCTATTGCTATTGCTAATGAATGCTCAGTTTAGCAATGGAAATTCTTGTCCCAGCTATGCTCAATTGTGGTCGTAAGTCTAGGACTACCTGTATTTTAATTAATTAATTTCTATGGACACCCATATTAACCAAGCTACTCTGGTTACTTACATTTCTAAAAATACCGCATTTCAGGATAGGAAGGGCGAGGCACAGGGTGGAGAAGATGCTTTATTGTACATTCCCCGCTTAAAAAACAGTTTGTTTAAAATAGGAAATGAATAATCAGGAACTTGCCATTATTAGTGGGCTATAATCATCATGTTTCCTTCAAAAGATCAGCTCCTTTCCTTCTTACAATTTGTGAATAGAATTTAAGGGAAATGTCTTATTTCATACTCAACGGATTTATGCTTTATGAATGGTCTAATTTAGTAGTAGGATTGCTTGCAAAAAAAAAAAAAAAAAATCAACAACAGCAACCCTTCATTGATTATGCCCCTGTATTCCTCAGGAGCTGAATTGAATTTGAGGGTGTTTTTAATTTTATTTAATGCCTATGGGCAATATTGGATCAAAGAGATAAGGCATCTCTTGATAGAGTTCAGATATGTTTAGCTGGATATATAGTGGTCACTTTTTGAAGAAGAAAATAAGTCCAACATATTAAATGTCTTTTGAAAGTTTGTATAATTTCTCTCACAAGCAGAGAGAATACAGTAGCATAGAACTTGTAGATCCGACTTTTTAAAAGGAAAAGACATATATATTCCAGTCATTTTTAAAGTACATTTTAAGGAATTGTTTCTCTGTCTTCAAATGTTAAAAGTAATATAGGCTTTTAAAGACATGTTATTCCTTTCTCTTTTGCTTTTGTGCATAGATTTATTTTCATTTTCCATCTTGCATTTCTCTGTGAGTTAAGCACAGATCACATTTCGCCACTCTGTTCTTTGACAGCTACTTGGACATATCATCAATGCTTGTCATTTCTAATTGTCCAAAAACAGCAGAGGGAAAATCAGTTTTATGCCTCTGTGTCAAGCTAACTCTCCTATGATGTTACTCTCCTCTGCCTATTATGTTACTGTTGTGTTAAATGAGACAATGCCACCTACTTAGAGCCTTCATTTCTAAATATCACTGGTTAATGATGCCAAAGCATTTGGAACATTACTACAACAACTACAACTACAACTACTATTACTTCTTCTTTTTCTTCTTCTTCTTCTTCTTCTTCTTCTTCTTCTTCTTCTTCTTCTTCTTCTTCTTCTTCTTTTTCTTTTTCTTTTTCTTTTTCTTTTTCTTCAGGAGCAATAAAGAGATCTGGGGGTCCCCTTAATGCTTTCCAATACTACTTTTATTGCTTTTGTTTCAGTTCATTGTTCATTGCCTCATCACCTACAGCTTTGGCGTTGTTCCGTTTTTCTTAAAACTGGCAGCATTACAGTGTTATAAGGCAGCCTATCGGATCTGGCTCATAATCTGGCACTGAGGACAAACCCATGGAGATACAAACTCCATTGAACACAGCATGTGTGGACTCTTTTTTATGTTTTTCTTTCAGAAATAGTCAGAAAGGACTGATTCACACTAGGAGACATTTTGCCGAAAGTAATCCACTGGAGTTGACTATACTGCATAAGTTGTTGCTGTATGTATTACTATTAAATGTAAACAGTGTATTGAAAATGTTTTATACTTTGTTGGCAGTTTTGTGGGAACACATAGGAGCTGGACAAAATGTTAGTACACTGGAAGAGTCTTTCCTTTCTCTTTTATGGACCCACCTGTAGACAGATTTACTCAATGACTTACAGATCTCAGTCCAGCATTCAGTCTGTTAGTAGAGCAGCTGGATACAGCAAGTAAAATCAAAGTACCACTGAGAGATGCTTCTTTAATTTCTTGCCTTGTTTCCAATGGTATAGAGCCATCAGCACTAAATTAATATTTTAGGATATGTTACATATTCATATTTGTTTGGTAAGATTGCATTGGCTGGCTAAAGTCTGTTGAATTTTTAAACCATACTTTTATGCTTTTGTGTACTGCCTTGGAAATCCTTTCATCAAGAAGCAGCAGCAAAAACAAAATATTTAGGCTGAAATGAACATTTATTTGGAAGTAAGTCCTTTTGAACTTAATACAGATTCTGAGAATTATAAAAACATAGGAATGACTCCTGGGTTCAATATCTGTTCTGAGCAATAATTCATATTAAAACTTCCATGTCAGGTTGCATTCTTGACTGTCTAGCCTAGGTCTAAACTAGACTTAGGTCAAAACCGGACCTAAGGCTAGTTTAATGAAAAGAAGGACTGGAGTGAAGGATAACAGTATTCCAATATCTAAGGGGCTGCCACAAAGAAGAGTGGAATCAACCTCTTCATCGGAAGGCAGGACAAGTCACAATGAGTGAAAACTTATCAAGGAGAAAACCAACTGAAAATTAAGAAACAATTTCCTAATAGTAAGAACAATCAATCAGAGGAATGATTTGCCTCCAGAAGTTATAAGTGCTTCAAGTGTTAAGAAGAGATTGGACAATCATTTTTTTGAAATGATCAAGGGTTTGAGCAGGGGTTGGACCAGAAAATCTCAAAGGTTCCTTCCAACACTGTTATTCTGTTAGGAAACCTTATCCCATATTGATGTGCTGCCAAACTAGTCTTACTTTTTAGTATTTTTTTCTCCTAGTATTCACTTGTAACTTGACAATGAACATTGATTCATGGTCTACCTTCAGGTACTCTTATATGTCTAAGATTCAACATACGAGTTTACCAAATTTAACCTTGTGGGGGGCTTAGTTTCAAGTCTCGGTTCTACCCACCCATTTCAATTTGTTGGAATTCTTAAAATATGGTACACAGAATTGGCACAGTCATTTACTTATATAGTGAAACTTTGGGAACCCATGAAAGAAAAACTGTGCTGAATTAATAACCTCAATCACACAGATACTCTTTTTAAAAAGAAAAGAAAAAAATAGCTGTATACTTTGAAAATAAATTCATCACTTTCAGTTAAGATTTGAGGATGCCAACAGCTATAATAGGTCATTTTCTTTCATATAATTCCTTTCTTCCTTCAGAGTAAATAACACCTTTCTGAGTTGTGTTGAAGCATATCGACTTATCCTTGTTAAGGTGGTTGTGAAGTTGTTAATTACTGTGAAGAAGCTTAGATATTATTGGAATTTTATATGCTTATCATCCATTGGCGCTGAGATTTTTTTTTTTTTTGAAACAAATTTTTATTAATTTTAAAGATAAAACAACACATCATTAACCATTAAATACATAAACACATAAAACCTCTTAACATTGTAAATCCTTACAAGTCAAACAAAACATTATTTTTATACAGCATAATTCCAATTTATCCCATCTCCATATGGACACACAAATATCTTCCAGCAAATTTCTCATTATTTCTCTTTACTCCTATTCAATTTCATTTCTCTTCCATATTTATCCATTTTATAGTCATCATATTCTTTTCTTTCTGGCTTGTTTAAATTATTCTCGTCTAACATTCCTCCAAGGTTTTATTGATTCTTTTTTCCTTTTTTTTTTTTTATAAAAAACAAATTTTGTTAGTTTTACCATAACCACAATACACAAACATACAAACACAAAACATAAACAAAACTAAAAGATCTTTTCTGAAGGTTGTCTGTTCCCGGGTTAAAACTCTTTACACAGACACAAATTCAAACATCATATTCAACCCATATCTCCTTCCATATCTTATTACCATTTTCTTTTTTATATATATATATATATAAACCATTTTTATCAGTTTTATAAAAACAATGCACAAAGAATCAAGGCATAGCAGCTTATAAATTCTTTTCTAAGAAAAAATAATAAAAAAAGACCAATAAGGCATAACATTTCCAGATTATAATATCAATATTTCATATAATATTAACTTCATATCTTGTCCCTACTTCTCTTTTCCATCCAAATTATTTATTAATTAAAATTTTATTGCCTTTTATCAATATACAAAATCCAAAAAAAAAAAAGCATATATATCCTTCCATATCTTATTACCATTTTCAACAACATTCTTTGTCTGTTCTATTTCCAATTATCCATTCATCTTTTTTTTCTTTTACTATACTTCTCCTGTACACCAATTGGAGTAACATCTATAATTCATTACCCTAACTTAGAAATACTACATATAGCAATCTTTCTTGGGATTCTGTTTAAAAGATTCTAAAATTACATAATAAATTTTATATTCTAAATATACATATAAAAACACACTCTTATATACCCTCCAGAATCCCTCTTTTAATCTAAATTAAATTCACCCATTGTCTCTAAATAAACTTTTTTTCTTTAAGTCTTGCTTCCCCCCATTAAGGCTTCTCCTCCCCCCCTTTCTCTCTTGCTTATTCTTCTCCTTACCCTTTCTACCCCTTTGCTTTTTCTCTTCGCTTTTCTTGCTCCTTTTCCTTTGCTTTCTAACCTTGCCTCCATCTTTTCGCTCATTTTTCTCTCTTTTGGTTGTTTTTATAATTCTTAAAATCCCCTTTTTCTTATCCTTTTTCTCCTCCTCTCCGGAAGGGACCCATTGTTCATCAAAGATGGCTTCTTCTTCCTCTTCTTCCTTGTCCCAGTCCTTTTGCTGCGTAATCAACTTTTCAAAAGAACATAACGCCATTTCTAAGAATTGAAACAAAGCGCCCAAAGTATCTTCTTTTTTATATTTTTGATATTCAATCTCTAGTTCATCCACAGACGATGCCATTATAAAAAGGGAAACTTTTTCCAAAACAACCACAAGTATTTTTAATCAAAGACAATCAAAAGCAATTAAAAAAAAAGTTCCAAAAGTTAATACTTTTCTTCCTTCTTCTCTTTCTCTTTCTGAATTAATTTTTAATCAAAGAGGTCCTATTACGATATATCTTCTTTTGGGATCCACAAAGACGTTCTAGACAATCTCCTCCTTTTTCAGCTTCTGCTCCAATTTTTTTTCTCCCTTCCCACTTGCAATGACAATTTTAAATAATCAAAAAACCATACCTCCAGCAGAGATTTTCCAATTTCTTAAATTTTTCAATGTCCAAAAATCCCTTTGTCTCTTAGCTTCAGCTTTCAAAGCAATCCACTTTCGATGTCTAATATATCCAAATATTTCTGCTTTTTCCTTGGGGTGGGAGAGTAAAAAAAAAAAAAAATCCCTTTAACAGCTTCTCCGCCGCTTTTCGCTCTTCTTAGGGATACAATGTATCCTCCAGCAATTCAAGCAGCTCAATTCCAGGCAATTTAAAAGGTGTTACTTGACCCGGCTCAGACAGAACTTTCACTCTTCACACTTCCTCCAGCACAGTTCTTACCCGGTTGCTGGCTTCTTTGTGGCGGCCATTGCTGACCGCCGCTCCACCGCCTTGGGAAAAAGGGGTTTTCCCGGAGAAGGGGGGGTCTGCGACACCCCCACCTCCCTATCCGACTCCCCTCTCTCTTCAGCTGTCCCTACAGGGCAGCCATATCCCCCTGACCCATCTGGATCGGGGGTACCTCGACGGCTAGCACAGCAGGAATCGCGAGCTGTCGCGAATTCCTGCTGCCCCGAAGCCACGCAAACCGGAAGTTCCGGCGCTGAGATTTTTTTTAAAAGGGGGAAAATATTATTCATTATTTAATATATTATTATTCACTTGAGTTTGCAGAGAACTTCTTTTGGTTCTTCCTTTCACCTTCTGTTATAATTGTTAATAAAGAACGATGTACTGTAATCTTGGTGGAGAAGAATGACCTTTTAAAATATCACCTGTATTTAAAATGAATAAAGTTAGAAAATATCATTATTAGTATTTATTATCAACTTTTGCATTGGCCAGTGTCTGCTATCACATTGTTCTGATTAAGAAGAAGGCAATGTTTTAGGTTTTCTCATTATTTCTCACATCTAATCTCTGCAGGGACAATGGATCTGGTGCATAATTTGCTCCCAAAGATTACTGAATCCTAATGGATTTCTAGAAGTCAACGTTGGTCCCACCAGTGACTCTAGCCATTGCTGTTTCATAACAAGAACTGGGAACTTGATAGGACATTTGGCATACTTGAGCTTCCTTTCTGATCAGAAATGACCTTAGAGTAGATAAATGAACTTTAGAAGCCCAAGTGCAGATGGAGGAAAATTTGACTCAAATCTGATATGGTAGACCACATAGTCCATTTAAAGTTTTATGATGTGAAACAGAAGAAGTACATTCTTTAAACATTTTGGGTTAACTGTATTTACTGTGATGTTTTTGGTGGTGAGGAAACTGCCCCAAATGTCTGCTTCCTTCTGTTATTCAACTCTTCAATTACAGTGGCTTCTTGTAATTCAGGATTGTTGGATTTTTTACAGTAAAATCTTTTACATGCAGCTTATTTTGGATGTCAACAATAACACAGAGTTAATTAAGACTTCCGGTCTCCAGCAGGAATCCGCGACTGTGTGCGGTTTCTGCCTGCGCTCGCTGCCCGAGTGCCCTGAGCCACCCGGCTTCAGGGCTAGCCACCTCCGTAGAAGGTGGCGAAGACAGGGGGGATCTGGCAGGGTCGAGAGACATCGCACCTCTCTACCCTAGCCGGCAAAACCCACTTCTCCAAAGGCAGCTGAGAGGCGGTCAGAAATGGCCGCCACATAGACATCCAAATGCTCCATTTCACCAGAGGCCCCTTTTCCAAGATGCCACTGGAATTTTAGTTCAGTGTGCCAGCCCAGTCCAGTCAGCCACCTTTCTGTTCCAAGTGTCAGCTCAAAATGGAGGGATGCATCAGTACCACAGCTCTCTAGCTGCTTCCTCCATTGAATTGACACAACTTCAATCTCCAACAAGATGTTGCTTGTCAATAAAGCAAAAAACAGCTGATCCCCAGACCATCACTGGTTTTCCACAACCAGGAAGCAGAGTCCACGATGAAATTGTAGTTATTTGTACTGCTTCTGTCCTGTTGACCTGAATCTTGCCCTAAAATGATGAGATGATGATTGCCAACATGATCGCCAACATCTGATGACAGATATGGCACAAGAAGAAGAAACTGATGAGAACTACCTGTATATTTCTAAAGAAATCTTATAGGCCAGTCTCTAATATGTGGTTGGATGAAAATAGTTCAACTACATACAGACCAGGAGGAAGCAAGTTGTTTTTCAAATACAAATTTGAAAAATTAAATTATTTTGACCTATTTCAGGATGGCTTCAGAGTAGATCTTTGGGGATTTAGGGTCTATTTGTTGACCTAGATCAAAGGTCTTCAAACTTGGCAAGTTTAAGACTTAGGGACTTCAACTCCCAGAATTCCTGAGCTAACATGACTGGAGGAGGAATTCTGGAAGTGAAGTCTACAAATCTTAAAGCTGTCAAGTTTGAAGTCCCCTGACCTAGCGTATCATCTTCTTAGGAGATTTACAAAATAAATGTGAGGGTTTTTTTTAGTTCTTCTTCATTTCTTGGCAGGCTCTGATACCCTCAACCGTGGTATCCTGCTGGATTGTTCATGAGATCTGGTAATAAGAGACCTGCCTGGCAGTGATTCTGTTTCTCTTATGTGAATTTCAGATAGTGCTTGGCAAAAATTGTTTCTTGAAACAATTTTTATGTTATGATATAATGTCCCTTAAGATTCCACTCTGCCTCCATTGCTTTACAGTAACCAACAAGAATCTACTGGGACAAATCATCAGAAGAGTCAGGACTGGTTGGTATCAGTACACAAGTAAAATAATAAAGGTGGGATATAAATAAAATAAGTATTAAAAAAACATTGAAATATTACCAGATTCTTTCTGCACTATCTTTTCTAATGATATGATTTCTCTCCTGGCCTGTCTGGAGCTGATAATGGGTTGGTAGGAAATTAATAAATTGAGATTTAGCCAGACAAAACTGAAATGTTTGTTATGAAGGGTTACAATTCCAGAAAGGTGAAAAAAGATGGGAAAAAATCAGTTTTTGGTAATTTTTCCCCAGGAATAATATGTTAGTATGAGAATTTGGGTGCAGATCTCCCTATTTTCCTAGACTGATGAAAGAGACAGAAGTGGCTTCTATTAACATGCTAAGGGTAAGAATTACCAACATGTTAGTCAAGAGAAAAGTAAGCCTAACATTGTTCACATTGATGCTGATAAGTTCTAACTTGATTAGTATGACTGCCTATAAGGATTAGTTTGTGTCTAGATCAAGGATGTCAAACTCAATGCCCATGGGCAAGATCTGGCCCACGGGCTGCTTAGATCTGGCCCATGGAGCTGTCCTGGAAACAGCGAAGGACCGGCCTATGGTGCCTCTGCCAGTGAAAATGCATGGCCCTCCTGGGCTCCGTTTTTGCTGGCAGAGGGCTTCCAGAGGCCATTGCATCTGAAAACAGAGCCCAGGAAGGCTGCGCACGGCCCCTCATGAACTCCATTTTCACTGGCAGAGTGCTAGCAAAACAAACTACTAGCAAAAATGCATTTGATCACATGAGAGACGTCAAGCTGGCCCAACCCACTCTGTCCCCCACAAGGTCAAATACAACCCTGATGCAGCCCTCAGTTAAATTGAGTTTGACTCCCCGGATCTAGACCTAAGACTTCAATTTATTTCAGTTTAGAAATCAGCAGGCAGCTTGATCACTGAGAGTGTTCAGAGCCCAAGTGACAATGCATTGTCTACAGTTTGTTTCCAGGTGAAATATAAAATGCCGATATTACCATCAAGATCTTTGTAATTCAAACCCAAGCTATTTTCACAAATGTGGCTTCATGGGAATGCTGCTTCTTCCTGCTCACTAAGGTCATCTGAAGAGACTTCACAAGTGTTGTAGCTTGTCTCCTGTCAACTCAGGATCAGGTTTTCTGTAATCACCCCATTCTTTGCCATGCAGTCCCTGTTGAGTTGAGAGGCTTAACCTCTCTATGAGCTTTATCAGCTGTTTAAGCTCTATTGGCTTCTTTTCAAAGTAGGATTTATGTTGATTTTCATAGTTTTTAATACCTCTAGTTTTAATGTTGGTTTTTTTTTCTTATTGGAGGGATGGAGTAGGGGTGATGCATATAAAAACTATTGGTAATCGGTATTATAATAATGAAATCAATTAAAAAAAACTCTGGGAATGGACAGTAGCTCATGCAGGGAGTATATATTTCTCCTAGAAATATAATATCCTTGGAGTTTACATCACAGCCTCTATTGAGAATCTAGATGGCTTCTTGTAGCCCCAGATTGAGATAAGAGCCATGGTGGCATAGTGGTTAGAATGCAGTATTGCAGGCTAAATCTACCCACTGCCTGGAGATTGACTCAGCCTTCCATCCTTCCAAAGTTTGTAAAATGAGGACTCAAATTGGGGGCAATATGCTGACTCTGTAAATTGCTTAGAGAGGGCTGTAAAGCACTGTGAAGCGGTATATTAGTCTAAGTGCTATTGCTTTGCTATCTGACCATTGCCTTTATAAAAACTCTTCCTCTATCCTTCAAGGATAATCTCTCTGCCTTCTATAATCTTCCCCCATGAGCTGTTCAGAGCATCCAGAAGTGGGAGGTGCTTCAGTCTCTTCTGGAAAGGCTGGGCTTAAAACTCCGGGACGCTCCTCCTCCTCCACGGGACACCTCCCCAGCGTCCCCTAGTTTTAGCTCAGCCTTCATGGTAAGAGGATGCACTCCCTGACTGGAACGGTTTTCTGATTCAGGTAGTCAAAATTCAGGTTTGCTCTTGGGTTAATCCGGCTTGTAAATTTTTCCCCAATTAATTTGGTGATTTCAAGGCTTGAGGCTCTATTAGGTTATCCCCCTGATCAGCTTGAAAGCAGTTCTTTGTGGCTGGCAGAGCCTGCCACTCCGCAGGCAGCCTGAGACGGCCGCTTCAGGCAATCAGCTTACCTAATCCCCCGATTGTCTTATCTCTGTGATCTTGGCGGAGCGCTTGCAGCCACGGCTCACTTCTCCTTGCTGTTTCGACTGACAGGATCTTTTGTCAGACAATTTAGAGAGTCAACAGCAGCAGTTCATTAAACTGCTCAGGCAATTAACATAGGAGATTCTGCCTTTCCGCCATTTTCAACAGCTAGCTTCAAGTTCACGCCTAAATATCACAAGCGCCATTCCCCGCTGGTTTCCCTTCTTGGGGACCGGGGCAAATACCTTCCCACTCCACTTCCCTGGCATTATTTCTCTTTTATCTTGCTGGCGTTGGATAAGCAGGCTAGTCCTTAAACAGGATTTTTTTTTCCCCTCTTGCAATTGCTTTTGGATCATTACATTGGAGTGAAGCCGCAAGTGCCATTTCAAACAGTGTGACGTTTTTGACAGGAAAGGATCCATCCAGGCCCTGTATAGCTGGCTTCCCTTGTTGAGGACCAGGGATCCAGAATATTTCTTGCTTGGAGCGTTTGGGGGTTTCCCTTGTTGGGGACCCTTAGATACTGTTTCCCATAAACACAATTTTACATGTAGATATAGGCACGTATGTGTATATGTATATATGTATATGTATGTGTGTGTGTGTGTGTATATATTTGTTTTCTTAAGTTTTCGTGGGTACTTACATGTATGGCATTCAGCTTTGTTCGGGTATTTTCCCACGTCATTGTAGTTGTGCTTTTAAAGTTGTAGCAACGTTTCGGCAGAATCTCATCTGCCATCATCAGGCTTCTGTAGTGTTCAGCTGTGAGTCAGACTTTTATAGTGGTTTCAGATTTAAATTTGGGGCATTTAAATCTGAAACCACTATAAAAGTCTGACTCACAGATGAACACTATACAGAAGCCTGATGATGGCAGATGAGATTCTGCCGAAATGTTGCTACAACTTTAAAAGCACAACTACAATGATGTGGAAAAATGCCCGAACTAAGCTGAAAATACCCGAACAAAGCTGAATGCCTGCCAAACATACATACATACATACATACATACATACATACATACATATATATTTTTTCTGAGGTTTTCGCGGGTATTTGTATGTGGATCTTTGTTTATTCGGGTTTTCTCCCATGTAAAATTGGAAGTACTTCCAATTTTACATGGGAGAAAACCCGAATAACCAAAGATCCATATGTGTGTGTGTGTGTGTGTGTGTGTGTATTTGTTTTCTGAGGTTCTCGCGGGTATTTGTATGTGGATCATCTTTGGTTATTCGGGTTTTCTCTCGCGTAAGATTGGAAGTATCATTTCGATGAAGTCTCATTCATCATCTTCAGGCTTGGTCTTCTGCTCTGTGCTTCTCAAAGTGATGTGAGCTTGCAGCTGCTTCTTCCTTTTAACTGCTAGTGGGGGTGTGACTTGATTGGGTGGGGGCTTGGCTGTGTTCTGATTGGGTGGGGGTGTGTTCTGATTGGTTGGGGGTTTGGCTGTGTTCTGATTGGTTGGGGGGGTTGGCTGTGTTCTGATTGGCTGAAGGCGTGTTCTGTTCAGGTGGGGGCTTGGTTGTGCTCAGGTTAGTCTTAGTTGCTAGGGGATTTGCTCACCAGCTCAAATTGTAGTTGTTCTTTAAAAGAACAACTACAATGATGTGGGAAAATATCCGAACAAAGCTGAATGCCATATATGTAAGTACCCGCGAAAACTTAAGAAAACAAATATATATATATATATATATTCTTAAGTTTTCGCGGGTACTTACAAGTATGGCATTCAACTTTGTTTGGGTATTTTCCCACGTCATTGTAGTTGTTCTTTTAAAGTTGTGGCAACATTTCAGCAGAATCTCATCTGCCATCATCAGGCTTCTGTATATATACAGAAGCCTGATGATGGCAGATGAGATTCTGCTGAAACACCCGAACAAAGCTGAATGCCATACATACCTATGTACGTACATATATACATACATACATATATAAACTTACACTCCTGGAGAAGAGTTCTACTTTCAAGTGGACAGTTTGATTTCACAGAAGTGTGATTGACTTGGAATTACATTGTATTGTTTAAGTGTTCCCTTTATTTTTTTGAGCAGTGTATATTGTTAAAGGTTTATTGTTTACTCCAAATGGTACCAAGCAAAATTTCAGAGAGACCTCTATAGGAATGACAGGAAATGGTGAGTAAAGTTATATGGATTTGGAAAAGACCTAGGGCAAGGGTCTTCAAACTTGGCAAGTTTAAGATTTGTAGACTTCTACTCCCAGAATTCCTGAGCTAACATGACTGGAGGAGGAATTCTGGGAGTTGAAGTTCACAAATCTTAAAGCTGTCAAGTTTGAAGACCCCTAAACTAGGGTCAAAGAAAAAAATTCTACAAGATTCAGAAGAGAGACGTGGTCTTTGCCTTCCACATTTTAAACTATATCATTAAAAAAAGTTGCCTGTCATGGATAATAAAGTAGATGAAGTCCCCTAATAAAAAATGACAATTATGGAAGGCAACAACTGAACTTCACAGATAATTAGAGTACAGAGATATAGCGGAGGATAAAAAATTAGAAGGACATACTGACAAAAGTTTTGATAAAACTACAGAATTCTACAAAGGGAATAATAAACCCAACAATTTCACTTTTAGCTTCTCTTTTGTGTTGCAGATAATTACAGCAAGAAAAATGTAATTACATATGTAGATATGGGTCACTCAGATTTTATAAATAGACTAAAAGTATAGAAAAAAAAAGTATTGAATGAAGTCCGGAATACACCATGGCTGGAAGGATAAAATCAGATCTCAAGAAGGAAAGGAGGGATATTTTTAAAAAGCAATTGAAAATCTTTTACAAAATCAATGCCCCCTATCGCGATGCGTATATAAATGTTTACTCAAATATAATGTAGAGATATCAAACAAAATAGCTGTAAGATAAAATGGATGCAAAACTTTAAAAAAAAAATTGCAATATAACAATGAGAAGAATTATAAGTAGGTCTTGATCTCTGACCAATCATTTAGCAGCTAATTGAATGTGATCTACCTGAAAAACGGTACTTATGACCCACCCAGATTTGAAGTTCTGACAGTTGAGAGTAGAGGTAGTCATGTGATCGCACTTCAGGTCCTCGGCCACACAGCCCCATTTATGATCACTCACAGTGGCCCACAATCATGTGCCTATGTTTTGGATTTGCTCCAAAATGGCACTTCCTTACCATTTTTGCTTAACGACCGCAAAACGGTAAAATTAGATCAATAATGTAACTCACCCATTTTACAACTGTCACAACTTAACAACCATAATGGACAGACTCAGTTTTGATTATACTTCAAAGATTACCTGCACGGACTAAATCTGTAACTTTATAGCAAGTTATAACCTAAAGGAAAATCAGCACAAAGTGTTTTCCTGATAGTATAGTAATAGCTAAGCTAGAGAAATTGCAGAAGCACTTAGACTTGTATACCGCTTCATAGTGCTGTACAGCCCTCTCTAAACAGTTTACAAGCTTACCATATTGCCCCCAACAATCTCTGGGTCCTCATTATATCAACCTTGGAAGGACAGAAGGCTTAGTCAACCTTGAGCCATTCAACATTGAACTCCTGGAGTGAACAGTGAGTTAGCCTGTAGTACTGCATTCTAATCGCTGTGCTACCATGGCTGTTCATCATCATACAGTAATACGTTAGAAACAAAAGGAACAATTTATCACATGTGGTAAACATATTAAAAAAACCATCAACATTCTTGGAAAGATATACATTCTAATGCAGAACATCTTGAAATTTAAATTTGAAATGAAACTACAATTTCTTCTTACTAGGTCTAATCTCAGAAAAAATCAAGAGAAAGTGTTATGATATGGTATGTTTACAGCAGCAATAATAAACTTTGCTCAACTGTGGAAGAAAGAAACAACTCTGACAATATAGATTGGGAAGTTAAACTCAAGAAAACACACAAGAATGGCAAAATTAATAATATATGTACACTTTACATTTATTACATTTACGTAGGAATGGTTCCCATAGATGCAATACATCACATATAATCACTTACAGCTTGGTTTCTAAGAAGGTTTAAATTTTTACAAATATTGTAAATTAACAGATGTATAACAAGGGGAAGGGTAGAAACTCTGATTTATTTTTATTCTTGTTTTTTATTTTTTCCCCTATTTTTGAATATTTCAATTCTTGTTAAATTTGCTCTATTTACACACACACACACACACACACACACCCCACACAGCAATGCAACAGAGATGTTAATATTAAATAAATAGCTTCAGTTCAAAACCTTTTGTCATACAACGAATAGTTTTGATGGTTTTTTTTTTAAACAAACTTTATTAGTTTTTAAAGACATGCAACACACCAACACACAGAAACACAAAATATAAAAACATAAAAAACCTCTTTTTTGAAAGTTGCTTAGTCCCGGGTTATAATTCTTGGTACAGACACAAATTCAAATTCATATTCATTTTGCATACCATTCCATATCTTATTAACATTTTCAATTTTCTATATAGCTTCTCCTCTCTTTTAAATTTTCTTGATTTTATTTTATTTCTCTCATCTTGATTCGAATCTTAATATTTAGTATTCTTTGTCTGTTCTATTTCCAGCTATCCATTTATCTTTCTTCTTTTTAAAAAAACTTCTCCTGTGCACTAATTGGAGTATGATGCCTTTATCTCTTCCCCCTAAATTTATAATACTTAATATAGAATGCATAACTTACATTGGGATTCTGTCTGGTACATTCTAAAATTATACAGTATTATCAATACCAATACAAATCTATTCATTAATATTAATATTCATTTATATCTTAAACATTTATCACATTACTTTTCAATTAAATTACATACTTTTATGGAAGCACCTATTTTCCATTGTTATTCCACCCCCACCCCCGCATCACGTATTGTAAATCATTATTTCATTAAAATGTTCCCACTCTCCTATTTCAAATCTCACATTTCAGAAAAATTTCACTTGGATAACATAATCTAATTATTAATATTAACAAGCATTTATATCTTAAGCATTTTACCCATTTCAATTAAATATCATGCCTTTATGGGAACACTTATGCTTTCCAAAGTTATTCGGGCCCCCCCACATCACATATCTTAAATCATTGTTTCATTGAAGTGCTCCCCTTTTCTTAACAAAGATTTCACTAAATTATACTAAATATTTTATCACATTTAAAATTGCATATTATTTCCAATTTTCTAAAGTTATTTCTAAGTACAAATGCAAAAATACAATCTTATGTACCTTTCTAGAATCCCTTTTTCAATAAAATTTACCCATTATCTCTAAAAAGCTTTTGTTTCTTTGCATCTTGCTCCCCACTATTAAGATTTCTCATCCCTTCCTTTCTCCCTTGCTTATTCTTCTCCTTATCCTCTTTAACCCTTTGTCTCTCCACCTCCCTTTTATTCTGCTTTCCTTCTTTCTGTTGTTTTCTAACATAATATCTCCTTTTCAGCTTATTCTTCCCTTTTTTGGTTATTTTTCCAAATCTTAAAGTCTTCTTTTCCTTTTTCTCTTCCTCCTTTCCTTCCCCGACCAAAGTCACTTGTTCATCAAAGATGGCTTCTTCTTTGTCCCAGTCATCCTGCTGCTCATTCAGCTTTACATAGTTTTGATGTGAGTCACAGTGGTTCTTTTCTTAATGTTATATTCAGCTTTGGATAGAAAGGCTAAATAATGTTATCCTCATAATATTGATATATAAAATTGAAGTTACTATTGATAGAATGGTTTCTTCTTCTTTTTTTATTTCCGCTACTCTAAGCTATCTAAATAATAGATTGTCGACAACCTTTCTTTATAACTTCACAATATTGTCATAAAAAGAGGAGAGGGAGGAAAGACAGTTGTCTGATTATGTGCAGAAATTTAATCCATTGGATATCGGTCAGAGTGGTATGTCAGGTGCAAGCAATCAGAACCACTGATGAGTAGGCCAAGTATAGATACTTTATTGTTGATCACCTATATTAACTCACCACACTGTCTGCCTTCTCTTGGGAAATGGCAGATAGACCTGTGGATTTGACATCAGATGTTTCCTCCAGAGTCAACCCCAAAAGGGAATGACTTTTTACTTCCTGAAGAGGGGGCTCCCTCTCCTTCAGCTAGTGATGACACCACATCTATGAACTGTGTTGATGCCTACATCACAACAGATGACGGATGCATCCTCCCCTTGGCTCTGGAAACAAGGTTGACATATGTAATGCCACATAGTCAGGGGTTAAAATGGGAAGATCTTATTTGAGGCAGTTAACAGTGGATTGTTTTCCTTCATCCTCCTGTGCCTGTTCTTCACCACCTTCCTTGAAGACGTTTCCTTGAAGACGTTTCACTTCTCATCCCAGAAGCTTCTTTGGTTCTGACTGAATGATGGGGAATGGGAAGTGGAACCTTCTTGGAACTGCTGAAAGGTGTTTCACACCCATTTGCACTATTCAGGTGACCCTGAGGGCTAGGTAAACCTCCAAGTGGCCATAACAACTCTCAGAATGTGTGCTAAGGACCAGATGACTGCAAGGAGTTGAAATCCTTCAATTCTCCACCATTCACTCAGAACTGAAGACGCTTCTTAGATAAGAAACGAAATGTCTTCAAGGAAAAACCAGAAAATCCAGTTGCTGCCTGAAAAACCACCAGAACTAAGGAGAAATTTCCTGACAGTGAGGACCATTAATCAGTGGAACAATCTGCCTCTAGAAATTGAAGAGAAGAGATTGGATAGCAAATTGTCTCCTGGAATAGGGTCTCCTGAGCAGAAGGGTTGGACTGGAAGACCTCCAAGGTCGCTTCCAACTCTATTATTCTGATTTGGATCCTGTACCTGACGAATAGATACCCATTTGCCAATAAGATCTTTGTCTGCAGTGGCTTGATAGGAAAACAGCTGCAGCCTGTTGCTTTCTCCACTTCACTTTAAATCCCTGCCTCCAGGGATTGTTTGAGAAATCGCTGTCTTTGATAGCTGCCAGTTAGTTGACAGGAGAAAATGTCATCTTCCTTGCTGCTCAGATCGCCTTCTTAAGCAGCCCTTGTGTATTAGCTGTTTTTTTGAAAGCAAATAAAAAAATGGGAAGAAGAGAGGGTTATAGTTTGGGGGGTAAAATGTGAGCACAACTCTCTTTCGTTTGGAAATATGCATTCTGGAAACTTATGCAGAAGGAGAGATGTGAAAATATACAGATATGGGCTGAGTTCACACAGTGGAATGGGAGCTGTTTGGTTTTGGCTTATCATGCTGGGTGAAATAAATGAATTATTTAAAAGTGATTAACACATGAAAAGGAAACAAAAAGGGGTAAAGGGCTAAAAGGGAAGCAAAAAAGATTAAAACACCTCTTTCTTACCAACAATCAACACACACAGAAGCAGAGATTAACACTAGGATTAATAGCGACCAACAATCAATGAGTAAAGAATACCAATAGACAAGAATGTTTGTACCTCAAAATTGAATTGTGGCGTCCATGCTGTTCTCTGGCTTGCTTGTTTTCTTGCAGATGTTTCATTACCCCACTAGATAACATCTTCAGTGCTAGAAGGGGTTGTTATTGTAAGGTTACAACAGGGGTCTTCAAGCTTGAGAGCTTTAAGACTTTAACTCCCAGAATTCCTCCTCCAGTCATGTTAGCTCAGGAATTCTGGAAGCTGAAGTCCACAAGTCTTAAACTTGCCAAGTTTGAAGACCCTTGGGTTACATTAACCCTTCTAACACTGATGACGTTACCCGTTTGAGTAATGAAACTTCTGCAAGAAAACAGCTCAACTCAGAGAGCACCCCACTGATTAAAACCTGGTTTAACACAATGGCCAAGCCTATCAATAGAAAAAGATATAGCTTCATAGCCAGAGATGAAACTGAGAAAGTAATAGAAGCTAAAAAGGAAAAGGAAAAAGGAAACAATGTCAGCACTGCTTTAGTACATGAACTTTTAGAGTAGTTTCTAATGTTCTGAAGCTTGGTCTTATTATTGGGAGGAGGAAACAGGAGAGTTAGCGATTTTGAGTCAACAAAATGTAATGCTTTTCACCCATATTAGATTAGAAAATGGAGTATTGTATAGTTTACAGAAAAAGCAAACTGCACTAGGTAAACAATGTTTTGAGCAACATTTCACATCAGTTTTCTGTCAGAAGAATCACCCACTGAGTCAAATTGACAACAAATGCTTAAAAAAAACCCCAAATATTTGTTTCTTGCATTTTAGAACTCAGGCAGTTCTATTAACTGGTGAGATCTTTTAATCCTGCATAAATAAACATGAGAATGATAGACAGCTTTTATTTGCCCTAGCATTAATTCTTTTCCTTCTGAAATACAATTAGGAAATCATGTTATGTAACCTTTTGAATATAAAGCCAGCCCATTTTGAATAATAGTAGTTTTTTTTCTTTTTTTAATTAGTTCATTACCAGCAGGTTTCAGAAACAGTTATATATCTTTAACATTGAAATGCAGACAGGCAAGAAAGCTGTATTTTCAGAACACAAAGCAATGTTTGGGTTACCTGAAAATATAATCAAAACTCATATTATGAAGTTTAAATATTTACAGGAAATATGAAGGTCAGATATATCTTTTATTCTATCATCTAATTATTGTTTGTCTTAAGCAGTCAACCATATTTATAAGCATAAAAGTAGTGGCAGATTTCATTCTGGAATATGCCACAGTTAAGAATTTGTTTAAAGCTTAAATCAACAAAATATTTGTTAGACTGAGTATGTCCAAACTTGGCCCACGGGCCACTTGCGGTTCAGGATAGCTAGTGATGCACCCCACAAGATTGTAAATTGTTAACATTATTATGTGATTTGTATCATTAAGTATGTTATATATTTTACATGTGGACCAACATCATTCCTCTTCACTCAGTGTGGTCCAGGCAAGCCAAAAGATACCCATGTTTACAGTTTTGAGGAAGTCCAGAGAAGAAACACAACAATAAATAACCAATTATTTTGTTATTGTAAGATTACATTAACAGAATTTTGCAAAGTTTGTTAAGTATCTCCCTCCTTTCCTTTTATTTTCTGAAAAATAGGGAGGGTCACTTGTGAAACATTTCCCACATTCCCTCTGTTCTGCAGACTGAGATATCTTTTGCATGATGGATGTTTGGTCTGTGACTTTTCTTCTTGTCTTCCAAGGCCATTCCCATATACCAATAATAATATTTTATCTGTTTTATCTGGCATACAATGTAGAATACATACAATTAGTTTGCATGATTTATTTGTATAATGGATTTAAAACTGTGGTTTTGCTTCATATATTATCCTAATAGCTTCCTATATTTCTCCATATATTACCCTAACCTAAAGTACGTATATTTATTTTAATAACAATCAATTTGTTTGCCCAAATCTGGACTTCAGAACAATGCAGGGTGTAAAAAGTAGTTGGAACCAAGAGTTTTCTTCTTAATCTTCATTTTTCTCCTGCTGATATATTTTGTGGACATGAGATGAGAAAGAGTCATCTTTACTTTGTCAAGCATGGTACTTTTGGCCCTGATCGACCCACACATTATAAATTGGTGGCTTTTGAGGTGATGTACAAATAGGCATTGCCTGGTGTGTCTTACCCCAGTGAGAGAATGCATTAGACTAATGGTTCTCAACCTTCCTAATGCCACAACCCTTTAATACAGTTCCTCATGTTGTGGTGACCCCCAACCATAAAATTATGGCTCGGTTCCTAAGACCATTGAAAATATGTGTTTTCCAATGCTCTTGTGAAAGCATCCCGTGAAAGGGTCGTTTGACCCCCAAAGGTGTCACGACTCACAGGTTGAGAACCACTGCATTAGACCATATCTGCAGAAAGTACAATTTTCATTATAGAGGTCAGACATTGTCTTGGCTTTTACACTGAATATTTGGAGAAAGTGGGAATATAATTAGGATCGGTAAAGTGCACTTCTATGCTCCACACTACTATCTTTCTCTTTTTTCCACCTCCTTTGATATGGTATAAAACTCTAAAGGCTGTGAGACCATTAGCACCCCAAAGTTTAGAAAAGAAAGGCTGGGGTTGTGGAAGGAAAAGATTTATTCATCCCTTCTCTCTCTTGTTGTAGAACCGCAGCAGGGCTACAACTTCCACCTAGGATGTTGAGAATCTGGAAAAAGATTCTGGAAAAGAAGTTGAGACTCTGAAAGGAGTACAAAGAGAGACAAAGATGATTAGGGGGCTGGAGGCTAAAACATAATAAAGAATGGTTGCAGTAATTGGGTATGTCTATAGTCTAGTGAAAAGAAGGATTAGGGGTGACATGATAGCAGTGTTCCAATATTTGAGGGGCTGCCACAAGGATGAAGGGGTCAATTTATTTTCCAAAGAACCTGCAGGCAATGGATGGAAACTAGCCAAGGAGAAAATCAATCTAGAACTAAGGAGCCATTTCCTAATAGTGAGGGCTTTCAACCAGCAGAACAGCTTGCCATCAGAAATTGTGGGCGCTCTGTTACTGGAGGCTTTCAAGAAGAGGCAATTTGGACAGCAATTTGTCTGAAATGGCCTAGGTCTCCTACTACAGTAGAGGGTTGGACTAGAAGACCTTCAAATCCTACTCTGAGGATGTTCTATGTTCTAGATTCTACAATAAAAACTTTTAGGATTGGAATTGGATTGAACTGGAAGATGCTGTGCTATAAGAAAACAATCCTCCAACAATTCAATTTTGAAGACAATTAATGTTCACTATTCAAATATGTTGCACCAATAAAATGGCCCCAGTCTTTGTTGATTTGCCTATCCATTCATTCATTCATCCATCCATCCATTGATTCATTTTACTGGTGGAGCAGGGGTGCCTTTGACTCAGTGTTAACCCTTGATGATTGCCAGTACAAATCCCTGAAGTTTTATTGACAGGTTTTTTTTAAAAAAAATAGCTTCCTTCCATTGCTTCCTTCTCAGGGCTGAGAGAGAGGAACTGGCCCTGGGTCATTCAGCTGGACTTGTGCCTAAGACAGGCCTGTTTCTAAGCTGGTAACTTAACCACTGCACCAAACTGGCTCTTGTGTATAGGGTAGATGCATGAGATCACATCAGATCTCAACTTACTAGTCTACACTTTGGTTCTAATTTTATCATTTCATTTGCTATTGTAGACTCACAGAAATGAAACAAAAACTACAATGTTATGGGTAAAAACATAACAAGAAAATTATCTAGTAGGAAAGCAACCAATATTAACATACATGGTGTTGTGTATGTGTTTTTTAAAAAAGCGTAGATTTGTTTCATCTTTTCAAACCTTCTAATACTTAATGACATTTCAGCATGTTTTTAATGAACAGCAAAGTCAAGACAGAATAATTGTTGCTTTCTCTGCTTCCAGGCACTCTAAGAAGCAGCTTTAACTGCCTCAATTTGCATTTTTTCAACCATGAATTCTGCTTAACAAGACAACATTTTAGAATAAAACTGTAAGGAATACAATCCATCTACATACTACTAAAACTTTCAGGTCTGTTTGAGTATTTGCAACCCTCATGTTGGAAAAATTGTGCATCATTGACCAATGTTATGTTTTGAGCATGGGCGAGAAAGAATGGAGACAAGCCTCTGAACGGTGAACTTCAGCTCTTTATTTACATTGTGACTTCTCGCTCAATAGCAGTTAAACCCGCCTTATATAGGCAATCCCTGTAACTTTTAACCAATAATGAGCTAGGAGTGCTAGCTTTTATAACCAATAGGAACTCTCTGTTAAGAGCCAATCAGATTCCCCGGAACGGGCCAATCCGGTCCGGCCGCTTAACAGCCAATCAGAAGTGCAGGGCCAGAACCCTGCACTTACTCCAAGCTCACACTTTATTAAATCTTTATGCATACACAATACCCCTTCCCCCTGGCTTCTTATTTGCAGGGCGCAGTTACATAGTCCCTTAGGTAGGACGGTTGTCTTATTAGTTTCTTTGATTTCCGTTTGTATCAGCTGGCTGCAATCACGCTGAGGTAGATCGTTGTTTGGCAGTGGGGCTGTTTCTAGTTCAGAGTTCACTTCTACGTCGTTGCCCACATTCTCTGCAATTCCCTGAGGTGCAACCGTTTCTCCCTCCGGCTCCGCTTCCTGATTCTCTATCAAGCCGTCGTTTCCTTCGAACGGGTTCTCTAGGAATTCATCTTCTTCCATACCTCCCCCCCCCCTCAGTTTGGTCATAGGGGAGTTGCGGACTGGCCACTGGAAGCCGTGATCGTAATTGATCGATATGACGTTTCCAAAGTTTATCATCAAGGCATTGTACAAGGTAGGATCTGGGGCCGGTTACACGTACTACTGTCGCTTCCACCCACAACGGGTCGCCCGATACTTTTTACCATATACCAAGTCTCCAACCTGGAAGGTACGACAGCGGCCGCTGGATCCTAGTGGTTTCTCTGGTTTGTAAGCTGGGTGCAACCGGTCGAGTTGGGAGCAGAGCTTTCATCCCATTAGCAGTTCGGCGGGAGTTTTGTTGGTGACGCTATGTGGGGTGATGTGTTGCAAGAAGAGGATTTGATTGACCTTGTCATCAATGTTGTCATAGTCTACCTTCTGCAAGGTTTTCTTTACAAATTGGACCACGCATTCTGCTTTGCCATTGGTCGCAGGGTGCGCAGGCGAGGTGAGCGCATGGCGAATGCCGCGGTCAGCGAGGTACTGCTCCAATGCTAGTGCGGTAAATTGAGGGCCGTTATCGGATACCAGGACGTCTGGTAATCCATGGGTTGCAAAGAGTCTGTCTAAGGTTTTGATAACCGCCTCGGAGGTCGTAGTCGTCATGCGATGGATCTCGAGCCAATTCGAGTAAGCGTCAACGGTAAGCAAGAAGGTGTGGCCTTTGGTTGGCCTCGCAAAGTCCAAGTGAATTCGGGACCAAGGTCTATGTGGTGTCTCCCATTCAGTAGGCATGGCTTTTGGTGGGGCGTTGCTGACTTCTTGGCATTTTGGACAAACTTTAACCCAATGTTCGATTTGCTTGTCAATGCCTGGCCACCATGCGTAGCTTCGCGCAAGGGCTTTCATTCGCACGATGCCGGGGTGGCCATCGTGCAAGGTTCTCAGCAGCGCTTTCTGGAGTCGTTCTGGGATAACGACTCTATCGTCCCAGATGACACAGCCTTTCTGGGAGAAGAGCTCGGTTTGTCGAGTCTTGAATGGTGTGAAGTCATCTGATAACTGGTCCAATGGCCATCCGTGTTCTACCCAGCTTAGGACTCGTGCTAGGGTGTGGTTGCGTTTGGTTTCTCTCGCAATATCTCAGGCGGTTAGTGGCGGTGAGTTGAGTGCCTCGATTTGCAACATGGTTACCGTTGGTGCAGGATCGTCAAGAGTCTCTGGAAGCGGTGCTTGGCTCAATGCGTCGGCATGGGGAATGGCGTTCCCCAGGCGGTATTGCAGCCGATAGTTATAAGCAGCTAAGAATTCTGACCATCGGGTCATCCTAGGGGATAATATGTAAGGAGTGGGCTTATCTCCGGCTATTATCCCCAATAATGGTTTGTGGTCAGTCACAATAGTAAAAGCCTGGCCATACATGTATTCGTGGAATCTTTTCACAGCTGAGACAATTGCGAGGGCTTCTTTATCCATTTGTCCAAAGTTTCGCTCAGTTTTTGAAAGAGTCTTTGAAAAATATGCAACAGGGGCTTCGTTCCCATTAGGCAGTACGTGGCTCAAAATGGCACCTATCCCGAAAGGCGATGCATCACATGTTATAACTGACGGCAAAGTCTCGTTATACTGCATGAGTACAGAGTCAGAAGTGAGCAGTTTTTTAACATTTCGGAACTCCTGTTCTTCACGGTAACCCTATAGCCAATTTGCTTTTTTATTTACCATTCGGTGTAACGGTTCAGCGACCGTTGCTTTGTGTGGCAAAAATACATTATAAAAATTGATGGGGCCTAGGAACGCCTGGAGATCGGCCTTGTTCCATGGCCTGGGAGCGTTTTTTTATCACTTTTAGTTTCCTTTCAGTAGGGTGAATGCCCTGGCTATCAATCAGGTACCCTAAAAACTCAACACTGTCAGTATACAATTTACATTTGTTTTTTTAACCTTAAGACCGGCCTCTTGGAATTTTTTTAGAACTAATTTTACCCGGTCCTTTAAGATTTTTTTTGTAGGGGCTGCAATTAATATATCGTCAAAATAGGGAACCATGCCTTTAATTCCTTGCAATAACCTTTCCATAAGGCTCTGAAAAATCCCCGGGGCTACACTAACTCCGAATTGCAGCCGGGTACATTTAAAGGCACCTCGGTGCATCACAATAGTTTGGGCCTGTGCCGTTTTTTCATCTACTGGTAATTGCTGATATGCCTGAGCTAAATCTAATTTAGCGAAGACTTTCCCGCCCCCCAGGGAATGGAGGAGATGCTGCACCACCGGAACTGGATCCGCGTTCTGCTGCAGGGCGTGGTTCAAAATGGCCCGGTAGTCCCCACAAATTCAGATTGACCCATCTGGCTTAATGGGTGTTACAACTGGGGTTTCCCAAGGGGAGTGATTGATGGGCTCTAACACCCCCTGAGCTATCAGTTTGTCGAGTTGTTTGTTGATTTTCGATTTTAAGGCAAACGGAACTCGACAGGGCTTTAGACGGATGGGAGCTATTTTTGGATCTAGACTGAACGAAATTGGGGTCCCCTTGTACTCGCCTAAGCTGTCCGCGAAGACGTCCCTGAACTCATAGATAAGGTCTTCCTCCCAGTCACCGCCACTGACTCGGTTTATGCCGGCCACTTCAATGCCAAGTGGCACGAACCATTGGAGGCCCAGTAGGCTAGGCCTATCTCTATCGATGACCGTTAAAGGTAAGTATGCTGTGTGCTTCTTGAAGGAGACTCAGACTCGGCAGGAACCGACGACGGGGATTCGATTCCCTTGGTAGTCCTTGAGGATGAGGTGTTGGGAGCGGAGATCTTGGCGTTGAATTGTGGGGATGAGTTGCTTGAGTGTCTTCCAGGACACCATTGAGAGGGATGATCCCGAGTCGACCTCCATGTGGCAAGGCTGGTTCTCGATGGCTACTGTGACTCAGATTTTCTTAGTGTCCAAGGCTGAGGCGTGACCGATAGTGATAGTATGGTGAGCCTCTTCTCTCTGCAAAGCTCAATTTCTGTAGGAGTGGTTTACTGGGTCTCGCCGTACAGGACGGTTTCCTGTCGATTGGCGATAGTTAGCCCCTTTTGAGGCCTGGCTGGGTCCTGGCAAGCTGCGGCAGACCCGTCCGATGTGGCCTCGTTTCCCGCACTCATGGCAGAGTGCGTCGCGGAATTTGCATTCGGACCTGGCATGGTTGGCTCCGCAGCCAGCGCAAGGGCGTAAGGGCTTCGGGTGATGGTCCCGGTCGGACCGCAGTCGATGGACCCCTTCTTCGTCGCTGTCTGATGACGAAGAGAGGTCCTCGTGGTGCGTTGTCGCAAGCTGCCCTTCTGAACTAGGTGAAATGTCGCTGGCCGGTGGTGGTACCAGAGCGCGGTTTCAGCGTAGTTGTGTAGCTGACTTCCTGGTTGCTTCTGCTGCAGTAGCATTGGTGATGGCGTCAGCAAGGCTGATGTTGCCTTTCGCCATCAGCTTGCTTTGGACGCCTGGTGCATCTAGTCCCAGAACTATGTGATCTCTTAGTGCTTCTTCTAAATTGATGAATCTGCAGAGGCCTCCCAAATTTCGGAGGTCTGCTATGAAGTCAGCCACGCTTTCTCCCTTCCGCTGGCTCCTCTGATAAAACTCGTGGCGTCTCACGAGCGTAGGCACGATCGGGGCATAGTGGTCTCGTAGGATAGGTTCGAGGTCATCCCAATCCATGGCCTTCACTTCTCGGGGTTTGGCTAGTGCTTTAGCCATCTTAAATACGGTTGGACCGCAATGCGTTAGGAACACCGCCCGTTTCTTTCCTGGTGTGGTGTCCTTTAAGTTGTTGGTCTCTAAGAACATTTGGAAGCGATTCATGTAAGACTCCCAGTCTTCCTGTGCTGGATCGAACAGAGCGGGTGGTACGATGCCGCCAGACATGGTTCCATTGTTGGCGTCGTCTGTCCCGTGCTCGGTGTTCTTCGAAGTTTCGTTGGTTCAGATATCTCCAAATCCCATCCTCGTCGCCAGTGTTATGTTTTGAGCATGGGCGAGAAAGAATGGAGACAAGCCTCTGAACGGTGAACTTCAGCTCTTTATTTACATTGTGACTTCTCGCTCAATAGCAGTTAAACCTGCCTTATATAGGCAAACCCTGTAACTTTTAACCAATAACGAGCTAGGAGTGCTAGCTCTTATAACCAATAGGAACTCTCTGTTAAGGGCCAATCAGATTCCCCGGAACGGGCCAATCCGGTCCGGCCGCTTAACTGCCAACCAGAAGTGCAGGGCCAGAACCCTGCACTTACTCCAAGCTCACACTTTATTAAATCTTTATGCATACACAACAACCAACAAGTTTTGAATTATGAAAAAAAATGTTAAGAAGTTCCCCACCCCCTCCCTGGTTCTGTTAGAAAGTTTTAAAGATGACATTTGTCTTGAACTATCATTAGGAGTTCATTCCAGAGAGCAGGATAATTGATTATTTTGTTTTAACAGCTAGTCCAGAGGTCTCCAAACGTGACAACAAGGACTAGCTCAGGGGTCCCCAAACTTGGCAACTTTAAGACTTGTGGAATGGGAGTTGAAGTCCACAAATCAGCTAAATATGAGCCAGCAGTGTGGAGCCAAAAAAGCTAATGCAATCCTAAATTGTATTAACAGAGGGATACAATCAAGATCAAGGGAAGGAAGTACTAATACCAATCTATAAAGCCTTAGTAAGACCACACCTAGAGTACTGCATCCAGTTTTGTTCACCACATCATAAAAATGATGTTGAGACTCTAGAAAAAGTACAGAGAAGAGCAACCAGGATGATTAGGGGACTGGAGGCTAAAACATACAATGAACGGTTGCAGGAACTGGGCTTGGTTAGTCTAGTAAAGAGAAGGACTAGGGGAGACATGATAACGATCTTCCAATATTTGAGGGGCTGCCACAGGAAGGAGGGGGTCAAGCTATTTTCTAAAGCACCTGTACGCCAGACAAGGAATAATGGATGGAAACTGAACAAGGAGAGATTTAACCTGGAAATAAGGAGAAACTTTGTGACAGTGAGAAACAATCAACCAATGGAACAGCTTGCCCTCAGAAGTTGTGGGAGCGCCATCACTTGAGACTTTCAAGAAGAGATTGGAATGCCATTTGTCAGAAATGGTGTAGGGTCTCCTGTTTGGGCGGGGGTTGGACCAAATGACCTACAAGATCCCTCCCAACTCTGATTATCTGTTATCTGTTTAGTCTTAAAGTTGCCAAGTTTGAGGACCCCTGTTGTAACCTTTGCGTGGGGTGGGGGCAATAATTTCTGTAAGAAATTGGTTCAAAATTGGAAATGGATTTAAAGATCCATCAATCATCTAAAAGTATAATAAGCCAGCACAATTGATGCAAACTATGTTCTTGTTTCCTCATGCTGGTCTTTCAAGAACAAAAGCTATAATAATGGTAGTTCATATTTAAAGTTACAGATGCATAAGCTTAATGCAGTGTAATGCTGTTTTCTTTCATACGTTTCATCATCCATGTTGCAACTGGGTATCGTGGCTAATCTATTTTTCCAGCATTCCAGGCAGAATTCTAGAGTCCAAGGCTTCAAATCTGTATCAGCGAAGTGAAGTATGTAAAGCCAAACCTATTGTAAAAACTTTGTTAAGATTACTCTGTTATTCTTTATATAATATACTTCTTGCAGCCAAGTCTGCTTCTTTCATTCAAGAAATAAAGATGATTTTCTGAATGGGTTCAAAGTACCCCAGTGAAATTGTGAAGTTGGCAGTATAGAACATATTGTCACAGTAGTGTATATCAGCCACATTCAAAATTGAGTTTTTCCAGAGGCTTATATTTTAAATGAGGCCCTGGCAGTATAGACTCAAAGTTTCCTCTTTAAAGAGAAAAAGAAATATGTGCCTTCAGGTCAATTTTGATTCCCAGCAATTGCCTGGACAAGTCTCTGCAGTTTTGTGGTAATACTTCAGAAGCCTTTTCCTGCTTTCTAGGGCAGAGATAACCCAGAGATTTCCTATCTCTCAATTTCTACCTAATGTAGGAAACCACATCCTCCCAGAAGAATGAAATATTTTAGGAAATATTAAAAATAATATTATATAGAGAATAAATAGAGAAACATGCTCTTGGAAACAGAAATCAGACCCCCAAGTCTTTCTTGATGGCCCTCAGCAGACATTTTATGAAATATTGAGAAAGATTGGGTCAGCCTATCTACAAAACAAAAGGCCTCCAGCTCCACGATGATGGAATTAAGACATGACCCCTCGGGACATAATAGGATTATCCCCCCTACCATCTAGCCGCAGAGCTCACCACATTGCACAATCTCCTGAGGACATTGCATCACACACACCCACACCCAGGCTTGAACCAAACTTAGCTCAGAATACCTACAGAGCCAGCTATGAGCCCTACAACAGCCAATAGAATACATGTTCTTGCACAGGAACAGGAACACTGGTGGGATTCAAATTTTTTTACTACCGGTTCTGTGGGCGTGGCTTGGTGGGTGTGGCAGGGGAAGGATGCTGTAAAATCTCCAGTCGGAGGTGGTATTTGCCGGTTCTCCGACCTACTCAAAATTTCCTCTACTGGTTCTCCAGAACTGGTTAGAACCTGTTGAATACCACCTCTGAACAGGAAGTTCAACTGCAAAGCCGAAGAGAAGGTATAACTCCCCTTACTCTTTACTCCATATGATCAGCTACCCAGAAGACACGTGCTTGGTGGTTCTGTTTCTTCATTAAACTATCTTTCCAGTCAGCCTCCATGTTTCCAGTGTCTTTCTCCCAGCTTGGAACTGAACCAGATGGATATTTCTTCCAACACTAACAATAAGCAAATGTTGGACCTAGTTCTTTTTTCACTCATGCTCTGCTAACATGTTTCTCATATTTTAGTATTACATGAATTGAATAATTGGATATGGTGTTCCAAAAGGATTATTGTTATAGTTCCCTCCTTGAGACATGCTCATTTCTTATAGATTAAGAGAGAAATCCCCCCCCCCCAATGCTCTGCCTATCCAAGAACAAATAGAAAGTAATAATGTTTCATGTTGCTAAGGCAACCTGGTCTCCAGTTGGACAAAATAACAGTTGTAGTTGCCATACTTGCTCCTTTCAAGCACAATGCAACTCAGTGAAGAAGAGGTTCTCAGTTACCATCTATCTAACACAAAGGTGTCAAATGCAAGGCCCGGGGGCCAGATGTGGCCCATGGGCATGTGGCCTTCCCAAGCGCTGTTTTCACTGACAGAGGGTCGCAGGAGGCCATCGCAGCTGAAAATGGAGCTCGGAGGCCCATTTTTGCTGACAGAGCGTTCAGGCCGCCAGAGGCACTCCTGACACGAGTAGCATTGAGATAGCCACACACCCCTGGCTACACACATCCCCCACAGTCAAGCACAACCCTGATATGGTCCTCAATGAAATTTGAGTTGGACACCCCTGATCTAACACAAGTTCCATCTTATTAAGATTCAGCCTCCGTGTATTGGCCCCCATTCTGCCTCTTATCAAGTACAATACTGACAGAGGGTCGCAGAGGGTTCAACATTGTTTTTTCTGATTCATTAGATACTGAAAAGCAGAGTTAAATATCAACAGCAGGAAAGGTTAATTTTTTTAAAACTCCGAGATATGATGCAAAATAAGTAACAAAAAGAATCACAATAATTACTAATCAATCCAATAAGATCTGTTCTGAGCCCAGTAAACAAATATTAATGCCAATATTATCAACACAACTGCAATTTTATGTGTTCATTTGTATTCCACCTGTATTTATTTTTACAAATAACTAAGGTGGGGAACATATCCAATACAGCTTCCTCCTCCTATTTTTTTTCCCCTACAATAAACTGTTTGGATGTGACAAAATTCAGGGCTTGAATAAATGCCGCATTTGCCTGAAATAAAACCCTGCCTCTTTTGTAAGTAATGTAAGATAAGGAAGGGATGAGAGCAGAGTTTTGAGAATATAGTAATTAAATCTGCCACACCTTTTTGTTTAATATTCCCCTTGGTAGATGAGGGTTAAATTGGCACCACAGCTTTTTGGGTAGACATAGCAGCAGCCCACAAATACTTATTAATCAGAAACCTACTGAGAACCAAACTCTTCAGAAGACTGGGGAAAAAAGGTTTTCTGTTTATGTAGTGAAACATGAGTATAAGAAACAAATTGTCTATTTTTTATATAATATGCGGGAGGGGGGAGGTTTCCAGACTAAGGCTATGGGTATAGCACTTATGGGTATAGGATTACTGAAGTCCATACAATTATATTAAAATTCAAATTTATATTATAAAATTATAAATTTATTCCTTGATTTAACATACTATCTGTTTGTTCATCCATCCATCTACCCACCCATCTTAAAATTATGTTGAAATATTTTCCAAGGAAGAAAATCTGCTTAGATCTTCTTATGCATAATATCCATGGATATGGATAGTTTTTTCTTCTTTTGACAAAATATTTCTTTAATTTCTCTGATGTTGACATATGGAAGAATGGAACTAATCTTACGATATTAATTCTTAGGATGGAGGCTAACTTCTTTCACCATAGAAATTCCCTTTCCACCATTATCCTTGCAGTAAAAGTGTTGAGTTCACTGGCAAATAGTAAATGGCAGGAATTAAGAATCTGGCCCTGCTTATAAGACTGTACATAGTGTTTGTAAGATTTATTGAGCTTAAATCCTTTTATGAGGTGGAGTTTGATCTAGTTTTTATTTTCTCAAAGCTCTTGTGGCATGTCAGGGAGTCTGCTAATGCTTATTTCAAATTAATTCAGAGATTTGGAAGGGTTGTGCACATAGCTTCATGTATTTGGAAACAATATTTCTTTTGGAAAAAGTTTTATACAAACACACATACAAAAGAGTTGAGGAGAGATTTGGACAAAAATGTACTCAAAATATATACGTGAGGAAAAATTGTTCATGAATATTCTTTAGCTCAGAATTGGATAGACCTCACTAGGGAAGAGCTGGTACTCCATATTGTATGGGGACATTTCTGTATTCTTAGCTTGTGCTGGAATAGTAGGTGGGAATTATGGTTTTTGCTAGGTTTTGGTTGTGCAAATTCACTTCCTGGAACAAAAGACTGATTGGAGTCATTCATGCCCTTGTGACCTCCTGAGCAGATTACTGATTACAGCCAGTCTTTGAGTATTGAAGATTTGTCTTTAAATGACTCCAAACTCCAGCTCCACTTTAGGACAATGATGGTTTATTCAATATCTCAGCAAACAACAAATACTCTTCTCTGACAGGAATGGCTAAAAGCCAGGCAAGGATATAGTTCGGTTTGAATTTGCTCTCTTTCCTTTTATTAGCATTATCATGAGACATACCCTACCACACCCAGGCCTATATTCAGTTCTAGTTCTGGCCATACCTAACCTATTATCTCTAAATGCTATTACCATATAAAACAGGGGTGGGCAAACTACGGCCTGCGGGCCACATCCGGCCCGTTGGTCTATCCAATCCGGCCCGCCCCTGAAAAAAAATTGCTGGGCGTGCCATATTGCCCTGTGCCGCGTGGGCCCCAAGGCTGCAAAACAGTGCGGAGCGCTCTTGGAGTAGGAAAGAAAAGAACGTTGCAAAGGCCTCGGCTGAGCGTTTGAAATCACCTTCAAGTGTGACCTCTCTGAAGGTGAGTCCCTGCCGATCCCCCTTTTTTTCCCGGGGCTTCCAGGCTTAAACTTTGCAAAGTCAAAGTTTGCAGGCGGGAGTGTCTTCCCGCCGAGGAAAGAGAAGGGTTCCACCCGGCGGGCGGGTGGGTGGGCTGCTTGGAGGAGGCGACCTGGCGGTGCTCCGGGTTTCCCCTCCACCGCGCTGTGCAAAGTTTAAGCCTGGAAGCCCTTTCGGCTTCGTTTTAACTCGCGGGCGCTTGCGCCTGGTCCCGAGCCACGTGGCGGAGGGAAGCCTGGAGTGCGGCCGGGTCGCCTCCTCCAAGCAGCCCACCCACCCACCCTTCGGGCGGAACCCTTCCCTTTTCTCGGCGGGAAGATGCTCCCGCCTGCAAACTTTGTCTATGCAAAGTTTAAGCCTGGAAGGCCTTCCAGCTTCCTTTTAACTCGCGGGTGCTCGCACCTGGCCCCGAGCCGCGTGGTGGAGGGAAGCCTGGAGCGCCGCCAGGTCGCCTCCTCCAAGCAGCCCACCCACCTGCTAGGCTTCCCTCCGCTGCGTGACAATGCCAGACATATATATATATATACATATATATATATGGATCTTTGGTTATTCGGGTTTTCTCCCGCGTAAGATTGGAAGTATCTAGGCAACCAATCAATCAGAACACAGCCAAACCCCCAACCAATCAGAACACAGCCAAACCCCCAACCAATGAGAACACCCCCCCATCCAATCAGAACACAGCCAAGCCCCCAGCCAATCAAGTCACACCCCCAGGAGCAGTTAAAAGGAAGAAGCAGCTGCAAGCTCACATCACTCTGAGAAGCACAGAGCTGAAGACCAAGCCTGAAGATGATGAATGAGACTTCATCGAAACGTTGCCTAGATACTTCCAATCTTACGCGGGAGAAAATCCAAATAACCAAAGATCCACATACAAATACCCGCGACAACCTCAGAAAACATATATATATATATACATACATATATATGGATCTTTGGTAATTCGGGTTTTCTCCCGCGTAAGATTGGAAGTATCTAGGCAACGTTTCGATGAAGTCTCATTCATCATCTTCAGGCTTGGTCTTCAGCTCTGTGCTTCTCAGAGTGATGTGAGCTTGCAGCTGCTTCTTCCTTTTAACTGCTAGTGGGGGTGTGACTTGATTGGGTGGGGGCTTGGCTGTGTTCTGATTGGGTGGGGGTGTGTTCTCATTGGTTGGGGGTTTGGCTGTGTTCTGATTGGTTGGGGGGTTGGCTGTGTTCTGATTGGCTGGAGGCGTGTTCTGTTCAGGTGGGGGCTTGATTGTGCTCAGGTTAGTCTTAGTTGCTGGAGGGTTTGAGCTGGTGAGCTGTGATCTTGCTGTTTGGCTTTGAGTTCATGGTCGTGCTGCATCTTCATGGTGGAGGTCAGTTCGCTTCATATATGGCTCAGAGGGGTTTGAAGTGGGTAGTGATGCAGCTGCGGTGCGGCTTCTGGTCCGTGGTCGTGTTTCATCTTCTGTGTGGGTGTGAGTCTGCTTTCTACATGGAAGTGTGGTGGTGGCATCTTGTGTGGCTCTCAGGGGTGTGGGTCTGGTGTCATTCTTCATGTTAGGTACGTGTCTGTTCATGAGGGTGGGTTTCCAAATGGCTGGCAGGCGGGAGGTATCATCTCGTTTATTCATGCTGTGTGGGCGTTTTTCTATCTCTATGGCTTCTCTGATGATTCTGCTGCTGAAGTGTTCGGTTTTGGCGATAGTTTTGGTATTTTTAAAGTCAATCTCATGTCCTGTGGCTTTGAGGTGTTGGACCAGGGAAGAGGTCGGTTCTTCCTTTTTGATTGAGTTCTTATGTTCTTCAATGCGTGCACCTATTCTTCTGTTAGTCTGTCCAATGTATGTGGTGGGGCAGGCAGTGCAAGGGATTTCGTATACTCCTTGATTTTCTAACTCGATTCTGTCCTTAGGGTTTCTTAGGATGGTGGATATCTTTCTGTTTGTGCAGAATGCTGTCTTAATGTTGTGTTTTTGGAGGATCTTGCTGATTTTGTCCGTAGTGCCTTTTATATATTGGAGGAGGGCTTTGCCATTCTGTTGTTCTTTGTCTTGGATTTTGGCTGGGGTTTCTTTTTGGATTAGGTGGGTGATCTTCTTTCTTTGGAATCCATTGGCTGTCAGCACGCCGGTGAGAGTGTGTAGTTCGGTCTCTAGGTGTTGTTCGTCGGCTAAGCATTTTGTTCTGGAAATGAGTGTCTCGGCTACGGAATTGATCTGGGCTGGGTGGTGGTGTGAGAGTGCGTGTAGATAGCAGTTTGTATGTGTTTTCTTCTGGTAGATGGTGTGTCCTAGGGAGCCATTGGATTTTTTGTATACCAAGACATCTAGGAAGGGAAGTTGGTTGTTAGCTTCTGTTTCCATGGTGAATTGTATTTTGGGGTGTTGGCTGTTGAGGTGCGTGAGGAAGTTGTTCAGTTTTTCTTTCCCGTGTGGCCAGATTATGAAGGTGTCATCTACGTATCTGAGCCAGAGTTTGGGTTTGTGATCATATTTTTCTAGAGCTTGTGTTTCAAAGTGTTCCATGTAGAGGTTAGCGATGACAGGTGAGAGGGGTGATCCCATGGGTGCTCCTTCTATTTGTTTGTATTTTTGTCCGTTGTAGGTGAAGTATGTATTGGATAGGCAGTGGTTGGTCAGATCTAGGATGTGCTTGGGGGGGTTGTATTTGTTTTGGATGGCTGTCAAGGCTTCTTTTATTGGCACTTGGGTGAAGAGGGATATGACATCGAAGCTCACTAGTAGGTCACTGGGTTGTAAGTTTTGTTTCTTTATGATCTCGATGAACTGGAATGAGTTTCTTACGTGTGAGTTGATGGATTCTGCATAGGGCTGTAGTTGTTTGGCGAGAAATTTGGCTAGGTTTTGTAGAGGTGAGCCTATGGAGCTGACTATTGGTCTGAGTGGGGTTCCTTCTTTGTGTATCTTGGGGAGACCATAAAGTTTAGGGCATCTGGATGATTTCTCTCTGGGTATGATTCTTTGCTGGATTTCTTCACTGATGGGGGAGGCTTTTATTTTGGATCTGGTGGTTTTTTCCAGGTAGGTGGTGGGGTCTGTCTTTAGGGGTTTGTATGTGGGGTCTTGGATTAGATCGGTTAACTTGGATTGGTAGTCAGATGTGTTCATAACCACTGTTGCGTTGCCCTTGTCTGCTGGTAGGATTATTATGCTGGTGTCTTCTTTCAGGTTAAGTAGTGCAGTTTGTTCTTCTTTGGATAAGTTGCTTTTGGGTGGTTTGCTAGTGCAGAGGATGTTGGTGATTTCGAGTCTGATTCTATTAGCATCATCAGGGTTGGTTTTGGTCAGGCTGGTTTCAACTCCGCATATGATGGTTTCTGTGGGGATGTGTTTGGGAGCAACAGCAAAGTTGAATCCTTTAGAAAGGACCTTGGACCATCTACCAGAAGAAAACACATACAAACCGCTATCTACACGCACTCTCACACCACCACCCAGCACAGATCAATTCCGTAGCCGAGACACTCATTTCCAGAACAAAATGCTTAGCCGACGAACAACACCTAGAGACCGAACTACACACTCTCACCGGCGTGCTGACAGCCAATGGATTCCAAAGAAAGAAGATCACCCACCTAATCCAAAAAGAAACCCCAGCCAAAATCCAAGACAAAGAACAACAGAATGGCAAAGCCCTCCTCCAATATATAAAAGGCACTACGGACAAAATCAGCAAGATCCTCCAAAAACACAACATTAAGACAGCATTCTGCACAAACAGAAAGATATCCACCATCCTAAGAAACCCTAAGGACAGAATCGAGTTAGAAAATCAAGGAGTATACGAAATCCCTTGCACTGCCTGCCCCACCACATACATTGGACAGACTAACAGAAGAATAGGTGCACGCATTGAAGAACATAAGAACTCAATCAAAAAGGAAGAACCGACCTCTTCCCTGGTCCAACACCTCAAAGCCACAGGACATGAGATTGACTTTAAAAATACCAAAACTATCGCCAAAACCGAACACTTCAGCAGCAGAATCATCAGAGAAGCCATAGAGATAGAAAAACGCCCACACAGCATGAATAAACGAGATGATACCTCCCGCCTGCCAGCCATTTGGAAACCCGCCCTCATGAACAGACGCGTACCTAACATGAAGAATGACACCAGACCCACACCCCTGAGAGCCACACAAGATGCCACCACCACACTTCCATGTAGAAAGCAGACTCACACCCACACAGAAGATGAAACACGACCACGGACCAGAAGCCGCACCGCAGCTGCATCACTACCCACTTCAAACCCCTCTGAGCCATACATGAAGCGAACTGACCTCCACCATGAAGATGCAGCACGACCACGAACTCGAAGCCAAACAGCAAGATCACAGCTCACCAGCTCAAACCCTCCAGCAACTAAGACTAACCTGAGCACAATCAAGCCCCCACCTGAACAGAACACACCTCCAGCCAATCAGAACACAGCCAAACCCCCAACCAATGAGAACACACCCCCACCCAATCAGAACACAGCCAAGCCCCCACCCAATCAAGTCACACCCCCACTAGCAGTTAAAAGGAAGAAGCAGCTGCAAGCTCACATCACTCTGAGAAGCACAGAGCTGAAGACCAAGCCTGAAGATGATGAATGAGACTTCATCGAAACGTTGCCTAGATACTTCCAATCTTACGCGGGAGAAAACCCGAATAACCAAAGATCCACATACAAATACCCACGAGAACCTCAGAAAACACGCACACACACACACACACACACACACACACACACACACACACACATATATATATATATATATATGTCTGGCATTCAGCTTTGTTCGGGTATTTTCCCACGTGGTGCTTTTAAAGTTGTAGCAACGTTTCAGCAGAATCTCATCTGCCATCATCAGGCTTTTGTATGGTGTTTGTCTGTGAGTCAAACTTTTACAGTGGTTTCAGATTTAAAGTTTGACTCACAGACAAACACCATACAAAAGCCTGATGATGGCAGATGAGATTCTGCTGAAATGTTGCTACAACTTTAAAAGCACCACGTGGGAAAATACCCGAACAAAGCTGAATGCCAGACATGTAAGTACCCGCGAAAACTTAAGAAAACAAATATATATATATATATATATATATATATATATATATATATATATATATATATATAATATATATATATATATATTATAAAGGGCCCATTATAAAATGCAGCAAATTATATATAAGAATATTATATATATATATATATATATATATATATATATATATATATATATATATATATATATATATTATATTTAAGAAAAAGTATATATATATGTATGGCATTCAGCTTTGTTCGGGTATTTTCCCACGTCATAGTAGTGGTGCTTTTAAAGTTGTAGCAACGTTTCAGCAGAATTTTAAAAGCACCACTACTACGACGTGGGAAAATACCTGAAGAAAGCTGAATGCCATACATACATACATACATACATACATACATACATACATACATACATACATACATATGTTTTCTGAGGTTCTTGCGGGTATTTGTATGTGGATCTTTGGTTATTCGGGTTTTCTCCCGCGTAAAATTGGAAGTATCTAGGCAACGTTTCGATGAAGTCTCATTCATCATCTTCAGGCTTGGTCTTCAGCTCTTTGCTTCTCAGAGTGATGTGAGCTTGCAGCTGCTTCTTCCTTTTAACTGCTAGTGGGGGTGTGACTTGATTGGGTGGGGGCTTGGCTGTGTTCTGATTGGGTGGGGGTGTGTTCTGATTGGTTGGGGGTTTGGCTGTGTTCTGATTGGTTGGGGGGTTGGCTGTGTTCTGATTGGGTGGAAGCGTGTTCTGTTCAGGTGGGGGCTTGGTTGTGCTCAGTTTAGTCTTAGTTGCTGGGGGATTTGAGCTGGTGAGCTGTGATCTTGCTGTTTAGCTTCGAGTTCGTAGTTGTGGAGCCATACATGAAGCGAACTGACCCCCACCATGAAGATGCAGCACAACCACAAACTTGAAGCCAAACAGCAAGATCACAGCTCACCAGCTCAAATCCCCCAGCAACTAAAACTAACCTGAGCACAACCAAGCCCCCACCTGAACAGGACAAGCCTCCAGCCAATCAGAACACAGCCAACCCTCCAACCAATCAGAACACAGCCAAACCCCCAACCAATCAGAACACACCCCCACCCAATCAGAACACAGCCAAGCACCCACCCAATCAAGTCACACCCCCACTAGCAGTTAAAAGGAAGAAGCAGCTGCAAGCTCACATTACTCTGAGAAGCACAGAGCTGAAGGACAAGCCTGAAGATGATGAATGAGATTTCATCGAAACGTTGCCTCGATACTTCCAATCTTACATGGGAGAAAACCCGAATAACCAAAGATCGATCTATCTATCTATCTATCTATCTATCTATCTATCTATCTATCTATCTATCTATCTATCTATCTATCTATAAATGGGCCCTTTATAAAATTGGTTCGGCCCTCGAACACAGATCTGATTTTCCATGTGGCCCCCGACAGAAATTAATTGCCCACCCCTGCTATAACATGTCTACATCTCTAACCTATTCCGACCCTCACTAACTAATCCCCACCTGGTGCCACTTTCACCCTGTCTTAACTCAATGTTTAATTACCACCTATATGTGCCCCAACCCCCTCTAACAATATGCACCACATCAATACATGCAAAAAGCCATTTCCAGCCCTGCAGTTGCTTCGGAATCCATCCTGCAGCTCACAGCTCTGCTGCGTCACTCCAAAGGAACCTTCAACGCCATTGGTAGCACACAAGCAGCAATACAGATCCGGCATCAGCAGAGCTAAGGTGATATTCTCCACTGCCAGCTGACTTGCTGTGAGGTGTGTTCAAAGCTGACGAGCTCTGTAGCAAACTCGGAGCCTGACAGCACCTTCAAAGATTGCTAGCCAGCTTATAGAAGCTGATGCCCTAATAAGATGATTAGTTGAGAAGGGGAGGGGATAATTCTAAGCACCAGAAGGCAATCCAACTTTGCCCTGTTTTATGACCTTTCTTGCCACAGTTGTTAAGTGAATCACTGCAGATGTCAAAATGTTTGTTAAGTGAATCTGGCCTTCCCCGTTGACTTGCTTATCAGAAGGTCACAAAAGGTAAATCCCACAGCCCCAGGATTTATGCGACCATCATAAATATGAGTCAGTCTCCATGAGTCCGAATTTTGATCATGCGACCGTGGAGATACTGCTGCGGTTGTAAGTGTGAAAAACAGTCATGTCACTTTTTTCAGTGCCGTTGTAGCTTCACATGGTCATTAAATGAACTCTTGTAAGTTGAGGGTGACCTGTATACCTGAAATATCTAGCACTGTGATGGCGAGCCTATGGCACGCATGCCATATGTGGCAAGCAGAGTCATTTGCGACGACACACGAGCCACAGGCAAACTTACCTTACTGTGCATACACATGCCTCGCAGTTGATTTTCGACCAGTTTGAGGCCTTTTCTGGCCTCTCAGAAGCTTGAAAAAAGCCTCTGCAGGCTTTGCAGGATGAATAATAGACCCGTTTCATCATTTCCTGTAGAAGTGACAAAATGGGCCTATTATTCGGCCTGCAAAGCCTGCAGAGGCTTTTTTCAAGCCTTTGGGAGGACGAAAAAGGCCTCAAACAGGCTGAAAATCAGCTGTGAGGCGCAGTGCAGGTAAGGGGACAGGGGAGCAGTGGGGGGATTACATACATGCGCAGGGGGCGGGGGGATTGCATTGCTTTCTGGGTGTTGGCACACAAGTATGTGAGCACCAATGCATGCACAATTTTTGGCACAGGAGCCCAAAAAGGTTAGCCACCAATGCTCTAGCAAAAGCAAGTTACAGAAACCTATTTCACAGAGGAAGTAAGCTTTCCCAAAATTGCAGGACAATAGGAACGGTACAATAGGAATGGTATGTGTGCAATATTCTTCAAAGCTCTTTTAAAGGAGAAAGATGGCTAATGTCATGCTTTGTACATGCTTGGAGCAAGGAAGCCCAGGGTGCATTGTAATGCTCTAATGACTGCTATTTATCACAGATCTGCCATGTGTTTCTTTCCTCTGACTAATGAATGACCTTTCCATTCCTCCAACAGACCTGCATTGGTCTTGTTTGCTGCAGATATAGAGTGATAGCTATTTGTCATGCTTCACTTATATTAATGACTGATTCAAACAGTCCCACTGGGAGAAATGTCTTGACCTTGCGTTATGAGGCTCGTAGATTGCACACACATAGAATCAATGCTTTTTTCGTGGGTGAACATTGGAGAACTGGTGCCTTCAGTTCGCCACTGCCATAATTTAAAGTTAACTTTTCAGAATCGAAGCAAATTTATCCATCGGGGACTTGGCAATGCCCGGCCTGATTAGCAGAATCCTTGAATGATGCTTTGAGAAGCGTTTTTAAAATAGATAAATATGGCAGAATGCACAAATGAAAATAACAGTACTGTCAGGGTTCTGGCATCCACCCCCATTCAAATCATGTCAACTCAAAAATATTTCTCTGGTCTTTTAGAATTGACAAATACTCTTTAAAACAGAGCTCATCAGCTGGTTTTCAAACACAAAGCATGGAAAACGATTAACAGAGTTTATTCACCAAAAGTTTAGGTTGAAATAAAGAAGCTTAAAGCGGCAACCGAGGAAGTGATTCACCTAAATGTGTTGCTTAAGTGAACATGAACAAAACTTAACTCCACATTAAATGCCATGTCGAAGGCATGGCTTATAAGTCCTATGCTGTTTAGTGATTTCTTATTCAGAGGTTGTTGCAGGTGTGATCTTCCAAAACACTTGACAGATTAGCAGTGTGTCTCTCACCAGCTCCTTTGAAATGAAATTACACAAATCCTTCAAGTCTACTTGCTAGCAGCTTACTCTTTTGCCTTTTTTCTTAATCAGCCAGGGCTCCATAAAACTGCCGATCATTACTGAAGAAGTTGCTGACCTCTTTCCATCTCCCCTTTTCTCCTGTACCTGCTGTAAAATAAGTAGAGAATGCAAAGCACAGTCTTCATGCACCATGGGTTGTGTTTGTATGGCGAAGACTGTTAAGTGTCATCAATTTCTGCAAGAATGAAGTTATTGTGCTGTTATAAAAGCCCATAACTTAGTCCTTGTTCATTCTAATAGTTTATCTCCATGAGAGAAGGACATTATTGCCTTATAAAATAGGACAATAGCATTAGCCCTGCTCTACTGCTGGCAATATTAATAGCCAAATCTATTTATGGACTTTTGAGGGCTTAGTTTGACTGACTGCAGAGCTGAAGCTTCTATGAAACTTATGCCTGCTGAATTGAGATTTTTTACCTCAAACCTAGGAGCAGCTGTGAGGGTTCAGTAATATAGTAACAGCACTTAGATTTATACACTGCTTCATAATGCTTTACAACCCTCTCTAAGCCATTTACAAAGTCAGCCACATAGCCCCCAACAATTTGGGTCCTCATTTAACCAACCTTGAAATGATGGAATGCTGAGGCTGTCAGGATCGAATTCCTGGCAGTGAGCAGTTAGCCTAGAATACTGCACCACCACATAATGTAGGTATAGATGCTGCTGTCTACCCAATAGCAATCCCCTTTTAAAGATTTTTGATACCTTTACTCAGTTAATGGGATCTTAAAACCATGTACATTAAAAACAAACAAACAAATTTATAGATATAACTTTTAACACCATTGGTATCATTACCAAGACAATTATTCCTGTCCTGTACTGGTGCATAAGATTTTCCTTCTTTCCAAAGTGAAGATTTTTGCTCTTTGCTCTTTTACCTATCCCATCAATTTTGTGTCATCTGCAAACCTTTATAAATATTATTTCCACACTTTCATCCAAATTATTAATAAAAATACTGAGGAGTAAAAAGACCAAGAGTTGATTTTGTAGTATCCAATTGTTAATACATCTGTCCTATTTGATGAGGAATCATTGAGAATGGTTTGAATATGGTTTTAAAGCCAGTTAGATACCCACTTATTAATGTCATCCATTCCATGCTTAACTAGCTTGTTAATCAAAATACTTTTTAAAATGTTTTGATGAAAGATCTCAACCAATCAAAAGATCTTCACAGTTCAAAGAGATTGAGGGCAATAGAAGGAGGGGATGGCAGAGAATGAGGTGGCTGGATGTAATCACTGAAGCAGTTGGCGTGTGCTTAAATGGACTCCGGACGATGGTAGAGGACAGGAAGGCCTAGAGCAGTGCTTCTCAAATAGTGGGGTGCGCCCCCCTGGGGGGGGTGAGGCTCCATCAAGGGCGGTGCGTTTGACCTCGGAGAACATGCTTTTTTATTTTGATTTTTTTACTGTCCCAGAATAAAGTGCAATTGCACTTCCACTACATTAGGGGGCAGTGGCGCTCTCATTGGCAGAGTGTGCGCAGGGAGCATTCGCTCGGTGGTGTAGGAGTTTTGTTTGCACTGAGCATGCGGGCTTTGCACACAGCACAGAGTTTGAGTATGAAGTGTAGACACGAAGTGTAGCTTACCCTCAAGTGACACCATGAAAAAATATTTAAGGGGGATGAGAAGACAGGCGGAGAGAGACGGAGATAAAGAGACAAACAAAAATCTCCCGAATTTCAGATGCACTTTAAATCTTTTTTGTTACAGTTAATAAAGCTGTTTTTTTGTTGTGAGTTGGTCCATATTTCTTTTTTTATTCTCTTATACGTTAATAAGGATACAGTGTTATGCAGAGGTGTACTTATAACAATTTTATAGACAAATGATACTATTTATAGTCACGTAGGGGCGCGAGATGTTTTATTCTTACTAGGGGGGGCATGACAGAAAATAATTGAGAAGCACTGGCCTAGAGGAATGTTGTCCATAGGGTCGCATTGGTTTGGACACAATTTTGCAACTAACAATTACAAAATGGCTTTGAAAGCAGAGCTTCAGAGCTGTATTGCCACCACAGAGAAAGCTATGTCCCCATGTTTCCCTCACTGTAAACACTTGAGGAGAGTCCAGGAGATACAGACCTATAGTCCTCAGAAGATCTTGATAATCATTGGCTGATGAGATATGGCTCTCTTTTGCTTAATAGTAACTCTCTAAAGCAGCCTTTCTCAACCTTATTACCTTGCAGGAACCCTTTAAAACAGGGGTGGGCAAACTACGGCCTGCGGGCCACATCTGGCCCATTGGTCTGTCCAATCCGGCCCACCCCTGAAAAAAAATCAATGGGCGTGGCGTATTGCCCTGCACCATGTGGCCCCCAAAGCTGCAAAACAGTGCGGAGCGCTCTCGGGGTAGGAAAGAAAAGAAGAACTTTGCAAAGGCCTCGGCTGGGAGTTCGAAATCACCTTCGAGTGCAACCTCTCCGAAGGTGAGTCCCCACCGATCCCCCTTTTTTTTCCGGGGCTTCCAGGCTTAAACTTTGCAAAGGCAAAGTTTGCAGGAGGGAGCATCTTCCGGCCGAGGAGTGGGAAGGGTTGCGCCTGGTGGGCGGGTGGGCTGCTTGGAGCGGGCTGCTTGGAGCCACCTAAAGCTAGGCCGCTGCTGGTGAAGCCTTGCCCTGCCTTGGTGCCCTGTTTCCCGGCTCGGCGGTCCTGCTCGGGCGGCACTTTAAAAGCCTGCTCCCAGCACCCGAGCAACTTCCCAGCAACTTTTGGCTTCCTTTTTCCTCGCGTGCGCTTGCGCCTGGCCCTGAGCTGCGCGGCAGAGGGGAAGCCTGGTGGGAGGACGGGCTGCTTGGAGGAGGCGACTCGGCGGTGCTCCAGCAGCAGCAACAGGCAGTTCCGCCTGGGCTCCGCTCAGGTGTCCAGCTGGGGCTGTCAGGAGTTGCTACCGCCGGCGCAGCTCTGTGCGGCTCCAGTCCCGCGTTACCTTGGGAAGGAAAAGGCAAAACAGGAGCCGCTGAGCCTGAGCCTCTGGTGCCAATGCTGCTGTTGCAAAGCACCGCCGTGGCTCTTCCTTTTTGCCTTTCCCTTCCCGAGGCAACGCGGGACTGGAGCCATGTGGAGCCACGCTGGCGGTAGCAACTCCTGACTCAGGGGGCCTCCAAGGGGAGGGGAAGGAGGAGAAGGGTGGGGGGGGCGATTCCCAAAAAATCTTGTGCTGACCTGGCCCGTCTGTCAAATTTTAAAAGTCAATGCGGCCCCCGAGCCAAAATGTTTGCCCACCCCTGCTTTAAAATAATCTGCAACTCTCAGGGAACCCCTGCATAAAAATTAGTATTGCCTGCCTGACACGCAAAGCAATGGCACTTATATCCTGGCCCCATAATGTTTTACAGCACTCTCTGAGGCAGATAATGAAGTTAGCATATTGCCCCCAACAATCTGGGTCCTCCGCCCTCAGAAGGATGAAAGGCTGAGTCAACCTTGAGCCTGTCAGGATTGAACTCTAGACTGTGGGCAGAGTTAGCCTGCAATACTGCCTTCCAGGGGTGGGCTGTTAGGGGTTCACAGGGGTTTGGGAGAGCCCCTAGCTAAGATTCTGTGCAATTTGGAGAACCCCCAAATCCCACTCATGGCTGGCCCTGCTCATCCTGCCCTGCCCCTCCCAGGAATCCCCATGCGGCCCTGTTTTGGTTGCAGGTCAGTGCAGGGCACACATGGAGGTTCAGGGAGGGTGAAAAATGGACCTTCCAGAAGTTTGGGAAGGCAGGAAATGGGCCCGTTTCCACCTTCCAGAGGCTGTTTTCGCCCTCCTGGAGGCTCGAGGAAAACCTCCAGAGTCCAGGGAGGACAAAAATGCCCCCCACCCAACGTAGTTCAGGAGGCTGACTAGGCCATGTCCACCATGGTCACGCTAATCCAGCAACTGGGCAGAGAACCCATTGCTAAAATTTTTGAAGCCCACCCCTGCTGCCTTCTAACCACTGCACTACCAGGGTTCAAACAAACTCTTGAACAAAGTTCAAAAACTAATGCTTACATTCCCCCCCACCCTCCCTGCAATCATGACCTTGAAACCCCTAGCAGGGAAAAAGCCTTCAGTTCCTGTTTCTCACAGCCCTCCTTTGTGCTGAAATGCTGAAAAACAAACTTGCAGTCGACTGACAAGTCACGTCCTCACAAACTGAGTGCTATGTTTTACTTGGCTGTTGCTTCATTAACCAGACTGAATACCAGCAATAAAAAGAAATTCAGGGTTGACTCCGGATAAGTCTCAAATTAATTACAAATCCTTGTAATCTGCTAAGGAAGGCATTCATAAAATAGGGCAGAACTAACTCCAACTCTTGACACTGAGATTTCAGACCTTTTGTCCTTGTTTGGCATTCCTGTGCTCTGTTCAATATTATAATCCTTTTATCAGAGCAAAAATATCTGCTGTGAACTCCGTATAGTGTTAGGAAGGGTATCTGGCCAGTAAACACTCAGCTCCAACACCCCAACTCTACCCCGAATTAGTTATGGGATGAGAGTTGTAAAAAAAAAGGGGGGAGTTGAAGTTTAACATTATCTACCTGACGGTGGCTTGATTTTTGAATCGGGAATGATAATTGATATTCTTACTTTTAATTGTTTTCTATATCTATGGTGTCTCTATCAATAATAGATATAATGTCTGGGAAGGAGAAAATAATAAGAAATGGCTATAAGTTCATAATTTTCAAACCATATCATAGAAAGTTCACTATGTGTGTAGCAGATAAGAAAAGGAAGCTAGCAGATTGAAGATTGTGTTGATTTTTCTTTTCATTGTTCCCTTTTCAGAGATAAATTTCTGTAATCCAGCAAGCAGTAAGAACTTTTCATGCTGCGTCCCTTAGGGAAACTTCATTGTCCAATTTGATTGTTAAAGCTGCCTACAGAATGTAAATCAGGTATCCTTTGATTAGAGAAAACAATTAAGAAAGTCTAATAGAACTGTGGCTGAATCAATATTGAGATCATATCCATGAAATGTAAACTGCATTCCTAGATGGTATGCTTGAGCATATCATATGCAGATTCCGATTGAAAATATTAACATTCAAGGAATATTGTTTACACATACTGCTATGCCAGCACTTTTGAAACTATATTTGTTGAAGGAAATAATAGTGACCTGGTTTAACACCAACTCTAATGAATGAATTACAGGAACAAATACAATGAAATGATTTCAGCTGCAGATCTTCACAGCAATAGTTGCAGACTTTGAGTGAATCAAGATCGAATGTAGCATTTTTTATTTATGTTTTGAAATTAACATCTCTGTATGAAACAAATTTATTTATTTGTAATAAATAAACACTCTTCAGTGCCGCCTCCCTTCCCAATTCATCAAATATGTCTTTTATCTGAAACAAAATTATATTCTTTGGTACCGGCTCCTTACATTTAGCCTTGATTGTTCACAGCTCCAGTTAGCTTAATTAATTAAATATAATATGATCTTGCACAATCAAGGTCATCTTGAAATTCAGAGATTGATCTTAAAAATTAAAAGTACAGAGCCCCAGTTTTCATTTGGTCTATTTCTTGAAATCCACAAATGCAACTTTTCTCCTTTGGTAGAATGGCATGATGAACACATACCCTTTCAGTGTTCCAGCAACCCTCCATTCCAATCAATAACTCCGAGACAGACATCTTAAAGGTACCTTTATTTGGATAGTAACTGGCATATCTGTGGACTCCCGAATCTGAAAGTGTTGGGCTTCCTTGCAAAAGTTAAAACTACATATCCATCCCCCCCTTAGCCATCACCACATCACATGGTATCCAATCACCACCCGTCCTAAAGTAGGATTCCCATTTCATTATGTCCCACACTCCATGACCTTGAACCAACAAAATAATTTTATTTTGTCTAAATAGATATACTCAAATGAATTCCTCCCTCCCACTTTCTCAGGCTCAATTGTGGCAGCGTGGGAATATCGAATCTCAGTATGGCTTCCAAAGCTGACATATTCTCTTGCGTATATATGGTGTATGTGATGTGATAGACATACAAAAAGCGGAAGTTTTATTTGCAGTGGTGGGTATTTGTTTGGACACTTGTTCCAGTAGTGCGTTTCAAAATAGTTTACCACTGGTTTGGTGGGCGTGGCTTGGGGGGTGCTTTGCATGTGCTTTGCATGTACTTTGCACAGGCACAGAGGCTTTCCGACTCACCTCTTGCAATTCTGCACTCTCCCTGTCGTGTCAGCAGCTGACACAGTCTGCAGTGCCGTGCAAAGTAGCTGCGCTTCAAAAGCAGGGAATAAAGATCAATATGGGAGCCCAGGTAGGCAGGTGAGCCCAACAGCAGCTCCTCAGAGAGAACCGCTTCACTCTCCACTGATCTTTGGTGCTACTGGTATGCCATAACCAGGCCGAACAGGTAGAATAGCACCACTGATTTGCTCCCTCCTACGGAGCCTTGATTACAATAGTAGGCAACCTTAACTTTTTCTGAATATTGGTAGTCCTCAACTTACAACTACAATTGAGCCCAACATTTCTGTTGCTAAGTGAGACATTTATTAAATGAGCTTTGTCCTGTTTCACGACCTTTCAGTTGTTAAGTGAATCACTGTAGTTGTTAAGTGAATCATACAGTTGTTAAGTGAATCTGGCTTCCCCCATCGACTTTACTTGTTGGAAGACTGCTGGGAAGGTTACAAATGGTGATCACGTGACCCCGGGATACAGCAGGTGTCATAAATACATGCCAGATGCCCAGCACCTTTGCTTCAGATCAAATCCACATCTGTCATTTCATTGATTGGTATGTCTTACTCAACATTCTTGCTTAACTTAGCTGGCTATCCCACACCTTACCCACAAAGACAGTGAATGTTGACAGTGGCTGTTTTAATTGTTTGTTCTTTTGTATTCATAAGTAGGGCTTAAATAGAGTTCTAATTGCATTGTAAATCATATAGCAATATGGATAATTTCAGAGGGTTCAAAAGACTGTTGTTTTTTTTAAACTACTGAAAGTACGCAAGACATTTTATTTTAATTTGGTGAAATGTTGGTTGTTAGCAGTTCATTCTGCAATATATATAAAAGTATTAATTTTTCTCAAGTTTGGAACTGATGAAATTCCACTGGGTGGTATTTATTTTTATTTAGTTATTTATGAAATTTATATGCTGTCCATCTTATTATCAACATGACTCTGGGAGACTTAAAAGGAATATGCTTTTAGTAGCATAAGGGTATATTCTCTTTGCATGTATTTTTCATTATTATTTTAAATCTATCAAGTAGATAACAATAAAGTACTGTTAATAATTAATATTTTTTGCACTCATCAAACATAATATTTGTTTCTTGAAAAATGAAGGCAACATTTTTCTTCAATCAAAATTATTTTATTCATTCTCAGATTGCTCCTAAATGAGCATGAAACATCAAGTCTCTAATTATCTAAAAAAGTTATGTTTTTTAACTATTGGTATTGGCTTACAGGCAGAAACAAATTATGGTAGATAATAAATCAGCAGAGGTTATAGGAATCTAATTGGCCACTGCTTCAGGTGGATCTGGCTTTGAACAACTCATTTCATAGTGCGTTTTCATTTGGAACACAATATTTCCTTTGGAAGGAATGGATTTTTTTTTCAGCACAAAAGACAAAATGCAGACCATCAAAACTATGTATAATTTGCACCATAGCACTTTTTCAGTTGACAATTAGAAGTCTTAATTTCCTTATCACTTTGATTGAATGTGTACCTTCTGTCAGATTACACATACTTGTTGTGTACAACCAGGAGCTAGCTATAAGACAGTTTCCTACTGCCACATGTTCTTGTTCTGCTGTGTTCAGGTTTTCTGCTACACTGTTTTTTGTGAGTTTATCTAATGAATAACAGTGCAAAAGATGGAGACACAGTGCTGACTTATAAAAGTGCCTCTTGAATGGAATTGTGTAATTAATTCACTTGTATTGACTTTATGCTGAAAATCTCCATGGACAAAACTGGTATGCTATGAATACTATTTCCTCCATCTTTGATCTTTTTTATAACAAGGAAATTGTATTATTTGTACAATATAGGAAAAACCAGAGGAAAAAAATCTTTAAGAAATGCTAATCTATGTTTTCTCAAGTTGCAGGTATATATGTATACTTATACATATACATATACATACACATACACACACACACACACACACATACACACACACACATATATATATATATATATATATATGGCATTCAGCTTTGTTTGGGTATTTTCCCATGTCATAGTAGTGATGCTTTTAAAGTTGTAGCAACGTTTCAGCAGAATCTCATCTGCCATCATCAGGCTTCTGTATGACCAGTTAGGAAGAGTTAGACCAGTTAGGAAGAGTCCAATTAGTGTTGATCAGTTTCAAGTTTTATTAAATAAAGTGAGAGAAATGTAACTCCTTGCTTAACTATGCTGTTTAAATCAATGAGGTGGATTCGCAGTTAGTCTTGCTTAGCATAAGGCCAATGAAACAGCATGATTTAACTTAATCACAAATAATTTACATTCCATTGATCTGAGCAACATAAAACTTAACATTTTTATACAGGTACAGGTAGTCCTCGACTTACAACCACAATTGAGACCAGAATTTATGTTGCTAAGTGAGAAATTGTGATTTGTGTCCCACTTTATGCCCTTTCTTGCCACATTTGTTAAGCGAATCATTAATCACTGATTAATAACACTGTTGTTAATTGAATCCAGATTCCTCATTGACTTTGCTTGTCAAATCAAATCTCGGGTCTTTGACTAATAAACTTGATCTAGTTTGAGTTTGTTAGGAATATAAGTCACGTAACAGGTATTTGGGTTAGAAATATATAAACCAGGATAAACATTTTAGTACTATGTCTTTAAGAGATTGCAAAACTGCAATTGGGTGTGGTTTCTCAAATGGCCATAAAATGGAGCCAAAAACCTGGGTTGTTTAGTCTTAATCTCAGAAGAGAGTGTGTCTAGTCTCTGTTTCCTTCTGTTGGAAAGTATTGCCGTTCCTCCACTTCTTCTAATTGACTGATATTACTGGATTTAATGTAAGTCTTACTGAACTGTTTTTGACACTGGAATTTGATATTTCAATTATCCCTGGATTGAAAAACTGACTGATTAACCTCTGAATGACTTTTGGACTGCTTATTTTGGACTTTGCTTAAACCTTTCTGGAAGTAAAAACCTACATTTGTAGGTTTACAGTGTATCTGTGTGCTCTGTGTGTATTATTCAAACACTACTCTCTATACGTCTCCCTGTATGCGCTCATTCTCCTAACGGGGAATTACCTCAACAGACTTTGCTTGTCAGAAGGTTGCAAAAGGGGTTCACGTGATCCAGGGATACTGCAAACATCACACATATGAACTGGTTTGTCAAGCATCCGAATGTAAATCATGTGACCATGGGGATGCTACAACAGTCTTAAGTGTAAAAAATGATCATGTCACTTTTTTCAGTGCCGTTGTAACTTTGAACAGTTATTAAATGAACTGCTGTAAATCGAGGACTACCTTCACTTACGTATATTCAATAGGTTGAAGTTAGAATGGCCTCAGAAACTGTCTATGGCCACTGAAGCACTTCCAACCACTGTAAACCATTTCCCCTCCCCCCCAAGGTCATATTTGATCACAATCGGGGTGCTTGCCAGGCTGTCAGGAGTCTGAATCTGAGGGGGAAGATGAACAGCTGACAGAGAGCGGGAGAGTGACTCCGTTGGCTGTGGACAAAACTGGGGAAGGGCAAAGCCAGTCTGGGCAGAGCAGGGGAGAGGTAGAACAAGGGAGAGAGGGTTCAGTTGAAGAGCAAGGCCCACCCAATCCTCATTCTAAGGCATGCAGGGAAGAACGCAGAAGAGAGCAACATGGGTGGCATGGCTTACAAGGGAAGAAAGGGCCCCGATTCCTTCATATCGCACACCTGGGGATGGAGTTTAAAAGAGAGGCAGTTGAGAGGGGTGTTTGTCAGGAATAAATGCTGAATTCATCTAGTGTTAAGAGTTGTGGCCTACATTCCTAGCATTCCACCTGACTGTTTGAATATTGCTGTGTTCTGTGCGCTTATCTTGCCTTGCTGGAATTATTGGACTCATTATCTTGCCCTGCTGGAGTGATTGATTTCAGTCATTCTGCTTACAGCGTTTGGACTGGAGTATCTGCAGCCAGAGGCTGTTGCAGGTTCGTGGGAGAACTTTTCTCCAGGCTGGAGAGTAAACAGAACGTTGGGGGCAAAGTTGGAGCAAATATAGGGACTCATGTCTGTTCTCTGGCTGTGTTGCCTTCATACCACACCCATCAAGGAAGCTTGTAAGTTCCCTCCCACCAGGTAGCTCTTTCAGCATGAATGAGCTGCCTTCTGTGAGGGAATTTCAGCCATGGGCAGTCCTTTGGAAGGAAATCTCAACAAGGAAGGAATCTCACTCCACGTGTAGCTGAAATTTATACTTCTATCCCACAGCCAGCCCTTTAAGAGCAAGAAGGCTAACTGCTGAGGGAGGCGAATGCCTCCTGTGGACTGTAGAAATGGAAGTCAGAACATTTATTATTTTGAATGGTGGTTAAGCGAGGACCAGCTAAACTTACATTACATTCTTGGCCTGGGTTCAGATCTTTCATCTGATTGACTCAGCCTTCCATCCTTCCGAGGTTGGTAAAATCAGGCCCCAGATTGTTGTGGGCAGGATGCTGACTCTGTAAACCTCTTAGAGAGGGGCTATAAAGCACTCTGAAGTGGTATATGAGTCTAAGCTCTATTGTTATGCTCTCTGACTATTGCCTTTATAAAAACTCTTCCTCTGTCCTTCAAGGATAATCTCTCTGCTCTCTATAATCTTCTGCTTCATGGTGAATATTAGATAGTAGCCAGTTCTCAGCTGGAAGGCTCTTGTTAATAAAGGAGATAACTGTGGCTGAAGAAGTGAAGAACATGATGTGTACATAAAGCCAGTCTTCTTACTGGGACCATTCAAAGAGGTCAAGTTCTTCAAGGACATTTTGACATTGAGGAACATTATGATTCAGTTGTCCTAACCCTAACCTACTATAAGCCTACAGATGGGCTTCCCTTTACATGCAATCTTTACATTCCCCACAGAACATTCATGTATTCATTATTGTTTCTCCTGTTATTTTACAATATCTGGTTCTTATCTATACATCCAACTTCTTAAAAATGTGACAGAGTTTTCAATTACTGGATTTTCAAGGTTGTTAACGCTGTGAATAGAAAAGAGTTTCAATCTTTTCCCTCATTCAATATCTGAAAAGGTCAAGACTAGTTATTCTTAGCTATGTTGTTGATGTCACAGAGATTTTCTTATTGTTTATTGTGTGTGATGCAAAACATGAACTATGCCTACCATAGTTTTGTAATTTCATAAGGTGAAAGGAAAGCACACAAACAGGCTCAATTAATAAAAGAAACTTAAAGTTGAATATGTATCTCAAATATTTAATGACATGTAAGTAAACTGGTCTTACACATCAGTGTTATTCAAGTCTCTATTTCACAACGATTATGTAAAATATAATATTCATCTCATAATTTTGAGGAAAATAATATTTTACCATTTATCTGTTATTTTTTACAGCTAAATGGCAGTTGGTTTGTTGCATTGTCTTGAAATGATAGAGAATATATTTAGCATAGGTGATTATTGTTGTTCTATTCATCTTCTGGAAGTTTTGACCTTGAGATCTGTTTCCATGGCAGTACGCTACCTGAAGAGACAGAAAGAGAAAAGAGCAGATCACAAACGAAAGAGCGAAAAAAGGGTATCAGAAAGAAAGAAAAACTATGTACTATATTTACTCGGAGCTTCCTCACTGCTTGTTTCAATCCATTTGTGAGTTGACATTCCCTCTAAACTAGTATAGGTAGTCCTTCATTTCAGACCATTCATCCAGTGACTGAAGTTATGGCAGCACTGAACAAATGATACTTCCAATTGATCCATGAAGTTATGGCCTTTTCAGTACCCGTGTGCCTGATGGTCATCAATTTGGGGAAGGTTGTTCTACACATAAGCCTTCATTGACTTAACACAGAATCAGTGTTGTGTAAATGTGGTTGAAAAGGAAGTACAGGGAACTTGTGTTACCTACTTTTTGTGATTGTGATTGTGATCGTCCTCCAGTTTTTGTCCACTGTACCATTTTGTGGATGGATGACAAAGAGATAGAGAGGCAGTGATTATTCATAGTCAAGGCTCAGATGAAGAAAATGCAATGTCCGTAAGAAGCGGCTTCATCTTCTTCTATGCCATCTGCACTTTTAGCTGTTTTCTCTTCAAAGAGCAGTTTGCCTTCTGCAGTGGAAAAAAGGAAAAAAGAAGAGACTTCTACAGCCTTTTGTGTTTGATGAACAGAAAATTTTAAAACATGTGTTTAATGAAGTTACTCTATAATTGTAGAGTGAACTAATTTTCCAGATATTTTAAACTACAATGGAACCTCGGGTTGTGAACACTCCTTTTTGCGACCAAATTGGGTGGCGAAAAAACAAATCCACCCAATTTTTGAATCGGGTCACGATTCAAAAATCGGGTGTCGAACAAAATTGGTGTAGAAAGATTCTCTTTCCGTACTGATTTCAGCGCCATTTTTTGACTGCGCACATGCACAGTCAGTTGTGCTTCCGGACACAACCAAATCAGGTAGCGACCGGAATCCGAGAATGGATTACGGTAGCAACCCGAGGCTCTACTATACTAGAAAATTTATTCCTGAAGACTGTTTAGCTATGAACAAATAATACAAAGATGAATAAATAGGTTTCTTCTGTCTCTTAATTTTCACAGTTCCCTCTTAGGACCTCCCTACTGATGAATTCACTCAGAATTTGAGACATTATTCATTAGGTTTGATTACAAATACTTCTATTTAGATTCCAAATAATTATTAAACATCTGTGCCATTTTTGTCCTTTTCCTTGGCAAGAAATATTTTGTTTCTGAGCAACAGTAACAAAAGTTTGAGACTTTCCTTGTCTGATAGCATTTGATGAATTGGGTGAAGACCATGACTCCTAAATGTTTGTACGGATTGAAACTTCCAATAGAGGAATAATAAGGTGATAAAGAAATTGCACCAACTTTGTTATCTTACAGCGGTACCTACTGAACTGCTTTGAAACTCATTGATAATGGTACTCAACACATTTTGACATGAAATAGTATTAATAGTAACAACAACAACAATAACAACTGAATTGGAAGGGATCTAGAGGTCTTCTAGTCCAACCCCCTGCTCAGGCAGGATTTCAGACAAATGGTAGTCAGTCCCCTCTTAAAAGCCTCCAGTGTGTTCTGTTCTAGGTTTCACAAAATCAGGAAGCAAACTCCTTGTCCTGGCAAAACCCCTTTTTATTAGGCTATCATTCACACCCAGCAAAGTCCCAGCAAACAGTCTTTCAAGAATGATTTACAACCACAGACCTTTATCAGGCTTGGAGAATTGCCAGGCAGATAGCTACCAAGCACAAAGCTGTACAAGAAAGCACTTGGCAAGGAGTCCAAAACAAATCTTCACCCTAATTAAATGAACTAATTTTCTCCTACAAACACCACTGCCCTCTTTATTCCCTATGGGAGGGGCCATTCACCGTCCACCTGTGCCTTTACTTCTGAGTCAATCCTTGTTCCTTAACTGTTCCCTTCTCCTGGCAGTTCTACACATGCACGCATTGGGAACAGGCTCCAGCTATTCTTCTGCCCCACTGATCTCTGATTCCGAAGGCAGTTGATAACTGTCGGATGGCCCTGGCTCCATTTCTGCCTCCGACACAGAGTACTCATCGGAGCCTTCCCCAGATTCCAGAACTGGCTCATGTTCCTCCCCAGTCTCCTCACTGTCCGAGTCTGCCGCCAGCTTCACTGGCCGCTGGTGGGATACAACACAGCACCCACAATTAGAGCACCCACAATTTCTGGAGGCAAGTTGTTCCACTGGTAAATTATTCTAACTGTCAGTCTAATTGTTCTAACTGTCATCTAACTAATTTCTCCTTAGTTCTAGGTTGCTTCTCTCCTTCATTAGTTTCCAGCCATTGCTTCTTGTCCTGCCCTCAGGTGTTTTGGAGAATAGGCTGACTAGCTCTTCTTTGTGGCACCCCCTTAGATATTGGAAGACTGCTATTATGTCACTCCTCGTCCCTGTTGGTATCGGCTACCTTGTGACTCACTATGTTATTCCTTATGGAAAAAAAATGTTTTGTATTCATCATTTTTGGTACTCATTGCACCTCCAGGAACCAATTAATGATGAGTACTTTGGTACCACTGTACTTTCTTCGTTAAAAAAGGCATGCAAAATATATTAGAGCTGGTACCCAACTTACAATCATTTTAGTTACAATGGATCCATCAGGGGGCTATATCCTATCTGAATTTGAAATTCCAGTCATTGCATCTTCCCACTCACAATCATATGACTAAACTTCAAGCCCTTGGCAACTGGGCCTTATTTATTTTTAGGATCCTGTGGTCACAGGATCATGTTTTACAATAGTGTTGACCAAAATTGGCATTTAGTTCCAGTTTTTGATAAAACTGTATCCATTGCAGATCATTGGTTCATTTAACGACCATCACATTTGCTTAACAATCATCAAAAAATGTGGTCAAATTATGCCGGTCATGCAACTGATCCGTGATGGGCGGAATCCATTACAGTTGTAAGTTGAGGACTACCCATAATGCATAGCATCCTTACAGATTAAAATGTTATTGTTCACATTCTCGCTTTGTATTTTAATATCTGGAATATCTGTGTGTATTCTCCAGTGGCGATTGGCTTTGGTCCCAGTAGATTAATAAATTTACTTTACATTTATTTCTTTGTCTGTTTATATATTTTCAATCTGTATGTGGGAAGAAATATCCATCTGGTTCAGTTCCAAGCCAGGAGAAAGGCACTGGAGACAAAACAGAGGCTGGAAGCTGATTGGAAATTGGTTTAATGATAAAGCAGAACCACATGGTTGGTCCTAAGCAGCTGAGCACATGGTGTTGAGTGTGTGTGTGTTTGTGTGTGTGTGTAGGGGGTTATACCTTCTTTTGGGTTTTGCATTTGAAACTTCCTGTTCCTGTGCAAGAACATGTATTCTATTGGCTGATGTAGGGGTTATATAGGTTGCCTGAGCTAAGTTTGGTTGAAGTTTGGTCTGCTCTGAGATGATGCAATGAAGGAGCTTGTGTTCTGAAAGGGTGTTGGGCAGGGAATTTTTGCCTATGAGTAGAGCTACCTAGATCTCAATAAGCTCTTTATCTCTTAAGTGCTGACATCTGCTGTGGGCTATTAAGAAAGGTGGAGGCTGCTTTCTAAGAGCATGTTTCCCCATTTCTCATCCAGGGAAATATAATATTCTGCCTTTTTAATATTTCTCAAAATATTTCATTCTTCTAGGAGAGGAGTGGGTGCTAACTCTCTACATGTAGAAACCTCATTGTGACAATCTTTCTTTGACTACCCTTTTGTCTGCAGGCTGTGGTTTTATAGATTTTATTTCTGCTACAATAATCATGTATGGTGTTACTGCAGCGAGTGAGTATCTACATGTGTGTGGCTCTCTTTCCTTCCTTCCCTCAGCTTTTGAGGAAGAATATAATAATATCAATGTCTAAAATAGTAGAAGTGCTGCTTAGAAAATGCAAAGAGAGTACAGTGCATTATTTATAATGTACTGCACTTCATAAAAAAAGAAAAAACTATTGTGCCATGTCAGTGAGAAATATGAGTTTTCCCTTTTTGTGATATTGGCTTAGTTTTGCCAAATAAATGTTTGCAGCAAAAGCCAAGGTAAATTTTAAAAGTTCTTTTTTTCAAAAAAAGAAAATGATAGGGGAGGAACAGTGTAACCAAGGAGACATCCCAACAGAAAAACAACTTTAGAAAAGAGAAAAGAAAGGCAAATTAAAATGAAATGAAGAACAGCAGCAACAACAACAATAGATGAGTATCCGGTGTGTGCTCTTTTCAAAAGTAAAGTAGATGATTGTTTAAAAAGCTTCAGCAAACTAAGACAGCTTGCAGGCTATCTTGGATAGTGAAGAAACTCCGGGGAATGTGGTCCTTTGGGGAATTAGAACTTAGCTTTTATGCTGATAAAAAATTATCCTACTTCTTTTTAGAGATAATCCTTGACATACGTCCACAGTTAGGAACGGAATTTCAATCACTAAGCGATGTGGTGTGGATGCGATTTTATGAACATTTTTATTTGTGTTCATTCATTTATTATATTTATATGCCATCCGTCTCACTAAGAAGTGACTTTCTTTTTTATTCTGGCCATTAAGTAAATCCCTTTGTTGTTAAGAGAATCATAAAGACATTAAGTGAATTCAGCTTCCCCAGTTTTTGTTGAAAGCTGGCTGAGAATATTGCAAATCGTGATCATGTGACCACAAGATGCTGCAACATCATACATGAGAGCCGGTTGCTAAGCTCTCTAATTAAAACCATGGGGTGATAGGATGGTTATAACTGAGGATGTATTATAAGTCACTCAGAGACTGTCGTAACTTTCTATTGTTGTTAAGCAAATGATCGTAACTCAAGGACTACCGGTAGCTTTATTCTGGGCACTCTATCTGGAGTTTTACTTCCATAAGAATGTAATTCTTTAGAATCCACAAATCTCTCACTCCAGCTGTTTCTTTTCAAAAGCAGTCAAGATATTGTCCTTGATTAAAGAATTATGCAAGTGTAATAAATGGATATGAATGTATGTATTTATTTATTACACTTGCATAATTCTTTAATCAAGAATAACTCCTGAAGTTTAACAATCAAATTGGATTTTAGCCTTACAGTCCTTTTTTAAGAATATATCTAGGAAAGAGGAAAATGTTGAAGGGCATGGCAAGAAAATTTTTAATCAATTTGCCTTCTGAACAATGGATGTTTTGTGAGTTGCCTCTCCTACCATTTTGTGAATTCAGAAGCTTTTCTTCTTCAGTGGGAGACTGTGAGTTCAAGCCCCACCTTAGCCACTAAAGCCAGCCAGGCCTCACAGGGTTGTTGTTGGGAAAATAGGAAGAGGAAAGTGTGTTGAATTTGTTTTCTGCCTTGAGTTATTTGCAAACTTAATAAAGGATACAAATAAATAAATTGCATGGTAATTATAACAATGATTAAAGTTATATTAACTTATTTGTAGTCATACTCTGGTTTCTCTTCAGATCGTACAGATCTTTCACCTTCTACCTTTTGTGACTTTCTGACCAGCAAAGTCAATGGGGAAACCAGATTAAATTAACAATTGTGTTACTAGCTTAACAACTGCAGTGATTCACTTAATAACTGTGGCAAGAAATATTCATAATATGGGGACAAATTTACTTATCTGTCTTGTTAAAACTCAATTGTGGTTGTTAAGTCGAAGGATATCTGTACTATTATTGCCAAAGTACTCTATTGAAGCAGTTTTTCTCAATCTGGACACTTTCCTGATGCATTTGGACTTCAACTCCCAGAATCCCCCAGCCTGCATAGCCATTGTAGAACCTCACACACTGAGAACACACACTGGATATTTGTAAGCCCACAGAATGAAGCACACCATACAAGTAACAAGCATTTTTGATGGCGCCTGAAGTTCATATGTTGTGCATCTAGTCCTTCTGCGGTTCATTTTTGTAATGTGTTTGTCAAATAAAGCAGAGAAAAATGTTAGAAAGATCTCTGGTAATACATCACACAACAAGCGAGAAAGATTAAGCTACTGCAAATATTAAACAGTTCTTCTTTCTAGCAGATCTTTCTAGCGCATAGCTGATTCCCTTCAAATCATGGGAAAAAAACATTTGTATTCCATTTGTAGGAAACAAAAGAGTACGATTTTATCTCTTAAAGGTTCATTGTTATTCCAGAAATATTCTCTGTGTTATTTTATTTAAAACGATACTTCCTTTTCTTTACAACTATATATTAAAAATAATTGCTTTGGCTGAGCTCTAATTTAAACAAGTTTTATTTAAAACAGACAGTACTCTTAAAGCGAATTTATAGTGTCTGGGTAAAAAAAAAATATGCCATTTAATTTTACAGTATTCCCGATAAAAGAAAACAGGTTTCAAGCACTTTAGAATGTTTATATTCTTTCAGGAATAAAAATGGCTGTGGGTCAGATAAGTCTACTTCCTCCTCAAATGGGAAATATTACAATCATTTTTCTTGCAACAAAACTCAAAAGGTTATTTTTACTGACTTTCCCTGTGGAGATTCTGGACAACACCCTAGAACAGGAAACCACTGTTCTCCCAGAATCGTGCAGGATTAAATAGATGCAACAGCAGCAACCCTAAGTAATGCTTTTAGAGTTTGCTTATTCGGTCTGTACTTGAACGTTTACATATGGTCTACCATGCAACTTATGAGCACAATTGAGCCCAACATTTCCATTGCTAAGCGAAATAGTCCTTAAGGGAATTATGCCTGCTTTTACAAACTTTCTTTTCACAGTTGTTAAGTGAATCATTACAGTTGTTAAGTTAGTAACACAGTTGTTCTCCCATCGACTTTGTGTCAGGATTTCAGCAATCGCCCTAATTAAATCATGATTCTCGAGCCAAACTCCCAAAAACTTCAAAGGATTTATTAGAGGCGACATACTGGCACTGCCCTGTATGAAGCCAATTCTGGCATGCATCATTTACAGTCCCCTGTGACCCTGTTTCCCCCCTTCCCCCTGAGTGTCTCATAAACCAGATTTTCCAATTGAGCAGATTCACGGGCTGGGTGTCATCATTCATATTCTCCAATTAAATATATTCGTGAGCAAAAACTCTGGTATTTTAGTTATAATCTTTTTAAAGGTAAGAGTTGGAATGTACTTTCGATTTCAAACTGCTGCACTGCTCTTCCAGATTTCCTCCCCCCCTTTTTTTGTGTGGCAACTACTAAAACAAGCATAGGAGTGTTTTATGAGTTGACATTTGGCTCCTCTCACTTCTTGAAGGTGACCTGCTTAAAGCAAAAGCAAAGGCTTGATTGTCAGAAGGTCACAAAAAGATGGTCACGTGATACTTGGACACTGCAAACGTCATAAATGCGAGCCAAAGCCAAGCATACAAATTTTGATCACCTGACCACAAGGATGCTGTATTGATCATAAGTGTGAAAAACAGTCATAAGTCACTTTTTTCAGTGCTGTTGTAACTTCGGTCACTAAGCAAATGTTTTTGTAAGTTGAGGACTACCTGTATCCGTAAACCTATGGCACATATGGCACACAGAGCCCTCTCTCTGGGCAAACGAGCCATCGCCCTAGCTCAGCTCTGCCATGCATGCATGCGCATGCCTCCCACCAGCCAGCTGGTCTTTGGGTCTCTGCCGCACATGTGCAGGGGCTCGGGGGGCAAATGTGGGGTTCACGTACACATGCCTGGGGGTGCATGGTGTATGTGCAAGGTGCACATGTGAGTTGCAGTTTGGGGATATGTGCTCACGTGTGCGGTTTGGGCACTTGGTGTCGAAAAGGTTAGCCGTCACTGACCTATATTATATATTATAGCTTGCTGCAGAACAAAATGTCTCCAGCATTATTGTAAATACTGAAATTGTGCAGAAAATACAGCTGTCATTGTCGGGAAGGATTCCTGTGATTAAGATTAATGTTTTGCCCAGAATGTTTTTTTCTGTTTCAGACAATACCTGTTTTGACAACTGATATGCAAATTAAAAAATGGCAGAAAGAAATATCTAAATTTGTGTGGCAAGGGGGAAAATAATCCACGAGTTCAATATAAAGTGTTGCAAGATGTAAAAGAAAGAGGATTGGGTTTACCTGATTGGAAACTATTCTTACAAAATAGAATAGAATAACAGAGATGGAAGGGACCTTGGAGGTCTTCTAGTCCAACCCCCTGCCTAGGCAGGAAACCCGACACCACTTCAGACAAATGGCTGTCCAATCTCTTCTTAAAAACTTCCAGTGTTGGAGCATTTACAAGGAAATGAGGAAAGTTCTTCCACTGATTAATTGTTCAAACTCAGGAAATTTCTTCTTAGTTCAAAGTTGCTTCTCTCCTTGATTAGTCTCCACCCATTGCTTCTTGTCCTGCCCTCAGAACAGCTTAACATTTTAGCAGTGGTGGTATTCTACCAGTTTGGCCCAGTTCAGGGTGCGTGGGAGGCCCAGCAGCTGATTATTGGAGCAATAATTGTCATAGCTAGGCCGAACCAGTAGCTCCGACCATTATCGCTCCAATAATCAGCTCTATACTGATCTTTATTTCCTGCTTTTCAACCTCAGCTATTTCGCATGGCACAGTTGACTGCCACATGTCAGCTGTGTTACACACAGAGCTATCAGCAGAAGGTGGGTTGCAAATGCTGCACCTGCACACACAAAGCACTCACACCAAACCGGTAGGAAAACTTTTTGAAACCTACCACTGCTTTTTAGTTTATTGGTTGATTGGGGACACCTCCCCCCCCCCAAAAAAAAAACTTCTCTTGGATTAAGAATCCGCCAAAATTGGTTACAAGAAGGCGGCCTAAATAAATGTTTTAAATAAATATATAATCTTTTAAAAATTAGTATAATGCAGTACTTAACTTAGACTGTTTAGGGAATTGATGTTTTAATATGTGTAGGGTGGACTTTCCTGGGCTCAGAGAAGAGCAAAAGGAAATGTAAACCAGATAATCTCTTTCTCATTCCCACCCACCTTTTCTGTATGTGATTATGATATTAACTGGACCATCATATTATAATTTGCAGATTTATGGCTAAGAACTGAAGGGCAAGAAGGAAATAACATTCCTTGGAATTAATGGAACTTAACCTTTTAACACCTACCTTTTTTTTTTTTTTTCAATATGTCTCTTTAAAAGTGCATTGTAGGAAAGTAAGTGATCTCATTTAGTATCTGGAGGCTTCAGTGAAAGTGAAGCAGACCAAAACATCCTTATTGTTACAATAAATATCTGGTTTATGCTGATAAGAAGTGAGAGGGTTCATGTAGCGCCAAGCAAGTAAACTCAAGGAATCAGTTTAATTTAATCTTCTTACTTAGAATGTCACAGTTCTACAGAACAGAAGTCTAGGGAATTGTGGCAAAATGCTATCTTGGCACCTTCTTGTTGGCTGAGTGCATTGGTTGTATTATGAGCTTTGGACCTTCTGAAACCAATTTGTAGGCAAGTTGAAGATGGTTTTTAACAGCAAACAAAATGTACCTCCTGCATCTGGCTAGGATTATACATTGCTGAATATATTAGTTCAATTAGGGAGAAAGGGGAATATTTGCGATAGCCAGAGACATATTTCTTGATGCCAATTATATTACTTCATTACATTTTTGCTTGAATGTCAGACTTATTTTTAGCATATAACATGCCAATGAGCAGGATTTAAAACCAAACTGAGCATAACCCTGGCCGTGTCTTTTTGTGGTTAGGTGTATATATTTAGTATTACCGTGTTTCTCACAAAATAAGGCCGGGCCTTATTTTTTTTTTTGACCCTCAAAAAACAGCTAGGCCGTCTTTTCGGGGGTGACTTAATTTCCTCCCCCACCTAGAACGGTCCATACACATGTACCTCGCTGCGAGGCCGCTTCTATCGGCCGACGAAAGTTCCCTTGAAGGCAGAATCCCCAGCTGCTTCAGGGCGAGGTGTGGCTGCCTGTGTCCCCTCGCCATTAGGCAGTCTCTTTCGGGCAATGGAAGCTTCCCAAGTGCAGTCAGCAGCCACTTCGATCGGCCAGTAGAAGCGGCCTCAGGGCAAACAAGCACACACACTCCCCTCGCTGCGAGGCCGCTTCTATTGGCCGACGAAAGCTCCCCAAGTGCAGTCACCAGCCACTTCGATTGGCTGGTAGAAGCAGCCTTGGGGTGAGCGCACACACACACTCCCCTTGCCGCGAGGCCATTTCTATCGGCCGATGAAAACTCCCCAAAGGCAGAGTCCTCAGCTGCTTCGGGGCGAGGTGTGGCTGCCTGTCCCCTTGCCTTTAGGCAGTCTCTTTTGGGCGATGGAAGCTCCCCAAGTGCAGTCGCCAGCCATTTCGATCGGCCGGTAGAAATGGCCTCACGGCGAGGGGAGTGTGTGTGCTTGCTTGCCCTGAGGCCGCTTCTACTGGCCGATCGAAGTGGCTGCTGACTGTACTTGGGCAGCTTCCATCGCCCGAAAGAGACTGCCTAAAGGCGAGGGGACATGGGCAGCCATGCCTCGCCCCGAAGCGGCTGGGGACTCTGCCTTCGGGGAGCTTTCGTCGGCCGATAGAAGCAGCCTCGCGATGAGGGAAGTGTTTGTGCACGCTCGCCCCAAGGCTGCTTCTACCAGCCGATTGAAGTGGCTGGTGACTGCACTTGGGGAGCTTCCATCACCAGAAAGAGACTGCCTAAAGGTGAGGGGACACGGGCAGCCACGCCATGCCCCAAAGCGTCTGGGGACTCTGCCTTCGGGGAGCTTCTATCGACTATCGGGGTATTCTAGCCGAGGCTACCTGCAGGGCACTCCTAAAGGCAAGTCCCCCCCCCCGCCCTTCCCTCCCATTTCTCTTCCCCTCGTATAGTTCTAATGAATGATGTGAGAAATGGCGGGGAAACACATGGTTTAAATAGGCCTAAATTTAGTGGTGGGACTTAATTTCACTTCATGTCTAGAAATCATGCTGGGCCTTCCTATTGGTGGAGGCCGTATTGTTGGAGAAACACGGTACATTTATATATAAAGCAACACTTGTTAATCATCATATGTTTTTCCTCCTTTACAATTCCCATCTGCTGTCTCTCTCCCTCTCTCTGTTTTTATCTAATTTACATTACCATCTTAATTTTGAAATAATTGTGTCCTAGAAAGACAGTTTAATGTTACAAGAAAACCCATGCAACATCTAAGCTTTACTTTATTATTTCTATTTATTCAATATTTAAAAATAAATAAGGCAAATTCTCCAAGGATTGTACAATTTAATTATTTTTTAAAAGAACAATAATATGAGGGGAAAAATGTTAACTTTAAAATACAGAAATGCTAAAGTCAACACAATAGAATGCAATACAGATTAAAGTGTTAAAAAGCAACCAATCAAACTAAACCACTCAAAAGCACCAGGCTTAAATTTGAATTCTTTAAATTCCTCGGAGAACAGGGAAATCTTAATAATCCAGCACTAAAGAGAAAATGTTTAGAAATGGAACATCCCTCTGAGTGCGTTCTGTATGAACATAAGCCTATCAGTGTAAATTTAAAATTTCCTAAAGGTTCATATGTGTACAAATATTGATCATGCTTGATATATATTTCGCACTTGGGGATGCATACTGTGCATATCTTTAAACATTGTATAGAATAAATGTTTCTTTCATTCCACATTACTACATTTCTTTTTCCTGCAGCAGTTTTATTAGGCTTCTGCCATCAAGTCTTTTGCCCATTTATGTAAAACGTGTGTCATCCATACCTTAAGTATTCACGGTTTAGTTTATATCACAAATTGTCAGCAAATATTGCTATATTTTATTTTGTGATTGCAGGCAAACTATATTATATCAGCATTTGGCTGTTGATAGATAAATGAGTATGACTTTGGCATTGCCTAAGAAAAAGTGGTCTTTTAACCTTTAATTCTGTTTCTTTCACTTGTTCTATGATTGATTCACACATATTTATCATATATTATCACTGAGAAGGCGCCTGCTAAGCCACTTACAGTCGAATACTACAGAGATAATTTGATGTATGCTCCATGGGGATTTTTAGTTACCTCTTTGTCCTAAAGAGCTGTTGATTTTGTAATCAAACTGCAGCTTCAACTTATAGCCATCCATTTAGTGACCAATCAGTTACAATGACACTAAAAAAAAAGCAGATTATGACTGGTTCTTGCACTTACGACTGTTCCAGCGTCCCTGCAATCATGTGATCAAAATTTGTGTACTTGGAAAGTGGCATGTACAGTTGCAGGTTCTCTGGGTCATGTGATCATTATTTGCAACCTTCCCAGGTGCATTCTGACAAGCAAAATCAATGGAGGAGGAGGGTTTTTTTGGCTGGATTTGCTTAATGAAAGCATGATTCACTTTAAAGAGCTGCAGTGATTCAGTTAACATCCATGGCAGAAAAGGTTGTAAGATCAGGTGCGATTTCACAACTCCCATGCTCAGCAGCAGGAATTCAGGTCCCAATTCTGATCATAAGTTGAGAATTGCCTATAATAGTGTTGGAAGAATTATCCTTCTGGGTTCAGTTCCAAGGGTGGGGGGGAAGACACTGGAAACATGGATCCTGTTTGGAAAGATGGTTTAATGATGGACAGGATCACATGGCTTGGAGCTCCAAAGTGAAAAGGACGATCACATGCTTCAAGATGTTGGGTGAAGGAAAAGAAGGGCTGATATGCTGAGAGTGTTTGGGTTTTATACCCTCTGTTGGGATTTGAATTTGAGCTTGTATTCTGATTGGTTGTCAAGACTGCCACGGGGCCATGCAGGGGCAACTCTGTAGGTTGTCCTGAGTCCCAGACTTGGTTAAGCCTTGCTGGATGATGATGTAATGAAAGGGCTTTGGGCAATTCCTATTATAGCTCTACCTGGAGTAGATCTTTGTTATGTAAAATAGGCTGGCCCAGGCCAGAGTAATGCTCCATAACAAAGTGGCGGGGGGGGAGGGGCTGAGTTTCTGCCTCTTTTGAGTTTCTACTTTTCTTTTTAGGGGAAATATTCTGCCTTTTTAATATTTCCTAGGATATTTCATTTTTCTAGGAAAGGGGTTGGTGCTAACTTCCTACAATAGTAAAGATTACATTGATCCGAGCAGCCCATTTCCAGAGTCTGCTCTAGAAGAAGCCCTATTTTCAATTAAGATGTTAATAAGTTTAGTATTGTGATCATAGGAAGAAAAACGGGAGGATATAGATTATCTGCTTAATCCTGATCATTTGTATGGGCTTTTTCTCTTTCAGCATTTGAAGAATTAAGAAAGTTGAACATCTCTTATTTAATGGAATACCCTTAACTGAATCTTCTCATGACACAAGTTAATTTATCACCTAGGAGAATAACAGCACTTGACTAGTTTATACAATCTACACACTTTCCCAAGGACATCTGCACACTGCAGTAAAAAAAAAACTCCAAGATGATGAGCATGGCCATGTATTGGGAACAGAATAACAAAGTTGGAAGGAACCTTGGAGGTCCTCTAGTCCAACCCAAGCAGGAAATCTTATACAATTTCAGAATAATGGTTGTCCATGCCTTATGCAATACACATGGAAAAGAGGTGGGTTTTAGGCAAAATTGGGCAACTACAGCTGGCTCAGGAACTCTGGGAGTTGAAGTCCATAGGTCATAAAGATAGAATAGAATAGAATAGAATTCTTTATTGGCAAGTGTGATTGGACAAACAAGGAATTTGTCTTCAGTACATAAACTCTCAGTGTGCACAAAAGCAAAAAGTGATAAATCATTATCATAATCATAAAAATACATTCATCCTAAATCATAAGTGATAATCATAGGACACTAAATAAGCAATCAATATAAATCATACTAGGAAACTAAATATAAACAATATAAATTGTAAAGATACAAGCAACAAAGTTATAGTCATGATGTTCAGAGTATTGCAGCGTAAATTCAGCACCAGAAAAGTAAACATGGATGGCTGAGGCTTCATTTAACTTCTTTATAAATATATGAAGTAAATTTTACAAGACCAGTTGTAGATTTTTCCAACATGGAGCAAACTCAAACAGAAGCAGACATGTAGCCAGGTTCAGAACAGAACAGCAACTCAGGAGCTCAGAAACAGACATCAGTTTAACTTTAGTTCAGTAGGCTAGCAAACAACTTAGTTCTTCTTTCACTTTAGAGCTGAGCACAGAGCAGAGATAAACCACGCCCAGATTCTCTCTTTAAATTTCAGCCCTCAGTTCTGCTCTCATTGGCTGACCTTGTTACTAAGCTCTATTCCACTTCATGAATATACTCTGACACATGAATAGAAAAGGAGATAGGTAATAGGAAAGATGAGAAGAAGAATAGTAATACAGCTTTACTAAATAGTTTGACAGTGTTGTGGGAATTATTTGTTTAGCAGAGTGATGGCATGGGGGAAAAACTGTCCTTGTGTCTAGTTGTTCTGGGATGCAATGCCCTATACGTTGTTTTGAGGGTAGGAGTTGAAACAGTTGGTGTCCAGGATATGAGGGGTCTGTAGATATTTAATATTTCCTTCATAGCATAGAAATTACAGGTAGTCCTCAAGTTACAACCACAATTGATCCCAAAATTTATGTTGCTGAGTGAAACATTCATTAAGTGAGCTTGCCCCATTTTACAACTTTTCTTGCCATAGTTGTTAAAATGAATCATTGCATTTGATAAGTTAGCAACATGGTTGTTAAATGGATCTGGCTTCCCCATTCACTTTGCTTATCAGTAGGCTTCAAAAGCTGATCAGATGACCTCAGGACATATGAACCACTTGCCAAGCAACTTAATTTTGATCACATGACCCCAGCATCAAACAGTCGTAAGTGCGAAAAACTGTTGTAAGTCACTTTTTTCAGTGCCGTTGTAACTTTGAATGGTCACTAAATGAACTATTCTAAGTCAAGGACTACCCGTACACGACTCTCTTGTTTTCTCTTTCATCGAAGCTTTAATCTTGAATTAAAAGGGATCCTTCCCTGCCCAGAACTAATTTTTGCCATGAAGGATTATTTTCTTAATTTGTCTTGAAGCATTCATCTAAAGAATCAGCTTAAGTTAACATGGGAAACTTCGAAATGAACGCCAAAAATAGCAATACAGCTCAGGAGTGAATACATGTTTGGGAGCAGAAATATTGTAAAATAATAGAAATGGCAGCATGCTACAGGTTGAATGTTGTAGTGTAATTCTGCCTAAAGCTAGGCTCGGAGTAAAACCCACATGATAAAGGCCGACTTGACCAAATGAGAAAACTTGCCTTAAAAAATTGTCACCATCCTTTAGATAGGTGATGAAATAATTAACCTTTTCAATGTATTGTACATTTTTTAATCTATCGTTTGATTTGTATCTCTAAAAATAAATGTTTTGCCTTTAAAAACTGTTTTATAGCCACGCTATTCACTGAAGGAGCTGTGCTACGGAGAAATGGATTACAGTGTAAATTTTTAAATAAGATTTTTTTAAAAAAAAAAGGTCAAACAAGTTTGTACTAATTTCAGCTATTGTTCTGATTGTTTCCTTCCTTGAAGCTGTATGGGTAGCATGACATCCTTTTTTCAGGATTGCCAAGGTTAATGGAATGGATGTAATTTTATTGGGTATGTTTTAAAGGAATTTTGTTTGTGATTTTAAAATTTAGGGAATGTTGTTTATTCATTTGTGTTTTTACTCAAGGATGATAGTTCTCGTTGTTATGGGGCAGAGTATTGGCCACACTGTTGTCTTAAGTTCGATGACATTGATTCAAGTCATTTTACAGTGTGAAGTACACCAAGCCTATTTGATAGGCAGCACAATTAAATAAATAATTTACACCCACAGTTTTTAAATCTTTACAAGAAACCTCACGATTCAATCCTTTCACTTTGTGTACAATGTGTTAAGTACTTGGACATGGGTTGGAGTAAATGGAGACAGTCTTTGAATGTTTTGAGAAGTCACTTAGCATAGTGACTTCTCAAAACAACAACAGTGAACCCTGCCTTATATAGGCAACCTTTGTGAGAATTGTCCAATAGCGAGCTATGAATGCAAGTACTTTAAACCAATAATAATCCTCTGTTAAGGGCCAATCGGATTCCTAAGAACTAGCCAATCCGATCTGGCCACCTAACAGCCAATCAGAAGTGCAGGGCCAGAACCCTGCACTTAACTTCAAGCTCATACTTTATTAACTATGGTACATACACAACACCCCTTCCCCCTGGCTTCTTAATAGGACGGTTGTCTTTTAAGTCTTTCGGATTTTCGTTGGATTGGTTGGTTGCAATCCTGTTGAGGTAGATTGTTGTTTGGCAGTGTCTCTGCTTCTTGCTCAGGTGCAATTTCTTGTGGTGCAAACAATTCTCCTTCCTGCTCCATTTCTTGAGTCTCACTTGATTCGTCGCTCTCTTCGAGCAGCTTCCCTGGAACGTCATCTTCTTCTTCTGTACCTCCCCCCCCCTCGGTTTGGTCATGGGGGAGTTGTTGACTAGCCGTTATGAGTCGTGACCATAATTGGTCGATATGCCGTTTCCACAGTCTATTGTCACAGCATTTCACTACGTAGGATTTGGGGCCGGTCACTCGTACTACCGTTGCCTCTATCCATAATGGGTCGCCTGACAAGTTCCGTGCGTAAACGCGGTCTCCTACCTGGAATGTGCGACAGCGGCCACTGGATCCTATTGGCTTTTCCGGTTCATAAGCAGGGTGCAACCGGTCGAGGTGGGAACGGAGTCTTCATCCCATCAGTAGTTCTGCGGGAGTTCTGTCGGTGACGCTATGTGGAGTTATGTGTTGCAAAAAGAGAATTTGGTTGACTTTGTCATCGATATTGTCATAGTCCATTTTTTGCAAAGTCTTTTTAACAAATTGGACCAAGCGTTCCACTTGGCCATTGGTCGCAGGGTGCGCAGGCAAGGTGAGCGCATGGCAGATGCCGCGGTCAGCGAGGTACTGCTTGAACATCAATGTCGTGAACTGTGGCCCGTTATCAGACACCAGAACGTCAGGCAATCCGTGGGTTGCAAAGAGTCTATTTAGGATCTTAATCACTGCTTCAGAAGTTGTGGCTGTCATACGATGAACTTCTAACCAATTGGAATATGCGTCGACTGTCAGCAGGAAGGTATATCCTTTGGTTGGCCCCGCGAAATCCAGGTGGATTCTGGACCAGGGTCCACGTGGCGTTTCCCATTCAGTAGGCATGGCTTTTGGTGGGGCGTTGCTGGCTTGTTGGCAACTGGTACACGTTTTGACCCACTGCTCGATTTGCCGGTCCATGCCCGGCCACCATGCGTAGCTTCGTGCAAGTGCTTTCATCCGCACGATGCCGGGGTGGCCCTCGTGCAGGGTTTGTAGTAGCATCTTCCGGAGTCGTTCTGGGACAACGACTCTATCGCCCCAGATGACACAGCCTTTTTGTGAAAAAAGTTCAGTCTGTCTTGCTTTAAATGGCGCGAAGTCATCTGGGACTTGGTCCAATGGCCATCCGCGTTCTACCCAGCCTAGGACTCGAGCTAGGGTGTGGTCTCGTTTGGTTTCTCTCGCGATATCTCGGGCGGTCATAGGCGGCGAGTTGAGTGTTTCAATCTGCAACGTGGTTGCTATTGGTGCCGGATCATCGAGAGTCTCTGGAAGCGGTGCTCGGCTTCATGCGTCGGCGTGGGGAATGGCTTTCCCCGGGTGATATTGAAGGCGATAATTATAAGCAGTGAGGAATTCTGACCTTCGGGTCATTCTAGGGGATAATATGTAGGGGGTTGGCTTGTCCCCGGCTATTATCCCTAGCAACGGTTTGTGGTCAGTTATAATGGTGAATGTCCTTCCATACACATATTCATGAAATTTCTTTACAGCTGCAACGATTGCGAGAGCTTGTTTATCAATTTGTCCATAGTTCTGCTCTGCATGTGAAAGAGTCTTCGAAAAGTATGCAACAGGGGCTTCGTTCCCATTAGGCAGTACATGACTCAAAATGGCGCCCACCCCGAAAGGCGAGGCATCGCAGGTTATAACTAATGGTAAAGTCTCATTATACTGCATAAGTACAGAGTCAGATGTGAGCAATTTTTTAACATTCCGGAACGCTTGTTCTTCCCGGTAACCCCATACCCACAATGCCTTTTTATCTAATAACCGGTGTAACGGTTCAGCAACAGTCGCCTTGCGGTAAAAATACATTATAAAAATTAATGAGGCCTAAGAATGCCTGGAGATCGGTCTTGTTACGTGGCCTGGAGGCATTTTTTATCGCCTTTAATTTACTTTCGGTAGGGTGGATCAATCCTGTATCCTAGAAACTCAACACTGTCAGTATATAAGTGACATTTGTTTTTTTTCACCTTAAGTCCTGCCTCTTGGAATTTTTTAAGAACACTTTTCAAATGATCCTGCAAGATTTTTTTGGTAGGGGCTGCAATTAATACGTCATCAAAATATGGAACCACGCCCTTGATCCCTGTAACAACCTTTCCATGAGGCTTTGGAATATCCCCGGGGCTACACTAACCCCAAATTGCAATCAAGTACATTTAAAAGCACCTCTGTGCATTACAATTGTTTGGGCCTGAGCCGTCTTTTCATCCACTGGTAGTTGTTGATAAGCTTGAGCTAAATCTAATTTAGCGAAAACCTTTCCGCTCCCCAAGGAGTGGAGGAAGTGCTGCATCACCGGAACTGGATACGCATTCTGCTGTAGGGCGTGGTTTAATGTGGCCCGGTAGTCCCCACAAATTCGGATTGACCCATCTGACTTAATGGGCGTTACAATAGGGGTTTCCCATGGAGAGTGATCGATGGGCTTCAACACCCCTTGAGCAATTAACTTATCGAGTTGTTCGTCGATCTTAGCTTTAAGAGCGAATGGAACTTGACGGGGCTTCAAGCGAATTGGGGCTACTTTTGGATCTAAACTAAATGAGATTGGGGTCCCTTTATACTCGCCTAAGCGGTCCGCAAAGACGTCGCTGAACTCAGAAACAAGGTCTTCCTCCCACTCACAACCACCGACTCGGTTCACGCCGGCCACCTCGATGCCTGGTGGCGCGAACCATTGGAGGCCTAAGAGACTAGGCCTATCTCTGTCGATGATCGTTAGAGGTAAGTACGCTGTATGTTTTTTGAAGGAGACTCGGACTCGGCAGGACCCGACCACAGGGATTCGATTTCCTTGGTAGTCCTTGAGGATGAGGCGTTGAAATTGGAGGTCTTGGCGTTGGATTGTGGGGATAAGTTGCTTGAGTGTCTTCCAAGACACCATCGAGAGGGACGATCCCAAGTTGACCTCCATGTGGCAAGGCTGGTTCTCGATGGCTACCGTGACTCAAATTTTCTTAGTGTCCATGACTGAGGCGTGACCTATAGTGATAGTATGGTGAGCTTCTTCTTTTTGCAAAGCGCGATTTCTGTAGGAGTGGTTTACTGGTTCTCGCCTTACAGGACAGTTTCCTGTCGATTGGCGATAGTTGGCCCCTTTTGAGGCCTGGCTGGGTCCTGGTAAGCTGCGGCAGACCCGGCTGATGTGGCCTCATTTCCCGCACTCATGGCAGAGTGCGTCGCGGAATTTGCATTCGGCCCTGGCATGGTTTGCTCCACAGCCAGCGCAAGGGCATAAGGGCTTCGGGCGAGGGTCCCGTTCGGACCGCAGTCGATGGACCCCTTCTTCATCGCTGCCTGATGACGAAGAGAGGTCCTCGTGGTGCATCGTCATGAGCTGTCCTTCAATGTCGCTTGTCGGTGGTGGTACCGGAGTGCGGCTTCGCCGTAGTTGTGCAGCTGACTTTTTGGTCGCCTCCGCAGCTGTGGTTTCAGCGATGGCGTCAGCAAGGCTGATGTCGCCTTTCGCCATCAGCTTGCCTTGCACGCCTAGTGCATCTAATCCCAGAATTAATCGGTCTCTTAGTGCTTCTTCTAAATCGGCGAACCCGCAGAGGCCTCCTAAATTTCGGATGTCTGCCATGAAATCGGCCACGCTCTCTCCTTTTCGCTGGTTCCTTTGATAAAACTCGTGGCGTCTCACGAGTGTAGGCACGGTTGGCGCGTAATGATCTCTCAGGATGGGTTCGAGGTCGTCCCAGCTCATGGCTTTCACTTCTCGAGGTTTGGCGAGTACTTTTGCCATTTTAAAAACAGCCGGGCCGCAGTGCATCAGGAACAGTGCCCGCTTTTTTGCTGGTGTGGCGTCCTTCAAATTATTCGTCTCAAGAAACATTTAGAAGTGATCCATGTAGGATTCCCAATCCTCTTGGTTTGGATCGAACGGAGCGGGTGGTACGATGCCGCCGGACATGGTTCCGTTGTTGGCGTCGTCTTATCATGTGCTCGGTATTGCTTCCTGGCTTCTTTAGGTTCAGACATCTCCAAATCCCACCCTCGCCACCAGTGTTAAGTACTTGGACATGGGTTGGAGTAAATGGAGACAGTCTTTGAATGTGAACTTTCAGCTCTTTATTAGCATAGTGACTTCTCAAAACAACAACAGTGAACCCTGCCTTATATAGGCAACCTTTGTGAGAATTGTCCAATAGCGAGCTATGAATGCAAGTACTTTAAACCAATAATAATCGGATTATAATAATTCCTAAGAACTAGCCAATCCGATCTGGCTGCCTAACAGCCAATCAGAAGTGCAGGGCCAGAACCCTGCACTTAACCTCAAGCTCATACTTTATTAACTATGGTACATACATAACACAATGATTACTCTCAAGTTTCCTGATTTGAAAAACAAGTTGTCTGGGTTTGAAGCCTTTGAAAATAAACTAATTTGAATTGCTTTCATTTTACCTGTAATTGCAGTTTGCTTTAGCACAGCTGTTGAAGTAAACCTGCAAAATGAATTAGAAATGGATTGATGAAGCTGTAAGACAGAATTCAGGAGATATGGTTAAGTAGTTTCTGAGTAAGAGCTCACTTCTTGCCCATTGTCAGTGTTTTAATGTCATTATTTTGAAAGCATAAACAGAAGAAAACAACAGGCCTAATATTTGTATTAACAACAAAGGTATAGATTTCCCAGAAGATTTTGAAGTATAGGAAGCTTCAGATAGCACAAATTTTATGTATGTGGTAAGTAAATTGTATGTGGTAAGTAAATAGAGGCGGTGTTGTGGTTAGCCGGCAGCAGGTGCGGACAATGGAGGAGAGCGAGGACTCAGATGAGGGACCAGTACCATTAGGGAGTGGACTGCTGTCTTCCGAGATTATGGGCCTGGCAGCAGTGATGAGGAGGTTTCTGAGAAGCCTGTGCCAAGTGCGTGTGTGCGCAGGATTGCTCGTAGGAGAGAGCAGTTACAGCAGCACAGGCAACTTGGGAGTAAGGCTGCAAGGAAATGGCCCCTCCCTCAAGGGGATAAAAGCCAGGCTTGGAGAACCGTTCTTTGCAGAAGGCAAAGATTTCCTGAAACTCAGCCTCGTGGACATTATAGTTAGTATTTGAAAACTCTTGTAAACTATTTCTTATCTGTGGGTTTTGGGGAGCCTTGAAAAACTACTTGGCAAGGCTCTTTCTTGTTGGAGCTAATTAGTTGGAAGCAGCCTTTTATCTGTGAAGAAACAGAATTCGTGGATGAAACCTTAAAAGATTTCTTGTCTTGTGTTTGCTCTCTTGGAACTAGGTTGGGTCAGAACAGGTAGACCGGTTGTTTTCATGGTATGGAGACAATAACTTGGTCCTTAACACCAATAAGACCAAGGAGCTTATAGTGGACTACAGAAGGAATAGATCAGGCATCCAGGCCTTGGTTATCAATGGAGACCAAGTGGAACAAATGGCCAGTTTTAAGTTTTTAGGTGTTATCGTAAAAGAGGACCCAACCTGGGATGCTCACATTGCAGCCCTGGTCAAAAGGGCCCAGCAGAGATTATACTACCTGAGTCTTCTCAGGAAACAACAACTGAATGAAAAATTGCTGCTGACCTTCTACCGCTGCATTTTAGAGTATATTTTAACTTACTGTACCTGTGTATGGTTTGCCAATTGCACAGTGGCAGATAGGAGAGCACTCCACAGGGTTAACATCATTGCCTAGAGCAGGGGTCAGCAACCTTAAATCCTCAGAGAGCCATTTGGATCCATTTCCCACAGAAAAGAAAACACCGGGAGCCACAAAACCTACTGGGGGTTGAAAAGCTCAATAAATCATGTGACGGTAGTCACCCATTGGTGGTGGTGACACATATTTTGTGCAACAGGGAGCCACAGCAGAGGGGTGAAAGAGCCATATGCGACTCCAGAGATGCAGGTTGGCGATCCTAGGTCTAGAGGTTCATTGGTTGCCCTCTCCCCTCTTTGGAAGAGCTTTATAGCTCCCACTGCCTTGAGAAAGTTCAAAACATTCTCAAAGTTCCATCTCAACCTGGGCACCCTCTTTTTTGGAACTATCACCATCTGGCAGATGGTACAGAATAATAAAAACAAGGACAAATATGCTGAAAAACAGCTTCTATCCATAGCAGTAACTCTATTGAATTCTATTGTATAGTGTAATACTAATGCAGTGTCAGGGGTTTTCAATTCAATTGTATAGAATGTGAAGGATGTGTGTTTTTGTTTTATTTTTATAGTTTTCTTCTGTATGATGTACACTGAAGATGGCATTTAATTTTGTTGTACGAGGTGCAATGAGCATAAAGTAAACTAAGTAAATCCACTGCCTTTTCAATCAAGAGACATACAGGTAATCTTTGACTTACAACATTTAGTGGCCATTCAAAATTACAACGGCACTGAAAACATGTGACTTCTGACTGTCTTTCATACTTAAGACTGTTGCAGCATCTCCATGGTCATGTGATTAAAATTTGGGCGCTTGGCAACTGGCATGTATTTATGACAGTTGCACTGCCTCGGAGTCATATAATCATTTTTGTATTCTTCCCAGCCGGCTTCCGACAAGCCAAGCCAATTGGGGGAGCCAGATTCCTTAATAACTGCATGATTCACTTAACAACTGCAGTGATTCACTGTAGAACAGTGGCAAGAAGGTCATAAAATGGGGCGCAACTCACTTAGCTACCTTGCTTAGCAACCGAACTTTGGGGCACTATTGTGGCCATAAGTTGAGGACTAGCTGTACAGTATTAGCTAAAGAAAAAGTACAAACACACAGTTGGCATTTTCGATTCCATTTTGCCAGATTTTCACACATGAAAAGGGCTCCTCCAAAGGAAGTTTCTGGATCTGAAATGCTGAAATGAGTCAGTTTTTATTAAGTTATTTGGTGTTCCTGGTTTTCCCCTGTGTTCTCAATTATTATGCCTCGACTAATCTCCATGTATTAAATTTTGCATTGCAATAGGATTGAATAAGAAGTAATAGGCAGGAGTGGGATTCAAATTTTTTAACAACTGGACCTGTGGGCGTGGCTTATGTGGTGGGTGTGGCTTGGTGGTCATGTGACTGGGTGGACATGACTTGGTGGTCATGTGATTGGCTGGGCGTGGCCAACTCAATATCATTCACATCGAGGCACGCACCTCCTTGCCTGGCCTCTCATGACTGTGAGGATGCTGCAACAGTCGTAAGTGTGAAAAATGGTCATAAGTCACTTTTTTCAGTGCCATTGTAACTTTGAATGGTCACTCCACACAAGCAAAGTACCAACAAATGAGGGGAGAAAAACTCCAGAGAAGTTCCAGAGACAGGAAGTCTGCCCCACCAAGAATGTAATAAGGGTTAACGGAGAGGCAGTTTCTGTAAGCAACACCAGAATGTTTCCTTCCTGCCTTCCTTACAGGATTAGGCCAGTAATTTCTTCTAACAACCAGTTCTCCGAACTGCTTAGCATGTTAACAACCGGTTCTAGCGAATAGGTGCGAACTGGTAGAATCCCACCCCTGGTAATAGGAGATAGCAGGTGTGCTCAGATGAATATTCTGGTGCTCGATCTGAGTCTTTAAAAAACCCTCTAATTTTCTTAGAGTAGTGAAATTTATTGGGTTTCATTTGTAATCGCACAATCAGTTGTAAAATTTTACTGTTGGAAACGATTTTCTCATTTTGCTTGTGATGCAGTGGCTTTGCAAATAGACCCAAGATACTTTTTTTAGTTGCAAGGTTTAGAAGATTATTTTCTACAATATTCTCTCGCCACAAGACCATATTCTCTTGCAGGAGATGTTCTTCTTGTTTGGTTGTTTTCATCCTTGTTTATTTTAATCAGAGTATTTTAATTTGTCGCCAGCATCTGAGTTCAGTCTATGACATATCTCCTTTCTTAAAACCATTTAGGTTGCCAATTAAGCAATAATATATACCTAATTCAGTGATGGTTAACCTTTTTGTCATTGTGTGCCAAAAGCGCACACATGCACTGGTGCGTGTAGCCATAATGCAGTGTGTGCGTGCAACCCCCTGCACACCTCTGTGCACGCATGGACAACACCCCATGCGCACCGTGCCCCCCGCACATGCGCAGCAGATACCCAACAACCAGCTGGCTATTGGGAGGCACACACGCATGCGCAGTAGATCTGTTCCGGGTGACGGCTTGCGTACCGGCAGAAATGGCTCTGCGTGCCACTTCCAGCAGGCGTGCCATAGGTTTGTCATCATGGATCTAGTTGGTGAATATTTAATGAGTCTATATTTAGATTTTTACTGTCCCTTTTTGTTAGAGAGATCTTAACCATTAGTTCACGAAAGGGGAAACAAATCACACCATTAAAGGTGGATAATTACAAGAAGATAAACAATTTTATATGATATGGGATTTGTTTTATCAATGGTTGGCTAAAAAGACATGGTAAAGTAATAGACTAGATAATTCTATGATATAAATTTAATAGATAATAAAAAACATAATATAGACATATATAACCATTGGTTGAAAGTATAACATAAATTTTAAGATAAAATTTGGAATATCTCATATAAAATGATGGAATAAATAGTTTAGTCATGGATGATTAATAACTGATAAATATATAAGCATATGTTAGTTTGACAATGGGAAAATTGATATAAATTATGAGTAATGACTACAAAAGTATACCACAAAAGATTCGTAACCAACTGACACACTGTATGTATATAAAATGGAAGATGGTTTTATGTTTTTATGTTTTGTATGTGTATGTTTGTTTTTTAAAAAAAATAAAAACTCTTTAAAAAGGTGGATAAGTAAAAAAATAACTTTTAATTGTCTAAGCTTAAATACTTGAATGACTTTATGGGGGAAAGAGAGAGGGATTGTTAATACACTTGAGTACAAAAAAGTACTCAAGATTCAGCACTGGCATAAATGTAATTGAATAGATGATTTATGACGACAAGTAAGTATGGCTGAAACCTATTGGGTTACAGATTTGTATTGTTTATCTTTGTTGTACAAGATATCTTGACACTATGAAGTTCTTTATATCCTTTACATGTAATTTAACTAATGCTCAGATTACATAAAATCAATTCAGAACTTCTAACTATACTAATAGGTTATGATTATAATATGTGATAGAAGATTATGAGTCTATAACACAATAATGAAGGTGGGTGTTTGAAGGTTAATCTATGCAAGCAATTTTCCAACCACAGTAATTGGTTACGATAAACAGTGACTCTTCTTCCCAATTTATAATCCACTCCACTAAAATTCATTGATATGGCACTTGTAGGCATCATGTTGATCTCTGCAAGTCTGTTCTTCTGTTGTTATTTCTTTTAAAGGTTATTCTAATTTTTAATAGAGAAAAGAACAACTGAAGTCTTTGGAGCAGAAAAAATGTTCAAGGTAAACTGAGAGGATAGGGAAAACATGGGGATGGGGGCAAAGGAAGTCAGTGAGGAGTTGTCAGTTTACCCTCTGATAGATAGATAGATAGATAGATAGATAGATAGATAGATAGATAGATAGATAGATGGATGGATGGATGGATGGATGGATGGATGGATGGATGGATGGATGGATGGATGGGTGGGTGGGTGGGTGGGTGGGTGGGTGGGTGGGTAGGTAGATAGATAGATAGATAGATAGATAGATAGATAGATAGATAGATAGATAGATAGATAGACAGACAGACAGACAGACAGACAGACAGACAGACAGACAGACAGACAGACAGACAGACAGACAGACAGACAGACATTTTGGTGAGTGGCCGTAACAATGATAAGTAAGAACCATGTCTTCCATTTTGTGAGGGTAACAGTGTTACCAATGGTAACATGATAGGAAAACAGCAATTCTTAAAACCTGAACAAATAAACAGAATGCAAGGGGAAAAATATTAAAGTAGGTATATTTTTACAAAAGAAGGAAATCACTATGCTCTTTTCTCTTTGTTTACAGTGCCTATTCATTCTCCATAGCTTTGTTCCTCTTTTAATATATATATATATATATATATGTATGCATGTAAGATTTGCATTTCCTGCCTTTTGATAGTATTATCTCAGTAATGAATACATTATAAAACAAAACAAAAAAATATTTTTCTTTCACATGTGCCCACTTGTACACATACTTGTGAAATAGATGTGTGCAAACACACATGGATATAAATAGTCCACCTACTCTTTCCCATCTCGCTAAGAGATGAAGCCAGTGTACAATTTCTTATCCATCTATTTACCTTGACATTTTTGTAGTTTTGAAGGAGTTGAATCTTTCTGTCTCTAATAAGCAGATATAAAACTTTGAAATCCAGGATCATTAGAAATATCTAAGGAGTCTTTGGTGGTAAAATGTCACATGAAAATTATATGTTTTTACTCAATGAAATATTAAAGCAATTGATCAGTTTGCATATTAATGTATCAGCAATGTTTCTCTGAGATCAAAGAAGCAGTTTACTTGAGTTCAAAGAAGTGACATTTACTCATGAACTCAAGAACTTTGCATGGAAGACTCAGATTGAGAGCAGAAGTATTTATGCTTGTAAGTTAGATACAGATTAACAGAGTTGGAAGGGACCTTGTAGATCATCTAGTCTAATCCCCCCACCCAAGCAAGGGACGCCACACCATTTCCCTCCTTGATCCAGCTCATAGCTAGCATGTTGTCCTGAGCTCTTGTGACCGAGGTTATTCCTTGGCTAGTGCTGATATCAAATGTAGCTACTAGTCTGATCAGCTGCTTCACATGGAATTAAAGATGAAAAGCCTTTTGTCTTTTAACTCAGAGAGCAACATATAGATAGAAGAATTCTTTATTGATCAAGTGTGATTGGACACACAAGGAATTTGTCTTGGTACAAATGCTCTCGGTGTACATAAAAGAAAAGATACATTCATCAAGATTTAAGAATCATAAGGTACAACACTTAATGATAGTCATAGGATACAATAAGCAATCAAATCATACTAGGAAACAGTCAATATAAATTGTAAGGATACAAGTGACAAAGTTACAGTCATACAATCACAAGTGGGAGTGGATGGGCAATAAGGAGTGATGAGAAGATTAATAGTAATAGTAATGCAGACTTTGTAAATAGTTGGACAGTGTTGAGGGAACAGGAAAATACTGTCCTTGTGTCTAGTTGTTCTGGTGTGCAGTGCTCTATAGTGTCGTTTTGAGGGTAGTTGAAAAAGTTTGTTAAGCCTGGTTTCCCCAACCAGGGTTAGGGAGACAAGCTAAACAGAATGTGCAGCTTAGTCAGATAGGCACACAGATAAATGAGTGAGCTAAGCTTGTATGTTTATTAACATACAGTAAAAATAACAGATACGCTTGTGCTATCAAAAATATAGTTTATTCCATTATGAGTTCATAGCATAGTCAAAATAACAGTCCAATAGTCATGTATCATTTAGTCAGTCCATTCAGGGATATTCAGTTAGCAAAAGTCCGTGTAGAAATATCCTATGTCAATTCACTTACAAGTCAGTCCTTTGTTTTCTCTCCCGTTCGAGCAATGCAGTCTTGTGTCCTTGCAGTAATCAGGGATCATCAAAGCCAGAGAGTGAGCAAGCTGCAGCCTTGCTTCTTTTAAAGTGCTTTCACAACCACTCCCTTAATTACTATCCCACAGTTAAAGTTGCAGACACTTTAACATACAAACTATGATTACATATTATTATTTACCTAAACCAGTTAGGGTAAAAGAATGTTATCCCTAACAAAGTTTATGTCTAGGATGTGAGGGGTCTGTAAAAATATTTAATTTTACTCCTATTTGGATCAAATTTTCATCCATCCATCCAATTGATACAGTTCTCAGTGGCTTTATCCCATTGCGTTTTTTATGTTTAAAAAAATCCAACATTATACAAAGCCCAGCACCAGAAGTTACATTCATTCATCTTTCCAACATTCTCATCTACAAACCCTGTTGAAAAATTTTTGATGACCTTTCTGAAATTCTGTTTAGACCTCAATGTCTGCGGCCTCCATCTTTTTGGCACCAGAGACCAGTTTCATGGAAGACAATTTTTACATGGATCAGTGGTGGTAGAGTAAGAGAAGTGTGCACCCTAGATTCCTTGCATGCACAGTTTACAGCAGGCGTCCTACACCTATGAGACTCTAATGCCTCATGATTTGATGTGGAGCTGAGATGGTGATGCTAGTGCTGGGAATGACTGCAAATACAGATCAAGGTTTGTTTCCTCACTTGCCACTCACCTCCCACTGTGTGGCCCAGTTCCTAGCCAGTACTGGTCTATGGCCCTGGGCTTGGGGACCGCTGCTCAGTGCAGTTCCAAAGAATGAGGTCAGCAGTTGGAAAGAGTTTCCTTGAAACCCCCAAAGATGGCAAACTCTCACTGAAGGGATCTTATAAAGATGAACCCCTTCTGCAACATCTTCTTAGATAGATAGAACCTACCATTGGAGAGTGCTAGAAGGCTGAGTCCTTTGTTTTCAGTCATGCTTACATTTAGGATTCTAGTCATAGCTGACCTCAACAGAACAGTCCTTAACAAAATCCTACTTTATTTGGGGGAGTAAGGAGACATTACATCAGGGGTGGGATTCAAATGGTGTAACAACCGGTTTGGTGAGTGCCACAGTGTTTGAAAACCGCCCATTTTGAGCTCTAATACTTATCTTCTACTTCAGCCTCAGTGAATAAAAGAGCTGAGGCGCGGCAATCCTCTGTGCTGCACGAATCAGCTGAGCTGCAAAACATGGAAATAAAGGACAGACTAGGGCAGGGGTGGGTGAGCGGGGCCAAATCATCACCGGAACTACCAGTTTGCTCAAACCGGTCCGAATCAGTAGAATCCCACCCCTGCATTACATCAAATACCTAATTATTTCATTAAAAACAGAGCTAATAGAGGTGGTCCTCGGCTTACAAACATTTGTTTCGTGATCATCCGAAGTTACAACGGCATTGAAAAGAGTGACTTACAATCAGTCCTTGAACTTATGACTGTTGCAGCATCCCCACAGTCAGGTGATCAAAATTTGGGTGATTGGCAACTGGCATGGTTTCATGATCATGTGATTTCCATCTTCCCAGCTAGCTTCTGACAAGAAAAGTCAAGGAAGGAAGCTGGGTTCACTTAACAATCACACAGTTCACTTAACAACAGCAGTGATTCACTTAACAACCATGGCAAAAATATTGTAAAATTAGGCACAATTCACTTAACAACCATCTTGATCAGCAACGGACATTCTGGTCCCAATTGCCATAAGTCAAGGACTATCTATATGTGAATCATTTCTGTTCTAAATTCAAACTCTTTGATCAGGTATCTCCAAATATCTATAGAATTTTTCAGAGCTATAAAGTTCATATTGATTACCAAGATTAATTTTCTTCCATGATATAATTTATGTGGTGGTAATATAATATAAATTCATAACACTGTGCATTTATTTTTAACATCCAGGTTAATGTTAGAGTTATAAAAATGATTTTGAATCAATTGATCCACATCTACTAATACAAATACATCAATACAAGAGAGAATATTACCTCATTTATATCATGAGAGGAGATTTGGAAGGAAAATTAGGCAACAGATATGCTAATGTAACAGTCCCATGGGATTACTAAAATTAAATTTATGGGGGTCGCAGATTGAAATGATAATGTGTGAAATACAAAAGAAAGGAGTTGTGTTATTTAATACAGGAGGAGGAAAAATAATAATGCAATACCCATCATATGTGAGAACTCCTTTAAATAATGCTTAACAGGGAGGTTGAAATCTATTCTGGGAAATGTCAAAGAAAAAAGAATCGTGTTTTGCTGAAGTGTAAGCATAATGAATAGAGGTAGAGATAACACATGAAAGATTCTTTTGTCAGATGAAGGAACAAAAGGCTTAAAATGCATTCAGTGAACTTTCTGTGAAATTGCTGCTAATAGCATTCCCCTAAATTTAATAAAATATGCTTTACCGTATCTGAATTTTCTAACTGTCTAACCTGAGAGCACTTATTATTTACTAATAGTCTATCTATCCTCGCAGAGGAAAATAGGAAGGATAAAAAACGAGGTAATTCTCTTCAACCAGTTCCTGGAATATGTTTTAACTTGCAGTAGACAAAATCTATCCCCACTCATTCACTCACTCATTCATTTGTGGTATCTATACCTGTCATTATCCACAGACACTTTGAGGTTGACAAAAAGCCATGTGACAATTGTCAATAGTACAAAAAATTGCAGCTTAAATAAAAAGCAAGCAAGCATCCAGGATATAATAGTAAAAATTGTAAAATTAAATAAAGCAATCCGTGGGGATGTTTTATCTATCTATCTATCTATCTATCTATCTATCTATCTATCTATCTATCTATCTATCTATCTATCTGTCTATCTAAGAAATAGCCAATCCCCCTCACAGAGAGACCCTGGGAGTTGCACAAATAAAATATTAAAACATAAAATTATATATAAACATATAAGAAACAAAATTCAGAATTAAAATGGGTGATTGGGTTTTCAGAACACTAACCAGCCTCATAACTGTGTGGTAACAACAGCACTTAGACTTATATACCGCTTTACAGAGCTTTACAGCCCTCTCTAAGCAGTTTACAGAGTCTTCACATTGCCCCCAACAATCTTGCTCCTCATTTTACCCACCTCAGAAGGATGGAAGGCCAAGTCGACCTTGAGGCTGGTGAGATTTGAACTGCCAAATTGCAGGCAGCTGGCAGGCAGCAGCAGAAGCTTGCAGTAGTGCACTCTAACCACTGCACCACCCTGGCTCATGCTTTGATACTTTGTAAACCCCAAAGAAGATGACAGAGGAAGGTCTTGAGATACTTCCAGAAGGCCAGAAGAATGGGAGAGAGGGCTGTCTCACCTCTAGGGGAAATAATGTTCCAGGGATGGGGGCAACCACAGAGAAGATCCTCTTCCTGGACTGGACAGTCAGAATGTTTAACTCATGGGGTCCACAAACATACTACGCTAATGTAATGGATGGTTTGTAGATAACTTGGCCTCAAACCATGTAGGACTTTAAAGAACCAACATCTTGCATTAGACCTGAAAGTGAACCAGCACTAAATGCAACTTGCACAGCAGTGATGTTATATGCACCATCCTTGTAATATGCAAGATAATTTGTGCAGCCACATTTGTAGCACATCGGATACTTTTTCCATGTAGAGCACATTGCAACAGTCCAAACAGGAGGTGATCAGGGCCCCTGAGTGTGACTGAGTGACTGAAAGGGTAAAACTGGTGCACTACTCGAAGTTGAACAAAGGCTCTCCTTTATCCATGGCAAAGCCCTATCTGCTGAAGAACCATGCTCTTTGCAGGACTATCTCTAAGTCTGTAAGATTTCTGGCAGTCTCAAAGGCTCAGTAATGACAGACATAAATAGCGATGGTTGTAAAATGGATCACTCATGTAAGTGACCTGATTTTATGTCATTTTTTTGCAACAATCATGAAGTGAATACCACAGTTGTTAAGCGAACCTATTTGGCTCAGCATAGAACATTAAAGAGAATGAAGAAAATGTTTATAGACGTGCGTTCAGGGAAGTAAGGATGTTATAAGGAAGAGAAAGTTGCTATGCCATTACTTCTAAGGAAAAAGAAAATTGGACCATGAATCATGTATGCATAACAAGAGAATAACACAGTTGGAAGGGACCTTGGAGGTCTTCTAGTCCAACCCCTTGTGCAAGCAGGATACCCTACACCAGGGGTGTCAAACTTACGTCACCAGGGTGGCGCTATGTGACATATCACGACTTTTTCATCCGTTGCTAAATTGGGTGTAGCCGTGACCAGCACATGATGCATCCGGTCCGTAGACCGGGAGTTTGACAGCCCTGTCCTATGCCATTTCAGACAAATGGTTGTCCAATCTGTTTTTTAAAAAATATTCAGTGTTGGAGCATTCACAACTTCTAGAGGCAAGTTGTTCCACTGATTAATTGCTCTAATGGTCAGGAAATTTCTCCTTAGTTCTAGTTTACTTCTCCCCTTGATTAGTTTCCACCCATTGCTTCTTGTCCTGCCCTCAGGTGCTTTGGAGAATGGGCGTTGGTTCTTACCTGATACGCCTCTTCTCGTGGAACTGCATAGAGCATCCAGAGAGTGGGAGGTGCTTCAGTCTTCACTTCTCACAGGCTGAGCTGAAATTGAGGAACGCCCTCCTCCTCCACGTGACTCCTCCACGCGTTCCTCCCAGTTTTATCGAAGACGAGAGGACAAAAACCCCCCTCTACTCTTAAGTATTAAACAACATGAACTACAACATTAGAAATCATTGGCCGAAACAGGTTTTCCCCCTTTACAGATGGACCAACAGGATGGATGCTCTACGCAGTTCCACGAGAAGAGGCGTATCAGGTAAGAACCAACGCCCATTCTCCGTAGAACTGCTGCGAGCATCCAGAGAGTGGGACATACCAAAGCCAGTGTGTCCTACGGGTGGGAGTCCGTCTGGATTGGAACTTCCCCAGGATCTCTAACCACTTGCTGCAAAACTCGCCTGCCAAAAGATGCTTCAGCTGAGGCGTAAACATCAATCTTATAATGTCTTATAAAGGGAGATGGGGAAGTCCAGGTGGCCGCCCGGCAAATATCAAGAATAGACGCCTGAGTAGCCCAGGCTGCCGAGGTAGCTGCACTTCTGGTGGAGTGAGCGGTAACCCCACTGGGAACTGGAATATCTTGAACTAAATAGGCTTTGGATATGGTAGCCCTAATCCATCTGCCTACCGTGGACGGAGAAACCTTACAGCCTAGTGTCTTTGGCTGAAAGGACAAAAATAGATACTCTGTCTTCCTGATGGACTGCGTGCGAGAAATGTAAACACGCAAAGCCCTTCGAACATCAAGGGTGTGCCACTGCCTCTCTTGCTTGCGCAGAGGCTTCGGACAAAAATTAGGCAGGACCAACTCCTGTGCCCTGTGGAACGGTGAATTAATCTTCGGCATAAATGCTGGGTCTGGTCTCAGAACCATCCGATCTGAATGAAAAATGCACAGATCTTTTCTCACGGATAGAGCTGCAATTTCAGATATCCTTCTAGCCGAAGTAATAGCCACCAGAAAAACTGCTTTAAATGTAAGAAATTGAAGTGACGCCTCCCTGAGAGGCTCAAAAGGAGATCTAGTCAAGGCCAGGAGAACTTTATTAAGGTCCCATGTCGGGTACCTATGCAGTACTGACGGGCGCAAATTAGAAGCCCCTTTAAGAAAAGCCTTGATTCGAGGATGGTGGGAAAGGGGACCGAAAGGACCGCCAGCAACCACCGTTGAGAGCGCCGCTACCTGCCTCCTTAAGGTGTTAGGTGATAAACCTCCATCTAGGCCATCTTGTAAAAAGGCCAGGATCTGCGCAACTGAAGGAGAGCGTGGGTCGATGAATGATTTGTGGCACCAGTTACAGAAACTTTTCCAGGTTGCATCATAAATGCGAGTGGTAGAAGGTCTTCTAGCCGCCAAAATGGTGTTAATGACCTGTGCTGATAAGCCTTCCTCAATCATCCTTTCCCGCTCAACCTCCAAACGGCCAACTGTAGCCACTGTGGCTCTGGATGGAGCAGCGGGCCTTGCGACAGCGAAATCTGATCCAACGGAATCCTCCATGGCGGAGATACTGACAGATTGCGGAGGTCCGCAAACCATGGCCTCCTGGGCCAATAAGGTGCCACCATGAGGAGTTCTGCTTTCTCGTCTATCAATTTTCGAATCACCCTGGGGATTAATGGAAGCGGAGGGAAGGCGTACAGTAGCCCGGGAGGCCACGGGCAACGCAAGGCATCGTGATTCTCTGCTCCGCTGGAGGGATAATGGGAGAAGAACCTCGGTGTTTGCGCGTTGAGCGGAGACGCAAAAAGGTCTACTAGGGGCTGACCGAACCTGTCTGCTGCTTCTCTGAACAGATGTGGGTGCAGACGCCACTCTGCCTGATCCAGTGTTGCCCTGCTGAGCCAGTCTGCTTGGATGTTGGAGGCCCCGGAAATGTGCTCCGCTCTGATGGATAAGAGGTGCGCTTCTGCCCATCGACACAGTCACTCGGCCTCTCTCATGAGAAGGAGGGAATGGGTGCCCCCTTGCCGATTGATGTGGGCCTTGGTTGTAGTTTTGTCTGTTAGGACCAGGATATGGCGCCCCCTTACCCGATGAAGAAATGTTCGCAGAGCCAGATACACTGCACGAAGCTCCAACCAGTTGAGGCTCCGACTTCGCTCCGAACGGGTCCAAACTCCCTGTGCTGAGAGAGACTGGAGATGGGCTCCCCATCCGGAAAGACTTGCGTCTGTCGTGAGAACAACCCTTTGAGGTTCCTGGAATAGCTGACCTCTGTTGACAGATGGTCGCGTCCACCACAGGAGGGAGGTCAGAACTTTCGGCGAGACCTTCACTATAAACCTTGACGTGCTCCTTCCTGAACGCTGATATGGCAGGAGGAACCATTGCAAAGATCTGGAATGCAAGCGAGCCCATGGAATAATGGAAATACAGGAAACTAGCTTCCCTAGCAGTTTGGATAAATTGAGCAACGATGCTTTCCCGGTCCGCCGGATATCTCTGATAGTGGTGCGGATACTAATAAGTCTCTCCTGAGAGAGAAAGACCCTTCCTTCAACAGAGTCAATCACAGCCCCTAGATGAGATATACTAGTGGAGAGAGTAAGCTGACTCTTTTCCCAGTTCACTAAGAACCCGTGCGACTGAAGTACTGAGAGGGTAGCGCTAGTATCGCTCTCGGCTTGATGTCGGGAAGGGGATACAACCAGGATATTGTCAAGGTAACAGTGGATCCGGATGGGAATTTGTCTAAGGTGAGCTGCAATAGCCGCCAACACCTTAGTGAAAGATCTCGGGGCTGAGGCTAGACCAAAGGGGAGGGCTACATACTGGAAATGCTGATTATTATAACAAAATCTGAGATATTTAGAATACCTGGAATGAATGGGAATATGGAGATAAGCCTCGGAAAGGTCAATTGATGTAAACCAGTCTCCTTCTCTGATGCCCTGTAAAATCGACTGCAGAGTCTGCATTTTGAATTTATGGCGTACAATAAAACGATTTAACCTCTTAAGATCTAAAATGGGTCTCCATCCCCCGGAATGTTTTGGGCACCAAGAATAAAAGTGAATAGAAATCCCTTCCCTGTTGGGAGAGGGGTACAGGTTGAATAGCCCTAATATTAGAGAGATGTTTGATGGCAGAAGTCATAAGAGCCCGTTTAGTAGGATTCCTAGAAATGGGTGAAACCCTGAAATGTTCGTGGGGAGGAGAGAGAAACTGCAGGGTCAAGCCAAAGCGCACTGAATCTGTAACCCAAGTATCAGAAGTGGATTCCTCCCACTTGTCTGCAAAATGCCTGAGGCGGCCGCCTATGGTAAGAAAACCTGCAACGCTACCTGGGCCGGCGGGCCGCTCTACTCCCAGAACCCCTGAAGGGCCTTCTGTAGCTGCCCCCTCTCTTGCCTCTGTCTCCCGAGTCGCCCCGGTCCTGGTAGGACGGCCGGAATGAGGGAGAGCCCTGAAATCTAGGAGAGAATGATGACTGGAAGGAGGGACGAAAGGAGCCCCTCCGAAAGGACTGGGAACTCTTGGCTTCCTGCCTACGAAAAAGTGAAGGCAGAAACTTTTTCTTATTTCGGGTCTCCAGGAGCAATGGCTCCAGAGTGGGCCCGAATAATTTCCCTTTTACTATGGGGGCTGAAGCCAACTTAGACTTATTTTTAATATCAGCCTGCCAGTGTCGAAGCCAAAGCAATCGTCTGGCAGAAACATGGGTAGAAATAGCTCGGGATGAGAACTTAACCGAATGAAAGGTAGCGTCGGCTGCAAATTCCGCCGCTGCCGTGATCTTTGCAATATCTTGATGGGCTCTGGTATCAGCTGGGGAAATGTGTTGTTTCAGCTGTCTGAGCCACCTGATGGAGGATCGGGTGAAAAAGGAAGCGGCCATGGCCGACCGGATAGCCCAGGCATCAGCGGTGTGAGCCGGCCGGAGCGCCATCTCCGCTCGCTTATCCTCTGGCTTCAGTGCCTCTGGTGCATCGGTAGGATTGGAAGAAGAAGCAAGCCTTATAATTGGATCATCTACTTCCGGGGTATCTAACATAGCTGAGAAATCCGAATCCAGGGTAAACAACCTCTTGTCCTGACTAGAAGGGGCCGGAGAAGGACCCACCGAGGCGAACTGCTTTGCAACCAGATCTGAGAAGATTGGGGGGGGCAGAATAATGTCTGCTGCCACTGTCGGCTGTCTAAACATAAGGTCATCAGGACCTTCTGGACTCGATGGAGGGGGTTCAGAAGGAGGCTGAGAGGCCAGACCTGAAATGTTCTTTGCCTTAAATAGCAAAGACTTAAATAAATGGGGTTTAAAAAGACCCACAACGGCCGGTTGTTCAGGAGAAAGACCCTCATCTTCCAACATTTCTCCCTCCATTAGGTCCCCCTCCAGAAAGGGTTCCGAATACTGTAAGGAACCTCTGTCAGAACCTTCGTACTCTCCGAACGGTTCAAGGCCCACTCCCTCTTCTTCTTGGGTATCCTCCCCCTCTGGGAATGGAACATCCATGTGAGGAGGTACCTGACCATGCTGTGACGCTGGTGCAGAAGGAGATCTCCCGGATAAAGACTCAGCCTCGGGAGTCCTCCCTCGGGAATCCGGTCTAGCGAGCTGCTGCATTCCTTCAGCTATACCTTGACGGATGGCAGACTGCATCCATTCTCTGATGTTCTCAGGTACAATAAATGGAGCAGGATCCTCAGAGCGTAGACCTGCAGCGGTTGGCGTAAATGTCGCCTCTGGTACACGGGAGGGCTGGCGGCCTCGGGTGGAAGTACTGCCCCTAGAGGAAGATGGTTGGCTCGGCAGGGGGGGGTAGAAGGAAAGGCAGATGTTATAGAGTGAGACTCTTTAGCCCGCTTGCTAAATTCCCTTTCTAGGGCCTTATGACGTCGTAAGGCATCTCTTTGAGAAGCACTGGAAGAATCCTTGTCCCTTCTGCGAAGGTAGTGCGTCTTAGACTTGGCCTTCAGAGAAGAGCCAGTAGGATTAGCCTCTGCCATGGTATTGAAAGAAAAATGGCGGTTGGCACGCCTAGGAGTTCGGCCTACAAACGTAAACCGGTTTTCCTAAAATTGGGTCACGTCCCCCTTTTTGAAATAAATTTTATTCTAGAACTAGCTATTATCTATTCAAAAAAAAAAAATCTCCTTTCTCTCTCTCTTTTTTTTTTAAACCTTATGCAATAAAAAACAGAAAACAATTCTAGCAGCTAAATTAAAAATCTGAATTTATACACTAGCAATTAAATACAAAAAAAGGGGTCAGGTTCAAGTAAGGAAAACCAAATAGCCCCAAAAGGTACAGCAAATAATAATAATAATAACTTAATTCCAAACAGACCAAATGAACGCTGAGGCCAAGCAATTGTGAAAGGCAAGATAAGAAAAAAGAGATAGGCCTCTATAGGCAGCCCCCCAACAACATGGAGAGTGCGTGCCTGCGCTTCTGAACTAGCTGCGGGCCAAGGAAGAAAGCCAACAATATTAACTCTAAGAGAGACAGCAGGGCACAGGATCACAGTGCTCTCTCAGTAAAAACAAAGTCTCCACGCGGCCTGACGGTCCCGCTAAGGGCCTACAAAAAAAACTCGCAGCTCACTCTCAAACTAAAAAGAAAAATGCCTTACTTGTTAAGAAAACAAAATGGCGCCGGCCACGAGGCGTGCCCAAAATGGCCGCCCGGCTCAGAACGCACAGTTCAGAAGCGCACCAGCCCACCACAACTTCAAAAGAGAGAATGAAAGAGCTGGGAGAGGAAGCGCTGCCTCCTCTGAGGCGTTCCAGGGGGGAAGATGCAATTTGCGCTTTTAAAATACAGCGCAGGGCCAAACGGCTGAGCCCAGCACGCTTGGAACAGCAGAGGATAGATTAGAAGGGGTGGGGGGGGACAAAGGGCTCCAACCCCTTACTTCCCTCCTGGGAGCGAAATCGCTCCACCAACTAAATTTGAGATCGCACTAGCCTTGCAGGGAGAGGAAAAAATGAATCAAACCTGATCCAACTCTCAACGATCACCTGAAACGGCCAAGAAACGAGAAAAAGCTGCCTGCTTCTCGAAGGCTGAGCTAAAACTGGGAGGAACGCATGGAGGAGTCATGTGGAGGAGGAGGGCGTTCCTCAATTTCAGCTCAGCCTGTGAGAAGTGAAGACTGAAGCACCTCCCACTCTCTGGATGCTCGCAGCAGTTCTACGGAGAATAGCTTGACTCCCTCTTCTTTGTGGCAGCCCCTGAGATATCGGAACACTGCCATAAGGTTGCTTTTAGTCCTTCTATTCACTAGACTAAGCATACCCAATTCCTGCAACTATTCTCAATATGTTTTAGCCTCATATTTATTGCTCTTCTCTGCAATCTTTTTAGAGTCTCAACTTCTTTTTTTATATTGTGGTAACCAAAACTGGATGCAAGTGTGATCTTATGAAGGCATTACAAAGTGGTATTAACAATCTTTAATTTAAAAATCTTTAATGTTTTGATATGTGGGAATCATGCCAAAGCAGCTATATTTAACACTAGTAATGAGATATTGTGAGTAAAAAAAAATGAACAAAATATGAACAAAAAATATTACCTGGTAATATGAACAAAATATGAACAAAAAATATTACCAGTACTCCAGAAAGAAAGCACATGCATGAACTCTCCATATGCAGGGTTTTTATTAGATTAGCTGTGGTTTCTTTCAATATTATGAGATACAAGTTGTGTTCTTCACTACGGAAAGCTATTCTAATTGCTAGAAATACAGTAAATGTCCCCATCATTCCTGGATTTAATCTCAGCATAATTAGCTTCTTGCACAATAGAGTACTTAATTTCAATGGCTGACGGGGCTCATTAACTTACAGAAGAAATTCCTAAGATTTCTGTTGTTAAAATTAGGATTTCAGTCTAAAGAAGCAGGAAATGGGGGTTTGGAGGGGATGAGAATTGCAGTAGGTATCACAGAATTCTTCCAAATATTCTACTGTGAGCTTTGCATGTCAGAAGATGGATGGATGGATAGATAGATAGATAGATAGATAGATAGATAGATAGATAGATAGATAGATAGATTCATGGGTAGATAGATAGATAGATAGATAGATAGATAGATAGATAGATAGATAGATAGATAGATAGATAGATAGATAGATAGATAGATAGATTCATGGGTAGATAGATGGCTAGATAGATAGATAGATAGATAGATAGATAGATAGATAGATAGATAGATAGATAGATAGATAGATAGATAGATAGATAGATAGATAGATAGATTGATTCATGGGTAGATAGATGGCTAGATAGATAGATAGATAGATAGATAGATAGATAGATAGATAGATAGATAGATAGATAGATGGATGGATGGATGGATGGATGGATGGATGGATGGATGGATGGATGGATGGATGGATGGATGGATGGATAGATAGATAGATAGATGGCTAGATAGATAGATAGATAGATAGATAGATAGATAGATAGATAGATAGATAGATAGATAGATAGATAGATTGATTGATTCATGGGTAGATAGATGGCTAGATAGATAGATAGATAGATAGATAGATGGCTAGATAGATGGCTAGATAGATAGATAGATAGATAGATAGATAGATAGATAGATAGATAGATGCTGTCCTTTATTCACTAATACAGTAGTGAGTTCTTCAGTTTAGTCTTACATTTGTACATGATAGCTGTACACCCGTATGAAATCCAAATGCTATAATTATCTATTTTTGCAGCGAAATAAAAGTCTTATCTCCCAGGAAAATGTACTTATATATTATTTATCTCTTTCTCACAGTACATACTAGGATAGCAGCAAATTGCTTACATCCACATGATTAATCGCATAGAACAGGTCTATCTGTAAGAATGACATTTCCCTGCATTTAATTTTTCACTCCTCATACTTCTAATTTTCTAGACTTTGATTAGCTCTGCTTTAGCCTTTCGGGGTGGATGTTTTTGTTTTTACCTGGTCTTCCGGATGAGGAAGCTTACCACCAATGTGCAGGATGGATTTATAGCTATTCAACCATATATGAATAATTTAGAAATAAAGCTAATGTGCTAATCTAACCGGTTAGAATTTTTTAATTCCTATTTGCAGCTATTTAGACCACTTTATCTGAGTATCTGAACTTCTAGTTTTGTTAGAATTCAGATTCAATAGAATAAATTCTAAAACCTTCATGTCCACTGTTTGAGCTTTTATCAATTTGCTCCTTCCAATGAAATCACACTGGAGGTGCCAAGTTGCAAATATCTTGTCAATTGGGGCCCCTTCTTACCTTCTTACTAGTTGAAACTAGTAGTGTATAATATTGAGCTATTTCAGGAAACAAGTCTAGTTACTTCCTTTAGGCTTTGTGAATTTCCCAAAAGATTGCTTTCAGAGGCACCCTTTGCATAACAATGCATTTCAGGAATCTTAACTAGGAGTCTATAAAGCTCAAACAAGTTTAAGGATTCATGCATTTGATTTCTTTTCATAATTCAACTGTTGTTTTACTACCTGCAAGCTTTGTGCATTTATTCATTCTTAAAACTGATGGTTTAAGGAGTTTGGATTCCATATTTGCTGTGCTGCATTTGTTTGCCCTTAATAAGGGTTTATACTGGTTTTTTAAAATTATTTCTTTTTATCTAGGCTTTATATTTGGATTATGCAACAGAATAGAGTTCCCCAACATTTCTGGTTTTGTGAATTGGCATGGGGGTTGGGAGGGAGGAGCTGCCTCATTTAGCAACATAATTTTTGGGTTCAGTTAAGGTCATAAGTCAAGGACTATCTGTATTCAATTTTTTTTTTCTCTTAAGAAGACATGGCTTTCTATTTGTGCTGCGCAGGGTATGCATAAAAAGGTGTAGAGAAATAGTGTGCCCATTTGCTCATTGCTAGACTGACATTTCAAAGTAGCATACAAAATGACTGCACACACACACAGACACACACACACATATATATGTATGTATATGTATGTATGTATGGCATTCAGCTTTGTTCGGGTATTTTCCCACGTCATTGTAGTTGTTCTTTTAAAGCCTGATGATGGCAGATGAGATTCTGCTGAAACGTTGCTACAACTTTAAAAGAACAACTACAATGACGTGGGAAAATACCCAAACAAAGCTGAATGCCATATATATATTACTAGAACCAAACACCTGGCAGACAAGACACACATTAAGACTGAACTATGCACCTTGACTAAAATATTGACAGCCAATGGCTTCCACAAAAGCAAAATCACCAATTTGATCCACAAAAACACACTGAGACATAATAGAGACCCAGAAGATGAACAGACCCATGGAACAGCTGTCCTGCCCTACATAAGAGGCACTACAGACAAAATTAGTAAGGTACTATACAGACACCACATCAAGACTGCCTTCAAAACAGACAGAAAAATAGCAGCCATCCTCAGAAACCCCAAAGACAAAATTGACCTGGAAAACCAAGGCATATACGAAGTCCCCTGTGCATCGTGCCCGGCCACATACATTGGACAGACCAATAGAAGAATAAGCACCCACCTGGATGAACACAAAAATGCAGTCAAAAAGCTGGAACACACTTCCTCACTAGTCCAACACATGGAAGCCACAGGTCATAGCATCAACTTCAATGGCACCAAAACCTTAGCCACGATAGAAAATCCCAGCCACAGAATCATCAGAGAAGCCATAGTGATTGAAAAAAGACCAGAAAGCATGAACAGAAGAGATGATTCCACCAGGCTGTCAATCATTTGGAAGCCTGCACTCACAAACAAAAAAATCTCCACACCAAAAGCCAGGCAAACACCTGGGCATAAACAGATCCCCCCTGATACCTCCGCTCAAACACACCCCAACCAGGCACCCACATGAAACCCAGCTTCTTAACTAATGATAGCCGTCCATTTACCCAAAGCCAAGCTGCACTAAAGGCCTCCAATAAAGTAGCACAATGTTGCCAGCCAATCAAGATGCAAAAAGAGCCAAAAGAACAGACAGAAGATATTAGAAGCAGAACACAGCAAACTCCAAGACCAATAAACACAGACTAAGACTCTCAACCAATCAGGATGAAGAAAAAAAAACCATTCTGGCACAGCAATAGGCTGCCCCAAATTTAAATCTGAAACCACTGTAAAAGTCTAACTCACAGATGAACACTATACAGAAGCCTGATGATGGCAGATGAGATTCTGCTGAAACGTTGCTGCAACTTTAAAAGCACAACTATTATGACGTGGGAAAATACTCGATCTAAGCTGAATGCCATACATATAAGTACCCGCGAAAACTTAAGAATATATATATATATATATATATATATATATATATATATATATATATATATACACACATATACATATACATACACACACACACACACATACACATACACACACACACACACACATATATATATATATACACACCTTGTCATTTATTCGTGCTGAATTTTCCCATCTTCTGAGATTTCACACTGCCAGGCCGAGACGAATGATAACACTTTCCATTTAAATAGCCTGACACATCTTAGAGCAAACTTGCCTGTTATTTTACATTAGAGAGAGGGGGAGAGAGAGAGAGAGAGAGAGAGAGGGATGTCTTAGATAGTTTAAACCAAATTAATCTTGTTCAGAAAAGAAGAAATTATGTTTCACTGCTTGTGCATTTTAGATTGGGGAAGGGGTGTCAAACTCGATTTCATTGAGGGCTACATCAGGGTTGCTTTTGATCTTGGTGGGCGGGGTGGGCTTGCCCGGTTTGACATCACTTGTGTCTGGTGTCTTGTGTCTGCTCTGCCAGAAAAACAGGCTCCAAAGCTCCATTTTCAGCTAGACGGCCTCCTGCTGCTCTCTGCCAGTGAAAACGGAGCTCTCCCCCCACTCCCGAGCTCCGTTTTTACTGATAGAGGGCAGCAGTAAACTGTCACAGCCAAAAACAGAGCCGGGAAGGGCAACATGTGGCCCTCCCAAGCTCCATTTTTGCTGACAGAGGGCGCAGGAGCCTGTCACAGTCAATAACAGAGCCAGGGAAGGCTGCATGTGGCCCTCCCAAGGTCTGTTTTTGCTGACAGAGGGCGGCAGGAGGATGTCACAGCCGAAAACAGAGCCTGGGAGGACTGCATGTGGTCCATTTTCGCTGGCAGAGGCATCGTAGGCCAGTCCTTTGTTGTTTCTAGGGCGGCCCCATGGACTAGATCTAAGCACTCCATGGGCTGGATCCGGGCCCCAGGCCTTGAGTTTGACACTCCTGGATTAGGGTGTTGCCTTTGCAGTATGTTCAGTTGGGAAAATTAAAACACAGGTAGGAGTGGGATTTGAAACAGCATACCTGGCGACAGAAGAAGACCACTCTAAAATGTGTGACATTTCCATATTTTTTGCTGAAGGTAAACTCTACGTTTGAAAAGGTGGAGATCTGAGTTCATTTATTACACGAGACTTCTGGCGAGCTAATACTATAATATGCCTTTTGGACTGTTGTTCTGGTTGAGTATTTGCTACTTTTAAATAATGTCTGAAGTATAGGAGTAGACTTCTATTGCTGTGTTGTCCCCACCCACCCAGGTTTACTGTTAAGGGGCTTGGGGAATATAAATTAACTTAAACTAAATTAAAATAAAAAAAATAGTAATTGAGTTTTCTTTGTCAATGGCTCAGCATTTTAGTAATTCATCATCTTAGTTCCTTTTATTTATATGCTGAATTTCCATTTTCATTCAATCTCAGTGAATAAAGCCTAGAAAGATGCATAGGCAACAGTCATTCTGTATGAAAGTTTTCAGCTAAAATAGAAGGAAAATAAAAAGAACATCACAAAATATAAAACAGACGTGCAAAGCTTTGATTAATACTGATAGAATAATGCTGACTCAGTAGAACAAAATAATATTAGTATCCTAAGTGACAGAATGAAGCATACCAATCCCACTGCAGCTACAGGATCAAAATACTGCCTTTTTTAAAAAGCTGCTGCAAATTACCATAAAAGACTATAATGCCAGAATATTTACATAAACCACAGTGCCAGAAACGATGTGCATTGTTTACGGAAGTATTGACTATTTGAGATGTGAAATGCTGATGAATGCTGGGAAATGTAGTATCTACAACAGGCTACTCCAGACTTCATTTCTAAAATAATATAATTCACTGCATTGTGAAATTCCTACTCATAAGCTTCATTCTGTTTCATGTTTAGTTTAGACAATGCTAGATGGTAAAAGTCAGCCTTGAAATTCTGAAAGTAAAACAAAACTTTGAATGAATCTTTCTTTCGTAGATATGTGCCTCAAACTTTAGATATTAACCCATAGAACGGAGCTTTTATTTATCCTTTTATTACCTCTTATTTGCCCCTTGCATTGGTTGCACACTTTTATTATTAAAATTAGTTCATTTACTTTATTTATTAGCCCATGGGCCATATCAAAGTGCAGAGTTCCAAACACAAATTATTACTAAAGTCCAATAAAAACAATTTAAAATGGAATTGGAATAAAATACAATTTAAAATGAGATCGGAATAAAATACAATAATTTAATATGTGAATAAATAAAATATGATAAAATTATATTTCAGTGTCATATTATTATTATTATTTTCTCTGTTCTTTGGCAAGTATACTGAGAGCTTCTGTGCTGGAGACAAATTCCTTGTTTGTCTAACCACATTTGGCCAAATCAAGTTCAGATAGTCCTCAACTTATAATCACAGCTGAGCCCAGATTTTCTGTTTTGTTTCTAAGTGAAACATTCATTTTAAGTGGGTTTGCCCCATTTTACAACCATTCTTGTCACAGTTGTTAAGTGAATCACTGTATGTTAAATTAGTCGAACTGTCTTGTGAAGTGAATCTGGCTTCCCCATTGACTTGCTTATCAGAAAGTTGCAATAGGAGATCACATGACCCCTGAACACTGTAATTGTCATAAATATTGGTCCTTGGTCAGTTGCCAAGGATCTGAAATATTGATCACATGACCCCGGGGATGCGGCAACAGTCATACCATGTGAAAAGTGATCATAAGTCACTTTTTTCAGTGCCGTTGTAACTTCGAACAATCATTAAACAAATTGTTGTTCAGTCAAAGACTACCTGTATTCTATTTCCATTCCATCTCATTCCACATAGCCTGGTAGTTCAAATGGTTCCCTTTCAAACCATAATTTGCTATAAGTAGAATCCAAATCCTACTTTGAAGTTCTAGCCTGTATAATTTAATTGGCCATATGAATGAGACTGGTTTGAATAAGTGCACATGGTCATCTTTGGCAGGGTGGAATGACTTTACATCGGTCATGAGATTATTGTTGGAAATGTGATGGTTTTATCTAAGCCTTGGAAATAAATGGTTTCCAAAACATTGCAGAACAAGAAGAGATGGACTTTTTTTTTGCATCTCTTAAGCAAGTAATGGCCTCTCTTGACTCAAGAGACAAATAGAAAGAAGATCAAAGGCATTATGTCAGCGTACCAAGTAACAAACTCCAACCCAATAAACTCTGAGACAAGCATTCTCTTAAAGTTCCATTTTATTAGAGTTGTCATATTGGAACATTTGAGAGTTCTGGATTTTCCCTTCATAATTGAAAATCAAAACCCCATCCCCTGCACCCATCAGTCCTTCACTGGTCCAATCACTGGTCATCCCAACTGGAGACATCCCTCCAAGCACTCCTTTACAGGTGCAGGATAACTTGTCCTTGACTCAGAAGAAGAATGTTGTTATGTCTAAACTTCCACTTCTTTCTGAGATCCTACCTCCCAAATTCCCAGGCACTAAAATGTGGCATCTTGAAGCTTCTAAGTAAAATATGGCTTCCAAAGCTGACACATTAATGAGGCTTTGCTTTAACATACTCACTGAGAAATAAAAACTGAAGTACATATATCTGTTTCTAAAATTCCATGTCATATCCGCTTTTATCCTTGCAATAAGTATAATTAATGGGAAGCTGTGTAAATTTAGCTTTTTGATTGGAGCTG